>OY979694.1:21818244-23068244 GCA_963855945.1 Thereva nobilitata
GGCATAAAGGCTGAATTGAAAACAAAATTGGTAGACCCTAGCTAAGACAGCATCACAGGCTAAAAAGAAGTAGTATCCTGTGGGGCTTCTATAAGAAGTGGTAGTATCCTATGATAGGATAAAGGGCTCTATAAAATAAGAAGACAAATATAGCTCGGTTTAGTAACTGAATATTAATCCATATAATAATTATTATAATAAGGATGTGCTATTGTATACATATTTGTAGGACTGATAAGTATTCTTAAAATAAATGGCTATTCTTCTACAGAGAGAATAATAATTATTTACATAAAAAAGAAATAAAGTACATTCAACTTTTCATATGTAAACACAAAATAAATTTTTAATTTATTTGTTTGAAACTTTCTAATTTATTTCTTAATTATATGCACTTTTTTTAAAAAAGTTCAGTCATCGAAAAAGTTCATTGACAATTGAAATATTTTGGGTCTAACTAACGCACACACACTCATTAAGTTCGACCGTAAGCTCGACCTTAAGTCATTAATATTTAAATTATTTCAACACCCAATGTTAAATGTATTTTTTTATTTTTTTATTAGAAAAAAGTGAAAAATAACTCATAGAATCACATGACATTATTTGGCCCTTGTTTTAGAGAAATGCGCCTGCGAATTTATTTAATTTTAATGCACTTGGTATTTAGAAAAAAATTGGCATACAACCATTTTTACATTCAACAATTTCATCTTAATTTAAATAGTAAATATTCTTCAATTGATAAATATATATCTGCAGCAATGCTCTCAGTTATTCGGTGTTAGATTAAATTTTTTTTTATGAAAGTACAAAAAAAATAGTTTATGCAGATGAAAATGCTAGTATCTCTTTGAGGTGGTTTATGACTTGCTATCAAAATTGTGTGTATCTTTTCATCTCGTTGTCAACAAAACTTAATAATAAATTCGTTATACTATATTTCGAAAATATTTCCTTGAAGACTGTATAAAAAAGTTGGTGTTTTTTATTTATCTAAAATAATCTTAGTCCGGTCAAATTAGCAAAAATTAAAGATTTTTTCACCAAAATGCATAGTTTCTCCTCAAAATAGAGGTGATACAACATTTGGCATTGGAAAAACGCGCTATTAACAAACTTTGTACAATGATGGAGCCCGTTTCGGGTTAAATGGTAACGTTTAAATATAAAATTGTCTTATTTGAAGTGAAATTAATCTACATGCTCTTCAACAAGTTCCATTGCATCCATAAAGAATTACATGCTTGTGCCATCATCAATTCTTATTTTTTCGTAAATGAATGGTGTTCATATTCCCGTCAATGTGCTCATAGATCAATAACAACTGATATTTTGTTTCTAAATTTGCCTAATATTGATCTAAGCGTAATGTGGCTTCAACAAGATATAGGCACCCTATGATTATTTCGAGAAACGGATCGAACAATCATGATATTTGGCACTAGTCGATTATTTTCTCGAAGTATAGAGATGTCGCCAATCTCGCCATAAGTATCGATAATTGCACCTTTAACCAACCTACTCGGTTCGAAACCACATTACCATTACATATTTTGGTAGCTTGACTTGGTTTCGTTTTAACTGTGTTACGAAAATGTGTTTGCAAACCACCAGTAACAAATCATGATGATATTCTTATCAAAAAAACACGATTTTTGGAAAGATTAAAGCAATAAAAATTGATTTCAGATGCGAATCATAGCTGGCGATGAAAAATAGATTGTTTACAACGATATTAACCGCAAGCCCTCCACGTATGTACGTTAAAAACCAGAACATGTTTTCCTTGATATACTACAGGCTATTCCACATTCAATTAGAAGTGAACTGCTACCAATGGATAAATCGAGTGATCCAAATAAAAGATACAACAATTGATTAAAAAGAAGAACATAATGTTTCATCATGATGAAAACCTGATGATTTGTAAACAGCCCTTGTAGATTGGATGGGGTATTCTATTCCATCCATCATACTTGCAAGATCTGACACCTTCTGATTATAACTTGTTTAGGTATTTACATAATTGTATACATTCAAATTAGGGTGGCAAAACTTGCTTGATTCATTTTTGTATCAGATTTAGTAGTGAATCACTATAAGTAGTAAAATGTTATAAAGCTCATACAGGCACCAGTTATCGGTTGACATCACAGTAATGTGACTTTACTTGTTTTAATTGATAGAATTTTGCTCACCCGAGTAGAGAATTTGCTTAATTTACACAATTTGACTTTTAAAATTTCTTAAAATAAACTTTTGTTGTCAAGTTTTTGGGAATTTGTGTTATTTATGCATAATTTACAAGCTTTATCTATAAACAGGAAGTAAATATTGTTCAAAATATTTGAATGGAAAGGTTAGACGTATGCTAATAGTAGCATAACAACTACTATTGAGATCAGTATTGGCAAATAGTAAAAGTATGATTTCTTGTTGAAGATTGGCAAATTTACTGAAGCCATGACAACTTTGATGAAGAAAATAACATTTACAATAACGAGGCAACAACAAAAATGTTGATTCGCCAATATGTAGAAAAAACTTCTATAATCTTAATTTATAGATAAATGAAACTGAGGGCGTTTCTTCTTTGTCGAATCAAAAAAATCGATTTTCGACATTAAATTAATAAATTTCAAGTCAGAAAGAATTTTTGGCATCACGCGTCTATCTGTTATCGAATATTTATTGAAATATAACAAAAGATTCGACAATGTTGGTGATTTGACGATTCCAGGTCATCATTTTAAACTTGAACTTGTGTGTTGCTTAGATCAGTATGATTTGAAGAACGTTAGGATTGAAGATCCTAGATTCTGTAATCAAAAGCTGTGAAACCAAAACTCTTTTTACAAAATTGGTGGAACCTCTGTAAGATGCATAAATGATACAATTCACATGAATTTTCGGGCTTAAAATTTTCTGAAGAGCTGCTTCAATAAATTATAACAGAATAGTTAAAAATTATTAACAAATTATTGCATATAAAGCCAAAAAAATTACAGTAAATTAACAGTTAAAAAAATGTTTGCCATTAATCATAACATTATAGTTCTCTTATTTTCATTCTGATGTGTTTGATGTTTTCATTTTAACATCATTTTTGGAAGCTCGAAAATATCACTAACTATTTTAATTTATCTTCAATAAAAATGTATGAAAACGTATACAAAGTTTCATTGTTCTTATAAAAGCTTGCCAAATATTTATTATGTTTTCATGCTTGCAAAGTCATACAAACCCGCTTAGAACACTCAAAATAAATGTCTCATATAATAATATTATTATATTGATTTTAAGAAACAAAAACACTTTTTGTCTTAATTTCCCAGTAGAAATAGAAATTTAAGATTAAATAACCAAAAACACCAAGTAATAGTTGAAGAAATATAGTGTAATATACGAATACGAAAAGAAAGTATTTCAAATTTTAATATTCACAAAAGTCTTTATGGAAATGGTAACAAAATTTAGTTAGAAAATAGTAAATTATTGATAATACCAAAATAAGATCCTTCTGAAAATAAGCATATTTAACAAAAAAAAATCACAACTTACTTTGGTCCACATCGATAAATAAAGTACAAATACGAGAGATGAATGCAAAATAATGGATAAGGACTCGATGTTAAGAACCAATTCGTGTACGTGTTAACTGTTAAAGAACAAAAAAATTCTTTTAATTCAAGTTTAAATTATAATAACAAAATGTAATTTGTTTACCCCAATCCCTATATTCGATTTCAGTCATAAGATCCATATTTACACACTTTTAAAAACTCAACACTCCAGTAAAAAAAAATATTAAATAACTTGAACTTCTCTTAGAAAGAAACCCACGAAAATCTTCTAATTAAAGTGCAAGCACCAAGAATTACTTGCACTTGTTCACAGTGCCGCGGTTTATAACGAAAAGAACTTCATTACTTTACAAAAAGCTTCTCTAACTAAGGCTAACTTATAGGAAATAATTGTTTTTTAGGTGTTTGACGTCGACACTAATTTTTGTTTTCTTTTCTTTTTTCGAAATTTTTACTTCGAAAACTTTGTTAACAGTGGGCATTGTATTACATGTGCTTGCTCCATCAAGAATCAAATCGCTAATATAAAGTAGCTTGAAAATTTACATACATACATATACATAATTAATTACTCAATAAAAATAATGATTTAGTTAACTATTTTCCTATTAATTTTTTAAGGTATAATTTTTACTTTTTGCATACAGAACAGTAAAAGATTGGTCATAGAATTATTTACTATTCTTATTAGTTAAAGTTAGTTAAGTAAGACTAAAAACTCGGAAGAAACCAAATTAAATTATTGTCTTACATTATCATTTAGACCACTATGATATGATAAATAGAATTATGGTTTATAATTTTATAGATTGAAAAGGCAATTGATATATTTTTACTTATTTTAATTTTTTTTTTGTTATTGAGTTCAAGGTTTCATACAAAGGGTTGAGGCCAAGATTATATAAAAAACATAGATACATTATGATAAAGATTATTAAAGTAACACAAAAACTGATTCCACTTGCATTTAAAGCTATGAATTCGGTAAGGTAGTTCCGAACTCGAGTTGTTTTGCTTATAAAATGAATTCCAAGACCTGAATTGTTTCGATAATAAGGACTGCAGACTGTACGAGTGAGCCAAGGAGGCTAGGCTTGTGTTGCGCGAAAAGAATAGCCGTGGAGACAGAAGGTTATTAATTTCAGTGGAACAACCACTATGGTAAAAGCGATGTAGAGTTGCTGCATTACTATGCTGGCTCAATGAACCAATTGAAAATCAAATGGCGCCATCACTATTAAGTTTGAGAACGCGATTTTTCACCTTGTTCAGCCATGCCTTTAATAGGCAGTTCCCGAAGCCTCGATGCCGGTTAGCGAGTTGAATTCAAGGCGGGAGGAATGTAAGACATGAAGATTGTGAGCCGGGCCGATGGCTGAAAGAAGAAATTCTTTAAAGAAGGAGGAATTTGCATCTTTTTCTCTATTTTCATAGACATGCAGGTCTTTGGTTAAAATTCGCCGCATACTGCCATTTGTTGACTTCTTGGCTATTTCACATATCCTATAACTGCAATGCTGCACAAATATATTTATTGGAAATATATTAGACTAAGTAATGAACTTCTCTGAAAATAATTGAACTGCAACATTTGAACTATGATATCTACTATAATGTACCGTCTATAGGAACTATACGAAGAATTTTATTTGTTAAAGTAATAAAAACAAAGATTAAGTCATTCTCTTCAATTTACAATTATTATAACCATTTACTTCACAAATGTATTATTTCTATTACAGTCAAAAGAAAAAATGATGAAAGGAGT
Organism: Thereva nobilitata; assembly: GCA_963855945.1. Classification (NCBI taxonomy): domain Eukaryota; kingdom Metazoa; phylum Arthropoda; class Insecta; order Diptera; family Therevidae; genus Thereva; species Thereva nobilitata. Next base: position 21,823,600 of record OY979694.1, read on the forward strand.
TCGACGGGGTTGTGTCCGACTGAAAGGCGCAGTAATTGGAATAGAGGATCAAGAAGATAATACTTTTACAATAACTGTTGATCATAAAACATTTCATTTTCAAGTAAAACCACATTTTCATGTTATCAGAATTATAGTTACAAATAAAATATTTAATTTAAGGCGCGTGATGGCGATGAGCGTGAAAAATGGGTAAGACGATTAGAGGATACTATACGACGTCACGCAAATCGAGGTCGTTTATGGGATAGTCAAAGCAATTTCTATGGTTTTAGTCAAAGCTCAACGAAAAGAGCTAATCATCTTCAATTACTTGACAAACGTGTCAGTGAAGCCGATGCATATCTTCAACTTATGATAGAACAAACTAATGTAAGATTATGTATAAATTATAAACATTAATATAAATACATTAATTTTTATAGAAAATAGAGAATAGAATATCCGAAATAACCGATCTCGAAGAAAAGGCCAAATGCAAGGCATTACAAGAAAATGCCAGTGTAGGTTAACTTTATTTAAAAATTTATATTAGTTTACTAATTTTAACATTTATCGTAGACAATGCTAGATAATATAAAGCATTCAATAGTTGCATTGCAAATAGCTAAAAATATGGCTCATCCCATTAATGGCATATATCATGGGCCTCCGATATCTTCCAATAGTAGCGAAAAAACAGACGAAATGCATGATGCCGATGATGAAGAAGATGGAGGTACAAAATCGTTAATTTTAAATGATGTTTATTTTTTCATTGTATAAACAGGTTTTGAAATTTTATTTACAGATCTTTTGCCTCCTGCAGCAGGTCTACCTCCAATACAAACGGGCATAGAAATGGGATCTGAATGCCTTGAGCCTAACAGAAAAGCCTTACCAGGTATGTATGTGTGTTTTAATTTAAAATAATAAACTTCAAACAAAACAATGTTAATATTGCGAATTCGAATCTGCAATATTTACTTAAAGAAGATTAATACACATATCGAGGAATTTACGATAATTTTTAGTAAACATTTCAAAAATCCACCTTTATTTTATTATCAAGTTTTGAAGTTATCACATATAGATAGATTTACGATTAGTATCCATGAAGCATTCATAGAGTTCCTGCCTAAAATAATTACCTTACATGATAACACCTTAATTCATATTGCATGAATTGTACTATAAATAATGGATAGAAAGGATTAACCGTAGGGTATTGTTAGCAACTCATTTACAGAAGATTTATCATCTCGGCACGACTGCATACTTTTATAATTGCTCCATTTTCCATTAAGGCGCGCTCGTTCCCTGATAAACATATAGGAATACATACAAAGGTTTATGCACGTACCGACTTGAATTGTTAATTTTCTAATTCTTTTATTACACCTAAAATTATCTTTCAGGCATTAATATTTAATCAAATTACACTTTAACAATTTATGTGTAGTCGTTTTATGGTAAACATTTCTCGTAATTATTTTATTATCCATAAGAATAATTTATAATCGATAAGCAATATGTTTATTAATGGGTATTTCAATTAAAGGTGGAATGGTGATTTTGAAAATAATAAGTACGTATTTTTTTTTAAATAAACTTCAACATGTTTATATATTTTTCTATTAATCCTTTAACAACATACAAACAAAATTTCTTGTGAGCAGAAATGACTTATTTAATTATTTTTTAAATTTGAAATGTGTATTTTAACCATGTGCAGAATGTATATATGTAAGTAAATTCTTATTATTTAAAATTAATTAAAGGATTATAAAATAATTCTTTAAAACATTCTGCTAAATGTTATTTCTCTTCTGCTGTTGTTTTTTTTTCAATTTTACTGATAGATGCTTTCAGCAAAATTAAAGGAGAGCGAAATAAGTCGTATAGAAGAATATTTTATGTAATTTTACGTAACTATAAAATATGCCAGTATCTGATTTATCTTGTCAAACCTTCCATTTAATGATTATATGCAACGAGCGCTCTATATTTTATAATATTATCTTTTTCTTCTGCCTAAATAGCGCTATAAATGTTATAGGTCTTGGGCCCCCTGTAGTTCGTCCTTCCACTCGTCTATGTTTTGCTAATTCTCTCCAGCTGGCTATAAGTAGTTTTAAGTTCTACTTTTATTCAATATTATTAAAAAACAGAGGTAAATAAAAAACTCAGTAGAAACAAAAAACTGTTTTTATTCTTTAAATGACCACAAAAAATGTTTCAAAGCCTATGGTAAAATATTCATTATTATAGCCCAGGAAATAGAGAAAAAATGCTCAACTTCGACAAAAATTTGTAATAGGTGAAATTTTTGGATTCCAACGATTAACAGCCAGCGTCATTAATTATGCGAGGTCAAACGTCACGGAAAAGCAAAAAATATTATATGTATACTAAATTGTACCTCAGACAATTTACTACAAAAACTGTTGTAAAGGTTTTTTTTGTTGGACTCGCCATTCTCAAACTATTCCGAGTTTTTAGTTATTATTTCTAGTAGCCAGTCTTAGAAAAATCGTGTAAAGTGGCTAATGACGGACTTTTCGACAAAAAACCATTATAGAAAATTTAAATTTTAAGTTTTTTTTTCAAAATGTTCTCTGTTAGAATTCGCGAGATGTCTACAGAAAAATGGGTTTCGCGACCACTGCATTATTAATGACCTCAGATCTTTGGCTTCTTTTTGTATATTATTTACAGCCGCGCAAGTGCATTCAAAAATACGGGATATAAAATAATTTTGTGGAATAAAATGTTTTATTTTTGGCCTAAAGATCCATTAAGAAGTTAGATGACTACAAGTGCATGAATAAATTCTTAACAAATGATTTGAATTACTTGTCCATTTTTTTGAAGAGGGTAAAATTGTCCGCAAGTAAGCTTTTAAAAATTTATATATTCCAATAGAAGCTTTGGATAAAACAATTTAATTTTTTTAATCTGCAAAATAACTTATACAATATTGGTTTCCTTATAAACAAAAAAATATGGACAAAGCCAAATGAACAAAGTTCTTTTCAAGTTGGTTACCGAAAAGGTATCAATACACTGTAAAAACAAAAAAACTTCCTTTCTCAAGCAATTCAAATCTACGTAGTTTAATCGCTAATTTTCATAGCACAAAGGTTGCCAGTTTGGATATGTTTTGACGTTAAACTTATTTTTAAAATAAATATGTTCAAAAAAATAATTCACCGGATTTAATAAACAAAATGTTTCAAAAAGCATCATGTTAAATTAATATATATAACTACAACAATAAATGAAATTCGTTTTTGGTCAGTGATATGGTGCATCTTTTTAAAATTTATCGTTATTTATAACCATTGTAATCTGTGATAATAATCAATCCTTACTTTATCAAAAAACGTGATGCAATACTACAGCAGTTATTGTAATACTGGTTTAATTCCAATATTTTTGCCGGCTAGTTTATCGAAGGGTACGTAGTTTTGGGAATTTCATTTTACAATTTAAATAATTGTAAATGTAATTTTTTTTTGTATTTATTTACGTTGAATATAATGGTTTTTCAAAAATTTATTCGATTTAAAATATGGAAATCGATTTAAAATATAGAAAGTAATTACCGAGATATGTAAATAAAAATAATCTCATTTATATAATTTAACAGAGAATATTTTTTGGAAAGAAGCAATCCAAATCTCTAGACAAATACCTTATGCCTGGGGGGTATTTTGAAGTGATTTAGTTATCTACATGGGCTGTAATCTATATATCCTACATTAATTTCTCCTCGCACAACACGACCGTCGAGTGACCTTCTTAAGTCAGCAATTTGAGGCTTGTACAACATGCAAGAATGCCAGCACAGATTTCATAATTTTCCCGTCGACTTCCCCTCCATTTCAGCTGTCCTAACCCATAACATTAACATACTCTTTCAACCAATGGCAAACTGCATAAAATATTGCTAATACAAAGTGTATCCCTGGAGCTTACATACTTGCCATAAACACATACTATATACTAAGTGTATATGCACGTTCGCTTTAAATATGTTAGCTTTTTTATATTACTACGTAAACCCCAAAATTTCATCACATTGTTGTTCTTCAACGCATCGCAATATTTAAAAATTTATTTTTCGACGCATGCAAGATCCCTCAAGTCAACACTTGAGAATTTTTTTCTACAAGGATTTACTCTTGTCCGAATTGTTCGTTTTCCCAACGGACTAGTATAAAGTTAAATATGTCAGCATATTATCTGTTTTTCTTTTATTCAGTATTTTTTTCCATTAAAGTTCTTTTTTGCCAATAACAATTCAAAATGTTAGGGAAAATTTTCTTTAAATACTTACATAATTAATCCATTTAGTTCCAGCAATGATTATTGTGTTTTGTAAAGGATGCATTTTATATACCCCTTTCAATGCATAATTTCAAATCAGTAAATATAACAAATCCAGTAAAGGATAAAAAGGACGTATTTGGTGTTTGATGAAATTAAGATGAGATTCACATACTTTCATCACTTTCAGTGGAAATTATGGTGTGAATTTTATTATTAATTCTCTTTTTTCGCTTATTGAATAACCGACAGTCTTATAATACGTAAATTTTTTTTTAAACTCTGAGGTCCTTGAAAGTGCCAGAAGAAATTTTTATATTAATTCCAGCAATATGTCATACAATTTTAATCAGAGAAAGTATGATTTTAAGAAAAATTTATAATTCGAACAACTTTTAGTACAATTTTTACGCAATACCAAGAAATTAGGCTAAAAGATGGGATTCCTTTCCAGAACACTTTATTTTAAGTCCTCTAGAATGAGATTATTCAATGATTTATGTTAATGAGAATTGTATTAAAATAAATAATTGAAGTAATCCTTTAACATTTTATTGAATTAGCAGACAACCAGTTTACACAAGTGATAGATAAAACGGATTCTGTTATTATACATTCATTGCTTCTTATTGACGCACGCAGTTACGTTAATTAAATTCTTCTCCGGAAATGTTTGACTTCAGCTGATTGAATTTAAGTGTGGTGAAGCAAGTACTGAAGAGGATCCTCAAAATTGCTGTTATGCTGGAACTCATCAATGATTTGATTTTAGCCGAGAGAGCTAGCAGAAATCACATGCATCTCTACTGAAATAGTTTACTTCATTTTATTAGTAAGTTGCACTCTCGCCTTAAAGCAATAATAAATTCGCAAGCGTAATTATGTTTAGTTTTTGTCACAAATAATATGGATTTTTTTATATTATTTTGTGATCATAAACGAAACGTGTACGGCGGCAAGTAAGACTGCCATCATCATTTGACAGAGAAGTAAGAACTTCATTCAGGACTCCTTGTCCTTTGTAGCTTTACTAAAGAAAATTTCCCCTTCATCCACATTAAGGCTGTGTGCGAAACCGGCTAATTGCTTGCTAAACTTCCAAATTTTTTGGAAGCTTCTCAGTCTAATTCCAGTGCTGTGCGAAACCAAAACTGGAATTGCTTGCTAAAATTTTACCGGTTGACATATACTTGACGTTTAATTGTAAAAGTAGTATTTGAAATATTAGTTATTTAAGATTTTTTAAAAGGGGCGAAAGCGGTGGACAATGAAATAATGATGAAATTATGGCAGGAATATTTTTTTGCAAAATTGTTGTTTATGTATGGCAAAATGTTACGTTATTATTAAAACCCTTACCAGTAGCAACCAATGTAAATATTTCAAATATTAAGCAAGAGAAGAAAAAGAATTAGCAAGCGCGAAAATTTACTAAATGAAAAAGTACCAGAATTAGCAAGCAATTAGCCGGTTTCGCACACAGCCTAAGGTTTAGAAGTTTGTTCATAAATAGAACAACTCGATTGTGGAACTGTCTTCTGCAGGCGGTTTTTCCGAACTCATATAACATCTCAGTACTCACGCACCCTCCAGACCCCTAACCTATCCTTTCTACTCTATCCTTCAAATCAAGCTTACTACTAGGTATTGCACCGTGTCTTGAACGACATGACGGACTAGTAGTACAAGCTTGACAATACCACATAAAAAAATTCTACCCCGATCTGGGGTGATTCCTCAAAACGGCTCTAACGTTGCTAGAAAAGTTGAAAAATCACACCTCAAATTCATCCTTCATCGACTAATCAACCCACCGTACGAATGAATGTACAGTGCAATGACCACTACAGTCTAGAAACCAGTTTATAACTACACCTTTTCCAATTGTAATTCAGAAAGCGTCAATTGTAATTCAGATTTGTCAATTGTAATTCAGAAAGAATCAATTGTAATTCAGATTTGTCAATTGTAATTCAGAAAGTATCAATTGTAATTCAGATTTGTCAATTGTAATTCAGAAAGTATCAATTGTAATTTAGAAAGTATCAAATGTAATTCAGATTAGATAGTCTATTGTAATTCAGAAAATTTCAACATTGATCTCATTGATACAACACTGGTAAGATATTGGAAATGAACTGGAAGATTTGGTAATTGTTTCAGACAACGTACCTTGCCATTCAAACCTATAGAAACAGTTATTAATGGAACGATGGCGTCTCTGCTGCGGCTAGGGCCATATTCGACACTGCTTAATCCTATCGAGTCATATTGGTCAAAGATAATATTAGAATACCCAGCGTTACAGGTCCTGGTGTTATGGAACAAAGACTGATCTACTTGGAGGTGATAATAGATCAGGCAGCTTCTGCGTTCCATACAAAAAATTCCTGTTGCAGAAATTGCTGCAATTGGATGAATGTTGAATTTTTCTGAATTACAATTGGTACTTTCCGAATTACAATTGATACTTTCTGAAATACAATTGACTAATCTGAATTACAATTGACGCTTTCCGAATTACAATTGACTAATCTGAATTACAATTGATACTTTCTGAATTATAATTGATACTTTCTGAATTACAATTGGAAAAGGTGTAGAACAACTCAACTGTGGAACAATATTCCGCAGTCTATAATTCCACGTAAAAATTGATGGAGTTCAAAAGTAAAGTTCATCCCTCTCTTCTTGAGCACTTTTAACACTTCCCTTAACCCAATAGTACAGGAACAAGCAGGATTGGCAAAAAAATAAGATAACTGGTGTACTTATGCCTTGACTCTGAGCAAAAAGGAGCCAAATTGTGATTTAAGCTGGTTCTGAATCTGTCGTATTCACCAGACAGCTTTCTTGGACTAGTATATACACCCGAAATTTAAAACCTTAGCTGGACTTAAATTTGAGTATACCCAGTATACAATTGAAAATATTTCAATCATATAAAACACCAAAGAATTGATTGCAATCAGCATCTGCTGAACATATGTGTTTTGACGAATAAAAGACTATGTATACTTCTAGCAATAACACCTCTCACGCTTTACTTTGATTTCAGTTAAATTATATTTAACTGCAACACTAAAAAATGGCCTCCAGTTTGCCTCTTTAGTAACATGTTTAATCATCTAATATATCATTTCCTAACTGCGTAGTCATGAAATTTTGTTCAAATTACGGATTTTTTTAATTTACTTTAGCTAGAAAAATTCATTTAAATTGTATCAGTAGCTTTTGATATTTCTAAATTAAAGTCACATTTTTAAGTTGTCAAAAACACCAGCAACAAAATAAAGTCGCCAAACTAAACTCATCGGTTAAACATATTTTAAATTTAAATATAGACCATTCTTTGTATATTTTATAAAATCCTTTAAGCGGACTTTTCTTTTTGAAATTGAAAAAGTACTTGACTGGTCATGGTCTATAAGTCTAATCTCCTATCTAGGAAAGATAGCCTGCCTTATGTGGTGTGAAAATGTGTGATATAATTTTGAGAGAATTTTAGCAATGCGTTCTGTGGCACTTAACTAGAATTATTAACAAAATAATGAAATAACAATTATGATTGTATTTGTGTGTATTGTGTATCATTAAATACTAAAATGTCAGGTATGAAAAATAGTGTGTTTGTTTAGTATCGATTTTTGTTATTCAAAACTAAGTTACTACACTATCTAATAACATACATAGATAAAAATTCGTTTGTAAATCCCATATACAAAATTATGAATGATAAGATTAAGATTGGGTTGCAAAAATTGCAACAAACAACTTATATTTTAAACAGATAAACAAAACTGCTATTTTAAATATATACATTAACTCATATAGAGTCAAATTTTAACTTTCAGTTTTACCCCCAGCAATGGCGCTTGTTGTCCCAGAAACTTCATATTCAAGTTCTGAAGGAGAGGATGACTTCTTTGATGCTAATGATGATCCATTTACTAGCCAAGTAACGTCTCCTGTTTGGTAAGTGAACAATCCATTTTATTCCTTTTAATCATGAACACATAAATAAAAAACACCGCATAACAAGATGCTAAGGTTTATTAATTCACTTATTGCATAGGAAAAGCTCCCAGTAAATTGCATGTTATCCGCACATAAACAATTTTATTGAAGTAAATCACAAAAAGTAACAAGAGTTAATTTGTTTTTCCTAAAATTAGGTAAGTAGATAGTCGTATATCCCCTTTAAGCACATCTCTCCACACTAAATTGGATAACCAAATTCCTAGAAATCTCCCTTTTGGGTGATTTTATGATAAAGGAACGTGCGTTGCCTTAAAATTAGTTGATTGATTCTGTACTACAGCGGCTCCAGCGTTTACAAATGAAAATGCAGGAAATATTCATTGATTTAATAAGTTATTGGAATTAAATTATAGTTCAGAAATCGAATCTCTTGAGGCCTTTATCCTTCATCCTTATAAGTGGTATAGCATACTGTTTTTTTATGCGTTCATATGCATTAACATAGGCTTTGTTTGTTTTGTGTTCATAGACATTAATTTATTTATTGAAACATTAACAATTTAAGAGATCCCTAAGAAAATTTCGAAATTTTTGAAAAGATTCCGTTTAAACCGATTCGAATCGAATTTATGAAGAATTCATGAAGAACTTATCTCGAAGCGTTTGGCTAATTTATATTCAGTGCGAGAAAAGCCTTAAGATATGCCGTTTGTTATTTTTAGGGTCTTTTACTAAATGTAAAATCTATATAAATTTACTTTACGCAAAGGAATGTAGAACATTCCCCATCAAATATTTTCGTTCATTCGTGAATGAACACCTATTTTGTAGTGTATAGCTTACAAGAGATTTTTGCAATAAAAGATTTTCATTAAGAACATAAAATTGTATTTGAAAAACAACTTCTGAGGAAACCAGAATCCCCGCGCACGTATATACATAAAATATTGAACTTTAGTATAAATGATGGAGTAGGACAAAACAATTTTTTATGAGAACGATTATTTGTATGAAGAAAAATGTGATCCAGTTAATCTCATTTGAATTTCCAATGTATGATTTAATTCAAAAATTGTACAAACTAATAGACCAAGAATTCACAACAAAATAGTAAAGTAATATATATTATTGAAGGGAATTTAATTCTCTACAACCCTTTTGCTGTCATTTATTTTTAGGGTGCATCGTTGAAGAATTATCCGGCCAAAAAGAGCAAAAAATGTGAGGTAAAAATGTTTTTTTCCAAAATGACAGACTTTCAAGAGCAGATATTTCGAAAACTATACAAGATATCGAAAAACTTGACTGAGTAAAACTTGTAGCAAATTTAATCAGCTTTCATTTTGTATAGAGCGGTCATGTCGCTAGGACTCATAGTTTCCGAGATATAAGCGAAAACCCGAAAAAATGGATCTTCCTCCTTAAATCGCGTTCTCCATAATTTACCCAACTCGTCCAAAGTATATCCTGTTTACGTGGCCAAGCCATCTCATCCTTATGAACTTAATTATGGTTTACTGGGATTACCACAGCCCCATGTGTGGTTCTAATTATTGTTAACAGGAGTTAAATGGGATTGTGGTTAACAACATGAGTAAATTACCTCACCAGTAAATTACCGCATGGTTAACTAAGGTTTATTTTATTTTTAGGTCAATAGGTATTGAGGGGGAGGTTAGTATTTCTTTCGCAGCAGTTTTAATCTATACAGATCCTATATAAATCAATTGTTTCATTAATAAAAGAACCTATATATTTAAATGAACAAGCTGTGTCAATATTTCTGATTGACCATATTTGAGTTCACCGCCTTCTTTGCGTACACATAAAACTAGATTTTTCTGTCTCTTAAACCTACCTCACACGATGATACCTTGCGATCATATTTTTCGCTACGTTGCCGCTGCCCACGATGTTTCTTTTAACACCATTTCAAATTAACAATTGACTGCTCAAGTGACAAAATCAGAGTTTCTCATTGGGGAACATAAAAGAGAAAGAAGTACAAAAAGTCCGTCTTGTTGTATTACTGAAATGTACAATACATTCCATTTTCCATTTAAGTACTCAGAAAAGTACCTAGCAAAGTATCCAGCAAGTGTGAAGTGGGATATTATCTCTTGTTTCAATTTTACAGAATTTTCACAGGAGATTAAAAACATGATTTCATTATTCCGAATATAATCTTGAGTGCAAAAAGTGTGGCACAATTTTCCCGGTTCTAAGTATAGATTGTAAAGGCTTTTTCACTTATAATATTATGTGCTTTTTTACGTGGTTCAAGATGGGAAATTATTTTGAAAATAAAATTTTCGAAAACTATTGCTGTCATTGGTAAACAATTTCAACTATTTAGAATTTATTATTTAGAAATAAGCTTACAAATAATCCAAAATATCATAAGAGGAATGTAATTGTGAGACCCGCAAATATTACCATGAAACAAATAGTGAAACACTCGTATGCCGCGGTTATGCGCACATATTAAATCTGTGTATATCCCATCTTATTAAACAACAAAAGAATTTTTCTTAACACATTACGAACGAAACTAAGAAAACATGTGCATGTATGTGTAAGCACAATTTTTAGTTAATTGGCACTTACTTATTCGTCATAATTTTGAGAATTCTACTTAATTTAAAAAAAAAACTTGTTATACCTTCATAACATTAATGTTGCTTTAAGACAAAATGAGAAATGAACGCAGAATACCCTCTGAAAATTGTTGAGGAGATCATCAGTCTATATATAATGGTAGAATTAATCCGTTGGGAGTATCCCTTGAATAAGAGCAGTATTATTGCGAGTCAGTCCTGTCATTATTAATGTTGTGCAAACAAAGAATAATGACCTTATAATAAATATCAAATCCTGCTTTATACTGACTCATGAATTTGTAATACAATTCACTTTTTGGCACAATTTTTTTCAAGTGCAGGTTCGTACATCATTTTGAAATTCGTTCAATAAAAACAGAAATCTCCTCACAAGTGACATTAACTGTAGTCCCCGCAGTCGTGTCTAGGCTTTTCGTCTGTACAGCAAGCAGAACCCCCTATAACAAGGAGAAGTGCTCCACCATATGAAAGCCTTTCGGCTGGGGAAACATCCTTGCGCTGTAGGCACCCAAAATAGGATTCTCATGGTTGTGTTTGTGGTATTTAGTTTTATTCTTCTGTAGAACTTTTATCAATTTTTCGCATTTCCCTGGCGTTGGTACAACGTGCTAGAAGTTCTTTGAAAATATTTAGTTAAAAGTATCTCTCCGCAAAGGGATAAGTATATCGGTTAAAGGTGGTTTTATAGTCGAATGTCGATATTAAGAATTCTGGACATGAAACCTGAATTTTCTCCTTATTTTTGTGGAGTATGAGTGGTTTTGTTTTGATATTAGAATGAAAATATTAGAAGAGCCCAACCACGCCACAAAAATCTAAAACACAAAGAAAGTGCCGAGTAAAATATTTCGGATTCTTTCATTGGGACAAGCCAGCATTTAATTGGAGTAAAACTATTCTGATGGGTAATTATTTATTAATCTTGATTAGTGATTGTCGCCGTGTTCGGGCTGTGAAAAATAAGCCGCCGCACAATAACATATTAAGTGATATTTTTTAGTAAAAAAAAAATATTTTCGAATTTTCCTTAAGTGATTGAAATATATAAAAAGTGTTTGAAATTGTGATAAAAATGCTTAAAAATTTTTCTGGCAAATGGTTTTTACGCAGAGCTAGCTTGAGGTAATTAGAGAAATAATTAATGTGCAAACGTCTAATTACCATCTTTTTCTTATCTAATTTAGGCTTCCCCTTCTTTTCATCACTTAAACTTATTGCTTGCTATATTTTCTATTTGTTCTTTTTTTTAAATAAATTTAAATAGTCTAAGAGTAACTTTAAGGTGACATCATAAAATTTTCATGGCTGTAGATATTTCCGTACATGCTTAGAGCAACGACAATATATTCTGAATTCAACCACACATGATAAGTTGCTTTTTATTCTTTGAAGAGCAAAAAAACATGCTTTTCTTGGAAGTAGATTCTTATAAAAGACGAAAGCGACTCGACTCTCTTGAGTTTTTATGTTATTTTTCTTCATTTTTTAGCTTTAATATCGTCCTTCCTGCCATTTTTGCTTTAACTTTACCGGTTAATAGAATCGGGACTATGGATAATACGACTATGATTTATGTTTACATACTACCATATAGTATATTTATATTAAGATAATGTCAGTCGGCAAGGATTTACTATGTGCGCTTTTTCACATGTGCCAGCCATGTCATAAATGATTCTTAATTACTTTCACCCTTATCATAATATATACTATGTTATACATATATAAACTACGTATATAAAATGTCTCGCTACAGAAGCAGGAATTTGTTTGTTCTCGGTTCATCTCTTCATTCAAGTTTCAAACTTTTTCTATTTCTATTTTTGTAATTTACTGCTTCGCTAAGTTTCTAAGTTAAGGATGAACAACTTTTCTTATTTTTTCTTTCTTAAAATTTTTGTCTACTTTAAAGCATAATGTGCCACATGTCCTTAAGTTATGTGACAAGAATAAAATTATATGAAACTAAAAAAAATGCGTGTTACCTATGCGATTTGAATGTTAACCAAAAAATCCAACACTCTGCGTTCTCTTAATATTCAAATATATAAAAAAATAACGATAAAATTTAATAAAGTTTTACATCTAATCACATAAAATAAACAGAAAAAGGATATAATGATTAAAAACAAAGATAAAAATTCCTTGAGTCATTTTGTTTTAATAGATTTTCAATGAATTCCCGTAGTAGAAACGTTTTTACGTAAAATTTTAGTGCTGACTACTTTTTGAATACATTAGCTTAATGTATTTTGAGCAAAAGTAAGAACCATCACTGGCTCCGTTCATTTTAAGATAAAAAGGAATACTGCATTACTTAAACATAGATAACCATCTTACCACAAATTTTCTGAAAGCGAATCAATTTAATAATGAGGTATATTTCAAGACGAGCGTGGGCGAACCTGGAGAGTTTGTTTAAATTAAGTATTGTTGATTATATTAACTTTAAAGTACGAAAATTATAGCCAACAGTATGATATTATTATTGTAAATTAATTCGATTAACCAAAATTTCATTAATAATACAAAATTTTTTGTAGTATTTCATTCTTATATTTAATACCATTTACATCAATCATAAAATTACAATAAAATAATCGATCTCCCTTCATTGTAAGAATATTGTTTTAAACTATTCCATAAATTATAATTAAATCAACAGTCAATTAAAATAGACCTAATTGCGACAAGTGAAATCCATTTTTGTTAATTTTCATCGCAAATACCATTAATTACAAATTCTAATATGTACTTCTGTCCTTTGCAAAAACACTCCATTTTCTTGCACGCTTTCATATCGTACGACCTTGAAATGGATATTACATTTAAATCGAGGGGTACAAACCTTGAAGTTGCATACGTTTGCTTAAACTTACTTATTGCGTAAATAGCTTTTTGTAATTTATTTATAGGCAGTGAAATTGTAAAGAAAATTTTTTTATCCATGAAGTTTTTAGCGAACTTGAAAAAAATTCGAATTGAAATGGACTATGTAAGTTGACTAAATTAGGGTATGTTTTTCTTGTTTGTGCCAGTATTGTGCATCTTTGTGTTTGTGGTCTTATCCTGTTTCGGCTGCGTCTTGTACCCTAATTACTTCATAAAGGGGTTTCTTTCATAAAAAGTTCTCGATTTTTTAGATTCTACAAATTCACATTACTAATTGTGTTTTTGCTGGAATGTCACATAATATCCTCCAATTTTTGACAAATGCTTCAGTTCGTTGATGCCGATTTTCTTAACACGTTGTTTCACTCCTATACAAGAGTAGAAAATTTACAAATTTAACTCCTTATTTATTTACTTTTGTTAGCATTGAAAAAACGATACAACATGGTGAATATTCCATTCTATTTTTATACGCTTGACCTGTATTTTCTTTTGAATTTTAAAAGGATCTTCATAATGTAACTACTCCTCAGAAATTTCATATAACGTTCAGCTACATGTTTATTGTCATTTCTGTTCGTCTCTTATTCTTCTGTAGTCGATAGTGCTATACCAGTTCCGATCTCGGGTGTAGGGGTATAGTTGTCTTAAAATATACTCGCTCGTTCTTGGACCACTTTGCTTTATCATACTTCTCAGTTATTTATCCAGATTTTTGTAACAACGCTTTAAAGTTTCATCAATAATCACCAAAAAAAATTATGGGATTCCTATATAATGGCAATAGGACGAAGGAGTACCGCGAACACTGTAAGCTATAATGTTTTTTTTATGACCCTGTCTAATACTATTTCCGGGCTAAGCTTTGGAATTAGCCTATAATAAGCTTGGAATCGAATTTCCATGACCTTTTTGTTATTAGGTCGGGTTCGAGAACGCCTGGCGTTCGCTTCACAGCTGCACAATAAGTGCTGTCATTGGTCCATTTTAACTTATTAAGATGATACTTGACAGGATGATAACCAGTAAAAGTCCAAGAAATATTCTGATCTCTTCAATGACAAGGACGTTTTTGCATTGATGTTATCGATTTCAATATATCTTTTCGCCTGGCGTAGCCCTAGTAGATTAATGCAATATCCGGAAAATAATTCCTTATTCCAGTAAATCTTACGTGACATATGGATATTCCACGAGTCGATTCTGGTTCAATAAATATTGAAACCCGACCATTCATTGCTTTGATATCCTGAAGGGCCGGCATCCATTTCAGTAAAATAGATATATTTTTATCGAGGACTTTAAGGACATCAATGCAATCTCATACAATTTTTGATTCAATCCTAAAGCCGTTAAGTGTTTTTAGAGTGAACTGACTGAATGGAGGATAGCTATGGTGAAGGCATTTATGCCTCTGGAGATAGAAACTTCGATGCTTTTTTGGGGCCATAACTTCAGCTTCAAAGTCTGTGACTGAGAGACCCAGTGTGTTAAAAAAGGCAGCATCTAGGACAATAGACACTTATTCCAACTCCCAAATCGAGTTTTGGACCATCTATATTCCCGACTTGTTAGACTTTCATTCTTTACGGCCACCGATATTCACTAAAATTGTTTGTCAAAGTCCAATTTTTCATCTAGTATGTCAGAGCAGAAGGTCATCAATTATAAGTTCTTAAGATCCTTAATGAGGTCGCCCGACTTATAAGTCTTGTTGCTCTGCAGTCACAATACACAGCAGGCAGCTTTTTCTAGGGGCGTCTTAACGTAGCTTCCGTGAATGGAGTAAGACAGGTAATTGTTGCACCTAAAATAGATAGATGACCCCCAACCGCTTTAACCAGAGAGACGAAATATTTGCTCTCCTGCTTTCACATGCATTACAAGCTACCGGGTTATTCTTTTTTATGATTATTTCAGGTTATTATTATGTATCAAAATTTGAGATTGTCTTATTTTTGGACAGAACAGTATAAAAACTTTCCATAGTACGCCCATAAATAGATTGACCGAGATCTTGAGATTTGTACTTTTATATAAAAAGAGCTAATGAACTATTACGAAATGATAAATTCCCACTAGTTTCGGAACCATTGGATTGAAAGTAGTCGAACTAGCTAAAAGACAGGTAAACTCGTTCAATAATTGAGCAACTATTCATAACCAAGGAAAAGTGCTGAATCATTCAGAATATGCTAAACGAAACCGACTCATTTGGAATAAAGTTTTGGTTTATGTTTAATGGCACGATGTGGTTTCTGCTAAATGGTTTTTGCCTAGTTGGTAAAATATTATACCTGAACGGAAAATTGTTTTTGTGCAAAGTACACTTCACTAATTTTTCAAAATGTCGCAAGGTAAATCATTAAGAAAGAACAGAAAATAATTCCAAGAAATTTTCTCTTCAAGGATGTCGGCGACAGTCCATAATACATATACACTCCTGCTTTTAAAATTATTTAAATAATTTTGTTTTGCTTTTAGTTATAAACAAAATATGATAAAGCAAGGAGAAAGAGACGTGTATTTTAGATGAAGCCCCTTTTGGAAATGTCTAAAACAAAATAATAACATTTTAATCGAAAAAAACACTTGCCAATCTATATATCAGTATCTCACAGGAATTTAAGAGTTAACTTGCTGAACATATTAACCAAAAACAATTCATAGACAATTATGATAGTCGAGAAAAGAAATTCGATTTTATACAAAATTCTGACTTGCAAAAGCGAAGCTTGCCTTACTACGAGATCTAAACATCAAAGTCGGCTTTTTCAATTAATTTAAATACACAGATTAAATACAGAATCGTATTTTTCAGATCTAGCTCTTCCTTAACTTCCGGCCGAGTTTTTGCTTACCATCATAGTCAAAAATGTTAAAATTTGGCTCGTCAATAAATATTTTTCTATCGCAGTAATCCAGACCATCATTTTTGTGAAGTTTTACAAACCTATGTATGTACATAAATGATTATTTCTTTCGATTAATCTTGCTGAGTATTCGCTTTTCTGTAAGCTTCGACTGTTAAATCTAAGTGTCTTTAGTTTCTCGATACACCTACTCAACGCCATTTAATAGCCCTACTCGGTACCATTCTTGGAACGATTTTATTCAGAATATGTATTTATAAATAGACATCCTTGAGTAGTAAAAGCCTTAAAATTTATGTGTACGCAGATAATGTGCATCTTTATATTTCAGCGCCAAAAGGTCAAATCTTATTATTGTTTGATCAACTTTGTGGCTTACTTAAGGAGTATCCACACATATCAGAGCCGTGCCCGGGACGTCACAGGGCCGTGTTCCTTAAGGGCTCAAAAAAATGTCGGTGCGTACATTTTATACGAACTCGTTCACACATGTCCGTGTCCGGCCCAGCATGTGTGAAGGAGTTCATATAAAATATACGCACCGTGTTTTTGAACCTTTTCCTTTAGATCGTAAATATAAAAAAGAAACTATTTTCAAATAAATTCTTTTTTTTTAATTTAAGTTGTTCTTACTGTTTTGTTTTGTATCTTGTATTTCTCCTTTTTTTATTAATTTATTTTATATTACATTATTCCCATTTATTAATAGATTATTAAAATTTCAAATTTGTAATCTTCGTAAAAGTTTTGAAAGATCAATAAAAAATGTTAATCTTTCATGTTTAACACCTTTCGAAAATATCCAGAACCAGGATTGGCATATTTTTGAATACCTTCGACTATGACCAGCTGCACTGGTTTTTGACTCTTAGAATTTTATAATTTCTCGTTTTTTCCATCCATTACTGCCATATCGAACAGCCAGAAATAAAACTCAATCCAGTTTTTTTAAATCTGGTTCGATATCGATAGCTTGCAGGTAAGCAAACAAAGCAGGGTGCTATGCTCTGTCGAAAACCCTTGGAACAATCTAGAATACCCATATCATACTTACCAATCCGATAAATACTTGGGATGAGTTGCTCTGTTATGACACAGAACGACAAGCAGTGTCTAATATTTGATTGGATTCTAAATATTCCACAAGCTTATTGATTATTGTCTCCATGGTTTTGGATAAATATATTATTTTAACCGTTCTGAAAATGTACGTACTTAAAATTTCAATTTATTCAATCATTGAAAATGTAAATATTTTGATATTTTTTTCTTTTCTGCTTTTTCATATTTATGTATATTTGTCATCAATTAATTTTTTAAAAAAACATATTCTGAATTTCTTTTAAAAAAACATACTTCGCTCATGAATACCAGTTAAGTAGATATATGTAACGTATAAAAAAACCATTGGCAATTACGAGTAACGATTTATTATTCAAAGAGTTCGCAATCGATAATTTCTGATTCCCACAAAAATCTCCAACAATACATACCAGTTGCTGACAGACAGTGATTTATATATATGTACATTTTATATAATATCGACAACTTAACAACTCTTAGTCATTGTTGACTGGAGTTTTAAATTATTTTTAGAGAATTGATAGGCTCAATTTATTTAAATTTCCATACAATTTCTTTATTCCAGACCGGTGCTAGATGCTAAATTTTATTTCATTAATATTTGTTTTTAATTTTATCTAATCTGAATAAGGCAGTGAATGCTTCTTTCTCAGATATATCATTGCGGTTTAAATTCACAAGAAAAATCACATATAAACAGCATTGATTTTATAATGAAAGATTTTTTCGAAAGAAACTTCGTAAAGCTTCTTATCGATTTACAATTAGTATTCTTCTTGTAGTAGGATTTAATCACATTAGCATATAAAACTTTTCTATTTCAGTATTTTGTAATTCTAGATAGTATTTAAAAATCGCTTATCTGATTGAAGTTAGATATACTGTAAAGTTTAACTTCTAGCATTTTTATGTATAATCATAATTCTATGAACTGCTAAGTCAAAAAATATATAGATTAACTTGAGGAAATTGCCGAACCCAACAATTTTGGAACGATGCGATCTTCTTATTAATCAGTTCTTCGTGTATTCAAGCATGTTATAGAAGTTTAATATTATACAATCCGTCTGTTATATTAATAGTATGAGTTAGTTATCCCTGTAGTATCGTTCACAATTAAAATTTCCCATTTAATAACTTATTAATTAGAAGAAAAAACGAATAGCAAATATTCATCTTTACATTCCTCCCTCGTTTCTTGCTTGTAACAAGGCAATCATTTTAAATTTTATAACTAGGACAAATGTAAGTTTAAGAATTGATTTAAGACAATCTTTTTCTTATTCAATAAATCAATAATTCAACTGTGTTAAAGTATCACGAACACGAAGAACTTTACAATGATTTTTTTAAAAGCTCTCGACCACATGCAGTTGTATATTTTACATCAAAGAATTACATACTTTCAGCAAAATGCTCTACTTGTAGCGTAATTTTCAAGTTTACATTAACTGGCTTGTCGGTTGCTATATAATTACGTATAATTGTTTTCCCTTTTAAACATTATTACCCTATACAATTTTAATATTATTTTTATGGAAAAACTGCAATATAAAAAGTGGAATTATTTATTTAAACATTTTCCTTTTATTTTTGCTTTAGCAATAGTCGAACATTTACGGAACCAACAACTCGTTCAACAGATTTACCAGAATTAGTGCCACCACAAGAAGATGCTGAAAAAACTGACAAACGTCCTTTAGATGAAACTGTGATCTCAATTTCTGATAAACAACTAAGTGGTGCTGCATCACCAAGGAAGTCGATACCATTTCGCAACGATGGTAGTCTGGACTATGATGCACTCTATGAGGAGGAAGAGGATACAGACTTATCAATGGAATCACATGGATCAGTGGTTGCACATCTCCTATCACAAGTTAAAATCGGTATGGATTTAACAAAAGTTGTTCTGCCGACCTTTATCTTGGAAAGGAGATCACTTCTAGAAATGTATGCTGATTATTTTGCACATCCAGATTTATTTTTAAAGTAAATTGGACTAAACAAAATTATTTATTTAACTGATTGGTTCAATGAGAAAAAATTATTCTAGAATCGCAGATTTAGATGATCCACGCGATCGCATTGTACAAGTCTGCAGATGGTATTTAAGTGCTTATCACGCTGGAAGGAAAAGTGCAGTTGCCAAAAAGCCATATAATCCTATTTTAGGGGAAATATTTCAATGTCACTGGGATATTCCTGGTATTGAAAATTATATTGTTCTTATAAAATCAAATTTATAATTTTTAAGTGTTTGCTTAACTTCATTTTAGATGAAACCCCCGATAATCAAGTAGTTAACGATGGACCTATTCCTTGGTGCAAAAGGGATCAATTAACGTTTCTTGCTGAGCAAGTTTCTCATCATCCGCCAAGTAAGATTTAAAATATTATAAACAATTTGCTTAAGTTTTTATAATTTCATTTAGTTTCTGCCTTCTATGCCGAACATTATAATAAAAAAATAACATTTGCCGCCCATGTCTGGACGAAATCAAAGTTTCTCGGCCTATCAATCGGTGTTCATAACATTGGTCAAGGCATAGTTACATTATGTGATCGCAACGAAGAGTATATTTTAACATTTCCAAATGGCTATGGAAGGTAAAATTAAATTACAATAAAAAAGCACCTAGATTTGTTAGTGAGAATTTCTCTTTAGATCCATACTAACAGTACCTTGGATAGAGCTTGGGGGTACAGTTTCAATACAATGCCCTCAAACTGGTTACCATGCTGAAGTAGATTTTTTAACGAAACCATTTTATGGCGGCAAGCGTAACAGAGTATCTGCAGAGGTAAGTACATAAAAGTGTCATCGTTAGGGCCACTAGTAAACCTCGCATTGGGGATATTTCAAAGCATTGCATTACACAAAAATTATCCCAAAGCTATTCCGGAATTTTCATCTAATTAAGGTCTGCAAAAGTTTATTTTTTTGCAATGTATTTTTCTAATAGGTTAGTAAAAAATGCAATAAGTTAAAACTGTAAATGTCATTTATTTTATGGAAATTGTTTTGGAACATTAATTATGGAGAATTGCCTTTAAAGCGGACCCTTCAGTTTTGTTTGTAAAAACTCGCTCTCATTAAGGCATTCTCCATTACTCATGTCGAAAGTTCCAGGTACCAGGCTTTTATCTTAGTTGGGATGCTATTTTAGCTTTTTTCTCAGAATTCAGATTATTAAAGTGGAATCATTTTTTAAAGTATCTCGTTACAACGCCGCGCCGCATGGACGATAAACAATCATAAAATGAATATTATCCCTAATTATAAATTGAAATAAAATCATTAAAATTCTCGGTGACAATTAAAAATAATGATCGTTAATTCTCATTTAGTCGCGATTCTACTCATATATCACAGCTCGGTCAATATAATTATGTAATAAAATTCGTGCAGCGTTGGTGAAAGCAAACATTTGATTTTGAGCCCATTTTTTTTAAAATACATGTTAACGAATGTAATCTCAGAATTATGTGCGCTTAGTTCTCGTTTTTAACACTATGCTTTCTGAAATTGTTATTTAGAATGATATAAGTTCACTTTTCTTATTGCTTATTAGTGGAATCATTACAATATACATTTACAATATACTAAAACTGTTAATGGTCCTCCTACATTAAAATTGAATTACGGCAAATCATTGCTTGTAATTATATGATATTTAATATGAGTTTCATTGATTTAATTTAATTTGCTTTTAATTACGATTTGTAATCGGTAGATTAGTTTAATGAAGCAGAATCACGACAATGGAGTGAGTTGACATGTTGGAAATAGGAGCTTCATGGAAAATGAAACGCTGGATATTCGGAATAATCCAATCGAATTTAACAAATGATAGCTAATTCCAAAACTTTTAAGTGACTCATGCGCAGCAGTTGATATAAATGATATTATCCAAGGTTTTTCTGAAAGTTTGCTAAAAATACACGGTGATGGATACGGACGAAGCAAACGTTTGTGACAATTTTTCCTCAAATTCCCACACATTGCATTATTTTCTTATTTGTGTGACTGTGAACTTTCTTTCACTCAAATTCAAAGCGGGGATAAAAATGCTCAACGGACCCACGAAACTTCACCTATTTGAACAATAGTCGGTCATAGTCCCCTGGCACAAGTGCTTCTTATATTGTGCCATGGCATACCTCTATAGGCCAATTACGAAGTTATCATGTATACCAAAATTTCTCGGTCCTTAACATTAGTAAATGTGAGGTCATGACTTTTTGTAGAAAACGTGGCGTTATAACTTATGACTATACTTTTCTCGATAACAAGATCTCCCGCACTAACTCTGTTATCGATCTACGGGTTAGGTTAGGAAGTAAGTTGGATTTCTCCACCCACATCAATTATATCTCTTCCAAGGGCAATTCAGTCCTGGGATTTATAAAAAGATGGTCTAACGAATTCAACAACCCCCTCATCACCAAACACTTATACATATTTCTAGTTAGGCCTCTGCTTGAATACGCCTCCCAGGTATGGTCTCCTTACTACTCCTCCCATGTCGATAAAATCGAATCGGTTCAAAGGAAGTTCGTCCGTTTTGCACTCAGTCACCTCCCGTGGGATGACCCACTTATTCTTCCGCCTTTTGGGAACAGACAAATTGCTCAACTTGAGCTCTCTCCATAAGCGTCGCGAGGTCGCTGACGTTCTATTCGTTCATTGTTTGTTGAAAGACAAAGTTGACTCAGGCTTCCTACGAACCCGTACGTCATTTAGGGTGAACAACTACAACCTGAGAGGTCCACCTCTCTTGAACATTAATTCCTCTAATACCAATTATGGGATGTACGAACCAGTTAACCGCATGCTTATAAATGTTAACAAAAATGCGAGTGCGTTTAGCATGCAAATTAGCGAAGATGTCCTTAAAAGGACTCTTTTTAATGTGGCGTGACTCCCTGGTGTCCCACTTTTTCATTGTTTTTGCACGCTTCTCTGTTTGATGTTTTGTGCTCTTAAATGTTGCATTGTTTTTTTTTGTGTTTGCATGTCTTAGCTGAGCCACTGTGCAGTGGTAAATGTGACCGCACTTGTGTGCAGGGACCGGACCGGCTCGGTGCCGGAGTGCCGGGGAGAGTCGAAAAGGAGCCCGCATTTTCGATCGCATGCTCGTTATGCGGTGTTTTCTCTTCTTATACCTTTTTGGGTGCTTTCGGCCGGTTCGGTCCCTGCACATAAGCGCGGCCCGTTTCTCAGCCCAGCTGAGAAGTGTACCTTCTGAGCTAGAAGGATAAACTCTATTAGAACCTGTTTGTGGAGTGTCTGAGTTACTATGAAGAAGAAAGTGAGTTGAGTGATAACCCGGCTGCGTCTCAGGTATTAAATAAATTATTAAAGTTTGAACCAAACTATATAGATTTAATGGAGGCAGTGGCACAAATCTCAGCAATACTGGCTTTTTGGGAGGAAAAATAAAAATTAATGTGATAAACTAAATGCTAAGGAATGGTGCAAGCAGCAAGCTTATGCCCGGTTTCACAGTGTTCACTTAAGCTTTCGCTCAGCCTTGAGCTTTCGCTCAACTCATTTTACTGTTTCACAGTAGTGGTTCAACTGTTGAACTTGGTTCCAAATTGATTTGAACTGAGCGACTAAATTTGAGCACTTAAGGCAAAGCTCAGGATATAAGTGAGAGTAATGTCATTAATTTTAGAGAAATCACAGTGAACTTGTGTTTATTTATTGATTTTAATTATAAGTTTGAAGTTTGATTTTTCAATATTGTAAAGAGACGAGAGCATTCTATTACAAAGCATACCGTAAAGAGTGCGGATAGAAGGCTGATGTGTAACTCTGAAGATGGAGAGATTATTTCTTGCCGTTTTGAATGCTGCATTTTCACAGGAACCTGGAAAAAACTTATGGTACCGAACGCTTACAAGCGAGCTAGATTCAGAAAAGGCCGCTCCTGCATATACCATATGAACACCTTGAGAATCATAGTGGACCAGTTTCCTGGATTACGATCCCCCTTTTATCTGACAAAATAATAATATTGATAAACGCTCCATATAACAATTCCAAATGCAAAGTTCCCCACAATGGAAAATTATCCGAAACATTGAGGTGAGCTCAGGAGTACGATAAGGATGTCTGCTTTCGTCGTACTCGTTCTTATAGTAATAAGCGGCCATATCCTTTTCAAAAATCCTTACAACTAAAGATAAAAAACTAGAAAAATCACACAATTTAACAACCAAAAGCAAAAATTTCCCCAACTGATTTAACCACAGTGGCCTGCAAAATCCAGTGCACTAAGTTCAGCTGAACTGAGCACAAAAAGAAACAAACGTGAAACAGTTTTGACGAGCTAAAGCTCAAAATTACTGCTCAGGTTCAGCTGAGCGAAAGCTCAAATCGACACTGTGAAACCGGGCATTAGATCGATGAGCATTACGTTTGAACTCTAGGATGTACCAGTTCGGAAATACTGATTGCGGAAAATTGTTCTACAGTCGAGTTGCTCTATTTATAAACAAACCTTTAAACCATAGTGTGCGCGAAAAGAAAGATTGCAAGATGTGGAAGTGAACTAAGCGAGCAAATCTTGTATTGCTGGAAAAGCATTGCTGTACAATCAGGAATGCTTTAATTTCGGTGGGGAAATCGATGTTTATTGCATCCCCCAATAGCTTGGCAATTTGGAATATGTGGTCATTCCATGTGATAGGATTGTACCTTTATGGACACCGGCCGAGATAGGGCTGGGTTTAGATTTGACTTATGTACAAAATGAAGAAAGAAAGGATTTGTCTAATTTTGATTACATGCGTGAGGACTGGAAGAGTTTCTAATTCTACAGATAAAGCAACAACTAAAGAGGAAATTTGTTTATCTGTGCAAGATGTTACACATAATATGTTGTATTTATATACTCCGCAAGGTACAGTTTTACATAAAGTTGGGGTAAAATATCAATTATATTGAACGGCGATTTCAATGTAAACTTCGCAAAGCCAGGATCACAATCACTGATTAACTTCTTGGATCGAACAATGTTGACTACAATATCGGGACTAAATATCTACACAGGGTTTTGTAAATATTACGAACTCATATATCATATTTTAGCTATCATAAAGTCATTTAACTTGTTTTGAGGAAATCATGCCAAGGACAGGGACTAGTAAAGATATATTTACACCTCAAAATACCTAAACATATTTTTCAATTAATTTCTTTAGCCCACAAATTTCCTATTCCTCTATCTTTGAAGTTTCCGGACAAATAATATAAAAAATACTCCTAATATCTAATTGCACTTATCAATTTAATTATAATCAGGTTTTTGCACCGAATGAGAAAAAACCATTTGTGTCGGTTATGGGAGAATGGAGTGGATTAATGGAGGCAAAATGGCATGACCATAATAATCAGGTAATTATTATTAAATATTTATCCCAGGTACACTGATTTATTTTTGTTAATCTGTTTTGTGTTTTCTTTCTAGAAAACGGAAGTATTTGTCGATGTAAATAAAATTCCTATTTTCAAGAAGCAAGTTAGGCCAATTGCTGAACAGTGTGATAATGAATCAAGACGTGTCTGGAAAGAAGTAACTGCCGGCTTGAAGTAAATATTTAAGAAAACAAAAATATCTTTTATTATTACTATTATTATAATATTCAAAACTTTAGACTCAATGATATTGAAAGAGCGACTAATGCTAAATGTCAAGTTGAACAGAAACAACGTGATGAAGCAAAAGTTCGTAAAGAGACTGAAGGAACATGGGATACTCTGGTAATAATTTGATATACTCACCTCAAAAACAACAATGTTGCTGAATTAATTTTACTTTTTTTTCAGTACTTTAAACCAGTTGGAGATGCCTGGATTTATACAAATCCATTATGCCAAAGGCTTTATCTCCAAGAGAAAGAAAATAAAAGATAGTAATTTTAAGTTTTAGTCTCCATATCGGTAATTAATTTAGTTGGTTAATAATAATAAAAAAAATACAATATAATAGCAAACGGTAACACAAATGAAATAAACTAAACGTAACAGAAGTAAAGTTTGAAAAACAAAATATAATAAAAATATCATATATTTTTTAATAAAATCCTAATGGAACGGTAAATATTTTAAGATATAAAAACAATTGCAATGCAACTAAGGGTAGTTGGGCGAAAACAAAATTGTATTGTTTATTGTAATAATTATAATTTTTGCTTTAAACTTTTTTTTTGTCATTTTTTATATTTTTTAAGCACTTCTCGAATGCGTGAACCATTTATATATATACATATATAAATATTTTTTGCCTAGATTAAGATATACAACAAACATTTTACACGTTATTTGTTTGTTTGTGTAAATGTATAGTTCTCAGTAATATTAAAAAAAATGTGCCCGCATTAGACTGTAAAATGATTAATATTAGTAGTAGTAGTGATGTTTGTTCGCGAATAGCGCGTTTTTAAAACAAAACAAAATTGTTGAGCGTTTTTCTGATGAGTTAATAATTATGTAACAAACTTTTTAAAGCCGAGCAACATTTCAAAAAAAAAATATTTATAGTAAGTACACAACGAAAATGTTCTATTTTCTTCCCTTAGAATAATGCGTAAATTTATATTTATAGCTATTTGCTGCATAATTAATACCTCCAATTATCCTTGCTCAGGTGTCAATACAATTTCCTCAGATCGTCTTTGATGTTCTGCTTTATTATACACATAAAGCCAAAAGTAAAAATAAAAATTATCCAGACTGCCATTCATTTGTGGATACTTTTTTTGGGTTGAGCGCATAGCTGGTAATCATTTAGTTTGTGAACAGGGTACCATCACAGTTTTCAACAAAAAAATATATTAATAATGAAATTAAAAATTAGTCCTTAAAAGATAACAAATTTGAGCCCAAATTTGGAAAATGAAATTCTAAATTTATCATATTAAATTAGGAAATTTTTAACTAGGTTTCAATTTTTCTGATAACTTTCAACTTACTTCAAATACACAGAAATTTTAAAAAGTACAATATATGCCGTCACTATAAAAACTACGAGTGCAATGACATAATGTAAAGTGGTGAACGAATTTGCTTACATACGTCGATATAGATGTAAAATCATGCCATACTGTCTATTTTTGTTCATGGTGATAGATAAGCCTTGGATTCGCTGTCATTTTAAACCTGTGGGATTGTATCTACAACTACTTACCCTAGGCTACCGTGATCATAAGAAAAGTGAGGAACTGTGATTGCAATCGAAATATGTTGCTGAAACTAGACATTATTCTTCTGGTAGGTGCGTCGAGGCTAGTAAGTTTCTCACAGTCTGTGCCGATTGCTTGGTCATGTCGAAGTACCTCTAAATAAATTCCAGACCAAACATGGCTATATATAAATTATATGCGTATAAACGTTTGTGAAATGTTCTGCTTTTTCACCCTGGTTTTCAGTTCCTCTTCGCGGTACAGATGCCACTTTTCGCAACTTTTAAGATGAGATTGGGACTTGGACATTCTTTCTTTGTTGTTGGTTTTTTCTGTCTGAGGGTTTTTGGTTGTAATATTAAATTGATTAGACAAACAAAAATGGGCTCGTATAAATTGTCTGTCATAAATAAGTGATTGGGAGTAGAAAGAAAATAGACTAAAGAAGATAAGGAGATGAGAGCGTTACGAATACGTAAATGCCCCCGATTGGCTCGTTGAGTCTGCCCTCGTAGTCTGGCTGACCTTGGTAGTGTAGGATTATTTACTTACTTTGACAGCTCTACAACCGGGATCCGGTTCTGACCTTTTGCAACTGTTCTCTCCACCGGTCCCGATTCTAAGCCGATGTCATCCAGTTTGGCATCCCTAAGCTCTGAGCGTCCTGGTCTACGCCATCCTTCCAGCGGAGGTTGGGTCTCTTCCAAGTTCTATTTGATGGTTTAATTTGATAAAAATGCAAATAAATTTTAAAGCAATTGCCCTCCAAGTGAAGCCTTAAATAACATCTTTGAGAAATGTACAAGTGTAGTATTACTATCTATAGAAGATTGAAGAATCATTGTTGTATCTTCTTTTTTTATATATTTTCTTAAGTTACGAATGTAATTATTTAAATAACATTTCGCTCAAATTTACTTTTAGCTTGTATAAAAACTTATTAAAATCATTATACGAAGAAAATTGTGGTTACCCAGACCTTGGTAAAAAAACATTAATCTAATCTCACTCAGATTATTAACTATATTTTAAGAGCTATTCTTATCAAGTCTTTATAAATATATTACCACCTCTATGTATTAATAATTTTATATTTAACAAAAAGCAGAAAGCAAAAACCCCAAAGCAATCAACACCTGCAATTTACGTAACCTTAATGCCCACCTGAACATCTAATCTCTTGTATAGAAGCTGCAGAACATGTTTTATAAGTAAGTTAACACAATTTTTCATTAACCACACTAAAGAAGATCAATTAACGAGTTTGCAGAAATTGGAAATGTAATGAGGCACCTATAATGTACAGTATTCCACTATTTGTTATGAACCTTTACGTTTTTTTGCTGAAACTAAAGTATGTATTGAGTAGTCGGACTTTTTTCAAATGTAGTTTTGTTTTCTAGTAGTCACAAAAATTCTTTTTAAGCTAAGCAATTTTGAACATTTCTTCCGAATGCGTCGCCAAAAGATCACTTTGAATGAAATTAAGTTCTAATACTTCACTCCAATCTCATCCTAATGAAAATAATATATTTAAATGGTAGTTTTGTCTTCTTCGTCTATCAATACATTTGAAATAGATGCACTAATTATAATGCTTTAAACATTCCTTCTTCATTTCTTCTTCTGTTTGTGGCGCGACTTCATCTCCCAATGGTGTTTGACTCCAAAAGAGTCGCTGTGGTTGTCGCGCTCATTAAACCGAGACTGAGAATCTAAATAAGCGAGAAGTTGTACTTTTAATCATACACGGCTAAAAAAAATTAAGATTGAAGAAGGTTTTGTGGATTCGCTCTTTTGTGATACCTTTACGGTGCTGAAGAAAATCCTGTCAATTGAAGGGTGGTATACACGGACAAGGGGGTGGCATAAAAGGGTTTTAGGTTTGTGATATGAATGAAGTATAATTATTTTTAATGGATTTTGTCAGTGGATTTACGATGAAAAATTCATACCAACCCATTGAGATAAGAAAAAGGTTATTAAGGAAAAAAAATAACATTATTGCCCCTGTTCCAGAATTCACTTCCACTAAAGTTTCCGATTTCATTTCGCAAAACAGAATTTTGGTGTTATGAAATTCACCTTGCGTTTTCAAAGGCAACTGCGATTTCGTAATTGAAAAATTTGGTATTCCACAATTCGCTTTACGCAAATTTTTGGCGTTTTAAAATCGCGCTTAAAAATTGAACGAAATAGAAAGTAGTTGTTTGTTTGTATAGAGAAATAGTACAGGTAAAATAGTAAAAATAGCGGAAATGATTGGGTACAGGCTGAAATGTGGCAGAAAGCTTCCTTTTAGGGTTCTTAATAAGAGGTTGGGCACTTTCAGTAATGCAGGTTGCGTGCGCAATTGACTTATTTAGCAATGGAAGTGTGTGTGAATAAGTCAATTGCGCACGTAACCTGCATTACTGAAAGCGCCCGTTATAAAGCCTACCGATTTTCTACCCCCGGGTAGGAGGTTTTAGGGTCCAAATATCAGTTTTTTGCAAATACATCTTAAACTCATTCGCGACTTGTATAGGTCATCAGACGTTCAATAAACCCTTTATTGGACTACGTAACTAATATTTTCAGGGGTGATTCCTGGAGAATTGCAATATTATTGATGTTTTTTGAACGTGTGGCTTTATTTCTTTTAATACCTCAATAAAAGCTTCTTTGTTCAGGCAATAGTAATTTATAAATCTACAAAAAAAGAACAACTTGAAGAATATACATATTCTTTACTTTCAAAAGATTTCCAAATAAATAACTTTACATCTGATTCGAAATAGAAAAGGATCTAATTTATCCCTTAATATTTTCCTGTACATTTTTTCTTCCTTCGAAGAATTTCCTCCTTCGCGATTATTTATTAAATATAATATTAATGGATCCATTTCATTAACTATTAACTCAAAAGTTTATTCTTTATTTTAGGTAAACAAATTTATAACTCAACTTTGCTATGATTTAGAAGTGAATTGAATTCACTTTCGAAACTAGCGAAAACGTACGAAATGTGGAACACCAATTTTAAATAATTACGTTTTTGAATTCACTTGCGATTTGAATTCGCCGTTTTCTAGAACATGGGTGTATATCAGAAATATAGCTATATATAGTGGTAGGTATTTCTATAGAGAAGAAAACATGATAAAGAAAGTGTAGAAACCTATCTGCACCTTACTAAGATGGGAGGATTGAAGAACACAAATGCTTGAAATAAACTTCCCTCAAGATTCAGGTTTGCGATAAGCAAATGTAGCCAAAGTAAAGCGGAATTTACAAGAAAATAAACGGAATGTTTACTGATGCTAAATACTGATAGTCCACCAACTAATCGTGCATAATATTTATATCCATCTCTTCAGAAGTCGAAGGAAGATTTATTATCAAGGAACAATGTTCCTTCAAAAATATGTAAAACCTTTCCAAGTAGCTATGATATACAAATATTAAAATCATTACCACTATTTTTGTGGTATAACCCTTCCAACGTACTGTTTTTTTGAACGTACTGTTTCTTTCACATTCCGTTCTAAAAACTCAGAAGAAATACGAACACTTCGAAATACTGAAAGATTGTCATATATTAATCTATTAAATTGCTAAGCAAAAATCAAATTTTCCCTACTGTCAAGCATGGTAGCTCCAAAGGATTTGATTTATACTTTACTGAACCCTTAAATCTCCTCTCTCGCCCCCATATCTATCAGACCACATTTCCACAGAGCCCATATTACTACATTGCTTTAGTATTTTGAGATAAATTACCTTTCTAAATTGCTTTCTGTCGAACTGATTTGCCATTTTCAACTAATTTTGTCACTTTTTAACAGGGTGCGCACGTATACGACTCACGCACATTCTAATGACTCGCAGCTCATGAGTCCTTAGGTAAAACTCGTGTGCGCGTGCGTTTGCAGGAGTGCGGT
The DNA here is from genome assembly GCA_963855945.1 of Thereva nobilitata. Lineage (NCBI taxonomy): Eukaryota > Metazoa > Arthropoda > Insecta > Diptera > Therevidae > Thereva > Thereva nobilitata. The sequence goes on from OY979694.1 coordinate 21,854,479, forward strand.
CGTATCGCACACTGCTAGCGAGACTTTGAGTTGAGTACATACCTATCGCACGCGTGCGCACGCGAGTTAATAGAAATGACTCGTGAGCTGTATAAAAGGGAAAAGTAGGAAAGGGTGATTTTTCATTTTGAAAGCTTTAATTTTGGTGAAGAAAAACTGGTGAAAATGAAAATTAATTTTGGATTATTAAATAAAAATTAAAACTTTAAAATTGTGGGAGTTTCAAGTTTTGACATTAACAAATATTTGTCTTATAATAGTGAGTTGCCGAGGTCAATGTGTTTGACTTGTGAAAAAATGTTATCGGGAAAGAGACGTGGTAATATTAAAAGACATTATTTGTCAATTCATAGGCGATTCGTCTATTTCCAATTCTCTGTGTGGTTGATATGAGTATATTACTAAATTTCTTCCATAAACTAATTTATAACTGGACGTATTCTCCATAGACGCTGACCGCTTTCCTTGGAAAAATTAATCAATCTTAAGATATTTTGGAGTTTATCCTTGGTAATATGTATAGGGAAAAACTATTTAATCTGTGTTCATAGCGGTTAACCTTATTTTGCTTACCCGCTTAGAACTTTATTTTGTAGGGTGCAACGCAGCCTCCCGTTAGAATAAAAGAAGGCTTACTGGTTTCATTTCCTAAACAAGACTGATTTAATTGTTCTAATGGGACATAAATTTCTCTTAATGATGGGAACTTTAAACGGACAACAATTTTCTCACCATCATAAATGCTTACTTCATATTAACAGCATTAAATTTGATTCTTTGGAATTTCAAGTTGCAAACAATTGTCTGACTGAAAACTTGCACCATAGATAATTGTGACTCTTAGGAATTTAAAGATGCAGACAATTATTGTCTGACTGAAAACTGAAATAGTCAAAAGAAAATTTATAGTAAAATTTTTAAAGAATGAATAATACTAGCCGAATTGATTAAACAATCCGAACCATTTTTTTCTATTAATTTCTGTTCTAGTAATGCAACATTTACAAAATAATTATTTCCTAACTTTTATAAGTAAGCAGCTGTCTGTCTCACATGTCTGAAACTCTAAATATTATTATTTCGTTAAAGTTGAAAAAAATTACAAAAAATGTATGGAATTACCTACAAATTTGTAATTGATTTTTATCCATTATCGTAAAAACTGTTCTAGCGAAATATAATTTATTTATGACTTTCCTCCTGTGAAACCCACAAACCCTTAAAAATACGAAAATATGTTAATACAAAATAATACACAAACGCAAAATGTTAACATTTTAGCAAAACAACCATCAAAATCACTGCTAAGTTAATTCATTCGTTCTATCAAAAAATCGCCCCAAAAAGTCTAAGCCCGACTCACGAGTCGAATAAACGACTCGTATACGCACCCGCACGTTCGCGAGCGCGTGCGTTAGAAAATTTGCGTTTGAAATTTCCTAACGCACATCGCACAAGTGCGTTCGTATTACATTTGCACGTGGGCGCGAGCGTGCGTTTCCGATCCCTGCTTTTTATCTCACTCGCTTTTTGTTGTGTCACTCGTCTAGCAGAATATCACTTTAAAAGTGACGTGACAAAGTCATTGCTTAGGCAAATTTGTCGTTTTAAATCCGCGGAAAAATTGTTGCGGATCATAAATACGCAGTTGCGGCGTGAGTGTCTGATCTGCCGGATCTGGGAATTGAGGCCACTGTTTTAATTTCATTGCGGTTCACTTCTAAATTTAAATGAAACTTAACTTAAATAAAGCAATTATTTTCAATTACAACCTAGAAAATTAGCAACAATAGTGTTTATAATAATATAGTGGAGTTGGAATACTGTACATATTTAAAATAAGTTGCTTTATTGGTACCACGTGCCAAACTCTTTATTATGCGCCTTTTATTATATATGTAGAATTAAACGCATTTTTAGGCCTTTTAAATATTACTGAAAAATAAATGCGATTAAATAACTTTTAAACAATCAAGCAATTTTGTCCCACAATAATAATTAAAGATCTAAGGTTTCCAAAACTATTTTTCTACCCTTAAGAGCCAAAAATGAAATATTAACACATTCCTCTGATATTTTTTTTTAAATTATTATATTAAAAAAAACTGTTATTTTTTTACAATACAAAACACAAATAAGAAAAAATAAAAACTAAGTTTCTGAAAGTCACGCACACAAAAGAAATTATTTGCAATAAACCCCTTATTTCTTGAGTTAGAAGAATAAGTGAGTTATCTTAAAAAAATCGTAGCTAAAGAGTTCTTTACCGTCACTCATAGATAATAAGAAACAAAATAATAAAATCAACAAAGATATCCCAAAATAAAATTAAGAGAGAATTTCGAAAATGAAAACTTAAGAAACATTATGGAGAAAAAAATAATAAAATTATCCTGACTTCCACTTTAGCTTTAGGAATTATTTAGATCTATTACTACTACCACGGCAACCAGAAAAGTTAGTGCCAGTGGATTAAAGAAAAAAGATAATAAATACAATAATAATAATTAATCCTTATTCAATATTTTTCAAGTATATTTGATTTTCAATTAAAAATTCTTGTTACTATACTCGAGTTTTGCTGCTAACATTTTGAGTAATTGGCTTCGGTTTGTTTTTCTTTAAATTAAATACGGATTAATCGTTACGGTTAACTTGTTCAAGATAAGACTGAAAAAATATCAGTATTTTTTCGTCTATTTTTTTAAACCCTTTGCTTCTCTTCCTTCAAGTTAATAATGCCAATGATTCGACAAAAAAAGTGTATTAAAACTATTTTCCCTTTAAACATTTACGCCTAATATATCCTGAACGTTTGTTAAATTAGACGATTTGATGACTGATATATTTTTTTAAATTAATAAAATAAATTCAAATAAAAACAAATTAATCATTTTAATTTTGAAATAAAAACACAAATTGTTAAATAAAAAAGCCTTTAAAAATTATGAGGTTAGTTGGTTTTAAAACCCAAAAAAATATACGTTTGTAAATTTATTCTTTTATCTTTGATTTTTTTTATTACTACTATTATAAAATAGCAATCTTAAACAAAGAATGATTCTGAGACTTTATTAAATATAATAGAGAAAAGAAAAAACACAAATTAGTTAACAAAAGGCGATACCTACAAAATAAAAATTTGAAACATAAATTCTTATTTTTTCACTTTGAAAATAACAATAAAAAATTTTCTTTTGCTTTTTCTTTATAATACTTGCATGTAAATATTTAAAAAAATAAAAATTATATGAAATTTATATACGGTTTTCTTTCGTTATGAAGTTTTTCTATGCGTATGCATTTTCCATTTTGGAGTCTTCGCAACTAATATCAAGAGTGTCGAGAAAAAAGGAATTTGGCAACCTTTATAATTGTAATATTTATTGAAAGCCTGTTTTCAAATCAAAAGAAAATAATGGGCCTGATCATGGTTGACGCTTGAAGTGAGAAATGGCGCGGCGACTGTAAAACGGAATCATAGTTCTCGAAAAAATATTTTTTTAATTATAAGAAATGTTCAAACATTTTCAAGCGACAACCAAAAGGTTTTGTCCAAAATTTTCATGTCGCTGCATTCGCCAACTATGATACGAAAAATGACAACGACAAAGGGCGCTGTCATTTTTCGCCGCGCCAACCATGATAAGGCCCAATATAGGGTTTAGTGCATGCACCACGGCATGGACCAGATCCATGCTAAAGACCAGAGGAATAACTGCTGTTCTGTCATATTCAAAGCCCTAGCATGGAACACCTGTACCTTTCCGTAGGGTTGAACGGAAAGTATCATAGTCAAAATACAAAAATGGGGGACTTAACAATATGTGACAACTGGAGAGGCATCTGTCTATTATCTCCTGTGGGCAAAATCTTGTCCCACATATTATTATCAAGGATAAGAGAGGTAGTAGATCGAACGCTTTTAGAAGACAGCAGGCTGGATTAAGAAAAGGCCGCTCCTGCATAGACCATATTAACACCTTTAGAATCATAGTGGGGCAGGGCAGTCTACTGAATTACCATCTCCTCTCTACCTTGTTTTCGTAGAGTATGAGAAAGCGTTCGACTCGTTTAATAGGAGCTTTATATGGCGAGCTCTACGGCAACATGGACGGACAAAATAATAGAATTGATAAAAACTCTATACAACAATTCGAAATGCAGAGTTCTTCACAATGGAAAATTATCCGACAGCTTGTAAAGTAATCTCAGGAGTTCGACAATTACTACGCCATTACTCCTTCTTATAGTAATAAACGACATCCTTGTCAGCGCTCTAGATAGCAGAGGCCGTATTTGGTTTCTAGAGTCGATGGATCGACTCGACAAAAAAAGCTTCTCGATTTTCTCTAAGGGCCGATTCACAATGAAAGCTTCAAGTCGCAAGTTTCAAGCTTCAGCTGACTTTTGCTTTATTTGAGGCCTGCAGCTTGAAGCTGTCAAATGTGAATCAATGTACATAAATCCTATAATACTAATTTTTGAAGCTTTCATTGTGAATCGGCCCTAAGTTTCATATTTGGCATTTCGACAAAATCGACAGATAAGCGCTGCCGTACTAAAACCATCAAATTGTGTGATATTACGCAGCAAACCACGTATGTATATTTAATTAAAATAGATATTTTGTTAAAAGTTTATTGTATGTATAAATTTAACTTTTTAATAAACGTCAAACGTTTTGATCGACACGTAAAGAGACGATAACGTTGTCGATATCGTGTTGCCAAATGCCAATTTTTATTTATCGACTCGAGAAACCAAATACGGCCCCAGAACAGGTGGCAAACAATGGTGATTGCTAGACTGCCTTAAGGATTTCGACTACGCAGATGATATCTGTTTGCTGGCCCACAGACACCAGGACCTCAAAAACATGTTAAACAATTTGTTAACAGAAAGCAGTTCAGCAGGCTTAAGGCTAAATCCGACGAAAACTAAAGAAATTCGGATAAATTCAAACACCCTTGAATGGACCGCTGAATAACCGTGGCGTGGAACTGGTAGATAAATTTTGTTACGTCGGTAGCATTATTACCGAAAATAGCGGGACAGAAAAAGACTTCAGTTCCAGAATAAATAAAGCACGAAGCGCATATGCATACCTGTTTCACATATGGATATAAACGGAGATCTCAATTAACACCGGCTGTTGCAGCTGTTCAACTCCAACGTTAAGGCGCCTTCAAGTTCATCAACAGATGCCTACGCCGTATCTTAAATATCCGCTGGCAAGATAGAATCACAAATGAAGAACTATGGCTCCGTGCCAGCCAAGAAAGGATAGACGACGAAATCAGGCGAAGGAAATGTAATTAGATTGGCCACACCTTGCGACGCGAAAGCGAAAATCTAACCAAACAGGCCCTTGACCGGAACCCGTCGATCTGGAAGACCGAGAACAACGTGGAGGAGAACTCTGTTGGCAGAGGCCGCAACAACTGGGAGATCCTGGACGGAGCTGAGAGCTGTCGCGCAAAACAGAGTCCGTTGGAGGGCAACTGTTTCCGCTATGTCCCATGAGGGATTAAAGGGGAATAAGTAAGTCAAACAATACTTGTATGAGTTATGAGGAGATGAAAGCTGAATCAAACAACTTAGAACAAGTGTGACTTTAGATCCCGGCCCTGGTAGACTAGGGGTTAAGGGCCGCTACTACCAGGGCCAGCTTTAAGTATTTTGGTGTCCCGGGCGAGATATTTTTATCCGCCCTTAATTTTTTAAAGATATTTATTTGCCTATGTTATTATGCACTAAACAAAAGTTGGCGCAGGTGCGTGCTTGTAATCTGCTTGTTGGATCCCTTCCACCTTACTTGTGAAATTGAGTGAGCGAGGACCCTCTATAGTTTTCTTTTTTATCATTGAAAATGATTATAGGGTCGGTAAGTATGAAAATTGGTAACGAAAAATGTAACGAAAAAGCGTTACGCAGAGATGCTGAGATGCATGTGTCTTTGTATCGTCGTGTATCGTGCTTGGAATACAGAACTACAGGAAGGGCCCTCGCCGAATTTTAGCGTAGTGAAATTCTTTTTGTGTGTGCTCAGGTTTTTATAGTGTGTGTGCAAAGGAAGGCGAAAAAAGCGAGTGCATTTGAAGAGGCAGAAAACAAGAAATTCTATTTTGTTACATTTATAATTATTTCGCGTGTATATTTATATAGAGGTAAGTTTCAACATATCGCAAAATCATTTTCAATGATCCCGTCGTTTGCGTGTTTGCAAAGACTGTAGATTTTTCTTTAAGCCCAAAAGAAGAAAGGAGAGAACAATAGAGGGTCCTATACCTCTCTCACAAGCAGGGTAGTAGGGCTCTGGAACTTCCTGGGAAGCTTGTGTGGTTACCAAGGGCTGCTATTGCCCAGCACTGATTTACTGCTAGAAATTGGAGACAATATGGGTATCTACACTAGGGATATTCGATTGTACATCGAGTGAGTCGTTCGTCGCCGTCCGTTGTGTTTTTTTTTGGCGTGTGAAGCGTTAGCTTCGCATCAAAATCTTTGAAAGAACTAATGGACACGTTTGTCCATTATAAGATGAATATAAATAACGCTTGTAAATGCCGGTTGATTTCAAAAAGTCCCAAATCCTTTCGGCATTATATGTAATTACATCGGCAATTCTTTTCGTTAATAAATTATAAACTCAGTATCAAAATCTGTTAAAATATAATTTCAGTGACTAACAAAGTTTGAATAAAAAATTATATTTAATTCTATATAAACAGCACACGTTACAATATTTTAGTAGGATAAAAATATTTATTGATCTATAAAAAAATCAACAATTATACAATATTAAAATAGCAAAAAAGAGAAATTTTGAGCACAAATGACCCTCAAAACTAATTAAAACACTACAAGACGTAATTAAAATATATTTTTGGCTTTGATTTGTGGGAGGCATAAATTGTAAAATGAGCTGTCCTCAAACTGGGAAGTATGCTGCCATCTTACAAACCCCTTTTCAACAAGTTCCTGAACAGATTTTGGCCTCCCAATAAAATGTGGATCCTGAAAGTAAATACAAAGTTAATATGGATAAAATTCGAGCAATTTGTTTTCCATTACTATGACTAGAAAGTACGCTTGATTTCCACTTATATGAATTCCTGCAATTCCCTTAGATGAAGCATCAACATCGCCGCCCATCATAATAAGGCCTCCAAAGTCTTCAAAATATTTCTTAACAATATTCGCATATTTTTTAATATCCTCGCATTGCGGTATATGAAGTATCTTGCAAGGTACGTCATACCGCGTGTCAATTACATAAAAAACCTCCAAAGCCCCTATCCATTCTCTTGATCCAAGAAAAGATTCCGGCTTATCTGCGATACTGACCAAAGTCTGCTGAATTTCTGGTACAGATGGGATTTCATCAGACACCGAAGGGTCAACAGACAAAGTGTTTAATATCCATGAACATGTAGACTGTAGAGTCCTGTATGCACAGCCCCAACCAACATCGTCATAATTATCACATCTATAGTGAAAATATGTAAAATCACCCTGAGTTAGAAGGGTTTTTCCTGATGCAGTTGGGGGTGGGATGGATAAGTGCACATTTTTTAGCAGCTGGTAGTTGTACACTTTGGCGCAAATTTCCATGCTTTATGTTGATTTAATAAAACAGAATTATTGAAACTACATCATATGGGAATGCAAGAAATTGCTTATATTTTAAATTATTTGGATTTTCCTCCACTCCACAATAATATTTATCAGCACACGTCAAAACATTATGAGGAAAATGAAACTGACAGCCAATGCTGCCAACAATATTAAAATCAAGCGAAATTTAAATATATTTGGAGCGAATTCAGTATTCATGAAGTTTATTTAGCCGTTGTCATTGGTGAATAATAATTTACAATGCTGAAGGATTTAAATAATATTAAAACATAACAAATTTACCCAAACAAGATAATATTTTATGAAAAACTAGCTTCTATGGAGCTCCCACTATTCCAGCAGAAGAGCCCGCCAAATCGCCTGAAACATAACCCACGGTTTGAATTCAACATAACATTTATTGACTATATTACAAAATGCTTTTAACTCTGGAGATTTCAAATAAATAATTAAAAACAAGTTGAAATCAGCAGAATTTATGAAGAAATCGGATACGGAAATTTTCGCTGCTGTATTCTTTTGTTTGCTAAGTACATTTTGGTCAGAAAAATGAAATGAAAAATATGTCACGCACGAGGAAGCATAGTGAGGTAAAAATACGATTGCCCCTACGCACACCTCCATCGATTTGGGCATGATAATTGGTGCTAGTAGAGAGTTGCTCAAATAAAAGGATACATACCATTCCTTCTTTATCCCGGAGATTTGAAGATCAGAGAACGGGCTTTTTCATAATTCTAATAAAATCAAAAAGATTAGAATCCCGGCATTTCAATTTTCACACCTTAATTCTTCTTTTTCTTTAATCAGATAAGCATGCATACACAAATAATTGCAAGATTTGCGCAGACTTGCCAAGCATGTTGCAATTTTGAACAAATGATGCTTGCAAGTTTGCTTTTTTGAATAACATGCACTTGATCGATTTGCGCAATCATGCAATTATGAAAAGGGCCAACATCTTGGACCACACATGAAGTTGTAAAAGACCATTACGCCAACAATTGTAATATATTTGACATAATCTGATATATGTACCGTTTTTTACAGCATTTGTTCAACATCAAGTCAAGAGCCCCATAATTTTTCTCAGCAAACAGTAGCAGAATTTTTTTTTCAGGATGCAGGGCCTAGGACATCTCTTCAACACTTTGTTGCTTCTTCATATAATACAATTCATGCCGATTTTAATGTTACAAAGTAGTCATAATAAATTTTTATTTTTGAACTTGCAATCGTTAAATCCCGTAAAACTTTTGCTACAATAAAATGCAGCCAACATAAACTTTCCCACTATTTGTCGTCTGTGTACGCTCTAGTACTGCACGCAAGTTAAAGTTACCAGCGGCGAATATCTGTGTATAAACCATAAATCCAAACCAACTCCAAAAATTTTCGTTTTCAGTCGGGATGAAGTTGTTCAAGAGTCGCGTTCATCTGAGTTCGCCGCGCGTTTAATTGATACAGAAATTCGAGTGGATATTAATTTAAAAATTATTGTAAATATGAGTGCCAAGGAGTTAATCTAGTTGTGCAAAAGATAAAGAAAATTTTATTGTGTGCACGCAGTGCTTAAAAGTAAATCAATAAATTTCTTTATACCTAGTGAAAAAAATGCTTCAAGCTTCAGTGTTTTTGTGAATCTTGTTTAAGTGCAAGAAAGGTTCTTCCAAGTTTTGTCTGACCTCTTGGATAATCAGAAAATCGGTAGAGAGTGGAAACTAGCGGTAAACATAATCAAAGAAAGGAAATACGAACTTGAGGGGAGTGCACAGTGGCTGCAGAACTTTTTTTTGTATATTCATCGTTGCGGAGAAATCTGGATTTAAAAAAAACCGGAGGGTAAGTGAATTTTTTGTATATTTTAAGGGATTTATCTCTGCCGCAGCCATGGCCCTTTACATATCTGCACTAGAATTATTATAGAAAATGTCTGCTGTGCCGCGGCTGCAGTTTCTTTCCTAGATTCGAGTTGGAGTTCTTTCTTATCGCTTTGTCGGCTGCTGCTGGTGGTGTTTTGCTGTCTCGTGCGCAAGTGTTGGCCTCGCTGTGTTTTGGGGGGTTCGTCGGGCGAGGGATAAATAAATTCACGTCAATGAACTCTTCCTCCATTCCAGAGTCGCAGCTCATTTTTCAAAATAAACAAACACTTGAAAACGAAATTATTCCCAGTTCTTGCCGGTTCGGTTCTATCTAGATCTCTTGCTGTCTTCTGGCAGCACCGCAGATGCCAAAGCTCTTGAGCACCAGCGGCCGAGATTATGCTGTGATAAGCGATAAGCCAATTTCGATTAATCGATATCTGCCCTGCCTGCCGCCCCCCACTTCACTTTAAGGGAAATACTCCTGTGTTGTACGTGCCGATGTGCGTTTGACACCCGTTTAAGTCACATACAACACACAAAGAAGACGAATCGCTAGGGTCTGTTTGAAAGGAAGGCACAGGAACAAGGAACAGGATGGGAAAGGGAGAAGGGCTCAACTCTCATACCATTTGCACATGCCACGGCGACGGGGATCCATTGGCCCTTGAAACCTGAATTCGCTTCGGTGGTTGTCCATGCCCTCAGTAACATGTGATGGCCTGGAATAATGGCCGAATGCAGTAATTGTACCACCACCCAGGTGCTGCGGGCAAGTGGGATTGGGCAGAATGCCGGACTCTAGAGGGAAATTAACGCTTTACGACCTGCTTTGGATTATCTCCAGGAGAATAAATCCAGGAATAGACGAATCTCCAAAAGTCCAAAGGAGCTTTTATCAGTGGACAACAGGGAATAATATCAACTTTGATGGATTCAAAGTTTTATTTTTTTTTCTGCCCTTTTGACAGGGACTCATTGCAGGTGGATGAAGCTGTTTGGCTTCCAAGATACCTTGGTGGTAGTCGATCCAGGAAATTCAATATATCCGAGTACATCTCTTGCAAGGATATCACAATCTTGTATATTTTATGTTACATACAAGAGCTTGTTCTTGAAATATACTGTTTTTGGAGGGGTGGGATTACTTTTATGGCAACGAAGACGTCACTCATAAAAATCTTGATAAAAACTTTATTCTTATGCGGGAAATCATCGTTAACACAGCTGTATACGCTGGGGGAATTAGATAAACTCTTGAAAAAGTGTTGCGTTGTGGAAATTTTTGAACATTGTAGAAGTTTTCATGATTTGTATACGCAAGCAAATTGTAGAAATGATTTCTTTGTTGAATAATAATGTTCTTTTTTTCTTGTTTGTCTTCTTTTGCTCTATCAGGGCGCTTAGCTATAAACATTTATTTCTTCCTTTTACATGGTCGTACAACGGGGCCTAACGTATCCATTTTAACACTCAAATTGCAGATGTTCTGTTAAGGATATGTTGTTTTATACATATGTATGTATATGTACTTGTCTTTTACATTTCCTTATCAAAGTTTTTTAAAGTCACTTTTTGTGCTTTTAAGCACACTTCAGTTTAGTGTTACCTTAACAAAGATGAAAACATAAACCTAACGCATCTCCCAAAATTACAAGCAGGGTTTGAATTTTGCACAATTTGTGACAGATTCAACATGGCGGCGGTCTGAAATTTGACATATGTCATCTAGGTACATGTCAAATTATTCATTGTTTCACAATAAAAGAGTGAATAGAAATTGTGCGATTTTTTTATCAATCTATATGCGGCTAATAGTAAAAGATAGTATAATCAAAGACATGAAGGAGTTCAATTATCTCGGTAGTATAATTGCTACAGAAAGAGATGCGAGGAAGGATATCTTAAGTAGGATTAAAAAAGTTGGAGATGCATTTAACAGATTATGGAAAGTCGCCATAATTATCTAGAAATGTAAAGTTAAATGTTTTCAACGGCTGCGTGGAATCCATATTACTCTATGACAGTGAAACCTGTTTCATAAACCAAACGGATATAAACAAAATACAAGTTTTCGTCAAATTACGTATAAACAAATTTTCTGTGTTAGAAAATATCAAACATAGAATTATGAAATTGGGCAAAACAAGAATTACTTATCAAACACATAAAGAAAGGAAAATGGCCGTGGATAGGGACACACCCTACGAAAATAAAATAATGGATTAACAAAAAAAGCCCTTGAATGGAATCCGCAAGGAAGTAGAAGTGTCGTTTGGTGGGACTGAAAAACATCTGGCGAAGAATAATAGTGAAAGAAATTTAAAACTATGACAAAACCTGGATTGAAACTAAGAGAATAGCTCAAAACAGAGTCCGATGGAGAGGCTTCCCACTCCCCAGGAGTAAAGATGGATAATATGAATAGTACTAATACGTTGCTACATAATCGTACATCATTTGAATTTTTAAAGAGGTTTTGTGATTCACTCTTCACGATCTTACGATTTAACGCCATTGGAACCGACTGTAGGGGATCCGTCGAATTAGCCAAAGGATCTTGCATTGTAAAAAAGCACTTAGTGGCATTTGGAAGATATGCTGTTAAAATAAAATTTCCAGGCGTCTAGTTAAAAAATAATCAGTCAGAAATTCCAATTTGATCTTTAATTGTCCATTTAAATTTGTTTCCTTTTATGCACTTCAAATACTCTTAACAATCATATAAAATGCATCTTCGTATTTTCTGACAATTGTTAGTGATGTCACGTCGAGACCGGATGAACAGAAAGAATTCCGTTTTGGAAAAAGTCTAACCACAAGTTTTGCTGTGTGAACAAATTGACAAGTTGAGGTGATTCACAAATTTACAAATACTTTTTTTGAATTTGTTAAAATGTTAGTTATTGCTTTAAAATTAGAATAATAGTTATATCAACATTTATATTCTCAACCTTTTCGAACATTTGTCTAAAGATTCCTGCTGCAATGTTTTAATTTTCTAAAAAAGGAACCTTTAGCAAAACGAACGCTAAAACGTTATTAGATTGCATGATGAATTAAGCTCTAAATGAGTTTCAATGACACTATTCTGCAGGAAATCATCACAGTTACTCCGATCCAAATCTAGAGTATAGGGAAGATGCTGCGTAGTTTGGTCGCAGTCTTTTGTCTATAGAATTCTATAAAATTGTATCTTGGAAACCAAGGAAAGCCAAATGCTGTCGCTCGAAAAAGTCCGCAGAAGCTTTCTGCCCGCCCAGCCATTCCGTTGGCCGTTTTATTCAAACTAAACAGTTTGTATAAAAGCTGTACTGAAAGCCGGACGGGAAAAACTCCTTGTTGTGTGAACCCACCATTATGCTTAGAGGCGGTGGCAAAAGAGTAGGTAGGGAACTGCTATCAAAAAGAAATGAAAGTAAGAAGGATCTGGCTGGGAGATGTGGAAAGACGAGTACCGTGTAACTTCGAGGAATTGAACCCCAACCTCTGGGAAGGTCGTCGAACACTTTAATCTCTACGCTGCCGAGGGCGACAGGCCTTTCAATTCGTTCCGGGAACTTTTTCAACTGACTGATTAATACGATTTATATTAAATCCGTTTCTACTTCAAGTGCAAGAATCTTGAAGACTTGTGATATTTTGTGCCGTTTCTAAAACATAATTTCATTAATTCCATTGACTCACATGCGCATTTCCGCTGGCCAAAAAAAACAAATCCGCAAAAAAGCATTGTTAAATATTTTTGCATAAATCAATTGTGACCTCGCTCCACAATAAAGGTTTATCTTTTTGTTCTTATTTTTGCACTTGCAAAACGTGTGCGTTCGGTTGCAAAATTGCTTCATTAACGAACTTTAAAGCGCCAGACGGTCTGGTTCTTATCACAAAAATCGGCCAGAAATTATATAAACATTCATAATAACTGCGAAAATATATTTTATCTCTACGCTCTTTTTTTTAGCTTGCTTGACCATAAATATTAGCATAAGGAGAAAAGAATCGTGGTGGAAGTTTTGTATTTTTTTTTCGTTTCGTTTCGCTTCTTCTGCTTTCATAAACAACTTTCGTTATCAATTTTCTGAAGAATGCGTTCGGCGGTTCTATTTATGATTGGTTACGTAAAATTTTGCTAATTTTTAATGAAAATACATTTTTATTGAAACAACTTCTAAATTGATGTGGAAATATGAATAGAAAAGTCCATCCCCAGCATTTATTACTCATATTAGTTTCGCACTCTGATAAGTTTATCCATTATCTAAAGTGCCAGAAGTGCTGATAACGATAAAAACTGAATTTTGTGTTGCTTATTACATTTTTTTCTTTACACGTTTTAATCAAACTGCCATAGAGAAGAGGAAAGAATTTTTTTTTACTTGTGTGAAAAACTTTCAGTAATAATTTCACAGCAAACACAGCAGTTGCGCCGCGAGGGATATTTTCAATCGACGGAAAAGAAAAAAAGAAATGAAAATTTCCCCAAATAAAATGTAGGCGAGTGTGAGGAAGTTACGAAATTTTTGGAAATCATAGCACAAAACTGAACGAAAAGATCGATTCTTCTTCTTACTAGGTGTTTTTTCTACTTCGATGTTTTTCTGTAGAGCTATGAGTATTTTGTAAATAGAAGCGCGACGAGCAGACGATGGAGTTTTTTTATTACATTTTTTTTTAAATTCTCTTTCGCCTTCTTTTAATTTCAAAAAAAAGTTTTCACAAGTGGTAAAGTGTCTCTTGACACAAAAGGAGGCCTATAAATAGAAGACGAGACGTGTGTCCTCAGTTGTGGACTGAGCAATTTGAATTAATCAAGAGTTCTTCAAAAATAGTAGAGCGTGTTCACGAGTGTGTGGCTGGTGGCTGTTTGCTGCATTTTTACACTTCATGGACGAAACAAGGAAGTCAATAAATGAAAACGTTTCTAAGTTGTAGATTGCACCGGAAATTGGATTGAATTGTAGATGCTTGTACAGAAGGCGTATGAACATGTCTCTACTCGGTATGAAGAAGGTCATAACATGAATAGGTTATGCGATTTTTTTATCATATGAAATTTAATCAGGATGTTAAATCTTGGGTGATTTGTTGATTGAGCGACAGTTTTGATATTGGGAATAACCTGTTAACATTTTTCACTTAATCTATTTTATAAGGTAAATTTACGCTCCTTTTATATTCTGTTGCGTAATATGTATACATATGTATGTATGTAGTTTTAAGAAAGTAAAAGAAATTTCATTATCAAATATTTTTTCTATATTATTTTATATAAGGTAAATGTACCATATTCCGGCCTATTAAGGGTTTTCGAAAATTGTATGTTAGTTTGTAAATGTTGGAATGAAGGTAGCCACGTGAAAGTATATGATCATAATTACATAACGGTTCTTATTGAGAAATTTATGCATTTCAGGCATATTAAATGGCACATTATGTTTTTTATTGATAAAATTTGAAACCACTTGTTTGTCTCTAATTCCGTCCTACAAAATTCCACTCTGTAACTAATTCCGTGCTAATAGGTCCCTAATTCCGGCATATTTATAAAAACGACAGCTCTGCAAATAATATGAATAAGTGCTTATTTATTTAATTTATTTAGAGAATTAAATGACATTGTCAAAGTCTGTGATACCCTCTGACTAATACTAGGACTTATTTTTAAAAATCTCTCATACCAGTGCCTGCTGGGTAGACCCTCTTTAAAATTATTAGGACTTTTGAGCTAATTTTGATAAAGAATGAGCAGCTGATCTTTGGTGATTCGAAACCCAATTTCTGTAAAATGCTTCACCCATTAACCAATTAGGTCCCCTTCATTTTTATTTAAGTGTAGAGGCCCTGTACTGTAGATTGTCATAGCTCCACGGTGGAAGACTCCGAAGCTTTTGTAAACTGTTCTTCAATGTATTTTTTGGGCAATTTTACATGGGAAACAGGTGTCTCAACGAACTTGATGTCAGTAAATGAACTGACCCTGATAATATAGGCCCTATGAATCAAAGGAAATATGCCTAACATCTGCCCAAATTTTTTGCCCTGTAATATTTCTCCAGAATCGATCCAAAGCCCTGGAAACTAACTCATGTTCAGCCCTTACAGAAAAATGGGAGTCTAACAACCTCTCCAACCACCGCCCAATAGCAATTACTTCTATTCTTTCCAAAGTAATGGAGGCAATAAATCAATAAAAAGCTTATGGTATATATTGAATCTAACCAGATTCTACACGATAGGCAGAACGGATTCAGAACAAGATCTACTGGCGACCTTTTTCGTGTGCCTGTCGAAGCATCTCAACCAGAGTATTCATCGCTTTGTTGAGTTTGGTCTGGTTGCTCTAGGTATCTCCAAGGCTTTCGACAGAATCTAGTAGTATCGATTTAGCAACTGGACTGCGAATTTCCTCTCTGTCCGTTCAACCAAGGTGATATTGGATGACGTCAGATCTAAACCCCACACCATTTCTGGCGGGGGTTAAAGTTAAGTCACAATGAAAAGGTGAAACATCTAAACATTATTGTTATAATATACTGATTTTAGTCCCTGCATTAATTTGGTCTCCATCGCGTGTCTGCAAAATCACCAAATCCTCTAACCTCGACAGTTTTTCAATTTTATACGGAACTAGCCCACATCTTCGTGTCCATTTCCCATCGAACGAACTCGACTGTTCATTGCTAGTCGATATTTGATACGTCGAAAGCTTCTCCATGAGATCAAAACTGCCGTCACAAAGGAAAGCAGAAAATTGAAAATTCTTCAGAAACGTGACCTAAAAAATGGAAGTACCAGGCGCTGCAATCCTAGCTACTAACAACAGCAACGTCGCGTCGCGCTCCAATGGCAAATAGGGGATAGTAAAAAAAAGTGTAGAATAAAACAAAAGTCAACTTCCGGTGCTGCACAGCCTCCGGAAACATTTGAAATTGTTAGAGACGATGAGGGAATCATTCCGGCAGATGTGCGATTCCTTCTGTCTTTTGAGCTCGCCTTTTTCAAGTACATTCTATTCTATTACGCCTGGAGCACTCTTCTGCGAGTTTTTCTATCCGCTAGGAAGGTTTTATATGCTTTCTGTATCCTGTGTTTTAGACAGATAGAAAAATGTCTTCTTTTTTAGCGTCTCTTTGTAAAGCTTACTATGCTACGATAAAGATGGGCTTTCAGTTTGAATAAATAATGAGTCAGCGAGTAAATGTTTTTGTGGATAGAAAATAACAGGGAAGTCTTTAATGCGATAGAGGTTTGTAAGTTGTAAGAGGTAACAACAAATGCAGTAGTAAAATGTGGTTAAATTGTGGTAGGAACGAAATTTTTATGGTAGCTTCATTTAAAAAATTTAGATGATGCTTTATAGTGATTCCATTTGAAATGAAAGGGATAAGAGTTTCAGCATTTGTGATGAAGATCTTTATGGCTGCCATTATATTTTTTTGATTTCATACAATTCTTTTTCCATCTATTGCTGAGACTGGACTGAACTGCAGCCGAATGTTCAAAAGGAGCGGATATTGAGCTATTAAATTCTCCTCCAATCATCAATTCAGACTATTTAATTGGCAATGCATGATCTTGTCACGACAAGTTAAACGACAAATCAAGCAAATATCCATTCTCCATCATTAATACCTCAAAAATTCCCATATCTTAAAAAATTTACCCGTATGGTGAGGTGTTGCAGGTTTTATTGGAAATAAACATTATTCCGTTTTGGAGTCATTGATTTCGGCACGATTTTTGCGGCCCCAATTGACAATAATGCAGCTGTTGATAGACTCAGACATAAGTTCACGATCATAGAGACAAAGTCTGGCACATGCTTGTCTTGCATTATCGAAGGTCTAAGAGTAACGGAGAGTATCGTTATCAGCAAGCTGTGAATTGGATTGTAGATAGAAGTACAGTATAGAGCAGTAGTAGATTATATGTATAAATATTAGGAAAAGAGTGATAGAATGGAGTCTTGGGAGACATCAATACTATATTTTGACATAAAATAAAATGGGAGGAAATGAACATTCCTAATTAGGGTCCTGCATTCCTACTTAGGATCCTTAGGTGACTCGATTGGTCTTCCCATTATGCTAGACAGTACTTTTAGCTGGTTTTGTTGCGGTGAAAAATTGATATTAGAATTGTCATTGCTTTGGCAGTGGTCCGAGCTATCAAGAGGCACTTCAATTTCGACGGATTATCTCTTTGAATGAGAAGTGAGAAATATTCCTTGGCCTGCTCTATGGGTTCCTTGGTCTGCTATGGTTCCGATCGGGTGATCCACAATTTGGATTTGGATAATTCGTGTCTGTAAAGAGCTCGGTGTCTTTGTCAGAAATACTGATGCAATTGAGTAACTCAGCCAATTTATATTGTAACTGTTGAAATCGCCTCCAAGAATTGTGCCACACTCTGAAAGAAAAAAAAAATTATGGGTAACACCAAAGTCATGGGCAGCATGCGTCTTTGTGGGTGTTTTATGTTTGTTTACTAAGCATAAACTTAAGTATTGCGCAACAAAAAGTAAACCTGAATTGAAGGATGTAAATCGAGAGAGAAATGACATCAAATGCTGAAGTAGAGGCTTCGTTATTTATGTTAGGACTTCTGTAAAGAGAGGGCACTGAAGAATATGAATATGGTTAAAAGTAGAAGGCGTATCTTTATTTATTTTGTGGTAAGCCACACGGCATTCCTAGCATAGATAGTAATACCCTATGGCCGGGATTATGTGCACTAAGATATACCCCTAGTGACCTAAGTCAGTTAAGTTTCACTTAGCGCCCTTATGGCCCTTACTCATCTTCAACTATCTACTCTTAGAAACGATTTTGTTTAGTTTCATGTACTTCATTTTCAAGATAGGTAAAAGTAAGTGACAATCTATTTATTCTCCAAGAAAGCTCTTTACAAAAACAAATTGTACAGAAGTCGTTTGTTATGAAAACTCGGACATATTTACTACAATGATTGAAGTAATTCTCCTTCTTGTAATTAAATTTAACCCACTTTATAGGAATAGAGCATCTCTATAAACATTTTTCAATCTTCTGAAACTGCGCGTTCTTCAAAGAGTTAAATCAATTCAAACGTTTTGTGACAACGACATCAATTCGAGATCAGACGTTCTACATTTATCTCGGTCGACATATAAGAAGACACGTTCGTCTTATTAAGCCTGAAGAAATCAAAACCAATTGAGGCGATTATCATTTCGACCTTCCAAAAAAACGGCACTACAGCGCAACAATTAACTGCACTTGAATGCAAATATGACGGCATACAAAACATAATTGGTTATAAATTTTAAACGATCCGTTAATGGCGTGTCACTTGTTAACAAATTCACAGCAATCCGTGCTAAAAATTTAAGCTTATTGTTAATGACCTTTCGGATTTCCTGGGAACGACCACAATATGCGCAATGAATCGCAAACGAAGCACAGCGTTACGTCAAGGAATTGTATGTATAAAAATTCCCAAGTGGCGTCCGAATAGTCGTCAACTTTTCCGACTAAGTGACGGGACAAATTAAATCTGAATGACAAAATATTAAATTCGCCATCATCAGGTCCGAATGAACGATCTGTCATTATGGTAACCGAGCCGAATTATGACAGTTGACGGCCAGACTGAAGGAAGAAGGTGGTCAGTTCCAAAATAAAAAAAAGTTCTGCTCAACGCCAGCCTCAAGGGGTCCATCTTTACCCACTTTAGTTTGATTTATGGCCCTGGTAGAAAAAGGTGTCACTCCTCAAGGTATTGTACGTCTTTTTCAATGCGCCAGCTGAGACAGTGGGAGGTAATTCTCATGAAGATTTCCAATTAATTTTGGCTTTTGTTTGGCTCCCAGGCTGCCACTTTTTTTTTGCTTATGTTAATGCCATAAGAGCGGTCCTGTTGGGCCGTTTTTCTTGCTTCAGGTGGGGCTTTTGTTTGGTGATATTTTTTGAGTTTTTGCAAGAAGCGAAGTAAAGAAAAACGTAAAAAGTTTCATCAAGGCGGCTGCGGTAATTGATGTTGTTTTAAGATTTTCGTTGAACGCAAATTCTATGGATTTTTATTGCCGCATAAATTTTTTGTGTATTTGAGCTTCGTTTACAAGAAAATATTGTAATACTAGCGTCATTTGGGGGAAGATATTGATCTTTATGGATATTTAGGGAACGGAATTTTACTTGTTGAGACAAATTCGGAAAGTAAACATAAAATTGCTTTAATTATAAATGAAACTCTGCAAATACATTATTCTTTAAGAAAGAGGTGAAGGGCAGTATGAATAAATAGATGGCAGAGAATTATGTCTGAAAGTGTATAAATGTCTTTTGTTGAGGTCGACGAAGGGCTATTTGACTATTAATATTTAGCGTGCACAATGTTCATAATAATTCTTGATTATTTTATATAATCCATGACTGCGGACTTATGTTAGACACAAATTAACAAGGACATTTCTGATTGGGGCCGCCCGAATCGTTTCGAATTTAATGCCTCCAAAACGAAGTACTGTCTTATTTCCAATAAAGCCTTATCTTATTTCCTTAAAAAGCATAAGTGACATATGAAATACGTCCACACGCTGTCGGGTTTTCGAAAGATTGTGTGGTCTTACAAATGAAAATTGATTTTATAACTCCCGATACTTCTGCGCCTTCTTTTTACAAAGGTTCGCGTGATATTGTGTAATGTGGATGGTCCATAACATTATAGGCGTGTCACTACCCAAAGACCTGCGCTGGAGTGACCACGTATTCTAAATGTTTAACGGCATCTCAGTGCTGGGGATTTCTTCAGAGGTGCAAGTTCCTCTTCCAGTCATCGGCCCGTGCTGTAAAAACAAAACTAGAAGAAAACGCCATTTACTCCACGATTTACTCTTTGAGTCATCGTAGGAATGTAGCAGCCCTGACAAAATTCGCTCCATCATAGCGGCTGCTCCGCCGGAATTAACGTTTTCTTGCCTCCAGGGCCGTCTTATAGTCACAACACCAGATTGGCCCACTTGGCACATTTCCTTTGTCTACTGCCCCATCTTTCGCACACACTACAAACTAGGAATTCGTTTATAAATAGAACAACCCGACTGTGGAACAACTTTACACAGTCTGTATTTCCGAACTCCTACAACATCCAAGATCACAAGCGTTGGGTTCATCGCCACCTCCTTCAACACCCTCCATGGCCCATTCATAACCGCAAACCTATTCTATCCTTCGAACTAAGTTTGGGTAAATTCAAAAACTCATCACTTCTGCTTCCAATTGGAAGTCTGTAGCTGAATTCCGCAGTGATGCGGCAGTGATGAGTTTTTGAATTTACCCTTTATCATGTCTAATATTGCACCATGATGTGACCAACGACATGGTGGACCGGTAGAACAAAGGGTGACATAGGTTCGTCCACTCAGTTTGTAGCTAACAAAATAAAACCAGTCTAAATAAACTGTCTCTCAAAAAATTCACTACGTCTCTAATAAGCACTAAAAACTAAGAGCTTATTAAAACACGCCAAACCCGAACTCATAGTCTTAATAAACCTCGTCATAGGGGAGTGGTAGATATTACAAGAAGAGGCTTGGGTAAAGTTCATCCCGACACATATAGATAGGAACATAAACAACAGAACACAAATACAAAAGCTTTATATTAAGGCTAATTAACAGCATAAGTGCAGCTCCTCCTATTGTAAGGGATATACAAAAGATCTATTCCAAGTAGAGATAACGATGGGCACTTGTTGCCGATCGTCCCCAACTCCCCCACAAAATATAATACAATACAATATGAAAATAACTGAATTTAAAATATGTGGCTTCCAAAATTGGTGCTTTGATTACATAAATTCCTTTAAAAAACCACAAATTTATTCCCGATTAATATAATTCATAAAATTTATTCAATGTGCAACGTGTAGTAATCCCTTCGGTGTCTAAATTTCCCCTCAGATTCGATTAGAATTTCAATACCCTCGCTCTGTAGCCTACTTTCTCTCAGTTCTGATTGGTGAACGTCTTGTGGGAAATTTTAGAAACTTTTCAAACTTATTCTATTCAAATGAAGTAAATAAATCCGTTTCTATCTGAGATGTGGATTAGATTTCTCCATTATCGTTCAATATAAATTTTTATCTTTATTACAGATAGTCTTGCTGATATCTCATCAGATGTCAAGTAGGTTGAAAAGGAAAGTGCTTGAATGGGACTATCGCGTTACTGTAAAGCCACACCCTTGAGAGTTATTGGAAGTTGCAGTCAGCCAAGTAATTTTATTCAAATCTGCGCTGACTGCAATTTTATCGTTTTATTTTGCGTTTTGAGAGTGAATAAAGCATATTTTCTCTCTTCAATAAAACGAAGATAAAATTTTGCGCTTACAAAACGATATTAAGAAAAAATCATTAAGGGAAATTACCTGCAACTCATCGCAAATCGCAATAAAAGTCGTATCAAGGCACATTAATTCACCAACAATATGGCGCGCACAGCGACTTACGAACCGTGAAGTGCGGCCTGTCAACATGGTGTTTTCTTACGTTTGTTACATCTGTTTGAGGCCTGAACGCAATTCCATAATTCCACCTTCGTTCTGCGCCGTACTACCGCCGCCGCCATGTGTGTGACTAAAAATTTGTTCACGTAAAACTCGCAAAAGAAATGTGCAAAACGGAAATTAACTTCGCAAACGGCCTTTCACACTTCTGCCGAGGGGAAATGCTTCAAAATGGGGCCAGCAAGCGACAATTATACCTTTTCTTTTATTTTTAGAAGAAACGCGATAAATTTCCGCGTGTAACGGAGATTGACTTTTTTGTATTTTTTTTATTTTTTTTATTGTTTAGTGCAGAATATGCTAAAACCTGTTGTGTGTGTGACCATAATTTAATTACGTAATTACCTCTTAAACATGGCAACCTCTTGCGAGTTAGTTTTGAACTTGAAAACTGACTGAATTTTTTTTTTAATATTTTTCAGGTACTTTGTCGTGCCAAAAGGAAGTTTGTCGCTGCCATCTGTGAATAAAAAGTAAAACAAAACATCGCGGTTGAAATAAAAATAATAATAATAATAATAATTAACAAACAAAAAAGGAAATATTAAAAAAAAATGTCGAACAGTAAACATAATGGTCGTGTATTTTTTCTATTTATTAAACAAACTTAATAGAAAATTAAATTTACAACAATATCACTTTAAGTAGAGATTGATTTTATTTCTATCTCCATCTCGTCCTTTCTATAAAATTCAGAAAAAAAAACGAGAAAACGCTGTCAATTCTCTGTCGTTGTGTAATCGAAGTTTTTAAAAAAAATCGAAATAAAAAAAGAAATATAAAATTGAATATAATAATATCAATAAATCGAAATTAAAGTCGAATTGTTCATCACAATATTTAATTAACATAATCTTCATATTTATACATATTGAATACATATTAAAAGTAAATAAGCACTTTTTAACTATTATTAATCAATAATCAATAATAAAAAATTACAATATCGCATAAAATCAACAATAATAAAAATGGATTTAAGCTTGGAACGAGATAGTACCGCCTTGGGCAGCCTTTTCCAACAGATAATTGCGGATATGAAGGTAAGTGAGATAAATATTGTCTTTTTTGTAATAAAATAAATAATAAAAAATACTCTGAAAACATATTAACAGTTTTAAATGTGGCGTAATGCAATAAAATCGAAAATATTGATGTAATGTTCATGCCAATGGTATACCAGTATCTTCATACCATTTGTCTAATTCGATTAAACTATTTTTGTTCTTGGTTGTTACATTTTATTTTTAAATAAATTTTTTAGTTACGATAGCTTGTATTTATCACAACAACATTGTTATTTTTTTCTTTTTAAAGTAAACTGAAATTACATGACGGTGATTACACTGTTCGTTCCTACGTACGTTCATCTAAAAGCTCGTGAGGAACGTACGTAGGAACGAACAGTGTAATCACCGTCCATGCTTGTTCAAAGCTTACAAGCCCATTATAGACGAGGACGTATGAATCTAAACAAAAAAGCTCTTTGGGCCATGGGGTGTGCGTAAGTGAAAAAATAGAGAGCTTTTTGTGTGCCATGGAGAATTTTTACCTCGTTGAACGAAAGCTTACACTCACACAAATAAGAAATATATGATTTGTTGGGCATTTGACAGAAACTTGTCACTAATACAAGCAGAACATTCTGTAGCTACAAAAAAGTTGCATTTCTCTCACGCAAAGCTTATTTCCCTTGGATTATCTGTAAACTTTTGGAAAAGCTTCTGCATGTGGCGAGATTTCTTTTCGTCTGTAATGGGCCATGGAGAACTTGCTTTGGAAACAACTTCCAAGGAATGGTTTTACCAAGGCAATTACATCTCTCCGTGTTCAATTTGCCAGCAAGACCTTCCTTGCTCCCAGGGAGATTTGGGATATGGATCCTAAATCAATTTTAGGCTATATCAAAAGCCTTAACCCTCTGTAAGAATAAATCTGTGTACGCAAACGGCTTTGTGATATTCTACGTTCGGGCAGAACGCTCTCTGAAAAAGAGGATTGTGGCAATCCATTATTGTAGCAATATGACATCGAATCAAATTGATTATGAAGTTATCCATCGTAGAGAACATTGTTATCATGAAACTTAATGAATCCTGAACCGGAATTACAGAAATCGTTTCAACTCATTTGTTACGAGTTTTAAATGGAAAAGTTCAATGGAAAACTCGAAACAGATGAATTGAAACAACTTCTGTAATGCCACCCCTGATTCGAGTGTTCGATACACGCTTAACCATGCCCTTAGTTATTTTTTTTCGAAAACCTGAAGCTTTCCCATATAACAGGGAGAGATATTGAACCATACCAGGCAATTATAGGTCAAAATCGGTAGCAGATCATCTTGACCCGTGCACTTAGGTGTCCGCTATAAAGAAGCCCGTTTTGTCATGTGAATGACCTTGTTTGCTTTGGTAAGAGCAACATTCACAATTCTATTTAAATATAACTATTGGTCTAGACCAGTGATTCCCAAAGTGGTCCATATGGACACCTGGGGGTCTATGAGATGGTCCAGGGGGTCCGTGATAATTAAAAATTATTTTTAGGGTGCGCGAAGAACTACCGGGGGTCCCCGAAACAGATCGAAAGTTTTCATATAAAAAATTAGAAAAATTTAAAACGCGATGTTTCCCGCGTGTCCACGCGGCGCGGACGAAATCGAAAAGCAAACAGCTCTTTTTGATTGACTTATTCGCCAAATTTGATGAAATAAATTTAAAGTTACATGGTGATCAATTAAATTTTCCCAAAACTAAAAGTATTATATCTGCATTTGTTACAAAACTTTTGTTATACAAACAGAATTTGGGCAGAGGAGAATGTTCTCAGACGCTCGCAGGTGAAATGCTCTTTACCTATATTCTTATTTTATTAAACTTTTCGTTAACGTCCCACGCTTTTTACATTTAAGTAAGTTATATTTATAAATTTTACCAATAACTTCATTAATTTCATTCTGAGCTTGATTTTGAAAGGTAGGTTGTTCCCTTATACTGGCTGGAACAATAAAAACTTATCAAATAAAATTAAACAAAAAACACACCTTAATGATTCTACTCGCAATTTATTGGAATATAAAAAAAAAAAATATTTCATATTCTCAATAATAAAAACTCGAATGCATTTCGATTTGATTTACAAATCATCATCAGCAATCACGACTGAAGTAACTAAAATTTGCGTTGATCCATAGTAGGCATTAAACGTCGTTTAATGCCTACTATGGATCAACGCAAATTTTAGTTACTTCAGTCGTGATTGCTGATGATGATTTGTAAATCAAATCGAAATGCATTCGAGTTTTTATTATTGAGAATATGAAATATTTTTTTTTTTTATATTCCAATAAATTGCGAGTAGAATCATTAAGGTGTGTTTTTTGTTTAATTTTATTTGATATTATATCGATTCTACGTAGTTCGGTGTTTAAAAAATGTCTTTATACAATAAAAACTTATTTATTTAATTAATTAATTAATTAATTATTTTTTACTTTTTAGTTCATTTTAAAATAAAATCGTATTTTTTAGTTTTTTTTAACTATTTATTGTTATTTTCTACTTTTTAGTCTATTAAATGTCTTCCGCCATTTTGTGGCGGCCGCCACTGTATTCTACTAGTTATACCCTTTCATTTGATACCCATACCGAGCGGGTTGTAAAGAAAAAAGTAATCCGCTATTTTGTATTGGCTGCCAGTTTGAACTTGGAATGGAGCAACACAGCTAATTCTATTCTACTTGCCATACCCTTTCATTTGATACCCATGTTGCGGAGTCGAGGAACACCATTGCAAAATTGTCCCGCCATCTTGGAACCGCCATATTTATTTTTTTTACAAAAAAATCAGAGTCCATTGTCACGCGAACTATGCATATGTGCAAAATTTGAAGTTTATAGGTTATATTTTCTGCTTTTTAGTTTATTATGTTTTCCGCCATTCGGTTTTGGCCGCCTTTTTGAATTTAGAATGATGCAACACAGCTAATTGTATTCTATCTGGCATAGGGCGCGTTTAAGCCCAAGTTACTCTGTTAAATTATCGCTGCTAACTTAACACCGTTCCTAGCATATCATTTGACAGTTCTCATTTTGCAACTAATAACAACTAAAAATTATAACATTTCTCATTTTATAAATAATAACATGAAAAAAAAATTAATAATAATATCTTCTGCTGTATCAAAATATTACTAAATTATTTGCTTACAACAAAAATTCACAAGTAAAAGTCAACTCCTTTTGACAGTTAGAAGCTGTGCTACATTTTAGCTAAACCAAAAAGCACAAATAAGTTTGCTAACAGCGCTAAATAAATTTACGTTTATGCCGTTGTTAACGTGCCTATTGCGAAAATCGGCTGCCATCTTAGAACCGCCATCCTGATTTTTTTTCAAAATGGTCAGATTGCGTTATCAAGCTAACTATACATACATACATATGTGCAAAATTTGAAGTTGATGGATATATGAATAAGTTCCGGGCTTTTATTTTTGTTCGACTTTTGCAATTATTGATTTTTCGTTTTTTTCCAAGGGCGAGTGTTGTTTTTCCAAGCGGGCCCGCACTAAGTACTAGCCACGTCCAGTGCTGCTTAACTTCTGTAATCGAAAGAGAAGCGGTCTATTGAGTATACTAATGGCTCGATTTATGGTCATTAAGATAATTGCCAGTTTTGCTCGTTCTATTTTCCAGTGTTGCCCAGCATTATTCCATAATCGGAAGTTTTTTCTTGTTCCTCTCTACAACGCGAGAAGTCCGGAAAAGGATCAATTCGCAAATCACTATAGCGTGCGATTGTTTCGAAGTCATATTACAGGAGCGTCTGGATAACTACAATCTTCGTCCCTTCCCTGTACATAATCAAGCGTCTGCATACGCTAGCCCGAAGCGGAGTGAATTTATAAAGTCACTGTTGAAGGGATTATATAAGAGCGGCGAACTTACCACACCTTGTTACAAACTATTTTTGATATCAAAGGTCGTACTTGATGCGAAGATCTCACTTTTGAAAGCGAACTTAAAAAGCATAGCAAAGGTCCGGTAATACCGTATAAGACCACTTTGTAGGGAAGGCCGTCGATCCATACTGGATCGAATGCCTTCTCAAAGTCGATGAGCAGTGCTTCATCCAGCTAGTTATCGGGAATTATCTCTTTTCTTCAACCCATTTGGTTAATGATGTATTAATCATTATTTCAAGCACCTTGCTGATGTTCGGAAGCAGACTTATTGAACGAAGATTAGCTGGGTTACTTTTGTCTTGTATAGGATACCAGCATTGTCTTTACAGTGAGCTGGAAAATGTTTAACTCGTTTCCGAACAAAGTAGTGTGTGTACATATGTATGTCTATAGTTACAAGGAGCAGATGCTTCAGAATAATGTTCGGAGTACCATTCAGACCAAACGATGACGAAAAATGAGCAGGACATGTATTATTTCTAATAAACGTAGAATTTCCTTGTGCCTCTGGAATATAATTCGCTGGGCAACCTTCACTGAATTCGGTGATTGTTCCATTCTGATGTTTTACAAGCTTGAATTTCTTTGGATAATTATAGTGGTTTAGCAATGCCATGTTTTCAAGGTCAATATTTGCATGAAGACTAGGGCTCATAGAAAAAATTCTCTTGTAGTAAGCCCCACAAAATCCCCCTCCTCCTCTAATTGCCGACGTTCTTCCGGATTTATATTTGCAAACCTCAGGAGATAATCGTTAGCCAAAGTCCGAGAAATACGGAACATCTCCAACCCCTTATGTGTTTTACTCCTGAAGATTTTATTTATCTGTGGGAACATGCTCGCCCTAGTTAGTTAGTTTGTACAGCACGAACTTTATTATTCTAATCGAACATCGAACCAGGGACTTCCTGTATGGTAGTTGGGCACCTTCACCCTTAGGCTATCAAGGCCGCAAGGCAAGGCTGATCTATGAATATTATCTCAACATAAATGACTCTGCCACGTATAACAGGTTATTTTTATTTGCAGTGTAAACAATTGTTAACCTTTAATCAAATTTCTTTCTCCTCTTCAAATGAAAAACAAACAAACGTCGTAAACTTCCTTATTACACTTTTTGTTTTTTACATATCCAAGAGAAACAATTTTTTATTTAAAAAAAAAACTAATTTGTACAAATTCCAATTGCGGCTCTTCTGAATCTGGGCTTAAAGTGGCAGTAAAACATGGTGGTATGAAATCTTTCTGTCATAAAATACCACCAGTATGTTGATGGTCAAATTATTATGAGGGTCTGAAATTGGAGGGTTCGATAGTTGCTCGATACCTCATATAAACTTCGTTCGCAAATCTTCCAGTCAGATTTTTTGCAAAGAGGATTTGTTAGCATTAATGATTGTATAATTTCCCTCCTACGTCGTCTTCCTTTTATCAAGTGGTCGTTCTGAGATTTTTTTTCAAAATCCTATTGATGTTTCCCAAACCCAGGCAGAGACTTCACATTTCCATAAATTTCCATGGGAATTTCTTGTTGAACATACTTTCAAAGAAGAGGATTTTCACATCAAAATAATTGCGTTACCGTTACCGATGGATGACCTTTTGCGTATAGCGTTTCGCTTTCAACGTTGATCTAATTGCTTACATCCTACTGCAAATCGTTCAAAAGGTCACCGACTCACTGCTGCCGAAATATACGTAACAAATGCCTCAACACAATTGCGAACGAGGTTGCCGTATACTTGCCGCCCTTGCACCTGTGCTGCTGACGTATACTTTTCATACATATTTCACCCAATTGCGCAACGAGATCTGGAGGAATAAAAAAAACAGCAGGAAAAATTTAAATAAGATAAAAAATGAATTTCCCAGGAATATCCCATTGCTCCGCTCGTCGACGCTGGGTAGGCCGGCTGCTCGCACGCAGCGATACCCTATATAATTCCCATATGGCAGCCTTCTGTTCTGCATGGTATGCTGGATGCGTGCTCTGGATATGAGCTCGAGATGTGTTTAGGCAATCATCAAATATTTACACTTTATGAAGAAGAGTCTTAGTTCAGCATTCGGCTTCCGCTTTGAGGTGGTTCCTCCCTCGTAGGAAAATCGATTTTTTACGGCGTAGGTGCCACTAGAGGGCAGTTTTTGGATTTTATTGATTGTAAGAAACCGTGGAGCGAGAAGAACTTTTTTTGCTTTATAGAATCCTTTTCCGTAGCGAAGAGGGGCTTTTCTCACTTACTTTTTTGTATTCAAACACTCTTTTTTTATGTTTTATTGCTTTATGCTTTTTATGGCTTTGGAGACGGCGGTGTTCTTTGCACTTTGTCTTAGGTGAATCCATTTACATGAGGAGAAATCACTTTTGCCCTTTTATGTGCTTCAGTTCAAGGTCCTTTTTCGGTTTGGGAGCAATATGTGTAAGGTGATATTTATGAGCAGGGTACCAGCTGTAATATTTTTATGAAAGTGGAAAGCGAGTCTCGAAGTTTGTTTTGTTTTTATTTGATGATATATTGTACTATGTTCCGTAACAAGTATGAAATTGAGTTAATTTTGACGTGTACGCAGGGCCTTGATGTTGATCCTTGAGTTTTTTAAATTTATAGCCTGTCTTCATGTGAAATACGTACTTGTAAAACAAAAAAGATCTAGATTGTGTTTGTAACTTTGAGAGATTCATTTGTGTTGAAAGACGTTCAAAAGTTTAAATTGAAAAATTTGTTATGTTGAAATTAATTAATTATATTTTGTTCGGGTAAATTGATATGATGGCTTAAGCAGTTTAATCCCTGTAGGGAATGGAAGCCTTGCTGAATCGATTTAGTATATGTAATATACTTTCAATGCATAGTGTTTACTTTTTGCATTCTTCTTCTTTGGAGAGGTATTGGGTCTAAAAGTCCATAGGCACTTTATTTGGCCTATTGTACTACACCCATATACCTCATATACGTAGGCCGGACTGTTTGAACAGCTTCTTCCGCGCTTAACAATTCCTTAGCCGCGTTATGAGACGTCAAGGATGGAACCGCTTTTTTACGAGGCAGTGGTGAGAATCTTACATCGGTCTAGTAGCAGGGACTGTGTGCGACCGCATGTCTATGGCTCATGCCTAGGAGAGGAGACATCGCTGGCAGCCCGCATACAATGGTAGTGTCAGATTTCTACTGACGTAAACTCACCAGCCCTTTTGCATGATGTTTGAGTCCAGACTGGTGCGAGCCGTAAAGGCATTACTTCCGCCTGGCGTCATCAACGTGACCATTAAAATGGGTCCGTCGAGGGTGCTCACCAGAGCCGGAACAGTGGTGCATACGGATCAACTACCTACCTTCTCTGCTTTCTTTGTGGGGAAGGTGGCTTCGACGAAGCTCGCTACCCAATTTCCTAACTACGTAAGTGTCCGTAGGTGCATCGGTAGGTGGACAGCACGCTACCGAGAAGGTCCTGCCTCTCAGTCTAAGAGAAGAATTAACGTAAATGCCCCTAATATCGACCGCTTAAGCATGACTACATTAATTTATACGTAGGAAGTAAAAAATATAATTTTTTTCAAATTTCACCGGTGTTTTCCATATCTTGAAACGATTTTAAATAAACATAAATAATTTTCATTTGTTAAATATACTGATAGTATATTTAATATTGATCATAAAAAAAACATAAGCAACTGCCTGACTTTGCTCCTAATATCGTCCACCATCAGACAGTGTTCCTAATATCGACCGCATAGTCCCCTAATATCGACCACCATATTTTACAAGAGAATAAACCAGAATTTTTGGAAAAGGAAAATAATTATTTATAAATGTTGTGATTAGATGAAAAATGCTGCCTTTTTCCATACAAAACTAGAGAAACTTTGAAAATTTTTTGCAGATAAATGAATCCAAAGGACAATTTTATTAAGTATAACGTAATGGCCCCAATATCGACCACCAACTCTCGTTGATTCTAATAGCGACCATCGAATATTACATGAGAAAACATTAAAAAGAAAGAGAAGTAAAGTAAAAGTGAGAGAATAGAAGGAAAAATAAAATGATTTATAAAATTTATTTAACAGAAAACGAAAAGAAATATATACATATTAAGTACAAACATTTTCTTAAATACATTTATTGTCCAATATTATTTTTTTGTTTATCTCTCAGATTATTAATTGTAGGAACGCTATAAACACCCCGACTGTGGAGCAACTCAGGCACTGGAATTTTACATATCACATCTTTTATAAAATAATCACAAATGTCTTCTTTTTTAGGCCACCTCCAATTGTTAGCACTCATTGTCATTGTTTTTACTTTAACTATTTTTGTATCACTCTCCAACACTGTACCAGGGAAAAATTCTCCTTCATATTGCACTACAACAAATTCTCCTTCTAAGTAACATGGCTGCAATGTTTCAATGTTTATATCCATAGTTGGTTTCCTTGCTATGTTCATCTTTTTATTCTGTCGTTCGAATTTTTGATTTTCTTTGATTTTTTTCTGGTTCTCTAATGTTCGCCGATGTTCCAAAAATTCTGTATTGACGGCTACTACTGGCGTTATTTTTCTTATTTTTTTCTTTTCGTCAGTTAGATTGGCAGATTTTCTTTTTTTTATATTTATTTCCGGCCAGTATAAGGCTTTTTTAAATGGCGATGTAAAGCCGTTCTTATTAATTTTATCTTTTTGTGGTGTTTTTTCTAGGGGTTCATTTATAATATTGACAACCCCGTTGTCATCCACAATGCCAGTAATAATATTGTTTGACCACAAATTTTCGTTAAATGTGGCTTCCGTTAAATTGCTTGATTCTAAACAGACCTCAGCATCATTTAAAATTACTAATTCATTTTCATTATCTGGACGTGTCACTTTTTTCCATAATTCAAAAAGGCTTCGATGATGTATTTCACCTTTCCATTCACTTCCGCTATTTTTAAATTCAAGAACTAAGAATGGATCGATCCTTTGTTCTAGAGCTAATAAAAACTCATCATCACTTTGCAATGGTTGTCTTTGCTTTGAAACGTTATAATCAGTTGGGTTTTCACTACTTTCTGCGATTTTTGGTTGTTCATTGTTTTCATCGTGCTCTCCAACAAACTTATCATAATGAATATTATTTTCATTAAATGGAAATATACCACAAGTTTGAAAAGCTTTCTGAATAAGTTCCTTTGAAATTGTTTTGTCTATGGTTGATTTTAAAATTGGTGCAAAGTCCTCTCTTTTCATGCGTTCGCCACTATTGTCCATACGCCAATTTCGCACTTCATTTTTCCAGGCGTTTTTCATAGAACGAAATATAGCCACATCAAGTGGCTGCAAAATGTGGGTGGCGTTGGGATGAAATGCCGTTAATATGATGCCCTTTTCTTTACAGAATTCTAAAACGTGAATGTTTAAATGGGAAGCATGCCCATCGACGAAATATAGTACTGGCAGCGAAATGTTATTTATTACAAGCCATGGATAAAAAACATTTGCAATATATTCAAAAAATACTTCACTCGTCATCCAACCGGATTCAGATCTGCCAATTCCCCAGTCTTTTGGATAACTTGAGTGAATATTTCCCGGTATCCTTTGTTGGGTATAACACCATTGGAGGCTGAATACTTCCATCCGCACTAACCGTGATTAGTGTTGTTAAGCACTCCTTCTCATTATTATATACTCGAGAATACACTTTTTTTGACCCTTTTCTGGCTAGGACGGAGTTATCTTTTGGCGTCAAATAAAATCCACTCTCATCACTATTAAAAATTCGCTTAGGGTTCTCCATAATATGTAAGAGTTCATTATCTGTCAAATAGGCACGGACCTGCTTGAACCAATTTCTGATGCTATTTTCATTGACAGTAGCTCTTGATGTTGACAATGGTTGGGAAATTCTGCGACTGATATTTGGATGGCGTTTGAGGAATGATTGAACCCATTTTCTCCCAGGAACTCCTTTTTTGAATGGATTAGGTCGGTTTAATTCTTCGGCTAACTTACCAACAGAATCAATTAGTTGATGTCTTGTGACTGGAAAGCCTTTTTCTCCCATCTCAATGATCCATCTCACTAACAAATCTTCCTCCTTATTTGCGAAAATGGTTGGCGCGCCGATGTGATCTGAATGATTTTTCTTTTGTTTATCTATTAACGTTGTTCTTGGGACATTGAATGCTGTAGCTGCTTTTCTGATAGACATAGCTCCATCATTAATTGCTTTCAATGCATTCTCCAATGAGGCACTTGTATATTGCATTCGTTTTTTGCCACTCATTTTTAGGTTTTTTAACTATGCAATGAATCCCTTGTTACTGGCTTAATAGTCCAAAGTTAACACGGGAAAAAAATATTTTTCGTTATAAAAGCGAGGTACTCCTTTAGGGTTATACACTGCACTTGATAAATTCGCAATTATCAATAAACTAATCACAATTTACTCAAATTATTCAAAAGAAACAAACAATTTGGAACAGATCCTTCCTCTATAACAGATTAAAAATCATTTTGAACAACGGAAAAAGAAAAGTGATGAAATATCATTACCGTTACTTCGGAGAAAAACATTTCTAAGTTTTACTTAGAAAAAGTATTTTTATTTCCAGTGGCGGAGGTTGGGAAAATGTAAAATCTTTCGAGTTTCCACGGATCTAGCTCACCCGGTCGATATTAGGAGCACGTTGCCGGCACCGTATACCCTAATATCGTCCAATGGTCGATATTAGGAGCAATAGTAAATTTGACGGTTCCTAATATCGACCACAATATTTTTCAATTTTTTTTATAGAAAATACAAACAAATGCGAAAATCAAAGTATTATTCACATTCCTAAAATATAACTAATTCAAAAAAAGGGATTACAATTACAATAAATCACTTTAATTGTAAATAAATCTTATATTTCTCACGGCTTGATTTTAAGGTTTCCATCGATTGATTGGAGCAAGATCTAGCTTTCGACATGATTAAATTGTTTTTTCTTTTTAATGAGGGACAAGTTATATATTTTTTTTCTTCTAACCATAAGTTTAGCAATTAATTTAGCTATTTCAATTGTAAAAATACATATATAATTATTTTCTCCATAGATATTTATTAAATAGTGAAGTGGTCGATATTAGGCACCCGGTCGATATTAGGTGCATTTACGTTACCTCGTTTCTAATACTCATTCTCCCCACTTGACGCCATTGCTTCGCGCGGTTGGATGAAGCGTCTAGCCTGAAGCCGTGAAGGTATGCCCTATAACCTTCATGCTCAGGAACCACTTGAGGTAGTAACTTACTTCCCCAAGTTCCCTCATAATCCAGTTCTCTAAATTTGGTATGAGTCACTCATATTAACGTTTCTAAAAGTTTAACGAAACTGAATAATATTCTAAAAAATATCCATAAATCATCTACCATACACTAATCTACCTTCTCAAACGGGCTTTAGTCCGGTCTGAATTATTACTAAGGACCGACAACTAACTATCCAAGTGTACGAGTTTCACTTTGAGCCAGTGCGCATGATTTTGAAGATAATTTTTTCAATCGTCGGATATGAAATAAGTTAAAAACCATATTATTTATGGGATCGCCCAATATTTTAATAGGCAAGAAACTCTCTGACTTAATTCTGAAAACTTAAAGAAAATAAGAGTAATAAACAAAAAAAGATGATAAGTTAATCTTACTTAATTTTCCTTAAACAAAAGGACAAGAATTTCTTAATTAGGATTTCTTAACTTTTTAGCCCACAAATTGTTCCCAAAGGATTAATATTTATTTTATAGGGCGGGAGAACAATTTGATTTCTTAGTCCCTTTCCTCCAGCAGCCTCCAATTTATCCCATTATCAAACTAGCTTTTGTTTTACTAATTTTCCAGCTGCCCTTCTGCTTGAATTAACAGTAAGAAGAAGTCCTTTTAAAGTTCAGGTCTCTTATTTACATGAACCCAGTTCCTTAATTTTTTTTTTAAAATTCAAGAAGTAGAAGAAACGGGAAATAAGCAAAGAGTAAAAAGAAACTACAGAACCCGCATTTAAATCCTCGGAATTACACAAATAAAAGGGTTAACTTTTAACTTTATTTTTCGGTTGATAATTATGCGGATTGAGGGCCCAAAATCAAGATTAGCTAAGGTGTATTTAGGAGTGAATAACATTTGTTACCATTTAAAGAAAATCAAAAAAAAAATCCCTAACCCAAAATCGCTTCCAATCCGAAACAAATTAACCCACGCACCGGAAATTCATTTTACGAAAGGTATAGACTTTTTTGCTGTTGTTGTTGTTGGTTGGCGCTTGGCTGGTTGTACCGTCGTGTACGCAATTGATTGATTCCCTTCCATTGCCCTTCACCACTACAAAACAGTAACGAACCAAAAAAGCTCCTGTCCATCTGTCAAGTTTAACACATCCAAACCTGCAATGATTTCTGTGTAGAATCCATTTATGGGCGATAGCAACTAAAAAAAAAGGGCCAGAATTCAGGCGCACACAATGCCTTTTGGGTTTCACCCGTTCAGTTTTGGAAGTACATACGCGTATAAGAAAAAAAAATAGGGTTAACAAATTCTTGTTAAAACTGCACTGTAGTTATCGGTACCCACACACAAGCCGAAATCAAATTATCGTTATAGAAAGGCTTGCGTAAATCACAAAATGGGGGAGCGTTATTTATATTTCTTTTTATTTTCGAAACTTCAGCTGTTTATGATACAACAACGACAGCCAACAGCAACAACAACAAGAAGAGCGAATGGCACGGTTCTCAACCCGTGCCTAACTTCCCTGCAATCTTGATGCCCTTCATCGTGACTGTCATGTCAGTATACAGACCCTAGACTGTTGTGCAATGACGTAAATTGAATGAAAAGAACGAAAGCTGGCAACACACACTCAAGAGGTGCCACTTGTGACTTTATTGAAGCGAATTGAAGGGCCGCGCACCAAACAATTAACGAGCAACACATCGTGACGTAGCAGTTCCCTACGCTGCGCGTTCTCCCTTGAAACAATGATTTTTCGTCTTCATTCAGCTTCCTTTTTTTGCTCCTTAAGATTGGGTGAAAGCTTAGCGATTTCAGGTGAAAACAAAAGAAGTAAGAAAATACGCATTTAATAGCGAACACCTTGTCTCTCACTCCTGAGGGCTCGTTAAATAGGTAGTCCAAATCGCTCAATACGACTCGTGCCTCCATTATATATAATCCATGTGGGTGCTGCTCTCAAGGTGCAGTCGGGCTTATATTATATTCAGGTGGGTGTAGGCCGTAGACTTCTCAGACATTGGTGACATTCTTGTTGTACAAACACAAAAAAATTTCTTCTCAACGTCGTGATATATTTTTAGACATCATCAGTTTTCATAGAAAGATTCATCTTGAATCTCGATTTGATGCTTATGTCAGATCGTCGTCGTCGTTCCTCTGCCAAATTGCAAGGTCTCTACATCAGCAATTTTTTTCAGTAATAGGCAGGAAACGTGATTGAAATTTTCAGGCAGAGAGGGAGACGCCTTACGACGAAAATATATGTGTATGAACACAAAAAATTCTGCTTCTGAAGCATCTTTTTTTTTATAGACAAGCCCTCGGTGGATATAAAAAAAAATTTGTTTAAACTCGAAAATGAAATTGAAACGGAAATTTGATAGACCAATAAATATAAATTTCGTAATTCTTTCTTTTTTATTGTGTGTATTTTTAGCAAACAACGAGAAATTCATATTCGATACAAAACTAACATGCACAGCACACAACACAACAGACAATATTAAAGATTACTCATAACTTTCTGAGATTGTGTCAAAGAACTTTTTGGTGAAAAATGTCATTTTCTTTACAGTTTAAAATTAAAATTTATTGCATTTATAAAAATAGTTGTGATTTCTTCTTATATATAAAATCTGCGAAATTGTGAATCATGTAAATCTCGTCATACTTTTTCGGGGGTGTTTGCTGCCTTCGGTAATCATGAAATATTGTCATCTTCTTTGATTTGGGTGAACAGCGGTTTAAATACCATATTTCATTCTGTGACATTTTGACAAAGATTATGTCAGAAGATTTTATTTATCATTCAAATAGTGCCATGTTGATGTATTCGTTTATAATTCATACATATATGGTATTCATCTACTGCTGCGGGCTAATGGCTAAGTAGGTTGTTTCATATTAGGTGTAATAAAACGTTTATGTTGTTTCTTTTCAATATCAGAATTTTTTTTTGGATAAGATTCAACTAAAATATGGTTTTCATTTTTAGTTAAATTTTTTTTGGATGCTTAGCTTAGTTTGAATAGCGGTATGGAATACCCTTTCCGCAATTATATATCAGAAATGAATGACGGATATTTAAATGTCGACAAAACTGCTAAATAAATTGATTTTGCTGTAAATTTTTCTTCCACTTAAGAGTTTTAAGTTGAATCGGTAATGATAATTAGAAAGTACTAATTCGGGCGACTACATAAATTAGGGTAATTTTCTTGCTATCTCTGGACGCTTAAAGCTACATACAAGAAGTTCTATGGTCAAATATTAGCGAAATAAAGCGAATAATGTGTAGTATATGAAAATATGCACACACAATAAGTATTTTGGGGTTAGGTCGATCAACGCCGTAGTCCTTGGTCTTCACGTTTCTTCCAAACAGATAAGGATCTTTTGCCTTCTCTCTTTACATGACTTTCCTGCTGTCTCTTCTGCCCCGGCCTGTTATTATATAGTCCAGTCAGCAACAGCAGAAATTGATTGATAACTGCTAAGTTGTTGAAAATTGGTACACACCTTAAAAACATAAAATACATAAAATGTCAAGACTGATACGCGATCGGTCAGGAGGACATTTTTTTTATTCAAGGTCAAAAGGTCAAAATGTCAGTTTTTTGCAAATCTCTCTTAAACCTAAGTCTTATCATAAAAGAGTGTTCAAAAAGTTTGTAGATTAAGCGATTATCTACAAAAAAAGATATTATACATTGTGCCGTACGAATTTCCATTCATGAGATATCGCCGTTTTAAAGATTTAAAATACTCATATGCACTCATTCGCGACTTGCAAAGGTCATCAGACGTTTAATAAATCCTTTGTTGGCCTACGCAGCTAATATTTTCAGGGGTTATTCCTGGATGTGTTTGGAGAAAAAAATTGTTCTAGAGAGGGTGGCTATCCCCACTATCCACTAAAATACAGGGTGTTTACGAAAAAAGAAATGAATCTTTTTAAAATTTACTTAAACTTCAATTAATCCTAGACCAGTTATCGTAGAGCAACGAAATTAGGTTCATCTTTGAGGTAAATGTGTATTCTTTATAATTTGATTAAAAAACAGAAACTTGAGCGACTCGTTTAGAAGATATGTAGGTTTAAACTGTGAGCAAAATCCCAATATTCTTCGTTTTTCAGCATTTTGCCCAATTTTTAATCCGCCGACATTGACCGCATAGACATTCCGTCGGCGGTTTCATTCAAACTTCACAGTCTGTACAGAAGTCGGCACGGAACCCACGACGGACAAAAGCCTGTGTCGTATGGACCCATCATAACGACTTAAAAATTATTTCATGTAACATTCGTACACTGTACCGGGTTCAAACTAGAAGGCAGCTGTCTATATCATATCCAAGAGATTCGATGGACAGGGAATGTCGTCTTGCAAAAACCTGATTATAACTTATTTTACAGCTGCCATACAACACATAATTTGCTCTTGGTAGGCTTTATGATCAAGAAAAGCATAAAACCTATAATTACAAGCTTTAAAGCTAACGACTATGAACTCTTCGAATGCAAGGCAAATTTAAGCACGGAAACCTCCTCACAAAGGCTCAGGAATCTACATAAAAGCCCCGACGATAAAAAAGATGTTTTTTTGGAGGTAGCCGAAAGGAAACTTTATGCCTACCCGAGGAATGTTGCAAAACTAATCCCCACAAATTTTAACGCTATAATAGGGCCAGAGTACTACACGTTGATTCTCACATCTTGTATGAAAACACTAATCATTAGTCATTAAATGACAATGTGCAACAAGTTATGGAGCTGCTCGTTCCCAGTAATAGATCTGCGTTTAAAGATATTCGCTGTCATTGGGCATACTCTGATGGAGTCACTCACAGCGTCTAAAGGTGCCAAATATGACTCATTATAGTACATCACAGAAAAACTTTGCTTAAGTCTTGCATCAACACAGATGCCCTAGGGAAGGATACTACCAGAAACACCTAAGGTCGTACGTTAGAACTCGCCTTCAGTAAGGGAATAGTTAGTCCTGGAGAGTTGGATACGCCTTAAAAAAGCTGATGGCTCTATCCTAGGGAAAAGTAGAGGTCATCGAAAAGGACATACGAAGATGAAAGCTCAAAAAGAGAAAAAACAATGAGGTTATCAAGAATTGCAAAATGGCAAGCTAGTTGAGAAATTTTAAGCTCCACGTTTCGGCATTCGGCGGCCTACATCTTAGCCTGTCTACACGTGGTCACAGTAGCGATTCTGGTGTTTCTCGGCAACCCACTTGTCGATGCGGGTTTTTACCAGTTCTCTTATTAATAACAGAATATTGCTCTGGATCTGAAAACTCCAGAGTCGATCCCTGAGTTTCCCAGTTGTCAGACTTCTCGTTCTCTTCGATAGCTGTGTGTTCTTTTATAAGTCAAAAACGTAAGTAAGTAAATCTCGCAGCCGAGCTATAGTGTCATAAAAAGAAAAAAAGAAACTTCAATAGAAGGTTGTGTTTGTGTATTAATGGAGATTCCATTATTCAAATGAGATTTACATACTTCTGCGGTTTCGATTAATACAAAAATCTAGCATGGTACAACTACCTTTGATTACGATGCTTAATCCTACATCGTTCTACTGTCATCAGTCAAGGCTAATAGAATCCTACACATGTATCCATTATTCTTTCCGTCTGTTTGCGGTTATAACGGCCATAAACATGAAGTCATATCAAATTTAGAACACTCTCCAACATTTCCTGTATTTTCAATCAAACAGAATTAGCAAATAAAAAAAATGAGCACAAAAGCGAAGAAATAACAAAAGCATTACTAAACACCGCTTCACCTCGCCACATTCTTTCCATTGTAGTACTCGCACGATTTCCCACATAAAGCATGTCACCTTTAATGATGTCATTAAGAATATGTAATTGATCGCAACTAAATAACACAATAACAACAAAAGACTTAACTGATACAACACTTTGTGCTCCGTAAACAAACTGTCATAATTAGTCACGAAAACACGATTTGCTACTTGGCTTAAAAAGCAAACAATTAACGTAAACCGCGTCAAGCCATCGACACTCTGTCAGTTCAATAAACTGCGCGAACGCATATTTGCAGGATTTCCCTCAATGATGATGCGACCAATCACCGAGTCGTACCCTAATGGGGGCCGGTTCAATTACAAGCGCCTTTTACTAATTATAACGAAACTTGCATCGCACTTACCCAAATGGCTAGCTCCGTTCGTTAAGTAAACAGTATTTCCGCGTAATAAATTTATATGTTTATTCGTTGCGTAAACAGCTGTAAAATACACGCGTGCTTTGGTGCAAGTTAAACAAAGCCATCAGCTGGCCCGGCTGGACTGTGGCGATAATGGCCCAGTTTTTGGGGGTTTTGCTGTCAGCGGCGAGAAGTTACGTCGAAAATGATGGACTTTCGTTATACAAAAACTTTCGATAAGTATTGATGTGTAGTACCTATACTGGCGATTAGTGCAGCAGCGGATGAAACAAAAGAGCCACCCACGATGCGTGTACACGGAGCAATTTCCACGGAATCACATCGAGCGTAAATAACGTGTTAATCGTTCGCAGATAAGATAAAAAATTGTGCTTCGATGGGGTCTGAGCGCGCGTAATTCAGCTGAGGTCAGAACACTTGGCAGCAGCAATTGAGCGAAAGCAACATAATTCGAGCCCCTGTCATCAATTCGGCCACGTTAGCAGGTTCTAAATGGAGACGCTTGTAGCTATCAGATTTAAGCCACTAGTTAAGCGTGGCGCAGCTTAAAAACAAACTTTCGAGCGGGGCCCGCGTGCGCACATGCTTTATATATGTGTACATACATTCATCAGATTCATTTATCCGCCAGTTGCGGTGTCATTGACTTTTCGGCCATAGTAGTGTGAACTCGGCATAGATGCATTTTAAAAGTAAAACAACGGCAGAATAACGTTCGTGGCTTCATGGTGCGCGCTTTAATAGAGTATGTTCAGCAGCAACTATCCGAGGCGGGCTCATATGCTTTTGGCTCGTCAGTATCAAGAAAAGTTCGTATAATACATAACTTTAAATGTTTGTGTTTTTAGGGAAGGAAACGGCTTTTTGTTTATGCTAGTGGATGGATAAATTTAGAATTCTCTGGGGAGAAATACAAGATTTTAATTTGATATCATGATATCAAGCAAGAAAAAAAGGGAGCACAAAAATATGTGAATTACAAGGCAGAAAAAGCTGAGCACCATTCAAGCGTATCATGGAAAGAGAAATATGAACTGCAGATCGTTAATTTTGTGGATAGGGATGTCGAAGAGTTCGGCTGGGGATGTCAAGCAAAAACAATTATGATCAGATGGTAGAAAGTTACGCTAAATTCGGACAATTAACCATGCGATTTTTTTTTATAAAAACAGGGTTTTCTTTATTGAAAAATCAATTATATTAGAGAGGGCCTCCCTCGATAACCTAGGAGGGGTTAAGGTGCCCGGCTATCATATCATGGGTCTTTCCATTTCATAAAGCATTCCATTTTTCTTGTTTTTCCTCGTTACAGTAGTTCCCTACCCCTTCTACAATTCCCTGCAAGCATAATCATAATGAGCTAGGAAGACATTTCCGGTCCTTGCTGAAGTCAGCATTCTGTCACGGTAGTGTTGGATAGAAGCTCGTGGAATGAAGCCGCATGTTATCCAGGTCTTTAGTCGTATCATACATTTTTAAAGTTTACCTAGAATTTTGGAAACTATGTCATACCGAAATAAATGATAAAAACCTTTGCAATTTCAATTATTTTCATTTTCTGCAAACACATGGTTTTCCACAAAAGAACTTTTGAAGCAGTCTTCACTTATGCCCAAGGCCGTCTTAGGCCATGGCGGGGTCCTTGGGCACACAAGAATTTGGGGCCCTTTTGGAAAGTAAAGAAAGGAAAGTGAATGATACAAACACTTTTCTGCTACGATCTTTCGACATTGCACTCTATACGAAGAAAATAGATTGTTGACAGTACAAAGGGCTTTCCCTGAGCTCTAGTCTTCCACATAAAAAAAAAAATTTAGCAAATATACATACATATGTTATTAATTAGATAAATATGTTGCTGGTTTGAATTGGTAGCGATTACAATAAGGCTGGTCGTCCACTGGAAGCGTATTCGAGCGGCTACGGGCTTCGGCTACATGAGCGGCCGCACGCGGCTATGCGCGACAGATCCAACATAAACAATTTCATATAAGCATCGTCCACTGCAGGCGACTTTGAACAGGCGGCTATTAAGCGTATTCGAGCGTGCCGCGCGAATCCAATTTGATTTGGATCGGTCGCGCGTTGCCGCGCGAATCAGAAAAGATTTTCCTCAAAGCCTTCTATATTTACAAGCTATTTTTTTGAATATACGTATGCGGTTGTATGAAGTCCCAACGAATTTAAGTGAAATATCAAAATTCCATTAAAATCGAGGGAAACAAGTTTCCATAAATACGTAAAAGAACTTTGCACGACCGAAATTTAGAGCGAGGAAAGAATTAAGATAATACAAAATGCATTTTTAAGGTTAGACGCTTGTAAATATAGGGTGCCTTCCATTTAGACCCAGAAAGACACAATTGTGTCGAACAGGGTGTTCCATCACCGTCGTGTTTAAATATATTTCACCCGGCGGTGCACATTTTTGCCGTTGATGGAACACCCTGTTAGACACACTGTGTCTCTCTGTGTCCAAATGGAAGGCACCCATAGAACGCTTTGGTTTTCTCTCGTTTGTTTTGATGGTTTTAATGGTGTAGCAAAATGAATGCTGAAGACATGGAAAAATTTATTAATATCGCGCGGTCATATTTCCCTTTGTGGGATATGAAAAATAAAAATTATCACTCCCGCAATATACAGAGAAATCTCTGGGAAAAAATTGCGATTGAAGTGGGGGGTGATGGTAAGTAAAAAGGAATAATACTTAGAGATATACATACGATAATAATCGAAAAATTTAAGGGGATTTCCCTCTAATTCGTTGCGTAGATGATGGAATTCCCCCAGACACATCCTCTTTTCCAAAATAGGGTTAACCTAACATGTTCGTCTTTTTTTATTAATCCTACGTCTCATCAACGTATAACTTTCCAAAAAATACATACCCTCTTCTTCCATCACAATATTATTACATACTTCAAAGTTCACTTCAAACTGAACAGCACGAAAAGCTTGCAATGGACGACCCCTGTCGCGTGTAGCCGCGTATCTCAGAGCGGCTTGTAGCCGCTCATATAGCCGAAGCGCGTAGCCGCTCGAATACGCTTCCAGTGGACGACCAGCCTAATGGTTCCTTTCGGGATTTCTGTTTAGCAAAATCTTCTATCATATGCTCAAAGTCTATTTTTTGATGGATATCACTTTCTATGCACATAATTGACAAATTGCTTAGTCGTTTTTGTAACATTGTTGTTCGCAATTTGTTTTTATTCTCATTAGCTCTGAAAAGCGCTCTCCACTACAATTGGTAACCATTAAGCAAAGGAATATTCTTGTAGCAACTTCAACATTTGGAAAAGTCTCTTCTAATATATCAGATTTTATTAGCTTATGTAAGGTTGAGATACTTAAATCCGCTGATTCCTTTGCTGTTTTTTAAATACTGCCCTTATTTTTATTTTGGAAAAACTCTGGTCCTTTTCGAATTCAAATATCGCGTACTTGTTCTGTTAAAATTTCATCACAGTACGTACCACGATCAGAATATACATTCTCCCACCTTGCAGTTATTAACTCACAGTAACCTGAAGTGGAGGGTTCAGCTTCTGATGTGTGTCGCTCTTTTTCCTGTTGATATGTACACCGAGTCGAGAGGTGTACACCGAGTCGAGATCAAAGAAATTGTTTCGTCATAATACTTCCACTTCTGAATATGAAATTATTACAAAATAAGATATTCAACCACAATAAATACTTCAGGGCATAACTTAAAAATCACTTACTCAAGTGATGTAATAAAAAAATATTATATTATATATTATATAAATATAGTTGTCGCCATCTGTTGTAAAATAGGAACTGAACCGCCAAATCGAACAGCCATTTTCAGTGAAACTGAGGAAAATGTGAGGCATCGCATATCAGATAAATGTGGCAAATCGAAAGCAGTTTTCTGTTACAAAAAAAATAAAAAAAGTGATCTAGTGCCTGATTTTTATTCAGAAATGTTGACTGTAATTCTTAAGGGGCTTTTACACGATACAATGGCTGCAACTGCACACACTCGTACCAATTTCGACTGCGATTGAAATTATTTTCAGGACTTAGACATTTCAACTATTAATAATTTGCGTAATAGTATTGACATCGAAATTGATGCAACTGTTGTGAAATTCCAC
Source organism: Thereva nobilitata (assembly GCA_963855945.1). Classification (NCBI taxonomy): domain Eukaryota; kingdom Metazoa; phylum Arthropoda; class Insecta; order Diptera; family Therevidae; genus Thereva; species Thereva nobilitata. The sequence continues at coordinate 21,899,080 of OY979694.1, forward strand.
GCACACGATGCAACTGTTGTACGTACGACGCCGGTTTTTGGATGGTAGCTACCAACTCAGCTATGTCGGCCCAACCATTGTTTCAGCGCAAACATACGAAACAATCGTCGCATGCGGCCATCATATTGGGCCAATATCGTACCAACCGTTGTATTGTGTAGAACCCCCTTTAGTTCAACCCGACAAAAAGTTTAGACGGTGGCGAAGTGCGGAATTACATATTTCCTACATGGCAATGCCACGTTCTCTGTCAAGCTAGGCAATTTCATTGGCTTATCACTGCTCAGTGTTGCCAGAAAGTCGCTAACAACGCCCTCATAAATACTCTCAAAACCTCTTTTTCGGGCTATATCTACCTAAAATAGAATAAAATTGTGTATCTATAGTAAACGAATATATCGGCCTTTTGGGGCCCCGTGAGGATGGGAGACCTGGGCACGGGCCCCGAGTGCCCTTATGGTAAAGACGGTATTGCTTATGCCTATAGAACAGGAAACCATGCATCGCACCACGAAACGTGGCAAAAGGCTGACCTAAATGTCACCAAAGCTCTTCATATAGTATGATACTTGGAAATGTAAGCCAAATTCTAAATTGTATTGACTTGGTTATCTTAAGATCTAGAGAGACAATAGCAAAATTAATTCTTTTCTCTGTGAAAATCTGCAAATTTCTTTCTTCCGTTTCAGATGATGGCTTACCTTTCAATAGCATCTCAGATATGACGTTGCTTCCTTACTTACTTAAACGGATCTCTACAACCGGAATTCTGTCCTATCTTGATCTCTCGTAATTCTTCTACATGTCCCAATTTCGAGATAAAGAGGAAACATGCAGTATATGAAAATATGTACCCGCAGTCCTGTCAGGACTAATGGAAGTAATCTTAAAAACTGATAACCAGTAAAAAAGTGTGGATAATTAGATCGCGATAGTCCTATCTAAGAAAGGTGGACATGTGAAGCTAAATATGTCTCGGTAATGTGTCATTGACCCAAGATTTACTATGGAACGTAGAACGCAATCCGAATCACTGAACAAGCATAGAGACGCAAACACCTTCAAATCTAAAATTCGAAAAAATTTTGTTTACAACTCATTTCCTTAGGCCGAAGTCTTAAAAACCAGAAAAAATTGCTTCTGTTGTTTGTCATTTTTTCTCTATGTTGAGCCACACTGTAGGAAACTTTGGCTAATATGTTTCGCTTCTTTCAGTACAATTTGTAGTCGATGTCATCCAATTGACATCTCTAAAGTGCGTGATGGTATACGCCATTCTTTCAGCGATAGCTTGGTATACTTTGTCGATTACTCCACTGAAGTCAACCGCAGACAATAGGCCAAACCTAAAAGAAAAGTAACGCAGAAGTGAAGTAGACTTACTTCCACTGAAGTAGATGTAACTTCCAGTTCACTTCCATTTTGGTTACTCTCATACATGGTACCCAACTTCACTTCACTTCCCATTTAGGTTTGGCCAAATGTCTATTCCGTAACACCAGACTATTCTGCTAAGCTCATTCTCATGGCCTATAATCCACCTTTCCGTGTACAATATTATCATAAAATTCGTTCTTAGATGAAATAATTTGTTTTGTAAAATAATTTTCCGCAAACAGTATTTCCGAACACCAACAAGACCCAAGGGTTCAAACCCTTCTTTTGCTTATTCTTTGAGCGAAGTATCAAGTTCAAAAGTATAGTTGCTACTACTTGGTCGATCTATTGAATTGGAATCTTTACATCCAAATTGTGTGCAGACCGCTGGAACAGGTTCAGCAACAACTTGCCTAGTGGTTTATCGCTCAACAATAACCTGGCCGCGTTACACCATGGTATCGGAAAAAATGCACTTAGAAGAATTGATCAAAAGCCCTCTTCAGCAAGTTCATGGGTACTCTAATAGCTGATTCCGAATAAGAGATGGAAAAGTATGAGAGGGAAAGAGTACACCAATTCACCTAATGCTACGCTTGTAAGTTTTAGTAAAATCTGCTATAGTTATGAACTATTACAATAATAAAATCTCTAGAGATGTGAGGTGTCCTCTGATAAACCGATTTTTTATTCAGTTTATATTCATTGTAACAAACCAAAAATTATACATGTATTAAAATGAAATGATGAATGAACCAATCAACTGATTCTTTGCATCACATTACCTTCATTAACATGTCATTTCTGTTTGAAAAGACTACCCTGATAATGAGATTTTAAAAATCACGCATTTAGTGAAACTTGAGCAGCCTGTCTCTTTTGAACTGAATTTCATCTATTCATAGGATTCGTTTCAGGAATCGCCATTGTTCCTATGCTGCTCCATAACACAGTTTCTATAGCATTTTCAAGCCTTTTTCTTAGAAATATAGATCTGAATGCCTCGAGGGCTGAACTTTTTAGCCACTTGTATTCCAGAAGATTGTATGAAGGTAATTAGTTGTCACCGCTTCTGAAAAATACTTCAAAGAAGTAGCGATGTAAGAAAAAGAAAACCTACGTAGGTTGTTCATTGCTTGAGACATTTTCTCCTAATTGTTTCCTTGTTCAACGGTATTGCCAAGAGCAAAAAAGGTGTTCTTTTTAAAAAGGAAAATGAGAAAACTAGTTTTTGCCGGATAAATTTATCTAAAGAAGCTAATTATGCTGGATTTTAACTTGTACTATTGGCATAAAGGAAGTAAACTTTGCATCAGGAACATCAAAGACCCTCAGCTCACCACTCAGTCTTCAGATAGAATTTAACATCACTAAATTCACACAAAAGTATGCTAATAGCGAAAAGGAATTGAAATAATTTACCGCAGCTAAAAGTAGAAAAAAACAAAAGCTATACAAAAAGTCCCCACAAAGAGCCCACCAGGGATCGACTTGATTACGTCAAAAAGTTTAATTCTCAGAACAGTTCTTAGTAAAGATCTCTCTCTCCTCCTGCTAAGACTCGGGAAGGTATACACAAAGATTTACAGCTATCACGTGTCAAGAGAATTGCCCACCTTTTGGTGGAATACTTAAAGACGCTTTCACAAATTTTCGGTGTCGCTTAAAGTGGAATCTTCTTGCCTCACATAAATACCATCGAGTTGACAGATGCCCGAATGAGACGTTAAGTGCGTCAAAGTAATGCAATATTCTCAAGTGTTCGTAGAAGACAAAAGGAAGTGCCCATCTTAGTCAGGGATTTAGGGCGAAAGTGTTGAATGCTGATGATCTGCTGGTTCCTTTGTGCGCAGACAAAATAAGTGCTAACTAAGCTCAAGCAGGGCTCCAGCTCACAAAAGCGACAGAGGGACATGTGATGGATTTTTCCCCTTTAGACCACATAAAAAAAAGACACAAAATGGTAAGGAAAATTCGTGTAATAAAAGCTGAGAGTCTCTTCTTTTTTTCTGTGAAGAGTTTATTTTAGGGCCGAAAAGACACACATAAGTTTTCGGTTTGGCCTTGCATCAACCATCATCTTGTGAACTTCTGGATTTTTCGTGTATTTTAAAAAAGAAACGCGAGAAGATCTTTCTAGATTAAGATTAGCACTAAAAAAACTCCAATGGACTCGAATGATTTTTTAACACATATTTCGGCGGTTTTATGTGCAACATGCGGTCGGCGAATGGAAATTATGTGATAATGGCTTGAGACATTTCCCTTTTTTTTAATTGCAGACCATTAAAATGTGACATTATTCACGAAAGTCACGTAGAATGTATTGTTGGTTGAACATGTAATCTTTAAGCTGGTCCAACCACCGTAGTTCAGCTACACATGATATACAGTATGGTCAAAATTTACAATATTATTCTGCAGTCTGTAGCCGCAAACTGGTTTTTCTGATGTTGGAAGTGCGAAGAGAATCAAGTGAAAACATTTATGTTGCTTCTAGAAAGCAAAAAAAACGAGCTGGTCTCATGAACGGTATGTACTAATGTAAATAAGGAAAACGTTGTTATATCAATACAAGCAAGTACACTAGTTTCTGTAAAATAAGTTTTTTCTGAGGAATTGCCAAGCGGAGCGTTCAAGTATTACATAACGCAGTTTTTGAAGATTTTTGACCCCCCCCCCCCTTCCCCTATGTAACGCGCCGTAACGTTTATCTGTACCCCCTCCCCCCCAAACGTTACTACATAACACCGAAGTGACCATTTTTACCTAAAAGTCACAATTATGGTGCGCCAAGTTCTGGAAAGTCGCTAAAATACCTTTGTTATTGTTTTAATTGCGTTTGTGGTAATCTATCTATATTAATAAAAGAAAGTACGTATGTATGTATGTGTATGTGCGCTATAGCGGCCGCACCAGTCATCGCAGAGCTTCGAAATTTTGCACGAAGGTCCGTGGGGGTGTCCCATGAAACACCTCGAAGCCCGATTTTCGAAATTCAAAATGGCCGCTGAAAAATGGCCGAAATTCAAAATGGCCACTCAAATGTGAATTCGCAAATTGTGTTCCGATTTCAATGAAATTGGGCTTTTAAGGTCGCTAATAACGAATTTGTGGTCAAAACTTAGAAATTCAAAATGGCCGCGCCAATATGCCAATTGTGTCCCGATTCCAATGAAAATCGGTATCTGGGGTGTTTTGAGGTAGCAAATAACGAATTTATGATCAGAACTTATAAATTCAAAATGGCCGCGCCAACATGGCGGACGAATTTTTCCAATTGTATTCCGATTCCAATGAAAGTGGACATCTAGGGGTTTTTAAGGTTGCAAATAACGAATGTATGATCAAAGCTTATAAATTCAAAATGGCCGCACCAACATGGCCGATGAGTTTGCCAATTGTATTCCGATTCCAATGAAAATCGGTATCTGGGGGATTTTAAGGTAATACATAAAGAATTAATGATCAAAACATATAAATTTTAATTTTCGGGGCCAATCTGATTGACGAATTTTGCCAACTAAGTGTCATTTCCCGGTCAGCTGTATGTAGGAATTCCAATTCACCGAGAAGTTGCATGTTCAGAGGCACCTATTTGAGTACATACATAACGCAGGTCACATCTCAATATAGTACGGCTGTTCTATCTGAACCGCCAATAAGAGGAAGGAGCATGTGTTCCAAGAAGTTTGGTTTTTAAATTAAAGTTGTTAAAAAGAAACAAATTGTTCCAATTAATCCCTGACGAATCCGAGAACGCTCGAGAAGAAATATTACAATATATTTTATAGGTAACTCTAAATTTCTGTATGGTATCCAAAATCAATTTTTTCCTACCGCGGAGAGTGCACACACAAACTTTTTTTAATTAAAGGCGTTGCAACGCACGCGGGTTTTTTACTATGTAGTAATAAATAAAACAAGAGATTTTTAACTAGCCAAGTTGGGAGATTTTAATTCCCTAGTTTTTTATTTAAATAAAAAAACAATGTTAGGTAACGCGTTGTTCGAACCCCCTCCCGCCCCTGTAACGCATCGTAACGTTTTACAACACCCCCCCCTTCCCGCCAAATTGCGTTACGTAATACTTGAACGCCCCACAAGTTGCACTCTGAGAAAAACTGTTTTTGTCAAGTTTCTTCTCCTTTCTGAATTGTTGCAACACCCCACAAAAGCATGCAGCTGTGATCGTAGTCCCACGGGGCAGGTAATTGATCAACAAGACCCCTTTGGAATCCCAAAAGAACGTTTGCCATTTTCTCGCGGATTCCAGAGCTTTCGCTTTATTTGGTGTTTTGGCGGTAGGAGCAAGTGGAGTCTCCATAGTGGCTGAAGCCTGACTGCTGGATCATTCGACGCACGCGCATAGAAATTTTACAGTGCTTGGATTTGCTTACTATTATCACTTGCTATTGCACTAGCGCTCAGAGAGTGTTGTACTGTCGACGGTTCTCTATTATTGAGAGTGAAATGTCGGATAGTAAACTCAACGCCAACAGGCGGTTTATTCCACCAGCCATCTATCCAATACTACCAGAGAACGTTGACTTCGGTGATCGAACAGGAAAGGTCCTCCTCGGTTATTATGGCAATGGCAGGAGAAGAAACAGGAATTTTTTTTAATGAGAAAAGACGAAAAAGAAGGAAAATTAGGTATAGACCGGGAGCTGAGCGGCCAAAAAATGCAACTGTTTTATAAAAACTGAAATTTTGGTATTATGTAGTAATAAGGGTGCACAGCAATAGCTCGCAGGTTTCCCTAACATTTGGCGCGGGCGTGGCTTCAAAGTTGTCAAAGAGGCAAGAATGCTTTATAAAATCAGAAAATTGATTTATGAATACTAAAATAACTGAAAAATGACGTGGATATGGTCAGTCTTCAAAATTTGCAGCGGGACGCGTCGGCAGCACGTCAGTAGCGCGTCAAACACCAAAAATTTAGTTGATAAAACTGTTTAAAAAATGTAAAATTTGGTCTACAAGTAGTTAATATTATTAAAAATCAAATAAACTACATTTGAGCAAATAGCATACAATCGGGAAAAAACTCGTTTGAAGCCCACAGATATTGCAAAAATCAAAATAACATTTTTTGTATTACTCGCGTAAGATTAATGAAATCATCTGGGCCATATCCACAGACCCATCGCGATTAAGGGGAAGCTCTTCGTTAGAGTGTTATGCCTCCTGAAATAGACGAATCCTGTCAACCAACAGATATAGGTTACAAGGTTTGAAGAAGGTAATGCCTGAACGATTAAAGATTTACTTACTTTCATTGTATTTCCGCCAGTTGGTTAAGGTATCATCATGGTGACCTTCCCTTTGTTTTTTTTCCACTTAGCTTGCGCACACACATTTGCTAATTATTAGTATGTTTTTATTGTTATTTGCCAATTAACTATTTTCGAAAATGTTATTAAATTTAATGTTTTCCACTCAAAATGCAATTTAACGGTAGATAAAATCTCGACACCAACCAACATTTGTGCATTTAAAATAGTATTCATGTTATTTTCCTCCTCATTAATAAGTGTCAATAAAAATCGATACTATTTTCCGGATCATTATTTTCTATTACATATCGTTTCCTGTTTTGTGTTCCACATTTATGGCTGGCAGTTATCACACCGTTTTCTTATTGTTTCTACCGATTTACGTCATATCGTAAAATATACCTACAATCCAGCGACAACTAGAGAACAGATAAATCCTCTCTATCGAGTGCCTTGTTATAAAAACAAAAATGATCAATTTCGCGGTAATCTCATAAAGCGACGCTCTATTTCCATTTCATTATTATTACCTGAGCTGCGGGTGGCGCTCACTGTTTTTGAATAGGGGCGATGGAGGAGGAGGAACAGCACTTATTCATCAGTTGAGTTTGCATATCGTAAATTAAAAAGTTTTAAGCAGCTACACCATCGATAGATTAACGATAAACACGCCAAAACGTTCACTACAAGAATCGTGCCTCCTTATAGCTCTGGAACAAAATCATTATCCTCAAATATACAGATTATTCGTATTTAATTAACAGGTATAGAAGAGCAACAAGTACAAGAAACCCGTAAGCTGTCTTGATTTGCGCTAAATACACCATAATTGGCTCACGACTACTTTGTGTTGCTTATCTTTTTTTAGAGACTTTTAGTAGTTGCGTGCGTGTATGCATTACTCTGTGAAAGTTTCCATTCTTCATCGGGTAATTTGCGGCCAACAAAAAAAATTTATATCTAAATATATACACCATTTATATACAAATGTATATGCATACGAGAAAAAGAAAAGAAGAAGAATCAAGTTTATCTAACAGTAACATATTGTTATTGAAGTCACGACAAAATTGAATCAAGACTGGAGTTGGGAGAGAACCTTCTTCTTCGTCAACTTCAACCTTTTTTTTACTCATAGGGAAACTTTCTTCCCTTTAGGTACGTGACATATGGATGATACCAGGCAGCATCGCTCGAAGAGCTCTTCCCTAGAAATTCAATATTTTATTCGAATAAATGAATTCTTGTCAGAAATCTTAATGAAATCATCCCGAATGAAGTTTTTCCGTCTTTTCGTGTTTTTCGTTTTGTTTTTGGAAACATTTTATTATCTTTTTTGTATCTTTGCATTTTTTTTTTGTTATTGAATATTTTTTTTCCTAACCACCAAACAACTACAAACTTTATTCAGCTCATTTGGTACCCATCATACGTTTCGTTAAAGCAATCATTCCTTGGATTAATCCAAGCATAATTCTACAATTATATTCTGCCTGGTGAATAAATATATGTAACTGCCTTCAATAATGTTTGTATACCAGCCAAAAACCAATATCATAAATATAAATGGACCAAGGTGGTTGCGGCGCTCCTTTCTTCAACAAGGAATCCATATATACACGTGATTTATTCCCATTGGTATTTATATACCCGCACTTACAGTTGGCGATTGCTTAACCCCAAAAAAAAATCAATTTCAACAAAGAAGAGTGGATACTACGCTACCCACGTTAAGTTTCATAATTAATGAAGGTGGGCCTGTGCAGAAAACGAAAAAAAAAACAATATCTCAGACAAAAGTTGCAGAGATAAAAGGCTATAAGAAATATGAACGACCTTATAAAACTTCCACATAATTAAAAATCAATATTGCCATTTTCTGTACCCTCTCCTGAGAAATCCTAAAAGTTTTCATCTGAAATTTTTTCTTGTTTCATCTTGTTAAGTGGGCAAAATGTTACGATGGAGGATTCTGTCTTGATAAGGTTTGATTTATTATCATTAAATTAGTTTTATTTTGCATTTTAAAGGAAGATGCCTCCGACGCTTAACCAACGAATATGTGTCACTTCTTTGTTTGTTTATTTTAAGACACACATTTAATACAAGTGTGGGTGATTATACCTACCCCCATGAACAACAATTAGGACTTTTTCACTGTTTTGTTTGCATGCATATAAAATTCAATTAACAAGAGAAATAAGGAAACAAAAAGACACCATTTGCAACGTAGAAATTTGTTCAATTGGATATTGAAATATAGACATACAGTTTCGTCTTTGCCAATTTCACATGTTAACAAACAAAATAGCTGCATATGTAAGACCGACGAACAACTCAGGAAGTAGTTTACGCACTTATTTATCTGGCTTTAAAGCGTATCTGTAGCTGCTCCCTACATTCCGAACCAATGCTATCCAGTTTGGCATTTCTAAAGTATGAGCTTCCTTGCTTACATTGTCGTTCTAGTCGAGGTTTGTTGTACGTTCCGCTGCATAAACCCTACCGCAAAACGCTTTCTGAGTTGGTTCTTCTTCTCTCTTAGGGGTTAGATATCCTACCCACAGAAGCCTACCGGGATTTTTTTTCTTCGCAATAGGTCTCGTCATTGTAGAGTCTCCGAAATCCCGCCTCAGATACTGGATCGACTGTAACGGCAGGCTGCCAAACTCATCGATAACGATACCAGTTCCTCCACCTCGCCCCTTTGTGTCACCGTAGGAATATAGCAGCCCCTGGGGTGGGATTACAGAAGTCGTTTCAACTCATTTGTTACGATTTTTAAATGGAAAAATTCAATGGAAAACTCGAAACAGATAACTTGAAACAACTTCTGTAATGCCACCCCTGATTTTGCCGTTTCTATCATAGGGATTGTTCCATCGAAATAAACGCTATCTTGCCTATAACAGATTAGCCAGCGTGGATCATTCCCTCTGCTTACAGCCACATTTTTCCCTCACGCTACAGGCTAGGAATTTATTCCTAAACAGAATAACTTGACGGAACAATCTTGCGCAGTCTGTATTCCTGAATACGTATAATATGCAAGAGTTCAAACGCAGGGTTCATCGCCATCTCTTCCAACATTTCCTTGACCCCTTATAAGCTCAAACCAAATCCCTCGAACTAAGCTTGCTACTAGACGCATCAAGATGTTACAACGACATGAGCTTAGAACTGTACGTAAGAAAAATGTTAAGGTTAAGAGTTTAGAGTGCTTTTTGCTAAGCAGTCATATGCGTTTACTGGTAAGATCTTCGTCTTTTTCAGCCGAGTTATTAATGTATTTTTAAATGGTTGGATTTCAAGAGCCTTAACAGACTGTATGGCTTTCTGGGCTTTAAGTAATCGTCCATGATTTTCTGATTGTTCTCGATTGCTATGCTATTATTGACTCGAATTAGATGAACTATTGAACTACTTTAAAATTCATGCAGATGGAGCCAGCATTCATTTTTTTTGTTAACTGTAGAGAACAGAATTAGGCTGGTCGCACACTGCAGCCAATTCGGTCGAATTTTTTACGAATTTTTTTTTTTATTTTCGTATTCTCATTCGCACATTACACCGGTTTTTCGGCCGTTGACGTCCGTAGGTTTTGTCCGATCAGATTTGAAGTTTGTAAGGGAAGTGCGTTCCCATAGAAATGTTTATTAATCTTCCTTTTATTTTATTTAGGATATATTTATATGTGTGACCATTTAAAATGAAACAACTAGCATTTAAGATGGGAACTAACCCAAAGTTCGGCCGAATTTAAAGTTGAAATTCGGTTCAATACGGCCGTAAAAAATTCGGCCAACTACGGCCGTAAAAAATTCGGCCGAATCGGCGGCAGTGTGCGACCAGCCTTAGTCATTTTACCAGGATCAACCCCGACGATATCACTTCGATCCCAAAAGCATAAGAGGATCGTTCAATAAGTCTTTAGAAAATTAAAGAAATGGCACTTGTGTTTTCGAAAAAGGTTGGCTTTTTATAAGTAAGCTGCTGTCAAAGTATCAGCTTTATCCACCACCTGGTTTCATTTTCATTGTTCATTGGCGCTACAATCTTTGGTATTTTAGAAACATTGAAAAAAAATTGTTTAGGGGATTTAACACTTATTTAAAAGACTTAACGCCGAAAGAGATCAAGGCCAAATTGAATAAAGTTAATGGCACATCTGCTCCTGTGCTTGCGACTATTTACAATTGGGTAAATGAGTTACTAGGTGGGGTGAAAAGTAACCTCCTTGACCGCCAGAATGCGCTGTTACTGCAAAAAAGGTTATGGTGCCTTGAAGTCCGTTCATATTTAAGCAGACATGCCAAATTTCAGTGCGATACTGTCTTTAGTTTTGTTTTGACAGCTGATTGTTGTTGACGTGTTTGGCATCATGTTGAGTATGGACAAGAACGACATTATTTTTTGAGAGGCAAAAAGGCGAAGGAAACAAAAGAAAAGTTGGATAAATATTATGAGGGTAATGCTCCGTCAGATTACACCGTCAAATATTCGTTTTGAGAGTTTCGTGGTGGCCGCAACTCCACTATCGATGAAGTCCGCAGCGGCAGGCCCTCCGATGCGGTTACAGAGGATTGTAATGGCATACTATTCGTAGACTACCTTGAAAAAGGAAAAACCATCAACAGCGAGTAGTACTGTGCATTATTGGAGCGATTGAAGGCCGAAATAGCTGCAAAACGGCCTCACATGAAGCGAAAAAAAATTTTGTTTTTGCAAGACAATGCGCCGGCGCACAAGAGCATCGCAACCACGGCTAAAATCAATGACTTACGGCTCCAATTGCTGTCGCATCCACCGTATTCGCCCGATTTGGCTCCCTCGGACTATTATCTCTTCCCAAACCTCAAAAGATGGCTCATCAATAAAAAATTCAGCTCACGCGAGGAAATCATCGACGCCGGGGAGGAGTATTTTGCAGACCTTCCGGAAAATTACTGTTCGAACGGGATCAATAAGTTGGAAAATCGCTGGAAAAAGTGTATCGAGCTAAAAGTGGACTATCTATATACATAAAAGTGAAAGTATGTCTGTAAATGTTCAATAGACTCCGAAACCGCTCATCCGATTGGCCTGAATTTTTGTATATAGGGGTTTTCGGGTACGGCGGGTGTTCCTACGAGGTCTATTTTGCTCTATCTCGAACACTTCGGGTGGCTGTAGTGTACCGATATCCGTAAAATTCGAACTTTTGTATGGGAGGTACTCTTCGAATTACTGCTAAAGAGCTCAGATCTATATTATTTTGGTTTTTTCCGAAAAAAATACGATTCCCAAAGTTTCAGATCGATCGGTCCAAATTTAAAATGGCGGCCAACACAAAATGGTGGATTACCTTTTTCTTTGCAAGCCATTCGGTATGGGTATTAAATGAAAGGGTATGATAAGTAGTATCACCTGATTACTACTATTGGTTTATGGGTGCAGCATAGGCGCGCCGGGTCCCAGCTAGTATTGAATAAAATAAAAAAAACATTTAAAAAAATTTTTTTTTTCATTCTTACTTTTCACCCCACCTAGTAAATCGTACATCCACAAATGATGAACATGGTTCGGGACATTTAGTGAAAGCGTCGGAGGAAGCTACATGATTGGTAAAATCCATGACATAGTTTTGAGTGATCGACGAAATAAAATACTCGAAATAGTTGAGGCTTTAGTCATATCACAAGGTACAGTGTTTTCAATTTCGCACGGAAAATTTTATGTGAAAAAAATCTAGATAAAATGGTTGTTGCGTTTGTTCTCAGTGGAGAATAAACGCATTCGTGTGGTGTATTGGAAGGCTGGTTTGGTGCTTTCCCATCGCAATCCTCTGCGTCGATGCATAATCGTTAATGAAATAGAACAGACATAATACAAAAACAAGCCATAAAAAGCACCATTGACTCATTGAGCCACCGTAGGAATGTTGCAGCCTTAACAAAATTTTATCGCTTTTACCATAACGACTGCGTCACTGAAATTGCCGTCCTCCTGCCTACCTGCGCAATATTTTTCCCGCCACATAAGACTAGTCCGCTCGGATGTGACCTATTTGTTGGGTAGAAATATAATTCTAGGTTAAAATACATACGCAATTTTTCGATTTAGCAATGCTGTCATAATGCCATTCAAGGCTGGTCCTATAGTTTTATCTATCAAGGTATCTTATAGCTTGCGCGGTAAATTTGCTAAAATTGATTCATTTCTGCTTATTTCTATAAATTCTATATCAATACTTAAATTGCGAATTTTCCATTTTATACCGAAGCTGTTCTTTATTAAATTATCTCATTCCACAATTCCGTTATAGTCGAGTAATTTTATCTTCAAAGGCTTGAATGTTTGTCAGACCTAAGTTCGATATGAAATATTTTCTAAGTGCTCCTCTCAACCACACTCGGGCACAAAACATTAAAGAGACTCGTAAAACAAAAATTCAATTACCTTGAGATCTCATCAATATAGTATATGTATGTATGTATATAAATAACAAGGTTTTATCTCAATTTGTAATATTCCGGCAATTCAACAATTCACCACTTCTGTTCGGCTAAAAATTAATTGAAAATCAAATTGATATTGAACAATTCCCCCACTAGGCGTCCAGCAAAACTATTCCCCAAAACTGGGAAATAATTCCGATAGCACCATCAGGATCAAAATTCTGTGTGTTATTGTAGCACTTTGGCAAGAAGCCACTGGAACTGCCACCTTCTTGCTTCTTCAGCACCCTTCCAGCACCGACAGTGCACTCATACCCAAGAAGCTCCTAAGCCCAATCCATGATTACTTCATCAGCACCATATTATTGAAAAGACGCTAGCAGCACCAAGATAGATAGATTGTTGCTTGTGCAGAGTTGGGTCAGACAGACTCAACATAATTGAACAATTCGAGTGGTTGTTGTTGTTATTGTTGGACTTCTGCACTGTACTTAATTTATCATTTTGCAAGCTAAGCCTCTGTTATCCGATACTTGCCAGCACAAGAGGCAAGTCACTGTGCGCTATTGCGTGAATTATAGCCTCGGGCACGGAAGTATATCGGGTCAGCGGTGGTATTAACGAAATTCACGATTTAAGACTAAAGACACCCAAACAGCCGTCCGGGGGGGGATTATGTAAGAAGAGATTTTTGTATTTGTTCCCTTTTTACACAATTGGAGGCAATCAACAAATAATACTGACAAACCGGTATTGATTTATGAATTCATTGCTCGAAGGCGACTCTAAGTAAACATTATCGAGTTTTATTGCTTTAAAGCTGTAATAGTTGAAGTTGGCTTGAAATATCGATAATAGTTAATTAAAATTTCTCACGAATGTAATTAACAATTACTTTACACTTTTCAACGCAATATTCAAGAAAAAAGAAAATAATCTCGATGATGCTCAAGAAATTACAGCCCAAGAAGAACGATGCTGCACCACCGAACGACACCACAAGCTGGTCCATGCTGAAGACTACCCTCTTCTTGACAATTATGTTGGGTATTTGCATGCTAATAAGCATATTCCTGCGAAAACTTTGATCTTCACTCTGAAACAAAAAAAAATAAATAAATTTAACAGGAAATCGAAATTGGCTCCTCAAAAAGAGACTTACATGATTCATTTTTCGTGTTTCTATATAGGCGAAATTCACACACAGCTCATAGCATTCACATTTGGCATTATACCAGCGAGAATTTGATTTCCGTGCGAGACATAACATGCCTTTTATGTCGCAGACTGGTACCATCCCAACAACATAAAAATACGGCTTACAGCCACAAAGTTGTAGGGCTTTCTTGATGCGGCACTCCATTCTGCACAGGTGCGGGGTGTAGTCCTACAATGGTAGTACATACTCGTAAACAAAGTAATAATTGTAAATAATATTCAATCTGTGTTTTTATTTTTTGCTTACATCGAAATATTCCAAATAATTCTCGTTTTTAAAAAGGCATCTTCTGCTCGAAATTGGAATGTTACGGACCTCTCTGTCTGCAACGTTGATGTCTGCCTGGATGTCAAGTAATAAGGTTAGATTTCCGACGATGTTGTTTGTTATTATGCTGTGCTCATCGATGGTAAAGACTTCCTGTATTGGGTGAAGATGCTACCAAAAAACATGGCATATGAAATTTTAAGTTTGGAAATTAAAGATTTTTCTTACCACAGTCACTTCACTACCGTCGGTGTATGGCGGTGTAATTTTCATGGTGCAATCATCGAGTGCTCCACATAAATCATGCTTGTCAATTGGGATTGCTACTCTATTTGTATAAAAAAAAGATGAACACGGCTTTTGCTTGCTATTATATAAAATGTTATATTACCAATTGGATTAAAAAATTTATTTGGAAAGGAAATCGTGATTTTTTCAGTGCAAGAAAACGTAGACTCGGTATTATGAAATTATATATTGAGTTAGTGTCGATTGCAATTGGACTGACTAATTATGACATTTTTATATGTAATGGCTTTGGCTTATTAGTGACGTCTTGAATTTTGCACCATTTGTTTAATTATTTACGGGTCTCAGCATGAGCGATATTGGTAAATATTACGCATTTAACCCGGAGACAAAATACAAATAATTTACAAATTTTCAACATAAAAAACGTTTGTCTACGCTGAAAACGAATCCTAGTAAGGTGAGGCCATTTCGCAATTCCCAACTCCGAAGTCTCATAATGAGCATAACCAAATTTTTGAGTATGACCGGATGGTATCAGCGCTTCATCCCCAATTATGCAAGCCTAGTTTTTTCAATCAATGGAATAATCAGGTTCAGCAGTCCTTTGAGGCATTAAAATAGGTGTAAAGAAGTTTAGAGCTTATTTGAAGAGTCAGGGTTTTACGATCATCACTGATCATGCTAGCTTGAAGTGGCTAATGGACAAGAAGGAGCACAGCTGCAGATAGCAAGGTGGGGTCTAAGGCTTCAGGGGTTCGCGTTCAAAATCAAACACGGCAAAGGTAGCTAAATTGCGTCGATGATCTTTTCTTCTGCCGAGACGTGGTATCGGAGACCCTGTTTCTGATGATCTAAAGTAGAAGTAATGTGTCCCAGCAGAATTAAAGGGAGCTGCTACATTGAAATTTCAAAAAAGATATAATTTTTATTATTTTTTTGTGGGAAAACTATAATATATGGAAACCTTAAATTTTTTATACAAATAAAACACAAAAAACAATATTCTAAAAAATTTGTAATTTTCCAAAATAATACATATTTTTTCCATTAGGTGGCGTTTAAAAAAAAGTTGCTTTTTCTGCTTAGTCACGATAACTTTGTTTCCAGATGTATGAAAAAAAACAAAAAAAGCATATTAAAGAAGACATTATTTTCTACAATCGGTACCAAAATATAACGATTTGGTCAACAAATAAAAATTTGGCAGCATATTTTTCAAAAAATGGTAAAACAGACTCCTTAAATTCCCCCCCCCGACCGATTTTTATGAAAATCTTTTCAGATCATATGTCCTTTAACATGCTTCGAACGGCACCTTAACGAAGTCGAAATCTTTTTTGGTTCTCGCGAAATCGTGCCGGTACAAAAATCACTTAAGTCGTTCAAACAAAAAAACGGCTCGACCGATTTTTATGAAAATCTTTTCAATTCATATGTCCTTTAATACGCTTCGAACGGCACCTTAACGAAGTCGATTTCTTTTTTGGTTCGCGCGAAATCGTGCTGATACAAAAATCACTTAAGTCGTTCAAACAAAAAAACGGCTCGACCAATTTTTATGAAAATCTTTTCAGATCATATTTCCTTGAACACGCTTCGAACGGCACCTGAACGAAGTCGATATCTTTTTCGGTTCGCGCGAAATCGTGCAGGAAAAAATGACCACATACGTACGCACACACACACATATTTCTTCTCAAATTTTTGCTTAAAATGCTATTGGGACCTTGAAACGTGTAAATACATTGAAAATTTCGAATCCGATTTTCGGACCGATTACAATAACTTCCTACTGGGAAGTTAATAAAACAAAACGTTGCAATTCGCCAAAAAATACATAAAAATTGGTGTTATTTTGGAAATTTTTATCGGTCGACTCACTTTTGCCGCTCACTGTACATGTTATAACTCAAAAACCATATTTTTTCTTATTTAAATTTCAGGTAAGTGTTGTACACCTATGTATAAAGGAACATTTTTATGTAAAAAAAATCGACAAAAAAAATTCCAATGTAGCAGCTCCCCTTAACCAAGCTTCTAATTGAGTCTGCTCCCTCGCCTCCGCCATCTTCGCATGGTGACGTGGGGAAAATATACTGAGAGTTAAGTATTTTTGACCGGGAACAACATACAACATAGACTTCTTAGGTCCGTATCCCCGGCCAATGAAAGGCCACACGGCAGTATTCTTCGTCCTCGACGCCTTCAGCAAGTTTGTATTTTTCCACTCCTTGTCTGCTGAACCACTGCTGTTACGAATTGGAGGACTATGTATATACGGAGTGGAGTACGACAACGATTTTTACTTTCGCCATATCTCTTTCTTTATAGTAATAAACTGCATCATTTTCAACGCTCTCGATAGTACTAAACAACTTTGAAAAATTCTATTTATTCTGGCTGTTCAACTCCAATGTTAAGGTAATCAAGGTTACTAAACGTAGAACATCACCCAATTTGTCACAGGATACCTTCAAATTTTCATCTAGAAAAGCCTACGTTACATCCTACCTACGCTAAAAACACAATTTAAAGGTAGAATTAAAAATGAAGAACTATTTCATCGTGTCGAGTAAGTAAAAATATACGACGAAATCCGCGAAAGGAACTGAAAACATTGCGAATCAGGCCCTCGGTTGGAATGCACAAGGAACCGGTCGAGTTGAAAGATCTAAACTAACTAGAAATTAACCGTGCTATAGTTTGAACATAGTTTGCTATAGTTTGAACAAAATAGAATACGTTTGAGAGTAATTGTTTCTATATCACACACTGATTAAAGAGGGACTGTAGAAATAGAAGAACGTGTATTACACCGGTCAACAGCAGTTTTTCGCATGGGATATACATATCTGATTTTTATTGCTTTTACAGCTGGAAATAAGAAAAAAAATAAAAAAAAAATCTGAATTTGATTTTGTGCCTAAAAATTTATATAACACGAAATGAAAGAAATTATATAAAATATGGCATCATCACTGAATCTAGAGCTTATATAGATTTGGCTATCTATTTTTATGAGCGAGACGGGAGAATTTTACGAGGGATTTGTTATTCTAACGCCTGTCGCCTGTAAGGCCTATGGGACCATGACCAAGACAGGAAACACCACTGAGGGTCTGCAATTAGACGGTAGTGTCAGATTCCTACTGACTAAACTCACAAACTCTTTTGCATAACCTTTGAGTCCAGAACGGTAGGAGCCGTAAAGGCATTACTTCGGCCTGGCGTCACCACCGTGCCGCTTTCAAGGGTCCCTCGAAGATGCTAACCAGACGTGGAAGATGGACAGCATTCTACCGAGAGGTTTCTGCGTCTCGGGTGTTTGCGTCTTTAGCTCAGCCACCTTCTTAGTTCTCATTCTCCTCGCTTGACCGGCTCATGCCATCAGCGCCATTTCCACCATTCTTCATACATCCTCCGACCTCATCATTTAGATCTCCTACGGTTTTAGCTGCACTCCGTCCGCTATTTCCAGGACAGCCTTGTGATCAGTAAACCTCAGGCATTTAAATAGGACATTCTTCGTGGCCTCCATTCGAACATTCTGGGCAAAACGGTGAATCGTCCTAGTTGATGCGGTGAAGGTATGCCCTATAACCTCCATGGCCACTCTGGAATTGCGTGAGGTAGTAACGCGCTTTCCCATGTTCCTTCATACCCCACTTCTCCACATTTGGTGGGACTCTATGGGTCCATCGGCCCTTAGTAGACTCATGCCACCTTCTCTGCAAAGCATGCTCGAGGGACACTTACCCGTTAAGCAGAGTTTATTTTTCTCCTATGGCCCGCTCTGTCCAAAGTCGCTGCTCTCATTGGCTGCATACAATAGAACAAAAATAACCACTCTCGTCAGCTTGGCCGGTAGTTTTCTATATTAGGAAACAACTTTGCTGCGCTGATGAGGGAAGGTCTTCCACCGTGCCCGCCAAGATGCCGCCTCTCTCTCACTTCTCTTTCTCGGCGACAGCACGCAATAATCGACTATCAATTTGGCGCGAAAGTCAAAATGGTCAAATCGCTATTACTTATTTAAAAGCAAATATTTTCGAAGTCCAGTCGCATTTTTCGTATTATTTTAGGGTAGCAAATCAGAAAATGTTAAGTAAATCCCATGCGCGAAAAAAATTTTTTTTTTGTTGACTGGTGTTATATATGCATTTCTCTTTCCCAACCTGTTAATTTGGGGTTAAAGTTCGCATTATCTTTTGCACCTTAATTAGCACGTGGCTGTTCATTACACGATCTTCTAATTTTCTAGGGAATAAGAGTTGTTGTTTATAAAATGTGTGATTTTGTAACTATGAAAAAGTTTAAATTCATGGTCCTAACATTTTTTTGCACATTGAACTTTTTTTTTGCTTTTTATGGTCTCTCCGTTTCCTATAAAAATCATGCACAGACGAAATCTTATCTATAAAAATCATCCACAGACAAAATATTTTATAATCTTCCAAGAATTAGCCAATTGGAACCCAACTTTAGAAACCAAATTGCGTTTGTTTTAAATTCTTCCTCCATTTTCCAACTAAAGTGTAACAAATTTAAAGGTTTTTTTCTCAAGTCAAATAAGCTCCTAGTTTTAAAATCCTCCTACTTTCCTCCTAGATTAATCTAAAACAAATTAGAAATTAATTCACTGAGTAAACCTATTTCACCTTAAAGTGGAGATAAATCCTGTGCTTGTAACTTTTGCCTTTTATTAATACACCGTTTCAGATTCATTTCACGGCTCCAAATTATCTAGACCACAATTTATTATAACACGCGATTTGTTACTTAAGCGTAGAATCTTAGCCTAGAAAACCTGCGACGTGCCATAATTACGACGTTTGACCTTAAAAAACTGACATTTTTGAAAAAAAATTGCGTGCCATCGTGATCAGTGGCGCTGCATTGTGGGATTTTTTAATATTAATTTGACATTTGTGGAACGGTTTGAAGCTGTTGCGTTTTTAATCTTGAATTGTTTTTAAGAGAAATTTTATTGTCATGATGAGTAGTTATTTATTAATTATAGAGAAAAATAACATGTTAGTGGAATAAATTTTATGTTATGAAAATGTTATAAGAATTTTAAAGGTTTATTACGAATGGCATGCATTCGCAGAGTTGGAACGGAATTAGCAGATTCAAAGGCCAGAAGTTAACGATAATTTGAAATGACGTCGAATTTAAGTATTTCACTAAGTCTAAAAAAATATCTGCCAGGCCCAAGTTCTTTCAACAGTTTAATAATAAATAAATAAAATAAATTATTGGTGAATGTTAACAATGGTGTATTTATTCAGGAATAGTTGGGCTGTAGTTGAAGTTAGAGCAAACTACTTAGAGTCTTATTTGGTGGAGTTCAAGCTTACTTCATTGAATGGTTTCTGAGGATCTATCAATACTATAAATCCGTTCGCGCTTTGTGTTCGATTCGCTCTCGCACTAGTAGGTAGGCATGTTTCGAACGTGCTTCAGTCTAAAAATCAATGGTGCTCCAAGTGCACTCAAGTAAAATATTCTTTTCGATTGGTCGATCTCAGGCAGTGATTTGACCGAAGCGTGAATTTTACTAGACCGAATAGTAGGCGGGCGTAGTACCAGCGGTTCTATTCTATGTACAAATTCGTAATCTTCTAGACCACAGGAAAAAATTGCGCTACCATTTTAGGGATTTTGTTAAAAAAAACAATATCTAGTCGTTTCTATCGACCGCATCAGTATCCCTCGGCTAGTTTTTATTTGTTCTTATTTGCTTACTCATCTGCCTCTACAGACGGTGCCGATTCTGAGCTGATGCTACCCAGTTTGTCTAAACTCTGGGCGTCCTTAGTTACGCCAACTTTTCAAAGAAGGTTACATCCAATAACTTTTCTACTAGGTTCCTCTTCGGTCATATTTCTTCGTGTCCACCGAGCCTGATTCTTTTGGAGCATTTATCTCGCACTCGTAGATCTTATCAATGTCGAGTATCAATAATTGTACATAGCTAACATACATATGCTATGCTATGCCAACATAGGCAGCTTTAAAGTCTATAAAGAGGTTTTGTTGGACTGCTCTTTGAAACTCTAGATATTTTCCCCATCAGTTGTCAGGGTTAACATCTGATCAGTTGTTGATTTACCTAGGATGAAGCTGCAGTGTTATTAGCCTGTGATGTTTCTACCCTATGGGACTGTCCTGATCGGTAGGATAGCGGAGAGTATCCTGTACGCAGTACTCAACAACGTGCTCATATTCTATGAGACTGCTACATTGCTTGGTATACAGCATTTCCACGTAAAGTGACCAGTTTGCAAACAAATCGCACCAGTCATTCTTATTTCTACAACTTCTGCCTAAATTAAAGTCAACAGTAGTTTTGGAGACGATCGTCGACAAGAGTTGGGCACGCACGCCTTAAAAGTGCATGCCCAACTCTTGTCGACGCTCGTCTCCAGAACTTACTCTTTACAAACGGAGGGTGAGAACTAATGCATAGTCATAGACATTTCTGGTCGCTTTTTGCATAAAAAGATCGTGATCCGAATTGAAGTTGGCACTTCCGTACCTTCGTAATATCATCAGGCCCGAATGTGACGGCGCCGGTATATTAGCCTATGAAGACAGGTTCTATTGGGTGGCAAGTGACTCTTCAAGTTATACCCAGGTGGCTTTGTGGATATGTTTCGCGCAAAGTTGATACTAGTAACCACCAAGTTCCGTGTTTGGTAAAGAGTTCTTATATTCCACTGGGTAAGTCGAGCTCTTAAGGCCCCCATACACGGTCAAATTGGATGTACATCGAAGTGCGGATGTACAACCAAAACTATCGACTGTGTGGCGGCCGGCCGATCAAAACTCATGGCGAGCGTGGGTTTGATGAAAATCTGGATGTACATCCAATTTGACCGTGTATGGGGGCCTTTATACGTCAGCAATTAGTCGTTATCAAAAAATGGAATCTACTTCATTTTATTGTTGAAATTGAATCAAAAATAAGTTTAGAGATAATGAGGCTATCAACCTGTGATCTTAAGCTTGGTGCCAGGACATGCTCTTAACGTTTTTGTTTAAACAATTCATTCGATTTATAATGAGAATTTCTTATTACAATTTTTCGGTAAACATTTTTAAATTAGAATTTTTTTTGCACGAAATTCACACACGATTTAATATCATCATTACAAAGCGTAACCAAAAGAAAGATAACACAAACACTCTAGGGAATTTTAAAATTTTTTAACATCGTCTTTGTGGTGACATATGACTAGAATATTGCCATATGGTGACATTGTAGCGATAAGGGTTTAAATCCGGTAATGGTTGAGATTAAAAAGAAATACATATTTTTTTCACTTAAAATTTTTAAAAAAAATTATTGAAAAAGTAAATTAAATTTACTTACATTTTCCCAGTTGGATTTAAATATTTATTGAGTGTTGTGCTAGAAAAACATATACCAGTTTCAGTGACTACAGGAACGAGATCCCAGTGATCATCATTCTTTCCATCTTCACGAAAATTAAGAGTTGATCTAAGCTATAAACATTAACTAATATTAAGTTTGTAAAAAATAAAACTATGTAAAATTTTACCTCAACAGTAATATTAAGAAAATCGAGTTTATCTAAAGTTGTATCATTTTCGTAAGGCTTTAACAATTCAAAAGTGTTGTACTTCAACTTCGATAAAACTAACAAAAAATCCATATAATACTGAAATTTTGTATCATTAGCTCCGACATTCCAAGTTCTGAAATTGACATTTTTTACTAATTAAAAGTACCTTTGAATATTTTAATTTTAACCTTTGAACAATTTCGCTATTATGCCATAGATCAACAAAATTCGAGCACATTGTAGCACCAATTTTGGGAACCCTAACGTTCTGATAGTTTCGGTCAACAGAGTACACAATTGGACTTGTTTTGTATCGTATCCATTGATCCCTGCAGATGCTAAATGCCCCTAAAGCTGATAAGATAATTATAATGATCCAGAAGGCCTTCTCTGTCCATGACAATTCTCTCTTGACAATATATGGTAATCCATGTACTGTGGACTCCTCAAAACACTTGAAGGCAAATCTTTTCATTTTGCACTCTTAATGGTAGTCGTACATCCTGCAAGGATATATCACTTCTAAGCCTCTGTTACAGAGAGGTCCTGTTTAATAATGCATGGAACATAAACGAAGAAAACATGGTAATTGTTTTTTAAGGGTTTGTTTTACATGAGAAATACATTAATATCGCATGTCGTTTTGCTGTACGTGGCACAATTTTCATGTTCGCACTTTTGTGAATTTGAATATTTTTCGTTTTATGGGAGGGATGATTTTTGAAAATTATGTGAAAAAAAATATAATATGGACAGGAGAGAATTGCTTTATTGGCAGTTTTAATGTATTTGTTATAGCTTTGTGCTTAATTATTGTAATAACATCTTTTGCTGCTTTAATTGCTTATAATGCACGAAACAACAATTTTACCTTTAATTCCTTTAATTTCACAATATTACGCAATTGTATTCAGATTATTTTTTAAGCAAAAGTTAGGGCTATTGTGTACATGCCGCACTAACAAAAAAGATCGTCGCTCATACGGACGAAGATAAGAAGGCTTTTCCTTGAATAAGGTTAACGTTATTCTCCTAAGCCTGATCAGAGTGTGGAACTCTCATCGTCTTCCATGCAGAGTTGGTATTCTGTCTCCTGAGATGGCCTTGGTAGTTGAGGTGATACCGCAGTCCCACATGGACAGTCAGATATCCCACCAATAGCCTGAAGCCCCCCCTGTTTAAAATGATAACGTTCCTTAAGGCAGAGGGTCTTATTAGTTCTTTAGCCTGTCTTGGACCTTGCACTGATTCCCAATAGGGTAGGCAAACTGCCTTAACCCTGACCTATATCTTGGACTTGAACGTGGGCCGTGAGATGCCACATAAGGATTCTGGGTCCTGGACTATCGACTCAGACTCCTCCCTCCACAGCTTCATTGCGGTCATTATCCCAGTGTACGGGGACCCAGTCAAGGGAGATTAAATTTTCTTGGCCAAGGTCTGGAGTACGTCAAAGCACCCTGCAACTATTTTTGAGAGAGACTTTCACGATGAGAGTGCCTTGATGACAGCTTGACTGCCCGAAAAAATTGTGATGTTGGCGCCTTTCAAAATTTTTTCAATATTGAGCCTAGGTAGGTCTAATGGCATGTATTTCAGTCTGGCGACCTTGGAGTTAGGTCCTGCGACCTAAGCCTATGTACCAAGCTCCATCTTTGAGCCATCGGAACACCAGAAGAGGTTTCCTGGAACCCCGGGCAGGATGAGTTCCTCGGCGTGGTCCGGAATAATCGTCCCGAATTTCTTTTGGAACCTCAGTTTACCATATCGTGAGATAGACGACAAATTGAAATGTTTGCGATGCCTTTGAGGATATCCATGTCTTTTGACTGTATAGGGCCAGCTCAATGAGATCTGAAGTCTCTAGGCTTGTGGCGGCGGATGTGCAATGAAGTCAATCCAAAGGTTGCCTCCATCCTAACTGTAGGACAGGCCCGCATAGCTTCAATAAAGGAGAGGCAAGCAAACCCTTAGACCCTCCGCACACGAGTCGACTGATTTGCAACCTCAGTTGCGTACGCAACTGTTTCGCGTCTTTGCTCGTGTACAGAAGTGGGAAATCACTAACGAGTCGACAGGAACGAGACCGATTTGAAATTAGTTTCCAACTGGTCTCGTGCGACTGTTCTTGCCGGTATGACTAAAAACAGAACACCGAGTGGTTTCATTTTGATTGCGAACTTGTTGTACGCGATATTATTGTTCAACCAGTTTGAAACTGGGTTTGCAAATCAGTCGACTCGTGTGCAGAGGGCCTTACAGTCTGCTGCACTCGAGAATGATTGTGATTTGTTTGGTCTTAGGCCACCAGACTACAGCGGCATAAGTGGCAATAGGTTTAAGTATCGTGTTTTACATGCAGGACTAGGCATGTCGATTTATTAAATCAAAAATCGATCTTCGATTCGATTAGAATCGAACGCACTAAAATCGATTCTCGATTAATCGAATCGTAAATCAATTTTTGTTGAGTGATGTATAACTACTTTTTATTGCTATATAGGGCTCTTCTACAGGGGCCGACAGCTAACCAACTATGGAATCGGCTATAATCGTCCTTTTATTCCCCTTTGAAAGGGAATGAAAAACTGTGCTACACAATCATCAAGTTTATAGCAGCAAAATTAAATCGATTTAACTTAAACTTACGCCAAAATTTCGAATTAACAGTATAAACGGCTAACTTACATTCTTCTAACTTTGGCTTAAGCCGAAAAATTTCGGGTTAAGCCATAATTCGAATTACCCCGTTTATACGACAAAAATTTTTGTATGATCCACAATTCGAATTATTTTTGGAGTAGCTGAAAAAATTGGTTGGAAAAATCCTCTCTCACCCTCTTCTCAACAAACGACGTTTTCAGCCTGTGGAAGAGTCCAATGTGAATCGGGTCCGATTCAAGGGTTTGTGAATCGATTCACTGAATCGATTCAGTGTTTGAGATCGATCTAAAAAATCGATTATTTCACTCGAAAAGATCGATTTTTCGATTAATCGATTTTAAATCGACATGCCTATGCAGGACCTCATTTGTCCGATCCGATAACCTTACTTAAGCAGTATTTTGTTGATTATTGTCCATCTCGGTAAATTATGGGATACGCGTTCGTCTATCATTAAAGAGATCAGGTTCGAAGTCTACGCAGCTACATTGTTCTTCATCTTTCCTTTTTCGCGTTTGTAGGTAAATGACAACTTCATGCAAGCGACCATTGGGCATAGAGGGACATTTCCGGAGTAATGCATACGCTAAGGAAGGTGATGTGTACGGTCATACTTTTTTAGTTTTTCGAGGTCGTCGATAGCTGGCGTCAATCACTGATTGCAGCGAGACTACTAAACGCTCGTTTGAAAAGTGACAGTTCGAATGTTACTTGGAGGACATAAAGTGTGCGGTTGGAAAGTGGTTGGTGTTTGAAAATGAAGAAAAATAATGAAAAGTGGGAGTATATTTTGCAATATTATTACGACAAAGGGATGACTCTGCCCATTAAGAGCACTTGGGAGAAGTGGGTGCCATAGTAGTATCGGGCCAAGAAGTATTAGAGGACAATAGCCCAGTTGGGAACAGAATACATTCAGAATGGATACAGAATTGATTCCATTACATTGGAAGTGATTCCACTTTAGATTCAAAGACTTGTAGAGAATCGATTCTTTTTGCATTGGGATGCCATAGGACGGAACCAATTCATTCCACTCTGCATTCCCTAGAATCGGTTCGGAATTGATTCCTTAGAATTGATTGGAAATTTTTTTACGCTTAGAAACGAACCTCGAATAACATTCGATTCCCTTCTGCATTCCCCAGAATCAGAAATGGAATCAATTGGTTCCTTCGGAATGCATTCTGAATCAATTCTTCTGGAATGGCTTCTTATTTTCCCAACTGGGAGAGATGGTAGTATGTTATCCTTGGATTTGCTTTCTGGTATCACCTTGTAGTTAAAGGAAGCGATAGTAGATGCAGTGAATATTTTCTTGATGAACGTGATAAAGTACCAGAAATGTTGGCTGTCAGCAGTTGCATTAAAGAGTCTCCTTCTCAACTTGTTATCAAACTATCGTTTGATTTTCCTGATGATTAATTTGCAGGAATTTTTTCGTTTGCTGTACTCTCAACAGAGCGCGATTCAGTAATCATATTTCGCCTCGTTATAACATTCCAGAATTGCATATAGAATGGCTTGTAGGCTGTGATTAAAGTTGAATGTGCTTCGATTCAATAAGTTCCGTCTCTATTATATTTTGCTTGTGCTGAAAATTTTGAAGCAAATATTTTGAATTGTGTCTTGTACAAATGTTTTCGCATTTCTATGCTTTCCATGGCAATTCTATTTGGAGGAATCTTTCTTGAATCCTGACCTTATCCTGTCCTGTTATGAAAACACTTAATATTAATATATGTTTGACAAAGCATAGGCCTTCAAAGTTTTTGTTGATATTACATATAAGACTTCAATTCAACAAATCATACTTTTAAAAAGGTTTGTACTTAGCACTTCGTAAAGCGTTAAGCACTTAGTTTTTATTGACACATAAATAATGGACCCATCGAAGATTCATTCCGTTTATGAGTATTAATTAAATCAACGCAAGCAGCACCTCGATTGTATCCCCCTTCATAACGAGACCTTATCCGTCATCTGAAAGTGAGAAATCATCCTCCAAATAGTTAGTTACCACATGACCCTAGAATGTGATAGAAACATACCCAAAACTACCAGCTTCCCGGGGCGTTCGCTATCGCATACGAAGCCCAATTTTTAAGTGCTACATCAAAATGACCTTTCGGAATTGCCATCAATTGGATGAGTTTATCAAACTTTGTGGCGTGCAACGGCCATAAAAATGTCTTCTTCTATCACAAACGCGCGTACTTCTTGCGGCCGAAGCCAGCACCCAGAGACCTTGTAATGATCTTAAGTGGTCGAATTGTCTGGAATTGCGCTCGAATTGAGACCGTAGACTCAGTTCAATTACACCAGATTTGGAGCAAAACAAAACGAGCTGCTTATGATGAGCTTATGTACAATACGAACGGTGAATAGGAGGCACCCTTCCCCGGCATATGTAACATGAGCACACAGACACTCCCCCGCAGTCCTCGGCTGGGCATTGTGGCATTTCAGCGAAAAGTGGTTAGCACTTGTGATTCTCTTAATATGAATTTTTTTTTGTCCCTATTGAGTCCTGCCGTTTTCCAGAACAAGACGGATGTGCGTCCTGATTTCGCAGCGTGGGACCGTTTTCAGGATACCATGGCACATTTATATCCTTGGAGCTGAATAAACAAAAGACAACGGCACTGCTGGAAATCACTTTGGATATTAATATTGTCAACATATGTGCATGCGGCAATTGTTTCGTGCCGTCAGAGATGGATGCTCGCCATTTGACATTAACCTGAATGGATGAAGGAGAATGGCTCGTAAATCCTGGATTCAGATTAAATGACTTGACTTTAATTTAAAAAGGCACACAAGATGCAGGTGGAAGTAATTTGTTAAAGTATGTTTTTTATGAACAACATAAAAATGTGAATAATGTGTTTGGGAAGAGGTTTTTTTTTTTCGTTTTTTTGATGATGTAAGAAGTTAAGTGGTCTCATAACTTTCTCAAATGATTGATCGTTAAGCAATTTTCAAGCAAAGACAATTGACTATGATTTTTTTGTTTGACATGATTGTCTATAATGTTTCTCTCTACAAATGTTGGTATTAAAAAGTTTATTAATTATCAACAACAGCAGGATTGATTGGCATTAGAAATTTTTCTTTTAATCCCGAAAATTTTAAGATAAAATAACTTTATGACTGTTGATAACCAAGCGACCAGATGGTTTGTTGATATATAACGAGTTTAAGTGGGTGCTTGTATTTTAGATATTCATATGAAGAACATATTTCGTGCTATACTTAACTAGTGAATAAATA
The DNA here is from genome assembly GCA_963855945.1 of Thereva nobilitata. Taxonomy (NCBI): domain Eukaryota; kingdom Metazoa; phylum Arthropoda; class Insecta; order Diptera; family Therevidae; genus Thereva; species Thereva nobilitata. The sequence goes on from OY979694.1 coordinate 21,927,440, forward strand.
AAAATTAACTACTTAAACAAGAGTATCTTTCAATTTTTCTTCAACTCTAAAGTAGATGATACGATGCTCAAAAATCATCTTGTAAACTCTAATCGATTAGCATCATCTACTCTCTGTACAGATACGGAATGTATTAAGAGGTCGTTCAAAAATTAAGGTATACTTGTACGAGGGGTGCTTGAGAAGTTCATGACTCCGGCAAGAGATAGCGATCGAATCGAGCCGTTCTTATCGAACTCAAATAATGAAAAACGGTTTGAAATTTTGTTTGATGAGGTCACTGAATTTGAATAGCTTTTATTTGTATATTTTGGTAAAAGGCTACTTTTTGCGACGAAAAATTATCAATGAAACCACAAACTATTACAAGGTCTCCATAGCCTTCTACGGAATGCTTCATAAATGGTTCACTGAATTTCATTACAAGTGATAACAAATGAAGTTATTAGTATCATCTTGTTTGGCTGAAAAGCGAAGATCTGATAGTTAGGTAAGATTGTGCGTATCGCAGAAGACCGTGTGCTTTACCTATATTCTGAACGAATATTTAGGCATGATAAGTTGCATTTGCTAACTTTGGACCAAAAAAATAGAATCGCACGAAGTATTTTAAAACGAGGTTTGAACATGTCCAAGAAAAAGTTATCTTTTAAAATGGTGATTCAACATTAATGGTATAATTGTAATTTTAATACATTTACCATAACCTTTGATCGACCGCTTTTAATGTGGAAATTTAAATATGAAAAATCCACTTCACTTTGGCCAACCAATTACGTTGAATTAAGAAGAAATCTTGGAAAATATGAACAAGATCGATCCATAAATAAGCTAGTGCCAAAGCGGATTTAAATGAGGAAAGAGAAAAATTAATAGCAGGGAGGGACCAGTAATGAAATGTCGTTAAGGTTATAACTAAAAGAAAAAAAAATTGACCTCCTAGTGAAAAATGTTTAATACAAAAGTTGTAGATAGTCCTTCATTAACAGAAAAAATTAAAAACTTGGAAAAAATTTAAAAAATCGAGAAATATGTACGTGATTCGAAAAATCAAATCAGGTGTTCGGTTTTTCTTAATTTTAAGCGGTTTAATGAAAATAAAGTATCAAAATGTATAGACCATTTGAAACTAGACATTTCAATGGTCAAATGAGCACTTATTGAATATCAAAATTCGAAAAAAACATCAATAAAGTTGTCCATGCAAGATAAGGGTATTTTTTTCGAAAAATGTTAATTTTTGGGAAACTATCCGTTTTCCAAACAAAAAAAAAATCATGCTTATTTAACGCAACACAAGGTATACTCGTACAAATTTTCATGTAAATTGAATTATTTTTACGGGAGAAAAAAATTAAAAACTGAAAAATCGATTTTCCGCCATTTTCTTGGAAAATTTGAGGTTATGTCAAAATATGTTAAATACAAAAGTTTTAGATCTTTTTATTATCTACAACTTTAGTATTAAAAATTTTCCACTAGGAGGTCATATTTCGCCGCAAATCGCAAAAAATCGTTTTAACCCCTAAATAGCATCCCCATTTTACCATTTCCCTTTTTTTCGAGTTTAAAATTTTTTTTTCTTTTAGTTATAACGACATTTCATTGCTGGTCCCTCCCTGCTATTAATTTTTTTTCCAAAAAACTATCGGCACTAGCCTAAAAGGGTCCCATTCACGCTCAGTTTACAACACAGTTTGAACGGCGCAAACCAATACTGCACGGTTAAATCGGAGCGTGTGTGTAAAATCCGGAGTACCGTTCAGTTCAAATTTATGGACTGTGTAAAATCTGTGAGCTGTAGATTTTGAACTGCCCAAACTAGAACTGTGCAGATAACTACTGAGCGTGAGTGTGGCTATTGTGTATTTCCATCAGTCCATTTCAGTTTTAAGCATTGAACATATACAATCGGAACTTGAACCAAACTGAACTAAAACTGTGTAAAAACTGTGTAGTGAGTGTGATGAACTGAGTAAGCTTACAACTGCATAGATTTCGTTATAATTTAACTGCTCAAACCAGAACTGTGTTATAAACTGAGCGTGAATGGGGCCCTTAAGTAAGCAATCAAGAAATTACTATATAAATAAACTTTCATTATCAAGGCTGCCTTGAAGTTTGAATACGCAGCTGACTGCAAAATATTGCATTTATGCGTTCAAAATATGAAAACCGCTGCAAAAATACTTCAACACTCGACTTTCCAATGCTGATAACAATTAGCTGCTGCATTCAATTTGCACTCAGCTGCGTAACTTGAACGCAGCCCAAAAATCCAAAGCTGAAACAAAATGCGGTCGAATCATTTTTATATTGACACCGGCTGAACTTCATTCGAATTGGAAGTGAATCGTTCATTATAATGGACCACCGTCGTACGGCAACGCTAGACCACACACACACCTATTCCACAAAAATTAAGAGAGTCTACCTCGGAAAATGTGATACATGTTTCGAATTCTGCCAACCTTGGGGTAGTCTAGGGGTAGTCAGATTAGAAAGGACTACTAGAGGCACACCCCTACAAAGGTCCGCTCAAAAAGTAACTTACGCGGACAATATAAAAGAACATCCATCCAATGGCGCTACGGCTACAGCCCAAATCGAGCCTTGGCCTCCTCTAGGGCATTTCTCCAAGTAGCAGCAGTTCTCCAGTTCTCTGGTCCATTACTGTTGCCCGGCAATTATTGCTCAAAAAATTTCCCGTGTAAGCGCACTTTTAGTGACGATCACAAAACTCAATAGACTTCGCTGGTCTGGACACGTCGAGCGCATGCCAGAAGACAGAGCAGCAAAGAAGATCTTCACTGGGATCATCGAAGGAGAACGTCCGTAGGCAGGCCGAGGAAAAGATGGAAGGTTGCGGTTGTAAGGGGTTCATTAGACGATAGGTATTGCTGTCAGTTTTGCCACAGTCACTGCTATGACTGACAGAAAAATTAACCGTCTAAAGTGATGACTGATGTAATTAATTATCTGAATATTTTCATTTACATCAATCACGACTGATGGAATTGCTTGACGCTTGCATGAACGTGTAAGGCGGCCATTACACGTTCATGCAAGCGGCAATAAATTCCATCAATCATGATTAATAGAAATCAAAATATACGGAGGATTACGTCAGTCATCACCTTAGACGTTAGGTTTTCCGTCAGTCGTAGGCAGAACTGTGGCAAAACTGACAGAAAAACCTATCGTGTAATGGGCGCCTAATGGACCCCTAACAGATGCGGAGACACTACTCCACATATCAAACTGGAGAACTTCGGACAGAAATCGAGAAGACTGGAGGAAAAGATTAGAGGAGGTCAAGACTCGAGTTGGGCTGTAGCGCCATTGGAAGAAAAAGAAGAATTGTTTACATATCGTGAATGTACATATGTGAATTATTTTAAAATTGTGCTTTATTAGCCGAATTAATAGCCGTGTTCCTTTTCTGCTATTTTTTACTCGTATTTACTTGGAACTACTCCTGCTCTCACAGAAAATGAGATAGATTTTACTCAAATCGACAAATTTTGTGTTCCTTTAATTTTTTACTCCGGAGTACTTAAAAACAGAAAAGGAACACGGTTATATAATACGAGTGTTAGTTGAATTCGTTTTCGTTTTCTGCTCCTTTTTACTCCTGAGGACTCCAAGCTATTCCTGCTTCAACAGACGAGTATATAGATAATACAAGTATTACAGTTACTTTCTTCTTTATTCTCATTTTCATTAGGAACCTCAAAACTTATAGGATAGGTTTTACCTAAATAAAAAAATTTTGCGTTTTTTTCCAGTTTTATTCCAAAATACTAAAATGTCAAAAAAGAACACAGTTTTTATCTTCTACATATTTCATAACTCATACATAAATATAAATGAAGCCTCAAAAGTTTAAAAATTGAAAGGGTTACTGTAAAGGGCCGCTTGAAAAGGAGAATTTAATGAATATAGTATTACATTGCATCGAAGCCATTTAACTGAACGTTTAACCATGTGCCCTCTATGTAATACAAAGGCTCGATAGTAAGGTTAAAATTTGTTGGCCAATATCGAAAAAATCAAATACAACTAAACTACAATTAAATGAAATTGGGAGCCACTCTTATGCCTGAGAAGACAATAAATTTCTTGCACTGCGTAAATTTAAACCTTCAATTTTAGATCAGGTAGTTTCCACATAAGCTTGTCATCGCTCGTCTGTAAGATACTAGAATGTATGGTAGACCTATATCTCTGAAAATCTATAACAGAAGTCCCTATATCTTCCTCCCAGTATGCATTTTACAAGGGCAAAATCGGTTGACACCACCCTGCACGAAGTAGTGTGTACCGAAGAATTCTCCCTAGAATACAAACAGAGTATCTTGGGAGATAGAAGGCGCTTCTACGTCGGTACCGAGCCATCCAGGTAGCCCTGTCAGACTTCGGCATGAAGCTTAGGCAACAGCTTAGCTGGGAGAACTCTCGGCGCTGCTATGGTTTGTTTATGGATAAGAGGCGATGAACCCTGCGCTTAGATGTAGTACGAGTTCGGAAATAACGACTGTGTAAGATTGTTCCACAGTCGGGTTGTTATGAATAACGAATTCTTAGTTTGTAGAGTGCGAGAAAAGGGGGCTGTAAGCAAAGCAAATGAACCGAGTGTACCGAAATTCTGTTCTCTGGGTACAACCCTTAACGGAGGCAATTAATGTATCTAATTCTCTTTTGGCTCTTGATCTATGCATCAGGGTACATGCAGCCTGCACGGCCGTGGCTAGAGGAAGTGGGCTGCAGAGTTGAGAAGACATTATGTACAAAGCAATACATTGTGCACATGGAATGGTTTTTAAGCGGCTACCAAGGCACTAGCCGTGGTCTATATAACGTCCAAGCTTGTCGAAACCTCTTAAAATTACAGATTAGAAATACTTGAATTGGCAGAACACCAACCAACTGAGGAACTGCCTTAGCTGTGGGTGGGATTAAACCATAGAGACAACCGAGCATTTTCTTTGTAGTGCCCGGCTCTGGCTAGGATCAGACACCGTACATCTGGGAACTTTTTTTTACAGGACTTGAGAAAGATTCCGAAGCTTAAAATGAAAGATATTATCCGTTAATTTAATTTGTAAGGCTGTATCCTAAAATCACTCCCAACCACACCAATATGCTTAGGTAAATGGTTTTTGACGATTGATGTTACAAAACGATGCCCTTTCAACGCCAATTGTTTCCCCATCTTTGGTTGTTGAACGGAGCTACCGCCTTTACCTAGGTACTTGCTTACCATTTGTTACGGAAAATCTGCTTTATACTGATTTCAATAGAACAAACAGTGATTAAAAAATCGTTATACTGCCGAGTTGTGAAAAATTTGTTCAATAAAAACACCCACTATAATCTCTCTGTTCCAATTTCATATTTTTACAGCGAGATGAAGTAAAAAAAAGCTTTCAGTTCCAAAGTAAACAAAAATAAAAACAAACATGGCGCCAATTTCTAGCAATATCAAGAGAAAACTCCCACAATTTCCTTTAATGCACGAAGAAAAAGTGGATCTAGTCCTACTGGCACCGTTTAAATCATCCCCAATCTGGAACACATCCATTGCTTAAGTAAAGGATAACAAGTAAAAAAAAATGAAATCCTTAAGAGTATTTGGGTCAAAAGCGCTTACGTAGTCGAACCAGAGTAGCAGAACAAACAATCGTTGCTGAAAGGTTCAGCATCCTTACAAATGGACTGAAAGGGTTGCAATTTGTGCCAGTGGGTCATCCTGGAATAACAGTCCTTTCCCTAGGATTTGTCTTCATAGCTGCAAGGGACAGGTGGTTGCCGTTATTCAAGAAGTATGGCCTGCTTCCTGACATGTCGTCTGCGGCGTTTCTTTGTTTTTTTTTGTGTTGGTGGGAAAAATGCAAATAACTTCCTAAAAATAAACAAATCAAATTTTCTTCACACGTGAAAAAATTCCCGCGGATGATCATGTATCATTTTGGTTATGGCGATGAAGCGAATTCCTCTGCTCAATTATTTTGCAATTTCGCTTAGGATTGTGAAAGAGGTTTTCGCAGCGCATGTGCAGCTAACCAAGTGCCTGTGAAATGCCATAGTGAAGTTGGGCGCAAACGAGTGCGGTCAAGAAATTTGATACAATTTGCATTGCCGAAGAAAATAATGCCAACAAGCGAAAATCTCACATTTTCACTTTTTCTGGTGGCGTCTTGACTGGCGTGTCTGCCGTGTCTGCGTTGCTGGCGGTGATTCAATCCCTAGGAAATTTCAATATTGTTCGCCTGTGGGATTTTTCGCCGCGGTAAGCAGCCATTGCGACGTTTTCGGTCGTGCACATATGTGGCAAATGGGGAAAAGACTTCTCAAGTTTAGCTCCAAGATTTCTAATCAACTCACGCCAGTTACACATACAATGGGCAATCAGTGAAGCTGTCCAAGCTTTGGGAAAATGCCAATCAACTCGTGTGTCAGTTGTCTGTCAGGGGGAAAATGATCGTCAAGATACATAGGGGTGCGATAAGTGGATATTGAATTGTTTTTTTGAGCTTGATTGAATTACATTTATACGAGGAAAGACTACTTTGAGGATTTCTCTACGTGGTCTGGAAAAAAATTTGAATTAAATTGCGTAAACATTAGGTATTAAACCTAATTTCTAAGGGATGGGAAAATAACGTTTATTTTACAAAAGAATTATAAGGACTTTTTTTGGAAGGAAACTACAACATCTAACATTTTTATTCTCACTACTTTTACGATAAAGCTTCAATTTAGAGACGTTTACGAAAATACATTTGTTATCCTTGTATCACTTTTAAACTATTAGCCCTTCATGTCGTTCAGGCCATGGTTGATTGTCTAGTAGTAAGCATAAGCTTGATTAGGGTATCGTTGGGGAGTGATGTGTAGCCTGATGACGGATCTTCGGATATGACGCCTCCCACTTCTCACTACCAATCTCCTACTACCAATTAGTGATGTGCGATTCTGTATCGATTTTTAAACGATTTTTCCGTCTAAGAAAATTTGGATTTTTCGATTCTTCTCCAGTCAATACGATTTTAGATAATCGATTCTTTTTTCGAGAATGGTATTCATCAATCGCAGCTTACATAGCCGTCATTCGATGGTATACTATTAAGAACTATAGCGTTATAGTTTATGTGCAGGAAAGAACTGGTCCAAAGTATCAAACAAGTACAAAATAATCTCATAAACGAGGACATTTAATACCTCATAAACGCGTTTGAAAACAGGGACTTTTCTTGATTTTCAGAAAAAACACCTTTCGGCGAACGGAAAGTGTAATATGGTGTGGAAAAGCTTTCTGCCGACCGAGCTTCCTGCGATCGGAATTTTCGGGCGTTTTCATATATCGCTCATTCCATGTCAAACCGAACACTAAATTTTAATTGATCATCCCAATTTTTTTTAAATTTTGCAGGCGCATTCTACACATGAAATAATGGGACCCATATTTCGGGGAAAAAAATTGCGAATTTTTTAAATATGACCCCGTTTGGGTTCCATTTTCAAATTTTCACTGTTTCTTTAGAATTGAAGTAGGAACACGATGATATTTTTTCCATAACTTTAAGTTGGTGAGTTGATGATGAAAAATGCTAATGAAATTTTATAGACAAATAATAACAATGTATTAACATCAAACGCAAATTTTAAATATACCACTACATAGAGTGACTCAAGATCTTCAAAATCGACCTGTATAATTTTTTTGTACGACTAATGGTTTCGACGAATGGATTTGTAAGGTCGGCCGCGCGACGTTTTTTGAAATTTCTTGCAATTTACAACCGTGCATATCTTCGGGAAAAAAATTAGTTTAGGAGGCCGATATTTTAGTGTTTTTCGTGAATTTTTTCAACAAGGAAGGAATAATCAGAATTTGTTTAAACTTGGAGGATATTTTATTAATGCTTTGAAGTACACGTTGCAATTTTTTCAAGTCATTTCCGCTGTAAGTAGTGGAGTTAGAAGCTTCTTTTCATGGACGGTCGCCATCCGAGTTTGCTGCTCGTGGGAAATCTGGAAGTCGCAAATTTTATCTGAAATCATCACCATTTTTTTCCCCCGTTAGCAACATATTTTCTAAGAATATGAACTAAACTCTTAACAAAAAATTGAAAATTGCATGATTTTGAGGTGTTTGAACAAAATTTCATGTTTTTATACCATGTTTTTCACCTTTTTTGCATTTAAAAACAAATTTTAGATAATAATATTATCCAAGAGTTTAGTTCATATAGATTGTAATTGAATAAAGAATATTCACACAAATTTTCAGAACGATTGAACAATAACTTTTCAAGCTAGAATTCCCACGAGTTGAAAAATAGTCGTTTCGAGAAAATCGCATTTTCGCAAACGCAAACGCAGTTTCTAGTACCTTCTACCCAAGGCGGGCGCTCACTTTAGTGCTCATAACATCGGAACAAATCGGAATTTTGTTTTGAAACTTTGGCAACATATTCTTGAATAGTTTTACTAACAATTTATGAAATAAAAAAAAGTCGATTTTTTCAATCGTCTAAACTGGTTTCCCTCCTTAACGAATGCTGTCTCAGAGTACACTGGAAATTCTTGAGCCAAGCAATCGTATTTCTTCGCTCAATAGTTAAATTTTTCGACCAAGATATATTTTTCTCGCAATAAGATTGTTTAATTTTTTACTCACGAAACTAAATTCTTAATTCATCGGACTTTTTTCGGTTACCGGACTTTCAAGTTCTAAAAATGTATCACAACCATTAAGACCGATTTTAGAACTTGAATTTTTTTAAATTATAAAATCATCGGTTTCGTATTTTTTTTTACTTCAAGTCAACTTTTGTCTTCATCCAAGACAATAAAACCAAGACTATGAGTATTTCTTATCCCGAGACAATTTTGTTTTCGTTATATCCAAAACATGAGTTGCTTGGTTCAAGAAAAAGTGCTTTAAGCCAAGAAATTTTTTTATCAGTGTGAAAATCAAGAAAAGTGCCTCTTTTCAAACTCGTTTATGAGGTATTAAATTGAACCTCACCAACTTTTCATGAAAATGGGTTGGTAGAGCAACCCTTCGTGAATAAATAAGGCTTTTCAAAATAACTCGAGCACCACCGAGGGCCTTGTTCAAACTTTTTTCCTGAAACGGCTGTTTTTACATTTTTGAGATTTACGCGAAAAGTTATAATTATTTTTGTATGCAATTTTTATTGTAGGTAGGCACCAACAGAAGCCACAATTTAAGCCATGAAACAAGGTTCTACGATAATTACAGTCCCTGTAATTAAATGTCAAAAAACATCCATTTTTCGCGATTTTTTATTTTTTTTTGCAAAAACCTGTTGACCGATTTCAATTGTCCAAAACTCATATTTTTCGTCTTTTTAAGCCCTATTACATACTATTTTTTGTTTTCCAAAAACAAAATTTTTCGCACCTAAAACGTTGAAAAACGTGTTTTCGCTACCATTATTAACTTTTTTCTATCTGTTCTCCTGGACCGATTTTATCCAAAACACATTCATTGAATTCCTACGATTTTTCTCTTAAGTATAGCGATAAAAATCGCAGGGTAGATTTATTTCAACTTTTTTTCTATCCCTCCTGGACTAATGTATGTAGATGCCTTTAGTGAATTAAAATTGAATTATTTTTATTGATTTATTAATGAAACATACTTGTCTTTGTTTTTTATATTTAATAAAAAAAATTTTTGATATATTTTTTAAAATATTGTACTCGATTTTTAAAAAATCGATTTTTTAAGACAATTTTATTGAAAAATCGATTTCATTAAAATCACAAATCGTTTCTAAAGATCGATTTTAAATATTGAAAGTCGCACATCACTACTACCAATTTCGTACGTTAATTCCGCATGGATGCTGCGCAACCCGAACGGAAAGGAGGAGAACGAATGCAGTAGGTGAGAGGGAGCACAACCTTCAAAGCCTGCTAAGCCAAGATGTAAATGGCATCGCGTTTGGGGCTACATGACAATAGGCGGTAGTCAGCATGGACCTTCCCTTTCCTACCATGGTTGTGGGACTTTGATGCACCAATGCGGATGCCCTGGCTAGACAGGGCTCTGACACTGTATTTATCGGTGCGGAATCGACTATTGGGTGAAAAGGGCCCTTACCGACTTTGATTAAGCACACCGAAAGCTGGAGACTCGCGTCTGGATCGGTCAACTCTAAGCGATTCCTTCCTGTGCCGTCTCTTAACGCGGCTAAGGAATTGTTGGGGCCTGGCAGAAAGGATGTCGGCACCCTTGTGTACTTGGTTACCCCAACTGCAGGCTTTACATTAAGGAGTATGAGTCTGCCCTTCATGTTCTCTGTGAGAGCCCCGCGATAGCGTTGTTTAACGAGACCTTGCTCGAACAGTCAAGTCTAAGAGAGAAACCTACTAAACCTGCCGCAGCGGTCTGGCCTATAAATATGAGGTTTAGGGGTGTAGTACAATAGGTCAAGCGAATGGCTGCCGTACTTTTGGATACAAGAAAAAAGAAGGAGAAGCTTGATTTTAAAGTAGATAATAGTATTGGTTGGGAGTCTGGAGGGTGCTCCAGTTGATGTCGATGAACCTTATGTTTGAAATCTGGAATGATATACCAGTTCGGAAAAATTGTCTGCGGAAGATTGTTCCACAGTCAAGCTGTTTTATTGAAAAACAAAGTTTTAGACCGTGCTGGGGTCAGGAATCACTTTTTTTAATACCAGTTCGTCATATCGTGGGTCACGTCATGGTGCAATGTCTAGTACTAACCTTAGTTTGGTGGATTAAATAGGTTTTGAGAAGTGGGAAGGATGTGCTTTTGAACTATTGGTGTTCGGAAATACAGGCTGCGGACAATTTTTTCTTAGTTGAGTTGTTCTATTTATGATTGAATTCTTTGCCCACAACGTGCTCAAAAAAAAGAGATTATATCCAGAGGGAATGACCCGAGCGGTCTAATCTAAAACAGTTATGAAAGACTAGCGGAACGGTGACTTCATTTGTCGAACAGGAGGTGGGTTCCTCGCTTTTTATGCTTACAGGCGATGACAGCAGAAAGGACAGAACATTTTTTGTAAAGAAAGAAGACAAGAAAAAAGGAAAGTTTTCTAGGTAGAGATGGAAAGACGAAGGACCGTCAGGGGCAGTGGATTCGAATCACGGACCTATGATATGGTAGTTGGAAGCCTTAACTCCTGGCCTCAAGCACTTTGAAATATCTCGCAAGTTCTGAAAAAGACCTTTTTCATCGAGTGTGTGGGACCACGAGGGGTGACCAGGCCCACCACATCACCTTGCGGGGCCCGGGGCTAAAATATGTTTTGGGGCCTTTCAAGGATTTTGAAATTCCGAAAAAATCTTTGACTAAAAAAAACTTGTGGTAACGTAAGAATAAGTTCATTCGGGGCATTAAATATATGTAGATACCGAACGGTCAGTTCTTTATTCACGGATGAACATAGTGCACATAGTGTTACGTAGAATGGAACAGTTCTTGTGTAAACAGGCCCTTGTGCTTAGCTCAGTACTCATCTTTCAATCAATCCAGAAGCTATACCGGAGGGAAAAATTCGAAGCACTACGAAGAGAAGCGAATTCGAAGCGCTGGTTATATGCTCCAATTGATCCTTTAAGGAATTGTATGGAACGAAGAAAACGGCAAACATAGACCGGTTCTCAATCCATGCGGTAGTCAAGCAACATATTGAACGCGGTTGGTACTTAGTGGGGGGACCGCTTGGTAAAACCGCTGTCGACACTCGCGTTCGGAAGGACGAAAAGGCAATTGCACAAGGTGAACTTTTCGACATTGCAGTTGTTTCTCATATCCACTATAACATAAATTGGAGGGTTAGAAAGTTGTTCTAAAAAAAGCAGCACTAAAAGAAGTACTCTCCACTGCGATCATGCAATGTTAAAAAAGATATAGAACTGGGATTGGAAGGGGAACGCCCCAAGCTTTTTAAGGGCCGTTCTAGCTTCTAGTGGTAGTAAAGAGACTACTTAAGGGCAAGCTAACTCTCCCAATCTAATCTTTGTTAAAGGTCTTCAATCTGTTTTTCCTCAATTATGGATTTGCTTATGTCTTTTATTGTGATACCTATTGGTGTTGCAACTGGTGAACGCGGTTTCAGTAAATTAAAAATGATATAAAATTATCTGAAATCATGTATGGGTCAGTCACGTTTAAATCATTGCATGATATTATTAATAGAATGAGAGCTGACAAAAAATATAGATTATGACGATGTCATCGACGACTGCGGAAATTAAAGCAAGAAAAATAGTATTTACTATTTAAGTATGATGAGTAGAAGAATCCATATCCATACAAACATAACATATATTTTAGAGTGCTGCATGGTTGGGTTTCAGGCTCTAGATTAGTACTTGCTTGACAAGTTGAACGCAGGAATATGGCGGTCTTGACTTTTTGGGTTTCAAGGTAGTTTCGGTGCCCCTAGGCGATTAGTACGCAGGGATATGGGGTTTTCACTTTTTGGGTTTCAATCTATTCTCGGGGCCCCCTCTGGCCTGGGGCCCGGGGCAATTCGTCCCAGTTGCCCCCCTCCCTATGGGGCCGGCCTGGGGGTGGCAAATCAATGCCGGAGAGAGAAGAGTTCGAGGAAGAACAGAGATGCTAGGAAGTCGGCCCTGGATTTGATTTCTGCCCCTGGTAGATATACTCTCGACGAGGCGATCCGCTCGAGGAACTCTTATACACTGAGAAGGCGGCTTCTTTAGTTTTTATTGCATTCATCCACTCCCAATTAACCATCTATTCGGCCCAGCTCCACAGATTTGATAGAATTGGGAATGTACCAACACATCCTTGACTGTAGGACCCTCGAGACACAGAAAGCGCCAGAGTTTACGTTTTTGTCTTGAAAACGCAACCGATTAACTTCGACGAAATACTGCGATCGATTCAATCAAGATCAAATAAGATCATGATACGGTTTAAACATCATCGAATTCATCAAATTTCTTATACTAAAAGCGATATTCTATTACAGTCCTTTGCCACAAATAATCCAAAGCGACGATATGGTGATCGCTTCAAAAAATATGCTGGTGTGTCTTTTTAAAGATTTACGAGAAGCGCAAAAATTTTCCCAGAAGATCACTTTTATTGGATTTGTCTCTTAAAGTGACAACTAAATTGAACGGATGCGGGCTATGAATATTTCATTTCTTCTGAAAGATTTAAACTGTTTTTTGTTGTCGATCCGAAATTCAATGAGAACTCCTCAAAACTTAAGAAAAAAAAGAAGTAAAATGTTTTACACTTTCTATAAACATTTTAATAAAAACATTCTTAACCCAGTTAACAAAAAACCAACAATTTGCATTGAATCAGTTTTTTCACGGCTTTGATTAAAATCGCTCGCTTCACTTTCTTATTTCCAATCGTCAAGATTGCCGCCTCCTCGGTAGAGTAATGTGATTACGCAAAGTTTTATTTGCTGGAAAATTTGAATGCAATCAAGAATTTTCTTCTCTTTTTTTCGAGTGAGCGTGCTAATTACACAAAATACGATTTACTCAGCCATGCTTCGATTGAATTCCTACGAAAATAGAGGAGGAGGAGGTTACACATGCCCAGCCCGCCCTCAAGCGCAATACCGAAAATCTGGGACAGTCTTGACATCTTGAGGCAGACTGAGACAATGCCCTGGTAATATGCTGAAATAAAATTACTTCCTCTGTTCGGTTGCCGTCAATATAATTAGCCCGGAGCTAATGGAACTTTCAGCCAGCAAACTACTTGCAGCAACTTGAAAATAATTATTCAAGCTGGATGCAGGATGTTGGATGTGGGGCTAGAGCTGAAGGAAGCCAACTTGGGAGCAAGTTGCGTGATGCTAGCAAGAGATTGTTGACAAAACAAATCCAATTAAGACCCGGCTCCAAGATGGAAAATGTACTTATTGCAGACGTCTTTTGGCCTGACTGCTCCGGCTGCTGCTGCTCATGCCGTTGAGATGGAGTGACTCAAAAACAATTAAGCAAGGCCCAACCATAGACCACTTCTTCTTGCTTGAACTTGACACTTTGATGCCAGCCGCGCTGCAGAGCTGTTACGTTGCCGCTATGACAACAGTCTAACTGTTGGATTTTAATGAATGTGAACACATATGACCGCTTATGTATGTTGTGATAACCGAGTAATAATTTACAATGAAATTAATAAAGCAACGGCGAAAAGGGTTATGATTCTGGCGTCATCGCAATGAACTCGGTGAAATATGCCACCATCGTGCTTCTGGTCGTCGTCGGGGCTTTATCTGCGAACGAAATGAACACTTCTTTTTTCGTGCTGTGCTGGAAGAGAATATTTCCTTTTCGATTTAGCCATTAAAGATGGTGGGTTTATGGGTGAATGTCTGCTCTTGTACGTTTAGAAATTGGTTAGATAATAAAATTGATCATTTTAAGCTGGCCTTAAGCCAAAGATATCTGGGAGCAAGCTACATCAATATTGACTTTAGTTAAGGGGATTATAAATAATATGTTTTAAGTACTTTATTACGTTGTAATTTATATGTTGTGGCTAGTTAAGCACATTGACATAGCAGCCAGAGAAATACAGTGTTATTATAAAAAATCGTGCTGTGAAAGAGAATGTTTAAATGGCAGCGACAATGGTTTAATTTAAATTTGTTGATGTGATGTGAAGGGTGCTATCTGTTAGATTGTCTAATTGGGATTAGAAGGCAAGGAACAAGGGGTCCCGCGAACACTGCAACCTATAAGGTTTATTGTATGACCCTCCTTCTTATTCTGAAATGGCGTTCTTGTAGGACGCAGGCTTCTTGAAGTGTCTTCTTCCATTTGTATCTACGTTTTGCTACTTCCAGTTTGTTATATGAATATTAGTTATATCTCGTTCCAAATTTCCATTTGTTATGGCCAACCCTTAGAGACCCATATATTCTGCTTTGGTTTTTCGTTTCCTTTCCTGATAGTCTGCTTGTTTGGTCCAAACCTCAGAACCGTTTCACAGTGGTCTGAAAGTTTATAAAAGTGGTATTTAATACTAAATCCTATTTCTAACCTTGAAAATTTGTATCTAGGGTGTTTTCCCACCGCTGAATCCAAATCTGATGTCGGAATTTCGAAATTTTCAAAATCCAAGATGGCGGATAAAAATGGCTGATCAAAAATTAAAAGCAATGCTTTTTAATTTAAAAAACAGGATTTTCTCGTCGTTAAATCGCGTGTTTTCATACAGTTGCATAGTTTTATCGTATTTTATGTCAGTAATAGTTAATTTTTCTCGAAATTTATGTAAAATAATCAAAAAATTAAAATTCATGCAAATAACGCTGTTTTGCAATGTTTTTTGTAAATTACCGAAAAAGCTTGACTATTATTGTCATAAAATACGATAAAACTATGAAACTGTATAAAAAAAACACGGTTTAACGATAAAAAATCCTATTTTTTGCCATTTTGATCCGCCATCTTTGATTTTGAAAATTTCCAAATTTCGACAGCAGATTTGGATTCAGCGATGTGAAAAACACCTACATACAAATTTTCAAGGTCAGAAATAGGATTTAGTATTAAATACCACTTTTATAAACCTTCAGACCACTGTGCGTTTGCTCCAAACCATTGCCGTACAGATCAATGATCGGGGAAATCCTCAGAATTTGCTTAACCTTGATCGGTTATCAATTTGCGTAGTCCATGTAGGTTGGCCCAATATTGGGAGACTTCAATGCACAGTTCTTCTATTGAGCCCGCATTGCATTGTTCTTCTAAATTTAGCCCTCAAATTTTTGCCTAGGCTGTGTGCTATTTCGTTTCCTTGATGCCTCTCATGAACTGCTATCCATTTCACAATAGCAGAGTTATTTTTAGTGGGGAATCTCAGAACATTAATAAGATCCCAGGTAAATTTCTGATTTGTTCTTAAAGTGGCTTTAGAGTGTCCTGATTATCTGAACCATGGCATGCGTCTATTTAGATGCGGTCTACAGTCCCAAAGCATCGAAAAGAATTTCTTTTCCGACTCCTGATGTACAAAGTTGGTAAAGCCTGCAAGTACTTGTTGCATCTTAAATATTCTGCAGTTTTTGGTTGGGTTTTGTTCTACGCTACTATGGGTCTATCCCCGCTCGTGGATCATATTGCTCAGTTTTTCGCCGATGAACACAAGCCCATCAATGAACAAAGGTTATGAAAAATGTCAAGATATCACTTATTAATCTTTGTTTTATACATATGCGCCATGAATTTTCCGCCAACCATTTTGTGGTGTTCTTGTGACAATATAGGAGCCTCAACGAACTCGATGCTAGCAAACCAGGTGGAATTGACAATATGCCTCCTATCGCCTAAAAAATGTGCCACAGCTTTTGCTTAACCTCTATACAAACTCTTCGTACTATCATACTTCTCCGGAGTCTATGAACACTCTTGAAAACATCTTCAGCCCGAAACGATAATGCGTACATGTACATAATGCGCTTAAAAACATTTCTTTTTAATATATGAGTACATATGTACATTTATATATAGATATTTTCATCACATCATAATGCAATTGCGTTCCCCCCAGTAGCCCAGGTAGAAAATTACTATCGGGACGACGTTGCCACGACGTCGGTAAAGTCGTAACAACTTTGTTGGACAACGTCACGCCAACTATGGGTCAACTGTGGGATGTGACGCAACGCCAACATCTTTTGGCAACGTTGAACCGTTATCGTATGCCAACGTTGAATCCTTATCGTATGCCAACGTTGGTTCCCTATTGCATGCCAACATTGATCCCGTATTGTATACCAGCGTTACCCTCAATGATTTAAAACTTTGTTATAAATTGTCATTATGACCGAGAAATAAAAAATACATGTCATTTACTTTTTATGGTTGATTTAATTTGAAATAAAAAATAATTGATACCTTTGCAAATTAATTAAAAAACAGGTACATTTACGTTGGCCACGCGTCATTCACCGACGTCAGAAAACGACGTGGACAAAATGTTGGCAAAGCAATAAATGAATGTTGGTCCCATACACAGTCCACCATCGTTGGTTTTACGTTCGCCCAACGTTGGCTGCCAACGTCCGATCGCGAACATTGGTTCAACCTTGTGTACGCAAAAAATTGAACGTTGGCAGAATGTTGTTCACCGACGTCATCCACCATCGTTGGCTTAACGTTCGCCCAACGTTGGCTGCCAAGGTCCAATCGCCAACATTGGTTCAACCTCGAGTGCGCGAAAAATTCAACGTTGGCAGAATGTTGTTCACCGACGTCGTCTGACCAATGTTGATCCTGGGAGGACTTATAAGCTTACAGAAGTACTGAAATGAGCCCTTACTAGTAAGGGGTAGGCCTTACCATACCCCTTACAGAAGTACTTATTTTTTTTACACACGATGTCATAGGAGGTAAGGCCTTACTTTTTACTTTCCTTAGGGTAGTTTCATAAGTACTTACCTTTGAGTACGTACAGAACTGCTCATCGATGAGCCCTTATATAACGCATTACAAGAGAAGGCAGATGGTAAGGGGTAATCCAGAATTCGACCCAGTGAAGTTAGAAATTTACCCGATTTGTTTTCGTATTTTTGTAATGGTATTTGAGTCATCGGGCAAATTTCTAACTTCTTTGGGTCTAATTCTGGATTACCCCTTACCATCTGCCTTCTCTTGTAATGCGTTATATAAGGGCTCTTCTAACACCTATGTAAATATGAGTACCCCTTACCAGATGACTACTTATATCAGTGCTCCACCGGTAAGTGCTACCTAGAATTCCTACTGGGCCTATAATAAATCAGACGCAGACACAAACGGAGAATCGTAATCTCCTCATTCTCTTTACATTCAAGGGCGACACCCGGAAAAACTAGTCGTTAAATTGGAGCATTTTAACTATTCAAAAAGAAAATCATTTTGGAGGAAAGGGTGACTTTCGCTCCCCAACAAAATTCAAAACTCACCGCGAATTTATTGAGAAAAACATCATGAAATTCGGTGTTCGTTTTATTTTTTTTTTTGATTGTTTTTTTTCTTCGAGTGTAAGGCAGTATCTACACTAGCCATCATCCATGGCATGCCAAATGTCAGCGTGACGTAATCCTCAAGTGTTTTGATGTCTTGCCATGAGACATAAGGCGTCTACACAGGACATTTTGAATAACATTGCCATGGATGATGGCTAGTGTAGACACCGCGTAATAACAAAGTTTCCCACTAAAATATAAACCAACACGGCACCACGCACTTCACGTACAACAAACCGACGACTGGCGAGCTCGTTTCTCTTGGGCATCGAGAAATCTTTAAGTCGGATAAATCCAAAGGACCTGTGGTGACCGCGTACAAACTTAATCACTAAGTTTTACGCAAAGTCACACAACATATTCCGAAATGGTAAACACGATCAATAACGATCGTGTCGGAACATTTCATCGATCACCGAACCCAAAGTTCAGTGATCTAGCCGCTTTCCGTTCCGTCCCTATCGTCCCTATCGATGGAGCCAATTTCCGGCATCTCCGCTAGACTTTCGAGTTCGAAGGTTCCCTCAAGCGACACTTAGTCCACGCGTAAAATAAAATCTTAAATAAAATAAAATAACCTATAGTTAAGAACACATGTGTACACCTTATAACAATCGTGCAATAAAACTAGAGTTAATCAACAGTGTATTTTATTTCAATTTTTTATGCAAAATACAACAGACCATTGTACATAACGAAAATGATCAAGTTTTAAAACACATTCAGCAATACATTTGGTGCAGATTCTTTTTTTTTGCTCAATTTTACCGTCGTTTGCCCGTTTGTACAGCTCAGTACTTGGCCATTTAAATCTTTTGGTCGTTTGGCCGACGCACAGTGAGGAAAATAGCTCATTTTTTGGACAAGCGAAAGCCTGAAATTAATGAAACTTAAAATTTTTTTTTAAACTATTCGTGATAAAACTGCCTTTAATTCTATCGAGCTAGAATTTTGAAATTTCAAAATTAAAGATGGCTAATCCAATATGGCGGACATAAATTTTGTAAGAAAATTAAATTTTTGGCCAAAGATTCTTTAAAATTATAAAAAATTGTTACTTTCGGGATTTTTTTGGAAATTAAAAATTAATTAATAATAATTAATCTCAATAATTTTAAAGAATCTTTTGACAAAAATATATTTTTCTTACAAAATTTATGTCCGCCATATTGGATTAGCCATCTTTAATTTTGAAATTTAAAAATTCTGACCCGATAGAATTAAAGGCAATTTTATCACGAATAGTTTAAAAAAAAAATTTTAAGTTTCATTAATTCCAGGCTTGGGAATTATCGCTGGTCAAAAAAATGAGCTGTTTGCCCCACTGTGCGTCGTAAGGCCGTATGTGCTCTACGGCCATCATATGTCCCTTAAAAAGCCAAGCGCCCGGTGTTCGCCAGTTGTAAGGTCATTCTTTATTTTTTCTCGGGTCCACACTCCTCCTACAACTCCTTTATTTAAAACAGCGACGAATTCATTTCCTCTACCATCGACCCTTTAAGCCACCGTAGGGATGTGGTTAACCTGATAGAATTTTATTACTACTATCATAGCGATTGATTTACCAATCCTACATTCATCCTCGCCTCGGCCCCAAGAACCGTCCTTAGGGCGGCTGGATAAGGTGCAAAATCGCGCTCTCCAACTTTTTGTTAATGGCGTCATTTCCTTCTCAATTGACTTATTAATACCCTCGACACACGGGCGTTGTTACGACGAGAAATCGTTGTTAACACGCATATTTGCTTTGTGACGAAGAAACGTAACAAAGAAATTTTTGCTTTGTTAACAACGATAACCCAAAAAGCTCTGAGAAAGAGCCACCTATCGGTTGGTAGATTATTTAAAAAAACCCATTTTGTTGTGCTTATGTCAAATTTATTTCACATCATTTCGTTGTTTGAAGATGGGAAGCGGGTTTTAAGGCTATAATTGTGAAATATACCTCTTTAATAAATTGAGGAAATTTTTTTATCACGAAAGAAATAGATTCCTTTTTATTTTTATTCATAATATATTTTTTATGAGCTTTTTCACGACACTTGCGCAGTTTTCACAGTTAAAAATGTGGGTAACGAAGGAATTTATAGTGTGTCTCCCCTTTTTGGGCCTTCGTCGTAACAAGGATTTTTCGTCGTAAAGCGCTGTCGTGTGTCGAGGGTATAAGTAACCGCAGGAATGTAGTGGCTCTGGCTAAATTCTACCGCTTCTACTATAATGACTGTTCCACTGATATATATTATCTTCTTCCTCCACTGCATTGCTTTTACCGCAATGCGAGATTAGCCTACTCGGCTCACACATTTTCACGAGAACACCAATCTTCGTTAATTACTAGAACAACTCGACTGTGGAACAACCTCCCACAGTCAGTATTCCCAAACTCATACAACATCCAGGAGTTCAAACGCAAGGTTCATTGCCCTCTCCCAAAGCACCGCCCCCTCAGACTCCCCTTAATCTATCTTATCCTTTCTCTATCCTTCGAGCTAAGCTTACTACTAATATTGGACCATGACGTGAACGACATGACGGACTGGTAGTACAATGGGTGGCACCTGAGCTTAGGCTTCCACCTTAAAAAAAAAACAACTCGAGTATGGAGCAATCTTCCGCAGTCTGTTTTTTTTGAACCTCTAACCAGGCAAGAGTTCACTTAATCGCGGGGCTTATAGCCATTTCCTCCAACATCCTTATGGCTCTTCATAACTTCAAACTTGTTTTAACCCTCGAACTAAGCTTCCTTGCACAATGACATGACCAACAGCATGACGGACTGGTAGTGTAAAGGATGGTTCTTGAGATTGGAACTGTAATTGAAGTATTTTATTTCTGTATAGCATTAAATTTTTAAATGTTTTCAGTTTAAAATAATAACAAGAGTGAATTCAGGTAGCAATATCTCGTTCTGTATTATTTTTTTCTTTTTAAAACTCATTTCCACTCAAAACTATTCATTTCCATTCAAGTTAAAGCGTAAAACAATTCTACAAATCTATGCTCATACATAAATTAAAACGTTAACAAACTCTTGTTTACTTAACTTACTTTCTCCAAAAAAAAACGTAAATTAAACCCAGAGTAACCTTCTTTGCGGTCAAACGCAAAACCGAAACAACGGCATTTCATTGAGACCACCATTATCCAAAGTGCTGTTCCACGAAGAGCAATAATCTCAGAACCAACCAACACCCCTTTATTTACATTACTTGCAAGTTTTTATTGTAACACTGAATCTAGCCTAACTACACTCTATGTACAACCTCACAAAGCTATCAGCTCGCATCCAGGTAATCCACGCAGCGTACTCGTGTCCCGAACAGAACAGCACGGCACATATCGTCTTTCTTGTCTTGTAACTACTACCTCTTCCGCTTGTTCCAAGTGACTTCTGCTGCTACTTGGGCCACAGAGGGAAAGAGCGTCCAGAAACCAAAAGAATATCAAGATCTAGACAAGTTCAGACGAGCGGAGTAGTGGCTTACCCATTATCAACCGCATTCGATCAACTTTGATTAAAGGTGGATAAACTGCACACAAAAAAATATGGCCTCAACTACACAAGGCTCCAGAACTAAGCCGAAGCGACTGTATTTACTCGGCCGCTGGCAAGATTAAAATCGACACGTTTCTATGTACTTCACCTGGTTTTGTGCTGGATCTGGGATGTAGGTACTTTCATGCATTTTTAATGGATTGTGGATAAAAAAGTGCAGCGGACGTCAGTCATTAAAAAAGTGGCTGTGGCGATAAAAGCATCTTGAATAGTGATCCGGTGATGGTGCTTCCCCAAAAAGATTAAAAGATTTAAATCTTGACGGCACGAATTTGGGTTAAGAGAAATTTCACGATTTTTGCATATTTTCCAGAAGCTACCCATTGTTGGCGGCTTTTTACACCTCATCTTACTTTTCCGGAAATGCTCCATCAACCGTTAATCATCTCTCCTAATGAGAACAGACTTTTTAAGACATATAAAATTGTCGGCTTCTCAACACCCTCGCATTTTATCTGGGGTCATTAAATTTACGATGCGAATAAAGTTATAAATTCTATCGAAATTGTTTGTAAGCCACCATTTCCTACAAGAAGCGTGTGTCATAATAGCTTTAATGTGGATCTGATTCGGATTTTGAAAGGCTCACAACGGTGGGACATGCGTAGGTAGCCAGGCCCCAAACCGCTAATCTCATTACCCTAAATGGACAGCCCAAGGCGCAAGATGTTGTGAAAATCTGGTTTTGCCGCCTTGCCAAAATTTAAGGTCTGGCCTATGCTTTATTTTTTTTTTTTTGTTTTCGTTCACATTAATTTATTTCAATGAAATTTTGTTGTGATTCTCTGATTAATGCTTTGGTTTTTTCTTGTTTCTTTTCTAGGTAAGTCTGGAGAGGCCTGGATAATGTGGGAGTATTTTGATTAAAGACTTACAAAATAATGAACTTTTAAAAGTCTTGTGTTTTTGTTTTGGTCTTTTGTGGTGAGTAATAATTTTACTTTCTAAACAATATTTTGTTGGTTTGGACATAATTGTGCAGATAAATTACGATAAAGTTTGGCCTTTTGATATTACCGTATGCATCTGCATTGTGGGCTGATTAGCTGTATCCTTACAAAAAAAAGTAAACCAATTATTAAAACAGGACTTTGTGAATTTACTAGAATCAGTCAATGGATCCTCCGCAAGCTGGAAAGTAGAATCACAGCAGCTGGGGCAACAGCAGAGTGATAAAGTCGCACTTCAGGATAGAGTTCTCTCGCATCTGCTATGGCTCATGGCTATGGACAAAATCCTATGCGGACGACATGGTGATACTAGTATACGGAAAATTCATCCACACAATCAGTGAGATTATGGAGATGACTCTTGGAAAGCTTAGCGCATTGTCCAACCGTTGCGGGCTATCCGACAACACGGAAAAGGCAAAACTGATGCTTTTCACCAATAGAATTAAAATGCCGATCTTTAATGCCCCGAGTACTGAGTCTATCCGTCAGCTAAGTACTTGGGTCTTAATTTGGACCTGGATGCTCAATATCGAAGAAAGGGCAAGGAAGACCAATATGGCTTTCTATGCCCGTAAGCATACCTTCGACAAAAGATGAGGTTTGAAGCCACTGGCTATACACGGCAGTGATCAGACCAGTGCTGAGATATGGCTCCGCTGTATGGTGGGCCGCCCTTACCAAAGAATATAACAGCTCAAGAATGTGCCAATTCTATAGAATGGCTTGACTCAGAATAATGAGCGCCATGTGTACAACCCCTATGGAAACGGTTAAAGTAATTCTCCACCTGCTGCCACCTGCTTTATACATCAGGCAGCAGGAAGCTTGTATAGCTTGATACGAGAATCGGGTTGCTGGGCCGAGAAGAACTACGGAATCAGCAATTTACTGCGCTCTCTACCACAGGAAATGTTAGGAGGGGCAACCGAGTACAAGGTCGCAAAATTGAATTTCGTCAGTCAGATGCCTACCAGAGAGGAATGGGAAGCTTTTCAACCTGGCCAGGAAAATGACGTTGTCCTGTGCACAGATGGATCCAAATCAGAGTCGGATGTAGGGACTGGAGTTTTTCCCTTAATTTTCAAAAATTCTACCGTTTGCTAACTTCTCCAGCGTTGTTCAGGCAGAACTTTTGGCAATCTTTCAAGCCTGCTTAGCAATACAGTCATACCCAAGGCCAAAGCCAGAGTAATTCTGTTATGAGATAGCCCAGCGGCCATTAAGGCATTAGGCTCAGCCCCTAATATCTTCCGAGCTGGTCGAAAACTGCCAGCAGGATCTCTCTTTCCTGGCCGGGAGGTACAGAGCCACTCTTCAGTGGGTACCGGGTCACAGGAACATCGAGCGCAACTATGATGCACAGATGAATTGGCCAGAAGGGGAGGAAACTCTCGCAGGCACACCGGTCGAGAATGTAGAGAAGCCGCTGTACGTGCCAAAAAAAGGCATCTACATATACTTCCCCTCAGTAGTTGGCTCCACATGTAGGAGCTATATCATGCATCACGGGCAGGAAGACTTGGCCTTGTTACAATAACAATGTCGATAATTCCGAGATATAAGCCAATTGGGCATCATGCAGCCACATTGAGAATTCTGTATAACACCCATTGCCGTAGCCGCAGAAAGGAACAACGCAGTGAGACAACCGAAGACTTTTTCTGCAGTTGTTCGGCTCTGGCTGTAGGTGTCGTGGCAATGTGGTAATGCCAGGACGGTTTCCCAGCCCGTCGCCGGTATATGGGAATATAGAGTCCCACACTCGCTACAACCGTCGTTAGTTGGCTATCCAGCGGGGGGACCACGGGGAGGGGTTCGATTTTGCCCACCACATAGAAGCTAGTTTGGGCTACGCAAACACCTCTTAGGCCGGGCGCACATTGAGACGTAGGCGACACAGGCATAGCAGCACAGTTTTTTTTACTTTTAACTTTTAACACGAATACTGCGCCAGGCGCAGGCTTCACGACACTTGTGGATGGGGCACAGAAACTGTGTGCTACGTGCCGCGTACAGACTTTTTTTTTAAAAATGGAAGAAAAATTAATCGATTTTGATAAATTTTCAAATTCCTCATCCGAATCTGACTTAGAGCTTAATCAATTTAGATATTCCTCCATTTCAAAATTACTTTCGGCAAACTGTCTAACAAAATTGCTCCCCAATGTGCTTAGACAACTGTGTAAGGCTGTTTTTTTTCTGTGCTGCCCTGCTCTGCGCTTACTGCACGACACAGCTCAATGTGCGCCTTAGCTTAACAAGGAACATTTCAAGGACGACTAAAGTTAAACTTTACAGAATCCTTTTAAGACTAATACTATGGATCCGAAACCTGGACATTAAAGAAGAAGATCTACGAACACACATGTAACCATAATAAGCGAGGAAGGTATATCCTGTTTTGTCGCCGTAATATTAGATGGAATCGAATGGACTGAATCCGCTTTTTGTTGTTACCTGTTCTTTTATTCTTCTGCGTACTATCGGTGCGACTAGACCCTATTGTTCGTTATTGCGTTTTGGATATCAAACCATCGATAGTGCTTTAGTCTTTCAAATAAAAATAAAGGTTCTTAACACACTGGTGTTATTTTTCAGCGCGGCTAGCTTGCTTGTGCTCTTGAAAGTATTTCACCCATCTCAAGATCTGCGCCTAGTCACGCATAGGGCGAAATACACGAGCGCTCCATCCGACCACGCCACGCCAAAAGAACAACAATTTATATGCATTGGAAATTTCGAGGGCATACAAATTGTTGTGGTTTTGGCTGGGCGTGGTCTAATATCGCTGAGATTAGCGCCGCCTGAGTTTGACAATCTTCTCGTTTCCCGAAAATTATATTTTGGCTCTGTTGAATTGAATTTTAAAAATTTTCTGAATAATTTTCATAAATTAAATCTAAATAGCTTAGCTAAAAACCAAAACAATTAATATGCAATTACCGCAATTATCACTTTCCAAGAATTTTCAATTTAAGCGAATAATTAAAAAAAAAATTTAATAATTTAAAATTCTTGTTCCAATAGATTCTGCCCTCCTCTTCTATAAAATATTCGGTTATTGAAATATCAACAAATAAAATTGTTTGCTTGTAAATTAAAGGAAATCGAAACTTTAATTTAGTCCCAATTTTGTGGACAGAGCATCCCACCCAACCTAAATATTTATAAGTATATTTATATTCCGAAATGTTGCTGTGTCCTGCCAACCACATAAACCATTAGGGTATGTTCATAATTATGCTGAAAAACTTTGTCAAATATACCCCATAAAAATTGATTGGAAAAAACCCCTTGCGGCTTGATTGAAGTTTTTTCTTTGCTTCCCTTTTTTCTCGCACTCTTGTCTCTCTCAGTTTTTTTTTTGTCAGGATTCTGGATATAATGAGTCCTGGTACTATCAAAATTTTATTCGTAGAATAAACCCTTAAGGGATCTTGGGAATTTTAGTTACTATGAAGGTTTATCGATAGCAATTTTGTGTCTTCTCTTTAGTTTATGGGTTGAAAGGGGTCAGAGTTATTGAGGGAAAATTGATTGAGGTCAGGGTTTTTTTTGGAGAGGTTATTTATGTTTCGTTGTAGTGTACATATCCATCATTTCACACTCTTTCTGAACTAAATGATAAATATGAAGAACATACACTCATTACGGTGATTTGTAAGTAAGCCTATGTAGTGGGCGGACACTCTCGAAAACAAAACACTTCAGGTAAGAATATTAAGATGAGAAATTTTCCTTAAGCCCACCATCAGGAAGGTCAGATAATCTGGTTTAAATAAAAAATATTACTATTTATGTGTTTTATTACCTATTATCTAATAAAATATTGAAAATATTGTAATTTGTTGCAAGAGGGGGCAGATCCAAATTTAAAACGGCTCCCACCCAAAGTCTTAAATAAGCTATAATAACTCTAAAAACTATACTATCATGCCGTAATATTTGTATATTTTTAATTGTATAATAAATAACATGGTGTAATCATTATTTTTTAAACAGTTTTTTTTTTAATTTATCAAAGTTCTTAAAGTGGTACCCAGGTTTCAATGACCTTTTTTTCAACAACGGTTTTTTGTTATTTATTTTTAGTCAACATTTACAACTTTTTAGTATGTCGTGAGGCATGTTATTAACTAACGGAAAAAAAAATTTTTAAATTTTCATCAACATATGGCCAATTTCTGGGCGATCTGATGACGCCATGTTGAAAAACGGTCGCCATGATTTTTCAACTTTGAGTCATCTGAAACACAAAAACCAAAATTATTCGTAAATAGCACATAAATGGCTATAGCATGAACCTCAATTATGAAAAAATATTAATTAATAAACAAATTGTGAAATTTCTTGTGATTTTTCGTTTTTTTCACTTTTTTTAAGCATTAACTAGGTCAAATTATTATTAAACATTAATGAAGAATCAAGACTGAGGTTCATGCGATAGCCGACACTTTTCTTAATATTTTAGAAAACATTTGAATGAAATCGGCCCAGTAGATCGGCTGGAATCGTGGCGACGACCCCAAAAAAACGCGTTTCGAGATAAACGTGTTTAAAGTTTAAGTTCGAAAAACACTTCTTGTAGTCGAAAAAAGGAAGAAAATCATCGTACATTTAATCAGCGATACCTGCCCCATACAATATCCCTTCTTCGTCCTGCATGCAGGGCGACGACGAATGTGAAAGTTGAGAAACTGAGAACGCTACGACAAGGCGGCCGACTCGATGCGCCAATTGTGCGATTCGAGCGCTCGAGGCTTTGCGGCGTAATTCATTTTTCGGCCACTTCTGATACGCTCTGAGGTCAAAAAGGGTTTCTACCTTATTTCTAAGGATATATAGTGACTGAAAATGAAAAAAAAATTCGATTTTTTGAAAATTTCCAACCTGACTACCCCCTTAAATACTGGATCTGCCCCCCTGTTCGATCAAGGTGCGCCGAAGTGTGAGCAAGTGCGTTGTCTTAAGGGAACAAGGAGGAGCAAGGACTTTGTCAAGGAGGATTCTTCTTCCCAATTTCTGTGTTCAGCTTATCAAGTAATGATTCGTAGTATACTTCCATTATTGTTTCGCCCTTTTCAATAAAATCGATGAACTCTATACCAAAAAAAACAGTAAACAAAACGAACTTCCTTGGGCGATGTAGTCGTCTTCGCTTTTTTCGGGGAAAGTTCATCCTTTGCTTGCAATTCAATGTTCTGATTATTGGGGCCTATTCTGTCAGTAAAATTTTATCATTTTATCTTATGTTATACCATAACATAAAAGAATTCTCTAAAATCTTATTCTGTCCGACAAATTTTATTTTATCGATCATTACATAAAATATTTCCTGTTACGCTTCATAACATAAAGTAATCACACATTTTACATTTTATTTTTTGAAAATAACAGACGGGAATTGACATTTGCGAGAATTTAGTTTTCATTGAATTTTGAATTAAATTAAAAATTAATATGACAAACGCATTAAAAAAATTTTATTTTGTCAGATACTGAAACAAGGCGCGGTATTTGTTGTCATTTTCAACCGATCAGCTGTTCAAAACGTAATAGAACCCATAGCAGATTGTACTAAATATTCTATGTTATGTGTTCATAAAAGACTTCATAAAATAATTTTAAGAAAGCATGGCATGACAAAGAAATTTTATCATCATAACATAACATAAAATATTATTTTATGAAAAATTACAGAATAGGGCCCATTGTTTCCATATTTGGATCCATATTTAATGTACACTTGTGGATCGACGCAAACCATTCCAACAGGGCCTTGAAAATGTTCTTTCGAACTCGTTTTTGATTCAAAGTAAGCAAGCAACCTCGAGAAGCATAACCAATTCTTCAGTCAATATTATGACAAGCTCGATTTCTCTCTTTCCTTGATTGAACGGTCGTCCAGTAGAAGTTCTTGGTAGTTCCGAACCCCCATCATCAGCCATGCTGGTACAACCAAGTTCAAAATCACCAGCCCATCATTTCATTGCAGGATGGAGCTGAATCTCCCGTGAACAATGTTTAACTCGGTTTTAAATATGGGCGGACGTATTGCCTTTTAAATGCAAGATTTTAATTACGGCTTTTTCCATATTTTTTTTAAGGGAAAGCCCTTTGTACTGTCGACAATCTATTTTCTTCGTATAGAGTGCAATGTCGAACAGCAAGCTCTAGTCCATAGATAGTGACGACTACTGATACAAGCTTCTGTCAAGCAATTACTGAATATGTATTCAATAGATGTAATTTTCACAGGCATCTTTCAGAGCATATATAGTTATAGTACCAGAATAATTTTGTCGAGCAAGGGTTCAATACTTTTTTAGACTACCCTCGAAAAGGTGAACTTGCGCCCCCAGCTTCATCTCACCAAAGATATCTTCAAAATTCTGAAAGATCACCATGATCTACGACAGACGATCGTAGTGAATAAGCCTACGTTGGTTTTCGCTTTTTTATATGGTTATTCGATCTCATACGTGTCCCGTATCACCTACTGCTAACATAAGACCTGATAAAATCAATTCTGAAGGTAAAATTCGCCTGTACTAACAAAAGAATACAAAAAAATTCTGATGAAATCTACTATAAATCTCTGCCATTATATTTTACTAAATGTCCAAGCAGATGATTTGGAGATCGATATTTATGTATTTTGATGCATTTATTTCGCTTCTGGCAATTTTCGATGAAAATTCAATTTTGACTTGATTGATGTGCAGTCTACTTGCACGTACATCACAGACAGGATATACCTGCGAGCGAAACATTGGCGTTGAACTAAAAATTGAACTTTCTATAACAAATTTCATCTTTGATTCTGGAATATAATATTTTACAAAAACTTTTCCGTTCATGTTTCAGTTATTTTAAAATTGCATGAAAAATCATAAAATTTCTTCGTACAGATCAATTTCAGAATTTTAAAGGTTACCAAGTAAAGGATGCAGCAGAAACAAGGTTGGAGTACATAAAATGTTCGTAACTTCATATCTCCATCCCTTATATCTCATTAATGAGGAAGTTGCAGCTCCCTCCATAGAAAACCTTTGCACTTTCACATCATCTACAAAATCCTGCATCCTTTTTCCAATAAGAACCGACTTTACATGAAATTTTGAGACAAGAAGTGGTCCTACGTGCACAGAATTTTTCTAGTACAAATTTTGAATAACATTATTTCCCATTGCTGGCATTTTCGTATATATGTATATGTAAAACTTTATTCCTTTGCTGGGTAAAATGTTTCATGAAATTTTTCCTAGTTCACCTTTTTAATGCATGTACCAAAAGGAACTACTCACCTACATACATACAAGTATGTGAAACTAAAAAGTTTTGCTTTTGCAAATGCTCTTCTCTTTGAAATCATTGGATGCACTTCGCATGGGAAATGAATGTAACAAATTTTAAAACAATCGATCCACACGTTCAAACATGTGAAAAGTTTGAAAGTTTTTAGATCCTTTCACATTTTAACGATTTTGAGATATTTATCGTTTTTTTTGCATATATGAGAAATCATATTATATAAACTCCTTTAAAACAAGCGCAACAATCCAGAGTCGAAGGATACATCGCAGTTTAGATGACAAACTTTAGTGAGATTGAGTTAGGGAACAGTCAGGAAGTCGTGAAAGTACACAGTGTAAAAAGTGACTACAATGTTAATGAAATGGGTGACGTCACAAAAACACACTTTTTAAGCATGGTGAAATAGCACACTTCGAAAAGCTGAGATTCTCAGTGTGCCTATGCCGTAACTGGACCCCTTAACCCTTCGTCGGGCGCGCTCCTAAGCGGAACATAATCAGGCGCACCCGGCCTGAGAGGCCACATATATTTTAGCCCCGCATCACCCCCTAATCAATTTTAAGTCAAAACATCGGAAGGGAATCCTTCTGTAGGATCTAAGGAAAGCGAGAATACCAAATTTAACTGTAAAGAACGAGTTTATTGATAAGAAACTTAAACTAAAACAACCAAAATTATTAATTTCAAACAAAAACATTTCCAAAATTGGTCGAAACAAGTACCATAAAAATAAAAAACTCCAAAAAAATAGTGTAATATTCTGCTTATGTGGGACCATCATTTTTCGTCACAGCCGTGGGCAGAAACCGAAGTTTACTTTTCGAAATCAACACATGAATAACAGGTCTGGCATAGCGAATTTACGTGGCTTAGACAGATTGGTCCATGACAATTTTGACATTCGTAATTTGTCATCCTTCTAAATCCTTTTTCAGCCATGCAAATTCCGCACTTGCGTCTTTTGGGAGGTTGGGGAGACTGTTCACGTTCTTCTTGGGGTAAAAACCTTTTCAAGCGGATTTGCAGCTGAGCCGTCATTCCATTTGTATTCAGACTTCGCCGGACTAGTTGTCCGATCACAAGTTGATGAGACAAAGTTTTGAGGAAGATTCTTCTTTTTAGTTGTTCCAGGCCATTTCCAAACGAAATCACTTGGGAATTAATGCCTGCCACGTTCAGACAGGCAAAAAAATTACCATTGGCCAGCGTCTTGTATTCCGGCTCACACTGAAAGTAGAGCACATTTGATCCGCTGTATCAACTCCGCCTTTGGTGGAATTGTAAAATGTAATCAATTCTGGCTTCTGCTGCTCTTTAGTAGAATGATCAATGGCATTAGTTTCGCGGAGTGATGAAACGAGAATCACATTTCTCCCTTTCCTTGGTACGTATGAAACTAAAGTATTTCCATTGTTGAAGCCGAACAAGCTGCTGTATGGAGTCCTGCCTTTGATATTGACAAAACTGGGTGGTAACTGCCTTTTATTTTTTCTGGTTGTCCCCACTTATGACAGCTTCTTTTTTTTTAAATCATTAACAAGATCAATGTCAGTAAACCAATTATCAGCGGTTATGTTGCGCCCTGACCCAAAAAGAGGCTCAGCCATTCGTTTTACCACTTCACTTGGTTTGTTGCTTACCAAAAATGATCCTTCCGGCTGTTTTCCTGCATAAATTTCCATGTTGTAGGTGTATACCATTCTGGCATCAACAAGGGAAAATATCTTTATACCATACTTAGCGGGTTTCGAGGGTATATATTGCCTGAATGGACACCTCCCACGGAATCCTGGCAACATCTCATCAATTGTAACATTTTCTCCAGGGATGTAGTTCTTTTGACAGTTTTGAACAAAACGATCAAACAGTTTACGAATTGGGCAAAGTCGATCAAGTTCTTTCCGTTCCGCTCGGCTGGTACGATCGTCAAAACGAATACAACGCATGAGGAACTTGAACCGTTTTATGTTCATCACTAGGCCAAATTTCTCAATCCCATCTCCTTCTGTTCCCCATAGCTCCTCCAGGCTTTGACGATTACCTCTGTAAGCTCCAGCCAGGTACAACAAACCAATGAATGTTTTGATTTCAATAACGTCTGTTTCCTTGGTATCCCTCTCTCTGGCAAATTTGGTTTTGATTGAGTCGATGTATTGGTTGGTGTATTTGACAATTAAATCCAAAATTTCTGTATCGAAAAAATATTCCCAACATTGCAATATGGTTTTAGCATTTTTAGCATCTGCTTTTACACCTGGAAGATGTGTAATGATGTTGTGACTTTGTGCTCGGCGAATAGCAGCCAGAGATGGCTTCTTGGTCCACTTTGCCTGTTTATCTTTTCCAAGAAAAAAATCATTACGTATGTCTTCTTCTTCCTCGTCCTCAGATGTCAATTCTTCTTCCTGTTCAGTTTCTGAGTCCTCTTCACGTTCTTCCACCTCGTCCTCTGAAGCAATGTCGCTTTCTTCGCCCAAATGCTCAACCAAAGCCGGATCATCTGCATCATCATCCTCGAGGAGGCTTCTTATTTCCGCAATATCATTGGCGTTTGAGAAATCAAACGCCTCTCTAGCCATTTCAGCAGGAAATCTGGGGCAAAAGACAGGAAAATTTAATATATTTATCAATATATAATCAGCAGTCGTGCTAGTATCTATTATCTAGTAAGGGGGCGTCCATAAATTACGTGAGGTGTTTAGGGGGGGGGAGGGGGTCGAGCCGAATCTCACCAAATCTCACGTGGGGGAGGGGGAGGGTCTCCGCAAATCTCACGTAATTTTTTTCCGTGAGAAACAGTGTAAAATCGCGAGAAAACTGGGTTAAATTAATAGTACAGGTAAATTAAGCCGAAAAAAGCGATATAGCGGAAATAATTAGGTACAGGCTGAAAATTGGCAGAGCGCTTCTTTTTATGCTTTTTAATAAGGGGTTATAAAGTCTTATCTACCGATTTTCTACTCCGAGAAACCCACTTTTTAGGGGGTTTTAGTCCTCAAAATGGGTATTTTTCGATTTTTCTGTAATTTTCTTACAATATTTCTTAATATCTTTTTGTTTTTTTCAATTTTAAGTACAATATCTGTGAGAAAATCTTTAAAATCGTCTTTTCGGACCCGCAATTAGATTTCATTCACGAAAATCTTGGTGCAGTATCAGATGAACATGGTGAAAGGTTTTATCAAAACATATTGCAAATAGAGAAGGAATAATGAATCAAAAGTATACGTGATACTATTACTATATTTCGACTCAATAGCAATTGGGTATAAAAATTTTGCACTGCCGTTTACACTGTATTTGTTCACTGTTTCAAATACCATCCAACTGGAACATCCGAAAAAAGTAAAGAAAATAATTTAAATATCTGGGAATGAAGACGTGATGAAAAATTCTTATCTTTTTATACAATGGTCTGGGAAAAACTGCGAAAGTAATGTATGCATTGACTTATACCACCATTTTTGGACAGATTGCGACCCTACGATGAACTAGTGTGGGGGTCTAAGCTTATACAAAACAAAAAGGCCTAGAAGCCCAATTGATAAACCTGGAACCTAATGCCCTCCTCAGTATCTCAAGTGCATAATGTACCCAATCCTACTGCAATCATAGAGATTATATTAAGAATCGGCTCTTTTCACATCAGTCAGAACACATGCTATCTGCTGTGCAATGTCTACAAAAAGCAGACATTTGCACCAGGCGACATAATTAGTTATCTAAGCATCTTACAGGACTCGAATTTTGAATCGACGACCATCTGCTCTGACATACCTACTAGAGGCCAAGATAGATTTTGAAAACTTTTGTTATCATTATCGAGAGTTGTGAAGAATGGAAGTCTAACAGATACGCACTTGTTGAATCTGTATCCTGATGTACAGGCGGCTCAAACGTCAATTTGAGAAGCTGGCTGTGACTTCAGACTCCGCTTTTCTAAGGCGATACGAAAGTAGCAAGCAAACGGAAGCTAGTAACGATGCCTGATAAATCTTCGAAAAGAAATTATTTTCAGCCAACCAACTTCATTTATTAACTTAATTTGACATTTTGATGCGAACAATAAATTGTTTCAAGAATATTTAAAGAGTTTTTAGAATATTTTAAAACAAACAAATAAAAGCAGCGCATGCGGCAATGGCTTTATTCACGGACTGAAATCCGATAACAGGAGGACAAATTTATTTCGAATTCGCATTGGTGGAAGATACCATTTTCTTATTTCCGAATTTCATGACTTTCGAATCGGATTCCAGGATAACCCCCCGGGTCATTCAGTCACAGGTTTTTTACCTAACGATGACATATATAGAAGAATGCTCCGAAGTTTGTATATCTCCGGAGTTATAAATGGCTCTACCATTACTATTCAAACAGTCAAGTCGTTACTCTCTAAAAACGAATCAGTGGATGCCAAAGCCAACCTTCGTATGTCAATATATTGTAAAATTCTAAATTTTTTTTATTTTCCATATGCTTGCTCTACAAATACACGAGTTTTCTGTTCTCCTGTTAAGAAATCATTATCCGTGTAAGGCACCCTGAGGTTGGTTTCCAAAGGGTAGGCAGATTCACCTGCTAAATGGTAATCCACAGGTATTGTAGTTTATATTGGGTGCATGCCGAGTTGGTGCTGTTATGATTTTGTGGTACTGTTCTTCAACACAAATTATGATTTCCAAATGCAATCAAGCACAGATTAAGGCATTTACACTAAAAATACGCATAATAGTGTAAATCCTACAAATTTTTTAAAATTTTAAAAATCTCACGTGAGATTGAAGGGGGGGGGGGGGGTCGAGCCAAATCTCACGACATCTCACCAAGGGGGAGGGGCGGTCGAAAAATCCCCAAAATCACCTCACGTAATTTATGGATGTCCCCTAACATTTTTCTATAAAAAAAAGATGAATGTTAAATTTTTACCTGAAATTACAATAAACTTGTTTGGATTTGAGCGTGCGCAGAGCACGATATAACAGGACAATATCGAGCACAATATAACAGATATTACGGTATTTGATGTTACCGCAAGAATAACACTGACAATATGAAGTAATCAAAAGAACATAACAGATACAAACTTGTAACTTATACTACTTCTATTTGCTTAGCTACAAGAATTACGTACTTCTACACTAGAAATGGAAATATGCGGATGAAATAAGCATGTGTCATACCAGTATGTATGTATGCACACAAAAACCATGCTTTCGTGGAATCAAGCACGATACGCCATTTTGCCGTCAGATAGATGGTTCTGGAACGTTATCAGGCGCGCTCGGCCTGAGAGGCCAGGGTCAGAATAGCACTTATTTCTCAAGATATCGACGAACTTTTCATAGAGCAGGCCTACTTTGAGTATAACGAGCGATTGCAATAAAAATATCTTGAAAAATTCATCTTCGAAAGTTATGACGCAATCGGGCGCACCCGGCCTCACAAGCCAGGGGGGCCCTGGGCGAGCCGGGTGAAAAGGGACGGCGGGCTGGGGTGGGTATTCCTACTCACCCTCCCGAGTCAGGAAACTATTGGGAAGGGCACCCCGCTCTGATGCCAGATGTAGGAGGCGCGTCTAAAAAAGTGTTTTGCCGCGCCCGACGGAGGGTTAAACCCGTCTATCGATCAGACTAAAGCTTAATAAATTGTCGACAGTACAAAGGGCTTTCCCTGAGCTCTCTAAGTCTTTCACATTAAAAAAAATTAAGCTGTGCTGTAGTTCAGGGCCTCGTTAAATTTGGTCTGGCGACATATCCAATGCCCCGAATATTGGTAAAGCTAGTTCCCATTCGATGATGGAAGTCAAGTTGCATTATGCATGTTGGTACCTAGATAGTATTTGAGTACCTAGAAGGTAAACTTGAGTTTTTCACTTTTGTATAATGAAACAGTGTTATATTCGCAAACCTGCGCACAGTACTTTTGTGACTATTTTTAAAGCACACTTTCGCTTTATTAAATTGATTTTGCTAATAATAAAACATTATTATTAATGCTAAAAAAAATGTATTATCAATAACGAGTTGAAATGAGTGGAAGAAACATAGAACGGCAAGAATAGCATGAAGATAGCCAATTTTATCTGGAAATGTTTTGTAGAAAGAATCAGTCCTTTCAAATTATGCTCCACTGAACGAATTGACCCAATACCGAAAAGAGACACCGAATGGACTATGATGTGTAACAAATTGCTTTTGTCAATATATAGGATTTGCCATAGTAACTCAGCAGGAAAAGTGTCTGAAGAGGTTTTTACGTATAGAATGAAAATGTTTCCTTTTATTCTATTACTGGTCACGGCGACATTTTTATTTGCAACGCATTAAAGCTTTCCTTGATAAATCTATTCAAGGATTCTTATCCTTACTGGTTGACTTATCAAATTGGTAAGGAAAATTCTCGAGAATAAAAAATAAAATATACCGCAAATTTTATAGCAAAAGCTCTTCTCTTCAATTTGTCCCTTGCCAATTTTATGATTGGAACTGTATGGATGCGGATGACATGACAAATGAATCAAATCTAATTTTAATATCAAAAAAAATGTATTTTTGATATCCTGGTACTTACCTTTTAGGTCGTAACCATGCGAACCTTACCCAAGGCCACTTCATATGTCAACCTCAGCATAATTTTGTAGTCCTCTATCACTCACTAGATTGTAAAGTGGTCACGTTTCAAGGATTTTTTATCCCTAGCTCATAATGGACAAAAGGCGAAAAAACAGAGAGCGAGTGACAGAGTTCCTCGTTTTGTTCAATAAGCAACACAATACGCTGCCATTACAGAGTTGAGAGGGAGCTCCAAAGCCTCGTAAAATAAAATAAAAAAAAGCAGAAGGGAATGATTTCAGGGCAATAATTTTATTTATAGTGGCTCCCTTGAGGATGATGGTTATTATGGACATTATTACTTTATTGAATTGCGCTTTTATTTTAGTGTCTTGCTTCTGAATTATTGCCGTGTGTTACAAATCAAAAATTTATGCACTGTCATAGGCAAACGATGTAGATAATTGTGTATGGCTTGCAGGTGATGTTTGCAAATGCTTCGATTATAGAGGAGACATGGTTATAGGAGATATATTTGGAAAATAATATGACCACGAAGACACAGCTTGATGTTTCGTTTAGTAGTTCTTTAGGATTTCATTTATGTCGCTTAGATTGTTAAAAGGCAAATTATTTTCCTCCTTTTCTTAAAAAGTTACAGCAGCTTAATACTTGAATTGAAACATGAGTATAAAATTGTGTGCTCTTAATTGAGTCCTTAAGAATGTAGCTACTTAAGGACTAAATTAAGGACACGCAATCTCATACTCGTGTTTCAATCAGGGAAGGGAGAGCCAAACAAAAATTAGCTCTCTTAAGAGTTGATTCTTCCCGCGACCTGAATTTTAGCTCTTACAGGAATTAATTCTTTTTTTCGATTTTCTAAAATAAACTTTATACAAACGATTTTTTAAAAATATTTGAAAAAATTCATAACAATATTAGCCAACGAAAGATGCTACCTCAACGACGAGCGAAAAAAGAATAAATCCTTTCGGCTCTTTTTCGTTCACAAATCAAAAATGGCGAATGTTACATTATAGTCCAATCAATCTACAATAGCTCCTTGTAAATTTAGCGTTAATTGCCAACAGGAAACAAAAAATATGGTTATATAGGAAAAAAAATTCTAAAAAAGATAGCGTTTTTTGTTTTTGAATTTGGCATGGCGAGCCTAACCTAAAAATATCCGGAAAGTGAAAAAAACGCTTCTTAGCGAATTACAAAAAAACGAGCTCGGATCGAAAAAAATCAAATTATAAAGTTGTAGGTATTCAAATTATCTTTCGATTGATATATATAAAGTTATAGGTTAGAGCACAAAATATAGAGATAACTGCAAAAAACTGTTAAAATTCACGTTTTTTTAATTTGCTAATAACTTTTGTTTAACGCAACTTAGATATCTGTTATTTGGCAAAAATATTGATTCTTGCTAGCTGAAAAAACAGTTTTATTTTTGTTGCAAAATATTGAACACTTTCCTTAAAATTTCACTTTTTGTTAAAAAAGGCGTTCTTCTAAAAACGCTCCTCTTGGTCTGCCGATTCTTCTAGAGTACCGTTCTCGAGCTTAAAATTTTCTTTAAAACTTGTACTATCTCATACAAGTAACAAAAAGTCTATTAAAAGGTTGTCCAGTGCTTAAAATGACCCCCAAAACATATTGATAGTGAAAAAACAGAAGTTCGATTGTAAAAACTAACTTTATGAGTCTGTTTTTTCCTTATTAATATGTTTTTGGGGTTCATTTTAAGCCCTGGAAAACCTTTTAATAGACTTTTTGTTACTTGTACGTGATAGTACAAGTATTGAAGAAAATTTTAAGCTCTAGAACGGTACTCTAGAAGAATCCGTAGACCAAGAGGAGCGTTTTTAGAAGAACGCCTTTTTTTACAAAAAGTGAAATTTCAAGGAAAGTGTTCAATATTTTGCAACAAAAATAAAACTGTTTTTTCAGCTAGCAAGAAGCAATATTTTTGCCAAATAACAGATATCTAAGTTGTGTTAAACAAAAGTTATTAGCAAATTAAAAAAACGTGAATTTTAACAGTTTTTTGCAGTTATCTCTATGTGTTGTGCTCTAACCTATAACTTTATATATATCAATCGAAAGATAATTTGAACTTTATAATTTGATTTTTTTCGATCCGAGCTCAAGTTTTTTTGTAATTCGCAAAAAAGCGTTTTTTCACTTTCTGGAATTTTTTAGGTTAGGTTCGCCATGCCAAATTCAAAAACAAAAAACGCTATCTTTTTTAGAATTTTTTTTTCCTATATAACCATATTTTTTGTTTCCTGATGGCAATTATTAGATGGATTTTTGTAGATTGATTGGACTATAATTCAGTTCGCTCACGAGTGAATCATACCGAAAATGAGAAATTTGATTCGGCTCTGAGCTGAACCAAAAATTCTTTCGAGCTGAATTTTCAATTCGCTCTCGAATCAAAGATATTTAGGCTCGTAGAAGAGCCAAAAATAGAGCCAACCCATTTTTTTTGATTCGAGAATAAAAAATTTACCTACCCTGATTTCGATTCGTTAATTCTTCAATTCAAATATTGGATGGGAGAGAGTGGAATAAAACTGAGTATTTCGATGGCAGTTTTTTCACACTATTATATTTTCGACTACAGCTTGCTGTTCGACATTGCACTCATAGAATAGAACCGAACTCATAGAACCGTTTACAATACAAAGAATAGGGACTCAATAGTCTTTTACATAAAAAAAATGACTAATTTGGGTCTCCAGTTCACGGTATGTTTCATCAGAGGTCGATCGTCAATAATCCTCTTGACCAAGCGCGTGTGGGTGCTTCAGTCGACACTTTTGGACCAAAGAATACACAGTGTAATAGCCCTGATTATTCAGGTTGTACATCCTTGCCTTCAATGTCCCGATGTTCCTGGACGAAGGGTAATTTCCTTACGAATACCCAAAACATCAAAGAGACATTAGCAGTTTCGCACTAATTTAGACTTTTTCTTACAGAGCCTTATAGCTCTGATTGATCGATTAAAAAATAAAGAAAATAAAAATCCTTTCGTTAGCAAAGGCCTTTCTTCAGTTATCGAAGATGCATGCCAGTAAACTTCTGCTTGAAATACAGTAGCTACTAAACCTGAAGGTTTCACTCCTGATCCCGGCAACCACACCTGCCTTTTATATTAGAGCCATCCTTGTACCATAGGAGTCCAAACTGAGGTATCATAGGGAAAACCCCGGAAGTAAGTTTAAACTTTAAAATTTTCGCACAGATGTAATCCGATATCATTCTGGCTTCTAAAAATTCTTTCATAATACCAGCAACTGAAGAATGCGCCCGCTGAAGGCAATCGTTCAGCTGACGTCATTCCTTAGACTTGTAGCAGTAGATTCAGCTTGGTTCTATGCCATGTCAATCAAGAGGCTATTTGGGAGGCAATTAGATCGTTCAAACCATACAAGTCCCCTGAAGCAGACGCGACTTATCCCATTCTTTTACAGGAGGGCTGCGATCTAATAATTTCCTTGCTAAGCAAAATATTCAGGGCTTCCTTTGCACGTGGTTACATCCTATCCTGTCTGGAGGAATGCCAACGTAACACTTAAGCCTCGTTCACACGGTGACACTGATGCCGTGGCATTTATCATCATGAAAGTGCTCGACATTTGCTATCACGGCACTAAGTGTTCACATGATCCACGCATAGTGTTGCGACACTCGTGTAAAAAAATGGGCAAACTTGTATCGTAGTAGCGGTTGTGTTAGAAGTGCCGCGGCATCAGGTGTCAAATATCAAAAAATTTTGATATGCGGTATTAGTGTCACGACGTCGAGACGTCGCGACATTCAATAGTTCAGACGATCAGGGGCGGCGGAGCGCATGGGGATGGAAGGAAAAGTGCACACGCACTTTCGCTTTGGGTCGGGAATTCCACACCCAAATTATTTCATGTACACCTAATAACCCAGAACGTTAAAGAGCTGTCTAGGTCGCTGCGACGAAAGAACGTGGTAGGGCATCGATTTGTATACGAAAACTAAATTTATTATATTAGAGCTATTAAGAACTTATAACCCCAGGACCCCATGAGGCAATTTCTCATGAACACCCCACAAAAAAAATCAGCGATACTGAAGTGAGGTATGCCTTATCAGTTTTTCATAAGGGCCCTACGAGGCAAACCAAATTAAATGGGACAATCCCAACATCTGCCTTACGTATTCGGAAAGCTTTTTAAGAAGCTTTAATTTAATACCTTTAAGCTTTAGCTTTATTCATACGAAACTTTAATTTTTGTTGTTACATTGGGCCCTTTTAGACGAGCGGACACCGAACAGATAAAACTTAACTGTCATCGATAATTCCCTTTTGAAGTCCGGTGAAGTGCCGGCTGAGCATTTACACGGGCGGACACCAACGAACGGACAAACGAACGAAAAATGTGAAAAATTTCAAACAAAATTTCAAAACTTCATGGCTTGCTTTTCTTGCTTTTTGAAATTCCTTTTTGCTTTCTAGTCCTAACAACAACAACAACGCAAGAACTGTCAAAATGTCCGTTCACAGTTCGCTGAAAGTGTCCATGAAAATTGTCTGCCCTCCCCATCGTTCTCTCTCATCCTCTTCCCTATACACCCAGTTTGTTCGCTCGTTTTGTTTGTTCGGTGTCTGTTCGGGGTCCGCCAGTCTAAAAGGGGGAATTACTTCATATTTCAGGAAATTATGTTTGTGACTATGAAAGGTGTTATTCAACATGCTCAATAGACCGGTTCTGGTTCGATCACAGAGGTCAAGCAGCATTGGACGTGATTAGTACTCAGTTGGGGGACCTCGAAACTCGCATTTAAAAATACATATAAAGTTTTCGACAACGGCGCAGCTATTACTCACATATCCACGCGGAAATTCTTAAATAAATAAATTGACCAATTAACATTTTAACGGTTATCTGTTCCCGTGTTCCCCACCCACAATCATTATGCTCCGCCGCCCTTGCAGACGATGACACTTATGTGACATTCACGTCGCGACATTAAATGCCACGACATCAGTGTCACCGTGTGAACGAGGCTTTATACACAAGCCAAGACGCTCGGATATTATACTTTGTCTAAATCTTTCAGGCCGGTCAGTCTCTCGTGTTTTGTCTTGAAGACAATGGAGAAGATTATCGGCAGAGTAAT
The DNA here is from genome assembly GCA_963855945.1 of Thereva nobilitata. Taxonomy (NCBI): domain Eukaryota; kingdom Metazoa; phylum Arthropoda; class Insecta; order Diptera; family Therevidae; genus Thereva; species Thereva nobilitata. The sequence goes on from OY979694.1 coordinate 21,969,024, forward strand.
AAGGAAAACTTATTTTAAGCGTCAAGCTCCGACAACACTACACATTCTGGTGCTCAGGCTGGAATATGCTGCACTAAACAAAGGAGTTGCGCTGGCTTGTCATCAAGATAGCCTTCGATTCGACAATACATCGTTTGATACTATATCTAGGGTTCTAAGTAGACGAAGTAGAGTTTCTGCTACTGGATCGACTCGGGGCTGAGAACTCGCAAATGGTCTCTCATTTTTAAGGGTTCTCTGGAGGGCACTATAACAAAAAGAGGAGTTTATCTCCATTCCTGTGATACCTTGTTGTAGATGAACTCCTAGAGCTACTCAATGGCCGAAACCTTTTCACCGGTTCCACCACGACTCATCTAAGTATCCCTAAACGAAAAAGTGTTGCCATTGCCATTGCTATTATTGTAGCGACTGTTCCGCAGAAATTCATCGTCTCCGGCCAATAAAAAAATTGAAACGAATACATTGTTTGATGACTGTTTATTGGCAAACTCCAAAGACTCCTCGCCAAATATGTTAAATTGACTTTCCTTGAAAAAAATTTCATTTCCATTATTTTATCATCTTCATTTGAAAATTTCTAAAAAATAAAAGTTATTTATGAGTTCCTCGAGTGAAATTTGAATTGATATCCGTCGAACAAAAACAAGAATGCCGCACACATCTAATTGTTATTATTAATATTCATCAAATTTTATCGAAGTCTCGCATACAATTTCCGTTAAATTTTATCACTTCTTTAATAGACTATCAATCAAATTAATTGAAGATCATAATAAAATCATCAAACTTGTCGAATTGGACATCGCCACCAAATTATTCACGTTCTAAAAATATCAAAGCAATACAAGGTTTTCTTCGGCCATTGTAGGAATATTTATAGACATATTTTTATTCCAGGGTCAATCGCGATCAATTGGCCCAATTAAAGTGACAAATTACGAGCTGTGCCTGACTGGTTTCAGAGGACCGTGCTTTTAGTTAGACTAGAGCGTGTGTGTCTTCATCGCTTTTAATCAATCAATCAGAAGATTTCCCGCTTTATGTTGAATTAAAACTTGGCGACCGGCGACCACTTTCATATAAGTCGCTGTCACAGCCGAAGCCTGATTGCGCCCAGCTTCCACATTTGGTGCTCTCCGGCGACTGTGCTGGATTCGAGTTTTTTTCCTTTTTTATTCATCCCAGCACAGACAATCCCTGAACACCCAAAATGCAAACAGCATGACGTCCTGGACTCGATTACTCAATGAATGCTGTTCCCGCTTAAAAGGCGAAACGACTTTTTGCCGATCCACGAAATCAAGATCGAGGACCTCGAACCTCGGCGGTGGTGGTGGTGGTGCTGCTGCTGGGACCCCTAAAAGCCACCTTTTGGCCAAACGAATGCCGACATTCAAACTCGCATTGAAATGCAGCTGCGCCCTGCCAATGCATGGATTTCGGATCAATACCGGAGACTTCGGAGTTTCCACTGAAACCCAAGACAACAGGGAACCAGGGCCAAAATAAAACCAACTAAAAACCAGGTGAAAATCGATTTTCATGTGCTTTTTTTTGTCTCGTTTGGCTCAATCCGTATTCACTTGAGTTACCTGAGTGCCGACTGTGCGGCTGTTTTGCAATTTTATTCTTTTCCCGTCGACTTCTTACGTGTTGCATGAATGAAACTCTCGATTGGAACATGGGAGTCCATCAGCCAGTCACGGTGACTGGCAAAGCTACTTACCTGCTGCTCTGCCACTGCTACCATACAGTGAATGAGCGGATTTTGTTGTATTTTTCTTTGTTCATCGTTTTTCCACGTTCACCCGGAGCCCGGTTTAATTTCTGCCAATAATTTTTTCCCTTAAATGGCGTCCATGTAATTTGCATAAAACGAACGGTGGGGAGTCGCGGAGATGCCCTAGAAAATAAACAACTTCTTACCATATCTGGCGCTGGTATCTGCTATCCGCGAGCAGGTATTATGTAAATGCAGTAAAATTTCGGGCTCTTCGATGCCAGATGGAAAAGAAATAGAAACTTTTGCCGAGAAAATCGAGGCTATTTTTTAGGCGTTCTTTCTATGTTTTTCTTGTTGTTCCATTTGGCAGGGGTAGGGGGTTGCTTGCCTAATGATCTGTGCTTCCCCTTAATGTGTGTCTCTTTTTTATTTGGGCGGCCACAGATTTGGTCTACTTTGATAAAGTCCTTGATTTGCGAACTTTTAATTGAGTTTGATATTTTCTTGTTGAATTTTCTGAACAGTTTTTTATCGCAATTTTAATTTCAAAGTTCTTATTTCTAATTTAAAATTTGTGTGGCCTTTAGATGTTATATCTTGAATTTAAAAAGGGAGAGTAGGCAGTTAGATACAACCTTTAACCATAAATTATTAATTAGAATTAATTATGTCAGTTGTGACGAAAGCCACCTTGTTTCAGGAGCTACTTATAACACTCTGTTGTGTCACCGATAGTACCGACTGTTTCTAAAGTTATTAAACTTAGGCAATTGAAGCCGCTATATACAAATTTTGGTTTCATTTTTGCAATATTCGAGAGATTCACGCGAACATTCTCTGTGTCTTGAGTAAGGTAAATAAATATATCCCCCCCCTCCAAAGTGAAACCCAAATTTCATCTAAAGCTGATATCAATATCAGGTGTCAGAGCACTTAAACACAATTTTAGGTGGCTGAAATCAGAAAATGTAGACCCCGCGCCATAAAAGAAGGAAAATGAGGAATTCAGAATATAAATGAGCAGATTATTTGCGTGTTGAGACAAACAGAGTGGCGTTGCTCGGACTCTCTCTGCACATGGAGAAAGCGATTTTAAAATTCCCTTCTTTTATGGCGCGGGCTTTATCATTGTCGATCTCTATAAACTAGGTGTTAGTCGCCAGCTGTTATCCCAGAGACTTGAATTTGATCTTATCTCATTGTGACATAGTCCTCCGTCTTTTTAGTGTTGTCACTTTTATATCAATCATTCACAAGTTATTCCCTCATCATCCTATTCGATCATGAAATTAGACACACCTCGGCACACATTCTTTCACCTTTTCTTGTTTTCACTTTTTCCACTACACCTTGCTGATCGGCACTGCACTCTACGGTAGAGCCTTTGCCAATACAAACTCTTAGCTGTAATCTTCGACATAACATATCTTCTCTTAAAATGATCGTACACTAAACTGTTCCGAATCATTTGATATTGTCTATATCTCTTTTGATAAAATAAAAGTTCCAAAAGCTCCGCTACCGCCACTAAGACACTTATATCTCAAATTTATAAGCCAGATCCCAGATTTCTTGCTCAGACTTGCCTGTTCGAAACAAGTTGCGTTAACAACAACATTGCTATAGCGGAGCAATGATAGAGAAAGTGAAAGACAAATCCATCCTCACAGGCAGTATCCCTTCTGATTTTCAATTGGTGGTAATTTAGATCGTAGTGTTTGATAACTATTATCCCGACATCCTTCCTTGGATGCCATATTGGGTAAGACATGATTATAAAATGAGTTTTGTAAGAGGTGCCTCTTTTTTCTTTTGAGCCAGTACAATGACATACTTCAAAGAAGGCGAGGTGCTATTGTAATGCCAAAATGACAAAAACAAGCAAATTAAAAAAAAGAAAAAAAATGTAAGAAATGTCTCTCCAGTACAAAATTTCTTCTTCGTCTTTAACGGCTCTACAGCCGGGATCCGGTCCTGGCCTCTCGCAACTGTTCTCTCCAACGGTCCCGATTCTGCGCCGATGTCATCCAGTTTGACATCCCAAACAAAAGTACAAAATTTCACTCCCTCAAAAGAGTAAGAAATATCTCTCCAGTTCCTATTTACATAATCATTTACCAATAGGACATTATTTTTGACCCCGCACATTTAAAAAAATTGAGTCCTCAATACAATTTACCATGGGACAAATGTACTGCCTCGTGTAAGTCCAGCTCAACATTAGTCAGAAACCTATCTACACAGGGCGTTTGCGTTGTCATTGCCTTCGAAGCCCTGATAACCCGTGACTCAATCCCGACTGACAATACCTAGCTCATCAATGACGCATTAGAAGTCCCAAACTAATTTGGATTTGGACCTATGGAAGCTTATCGCTCTAATTTTCGCTTGGTTAGGAACGATAAAAATACGTTATCGTAGGTCTTTCTTAAGATTTTGTAGGTGTACGTAAGTATGGCGTACATCTCTATTTGGGGAACTATATCTAGCGTGCTCAAGTTGAACGCTCTACTGAACCTAGCTCAATATGTTTGTGAGCTATTAAGCATGGTTCTAAAAAGGCCTGGTAAATTTCAATTCTCCTTATGTTGATGTTATATACCTACTTTTGCATGATTTTAGGTTGTGAAAGCCATATGAATCGAAGCTCCGACAGAGATTTGCGTGTTCTATCAACAGATAAATTCATGTGATGTTTCCAATGGATTTTAGTCTCTAAGCCAAAAAAAGATTACAAAATTCGCATTGTTTGCTGACTTCCCAAATGAACTTAAATCTGCCAAAATAAAAAAAAAAAAAACTGCTTTTTATTAAAATACTATTCGTTCATTACATAGGATATATTAATATTCATGAATTCACAAACATTGACTTTATATTTTTCTGATGTTTAAGCATTTGTGAGATCAAGAAACCCTCAACCTATTCCCAAGAAATTGTGAATGTAAATTTGTTCAAAACAAATGCCAGATTGGCAAATCATTTCGAAACCCTTTCCTTGTTATACAATCCTTAATATTTGATAGATTTACATAAAGGATCAAAGGGTTAAAGAATCAATGTATGAATGTACCAAAAAGAAATAACAATTCTAAAAATAAGTTTCTACTATGAAAGAGTTAAAAATATAAGAGATTTGATTGAAATAAATTTTTAAAAAAAAATCAAATATAGCTTAAGTTTCATTCAATGATGAGTTTAAGACAAAAATTATTTCTGAACTAATTAAATCTTGGGTTTTATTACATATATTCCATATTATTTACACAAGACTGGCGCCAGATTCTGTGACTGTTAAGATAGAGTCAAGTTGAGTAAACTGCGCAAACCACGCTGTTTTCTCACAATGAACGAATCAATTACAGTTGCTGATGTGCCAGACATGGTGTCAGAAACTAAACAATAATAACGAGATCGTATGTCATAATAATTGGCTTTTTCAAAAATTGCTATTAACACCTTTTATAAAAAGTTGTAATATTATATTTTCAATAGATGGAAAATTGAAACTTGCGTGCAAATACACCTTCGAGAAAATGCCGGTTGAAAATGAATTAGGAAAAAAGTAAGGGCTTAGATATAGCTTCATCTGAAATATTAAATTACGCAAGGAGTTTTAAAAAGAATGAAACAAAGGGATAAAGTCAAATAAGTATCATGGATGGGACAACATATTCCAGACAAGCTCCAATAATATTTTAAAAGTAACCAAATTTGTAGTTGATAGAACACATCCGAATTGATTATGTGTTCTTTTGGTACAAGCTAGAAATTCACCCCTTTAATATCTCACCGCAATGAAAGCACATCTTTTCTTAGATATCGAAAGCGAAGAAATATTTTAATCCAAAGATGATTAGAATCGGAAGATGGACTATTCTACACCCTATTGTAGGCTACTCTCCTATGGTTGGAGAAGTTATGCACTAAGGTATACACACCCACCTTATAAAAGAGTTTTACTCCTTTGTTATCTAATTTAAGGTACTACTACCGGAAAAACGACCAAAAATAAGCACTTTTTTAATAATTTTGCCGCTATGTTAGATATTATCAAGAAAATTTTTTTTATATCATTATTAGTCCTTAAAGGTTATTAAAAAAATGTTTTAGTTTATTTCTATTTTTTGCCAATAAGGTAGGGGGCGCTGAAGTCAAGAGCTCAAAAAGAGATAGTCCGATGAGTGAGAGATAATCTCAGAATTGAGAAGTTTGCAACAAAAAATTCGAACGGGATTTTATAAAGGAAAGTTTCTTACCTTGTAATTTACCACAATTAGTTAAAAATTAGAAACAAAAAAAAATGGTGAAAGTTTGAAAAAAAGTTTGACAAAATTGCATTTTTTTCACCCTTTTTCACTTCCCAAATTTTTTTTTCTTAATTTTTTTTCTAAAATGTGGTAAATTACAAAAGGGTATACCTTAACAAACAAAACGCACCCAAGTTTATTAAAATCGGTTCAGTAGATCCTGAGATTAACTCTCACTTAGCTGAAAAAATGCAATTTCAAGAAAAACGTGTTTAATGTTTTGGTTCGCTTTATCCCTACTAATATTATAAACTCTGTCTGTTTGTCTGTTACGCTTTCGCGCCTAAACCGCTTAACCGATTTTGATTAAACTTGGTACAGAGATAGATTAGACCTTGGAGAAGGACATAGGCTACTTTTTCTCCCGAAACAAAGGCTTTAAGGGGTTGAAATAGGGTATGTAAGTTTGTATGGGAGTCCGTCATTATTGAGTAGAAAATTATTAATGCCACCCACCATTTGAAATCGATTAACTTCAAATTTTGCACACATGCAGTGTTGCCAACCCCATCCTGGAGTAAAACTACATACATGCTTAAACAAAACTGTAGAAAACTGTAAATATTAATTAAAAGACGGTAAATCTACCGTTTTTTTTCTTATTTTGTATTATTTAATGGTAATAATAAATAAAACAGATAATGGGGAAGTAGTCCAGTCAAATGGTATTTTCGCCGAACATTTCATGAAAACAGCAATTTTTTTATAGCGCTTTAAAGCTCATCACCCCCAAAATTTTTGTCTTTTTTCGTCCATATCTTTTTTATTATCAATATTAAGGCAAAACATTATTTACGAAAGTTGTAGATAATTTGATTATCTAAAAAAACATCCTTACAAAAATTCTGTAGGACTCAGGGTTTCGGAGAAATAAGGAAAACCATTTTTCACCACTCAAAACAAGATGGCTGCCGAACGTCACGCCTCCGGATCCCGAAAACTCGGTTTTATACTCCCAACCAACCCCATTACAAAAAAAAATTGCTGTTTTCATAAAATGTTCAGATGGACCTTTTTTTGCACCATTTTACTGGACTGAAGGAATTATAAACAAAAAAATTGTGTGATCATCAAAACTTTTAATCAATTTAATGAAATAAACAAACTTAGAAATAAAACATATTAGGTATAACAATCATTCTAATATATATGAAGTATGTTAGATATTATCATCAGCTAATATCTCATTTTCAATTTGCAAATCTTCTTGATTTTCCGTTTCATCTTTGTTTATGAAATCATACATATTTTTTTTTGAATTTTTTAAAATGGTCATTGTTCGCATCGAACTCGAACCATTTTTTAATTACTGATTTTGTGTGCAAAGCACCTCTGATTGTTGTCGTAGTAAGTTTATTTCTAAGTTTCGTTTTCATTACATTAATGCTCGAAAACAAGAGTTTTAACATACCCGTACCGTAGCGGCAAACAAAGAAGCTTTTTGGTCAAATTCGATAACAGTGGAAATTGTACAGATCCATCGCCTTTTTTAATTGAGAAACATATGGCCTACTACGAGATAGATGGCGCTAAATAAAAAACTGTAGATTTGGAGGCCTAAACTAAAAACTGAGAAGATTTCCAAAAAACTGTAAATTTACAGTTAAAACTGTAGGGTTGGCTACACTGCACACATGCGTAGTTTTCTTGACAATGCAATGTGACCATTTTGTACAACAATAAAGATGGCGATTTCAAGATGGCGGCCGATTTTTGCATTTGTCTTCCTCGACCACCGACATGGGTATCAAATGAAAGTTTATGACAGGTAGAATACAATTAGCGGTGTAGCTTCATTCCAAATTCAAAATGGCGGCCAACACAAAATGGCGGAATACATAAAATAGACTAAAAAATAGAAAATTTAACCGATCGACTTCAAATTTTGCACATACCCATAGTTCGCCTGACAGTGCAATCTGGCCGTTTAGTAAAAAATCAAGATGGCGGTTACAAAATGGAGGCAGTTACAAATGGAGATTTTTGCAATTGTGTTCGCCGACCCACCCACATGGGTATAAAATGGAAGTGCATGACAGGTAGAATACAATTAGTTGTGTGGCGTCATTCCAAATTCAAAATGGCGGATTACCTTTTTCTTCACAACCCTCTCAGTATGGGTATCAAATGGAAGGGTGTGACGAATATAATTCAGTAATCTATATAACGTCATTTTAAATCTAATATTGCGGACACCACAAAATGGCGGGAGATATATCTTATATGAATAAAAAAAAGTTCTGTATGTGTGCGCTATAGCTGGCGCACCAGTCATGGCAGAGCTTCGAAATTTTGCACGTATGTCCGTGGGGGTCTTCCATGATGCACCTCGAAGCCCGATTTTCGAAATTCAAAATGGCCGCCGAAAAATGACCGAAATTCCGGATTTCCGGTCAGCTGTATGTGGGTTGTTCAAGAGTTGGGAAATCTGAAAATCTTCACATCTTAGCTCCAAATGGAAGAACATTGACCGTAGTGTATCCTGGTCATTTCCCCTATTGTCGTGAAGTTTGCTACATTCTGAAATGTAGGAAATGTCTCCTTTTTCAGCAACAGGATGAAGACCCGCTACGACCTAATCACACTAGAGGAAAACCCATAAAAGAAAGCAATGAGTTTTCCGTTTGCTCTGGTTGTTTGAGTGAAAACGTTGCGCTTTCAAACAACTAGGGCGAATGGGACACACGTTGTCTTCTTTTATGGTTTTTACACTACGAAGGCGGTCGACTATAAAATGCTATAACTTTTATGCTATTACGAATTTCTTTATAAAAATGAACTAAGCTATTCTTCATAGTATAAGGAATCGAAAAATGAAAAAAAATCGGTTTTTTGAAATTTTTCCCGGTAGTAGTACCCTACAGTGGTGTAACTTTTTTTCTATTACGAATTTCCTTATAAAAATGAAGTAGGTTATTCTTCATAGTGTAAAAGGAAACGAAAAATGAAAAAAAAAAGTTTTTTGAAATTTTTCCCGGTAGTAGTACCCTACAGTGCTGTAACTTTTTTTCTATTACGAATTTCTTTATAAAAATTAAGTAGGTTATTCTTCATAGTATAAGGAATCGTAAAATGAAAAGAAAAAAAATCGATTTTTTGAAAAATTTTCCCGGTAGTAGTACCTTAAGTGTGCATTGTTTGGTCTAATAAATATACATATGTTTATGTGACACATACATATTTGTGTCACTTCCAAAATCAGTTCATTGGCTTTATGTACTCTAAAATTGTAATTTTTTTAATTAAATTCAATTCATTGGCTATGTAGAGAGAGAATTTTTTTAACATCGTACGGACATAAAATATTAATATATCTTCTAAACAACAAAATTCAACAGTTTAATTCAGTAGCTTCCGTTCAACATAATTGACCCATTGATTAAGCAACTAAAAACCCTTTAACTGCAAACATTTATCTCTTCTTTAATCTTCAAAATTATTACATCACTAATAAATCAACAAAAAAAATCGATTGCCATCATATATCGATTGTTAATATTAATATAATCATAATTTCACGTTTTGCCCAAATTATGATGACGGCGCCATAAATGGCTTTTCATAATTACCTTCGAAATGTTCATCCTAAAATCGCTGGGCGATCTTACGAAGCGGTCCATAAATTAGTTTCAGCTGAAATTAAATAAGAAAAAAAAATCCAGATGAGATTATGAAATATCCGACTGTCTGCACAATAACCAACGAAATTCATTGTATTTTTTTTTTAAAAATATTATGAAAAAATACGTTTTTTTGGAATTTTTTGTTTGCAGAAAAAAACCTGCGTAACAAAACAGAAAAGCGAAAAAATATCGTCTCGCACCAAAATCGAATACAATTTTTTAAAGGCAACAAATCTACGCCGTTTTTGAGTTGTGGTAGCGCGGCGGTAATTGGCTTCATAAATTTATAGGCGAAATTCGATTGTGCAACTATGGTTCCATGGCGGCGAGTGAGGTAGGTTGCGATTGGGTGCTCCGGTAGACAATGGGAGATTCCCGCTGTGTTAATTACTGAATTTCTGATCCGTAACTGAATTTTCCAATTCTAGGTTTCTGCCACTGCGAACTCGCGGTCAGTGCGCTGGCTACAAGCGAAAACCCAGACTGATTGTCTCCTCATTTCGGACTAGTAATTGCTTGCCGTAATCAGAACGCCACGATGTGCTCGTACATGTCGCTGAAATTACGGAAATGACAACTTCCTGGATTGATTATGTTGAAAATTTGCATTTTTATTGCGATGGCTAGCTCGCCTAGGGTTCTAGATAAGAAATTCTAGGTTACGAGCAAGACTTATGCTAGTGTATCGAACGCCGCTATAAACTGTGTCTTATCCACTTGGTCATGCAACTGCACTTCCGATTCTTAACGTTTTCGTTGCTCGGTCGGTGTGCTTTGCTATTCTTATTTTTCCGCAAGCAGGTCTCGTACCGGTTAATCCGGTTTCTATGGCCGATAGAGTGTGGTGTAAAATGAGCGTAGGAAAAACTGTAAATATCCAGGCAAAAGGCAAGGCAGCCACAAGCCTACAGATTACACATGGACGATATCAATAATAATTTATCTATGAATAATTCGCTAGCTCAGCCCCAATCACACCGGTGCATAACAGTTACGTAGGCAGCAGTAATGAACAGGTAGGTTGGCACGGCATGCCTATGAATCGGGTTTTTGGTTCTCGATAACAAACCGCCTTAGCTCTTCTGTCTGTACGATCCCAGACGCTGATCGTGTGTGGATGATCCTATACGGTCAGTTTTTCCATGCAAAAAACAACATTTTTCAATTGAAATTTCATGTGGGGGAAAATAAAAGAATATTATTCAATTTCCCTCACCCCAAAGTGGATGTTCTGCTGTGACAACTGTCGATGGATGTCACCTGGAATGCAGGAGCGCGCCACATGCTGAACGGAAGAAGGTGGGTGTTCGGACACCGTGTCTCACTTAATTCACAGCACTTTTGAATCGATTGACGATCCTCGGGGCTATAAAATTTTGCGGAGGCTGTGTTGTATTTTTTAAACTCGTTTGTCACAGCAGTCGCCCGCCCGTCGGTGTTCACCGCGCCAATTCACCAATTTGAATTTTTCTGAATGGGAAAGCAGATAACATCTCGAAATCTGGTTTCTACGCGCGGAAATGAATGAAGATCGAAGAAAGCTCTTCTTCTTTCGCGCTTTTTCATTAACATCAAGCGCTTCTTCACAGCATCATGCACCGATCGGTTTTCTCTCTGGGGCACGGACATTGTGCATATTGCAGCTTGATCATTATGCGGGCCAACAGATATTTGCATCTTAATTAAGCGGTTCGCGCATGCTTTGATAAATCCGTGGATGGTAATGAATGTTTTGATGTTTAAATGAGGTTAATCGGATAGCTTTTATATGTGCTGATGCACTGCCGTATTTGTTTATAAAATCTTCATGCGGTGTGCATCAGGAACTCGAAATTATTTTTTTTTGTTGTATTTTTTTATTTTATCAAAAAAAAGTCTTAATAATTAAGAAAACTAGCGCATCGTAGTAATTAATAGCTGCTTCAATTTATGCAAATATTTTTTTGTTTTGTATTCAAAATGGATTCATTATATTTTATTTAAGCAACTTTGTGAAGGTGACAGATCATTAAATTGCAGTCAAGCTAAAAATATCTTTCCCACATTTATACTAAGAGAATAGAAAGATGAGCCTATGTTCTGCCACCATATAGATAAATCTATTAATTTTATTTAAATATTAAATATGTTTAAAAATATCACAACAGTGTTACCATTTAGATAGAAAATTATATTTGAATTACAAAGTGAATACGAATTTTTGTTGAATTACTTTTTTTTTAGTCGTGATGCATAACGAAAGTTAATTGCTGGAATGAATTTGAGCGTAAAAATATTTTCACTTTTGCCCGCCTTTCTTTAAATTACCTGAAAAATGTTTCTCAACATTTTAATTCAATTTTCTCATAAACATAAAAGTGTTGGCTTGCAGGCATGTTGGAAAACGCAAATTTTGGCATATAGTGTTATGTGTGCCTTCTGATAATTTATGCTATTTTATGCTTCACTTATCATCATTTATTCAATGTATTAACATAACCGTGCACTAGATATTTTTATTTTAGAAATAGCTAAATATAAATGCATTAATTTTTTGATACGTATAAAACTATTAGGATACCCATAAGTAATTAATTATATTGTGGTACGCTTTTCCTGGTGACCAAATGGGTTCTCTTTTCCATTACATATTTGAAATGCAGCCTTTTTAATTTTTCCTAAATCTGTTTATGTAAGTTTCAATAAATAATGGTAAGTATCAGGCGTGCTTCGATAAGTGCAGCATGCTCAGAAAATTCTTATACGCCGTTCAGACTGAGGTAATATAAGGAAATATTAGACAACAATCAGTGCGGATTTAGACCGAAAAAAATCTACAGACGACCTACTTGTATGCCTACCTGAGCGCCTCACTAAAGAATACATCGTTTTGGTGGATCTGGCCTGGTTGGTTTATATATCTGCGAAGTCTTTGATAGAGTATGGCACCCCGCTCTGTCGACTAAAACCCGAGCTATTGGTATCGACTCTGTTATTAAGAAGTGAATTGAGAGTTTTCTCTCTGGCCGTTCAATTAACTATTTGATAGGTAATGTAAGACAACCTTGTGCCTGGTGAAGGGTGCAACTCATGTCGAATTCAATCAATAACCACATCGAACTCATTCTTGAATGGTAGTAAATTCAACGCATCGAAAACGAAGTACTGTCTCATTTCTACAAAAAAAAACCGGCCCCACCCTTCCTCCCGTTTCAGTGGACAGTCTAGAACTAATTCTTTTCAATTGACTCAATGAGCAACGCAATGTTTTTTTCGTAACACAAGATTAGCCCGTTAGACTCAATCGCAGTGTCTCCAAATGCTCTTATGAAGGCTTCTTCTTTGCTTACCGCGATGGCCTTGGTAAACCTGACCTTACTCTCAAAAAACGAATCAGTAACTATTCACTGGTTTCCAAGTGAAAATTCACTGGTTGAACCATTGCTTAGTTAACCAATAGGAAACAGTGAAATTTCACTGGTTGAACCAGTGAAATTCAGTAAAAAAGAGAAAAAAGCTTTTTTCTAACGCGAGTGTCGTTTTCCCAAGCGGGCCCCCATCAAAGCACTGAAATGCTGCTTGCCTTCGGTGATCAAACGAGAGCCGGTTTATTGAGTATGCTAAATGGAGCCCTTTACAACCATGAAGATAATTGCCTAGAATATGAGTCATACATTTTTTCACTGGTTGAAACAGTGAAATTATAATTCACTGGTTGAATCAGTGACATTTTTACTAATTCATTTTTACGGAAAACTTTTCACTGGTTCAATCAGAAAGCAGACGCGAATGCACTGGTTTTCCAGTGAAATTATTGTTTACTGGATGAATCAGTGAAATTTTCACTGGTTCATTTTTAGAGAGTATATCTTGTTAGATTAACTCGAACCTTGACCGACCGTTTCCGGATCCTCTTGATGCACCTTCTAGCCTCTAGGCAGGATCTGTCAAATTCCTCTTATTCTTCGCACCACTAGAATATCGAATTTTGTCCCCGCGTGACGCGTCATTTGGGCGAGACAAGCCCTCTCGACAGTAATCTGTCTGCATCTTTCCCTATACGATCTTGTCTCATGCCCCACCAGATTATTGTCGAACATTTCTTCGTCGAGCTTCCTCGTCGCACATATTTTGATCTAATCGTAATCAGACTTATGAATAAATTTGTAGAATGTAGGAAAGCATAGTTTTAAGCTGTAGATGTGTGTAGATCGACTGACTGATCGATAGACTGATCTGATCTTATGCTACAGTAATAGACGAATCGTTAGAGAACTAGGTCTCCAGCATTTATATGGTTGGTCAATATATGGTGGAGTAAAGGCCAAACTCGATGAGTTTGAATCTTTGAATCAATAGATAAATTTTTAGGGCATGGAAAGATAGTTTGTTTGTTATGGAATTGATGTATTTATTATCTTCCAATCTATGTCATTCAACGAAAAGGGCCCAAGGATAAAAGGCTCAACTGCATTTTTGGTGTAACTTATATATGTACATCCAATGTAAAAATACGACTAATTAATATATTCACTAGTCCTAACACATTTTAAAATGAAAAAGAATGCAATGGGCATTAATATTAAATAATGCTCTGTTGTTGTTCATTTTTCATGGTCTTTTAGGCCATTTATCATATTTTAACGGATCATCTAGATTAAATTAACAGTTTTCCACCGTCTTAACATCCTCCTTTTATGCTCACTTCACAATAGTAGAGTGAATCTATTCTAAAACAAAATCAACAAAAGTTTTGAAAGTCTGCACCAATGTTCATTGTCTAAATAGGCCTTGACCTCCTAAATATTGAAGGTAAGTCGCACATTAATGCATGTTATCTATAAAAAAAGATCGGCACGAAAAACATCCATCCATTACCAAATAAACATCAAGAAAATCTGTTTGGCAAGGTCCTCATTAGATACCTCATTTCTAGCTGCTCCGAATCGATATTTAGAACAACAGAAGAAGCAGCACCATCAGCAGCTAAAGGCAGAAGAAGGCCTATTTCGAGTGCTCCACTTATAACAATGGAAACAGAATCCCCTCGAGTAAGAATTATTGTATGAACATCTCTTGTCGACGATACTAGTGCCATCAGCAGCACACTCTGTCGGCGTAAGGAGGCTCTTGCCGATGACGGAGTCACAACAAAGACCCACAATAGCGGCGGGGCGACATGGAAAAAAATATAATGTGTGCACATCCTCGGCCTGATTCTTGGCGTGCTGTCATTTTCCTTGACGGAAGATTATTAAATCACTGTTGATGCTCTCATAGTTGCCGTCATAGCAGCAACTTCATGAGCATTCTCGCACAGCGGGACATTGAATCAATCTATACCGGAGTCAGTGTGAATAAATCCCCAGTTTTATAGCTGACATCACCATTCTAGAAATGAAAACAATCAATCGACATTTAATTAAGAAAGAAATTTCCCTATAGAAGTCGTTGCTAAATCGATTAAACTCTCCATCGACGACTACCCGGGGTTGTGGCACCGGACCACAGGCATTTGTAGGCCAGCACAAAGCGTTCAACATAGCATAAATTGCCATTTTCCGTGACGAGGAAATTCCGCTCTTCCATCACTTCAGCTGAGTCTCCATTTTATTGCCGAGGCGGATGATGCCGGTATACCATTACAATACCAAGTGATGGCAATTTGCATAAATAATTGCACGTGGATGTCAGGTAATAATATGCTCAGTTAATGCATTCGTCCACCTACTTTTTACCTAGTCAGACATCTGCGTGCGAAAGAAAAAAATATATTTCATATTGGACGGCTGCCGTCACCAATCATTACTGGGGTTTTTCTTCGACATTGTTAAGAGCATTTTGGTCCTATTAGAGGGCTTCGGAATGGTTTTGATTTCTTATCGCACCTGGCTCATGGCAATGCTGTCATGCTTGGTCAAAATTAATTCTACCTGGCGACATTTACTCGTTGTCGTGCGATCATGTTCAACAGTTTCGGCTGCTTACTGTCGTATTGCATGTAATTGTATTATTTAGGGATTACGATACGGTGTTTTAAGAGTACTTTTCTTATGTAATATTTGTGGTGTAATTTACTGTGATATTCTTAATAATATTAACATAGAGCGTCTAATTACATACATATATCATTTTTGTAGAAAAACTGTAATAGCCTATCATTAAAGAGAATGTCATTTTTTACCATTAGAGATGATTGATTAGAATTTTCTGTTATAGTCTATATATTAAATAGTATTGCTAAATATGTATAATGGCTACTTTGACTACTTCAAACCACAACCCTTTTAGAATGGATTTTGCAAAATACTTTTCTACATATTAGTACCTTTAACACATACATAGTTTCTTTGACTTTTTGTTTTAATGACTCATTTAAGAATATCGGAAACAGTAAGAAAAAAAGGAATGCGTTTTTTAGCTTGTACCACCATCATAAAAATGGTCAGTACTATATATTTGTCAATAATAAACCGTTTCAAGCTCTTCTTCCTTAATAAATCGTTTTCTACCAAATTTTGTATTCTAATCTTTAAGTTATCAGGTCCCAGCAATTGAGGAGAACATTTTCGATCAAATCTACGCATAGGATTTTCAATCTTGTCGCTTGACCAGCTTCCTGTATTGATCGACAAGAGTCGATCGATTTGCTTCCGTCAAGTGATCGGGTCATCTCTGTTTGCTGTAGTTATGCCAAGTCCTTGTAGTCTTGGCGTAGGAAATTAATAATCTCCATCCGTTTCCCTATAGATAAGGTGGCAGTAGATTGATAATTATGTTCAGTGCTTCAGTGAGCGAAGTACAGAGTAGCCCTAATAACACATCTCGCCAGCTTAACCGATTTATAATATGGTACCAACGTTGCGCTTGCAGTTGGAGCTTAACCGGGACGTACACCTCCTTGTTCACCTGGTAGTCTGGTACTGGCGTCAGCGCTTTTGCCGGAAGGTTAGTGAGATTCACTTGTTTTAGGAGGTAAAACACTCCGACGAGGCTGTCTCCCGCTAACCCCGACGGTAAATTCTGACACAGCCGGCTGCGTAAAAACATGAACTCATACAACATCCAAGAGTTCAAACGCGAGGTACACCGCCTCCTCCAGATGCATTCCCCAGGCTCCCCTTAACCTATTCAGTCCTTTTTGTATCCTTGAACTAAGCTTACTGCTAGACATTGTATCATGGTGTATAAAAGCCCCCATACACAAACGCATTATGGTGCCAGTCTATTGGTCCTGCTTCAAATTTAGTAGCTTGCAGCCTACCATATGAGTATTTGTACATAAACCGTGTAGCTCTACGCCAGGAGTTAATCCAAGTTTCCCCATATACACGGGAAGGTTTTCGGCATGGCGCGGTGCCATTTGGATGGATGAATCGCTCGTGTGTCGGGGCCTTATAGTGTGGCACATAAACTTAGATTTCACTGATTATGGAGGCTAACTTTCCGAAAACTAGGAAATCTATGTCGTCCGCATAGGCGAGTTCCTTTACCCTATCGTTGTTTAATGTTGCCCATAGATATAAGCCATATCAGAAGTGAGAGAATTTCGCCCTGGTTGTGCCTTGTCTCGTCGTATTTAGCCCTCTACTGTTGCGTATGCTGCTGCGGATGATTCTAGTTTTAATTTTGCGGAGGATCCACTGACTAATATACCATTGTGGATCCTAAATTATCAATGTTGTTAAAAGCACTTTCTATGACCAGGGCGGCGGTTTCATAGGTGCAAATAGTGAACTTGCACCGGGCGCAATTTCAGAAATTAAAAATTTAAAATTTTGAAAAAAATTGAAAGTGTATTTTCATATATTAAAGGAACTGCACAGAGTGTTTGTGTCTTTTTCCATTGCCATAACCTTCTATATTTACAAGCCATGAACAAGAAAAATATTGAGAGCGAATTTCCGCTCAATCGGACCAAACTCGGTGAAGTCACGTTATGTTGTTAGTATAATTTGGGGAACTTGGTGGTCCGATTCTCTCAATATCTATTCTTGTACATGGCTTGTAATTATAGAAGGTTATGCCATTGCCCTTCGCAAGGTGTGGCCAATCCAATTCCATTTCATTCGCTGATTTCGTCGTCTATCCTTTCTTGGCCGGCACAGTGCCATAGTTCTTGATTTGTAGTTCGTACTAGTCGTACTATTATAGATAAATAATTCGGCGAGAGACACCTGGGTCGCCTCTGCTCTGAAGTTGTGAAAGGGCCTTCTATGTTCAGAATGGCTGCCAAGGTGGAGTGTTTTTATTCTATGCAGTGCATTGAGCACCGATTATCCCTTGAAGTATGAAGGTTTGAAGAACCACACAGGAACCTCTATTATGGAAATTCGAGGGTATAGATCTACAGATTTTTGGAGCCCAGGACTGTGCTGGAAACGGCTAGCGAAGTTCCCGAAACACATCGCGGAGCAAATGGTGAGGTTGGAGAATGTGTGGAGTATGGTGGCAGTGGCACTGAAGGCCATCTACCAGAAGCTTAAGCAGTACGAAGCTTAAAGAAACAGCATTAGAGAGGAGAGTTTGTGAAGTTAAAACGCAAGCAAACCCAGCACAACAGCAAGATCGCGAAACAAATCCTGATTGGACGCAGGCAGGGCGGTGGTTTCATAGGAACAAATGGTGCACTTGCATCGAGCGCAATTTCAGAAATTAAGACTAACAAAAAAATTTTTAAACTTTGAAAAAAAATTGATGGGGCGCAATATGGCATACTGCGCCGGCCCTGTTTGTTGTATATAAAAACGAGCTCAAAGGTAAGCCCCATTGCACTGTTAATTGCTCTATTACCGTCATTTCGGCGTCGAATGATGCTATTCCATTATTAAGTAGCCTACAGATTTAATGGTTACATTTTTTGTACTATGTACAAAACATAAGATTGCACGATTTTTTCTTATTCAAACATCTTTCTGGTAAATTGTTTTCCGGCGCAATTAGTTATTTTAGTTTCACTTGCTATTCTTGCTCGAAGAGATAGGCTTCGAGTCAATGTTAGCTCCTTTAACATATAAAATTTACTAAAAAAATATATTATTTACTCTTTGAGTAAATGGAATATACTGATTCTTAAAACCTAATGGCAACGCTTTCATTTGAAGTTGGCCATTCAATGCCATAAGGTGTTGGTAACGCTATCTCTGTAAAATTAAGGTTAATAGTCAATATTCTTATTTAAGGCAATAGTGGTTATTTCAGTATGTAATCAAAACAAGCCAAGTTATTTATAATTTCATATTTTCAGATTTTAAAAAATCCCAAATCCAAAGATTAATATATGTAAGAATTAAAACTGAGGATCAAATTCATTAATTTCAGTCCCAAAATTTTCAATATAATTAATAACCATTCTTGAGCAGGGAAACCCACAACTAAAAGATTAGTCTTAACATAAGCTAATCCTGAAATCACCGAAACCAATTCCTGTTTTACAAATTGGATTCCTAGACTAAAGGCAAAGATTGTACATTGGTTGCTTATTTATCTAAAAAATCCTAGTGCGACACCGCTAATCTAATCCAGCTAATGACAAATGCCTATTTCCCTCTCCAAATTTCGCTAATTTTTGCCCCAAATCATGCATTATTTCACTCAGATCTCTTCTTTATTTCTAAAACAAACAAACAACAAATATTCATGAGCTTGAAAATAGGCATAAAAAAAGCGAAATGGTACTCTTGACAAAAATTTAATTCAAGGTCGATTCACATAACAAAAATAAAACTGAACAGCATTTCTCTAAACAGAATTTAAATAGGAAAAAAAACGAGCGAAATTATAACCAAAGATTCGTATTCAAATCACGCAGCTCCCGGAGTACTCGTCTGTCATGCGATATTTGAATTTAAATCGGCTAAATTGCCAAAGTACACAAAATATAAAGCACCGCCGCCGTGCTTCTGCCGGACGCCAATACCACTTCCAGTGCTACCACTTACCAGCCGCTCCTCGTGAAACATAGACGAAATTTGAATGTATAAACTTTGAGTCGTTCATCGAGCGAACAGAGTTCGATGATTCCAGTTCGGTTATCCTTTTGGGGATTTAATTCGATACAACATCATCGCGTGTTTGTGACCACAGTCTTCACCAAGGACCAACTACACACCAGTTTTGAATGTATATTGAAAGTCCTTATTTGAAATTCGTATAATTGAAATATCGTCGGCAGCCAATTGAATCCCATCAGTGTGGAGGAGGCGCTGTGCAAGCCTTTAAAGAACCACTTTCCATGGGAAAATCACTAACAGAAGCAACAAGGATCTTTTACATTCGGGCGTCCTCCCACCCAATGTTTGCGTTCCCATAACAATTTCAGCCAACGTACGTCACACATCGTGCGCTGTCTGTGCATAACCTCCGTGCAAATAAGTTCGTCATTTATTAAAGCTTATGTCGTTTCCCCCCTACCATTTTACAAGCATGCAATCAGTAAGTCAATGTCTGGAAATAAAAGGACGATCAATACTGGGTAAAAGGACTCTCCTAACGAAATAGAGCTCGCCCGGCGTCTAACTGGGTTCCAGGATGCACGATTCCGTTGTTTTTTTTACTTCTGATGATCCCTTTTATTACTTGCAAGTATGTTTGTCTGTACTTTGGATATATTTGGATATCTTCCAGCACAGAGACTTTTCCAGGAGCGATAACGGATAACAAAAGTAGGACAATTGGATACTTTTTAGAACTGGCAGACTTTACACATTTTGGAGCCGTTCTGTCTAGGAAATAACTTAAGCAAATGTTACAAAAATCGGAAACTTTGCAGGAAAGAACTTTAAAATTTATTCTGTTTCTTTCTTTCGTTTTTTTTTTCAACAATTTCAGTAATCCTCATTTATTTTGGGGTGTGGACTAGGGACTAGAGAATGTGGGTGGGTGCTGATACGAGTATTTTGAGGGTGAAATGGGAGTGAGAAATTTATTGCTGAAAGCATTCTTCTTGTCTGGCTAAATTCCAGTGAAGTATGTGAACAATAAATTAAATTAAGATTGAGAATAGTATGGCGATGTAAATTTTGCTAAAGTGATTATCCTAAGGGAACTTTGTTCATTTATCATAACAGTTGAGTGATATTTAATACAATGTAACGATGGGTATGGATTGTATCCCATCTGGAATATGCTGAAAATTGTTGTCTTCTGCTAATGAAGCGGCTTAGGTTGTTCATGTAGTAAAGGAACTAGATTTAAGCAATATTGCCAAAAATAAGTACATTATAGCACGACTATGCATTCATCGAATGTGTAGTGAATACAGGAAAATATCGAGATTTCGTGTTTATAAATATTGCGATCTAATTGCAAAAGTTCATACTCATTTGATTTTAATTTATAAAATACAGTTTTATTATTCAAATATTGCCACTATTCTTCTACACTATTGATTTTCGGCAGTCTACACTTCAAGTCTCTTTAAATCCAGCATAACGTCTAAACTGCTACTATAAAAGACGAAGGTCTTACCGGTATTACTCACATATGCATCCGAGATATGCGTGCTTAGCAGAAAGCACTCGAATCTCTTAACCGTGTTCGAAAGGAAAATCCTTCGGAGAATTATTGGCCCCTTATGTGAGGAAGGACGATTCCAGAGACTCTACAACGACGAGATCTACGAGCGTTATCGCGGCTTAGATGTTGTGAAGAAAATAAAGCTCGATAGGTTCCGGTGGGCAGGGCATCTAGCTGGTATGAGTGAAGATGAACCTACTCGGAAAGTTCTCTACGGTAAGATCTATGGGGTGCGACAGGGAGGGGTACCCAACCTCGGCTGGAAGGATGGCGTAGACCAGGACGCCCAGAGACTAGGGATGCCAAACTCGATGACATCGGCTCAGAATCGGGAGCGGTGGAGAGAGCAGTTGCGAGAGGCCAGGACCGGTTGTAGAGCCATGAAAGAAGAAGAAGAATACACTTATCAATTCTAATTTTGGTGTGCCTTTTCGTTTAAATTATTTTACAAACACCGGAATTGGGAGAATGTAGTCCATGACGATGCTACATCACTTTCCATTGCAATTCCTGCAGTTTCGTAACGGGCGATATGTAGCTTAACATTGTTGTTCAACATTGCGAAACCAGAGTTGCAAACAGATTTGTCCTAGTCTCGTTTTTTATACATCCTACGACGTGAGCATGTCTCCCAGAATATTTTCCAGCCCTGTTTCGGTCGCCGCCTCGAGTTTGACCCCATACATGGTGGATCTCGGGCAGTGGAATAGGGCACGTCGACCATTTCGAACGTACCCCTGTAAAATCCGTACCCACTTAGTAACTAATGGAGGTCGTAACTCCCTTCCCTTGTACCTTCGTGATCCAACTTTCTACACCCGATATAATTTCTCGGGTCCAGCCAGACTCATCTTCTCTGCAATTCGGTAATGATTAGGCACTAGCTAACTGCCGGCACACGGTTTTCCTCGTTTGTTGGTATTTCGATGGTGATCACGCTGCACCATTTATTGGACGTTGTTCGACGTTGATTCCGCTGTTCCCAAAAAGTGCTTTCTGAGGCTGACTCTCTGTTAATCACCACTCCCGGATGGTTTTGGGCACCTACTCTCATTTATACTTATGTAATTTTTTCCCCTTGCTGATAAGAATCATTTCCGTCGTATGCTCAGCAAGCATTATACCGGCGCTCTCAAGTCGTTGCTTTAACTTCTATATCGCTTCATTAGCGTCCAATTCGATTTCAGGGATTCGGCTTCTTAATACCGCGTACCCCGCGGAGCCAGCACTTTTTGGGACGTTTAACCGCATCATTGTGCATAATAATCCACGGAAATGTGCCCAGGATAAATCCGTGAGGAACACCACAGGTAGTTCAGTATTTCTTCGGCTGCTCATCTGAGCTACAGTGAAGTGTCCTGTTTGTTAAGAACTCTTATTACGCGTACTATGTATTTCATGATACTCAGAAAAATCATCGCCTCTTTGCTCCCCCAAAAAAATATAGTGTTTCTCTGTTTATAAACAAACTTCTGACCCCTTTTTGATCGCCAAAGTCAACATTTTGTCGCGGTATCATTGGACGGGAGCCAGTGGAGAAAAATCACGTGTTACTTCAATCCCTTCTGGCTAGAGCTTGTTGTTCGACATTTGATTCGTATGATAGAATCAAAGATAGAGATCTACTTCTGAGCTTTAGCCTGATGGAAACTAATAACATTAAATTCCTATCGATTCGAGTATATGCAAAATTCATCTAGACGAACTATTTCTTCACCGCAAAATATTTACACCACTGGAAAGTATAGTTAGTGGATTGACGAATAAACTGCATTTTTTTTCTACCGTCATCCATACTTAATATGATCTTTTGCCTCAGTGATAGTCTGCTCCTATCTCATTCTATTTCGTTATATGATTGTCCAGCTTTTTTATTTAGAACTCATATTTTTTATTCTATTTACATGCCCCCTGCACACCTGAGACTATTAATTTATTAAAACGACACTTATATCAATTTCTTTGAACAATCTTGAGATTTCATTCATTATTCTAAGCAAAATCTTGAAATACTTCGAAGTTGAACTCCCTGAATTGTGCTCTGTATCCCAGGAATAGAGTCCATAGAAGTACACTTAAACAAACAAATATGTGGAGTCAATTCCGCGACACTTTAATAACTAACAGCTATTTTACTGGGATTTATTTCTTTTTTCTCGTTTTTACTTTTTTAACTCTAGATCTCACATTAAAAGTAATACAAATACAAAGAGCAACACGAACAAATTTAAATAAAATTTTATCAAAATTCATTTCTTTTAACTTTGTGCGATAGTTCATCAAAATCGACTTTTAACTAGAAAATCTACTTTTCCTTCTATTCAAAATCATGTGAGGAATACTAATTTTCTACCCTGTCGCCGAAAATAATCAGATACGCCTGCTATTTTTACCAAAGGTTTACATGACCCTTCCGAACGGATGACCGATTTGAAATTACAGGGTTATTCATTCCTTGTACGATCTACAAGTAAGTGCCTTTATTGAGAGAAAAAATATCCTCATGAGGTTTCTCCCCAAAAATAATCATAAGGGTGGTTTTTAGCGACCTCAACCGGGCTCATGTGCATTCTAAAAGAGGCACATTCAGAAAAACTATTCCACGGGGATTTTACAAATCGTGATTGTTCAGCAAAATATATTGAAGGGAGTAGTTTTGGAATCAGTGGAATGGTAGGGAGCTCATTGTTCTTCATATCATTGTATAATTTTACAACCAAAAGTTTTTTTCAGATAATTTAATTCTTCTCAGCATTCGAGAAAATTTATATTTTATTAGTATAAGGCCTTGTAAATGAATTTAAAATAGGAAAAATTATTTTATCTTTATTGTTAAGGGGGTCACTACCGAGAAAAATGAAAAAAAAAGTGATTTTTTATTTTTTTTCATATTATTAATATAGACCCTTTTTTGCACAAGAAAATTCAAAGTGGCCAAAGTATGAGCCACTATCGTAGCGGTGAAGCGTACAGTCGGCTGAAGCTCGGCCGGGCGCTGCATCCCACCCATATACAACTTTTTATAAAGGATACCACATGTTTTTTACTACACACATTAAAAATAATTTTATTTATAAAATACATATATATTTGTATGTAAATAAAATAGTTCTTTACTAAAACCCACCAGCTTCATATGACGGGCCTTCTTTTGCTTCTAAATTTTTGAAGCTTTCTTCCAAACTTTTTCTGGCCTTCGATCTTTTCTGTCTTCCAGATTTTGATGCGTCTTGAAATTCCTTCTCAGCCTTCGTAACCCTTAGGTTGTCTTCCTTTTTCAGCCCAGCTACAGTGAATTTTCCTGGGTCAATTCGCAGTTTTTGAAGGACCTGACAGCGTGACACATTGCCTTGATTGAAGCAACATACCGCATCATAAGCACCAATCTCCAGTGTGCTTTTTTCAAAAAATATGGTTTTTGGGCATCTTGACCATAATGTATTATTAAAACTCTCATTCGTATTCTGAGTTTTTCCATGAACACATTTTTCCAATAGAGCTGGATTGGCAAGATCTCTGAACACAGGCTTCGGAATATCCATAATCACTTTTGGAAGGTGAAAATGGTTTTTGTGTGAATACTGTGTGTCTTCAGCCTCTGCCTTCAAGTATTTGCACCAATCAATACTGCACAAAGAGTGAGTCGGGTGTGTATCATTTGAGCTGAGATGAAAAAGTTCTGCCCATACTGCTTTTTTCATGTCAGCCATGCTACCAACATTCCTTCTTATTGCCAATCCGTAGTATTTTTGGATGTCGTTTATTGCCACATCAGTGAGGCAGCCTTTACCTCCTATTGGCTTTCCGTCTTGGAGTTTTTTTGAAGTGTAAGAAGCTTTTAACTTCCTCAACCTGGATCCCATCCTCTTCTGGATGTGGCCTATACACTCTAACTTCTGAACCACAAGTTTATCTCCATAAGGTTTTTGTTCAATTACTTTCAAAAACCCCTTAGAATCACCATCCCCCAAATAGTGAGAATATCTCACATTGTACTTCTCCTGAGATCTAAGGAAAATTTGCTCTGCGCCGGATGCCTCCATGGCACCACTTGTACCAGTGTGATTCGCAATACAATTTTCAATGTGGTTATTTTGAAATTTTTGTGGGCAACGGCAGTGTTTTGAAAGTACTGCAATGTCCACTATTTTTCCCGTATCAGTGCTCGCTGCAGAAACCACGCCGTTCAAGGAAGTATGGCCTCTGTTTTGCCAAGTGCTATCAAGTGAGATGGACAAGTCTCTGATACCGCTATTTTCTTCAGAAGCCTCCTCTACGGCAGCCACTGTTTCAGCTGCTGATCTTATGGCTTTTTGATGTAAAAAGTGCCTACTGTGTGGTGGAGGAATGTTCATCGTTGCACATAAAAGTTTGGCGCTGGCAAATCCTTTTCCAATGCATCTAAGTGTATACGTAAATCGCAGGTTTATTGTTTCAAATTTGAAAATTGTACCTTCAATGTCATAGCCCAACTTCTCAGAGTTTCTTACTTGCTTTGTATCTTGACATTTTTGACAAACAATTTTTATGCTTGATGCTAAACCGCTTCGCAAAACAACACTAAGAGCAATATCACCACCACAATTCTTGCACTCTACCATGAAACTCAGAGTTTTTCATAAAACGTACAAAATAATGAAACTTGGGAACCCAAACACAACACAATAACATAAATAAAGATTAGACAGATCAGTCAGTTCAGTTAAAAAACATTAATTAATAACACCTAACTGAATAATTACGAGTGTACGTGTTTATTCTTAAACCCCACACATTTGAGATCAGTCAGTGTTGCCACAAAGTTGTGATACCAATAAAAAAAATCAGTTAAACTCCGTAAAACAAGAATAAAAATGAAAAAAAAAGTGTTCTAATGGAACGTTTTAGTTTTTTGGCTCTACTGAAAAGTTTAATTTTTTGTACATTAGTCCCATTATTTTGGAAACCACAAAAGATATTGAGGTATTTTTTTTAAATGTTCTTTGCATCACTGACTACAATCCTGACTAAGCAATGACGAACAAAACAGATGTTTATTTACCGCCTTTTTTTCAAACAGAGGAAAAAAAATTTCAAAATTTGAAAGCTGCTACAGCTTTTATTTTAATTTGTTTTTTTAAACTCTTAGTCTCATTAACTTATTTAATACTAAATAATAAGTGTGCAAAATTTCATTGAAATCGGACTAGCGGTTGCCGAGAAAATGGGTCTTACTTTTCAATGTATATGGCCCTCGGTAGTGACCCCCTTAAAGTAACTACTACTATATTAAAAAAGCATGAAAATTTGCAATAAGTAGGCCTTCAAAAATGTTTAAAGCGAACTCGAGGAATAAGCAGAAACAACCAATTGGATAATTCCAACAAGTAATTGGATAATTCCATTTTTTAACTAACTTACTGCCAACTACTGCCGTATCTCGTAACTAGTTCATATAGAAAAAATAGGCCCTGCTGTTCAAACCTCAAGCTATTGGTATCAAAGTTCTGGCCTTAAATACAACTGCTTTGTTTCGGCCGAGGTATAGAAAATCACTTAAAGTTAGTTGGGCAAATTGTAATGTAGCATCCTTAAACTGATCGGAAATGACGTAATTTGTGATGGAGCAGTCTAACGTATTCACCGTAAGGATAAAGTATGCCTTAAAAAGTACTATCGCTACTACCATATCCACTATTACTATAACCCTGGCTAGATCGATCTATTCATCTTCATCGCCTACAGTGCTCTTTTCATGTACGGAACATTCAAGGAATTCATTCATTGCAAACTCTCTTGTAGAACAACCTTCCACAATTAGGATTTTCGGATCTTTTTCACGCTTCTTACAGGCAATAAATTCTTTCATTAATAGAGCAATTCGGCTCCTGACTTCCTCCAGCCTCCCATTCATTGTTCCGAGCGTATAAAGCTCCTATACACTGCACCATGACGTGATCAACGACATGACGTGTGATTGGGTTTCCAACTTTAGAAAAACGGCAGTGAGAGCTATCTCCCCATTCCACACAAAACACGCATCTGCCCTACATATTCCCGACTGAAGTGTCCACAGTATTTTACATAAGTTACTACCAAATGACCAACAGAAAAAAGAAGCATAGATAGACTAATAAATCGGTGGATGGATGGACGTTCTAGAAGATAAACGGAAACTTAGGTTGACAAACTCGGGACAAACAAACGTAGAGATGACTGGTAGAAAAGACTTCAAGAAGCCCGAATCGTACAAGGACTGCAACTGCAGCACCGTTTAAGAAAAAAGACACGGCCTGCAGCTTTAGAAGATTTAACGGTAGCAATAATAAAGTACTTGCTGTTCGGATCATCGAGAGTACAAAGCGATCTTAAATCTTTCACATAAAAAAAATTGCATCGACATTGGGTGTCGCATTTCAGGTGATAGCAATGTAATTCTCAAAATTTCTTCAATCACGATAGTATTTAATGAATTTTTCAGGGTTTTTATTATAACCTTTTAAATCGCGAAACCCTTTCTTCTGCATCCTGTGTTTGCCCATAAATTCTGACTTACATAAGTAGTACACACTTTCATTGAACTGTAGAGATATGAGATTAATCTTTTCAGTTTATTGTTCATTATTTTCGAAAACGATTGCTTGTCATACCTTGTTTTAAACATCCAATTTGTATGGTTGCATAAGAACCAAAGAAAACCAGCAACAAGCAGCGTCTTCAGAACAAGACGCTTCAAATTAGGTTGAATTCAAATAAACTAAACGACATTTTTTATCCAAAATTGCCCGGGAAATGTTTGATGATAATAATCATCTGTCTACGACGAACAGCTGCTTCTGTGTACTGTAACACCTGGACCACCATCCGAATACATCTGTCCCAAAAGAATTGTTCTTCCTAAGTCAAAACTCGTGTCGTCTGCATCCATCGCATATCAAAAATCTTTCTTTTTTATGCTTTCCTCACACTTCCCCAGGTGACTTGCCGTATGCACAATATTAACCTCAATAAATATGTAGCTTTGATGGCTCAAGAAAATTGATGCACATACAAATGGAATTATTAATAGGTGGGTGGTGTACATCACGTCCAGATGATCTTTCCTCAAGTGCATCAGCCAACAAAAGAAGACAATGCCTCTACCCTGATCTCTGTGCATAGCAGACATTTTCACAGTTTACTAAAGACCGTGGAAGCCGCCATTAGAACCGCTCAGTTTATCGCAGTTCACCTAAATTGTCGCTTGCAAATGAACTACAAATTGTCGGAGAGGAGGTAGGTCATTATGTACCGTTCGCAGTTCAGACCTGAAACCATCCTTGATTGAGACAAATTACTGGGAAACACTCGTAAGTCGGCTGTTGGCTCGACTTGTTGCCTAACACTTAGAAGGTTTTGCTGAACATTGTCTTCTTAAAAAAAAGTCTCTCAGATTTTTACCTGCATGTGTGCTAAAAGGAGTGGCTCTAGTTGAATAAACTCCCACGACTGCATAATGCCAAGTGTTATGCCGCCGCATTCTTCTTAAACTGCGCTATAATTAACCCAAGAAAACGAACCAAAAACCGTGAAATCATTATTTTTTCCTCCCGTCCTTAAAAAAATATCAAATAAATGACGCGAAAATAAATGTTCACAGCTTTGAGGTGAAATCATTTCAGAAATTGTTACTTAAAGTTTCTTTTTGAGGTTTGGCCGTGGTCCAAGAAATCGACGACCGACACTTCTTTTTGGCCAGTGTTGTTTACGTACAGAATGAGCCATGCACTGGATCTCCACTAAAGTGTTAAAATTTAGTAAACATTTGCTCTCGGTGATTGCGTAATTGAAACTGAAAGTGTTTGCCTACAAATACAAACGTTTCCTATTTAATTATCTAATGGCGCTAAGCACAGGGAATTAGAAATCACATCGTGATGATGATGAAGTCATTAGTGAAGCGAAACATCAGATTCTACTGCAAATTATTTGTTTTGGTTTTCGATTGAGTAATTAAATCGAGTTTTTCTTTCCTCTTCTACTTTTTGGTGAAAATGAAAATAAGTAGATCAGACTGGATTGGTGCGATTTTGTAAAATGCGGCGGCTTAGACCGAATTTTGTGAAATTTTTATTGCTCAACAAAATCCAAATAAACAAGAGATTAAAATATTTTCTTTTCTGTTTGTAAATATTTATAGAAATTGGAATTATTTAGATAAATGTTCATCAACAAATAAAAGAAATATTTCAATGAGCTTTTCTTTGTATTTGATTAATAGCTAACGTTGAATTGGGTCTATCAGATTTTTAACTAGATTCCTACGAGTCTGGCTGGTAATATTTTTAACCAACTAATTTCATTTCACTTTACCATATTGCCATGATATATTTTGTCAGGTGGCATTTTATTTCATAAAAATATCTTTAAAATTTTGTGCAGCTGTTGTTTTTTAAGTATCGCCTCAAGAATCGAGAGAACAGGACAACAGAGCATTGTCTAGCATGAAACGGGGCTAAAAGGCTGGGGAAGATCCCTGTGTCCTGATCATAAAACAGAAGAGAAATCATATCATGTCTAACTGTTCATATCAACCAAAGTATACATCGATTTATTATTATCGACTTTGTTCTAAAGAACTGGATTGATATTTTTCTTCCAGACCATTCAATCAAGGTAGTTTCCTAGGGCTCAATTCTATCACTTTCAATTTTTCTTACTTACTTACCCTCCTTTAATCCCTCCAGCGGGCTCTGTTTTGAACGACAGCTCTCAGCGCTGACCAGGATCTCCCAGTTGAGTTCTTCCGACGCGACGGGTTCCTTGCGGATTCCAGTTAAGGGCCTGTGTGGCTAGATTCTCGTTTTCACGACCTAAGGTGTGGCTAATCCAATTCCATTTCCTTCGCCTGATTTGTTCGTCTATCCTTTCTTGGCCAAACTACGCCATAGTTCTTCACTTTTTCTAGACTTCATAAATGACCTGTTCTCAATCCCGACAACTTTGCTGATGACGGTGTTCTGCATTATTCCTATGGCTTGTACCAGATCTTATCCAATCAATCAATTGTAACATCGAATTCATTCTTAATTGGGCCGTACGTCTCAGATCCCTCCTTCGCGAGCCTGTCAGCAGCCTCATTGTCCTCGATACCCTACCGTCAGGGGTCCAACAGAGCGAGACCCTATTTTTCCTGGTAAGGCTCTGGAGTAACTACAAAATTCCCCGCAACTACATATTTAGGAAGAAAACTTCCACGCCTTGATTGCAGCTTGACTGTCCGAATAGATTTTAACGTTGGCGTATTTCAAAACCTTCATGCATCCGCATCGGCAGAGACCATTCCAAACACGAGTGTTGTTTTACCAAGTCCCCCAACTAAGCACTAACACCGTCCAATGCTGCTTGACCTACGCAATCGAACGAGAACCAGTCTACTAAGTATGCTATTGGCACCCTTTATGGTCACCAAGATAATTCCGATTTCTTCGTCCTATACAATTTTTTAAAGCGCCAATTTTCTCCCTTTACGCCATACTGGCGATTTCCCTAGTAAAAATGTGTCATGCGCATTTGTTCACTATGCTTGCTAGCTGCGGGCGCCGTGCAACCTAGTGTATGCCTGCTGTGTGCTAAGTGCGGGCGAGTCTTATTTTTAACCAGGGGTACCCTGCCTGTTTCAGGCGCCGCGCCGTGCAGGCTAGTGCGTGCCTGCTGCATGCTAGGTGCAGGTGAGTTTTATTTTTACTCGGGCTGACACTGCGCGTGCGAAGATGTTATTTGCTCCATTAAGTTCTGCTTTTCTCATTATCATCATCATCATCATCAGGAGCTCCACAGCCTATTGTTGGCCTTGGCTTCCTCCAGCGTTCGCCTCCATGATTCTCGATCTCTGGCCCGACTTTTCCAGTTTCTTATTCCCAACTGCCTCAAGTCTTCTTCGACGTCATCTATATATCTTTTCTTAGGCCGGCCGGGTCTGCGTTTTCCTGACGGTACTTTCCCCAGCACTATCTTTGTCGGGTTCCGTTCCGCATCTCGTTGGACGTGACCAATCCATCGCAGTCTGTTTATTTTGATCACTTTGACAATGTTTGGAATCTTGCTGATTTCATACAACTCTGAGTTGTATCTTCTTCTCCAAATGCCATCAACCTGTATTCCTTTGTAGATCGAACGAAGAATTCTCCTTTCAAATCTTCCTACCAATGCTTCGTCTGCGTTTTTCAATGTCCACACTTCCGAACCATATAGTAGGACAGGCCTTATTAGTGTCGTGTAAAGTGCCAGTTTTGTCTTCCTTGATATATTTCTAGACGCCAGGTGCCTGCGTAGACCAAAGTAGCATTTATTAGCCAGTGCTATTCGTCTTCTGATTTCGGCCGATGTATCATTACCTTTTATTATAATGGTGCCGAGGTACACAAACTGATCTACTGCTTCTATATTGTAGGTGTCTATCGTTATGTTCTGTCTGCTACTTCTGGCGTTTTTTGTGTACATATATACTTTGTTTTGTGCTCGTTTATTTCCAACCCGATTTTTTTTGCGGCTTGCTCAAGTGCTACAAAGGTCTCCTTCATGCTCTCAAATGATCTTCCAAGGATAGCTATATCGTCGGCAAAGGCTAATATTTGCACTGACCTATCGAAGATGCACCCTGATGTGTTAATCGATGCATCTCTTACTGCTTTTTCTAGGGCCACGTTGAATAACAAGCAGGATAGTGCGTCGCCTTGCCTGCCACAACCACCTAACACCAAACATTTCTATCGCGACTCTGGCATCGGGGCAATGAGAAACAACTCGCTGGAGTGTTATGCCTCCTGAAACGAGTTGAATCCCATCAACCAACCGTAATTGAAATTTTATCTTTCGTAATTAAAATTAAAGTAGGAAAGGACTATATCATATAATCTTAGAGCTTTATAAAAGTCATCAATTACTACGTATACATGATGAGTTGAATAGTTGAGTTGAGGTTGAGTTGAATTTCCGACAATCGACAAAATTCGACAAAAATCAGAAACAAAACACAGAGATGCTGCTGTCAACTAAATCCAACCACTCAACTACTGAACTTTCGTCTATATACATAATTTCAACTCAACCCAGGTAGCAGAGCTGAGTCGAGTTCAATCGACCCTATCTCAACTCGACTCGCGTCTACATGTATTTGAACTTGGGTTCAACTCATCATGTATACGTAGTACTTATCTTGTTCTGGTATTTCCCATGTATATTATGAAATCTGGATTTAATTCTTAAGGTCGCGATCTGACCAGACCACTAATTGTGGTGAAGTCTATGCAGTTGTTTATTAAAGGCTGGGGCACATAAAAACCTACTCCAAAGTGTAGCGCCTCTACGTACCATGAATCCTTTACCAGTCCATCTTAGCGCTTGTAGTTCAACGATGAGTATTCTATATCATCTCAGCTCATCTGTTCTGACGTTCCATGTAGCGAATTTTATATCGTAGTTCCTTAAATTATTATTAGCCCTGGGACGATCTTGAGGTCTGTGCCGTAATACCTGAGTGTTTCGAATCTGACTTCTCGATTTCATATAAATTAATTGTTGTTTTCCAAGAGGAGGCCGTCAACCTTTCGCCCAACCCCCTAGCAGGAGGACAGGTTGTCTAATATTTATGTCTCGTCGGGGTATGGGATACCTAGGTATACTTATAGACACTAGGTGTACAGATTTTACTAGTAGGGATTGGTGTATTAACCATTGCCCTTAACTCTGCCCATTTTTCTGGACTAGGGATCGCACAAGATATCCTTTCGGAGTTAGATCAGAAAATCGTAATCATCATCGCTTACATCATAAAAAATTTTACGGAAATATGTTTATTTCACAGTAAATAAAATTTCTACAGAAAATTTTAACGTCTCCACTAAAGTTAACGTATTAAACGAATTAAAATACTCTATTATTTTTTGAACCCTAATAAAGGCTTTTATAGTAAAATCCATTAAAGACTTTCTATTCATTTTCTCTGTTTGAAAACACTTTCATAATTTTCATATTATTAATTTTTTAAGCTCAACAATTTCACTGACTACACAAATTGATCATTTTATGAGTTATTTTACTATTTATAAATATGAAAGCCACAAAAAAGACTAAAATAAAATGTTTGTTGATTAAACAAGACTTATTAATAAGACTTTTATAATTTTTCTTTACAGAACACATCACCTCTATGGGAGGATTTCGTGGCAAAAGCGAGCAAACTTCACGCTTGTTTGAGGTAAGATCAGTGGACGCCAAATATTAGACTTTCGCATTAGCTTTGCCTGATGCCAGCTCGTTAGCATTTATTATATAGGAGCTGCATTCATTTGCACGCTAAGAGAGAAAACCTCCTTTGACCGTGCCACAATCAGAAAGAAAACATTTTTACAAAGAAAGGAGTAAACCGTCACTAGCTGAGCCCCGCTCAAGTCCGCAATGGATTTTTTTTGGCCAGTTGTGATGTGCATGAGAAATGCGCAAACTGTGTCGGAAGCTGACTCTTTATGACTTGTATAAATTGCACCTGAAGAAAATTTTGTGGAGATCTTATGACTTACTTAACGGTACAAGAGATTGGCTGTTAAAATTAAGCTAATTGCTTTCACTAATGAAGACTTTATATTTCAGTGGTTTCGTTAATTGCTGACTTATTTTATTTATTAAATATTAAGGAGAATAAGCCGTGAAATTATTTTTGTAAATGTAGAAAATTACGTACAAATATTATTTTATGCTTGTTAAGTTAAATAGTGGTTATTAGGAAAATGTCCACAAGGGTACTTCTTAAAGTCCAAAGGAGGTTATTTTCAGGCAGATAATATATTTTGACTTTTAGAAATTATGTATAAATAATACCGTATGTTTAATAGGAAAGAGGCAAACGCGGTTTTTGTTTGTCTACTGAGGACGAATCTACAGTACATAGTGAAGACTGGAAAAGAGACACTAACTTCACTGTACATAAAAAAGGAGGTTCACAACGTGCGGCAGTTATCGCGATAGAACGCTGAATACATGAATACATAGTTTAAAATACCCTCCGCTATTCTACAAACCAGGACATGGTGCCATATGCTAGAAAGATCACGTATAGCTTTGTTGCAGGCAACTTGACAAATGAAGGCTATGGAAAGATATTTTAGAGTTTCAAAACAAAGTACATGGCAATTCCGTTTGCGGGTCAGTTCAACATTTGTAAATCCCACAATCAATGTGGAGAAATACTAATTTGAAGTATAGTACAATTTTTAACTACATTGAGCTACATTGATAATATAAATCGACCAACGAACCATTCAAGGCTTCTGAGCAAAAAGCACACGAAAGAACAGAAGCACACTTTGATGTAAGACAATTGGTTAACAAATTCAAAATTATCCGAGGAGATAGACTGTCGCTAGAGAACAATCATCAGCTACCTTTGAAAAGAACGGATATCTTGCTTACCATTTCCGATCTAATATTCTTTATATGGAAACTCCAAGCTTAGCTTTGAAATCACAATTTGTGGCAAATGTAGATGGCGATAAAACTTACGTTTTAATTCTGAAGATGTTGTACTAGTTCGGAAAGACTATTCCACAATCTAGTTGTTCTATTTATAAAAGAATTTCTAGATTGTAGTATTCGCGAAAAGAAGACTTCAAGGTGTGGGAGTGAGCCAAGTGGCCGAGTTTTGTATTGCGGGAAAAATATTATTCTGCGGCACGGCGGCCTTACTAATTTCAGTGAAACACTAGCTACGATAATAGTGATAACATTTTATCAACGCTGCTAAATTCCTACGGTGACTCAATGTGTCTATAGAGGCGCCAAGACTGCCATCACCAATGAGTTTCGTGATTTTGGCGCGATTTTGCATCTTGTCAAGCCAACTAAATTAGTTTTAGAGGTGCTATATCAGATAAATGAGTGGTATTCGAGGCGGGGTCTAATATAGGACTTTTAACTTGTCGCCCGGACTGCTGGCTGAAGGCAGAGCTTGTATCTCTTAAGAAATTCCAGACATTGAGATGCTTGTTTGGCGATTTAGAATATGAGCTGATTCTATCGCAAATCCTCAGTTAAAGCTATACCTAGAGTGTTTACATATGCCCCAGTCGTTACACGTTACGTTATGTTACACTGCCAATGAAATAAAAGGAAAGTCGGTACAGGTTATGTTAGAGAGGAGGCAGTTCTTCGTTTTTGGAGGCTTTGAATTCAACACAATTTTAGCGACGCCCATCAAGAATAAGTTCGATATTTCTGTTGGTAGAGTTGGACATGAGCTCATGATCATAAAAACAAGATTTAGCACGTACTTGTTTTATATTGTCTAAGGCTACTGTACGCAAAGTACAGTCATCGGCGAGGCTGTCAAGTAGATTGGAAAGAATTGAGAGCAGCTCATTTATAAAGATTAGGAAAAGAGCGGTGATAGAATTGAACACTATGGGAATATCGTTTTCTTTAATAAAAAGCCATAAAGAGCAATTAACTTAATTTAAAATTATTCGTCCATTGTTCTGCTACTTGACGGCGACTTCTATTGTTATATATATATATATTAAAGTTTGCATAGTTTTTTATCTTTGAAATTCCTTTTTATATAATTTGTTTATTGTGACATTTTTTCATTAAAACTAGCTAACATGTTGAGATGTTTATCTATAAATAAGAATTCAGAAGAAAAAATATGAATTTTTTAACAAATTTGACATAATATACCAGTTAAAAACAGCTAATGCCGGCTGTAAAAAAAGGAATCTCAAAGAAGACATTCGCTATTCTTTGCTAAATTAATATTTATTTGGACAGGCAAAAAATTTTCTATTGCCATAGAATAATTTACAAATAGACATTTCAAATACTCATAAAGTAATATTTGTTCACTTTAGTCGCTCTTAGATAAAAAAATAGCGAAATCGTAAAAAAAAATTTATCAATGCCACATTTAAAACGTTTGGCAGTGAAAATTTTCAAATAATTCATAAAATCTTCTAATTGGGCACCAAAAAATGTTTGTTTTGACTCCAAATTATTTTTAATTAATACAATAATCACCAAAGCGACAACCGAAGTAATTTATTTTTAAATTGAGAACACACTTGCTACTTATATCCACATTAACTGGAGTTTATTTTTATTTATATTTCAGAGCTGCCATCCAGGCAATAGCGGCCTATTTGGACGCCTTCCAAAAGATCGCAGACGCCGCAACAAATTCACGAGGTAAGTTTCTATCGGAGCCCCTTTCAATTTCCCAACATTTATTGCAAATTGGCCTTTTGGGCGACGAAGACGCGCAAAATGTGGTTTTCAATGAATGGAACAACTCCAACAAAAAAAACCCCAAAAAATTGTTGAACTTTCTATTTCGCTACGCCCTGAGAAATGTTGTTGATGTATGATTGGTCCATTATGCGGATTGTCGCGCCGTTTTCTTCTTGCGGAGACGTTAAGGAACTTTAAATCCGACTACGACCACATTAAGAACTACTTCCTCTTCTTTTATGGCATATTAATCATTGAACGCGTTTGCAATTTGGAAGAATACGAAGTTTTATGAAATTGTATTCGACAGTTGTGTTACTAATGATAGAGAAGTTTTATGAAGTAGTTAATGCGATGTTATCGACCTCTAGATTTTATGGGTATTTTAGTTCGCTGCTGCTGCTGGTGCTCCATTAGATTTACGAAGAGATTGAGTTTAACCATCAGACCATGTTATGATCCACAGTTCGTAATTACTTTCTTACTAATGAGATTTCGAGTTGATTTGATAGGAAGTAAATTGCCTTAGTAATTACCTCAAAAGTATATTTTTGTTTTCAAATTCGTGATAGTTTTGGGTATGCGAATCCAGATAAAACAGTTTTTGCACAAATTGTCTGTCAACATTGCTTCTCCAAAGAAATTTATTTAAGGACTACAAATTATATAATTTTTGAAAAAGTTCATCTTTTGCCCAATTGTTGGAACACATTTGTTTTAACAGTTGGACATTTTTGATATATCAAGGCTTGTTCGTAAAATTGTTGAAAGATTACAAACAAATGTTAAGGCACATACACTTTCGAGACATCTAATACTAAAGACATTTAATAATTTGTATAAGTTTGTAAAAAATAAAGACTTGGAAGCAAACAGATAGAAAAATATCTTTATTTCTAGTAATGTGAAATATGTGGGGTTGAAGAACAAAATAAAAAGAAGAAAAAATGTGAAACTACCTTCTAAATTTGCTATTAAAATAACAGAAGATTCTATTATGGTATGATTAACCATTTCATATATCAGATCCGCAATGTTGTCTGTCACAAATGTATTATCAAATGCTTCAAATAACAGCTGCTAACGTGGATGAAGTTTTTTGTAATATGGATTGATACTTTTAACACGATTACACTGAAATTGAAATCGTAACAGCAGTTTCGAAACTCTAGGAATGCCTAACTTTCTAATAGTACATCAAAATATGTAATAGACAATTTTATATAGCTCAAGTACTCAAGAACGAACGAGAAGGTCAACTAATCTATAAAACAATAAAAAAGACGAGTGAAAATCCCTTCTGCTTGACTGCTCTATTTATTTAATTTAGTTATAGTAAATTTACTAAAATGCCCTAATATCGTAAACCTTCTTACGATAATTCCTGAAATTATTAGCCAAGACGTTAGCTTCGTTGGCCGTTTTTTCGTTTAATCAAACCCAGTGTTTCGTCGAAGTCGATTCCTGTCTCAAGCCACTGCTTAGAAATCGGTACTAAACAATCCAGCTCCCAAAAGAATCGTCTAAGCATCATTAAAAGTATGCAGACAGGAATGAATGCATTGGTTTAGGCCCATTACACTAAATCGTTATCCCCTAGACTAAATAGGTGGTCCAACCACAACAGAATGCAGGTTGCATCAAGACAACTTCATGTATCAACAACCTGTTATTTTATTTTTAAGAGAAGATGGGTACTGTACCCAAGCAAATGCAAAACCAACTTATGAACATCTCGATTCTAGTCACTAAATGCGGTAAAACTCTGTACAAACAAACCCACTTTTCTTATACTATTTATAAGCGACCTTTGCTCAGCTTCCCCTAATCCATTCACATATTTTCTTATGTTTTCTATAACGAATCGATTCTATAAGAATTATGTCCAGCTCAGTTGATTAGGGCCACAAGAATCGAATTAAATTCGACGCCTACCCTCTTATCTCGACGAAAACCACGTTTAATGGTAGTTTAAATGTAATGGCTTATCCAGAACAGCCGTTCTTCTACACTTAAGAAGTTTTAATCATTTAGATCTTCGCAATCATGCATTTTGGGATCTCTTCTATAACGTTGATAATTGTAACATGTCTCCACGAAATTATGTCTAAGAGTTTATAGTGAATTTATCTACTTGAAGCTGGATCGATTAGAACCTCCGCTACCGGGATTAATTAGAACCTGCGCTACCGTTGATCCCTACGATGGAATGGCAGCGCTTTCTTTGAATCATGCTTAGTTTAGTTTCAAACCTATTACGCTTGGTTCTATGCCCTTTGTTGGTGGTGCATTACATCGTACATGGTTTTTGCTTAAAGACTATCAAGCTCTGCGCCAGGCCCACGGGATCTTCAAGACCTGATCATCATATTTTCTATATGCTGGTTCCAACGGAGTTTGGAATCTAATGTCACCCCTAGGTATTCCGCTTGCTGCAAGTAGCCTAGTAACCCGCCAATTGGTATTATCCGTTTCCTGAGGTATGGTACCGGAACCCTTTTGTCAGAGTTGACTATATAATCACTCCAGATGAATACCAAGTCAAGCGCTTGGTGCAGAATTTTACGACACTAAATTGTTCTAAGAGTTCATTCGCAACCCGATCAGCTCATCCCAACAGACTCGAGTCTCTCCCGGCACATTTCACTCACGCCATTGAGAACCAGTATGACAGTTCAAACACAAAGTTTATCAGTATTTCCGTTAGCACTACATGGACTCCACTTTAACTATTCTATTCTCTAATTATGCTTTAAAGTAAACTTCTAGACATTGCTCTATTATATGACCAATGACATCTCGAACTGGTCGTAAAAAGGGGACCATATAATCAGACCTTGTAAAGCTTTTTTTATACATTCAATAATTGAGAGATAGAATAGATCATTGTCAACTCGAGGTGTGTGCCAACATTATTACTACGTATACATGATGAGTTGAACCCAGGTTGAACCCGAGTTCAAATGCATGTAGACGCGAGTCGAGTTGAGATAGGGTCGACTCAACTCGACTTAGCTCTGCTTCCTGGGTTGAGTTAAAGCTATGCAGATAGACGCGAGTTTAGTAGTTGAGTAGTTGAATTTAGTTGACAGCAGCATCTCTGTGTTTTGTTTGTGATTTTTGTCGAATTTTGTCGATTGTCGAAAATTCAACTCAACCTCAACTCAACTATTCAACTCATCATGTATACGTAGTATATGTAACTCAATAATATTTTATTCGAAAAAAATAATTAATATAAGATCATTGTGAAAACATATAAGTTCAAACATGCGTCATTCTTACACCGTTCAAGTTTCATTATTCAATCGCCTTAAGGATGTTAAGAACTAGCTTAAAAATGTACAGAAAAAAATCGATTTTATTGTTACCAAATTGGATTTATAAGAATGTGGCTGCAAACATACGGAAAATGCATCCAATTTATTACAGCAAATTTTATATTTAGCACTTTTCCTAAAAAATGTTGGGAAATCAATCGAAACCATCCAAAACTTTATTATAAAGTTTGTGATTCAAGCTGAGGATTCACTTTCCCTCGAATTGCTTTTTTATATGAAAACTTGAAATTCTCTTTCAACAAAAATTGATCGTTCTATAAGATTTTTTCTTTAAAAAATGTCAAGTTATTTATCACCAATGACTGACAGCAAATGGAATGTCGTCAAATCGCATCATAGCTCATTATTAATTCTGCAGTGGAATAAAGTTTTTTTTTCAATTATACTCACAAACAACAATTAATAACGATAAATAACGAAACGAAATGAAAAATTCAACCTTAAGAACAGCACTTAACGTTGGAGTTTAATTAAAAAATTTATGTTTTCCTTTTCTTCTTTCGCGATATTCAAATCACAGCCCCTGCCTCTTTGCTAAAAATTAAACATTTAAAATATGCAGGCATTCAATTCGTCACGGGTCTCCTTACCATCTTCCATACATAATTAGGAAATAGAAAATTGGAAATGTCTCCAGCATCGAAAAAGAACTTAACTTTACAAACAAACTAAACTTTTCAAAACAGAAAATTACCTTCGTACCACCATCACCGGATACATTTGCAGATGGAAACTTCAACAGAAGTTTGCACAATTCTCCTTGGAGGAAATAACGAAGATTAGAAAAGTGTCCCCTTTGAAGTTACAGCAATTAAATCAGACCCACAGGTAGCACTTGGGTCTATATTTGCCTTTCTTAATTTTGGGATTTATAAGAATTTTAATAAGCACCACCTTGAACTCATTCCCGGTATAAATTCGTGTTACGAGGTGTCTAAGGACTTGTAGAAATCTTTAACAAACTCGAGGCAATTATCTAAGTAATAAGGATTTGGCCCATTGCTCCTTAAGGTTTATTTTTATGCCATAGTCCTAAACTTTTATATTGACCCATAAGAACAGTGAAATAAATTTGATTAGGGAAAAGCCCCTCTTGACGCCAGGTGATTTCTTCATTTCTCTTCATTTTTTTATACTTCCGCAAAACTCTTGAAGTGTATACCATGGGGTGAAATTGATACCACAAGAACTTGGGTCATAATCTTAATGTATGCACTTCTCGCTAACTGAATAGTATGTAGGAAGTGCTCGTAAATATCATAAAGCGAGGTAAGAAGACGTTCCTTGAAGAAATCCAATGCTTAAAGAATATGAGAAGCTCTTCAGGTATTAATTTCACTTGTAATAACTGCAACTACGGAAGGGCATTTAGCGGTCATATTTAACTTTATTCTTTTGTTGTTGCAAATTGGTAAAAAGTGCAATAGCACAGAAATTCTTATTGACCCGAACTCAGGTGATCAACTGGCTGGAACGAACGTTCACCTCTACCAGTATAAATGTATTTAACGTAGTATCGATTCCACTCAGAATTGCACATGGGGGCTCTATGCACGGTTAAATGTGTTGAGACTCGTAATTGCACTTTGTGTAAATATATTCATTGAATTGTGCAAAGTGCAACAACGATGTGGTGAGGCTTCTCTAATGAATTTGACCGTTGTCAGTCTAGCTCCGCTCTAATTGCGGAGGCCTCTCAAGCCCATTGAACACTCATGCTTTTTCAGCCTGCCAAGTGAGAAATCGTGCAGGTCTTTAAAATGCGGAACTGGTACACCATTTAACTATTCAACTGAGTCATATAAAATTCTATTTCAGATTATTACAAATAAAATAATTTGTTTTCTTCATTCTTTTGAAATCATTAAATATACCTCGTCCAATAGTTTTTTTTTTATAAATCCGTCTTGATAATATCTGTTATATATGTAGCACGAAAGAAAGTCCAATTTACTAAATTGCCAGAGATGCACGTTATTAAGCTTCAGTATCTTTTGAGTGAATTGAATCGAATTGTCATTATTCTGTGCCCCAGATAAAATGTTCCAATTGTTAATAAGCCCATATTGGCATGGCATCGAGGTTTGCTGCTGCTGTGCATGTCCGATTCTTGTTTTTTTTGCTCTCCCAAGTTGCACGTTCGAAATATCAAGTTGCACACCGGAACAAGTAAAATAGCATTCATAATGGTTATGATATACAGCCTCCGTTCAAATATGATATCATCGATGATATTCATGGCGATTAATCGATATTTTAAGAATTCGTGTTCATTTTAATTATAAATAATTTTTCCGACATTTTTTCCTGGTTACCATCCATTTTTAGATTGTTGTTTATTTATAGCAAAAAGGTATCAAGGAATACAATATTTGGGTTATCTGAAGATTAAGTATAGCCCGAAAAATTGAGGAATAAATAGACTACCATTAGCTCACAGTTCACGCTCACGTAGCAATGAACCCAATTCAAAAATGTTTTATAAATTTAAATATGTTGAAAATTAATAGAAATATTGAATTATTCGTCGAGTAATCAAAATAACACAAGGTACGAGATCCAAGTACCGAGGTCGGGGACGTGCTGAAAAGAACCCATGAAAAATCTTTACGTAAGTATATGGCAGTCCGCTTGGAATGAATTCAAAATCAGCCTGTGATATTTAGGTATATTTCCAATTTAAGCTTCGGAACCTCTCCCAAGCCCTACAAGAAAATATTTCCAAATGTATGGTATATGATACTAGCAAGAGCCGGACAATTGCAATGAAAATATTCGGTTATCAATCTAGGTTCTCCTCACAGCGCCGGCAGTGGGTGTTTATGGGATTCTAAATCTGGCCGCATGCTCCTCATTTGGACAGTGTCCTCTGATGATAGACACGTTTCTGGCCATGTTTTTCTGCGGCATCATCGTTTTCCTAGTTTTCTCCAGTTGTTTGTATAAAGTTTTCATATAACTTCTTGATTCCAGAATGTCATCCATCCACTTATTTCTTGGTTAGCCTACCTTTCTTTTTCCAGTTGGTTGGTCCTATTGTTTCCCATGGAAAGTCAGGATTAGCATTCATTCTTCTGAGGTTCGTACAACATGTCCGTACTATCCTGGTCTGCCCAGCTTTAGGTATATACAGGGTGTCCCGTCACAGCTTGTCCAGCGGCTAATGGTAGATAGTATAGAAAAAATGTTCGACAAAAACACAAAAAGGGGATCTAAATCTGCCCGTTTTCGAAATAGGGCGCTTTAAATTTTGGTTTTGGGGAAAAATGTAGTTTAATGATTTAGAATAAAAAGTTAATGAAACAACACCGTTTTTGCAACACCTCACAAAAGCGTGCAGCCGTGATGGTAGTTCCACGGGGCAGGTAATTGATCAACAACACCCCCTTGAAAAATCCCAAAAGGACGTTTGCCATTTTCCCGCGGATTCCACAACTTTCGCTTTATTTGGTGTTTTGGCGGTAGGAGCAAGTGGAGGCTCCATAGTGGCTGAAGCCAGACTGCTGGATCGATCGACGCACGTGCATAGAAATTTTACAGTGCTGCCACTACACCCAGATGCAAATTCCCTGAGACTCCCAGACTTTTCCCGCCAACCATAAGTATTAAAAAAATAGCGGAACTTTCTTTTGGTACGACCCTCGTATTTTAAGAGCCTCGGATACCACCAGAATCTCGTATAGTTAATGCTCCTTCCGCAAATTATTATTTTAATAACGATAGTTCCGGTTCCCTTTCAAAATTCAGATTTTTATTAATTTTTAAATAAACTCTCAAAAATTTATTACATAGAAATGCACATGCAATAACGAAATAATTAGCCGAAATATCATAAAATTGCCTTAAAATGTGACCAATAACATAATTTTTGTTATAAATTTAGAAAAGCTCAATTTCATCACTTCTGTGATATTTTTATGATTTAATCTCCTTTTTACGGTTTTTATTCCCTAATGCCTGTATCGATTTCTTTAGGTTCTACATTTTTATATTTTATTAAAAGCGAACA
Source organism: Thereva nobilitata (assembly GCA_963855945.1). Lineage (NCBI taxonomy): Eukaryota > Metazoa > Arthropoda > Insecta > Diptera > Therevidae > Thereva > Thereva nobilitata. The sequence goes on from OY979694.1 coordinate 22,012,766, forward strand.
AGAACTTAATTTATATAATTTATTAGATAATAATATTTTTCTCTTATGCTTTATTTTAGGTGCTTCCAAAGAAATAGGAACAGCTCTAACAAGGGTATGTCTAAGACACAAAGCAGTAGAAACTAGGATGAAAACTTTCACATCAGCAATTATGGACTGCCTCATTATCCCATTACAGGTTAGACATTTTATTATCATAATTGTTCAGATTTGAAAATGTAATTAATTATATTTTAGGAAAAACTCGAAGACTGGAAACGTCAAGTTGCCACTTTAGATAAGGAGCACGCCAAAGAACATAAACGATGCCGTACAGAATTAAAGAAACGTTCAAGTGATACACTTCGATTGCAAAAGAAAGCACGTAAAGGTCAATCGGATACAATTCAATCATTAGTTGATTCACATATGCATGATGTTACGATGAGACGTGCTGAATTAGAAGAAGTCGAACGGAAATCATTAAGAGCTGCTATGGTTGAAGAACGTATGAGATATTGCAGTTTTGTATATATGCTACAACCAGTTGTGAAAGAAGAATGTGAAGTTATGTCTGAATTAGGTCATTTACAAGTTAGTTTTAAAAATATTAGAAATTTAAGTATTATATCTTACTTATTGTTGTATATAATTACAGGAAGCAATGCAATCAATTGCAATTGTTACTAAAGAGCCAAATGTCCTGCCACAATCCTCCGAGGAATTAATTTTAGAGTCAAAGTCAACAATAAATTTATATCCAGAATCTCCAGGTGGTAATTCTGGCTCACAAGGCTGTTCAAATTCTTTAGGATCTAGGAAAAGTTCTGTATGTTCAATTAGTTCAATGAATAGTAGCGGGTCTAGCGGGTCACCCGGACATCATCATTATCAAAGATCTCTCTCACAGGTATGAATACTTTAAAAAAAGAAAACAAGTCTTAAAAGTTTTTTGTTTACATTTTTATTTTCAACGAAATTATTGTATTCGTTACTTTTTTGTTCTTTTTATTATTTTAATTCTTTAGTTAATTCCCCCTGCGATTCGTTTAAAACCTGGTGAGTCCAGTGATAGTGGTTTCTGTTCATCCCCAGCGCTCACATCACAGGTGCAAATACTTTTTTTTTAAGTTTACTTGTATTTTAAATTCTATTCTTCTTGTTGCATGATAATTCTATTATATATTATTTAGTTTTTCTTTAACAAAAATGTTAAACAATTATTTTTATAAATTATTTAAAGACATCAACGTCAACAAGTCAATCACATGCTGTATCAACATGGCCACCACATTCCCAGGATGTTGTACAAGCAACGGATAGACCACATACAATATCTTCAGGTAGTAGAAATTGATTTTAATTATTGTATAAAATTTCGATTAAAATTCTATAGCGTATGAAAAAGGACATCAACGTCCTGCCCTTACAGTGTATACCTTCCAAAATCCAGAAACTATAATGGAATCACAAAAATCTCCAGCTACTATAGTTTGTCGACCGCCGTTACCAGTTGTAAGTTTTGATTTTTTATTAATTTATATAAATATTGTAAAATTTATAATCAACAATTATATTTTTTATATTATAGAGATGTTCTTCTTTGGAAAGGCCTCTGTCTTCCACTGGAATACGGAATAATAACGTCAATTTAATACAAAGGCAGTGCCCTTCACCTATTCCTGCGCATATAACAAAAGGTAAGTTAGAAGAGATAATGCACCAATTTCACCTTATTTTGATGATCACATGATGTGACACAATTGAATTTCACTAGTTGTTTACTCTGAACTTGCCGATAAGAATATCGGCATTCCAATTCCTGTCCTTTGGTCATGGACGAAATGCTTATTATCGCAATACTAAAATTTAATTACTTAAAAATTTAACATTTAACTACTGCCTTTACTAAAACCTAATAACTATTTTAGAACTACCACAACATCAACCAACTTACGTTAACATGTCTGAATTGGCTTCGATGGCCGCAATGAAAATTACTAACCAACAGTTGCAGCAACAACATCAGCAGATAATGCAACAGCAACAGCAGCAGCAGCAGCAACAACAATATCAGCAATCGAAACCTCAACAGCCCCTACAATCTAATTCTCCTAACTCAAACCAATCCTTATCGCAAGCCCCTTCGGAATCCCCGGCAAACCTAAATAGTCATCAGCAACAGATTAGTTCCTCGGATTTATTGCTATCAGGTAATGCAGTCTCCAACCCATCACCGATGACAGCAGGAACAACTCCGTCCAGTGGGGATTCACCTCCATCAACATCGCAGAATAACTCACCCCAATTAACTAGCTCCCCACAAACCCCATTAACAGGTAGTGGTTGTGTAATCGCTAGTAATAATTACTCTACTAAAGATTCTGTGGCTGTGGAGAACGAGTTAAAAATTACCGAGACTGATACGAGCATTTCTAATGCAAACAATCAAACAACAACAGCAAATAATACCCCTCCCAATAATCAAAATTCTCCAGCAGAAAATGACGATATACCACGTGGATCTGTTTTAGAGAAGATGTCATTGTTTGAAAAACTCGAACAACAACAATTGGTCAACAACAATCCGCCTCCACTAAGTAGCGGAAGGAGCTCCCATTCTATATCGTCGGGCGATAGTATCTATGGCAGCCGAAAGGAAGAAATTTACAAGACGTCTTCAGGGGTGAATGATAAGGATCCAGGTAATTTTATGGTTTTCTAGATAGCTTTTTGATACTGCGCTCAATTAAGGCTTTCCTTTTGTACGATTTTCTCTTTTCAATCGTGTGATTAAACTGTAGCAGTGATGGATCCCTTAAGGATTTTGAATGATTATTTGAGGGCGGGTAAGTAAAACATGATGTTCGCCATGAACTTTAGGGTGGGCCGTTACTAAGGAAGCATTCAATATTTGCAGAAAAGTTGATTTGACTAAATTATACCGAATTTATCTTTGCCCTGACATTGAAAATAACAAAGTGAAGCTTCAAACTTTTTTTGTTTCAATAAAGTCAAGTGTCGTCACCATGGAATTTTAGAAGAAATTCGGGAGAACAATATAACTTTTACAACTTATGTATTTCTTTTTCCCTGCCACGGGGTTCAAATCAATTTGATATTTTTCAGTTACTTGAATTTTACGTGACTGTTCTTTAAAAAAGAAGCTTGTAAGATAATTTAAAGTTGTTCTTAATAAAAAAAGAGACATTCAAATGTTTTGATAGGACGCTGGAATTAATCGTTGTGCTACATTCTTGTTTTCTATTTACTACATGAAAAAATTTTGTCGTGTGCGTAAAACATACTTATTAATTAAATCGAAGCTTCTATATAGATAGTAGATACTGCCCCTTTCCAGAATGTTTAATGTGTTTAAAACTTTTTCAACCCTAAACCTTAATTTTTTTATTTATTTCTACTAATCTGTTTAGCGCATTTACCCCCTTCAGAGACAAGCTAATTTTTTGGTGTGATAAACTAAACCTAGAGATCACCTTTTGTGCTACTACCAGTCCATCATGTCGCTCGGGTCATGGTGCCATGTTAAGTAGTATGCTTAATTTGAAGGATAGAGGATAACAGGAATAGGTTAGGACGGAGTAGCAGATGGCGATAGACCCTACGTTTGAACTCTAGGATGTTGTACGTGTTCGGAAATGCTTACTGTGATGGATTGTTCCACATTCGAATTCTATTTATATATTTATAAATGAACTTCTAGACCGTATTGTGCGTAAAAAGGATGGCTTCGGTGTGGGGTGAGCAGAGCGGGCGGGCGTATTGTCGTGCAGACAGGAAGGCGATGATTTTAGTGAAGCAGTCACTATGATAGTAGCTATCGAATTTTAATATAGTGGCTCAATGAGTCTGTGATACTCCTCTCCTTCTTTTTCGATAGCCTTACAGCCCCAGTCGAGCCTTGTCCTTCTTGTCTTGTGCTAAGGAGTTTTGCTGCATCAGCCTTATCAGTATCAGTTTTTGCTTTCTGATTGTTTTTTAAGTAGCCAAGCGGCATATAAATCTTGCTGTTACTAGGAAGCGCTTCGATTCACATCTGCATAGTCAGAAATCGTTGTTCCACAGTCATTAATACGACGCACTTTCTCGAAAAAATTGAGTTTTTTAGCGATACGCCTGAGGCCCAAATGGTTTCTTCAAAATCGATTGTATCAACCAACCAAAAGGATATTTCCGTAATATCAACAAGATCTCTAGTTATCAGACGACGATTTTTGAGCATCAAATCATAGACTTCCTTGACGTGGTGTTCATCGGTAGACGCCGAAGGAAGACGTTCTCTGCGTTTTTCGAATACCTTATACCAATCAAAAACACTCGCTCTGGACAGTGCATTGGTAGCAAAAACCTTCTTCAACATTGCCGAAATTCCATATTTGTAGCAAAATTTAATGCAACTTCTTTGCTGAACCTTTTCACTCATTTTAAAAATCTATAAACGCACTTTTTTATATCTAAAGAAACGTATATCGTATATTTAATTCTAAATATTTCACTTATCATTAAGCCGCATTATTGGTCGTACTTTGGTGTAATGTTCTTACTTCGAAGGTGAGTTAGAGTATAAGATAGGCTAGGATGATTTTGAGGGTGCTGTAAAAAAACCTTTAACTCTTATGTTGGGCTCCTGGATATTTTATAAGTTCGGGAATACTGACGGTTGAAGGTAATTTCACACTGTTATTATGCTATTCGAATCGGTAATCTGTATTTTTTTTTCACAAAATATTGATTACGTAAGGCATCATAATATGTAGTTCATTCATAACACCATTATTCACAAAACCCATTTCATAGAATTTAATAAGTTCTATATATTGTTTTTCGTTTTTGTGCATTCCTTCATATTGTTAACAATAGTTAATGGTCATCTCTTTTATTTAATATATAAATTTTTACCAACTATTGCACATAAAAATATTTGCAATACATCTTTCGAAATAAATATAAATTTCACAGTCCACAGTTATAGATAACAATAAATATTCGTATACCTACCTAAAAATTGTAAGTATTTCCCTAAAGTTAATAAAACAATACATCTTTTGATATATTCATGTTTTATTCCTGTAAGTGTTTTATTTTTGCAAGCTTCCTCATCAAACAAACCGTCTTTGATCATGCTTTAAAACAATTTAATCAACTGCCGAAAGCAATTTTATTCCATGTAAAAAATTTACTTTTTGTTCTCATTGTTCCATTTTTTTTATATAAAACTTTTTTGCCATTTTCTTTTCCTTATATCAAATTCAATTTACTTTAGAAAACGACTCCACAAAAGTTCTTAACTCAGTCCACACTGCTACAGCTTTTCAGACAAAAACAATAAAAAATATATAAAAGAAAAAAAAAAGAAAAGAAATTCGTAAACAAGAGGAAATGCCTCTACAGTACGTGTGGCATGCAAAATGAAGTTTATATATTATATTTTATATTATTTTATATAATGTAACCACCTTAGAACATATTAAACTGAGGCATGCAAACTTTTAGTGTAGAAAAGTAGAAATGAAATTTGTTTGCAATATGATTTTTTTTATTTTATATTTTATATTTTTATTTTCAAAAATCCGTTTTTGTTTCAACGATTTATTTTTTTTCTCTCTCTTTCTCTGGTTTTGTTTATCCTCCTATATCCGTTTTAAAAATAAATAAAAACAAAAATCATTTCACCTTTTCATGTCATTTCCCATATATGTCGTCCTTCAAACCTTATTTCCTATCAAATCCTTAATCAGTAGATCAAATTTATGAGGACTCGATACAGGAGCTGAACAACTTGATTGGTGAGCTCGATTCATTTCAACGTGAACATGAAATGAAAGAACAGGAAAATCGATTGGAGTTACAGCAAGGTGGTTTTAATAAGGATCCACTTAATCCTCAATCAATTTCCTGTGTGGACACTGACAGTGACAAGATATCGATTGGAAGTTTAAACTACTCAACCCAAAGCACGAATGCAAGTGATGTCAAGTTCGCGTATAGTGATTCGGAAATTAGTCGATATGTTAGTGAATCAAGTTCTGTAGGATTTGAAAATCCGACATTTGCACACTTTAATAATACAGATGAGGTGGACAATAAAAGCAATGATGACGATAGCGGAAGTGGTCAAATAACAATTTATGATCATAATTTTGTTATAGCACCAGACATTGATTATATGCGACAGAATTCTGAAATTGTTGTCCTTAGATGTAAGGATGTTACAACAACAACATCAACAGCAACAACTGATGCCTCTGATGGGAATGAACCAAAACAGCGACTCAGTTCATTTCGTTCTGATCAACTTCAGCAAACATTACAACGCCAGCAACAACAACAGCAACAACAACATCAACAACAGCAACAAAATTCCCCACAGTCCGAGAAGCGATCATCAACTACATCGCTAGTATCATCAGATAAAGGTACGGCTAGTATCGATGATTATAAACTGACAAAAACAAATTTGAAGCGAGTTGAAAATTATTTAGTCAACGACCCAAGTACAAATAAGACATCCATGAAAGAATTTAAAGCGAATCTGGATGAACGTCTTCGCTCTAAACCGATCATATCACCAAGACCGGCTTCACTGTCGGGTTTGTTTTTTGATTTTCAATTTAATTTCCGTTAATTATTTTTATAATTTTATTTATAATTATGGTTTCGGGTTTTTGTTTATATTATAATTTTCATCTTTTTTAATTTTTTTATATATAATAATTTCAATCTTTTATTTTTGTATATTATTTTATACTTTTTCATTTTTTAACTGTTCGTTTTTTGTCATGATATAAAAGTTTTCTTGTGATTCGCCTCCTTGTCTAAATTTTGAATGTCTATTAACTATTATATACATATCTACACATTTGTTAGTTTGTATATTGATTTTTTAGTAAATTTTATTAAATATATATCCATTTCTATCTATTCACAATTATATAGGCTGTGTAACACGAATAGCACGTCGTTCCTCTGTCAACACAACAAAACCACCGCCTCCTATACGAAGAAGTTCTTCCGTGACACCAAGTCATAATCTTACAACTCCGGTAAGTGATAAATTACTTTAACAATAGACTAAAATAGAATCAATGATATCTAGCGTTGTTGTTGGTGAAACGGGGCTCCTAAAAAGGTTAGGGAAAATGGGATTTTTTTAGATTAGAAGCTCATATTAGGACTACACCTAGTAATTTTTTATTGTACTTTGTTTGGGCTAAAAACTGTAAGCATGCTTGACCTGAGTGCCCTTAAACTCATAGGAGTGTTTACTTTAGTGATTAAGTTATAGAAAAGGTTAGATGCTTTTGGGGTTAATTGAGGATGAGGAAATAACTTACAGATTACGTAATAAAGAATTATAGGCTATGGTTAAAATTCATTCTAGGATAGGCTAGTTGCTCAATAAAGATAAATTATTTGTAAATTATCTCAAAGATTAGATGATTAGAATCAAGTATTACTAACAATATAGAAATAACAATAAACAAGGCTTAATAACATCCTACTAATAGAGAGATACGTTATTTAATAATTATTATGATTGAAAAAATTAACTTTTAATGATACAAAGTCCGACACACAAAACAATTATATTATCACCATATTTTACAAATGTTTTTGTACGCTGCGATGTAAATATTATAATGAATTTATCGACTAGTTGATAAGATATACTATTTACGAATTACAAAAAAAATGTAATATATGTATGCTCAGCGAAGAGATTATTTTATGAATACTTCCTATATTTAAATACCACTCGCTTGCATGTACATATAACTCGTCAGATTAGGTGAGGGTGATGGCATTTGCATGCACGACGAACATTTTTATTTTACTTCCGTAAAGAAGGGAGAGTTGAAATCGATATTGGTAATAAAGGGATGTCAACTTTACCGCGTGGCGGAGAGGCTTTTGAAAAAGTAGAAATAAAAGAGAATAAAAATAGGAAAGTTAAAGGAAGTAAGAACAAATGCATGTCATTTCTCAGATATTATACGAGTTTAAAATGATTCCAATTGTGTCTATTGTAAACGAGGAAGTTTAGTGATGGCCAATAATCAATATATACAGGCCTATTCTGAACTTCGCTGAAATTGATTCCGCTGGAATTTTCTTACATTTTATGGTACCGATGTATGAAAATTCCAGCGAAGCTCGGAATAGGCCTGATAGTTTTAGATTGATTTAACGCATTAAGTGCATTGCCGTGACACCAGGCTGCTTAAACAGGTTTAGCAATATGCCCACTGGTTTGTCGCTTATAGACTTCAATGTTCGAGAAAGGTTTCGTTAAACAATGAAATCTTGCTCCTTACTATCGCGTCGCAGTGACAGAGAACATGAACATGATTCATCATCCTCGAGACAAAGCCCAGAGGTATGTCCTCTGCCTTTCGTATCCTCCATAGATAATAATTTAGAGCAAAGTATTAGTATGTTGTCATCCTTTCTACTGTGCCCTACCAATTCTTTAGCCGCATATCAAGAGTGCACGACAAGTAGCCGCTAAAGTGTGGTACAGACTTTGCCAGTATTTTAGTCGAGTAATTTACTTACCACTAAACGTCTTAAAACTGATGTTACTAAATTACTCGACTAAATTTGTCTGTCCATACTGGTTTACTTACTCACTCGAGTACTGGTTTACTTACTTACTCGAAACTGTTGCTTTTACTCCAGATCGTAGCATCCAGGCATGCCTCTGCCTTGGGGCCGTTCGTGTATCATACAAGTTTAGCCTGTGGTACCTTAAGGAAAATTCAGTCTACCCTTTCTTGTATGTGCACGGAAGAGGGCTTAAAAGATATTTACGAGCATGCAATCCAATAGCATTCTCGTTTCCGGAATTTCGTCTGTAACTAAAACAATTGCGTGGCGTCCCCGCTGAAGACCATAGCCAGATGAGTAGCGTTTATGGTGGGTTTCTCTACCTCAATATAAAGCGGTACCAAAGTAAAGAGAGTTTATAGTTCTGCAGCCGACAAGGTCCGAATAGCCCTGGTGATGGAAAGGAAGGTCATTCTTTTAATCTTGCTTAATTTAGTTATGAAGTATTGAATATGGTTCTATGCAACCACACTCATGTTCCGTAAGTTACCGCGGGTCTTTTGATGTTGGTATTCTCATCAGAATGTCGACAAATTTTTAGATCGTAAATAGTTATAAATTACTTTATAACAAAAAATTATTTCCATTTCAGAATTCGCCCAATTTAATTCAGCAAAATTTAATGAATACATCAGCAGAAAGTTTGCCACCACCACCAGCATATTTACTTGATAGAACGAATAATGCATCACCAACAATAAATGTAGCAGAAACAGTTAAAGCATTAACGGTTATAAGACATACACCAGCGAGTCCTAGTGCTTTAAGAAGAGCACAAAATCAACAAATAAATCAAACGCCAACAATACAGGTAAAAATTTTCTCCATAATAGAGTTTTTCAATCATTTAACTATCAAATCATATTATTTTTTTTTACTTCTTTTGTTTTAATAATTGGCCATTTCTTTTTTTAAAACATCTACTTCCTCTCAATCTCCTTTAGACGAATAAACAACATAACAACACTACGAGTTTATTTTCACCTACAATGAATGACGGTTCAATAGGTTCAATGTACACACCACCGTCATCCAATTCCAATACAACAAACACATTAAATAGTGATAATCATAATTCTGTAAGTAAATATTTCATTTATTTTATTTTTCAAAATTCATTTTCATTAATAATTTATATGCAAATTGATTGAACTTTAACTAATTAAAAAATATTTATTGTAATCGTTTCAGTCTTTTAGAACAACCAATTCAAATTCGCCTGGTATATATGCACAACCTAAACAAGTCACTAAAATGTCTAGTTTTAGAAGTCCTAGTCCAGGTAAGAGTTTATTGTTGTATTTTAATTAAGTTTATAAAGTGATTTTTTTTAAAAAGCAGCGGGCCCACAGAAAACAAGCACCAGCTTAATAGCACAATTAAATGCCCGATTAACGCCAAGCAAACAAAGCAATCAACATACCCAGCAAGCACCCCAACATAATGACTATACAAGCTACCATCATGCCTACCAGGATAACAGAAACCAAACGCAAACGGCACAATCAACACATAGTTCAGGACAGAATTCTCCGCATCATCAAAATTATATACAGTCAGAACAAATTTACTCACGTGCAGGGGAACGATACTACCATGGTAGCCAACATCAACATCAGCACCAGCAGTCTCAACATTATGATGGTAAAAATAATCAAATCTATACCTCTAGCACCCAGTACCAACATCATCACTATCACATTCAAAACGATTCCCATCACAATCAATCACAATCAGGTGCAATCACAAACTCCCAAGCACAGTATCATCATCATAACCATCACCATCAGCACCATCATCCGACCCATTGCCATCAACCAGTCGAACAGCAGAATCAACAGCCGATATCTCATCAACATAACCAGCACCATCGTTCTCATGTCCATGCGCAGCACCAGCTGCAGCAACAGCAGCAGCATCAATCTAGTCGCCATAACATCCATCAGAAAATTCTTGTCTCTACCAATCCTTTTATAACAACGACCACTGTTCACTATTCCTCTTCCAGTTTCGGAAATAGTACTCCAGGACAGTATGCGGCGAACACAAGTAAATCTCTTAACAATATTTTTTTGCCTACCGTTTTCTTTGCTGCTGTTGAGTTTGCCTAATTACATGAAAGATGCGCTGCTGCACTCGAGGGAGCTGGTCCGGATTTTGTTTTGTTTTCCTTTTTGCCCTTTTTAATTTTATGCTTTTAGTTATCACATTTGATTGATTACAAGCTGATAACGAAAGCAGATTTTAAAGATTTCATAATATGCTTCAATTTTAGTTGCTTCTCTTGCAATTTGATTGAGCTTTTAAGTATGTTTCTTTTGTTTTTTAAGTAGTATACCAACAAAACACTAAATTTAAAGAGTGCGAGTGTTTTTTGTGTTGATGCTTACACCTAAGTGCAACCTTATTTCTGATCAGTTGCCCTTTAACACATGAATTTTACAAAGATTTTTATTTGAATACTAACTTGTTTTTTTTATGAAATTTAAGTAATATTTAACTTTTTATTATAGAGTTTTTATGGCAAAATCTAGTTAAGAATACGTAGAATTTTATTATATTATATAACTTGAGAAAAAAATAACCAAACACAAGATGAACAAATTTGTATAATATATATAGTCGCATAATGAAGTCAGATCACCAACACCATGATTCTTTACGAATTTCTTTATCGTTAGAGAAAACGCAACGCTTTGCTCAATAACAATAATTTCTTAAATTAATGTGGCTTTACACTCGGAATCTGGTCCTCGCCTCTCAATCCCGATTCCGATGTTTTCAGTTTGGCATCCATAGCATGTTAGTCTAAGCCATTCTTCTAGTGGAGGTAACTTCTTAAGATCATATTTAACACGACAATGTCCAAAGAAGAGTCCTAATATGATTCTGAGTTCTAACGTCGCATCCTTTAGAAAGCCTAGATGACCGATCAGATCGCTTGGTTTAATTGGCTTGCTGCGCTCTAGAATTACAGGCAGGTATTTTGCTTCACTTGAGAACTTCAAGGTCACGATATTTATGGTCGATTCAGTTTCCATAATGTCGCAAATGTTACTAGTTTTGTTTTGGCGTGGCTAATGCTGAGTTCCTTATTCATGCCGAAGCTGTGACTCAGACTGAGGGCAGTTTGCAATAATTCAAAAATGACTTGAACATTCTTGCTCCGAATATCCCAATGACATCAGCATAACCATGAGCTGTTAAATCATAACGAGATTAATTTCTCTAGGAGATCACAATCGACCATAGGAGTGCGGAGACGATCCCTCCTTGTGGGCAATCTTTAACGGCTTTGACAGTGACGAAACTAGAGTCCATGATAGCATTTCCGTACACAAGCATGGATTTGATCTATTCCGGATGCATGAACTCCTTTTCTTGTAGCAGCTCTTTCAAAAGCAGTGTATGAGATGCCTCTTCCTGTAACACCTGGTACTTTTTCGAACGTCAGGTTGAATAGGAGCCTCGCCAACCGTCCCCTTACCGGAATCCAATATTATAGATGGTGTTTGGTCTGTTTAGTGTTCCGGATATATTTTATTTTTTATCATTCTTCTTAAATGATATGTAAAATATATTAATCACTTTTTTGATTAACTAAAGTCATTGCTGAACATTGGGAAAATTGATTTTGAAAAAAACCATCTATAGAATTAAAATGTTGAAAAATAAATGATTAATTTTAGAAAAGTAATTGGCTTATTCAGATTATTTTAACAAAATTTATAACGGCGATACAATTGTCATATTTTTGTTGAATATTACTACAAAGCGAAATTCCAAAATCTACAAAGATACAAACTTAAATATATAATTTAAGTAATTTTATAATAGTTCTTAAAATAGACAATTGTAAATACGTTTATTTATAAGCTTTTCATCACCAGATTTTGTTTCAATTTTATCTCACGCATTCTTGTATTCTTAACACTTAAAACTCTGAAATTTTATACTAAATCGCTCAAATTTGAATTTAATTGCCCTTCAGATTACACGCCCTCCAATAACGAAAAATCTGGAAGTATCAGAGCCAAAACAAAAGCTGAATTTTTAGAGAATCTCAACGCAAAATTAGCTAAACAAGGTTTATCCGGTAGGGCATTTGCAGTAAGAAATTTAATTAACAGTAAAGCTTTGGTAAGTATATATTAATGTCACAAAAATATAATTATTTCATTTTTTATTTTTAATAAATCTGTTCATCTATTTGTTTTGTTACAATATTTCATTTCTTTTTCTTTCAAAAATTATATCTCAGCACTTTGAAAATTTAAGTAGACTTCACAGACAAGAGAAAGCGATTAAGGTAAGAACTTAATGGAGCTTTCTCAAAAACGGTTAACGGTTGTGGTTGATTAATGGAAAATTTTAAAACAAAATTAATTTTAATGATTTAAGAGTGTGAAGAAATTAACGATTTAGTTTATTTGGAAATTTAACCAGCAAAATTATTATTATTTGAAAATTTATGGCATACTTTTATTTTCAATTATTTATTTAAGTTTTTTTTGGAAGGTTTAACAAATCATAGGCGGCTTTAATATCTATTAAGAGTTTTGAAACTCTGAAAGGTGAAAATCTGATCGATTTTTGATTTGCCTAGGCTGAAGCCACCTGGTGTGGCCTATGATGTTTCTAGCGTATGTGCCTATCCTGTTTTGTAGGATAATGGAGAATATCGAATACGCGCTACTCAACAACGTTATACCGCGATAATTGGTGCACGTTGTGATATCTACTTTTTTATGTTCCGGATACAAGTTGCTTTTTCCAGTCTTCCGGCTTCCTTCTCATACTAATTCTTAATTCATGAATGGTTTGGGGTAGTGTAGGTCCTCCATATTTAACCAGCTCCGTGGAGATGCCGTCTGCAGCCGAAGCCTTATTGTTTTTGAACCGGTTTATGGCTCTGCTAACATCTTCTAAGCTTGACGACGGCAGCGTAGGATCATCATCAGATATTGGTGGAGCCTCCATATCCATAGTTAGCTCTCCATTTAACAATTCATGAAAGTGGAGTATGTGCAACGTGGTGTGAATCGCGTCATACCGCGGACCCTTTGGTAAAACACCTGCGCCTGGTGCGACCGCCGCTCTCTGTACTGTTCTAGTTCACAAACGAGATTTTTCTCCCAGGTTTCCTTTTTCCGTCTGTGAGTGAACTGAACTCTCATTTTTTCCTTTCTTAGCTCTTGAATAAGAATATAGCGGCCTTGGCAAAATTTTATCTATATTTCCACAAAGAATGTTCAATGAAATTAAATTTTTCTCGGTTCCGTGACAATATTTTCCCCGCTAGGTTCATTACGCCCTGAAATGTTGAACTACTAATACAAAGGGTGATGCATAGTTTTAACACATAAAAAAATATCATTCGGCACAAATTAAAACAAGCCATATGTTAAAGAAGATATCACTCTTTCTGACCATTTTCAAATTTGATATGAAAAATCCTTACAAAATGAAAATCATGTCAAAGTGCTTTCAGCAAATGGTGGAGAACTTATTTTTGCTACTGTTAATAATTATATTAGATTTTTCACAAATTTTCAACTAATATTAATACTGCACTGTTGCTTTTAAAATAATTCTATTAATATTGCTTAAAATTTAGTTAACATATTTTTTAATGATTCTTTTTTTAAATATTTCAGCCTGATCCTCGGCTATGTCATGAATCGCTAATGGATCAAATAAAACGTGGAGCTACATTAAAGCGCAATCGAACAATAAATGATAGAAGTGCCCCAAAAATACACTAAAACTAATAAAACACTAAAAATTAGAAATTTAGAGCAAGCAAATTTGTTTTCTAACATGAACATTATAAATTAGAACTATTGTATACACTAAGCTCTGAACCAACAATTTTCAAAATTACAAAATTTTGAATTTTACTGATTTTTTATACAAAGACTAAAGAGAAAAAAAACAAAGGATGTTTCATATAACTTAAAACATAAAAACTTTCTTCGCCGTAAAAAAAACACAACACAAACAAATAAAAATAATTTGAATTTTAGAAAAAGGAAAAAAGATGCTATGAAATTTTGTTTTTGAATTTTTTTTTGCCAGTGAATTATTGTTTTTCTTTCTAATATTTTTATTATGTTTTTTTTGTTATTTTATTGCACATAAAAATGTATAAATTATTTTTGAATGTAAAAAGAAGGCTGAATGGAAAAATATTTAACTTTTATGTAATAAATTATTGAAGGAGTAAATAAAATTTTATAAAGAAAATTGATGGATCATTAGAATTTTATATATACATACATATATCAATTTTATTTAAATAATTGCAAAAAAAAAATTTAAATTTTTTAATAAATTTTTATCGCGTAATTGTTTTTTTTGATAACAATTAAAATGGAGTTAAAATATTTCAAAAAGAAAATCATATCATTGTTTTAATCGGGATTTTAATTCTATATAAACAAAACGTATCGATCCTTTTATCAAAAACTTTATATAAATTTTTACCGAAAACTATATCCCACAACAGATAAAAACTCCTTCGCTAAGAAAAAAAAATAAGAAATCATTCAGAGGCTATTTTAAGATTTGATACTTTTTCAAATGTTTACATTTTTATTTTTTATAATCTTTTTTTGAATGAAGAAAAATAAAACAAAAACAAACAAATTATTTAAAAAAGTAATTATATATCTATGTATATTTAAAGGAGATAACTGTTGTATTGTTAATTATTTACCAAAAACAAATGAGAAGCAACTACCGAAATTGAATTTTATTTTATTTGAATTTAGAGAAAAAAAATTTCCTATTAACAGTGAACAAAAGAATAAAAATAATTATAAGAGAAAAACAAAAATAAAAAAAAATATATATATATCAATACGAGTTAGTGTATTTTTCTTTAATTTAATTATTATTATTTCTCTATACATCTCTCTCTCTATATGTAAATATTTTTGAATTTTTTAGTTTGTAAGATTATAGGATAATTTCTTTTTTTTTTAATTTAAAAAAAAAATATTCTTGTAATTTTCTTATTTTTAAAATGAGTTTAAAACTATTTTCCAATGTATATCAAAAAAAAACAAAAATGAATATCATAATAAAATGTGAAAAATGATAATAAAATACATGAGTATGCCAGTGTCTTTTTTTAATATGTATATATAGTTGTAGCGTATTATTCCTTATTTATTTCTTGTTTGATGAATGTTAGCATTGTTGGCACTTTTTAAGAGAGAAGCTTCAGTTTTTTATGGCTTTTCAAATTATATGCAAATTTACTGTAAATATGTCTGGTACAAGATTTTATGAAAAAGGTAACTTCAATTCGATAGACGAAAACTATTCGAAAATTCGTAATTATAGTTTCAATTAACTCATCTAAGTTTATTATAGTATAGTATATATTTGCTAAAAACACATCTAGTTGAAGTAGGACCTGGGATTGCCGAATTATAATTTGTACCACTTCATGCACTATCATATTTCCCTGGAGTTTATCTTGACTCTTGGAAACTGGCTTATGTTAAGCCTATACCGAAAAAAGCTGACTCCAGCGACCCCTCTAACTACCCAATAGCAATTCCTTCAATTCTCTCCAAAGTCATGGAACAATAACAAACAGAAAGTTTGTGGAATATCTTGATTGCAACCAAATATTGGACGACAAGCAGTACGGCTTGAGATCAAAGAGATCTAGTGGCGACCTCCTTATATGCCTAACGGATCACCTCAACCAAAATATATACCGATTCGGTGAATCCGGCCTGGTTGCTCTTGATAACTCCAAGGCTTTTGATAGAGTGCTTTAAAGAACTGGATTAAGAGCTGTTCAATCAAGGTAGTATTGGATGGCGTCGAAACTAACCCCCACACATCTCTGCATGCGTTCCCAGGACTCAGTTCGATCACAAGCTCTGTTCTTAGTTTTTATAAATGACCTGCTCTCAATCCCCTCCAACTCACTTCACAGCTTTTGCTGACGACGGTAACCTGGGTTACTCCTATGATTTCGATAATGTAAGTCAAGCATGCGTAGACCTTGTCTGCACGACAGTGGACTCATGTCCAATTCAATCAAGGATTATGTTGCAACTTGCACCGACCTTCCTTCTACCCCAGGGGACAACGAGAACCTAACGGCCGAAGGTGCTCTAAATAACCTTAACCGAAGATCTACATTGGAATATTCATCATATATTCCAAATTGCGCACGCGTAATATCTTTCAGCTGTTTATATTCTATCGCTTATAGTACGATTTTAATTAGTATTGATAAGTACTTAGCTTATATCATCAAATCTGAAATCATTAATATCCTGTGGTGGTCTTTTAACTTTAGAAGGTGAGAACGTTCGAAAACACCTAAAATGTAAAAAAAACAGACATTCCCCGCAGCTCAATGCAACTCTTACCTAGTCGACACAATTTTCATTAATTTTAGTGATTTTGCCGATTGACTAACGCACTGATTAATTTCGATAATTTTTAGTCACATAACAGATATAACCTGGCCTTATACCACTTTTTACATAGTGGTAACCCGAGTTTATTTGCACGATGACAATAACTTAAGTATTACAGAAGATATGTCAACTCGGATAAAGATAGTCGCTTTACACATTATGGATTAAATGAAGGTTAGTATAATTTTTGGGGTAAAACTTGAACGTCACGACTATTATCAGAAGTTAAAAAGGCAAACCATATGCGACTATTCATTAAATAAAGGAAAAATTCTATCCTTCATTTAGCTTGTAACTCGTTTTATTGTAGCACAGCCAGTTTAAATTTGATATTTCAAACTGAAAACTTTATAGAATACAATTTAATCAATCCTATGTAAACAGAAAGTTCAGAAAATTACGACTAGATGCACACTCATCGTACTTAATTGGAATTCTTTGTTTGAGAAAATAAATAATATTAAAAATAGGATGAAACTAGAGGGGTGCGTCACCAAAATCTGAACAAAATGTTTAAACAAACTTTATTTTTAATCAAAACTGAAAAATTACAAAAAAATCTTTATATAGGATGATTTCTGAGGATTTCTAAAGAGCACAATTATTCAATATATTTCCTCACTAGAATGAGTGCCAGCCTCCACTCTTGCTCCAGAGCCTCAATTGCTATCCATGCTACAGCCCAAATCGAGTCTTGGCCTCCTCTAGGGCATTTCTCCAAATTTGCCGGTCCCTTGCAGAAGTTCTCCAGTTTCGGATGTTGAGCATTTCTCTGCGTGAGCCGTTACAGAGTCTATCCATCGTCTCCTGGCTCTGCCTACTGGTCTATTTCCCGAAATTTCTGGCACCATGAGCCGGTTTTGAATACGATTGTCCTCCATCCTGATTACGTTGCCGGCTAGTCTTAGTCTGTTGATTTTTATAAACGTTGAGAGTTCTGTGTCGGCAAGCCTCAATTTCGGTTCTTACCAATGTTACATTAGGATGTCAGAACTTGTTGGTAATCCTTTCAACTATCATTCGTACCAGTAAAAAAAAGGTATTCAAATTTGTTTTGGTAGTAGACCAAAATTCCTTGGGCCAAAAGATATCAATTCTGTGAATCAGTTTTGGTCGAAATATCTGGTTTTGATCGAAATATCGTATCCTTTACGAGTAGGAAAACGCAATTTGCAGGCACAAACCTACTAATATTATCCCAGAATGTAGATTAGAGAAATTCTACTTAGTTGAATATGTTTCACCATTGAAAGGAATCCCTAAAATCAATTTTCAACAATACAATATTCGCAGCTGTTAAAATCACCTATAATTTGAAAAGCCTTTTTATAAAAGAACTATTATCAATAGCTGCACAATAAAAAAAATTAGCAATCAACAATAAAATTAACACTTGGCTTCAAATTATAACAATAATTACTATTTATAGTTTAACAAGAAAAAGAAACATAATAATTAGCAAATTCCAAAAGCGATAAAATATATTTTTGTACTTTATAATAATTTCTAATGAAGGAAGATTTAAATAAAATAAAAAAAAATGTAGTTAAGAAAGCTAGAAAATAAAAGCTATTGTGTTCGCAGAAAAAAATACACCCTTTAATCAAATAAATGAAAATCTTGAATGTTTTTTTATTCAACAAAATACTGACTATAACATATCTAAAACGAATATATTTAATGAATATTTCAACTTCAAACAAATGGATAACATAACATTAACACAGCCATATAATAATTGTTATTCAATTAAATTCAAATCGTATATTAGAAGAAACATAAATGAATCATAGAATATTTCCAAATTAAATAGTTAAACAAAAATCAAAAAGCCTATACATATATACTAAATAGTAACCAAGAATATAAAAAAAATACTGAAATTGTTCATTCCTAGGACTATTTTGAAGTGCTAATATTTAAAAAAAAAAGAAGAAATCTACATTTAAAAATTGTCTTAACAAGTTCGCTACCGACTGATTTTAAGTTTTATACAATGTGAAGTAAATGAAACAAAAAATACAAATTTATACGTTAATTGATTGTTCGGTAAATATTGCGTTATTTATGTATATCGGGAAAAAAATAAAGTTTACAGACCCAAAAAAATAAATACTTAAAATGCTTATATACAAATACTTTTCTTATTACAATATTGTATCAAATTACCTATACATAAAAAGCAAAAATATTGAACAGAATGAAAAATATTAGTTATAAATGAAAATTTCGATGTAGAAAATATACATAATAGAAACAATATTAGTGTTATTATTAAGAGTTTATTTCTGCCATAAGTAACCCACATCTCATCCTTTAAGAAAAAACTAATCATGTACATAACTCTTTCAAACCTGGTTTCGAAAAATTCAGCTATTTTATAGTACTGCAAGGTTTTATATACATACAAAGAATCTCCTTTCTGGTCATTTAATCAAAGAGTCGTGAACGGTGTCGAACCTATATCTATCTGCCGTAAGCTTGGAGCTTATTTTTAGGACCGGGTCCTTAGTCCTTAAAAATATTTCTCACCTTTGGCTAAGCATCTATGTAAATGTTAACTCTCAGTCGCGTCTTATTTCTCCGGAGTTTGTCCAGACTGCATAAGGTTAAACTGGCTCATGTTTAGCTTATAGCGAAAACGATGACTCCAGCAACCCCTATAACCATCCCAACAGGAATTACTTCTATACTCTCCGAAACCATGGAGCCCTTATAAACCTTATGGAATACCCAAACAAATATTATACAATAATCACTACAGCTTTAGACAAAGCGCATCTACTAAAGACATACTTGTCTTTCTAACAGAGCACCTCAATAAAGAGAACAACTCGACTACGGAACTTCCTTATGCAGTCATTATTTCAAAAGTGGGTTTTAACGCCATCTGTTTGCGCTCCCCCGGTAAATTTGCGTTTTAGGAATAATGACTGACTCAAAGCTTTTGAGTAAAAATTTGAAGTTTGTTCGGCCAAAGTTGAGCTTACGAAAGTGAACGTTAGTGCATTACTTAATAGAGTCCCGGGCGCCTGATTTGGCTTAGTAGATGGGGACAAGATAACTCTTTTACCTTAGAAAGTCAACTTTCCTGAACATGAATAGCTTCCGAGAGTTCAAAGGCAAAATTATTTCTTTTCAAGCTCCATTTATTGTTTCATAAACAATAAAACAAATATCTTTTAAGACTGAGCTTATGGATAGTTTTACTCATTGCTATAAAACAAAAATGGATGGAGGACATGTCACCTTTTGAAAAAACCTCCTCAAATATCAAATGAAAAAATCTCACTTACAAACATCAAGGGAGAACAATTGTGACTGAGTTCGCCGTTTCTCGATATCAGTGACAACTTAATTCGCCTTATCTCATTGAAATGTTACTTTTTTAGAGAACCATAATAGCATTTTTGTCTCACTTCGCCATTTGTCACCATAAGTGACAACCCGAATAAGGGCCTTTGATTTAAAAACTATTATGAAAAAGAAAAAATAAAGCGAAAAAAAGTTTTATTTTCATTCTGTTTTCATAAAAAATAACTTCTTTGTGTTTCCATAAAATATATTAGCTAAATTTTCCGGATCTTCTTCCTTTACACCCGCAATAACTTCTAAGACTTGCCTACAAAAAACACATTTATTTATTAACAAAAAAAAAACAGATTGAAAATTATACTATATAGCTATACTTACTTGATTTGACAAGGTTCATTTCTTCCATCAATAAGCGTATCTGCGGTCCATTTCTCTTTTTTCTTAACAGTTGGGAAACGAGTTTTAACATATTTTGCGCTTGCGTGACTCGGTCTTACTCCACACCAAGGACAATCAGTCTCAATAAGAATTTTATCTGAAGGAATCTCTTTAACAGTTTGTAGATTTTCTTCAGTTTTTAATGAGCAACCATTTAAGCCAATATAAAAACCAAAATCAATTAATTTCATAGCTTCTTCTATACTACCATCGAAACTGTGTACTACACCACCAACATCAGCAATTTTATCACGATTTCGATTAAGAATCTCTAGAAAATCATCATGTGAATTTCTACAGTGCAAGAACAGCGGAAGTTTATATTTTTCCGCTAAGTTCAGTTGCTTCTCGAAATATTTTTGTTGAATTTCTTTTTCACAAAATTGTAAACGATCGTAATCTAAGCCACATTCTCCAATTGCAATAACTTTTTCCGAATTTTTTTCAATATTCTCGCAGAGAGAACGATAGTATTCATCTGGATTTTGTTCAAACTCGCGACATCTGGTTGGATGGCAGCCCATTGTGATGAATAAGCGATCTATTATACTGCATGTATATTAAAATAGATTTGCATAGTTTATTTTTTTAAAGATTACCACTTTTATTTGCTAGGTGAAGTGCTGCCTCAGCTTCATCTACTGTACCAACTGTAATTATCATTTTTTCCATACCTATTTTCCAGGCTCTGTCTAGGACAATATCGAGGTCAGGTTGATGTTTTTGGAATCCATTGTACGTTCCTTGGAACATAAGATCAGTTAAGTTAGCTCCTATATCTGGAAATTAAAGCCGTACAATTTAAAAAGAGGTTTAAAATATTGGACTATTGATCTATCACAAAAGCATAAGCTTTCTAATAGTATAGTGGAGACGAATTAATTAGTTACTATCAACTAAAGAAGCTCCTTTATGTAAATTTATATTTCTAGTTTGAGTTTAGTAAGATATTACCAAGCAGGATTTAGAAAGATCAGATCGAGGACCCGATTTTCATAATGAGAAAAATCTCAAGACAATGCAAAGTGAGAATATATAAAACATTAATTCTCGCTATTCTATGCTATCGATCTGAAGCTTTGACATTGGCCAAACAAACAGAATATCACCTCAAAATCTTCTAAGAAAAATATTTGGTTCTGTAAGAGTTAACCAAAGCGAATGGGGCATCAGAACGAACGAAGACTGAAGAAATGTATGACGAAATAAAATATGGTTAAGCACATAAAGCTGAGCAGACTAAGATAGCTCGGACACGTTGTACGAGCTTCGAAAGAAAAACTGCCAGCCTGGATTTTCAATGGTAAACCTTCAGGAAAAATAAGCGTAGGACCTCCAAGAAATAGGTGGATGGATGACGTGCCAGATGTATTCGCATAAGAAACTGGAGCGAACTAGCAAGACATAGAGACGACTTGAAAAAGAGGCTTAAGTCCTACAAGGACTATAGCGCCATTTAAAAAGAAGTTTGAGTTATAAATGCAGTTGATTGCGTTGTCGATGGATGGGCATTTTCAGTAATGCAGGTTGCGTGCGCAACTGACTTATTCAGCAATGGAAGTGTGTTGCTGAATAAGTCAGTTGCGCACGCAACCTGCATTACTGAAAATGCCCGATCTATTTAAGTACAAAACCAGAAGTGCATACTTGCAAAATATCGCCTTCAAAAATTTTGCATTTCTTTGTTTTTTATTCAGGCAGCAGGAACAATTAAATTTTTTTTTGTATTGAGTCCACATAAAACAATGAAGAAAGCCATGAATCCGCTATTTTATTTATGCGGCTAGTATTTTAGGAAATATTGCACTTCAGCAATTTGGCTGAGGAAAATTTGCATTTAAGCACTTCTGGCTTTTTAGTGTAGATCTATTGAGAATGCCTGAAGAAGCACCTCAATAAATTCTATTCCGCCAAACGCCAGAGGGAAGGCTACAAGGAAGACCTAGGAAAAGATATAAACACGGCACAGAAATCAACTTACGCACAATTGGGATTACCAACTGGAAGAGTAAGACGCAAGATCGAGAACGATGGAAGAAGCTTCTTGAGGAGGCCAAGGCTCACAGAGGGCTGTAGCGCCAGCGATTATAATGAAAACGACGAAGATTGTATTTTCTTAAATAGCGCTACACTCCTTGTAGGCCTCGGGCCTCTTAAAGTCTCTTCTTCCTGTTTTGCTAGTTCTACGCAATTTGTTATATGGATGTAATTATCGTATATCTTCTACAACGTCATCCACCCACCCATTTCTCTAGGTTGGCCAGATAATAATATACAATTTTAGTCAGAAACTCAGTGAAAATGGCCTCGTAAGCCGAAATACGCGTATTGGAAAAAGATAAATAATAATAAAAATTGAAAAAAGTACATATAAAAAAACTCTTTAATTTATCCTGAACAATATACAAGATTAAATTCAAATCAGTAACAGACCTATGGCTGTGAAATCTGGGGTGGAAGCACGTAAGTTGTTAAAAGTGGCGAAAAAAAATTTCTGCTCCTAAAGCCTCGGCCACGATACGAGCGGCGAGCAGTGTGCGGCTAGCGGTGAGCGCCAGAGCGGCGATTCTGCGTTTTATGTTGTATTGTTTTATATGGAAAACGCTCGAATCCGGCGACGATACGAGCGGGGAGCGTTGAGAGGTATAGCGGCAATACTAAAGTGCCGCTCTACTGCCGCTCGCCGCGAATTCGAGACATGAAATTTTTCTGGTGCCGCTCGCCGCTCACCGTTTGCCGCTCGTATCGTGGCCGAGGCTTAAGGGCCTATTTAGACGGTTCGCTCCCAGGAGCATTCCTCACGAACTTTGTGGATGAAGGAGGTAGTGGGGCAGTGCCGCGGCTGGCATATCTGCAGGATGTGCAACTGCACAGGGCTCCGTGATTTTGGGGCCCCGCTAGCGAGGCGAGCGAAAAATTATTTTGGAATAAAAATCATTTGAATTCATTATTTGCATTTTTACTTCATTGAGAATGGGCCATACAAATGAGTATGGGCTGCAGAAATCAGCATATGGGCCATTATTCTGTGGCGGGGACGGGTTTGTATGAAGAGAAATGCGCGAGCGAAACGAGCGAAATTTTTTTTGGAATCTCCCCAAATCCCCCAAATTGTCTGGCCGCGGCGCTGTAGTGGGGTTGATGAGAGGTACCACCCCACCTCTCCCTTCATCAGGCTTTTTTAGGGACAAACACAAAATTAACAAAACGAACAAAACTAACCGAATTTTCTCGTGGATTAAAAACAAACGTAGTCCACTCAAATTAGTCAAAAATCGCCGTTTTTAGGAAATTTTTCCCACAACTATGAGACCGGTGCCAAGTGAAGTCTCTATTTGATGGAGAACCTATGCATTTTGGTGAAAATATCAAAGTTGGAGAGCATAAAATTACCTACAAATTTTACTTTTACAATTTTTTCCAACTCCGCATATTTTCGCCGATGGAGGCCGTTTTGCGCCATTTTTAGATTTTGAGCCAAAATTATGCATTTGTATGAAAAATTAAATGAGATCAAAGTAGTAGTTGTAGTTTTTCAACGACCTTTGTTTGGACGCTTTGATTTATCAACCGAGTCTGAAAAAAGGCGCAAAACGAGCTCTACCGGCGAAAAAATGCCGAATTCGAAAAAACAGTGAAGGCAAAATTTGCAGGAAATTTTATGCCTTATAACTATAGTTTCTCTTAAAAATATAGGAAAAGCGAAAAAACTATAAAATTCACATATTTTTCAAAAACAACCTTTTTTTCGAACTGCGGGTTGTGAAAATCATGCTTAGACAACCCATATCCTTCACTTGGCACCGGTCTCTTAGCTGTGGGAAAAATTTCTTTAATTGTCCCTAATTTGAGCCGAGTAGAGCAGAAAACGTGCCCTAATGTGTTTTTGATGAAGACGCGCCCTTTCTTGTGAGTGCAGCTAACTTCAGAGTTTACAAATCAAAATAATATTGAAAGAGTATAGATCACTCTGTAGTTGACCTTGAAGGTCATTTGGTCGTTGCTTTAATTTGCAAAAAAGTTGGGTCGGTTTTGGAAGTTTGGTTATTTTTTTTTGTTTTTTTAGTTGGATCAATTTTGTTTTTTAAATAGCGAGCGCTTTTGGGGGGTCATGACCCCCGTGACCCCCCCTTAAATCCGCGCCTGTAGGAATCAACCTTTGCACTACCAGCTTGTCATATCGTTCAGGTCAAGGTGCAATGTAGTAAGCTTAGTTTGAAGGATAGAAGACAATACGACAGGTTAGAGGAGTCTGGGGAGTGCTCGAGTAGATGTCGATGAACCTTACGTTCGAACTCTAATATGTTGTACGAGTTCGTTAATAATGACTGCGGAAGATTATTTCACAATCGAGTTGTTTGATTTATAAATGAATTTCTAGAACGTAGTGTGCGCGAAGAGGTAGCTGTAGGGTGCGAGAGTGAGCCGAGCGAGCTAGTTTTGTGTTGCGAGAAAAATAGAGAATAGTTGCTATAAAAATGGCGGTACAATTTTTCAGGGATGTTACATTAATACGGTGGATTAATGAGTCAAAGGAGTCGATAAAAGTGCCATCGCCGATGAGTTTGATGGCGCGGTTTTTTACTTTGTCAAGCCACGCTAAGATGTTTTTGAAGCGCCAGCCCAGATAAATAAGTTCTGCTCGAAGCGGGCCGGATGCAGAAGTAGTAGATTACAGCCCTTGTTGCTGACTGATCGCCCCCAGCTGGGTCCACCATTGGGAACATGTATCTCTTAAGGAATCCAAGGCAGGTATGGGAAAATATAATCACTGCAGCATTGTTAAGTGAATCAAGATAAAACCATTCCAATGATTTCGTTTAATTAGGCTATTTTGCCAAAGCGATCTTTCCAAAGAATACAACAGCGAGCCCGAGGTTTGTAATGCTAAGCTCAATTGAGAAATAACTGCTAAAAGACTAGAGAAAATTAAGACTAGACGACTGGCTACTGCAAGGGAATAACACAAATGGTGCAGGATACTGGAATACTGAGGGGAAGCATTGCCCAGGAGTAAAACTTATATTATAGAGTGCATGAGGATAAAAACTAATGTTATTTATGATTTGCCTAAGAGCTCATACTTTATAGGGACTTAACGAAATGGTAAATATTACCTTAACCTCACTAATTAATTCCATTAAATATAAATTGATTTAAAAATGTTATGACATTAATAAATAATATTAAATCTTGATATTCTTACCGATAAATTTCATTGTTGCTCTTAAAATTTTAAACCTTTTCATACAAAACCTTCGTAAAGCTACTGTGCCGTGCAAGACTGTGTTGTTCAGAAATGTCAAAACTAATAATTTTACTAGTAAGCATCAGATGTCGTCTCGGTCATTAAAAATTGTACTTATCCATAAAATTACAAGGGAACCAATTTATTTCTATAAAAGATTTGCGCGTCAATTAGATTCATTGTTTAATCAATAGACAATTTTATTCATAAAACTTTATTTATTTTTATATATGTATATATCTATATATATTTTGAAATGAGTAAGCAGTCTGACACGTCGAGCGAAGCCGAAAAAAAATCCAATTATGAAGCGGCGTTTGGAAGCAATAAATGCATTTAACTGTCCCATTCCTTAAATTCAGTACCATCAGGAGGCTTCACATCTACCTTTTTATCACCGACTTCGTTCCAATTAGTACTTAAAACAGTTCCGCCAGATTCTGAAAAAGATTTGTTCATAGCTCGCCTAACCTCCTCATTGCTTTCACTGTAGATCTTCTTAAATAGATTCTGTAAGGCCTCGTCACCTTGAGCTTCTTCAGCATCTTTTTTTGCTATTTCATTAGCAAGTTTATCCCAATCTTGTGGACTAAATCTTGGGGCTGTTGGCATTGCAGGCTTTATATCTTTTTTCTCGAGACTCTCCCATCTTTCGCCAGTTTGTTTCGCGATACTGATTTCAACTTTCGAAGGTGTTGCCTTATAACTAGATCGTGATATATCAATCGGGCGATATAAATTTAGTTCCAAATGATAATTATCGGCAGTCATTTCTACTTTTTCGGTATCAATATTGACCTTATAGTTTTTGTCTGCAGCATTTTTTAGTAGAACTGTTATAACCACTTTCGAGTCAGATTGATACCAATCGTGTCGCACAGACATTTTTTCTTTATGTTTAAATTGAAATCTTAAATAGAACAAAGAATGAATAAATATACTGAAATTGTCGCCTTTTTTGGTTAAGATTTATATTTGACAGCTGTGGCTTGCAACTTTTGATTTATATTTTTTTTTGTTGATTTTCTAGAAAATTTTCACTTGGGGCGGGTTCATAAAATTAGAAGGCAACTTTAAATATGAAGAGCTTTTTTAATTTTAATAATCACATAAGAATATTTTTTAACAGAGTGTTTTTTAATATATAAAACAAAGATTTTGAAGGAATAAAATTAATTTTTGACGCGTTAATTGATACAATATAAAAGAATTTAATTATTACCTTTCACTTATCTTTATCTTTTACCTGAACCTTCGCAATCACTCAGCTGTATTTTGGAAAGCTTTTCAAAGTTAAATAGAAAATACCTTAAGTGCAGTTATCTTCACTCGAAAACAATTTATATTTTTGTCATTGACACTGATTTTGCGTGGAAGTGAATTGTTGAATAAAAATAACAAATTCTCGAGTAGTTTGTGATATTTTCTGTCTTTATTGCTTAAATTTTTAATCTTTGTACGTTGTTTTACTAATTCAATTTGAAACAATAGTAAAAAAGTGACCTGCAATTTTGTTTGAGACTTGGGCTTTTCAAAATATTTTGCAGCATTTTCACTAATGAAAAGATAAATAATTCATGACTTCCCGAGGTGTTGAACGTCGTCTTCTTGTGAGGCTTCCAAAATGAAAGCAATAGAGGCTAAAGTTGTTGTTTTAGGATCGAGGGGTGAGTGTACAAAGGGTTTTTGCGTTCCGCCTTCGACCCCACCAGTGTCGTATTTTGCATGCATATCGCAAGACGCTATGGATTGTAGCTTATGTTGCAATGTCAATGTTTTCTTTGTGATATCTGTATTCCCTCTAAATAAATAAAGAATTCCTTATCGCAAGAAATTAGAGTGTGTCGATGACTCAATTGATATTGTTCCAATTTTGCAGCTGTTGGCAAAACAAGTCTAGTGACAAGATATGTAAGAAATGCTTTGTCAACTGGGCTAGCCCCAACAATAGGAGCTTCATTTTTTACTTGTAAGATTTATTTGGATGATGTTAAGATTAAGTTACAGGTATTTTGTTTAATAAACAATAATTCGAATAAATAATTCACGTGTTAACCCTTTTCAGGTATGGGACACAGCCGGCCAGGAAAGATTTAAAGCGGTTGCGCCCATGTATTACAGAAATGCAAATGCTGCCTTATTAGTTTTTGACATTACTCAGTACGTAACATTTAAAGAAATCAAATCATGGGTCCAAGAACTCCATCGGAATGTACAAGATCCCATGGTTCTAACACTTGTTGGAAACAAACTAGATTTAGAAATGCAACGAGCAGTATCCCGTGACGAAGCATTTCTTTATGCATCTTCAATTGGTGCACAGTATTTTGAAACCTCAGCTGAACAGGAGCGAGGGCTCGACCAAGTATTTTTAACCACCGCATTGGGACTATTACATCTCGCCAATGAAAATAAATGTCATACTCTACGCCAGTACGAATCTAACGACTCCATATCAGCTTATGCAAGCACAACATTAGAAAATGGGCATGCATTTCATTTGCCTTCTGTTCAGATGGGAATACCAGTTGACAATCATGTTAAGGCAACTGGTGTAGGACGCCTGGAAAGAGCGTCCTGGAGTATTGATCATATCGCCCATGGAGATGCTGAGAGGTCTGGCTGGTGCTGTTAATCATAATTGATTGAAATGAGATGGCTAATTTATTTTATTCGAATTTATTGACATTTTATTTGTTTTTATTTAGTATTTATTTAAGCTTTATGTGTAAATAATTTCAATGCTAAAAAGTCAATTATTTTAAATTATATGACATTGTTGCTTGATTTTAATAACGGTTTTTTCAATTATTAGTTTGCCCTTGTAAATGACTTTTCCCTACTGTCCGCTAGGCGAAGATGAGCAGTGAAAGCAGTTGGTGTTTCTTCAGGTCAGTTGAACTGTCAAGTATTGTTTTGAAAATCTCCAAGTATTTTTAACCACCGCATTGGGACTATTACATCTCGCCAATGAAAATAAATGTCATACTCTACGCCAGTACGAATCTAACGACTCCATATCAGCTTATGCAAGCACAACATTAGAAAATGGGCATGCATTTCATTTGCCTTCTGTTCAGATGGGAATACCAGTTGACAATCATGTTAAGGCAACTGGTGTAGGACGGCTGGAAAGAGCGTCCTGGAGTATTGATCATATCGCCCATGGAGATGCTGAGAGGTCTGGCTGGTGCTGTTAATCATAATTGATTGAAATGAGATGGCTAATTTATTTTATTCGAATTTATTGACATTTTATTTGTTTTTATTTAGTATTTATTTAAGCTTTATGTGTAAATAATTTCAATGCTAAAAAGTCAATTATTTTAAATTATATGACATTGTTGCTTGATTTTAATAACGGTTTTTTCAATTATTAGTTTGCCCTTGTAAATGACTTTTCCCTACTGTCCGCTAGGCGAAGATGAGCAGTGAAAGCAGTTGGTGTTTCTTCAGGTCAGTTGAACTGTCAAGTATTGTTTTGAAAATCTCCGTTGCATAGAGATTCTGTTTAGCGAAAAAAGGTTCTATTGGTTTAATGATTCCTAAACGATATTTAAATAAATATGGAGGAAGAATACGATATTGCAGAGCCCAATAACTTAAATATTAGAAAAGGATCGTTTCAATTCAAAAAGGGCGAAAATGGGTAAATGGTTGTTTTTGGAATGTAAACAAAAATGGTTATTATCAGAGTGAAATTTTGTTTATATAGTTTAAACATCCAGAATTTTTAATTGTTTATTGCAAGTAAGAATTTCTTGAATAATCGCTGGATATTAAACAGTATAACTTAAAGTTTTTTGCCTAATGTACATTTTGCAGGCTTATATGACACGTTGCTGAGAGAAATCTTATAATTTTAAAAATGTTGAGCAAAACTTGATTTTAGATCACGATTATGCAATGCTTATATAGAAAGAAGCTTCAACTAGAAAGGAAATTGTAAGCACCAATTTTCGCAACAGTAAAAGAATTTTTTTTATTTATTCTGTTTTTTTGAAAGAAACTTAATTCAATTTTACTTGCCTTTGAATGCAAGTTATTCTTCGTCATCGAGTTCCTTATCGCTACTTCGAGTTTTATATAATCAGAGTTTTGTAGTGTAATTTAACCGGTTGCCTCCTAGATACTTGCTAATGCTATAATAGCATATGATTACTACTTGTAGGTAGGCGCAGGCGGTAGCCCCGTACAAGCTCCGCGGACGGCAACTCAGTAGCAGCGCTTGTGAAAAACCTTTACGTAAGTTTTGGGTATTATTGACTTTTACCAGATCACGTGTTCTATTTCAAGCTTTGAAATATCTCCCAAGTCTTGCAAGAAAAGGTTTCCAAATGGCCGGTGGCTGATCCTAGGCTGGATTACTGCAAAGAAAATGTTCGGTTGCCTTTATGGATTGTACTTTCAACTCCCACGGTAGTGGGTGTTCTATAGAATTCTCAATCTGATCGTATGTTTTCGAATTCACCAGTGAACACAAAATTCTTGTGGTGCTCTTCGTGGCATCATCGTCGTCATGTGATGTCAGCTTAATTCTTTCTAGTCCTGGTGCACGATTTTAAATACCTTGGACATATCTCTTTCTTCAACCACAGCCGTTTCTATCCCCTTTTCAGCGGAGTCTCTTTTGTGCGAAAGCTCTCCGTTCAGTTCCGACCAGGATCTCTCAGTTGCTGCGGCCTCTGCTAATTGGGTTCTTCTCCACGATATTTTATGTCCGAGTTCCTTGCGGATTCTAATCAAGGGCCTGTTTGGCTAGATTTGCTCCTAGTCTGGCAAATTCATCTTCTTTTCTTGGATGCTCCTGTGATCCGGTTGAAGAAACATCCTGCATCTTCTGAATTTTGGTGAACGTTCAATAATTTTTTGAAATATTCCATCCACCTTACCTTTATAATTAGTTATTCTATGCTGATGCGGTCTTTGAGACTACAATGACAAAGTACAATAAAATAAGATCGTTAGGCTACGCTCGGCAGGACATCTAGCTCGTGTGACTGGAGAGGAACCAGCTCGAAAAAACTTTTGTGGTAGGATTTATAGGTGGAGAAACGAGGTAAACATAATCTCTCCGCTGGGATGTTGGCGTAGACCAGGACCCCCGAACTTTGGGTTGCTAAACTTGATGACATGGCGAGGGAATTGGGACTGGTGGATAGAACATTTTCCGGTTCGGGGCTTTAACCACGCATCGCACATCTTGTTTATTAGTATAAAATAAATTCTTTGCAGATGTCTCTATTGCGAAAGTGTCTCCTTCGTACATGAATATTTGTGGACAGAGCAGATCGACATAAACGCTCTACATTAGCCCTAGAATATTCGTGAGAGAATATTTTCTGCCACATCCTTCATCAGTTTTTTTGCCTACTTTTGCGTCAAGCCGTCCATTTAAATTGATGTATCGAAAGTGCCTTATCTGGTAATAAAGAGTCTCTATCTACTTCTCTCCTCCACTTGTACTATTTTATGCTATATTTTACGTCTATCTTCGGTATCTGTGTGGAATGTATAACATTTCTTTCCTGAGCCAGTAATAACCATCAACACGTCATTTTTTTCAGAATAATTCTTACTGTTCATCATACTATTGTAGAAGGCAGTAGTGTAATTCGCATACGGTTAGTCGCGGCTTGCTTCAGTGAGGGTAATATTCATTTTGTTGCTATCGATCACAGGTATGTAAATGAATTTTATTTATATTATTATAATAAATAATACTAACGAGAAATTTGTGAAGAGGTCATGTTTTCGTATTCGATTTATCAGCTAAAAAATTTTGGAGATTAACAGAAAAAATACCATATGCCGTTGTTATTCGCAACAGCCTACATTCTATATCAGAATATTTAATTGGAACCAGGGATGGGAGATTGTATTTAATTAATACAGGTGCAATAACAAAATATTAGCTTTTGGAATTTATAAAAAAAAATTATTTTGCCTTTTAGAAAGTGGAAAAATTAAAAAATCAAAATCATTTTCAACGCATGGCATAGAGAATATTTCATTTTTTGATTCATTAAATATTCCAACAGTTTTATTACATACTCGACATGAAGCGATTTTAATTAATTTAAACAGTTTCGAACGAACTCATCAGCTGAATTTTAATAAAAATAAACTTCAATTAAAATTTGTAACTTTTATACCGCGAAGTGATAAAATTTTTACTTGTTTCACAAATGATTCGGTACATATATGGTCTGGTGTTACCTTGAATACGATACGAATTCTTTATCCGATAAAAATTCGGGATCGATACATTCGAATGGGAAATGTTCAAGAATTAAATATTTCCTCGTCATCTGATATTTATTTTGATGAAATATTTAAAGGCACGATTAAAGACTACACAAGAGGACTGATTAATTCATTCTCATTTTCTTTTGATGGACGTTTTATATGTCTGACAACTGTTGATGATTTTATTATAATATTATCGTTAGTCACGTACGAAATTGTTAAATTGATTAAACTTAAAGATGTCACCTGTATGAGAAGTTGTTTTTTACCACAGTCCGTTGACTTGATGATATTTGTTATAACAACAACCTGGGATGTTCTCTTGATTGACTGCAATGACTTGCAAATAAAAGCAATCATGCAAGATGGCAAATCATATAAAATGAATATTTCATCAAATGGGAAATTGCTTTTCATCATTCTGAAAACTGGTGAAATAAATATTTTCAAGACATCTGCCATGATTAATTCTCTAAAAATGACACAAAATTGTTTGAATGCTGTTAGAGAAGGGAAAGGAATCAAGCATATTGAAGCTGGTATCTTAGATAAAGAGGTTGGTTAACTTAATAACAATGACTGTGACTATTTTTACCTTTTCGATTTTCAGTTAAAAAAATATTTGACAAGAGATCGACTTATACCAATACTAAAAGAATATTGTGAATATCCAGAAAAATATCGTCATCTTATTTGGTGTTCGCTTTTAGATTTGCCTTGTAATAAAAATCAATATGGGAATTTAGCTAAGAAGGGGACGCATCCTATTACATCTGATTATTCTAAAAACTATCCCCTTAAAGATTCATCGGCATTACGAAATTTAAAAAAAGTTATCTCATGCTTGATTCACTGGTGCACAGTTTTTGGGCATTGTGAATTTATACCAGGATTTGTATTTCCATTTCTTAAAATCTTCCCAAATAATCCAATTCTTACATTTGAACTTGTGGTTTCAATTATATTAAATCATTGCCAGTTATGGTTTGAATTTGCACCAATGGAACCATTAAACTATCTTGGAATTATTGAAAATGCATTTGTTGAATTAGATACAGAATTGACGCAATTTTATAAAAATAAACAAATAACACCAAAAATCTATGCTTGGCCTCTATTATCGTCAGCATTTTCCGAAGTTTTAGACGAACAACAATGGTATCAATTATGGGATAATATAATTTCAAATCAGCCATATTTTTTACCATTTTGTGTAATTGCTTATAATATTGTACAAAAAGATGTCATAGTAAATATACAAAACGAAGATTCTATTAAAGATTTCTTTCATGAGCAAAATATAATTGATATGAAAAAATTTCTGAAAAAAGTTAACATTTTAATGCAACAATGCCCAGAGAGTGTGCATCCAAAAAGATATTTAAAGAAATATATTCCATTACCAAGAGGTTATTATCCTAAAATGGAGAATTATCCACGGAAATGGGTTCAGCTGAAAGATACTGAAATGGAAACACTTAGAATTGAAAAAGAAATTCTTGATACGAAAATTCGCGAATTGGAAAAATCTGAAATGGAGCTTGCTAAACGACTCGAGGAAGGGCTTAAACAGGAAGTTCATGAAAAACGAATGAAGGGTAAGTAGATTTATATGAATTGTATTTTGTTATAATTCTCCTTTCACGCATATTGTAACTCTAGTTTTCAACAAATTTAAGAAACATCGCATAAAAACATTTTTGAAGTGAAACTTTTTTTGTCGCGGTAGAGTAACTTTCTGTGAAGATATATGGGACCGTCACGAAAAATGTAAGGAATTGAGGGGAATTGACAGAGTAGGCTGGCTGAGGGGAAGTACGCCAAATCCACTTTGAAGTTTTAGTTAGTGCAAAAGCTTGTTCTGTAAGAAAAAATTTGCTTATGAGCTGGTTCTGTTTGAGTTTGAGCAAAGATGGTTTTGTTGCCGAATCTTTTTTTGGGGGTTTAGTCAGGGTAAAAGTTGGTTCTGCAGTATTGCCAGAAGACAGTGGCGAGACAACGGAGGTCAGAAGCAGAATAAACATTGCTAACAGAAGGTATTTTAGCCTTCGACAACACCTTACCTCTCGAATTTTATCTAGAGGAATGAAGTGTAAACTATATACAACGCCAATCAAGCTCGTTCTGATGTTTGGATCAGAGGCATGGACTTTGAAAGTGGCTGATGCAACTCTTCTAGTTACTTTTGAAAGAAAAGTACTGCGTAAAATACATGGACTCCGCCGAGTAAGACTTAGTTAAGTTAGGCGTACGTACTTGGAGGGCGTTAGCCAAGAACCGAACGGCATGGAGAGTAATGCTGGAAGGAAGCCAAGGCCAATAATAGGCAGATTATGATGATGAAAGTTGGTTCTGTGGGAAAAATTTGCCTTTGGGGGTTTTAGTCTGGGCAACAGGTGGTTTTGTTGCCAAATCCACTTTTGGGGTTTTAGTAAAAGGAACAATTTGCCTTTGGGGTTTTTAGTTTTGGTGGGGAAAAGGTGGTCTAGTTGCCAAATTCACTTTGGGGGTTTAGTTAGAAGAAAAGCTGGTTTTGTGGGGGGGGGGGGGGTTGGGGTGTATTTATAACCAGATAAAAGAATCAGTGAAGTAATAGATTTCATACACGAAATACTACTGTCATACACAACAGAAGGTCCAACTTTAATAAACAAAAATTGCAGTGAAATACCAATGATATTGAGCGGTGGTTTTAGTGTAAATTTCGCCAAGCCAGAGGCACAACCCCTTATTAGATTATAACTTCTTAGATAATAAATTCAAACTGAAGCTGAATAATGATAAAATAACAGCAACAAGATGTAGAACAACGATTGACGCTGTATTTTGTAGATATTTTAACGAACTTAAATCGCTTACTTTTTCAAAACCACCATTTCATTTTTTGATTTTGTGAAGATTTGAATAAAAACGAATAAATATATGTTTTATACGGATAAATGAATATAGTTTAATTGTTCGTTTTCCCTACAAATTTCCAATTCGTCTGACTTTGGTTTCACTTCCAACGTGCGTGGCGACCACACATTCACTTTTTTTAATAAAAATGAATCTATGTACCTGCGGTGTAATTTCTCAATCCTGTATTTAATCCTTGAACACTTTGATGCCTTTCGAAAAATACGGGGTTTCAGTCCTCCATGCACACTAATTTGCAAAATATTAGTGAGTATGGAAGCAATACGTAAGACAATTTATCCAATTATTACTCCCATTTTACGAATTTATGATCCGTTAAAAACAGAACATTAATAAAGCTGCTTCTCCTTCGTTTTATTGTTCAAGCGACCAAATGATTATGCATAATATTCTCCTATATTTATTTTTCCTTTTTGAAGATAATCTTTAAATATTATATTATTCAGCATTATTAAAATGCAGGTTAAACTCTTTCCTGTTGATTTTTCATCTTTGGTTATTTAGCAAACTTTCATCTTTATATCAATTAGTGGTCTCTGACGTGTAGTAAAAGGTTCATGTTTCATCAACAGTAGAAGTCTTACCTCAGGAATCTCCCCTTGTACTGCCAGTCTGCTACGTCGTTCACATATGCGAGGATCATTACATAGCCATATGCTTGGTACTAAGGAAATAAAAGATTAGTTAGAAGGAATCTGGCAGGGTATTTAATGAGGTGACGACGAGGCCTGCGTTCGATTTCCTGGATGTTGCGGAAGTTTGGAAATACTGAGAGCGGAAGATTGTTCCACAGTCTAGTCGAGTTGTTCTACTTTTGTACGTATTCTAAGACTGAAATGAGGACTGTATGCTATGGGAATTTTCATCAACAGATGCCTACGTCGTATCCTAAAAATCCGCTGGCATGATAGAATTGCAAATGTGGAACTATGGCGCCGTGCCGGCCAAGAAAGGATAGACGACCAAATCAGACGAAGAAAATGGAATTGGGTTGGCCACTCCTTGCGACTCGAAAACGAGAATCTAGCCAAACAGGCCCTTGATTGGAATCCGCAAGGATCCCGTCGAGTCGGAAGACCTACGACAGCGTGGAGGAGAACCCTATTAGCAGAGGCCGCAACAACTGGGAGATCCTGGTCAGAGCTGAGAGCTGTTGCGCAAAACAGAGTCCGCTGGAGGGCAACTGTTTCCGCCCTATTTCCCATGAGGGATTAAAGGAGCAATTAAGTAAAATGCTATGGGAATGAGCTAAGCGAGTTTGTTTACTTTGATGGAACAGTCATTGCGGTAATAGCTATAAAATTTTACCGCTGCAGTTGCATTTCTATGGCGATTCAATGAGTCAATGGAGATATGCTTCTATTCCCGATATTATCACTAATTGCATCTTTTAAGAAATCCTAGGTTCTGGAACGCTTGTACTGTTACGCTTATTAAAAG
The DNA here is from genome assembly GCA_963855945.1 of Thereva nobilitata. Taxonomy (NCBI): domain Eukaryota; kingdom Metazoa; phylum Arthropoda; class Insecta; order Diptera; family Therevidae; genus Thereva; species Thereva nobilitata. Next base: position 22,049,432 of record OY979694.1, read on the forward strand.
ATAAGTTAGTTCTGAATTGCCCATTGAAATGGAAGAAATAGTCGTGCAAGTTCTATTGGCAACAAGAATTTGGTTTCTACATTATTGTAATGGCGCCCGATTTCTAGGTATCCAATTTTAAACTCAAGGCAAATTCTATAAACAGAGAGAGGCTGTACCAGATCTTATCGGAATTAGCAGTCCCCTCAAATACGGAACGACTAGCTCACTGGCGAAAGTAAGGATCCAAAATGCAGTAATAGAAGAGTTGGAAGTACGACACGGTCTTAGGCAAGGGTATGGGCTGGTTCCAATGCTTTTCACACTGGCCCTAGAATGGGTTATAAGGAAAACGTCAGTCCAGAGAAGTGCATCAATAGAAACACAGTCTGTATAATTACTTGGGACATGAACATCGTGGGAAGGTCCTTTTTGGCAGCAAAAGAAGTTTGTGTCGAATTAAAAGAGGCGGCAAAGGACGCAGACCTGAACATCAACAAAGAGAAAACAAAGGTCACGCAACAGTCCAGAGCTGGAAGATTTAGAATGAAACGTTGTTACCTGCTGTAGTGTCCTTACGCAGAAAAATTTTCAACGTTTATACTATGACGTAAGTCTGGCGTTCACGGGCTCTTGCTCTATCAATAATACAGAGTATTTTATGAAGAAAAAGGTGTTTTTAGTTGAAATTTTAGTTTAAAAAAACCGAAAAGTTGACTTTGATGACTCATTACTCTGGAGGTTGATAGGGTGGAACTTTGACTTTTACAGTTTTAGATAGGTATTCTGCGTACACTGATACCTTACTCATGAAAATAGGACATAGGGCTACAAAAACACAGGGTGATATGTAAAACTCTAAAGAAAAAATCTCAAAAGGCCCTAGCGGCTAAACCGTTGTGATTTCCACCCGCCTCCCAAAAGATTTTTTGTTCGTCCAACCAAAACCTATCAACAGCCGGCCGCTTTGTAAACTTAACGGATACACCCTGCATAATAACGTTGTCAATTGAGAAATCGGCTTTTTGCTGACTTATACCATGCTTCCATCGCACTTGAAATCCGCAGTTTTTAATAAAACGATTTCACGAAATCCAAATGTGTTTACATCGCATCAAACAGTTTTCGCTTGTCATAACAAAATATTAAAAACGTTTCAAGAAATTAAAATGAAAATAAAATTAAATTTTTCGCGCTTTATATTTTCTTTTTTTGATATCGCACTATTTTCCGATGTTTCTGACATTGTAAGGGCTGCAAATTAATTCAAAAACGTTTATCACTGTCAAAAAATTATGACAACCGACAAATTTCCCTTGCTGAGTGTTAATGCTGAATTAGCTGAATAGTAATTAGCTAGATTTCGAGCGAGATTTCGTTGAAATCTCCACCGTAGGGCGATTTCATTTTACATGCAAAACACGAGATTTCATATGAGATTTCGTTCGAAATCTGCATTTTTGCCGAAATCGGAGGATTTCAAGTGCGATGGAAACGTGGTATTAGAAAAATATGGAAATTTTCAACTAGCGCTAGAACCAAAACGGTGAGTCGGATAGAGATACTTGGGTAGTGAGATTTGTAGGAAATTTTGTGCTCTTTCATTTAGTATATGAATGTTTTGGACGAAAACCCGCGAAAAAGTCCGAACTTTTTCATATTTTTACATTTTTCTCAATGGTCCGTCACGAAATTTTGTCAGCAAACCTCAGATTCGGATTCAGCACCCCAAAATACATAAAAAACCGAAGAAATCAAAACTACCCCAAAACTTTCCTGATTAAAATACTATTTTACTGGACTATTTGTGTACTTTTACTTAAAAGAGTTATTAGTGGAAATTGGTCAACTTCTTGTATTGAAACGTATTTTGGAGTCCAGTTTGAAAACGATATAAAATTTCAATTCTATTTTGTTGTTAAAAAAAGACCGTGTCTAATCAGTATTTTGGTTAAGAAGTAAATTGCACATAAAATGTGGAGTCTGTCTCAAGTGGGGTTGAGATTGATTTAAAAATTTAAAAATCACAAACTCAATGGTGAAAATTACACTATCCATCACTCGATACTCACATCAAAACGGTTTGTGTATGATGTGGGGATTACACTAAGCATTCATTTTTCTGCCTCTTTTTCTTGTAACGATTGTAATGTCTTTGTAGTTGTACAATAAACGCAAAAGAGAAGGGGAATTTCTCATAATTTTCGCAGACCCAGAGTGCGATGTTATATCTGTGTTAGTGTAATCTGTGTTAGGTCTGGCAAATTTTCTGGCTCAAAAGTGAGGAGACATTATGACCTTGCCTAAAAAATGAGTTTGTGTAGGGGGGTCATAAACTAAATGATTGATAGTGTAACTTGCATCAATGATTCTGATAGGTGCAAGTTACACTATCCATCATTTCGTTTATTACCCCCATACACAAACCGATTTTTTAGGCAAGGGGTCGCAGGGAAGTATATGTAATGCGTCATGTGACTCCTCACTTTTGAGCCAGAATATTTGCCAGACTCACCCTCCATTACACTAACACAAATATAACATTTCACTCGGGGTCTGCGAAAACTATAAGAAATTCCCCTTGATGCAAGTTACACTATCCATCATTTCGTTTATTACCCCCATAAACAAACTGATTTTTTAGGCAAGGGGACGCAGCGATGGGTGCAAATTACATGCATGACATATACTTCCCTGCGACCCCTTGCCTAAAAAATCGGTTTGTGTATGGGGGTAATAAACGAAATGATGGATAGTGTAACTTGCATCCTTCTTATTCGCGTTTATTGCACAACTACAAAATCATCACGTTACACGAAAAAGAGGCAGAAAAATGAATGCTTAGTGTAATACCCGCATCATACACAAACGGTTTTGATGTGAGTATCGAGTGATGGATAGTATAACTTGCACCATATGAAATGCTCCTATATAATTAAAAGTAATATACAAAACAATTCTATATTTATAAATACATTTTCGAAACTAAATTTTTAGAAGTTGAAAAACTTTACGAAGAAGCACTTGCACGGGAAGAGGAAAGAATCTCTTGTCAACGTAAGATGTTGCTGCTGTATCAAAAACAAATACATGATAGGAAAGCAAAAGTTCTTGAACTAGTTCGTGGGAGTGCATTTCGGCGAAATGTTAACTTTCGAGAAAACGAGCTCGACAGCTTGATGAGGAACATAGAGCGCAACGTAAGTATAATGAAGTTTTTCAACATGTAGGTATATCGTGACCTAAATATGTAATCCACCCCCTACTATCAGCGAAATAGAGATGAAACAGACATGTTATTTGCCGATGAAGAAATCAAACTTCGCGAATTGAATTTGCTAGCGCAAAAGTATGAAACAGATTCTTTACTCATGGACAATGAACCATTTCGAAAACGGTTTAAAGAGGCTATTGAAAAGCTTGAGATGGAAAAAGAAAAATTAACAGAAGAACTGAAGGCGGTAAGTTAATTTTAAAAAATTTACGTTCATGTTCATTTTTTTCTTTATTTTAAGTTAAGAGATGGCGGAAGACACACTAAAAGCACAGAAATGCACGATTTGACAAAAAAGATGAATGCTGTTGAAAGCATGCTTCAGCAGATACAAATTGAATTTATACGAACCATTGAAGCAAATTGCGTGCAAAGTTCTAAGGACATGAGGTACAAGGTATGCAAAAAACAAGAGTTTCATTCATGGGTGAATATATTTAAATATGTAGAGGAACTAGTTCTTTTTTATCATTTTAAATTCTTAAATTGAATTTGTGCTGACTGGTATCTGCATTCTTGCAGCATTTCCATGAACATTCGTTTAAGCACATATATGTATACTCGTATTTAATATCTATATAGTGAAGGGATATATAGACTTGCTCATTGTATCTAAAAATCTCCTTCCTGATTGATTGAATTGGGTTATATGTAAAAGAAATGTTCATATTGTTTCCTTGTGAAAGTCTGAGTTTCTTAGATTTTTTTACTTTTATCTTTATTTTTAGGAACTGGAGAAAAAAACCAAACATCTCGAAGGAGAAATACATCGTTTGTTGGGAGAGTGGCATTGAACTTTTTTCACTTTGAGATAAGGAATTGAACTAACTTAAAAGAAATGTATATGCACATGATGTGAATAATATTCAAGTAGCGTTTTTCTGTGTTTGGGTAATTGTATGTAATTTAAAATTTTGATTGTTTTATATGGTTGATTAGATTTTATAGATTTCAATTTTATGAATAAATAATAACTAGTTTTTGTATTGTGCAGCATATTTGTGTTTTTATTTAAGATTCTCTAGACGGTGTTGTATTATGCCAGCAACATTTTTTAGGTGAAAGTTGAATTTTTGCATTGAGTTACGCTGGTGTGTTAGACCAGTTAACAACGAGTACACGCTGTCAATACGTTTTATTATGAATATGTGTGTCGAACATTGCCCATTTTAACGTTCATCGGAATCAACCTGTGCCGTCAGCTCATGCGATGAAGGGGCCTCATTAAAAGCAAAGAAAAAGTTTGGAATATCAAAATCAGTGCGGACTCGTGAGAACGTCGATCATGGAAGAGTTGCAATCACAAGAGGTCCGCGCCGCTTGCATCGCGGTCATAAGAGTATACTTCAAATTATCTCTAAAAAGTTAAGACCGATTTTACAGAATGATCTTCACGGCTTCTCCTTCTTCTTTAACGGCCCTACAACCGGGATCCGGTCCTGGCCTCTCGCAACTGTTCTCTCCACCGGTCCCGATTCTGAGCCGATGTCATCCAGTTTGGCATCCCTATGCTATGAGCGTCCTGGTCTACGCCATCCTTCCAGCGGAGGTTGGGTCTCCCTCGCTGTCGCCCCCGTAAGTCTTACCGCAGAGAACTTTCCGAGCAGGCTCATCTTCACTCATACGAGCTAAATGTCCTGCCCACCGGAGTCTACCGAGCTTTATTTTCTTCACAACATCTATGTCGCGATAGCGCTCGTAGATCTCGTCATTGTAGAGTCTCCGGAATCGTCCTTCCTCACATACGGGGCCAACAATCCTCCGAAGTATTTTCCTCTCGAACACCGCCAAGAGGTTAGAGTGCTTTTTGCTAAGCACCCACGTTTCGGATGCATATGTGAGGACTGGCAAGACCATCGTCTTATATAGTAAAAGTTTAGACGTTATGGTTAGATGCTTGGATTTGAAGAGCCTTGACAGGCTATAGTAGGCCTTGTTGGCTTTTAGCAGTCGTGCGCGTATTTCAGGTTCCATGCTATTGTCGGCTGCTACTATTGACCCAAGGTAGGTAAATGATTTTACCACATCAAACTCGTGTTCCTCTACCTTGATTGTGGGACCAATGTTAGGTGTTCTTGCAGGCGAGGCCACCATGTACTTTGTTTTGCTTTCGTTGATGTGCAGTCCTAGATTTCCGGCCGCACGCTCAATCTGGATGAAAGCTTCTTGTACAGCTGTTGATGTTCTTCCAATGATGTCAATGTCGTCTGCGTAAGCCAGAAATTGGGTGGACTTGTGAAGGATTGTGCCCCTTGATGTCACGCCCGAATCTCGAATCACTTTCTCCAACGCCAGGTTGAAAAGGAGGCAGGCCAGACCGTCCCCTTGTCGGAGTCCATTATAGATGTTGATTGGTCTGGACAGTGTTCCGGATACCTTTACTTGGCTTGTCACATTGGTCATGGTCAACCTACATAGTCTTGTCAGCTTATTGGGAATGCCGAATTCTCTCATGGCTTTGTAGAGTTCTACTGTGGCTATGCTATCATAGGCGGCTTTAAAGTCTATGAAGAGGTGTTGGATTGAGTTTTGACATTTTTCCATAGCCTGCCTCAAAGTGAAAATCTGATCGGTTGTTGATTTGCCTGGGCTGAAGCCACACTGGTATTGGCCTACGATGTTTCTAGCGTATGGGCCATCCTGTTTTGTAGGATGGCGGAGAATATCTTATACGCGGTACTCAACAACGTTATACCACGATAATTGCTGCACGTTGTGATATCTCCTTTTTTATGTACCGGGCAGAGGATGCCTTTTCTCCAGTCTTCTGGCATCGCTTCCTGCTCCCATACTTGCACAATTAATTCATGAATCGCTTGGTGTAATGTAGGCCCTCCATATTTAACCAGCTCCGCAGGAATGCCGTCTGCACCCGAGGCCTTGTTGTTTTTGAGCCGGGTGATGGCACTGCTAACTTCTGCTAAGATTGGTGGTGACAGCGTAGCATTATCGTCAGATATTGGTGGAGCCTCCAAATCCTTAGTTAGCTCGCCATTTAGCAATTCATGAAAGTGCTCTTCCCATCGCTCCAAGATGCCTTGAGGATCGGTGATCAGATTCCCTTCTTTGTCCTTGCAGTATGTGCAACGAGGTGTGAATTGCGTCATACCGCGTACTCTTCGGTAGAACTCCCGCGCCTGGTGCGGCCGTCGCTCTCTGTACTGTTCTAGTTCTCAAACGAGATTTTTCTCCCAGGCTTCCTTTTTTCGTTTGTGAATTCTCTTTTCTTCTTTTCTGAGCTCTTTATATTTCTCTTCGCGTGCTCGTGTTCTCTGAGACTGCTGCATTGCTCGATACGCAGCATTCTTACGTTCAGTTGCCAGATTGCATTCATTATCGAACCAGTCGTTCCGATCTCTACGACTTCTGCCTAAGATGGAATCAGCAGTACTAATGACAGTATTTTTAAGGCGGGTCCAGCTCTCGTCGACGCCCGGCATCTCATCCCCAGGACTTGCTCTTCTGAGTGCGAGTTCTAACGCCTGACCGTAGCTGTTTCTGGCCATTTCGTTGCGGAGTGCAGCTGTGTTGATTCGAGCCTGATCAGCGGATACAAAGCTTTTCAGCGTTGTAATGCGCTCTCGGAGCACCATACCAACAAGATAGTGATCTGAGTCGAAGTTGGCACCTCGGTACGTTCGTACCGTCATCAGACCCGAAAGGTGGCGGCGGTCTATCAACACATGGTCTATTTGATTGCGAGTCGCCCCATCAGGAGATATCCAGGTGGCTTTATGGATATCTTTACGCGCAAATCTGGTACTTGCAACGACCAAGTTCTTACTTGCTGCCATCTCTATAACTCGCTGCCCATTGTCATTAGTGTTCTCATGCAAGCTGTGGGTGCCGACATATTGCCTGTATACGGGCTCCCGGCCTACTTTGGCATTCAGGTCTCCCAATATGATTTTTACATCATATCTGGGGCAGGCATTAAGTTCCCGTTCAACTACTTCGAAGAATTCTTCTTTTTCATCGTCCGGGGACTCTTCTGTAGGTGCGTGAACGTTTATAAGGCTGATGTTCTTAAATTTGCCTCGCACACGAAGGGTACATAGCCTTTCGTTTATTGCTTTAAAGCCGATAATGGTAGGCTTCATCCTTTTGCTGACCATAAAACCTACCCCGAGCACATGGTGTTTCGTATGACAGCTGTAATATACGTCATAATCAGGTTTTTGCAAAACACCATTCCCTGTCCATCGCATCTCCTGAATGGCGGTAATGTCAGCTTTATATGTTGACAGGGTATCGGCCAGATGTTGTACAGCTCGAGTTCTGTGCAGAGTTCGTACGTTCCATGAGAAAATTCTTAAATCATTTTGCCTTTTTCGTTGTCGTTTTTTCCAGTATCCGAGGCATGTTGCTCGTTCCGTAATGTTTGTTTTTTACGGGTGGGGTTATTAGCCTCACGCCAACCTTACTTGGAAGGGACTAGCCCGATCATGTTAGCCTATCCTCTCTCATAGGATAGTTACCAGTGGCCACCGCTAGGAGGTTATGATCGCACTTCCATCAGTCCGGAATAGTTACGGCACGTGCATGTTATGCTACATGTTATTCCCCCTATTCCGCTGATGACTGACCACCATGTTCACGGCTACTCGTACAAAATGCGAATCATCCAATGCTTCCTTCAATGAAGCAGATTACAGTAGGCGAAGAGTTTTTGAATCTGGTGGAACAAAGTAAGAAGATCGGACCCACTTTATGGATGTACGACTAAGCCCATTTTCATATGGCCGGCTACATCAATAAATAAAATTTAAAGTTTTGAAATGAAGTAAATCTTCAACAACTCCATTCTACAAAATTTACTTTGTGGTGCGCTATATTAGGTCTGTTCCAATAGAAAACCTGTCCTGTCGTAGCCTGCGAAAAGTTACTTGATTGGTGGGGGAAAATTTAGTCAAAATCCCGAAAAGTGAAGGAACGCTTTCTGGGATGTTTCGTGCTAATCAAGAAGACCATAACCTAAAAATCACTTGTGTCTTCAAAATAATGACATAAAACTATTGAAATTAATAAATTATTTATGAAATTATTCAAAATCTTGTAGTAAGGCACCAAATGAAGAAATTATTTTCAGCACATCGTAATCATTTTGGTTTGACATGACAAGTAACAGCTGTTTTGACATGTTGAAAACGTCGGTAAGATTTCACTCCACCTAAAAATCTCCTGCGGTTTCTTGGTCGAGGGGAAGTAAAAATTTCCCCGCTTTTCCGAGCATGAGATTCTATTGGAACAGGAATTGGGTGATTTCTTGGTCCCGCGGGATCCCGCATTCTCTATTGGAACAGACTTATTTTCACTAGGGATTATATGGGCTTTCTTGAACTGCTGTGACCGGGATTTTGAGGAGATACACACGTACACAGGTTTAAAAGCTTTCTTACCACACAACTTGTTGCATGCATGCGAAAAAAGGTTAGTGGCGATAATAATTGAAATAAGTTGACCAGACTCGCTGTATGGCCCTTATGAATTTTTGTAAATAATCAAAAATATTTGCTGTAGCTTGTTCTCATTTTTACACATTTTACATTTTTTTTTTGTTTTTTCTTTAATGAGAATTTCCTTTTACATAAATAACTTCTACCCAGAAATATTACAAATATCATAAAATCAAATAATTTAGCTAATATTTGACTAACCTATACTTACAAGAGGAAGAGTAAAGTTATCTCAGTCAACTTTTATGATTCGATATCAAAGAAACCTCCAACATTGATCAAATAAGCTCGTGTACCCATTAAAAACCAGACTACCAGACCCTTAAAACCTTAAGGGACGTTAGGGAAAACATGCAAATTTAATAGACCCTTTTTGGGGTTATTTTACTACATCAAAAAAGTGAGACACTGACAAAGTATGCTATACAAAAATTGTACATATAAATGAAACGGAGTGTAACAAATTTTGTTTTAGTTAAGTTCCGGTTTTTATGTTGTTTCTTGTTTTTGAAAGACCCCATGAAAATATCTTTACCCTAAAAAGGTGAAAGCGATAAAAAAAATCTTGGAGATGAATTATTAGAGCTTTTAAATGATTGTGCTAATCAAGTGTGGTATGTGTAGCTGAGATAAATAGTTGAAAATGTAACTAAAATTATAAGTTTACATACTTCATCACTAGTTGGAGAGATGTGTTTGCTAAATAAGTTAATTCAAGGATTTTGTTAGGGAATATATTTATGCTTATTTATGTTTTGAGTGGGAACTGTGGTTTGATAGACTACGTACAAAGACAATTTCATCATGTGTTATTTTATTTATACTTTATTTTTTATTACAATGTGGCAAGTCGAAATGTAACTTTGAGTTTGCATTCTTTTGCGATTGTTTGCACGTACGTCCGTCCGACGTCGGGACAAAGTATAAAAGATATAGAGCCCGAAGTTGACGTGGGTTTGTTCATTATGATATTTAATGATGATGAGTGCATCCATAATCTTGGGAATATAGTTTTTTCGCAACTTTGAAATTAAGTTGCCCGCGATATCTACATAGCGAAAGCAAAAGTGTAGAAAAGTAACTAATGTTAGCTAAAAGTACCTTCTAGCTCTTCGATCGTTCTAACCATTCGTTTTGGTTAACCCTTACAGGCTTAAAATATTCTTCTTAGAACTTTCCTTTCGAAGTTTTTGAGCTGATAACTGTTTGCTGGGTCCAAGGATTAATGATTTATATATTCTTACTTTATATAAGATTAGATTAGAATTGTTTAATTTATAGTACGATAAGACGAGTGATACGATGCAACTTATTAGTTTGATTCTGTAACCCCGTCTAGTAGTCACTGATCACATAAAGGCTTTAGAAGTACCTTATGGAAAAAAAATCTTGTAGCCCTTATAAAGCATTAGTTACATGTTTCTCTTTTTTAAGCTAGACATAAGTTTACGACTATCACGCCTTGGATAAACGAAAGTGTAAGAGTAATGGGGATTACTAAAATTAGGAGCGGTCAAAGATCTTAATAAGTTTATCTTGGGTTTACTTTCTGCTATCATATTCCTCTTGTAAATTAAAGAAGGAGCTGTAAATATAGTGACTTTCTTTTTAAAGTAAGTTTTTCAGGAGAAGTGTTTGCTAAAAGCAGTAGAATTGAGGATTTCACTGCACAACAGGCAATAATGATTTGACTTGCCTTATGGTCGCTGTATACTAATTTCTGTAATCTCATCGTAGTGACTAATAGATTTAGTGACGATAAGCTTGAAGGATGGCTGCTTAATATTTAATTGCGGCCATACATTCGAAATTAAGCAACTATTTATTCATTCTAAGCTTTATAGATTTGTTGGATTGGAGAATAAACAACCCTCTATAATTTTGGTGGCAGAAAGAGAGTAGCAGCGTTAACTTCTTTATTGCAGAAATACAGGTTTCAGCCAGTCAATTGGAAAAATCAAATAATTTCCAGTCAGTTTACCCTCGATTAATGCCACACAGTTCTTCTAGGAGCTGCTTTGGGTGTGGTAGCAGTGCTGTAAATTTCTAAGAGATAGTGAAGTGAAGTGGAGGATGGGTTGATCTAATATCTATACAATTACAAACAGCATAACGAGGGAAATCCTTAAATATAAGCATTAAGACAAATGGAAGTAACAAACACCACGAAATAAATGAAGATAATATATGCAACAAAAATCATTATTTACAGCATAAATTTCGCTGTAAACGTGTATGAAGTATGAAGGTTTTTGGTTTTGTAATAATTTCTTGTTGCCCTTGTTTTAAGCAATATTTGGCATGTAATTTTATTTTCTCGAGACGCCTACATAATTATTGTTAATCATTGTTGCAAGTATTCCGTAAAAATAATTTTTATCTTTGAATATATGTAACTTGTGTGTATGTAATTGTCAGGGTAAATTCTTTTATTGTATCAAATCAAAATCACTTGTTGCGATTTGAATTTCATTTTCATAGACGCCTTAATAATGTCGATTCGATCTTACTAAAAGCCTTTTATTATAAAAGCCAAATAGTATATCTTTCAAAATGCAATAAAAGGAAGCATTAGAAATTTAATTACCATTCCCGTATCCTCATCTAATAACAAGTTTTTTAAGAACTAGCTAAAAGCATGGCATTTTATCTTTGTGACATTTGGGAATTCAATTTTCATATCTACAAATGTACAAGAGACAAAGACTTTATTCTGAAACCATTCTAGAACATGGTTTTACTACAATAAGATAAAAGCCCTCTTAAAATCTCTCCGCATATTACAGCCATATTCGCTTACTTTGGAAAAAAAAGTTGAAATTTTGATGCATCCTACCCTCCGCATATTATACGAGCCATATTTCTAAAGGCACATGAAAATGGTGAAATGTGTAAAATTACTGACCCATATCCTAAAGATAATGGCCGGCTAATGCACTCATCACGTTATCACAGCCCAGACAGTATGTGGACGTTTATGTGAAAAGAATTTTCTCTCACTTTCACAAAATTCTACATGGAGTGCAATTTTCCTGGGGCATACATAATATCATGTTTAAAATTTTGCACCTACACGTGTATGAACGTTATGATTTAGAAAAAAAAATAATAATAATACTAAATTATATTCAACAAATTCTAGTAAAATTTTATTAGGGTATCAAGAAGTTAGAGGTTATAAAAAGCTCAAATTACTTTGGGTTTAATAAGGATTCTTTTATGACGTCATTAAATGCGAGAAGGGTTGATTTTGCCGATGGGATTCATACGAGCAAAAGACCAATTTAATATTAGACGTATAACTTTAGCTATGAAAGGATTGTGAAATCTCACTTCATCATTATACTCTTCAGGTAATATTCAGAATCCAACCAAATGTCACACATTGTTCTAAAATTTCAATTGTTTGTAATAAGTTAAATATTTTGGCACACAAGGTGTTGGTTCTTGGAAAGGTCATAAGTTTAAATTTTCTCTGTGAATTGTACTAAAACTTTAAATTAATGTTGAATTGAAAAACAAATTTAAGCTCAAAATTTGTTTCACTCTTAATTTAAAAGAATTAGTAAAAATTAGTACATATTGCATTTTGTTATATTCATTTCTGTTTTAAACAAGCTCGGCTGTCTGATTAAAGATTTGTCGGGCAAACTTATTTGGTCAACTAAGGTTGCTCCAAATAACGAGACAACGAAACAGTGACATAGATCGTGAAAAGTAGACTCGTCCTCTTCGAGACAAAGCCCATAGGTTGGGGTGGGGCCTCCGCACTTTCGATATTCCCTATATGGTAATTTAGTGCACAGCATCTGATAAACAGATCAGCAAGTGTACTGAAAAGTTTCCCTATGCATCCCAACTATTCCCTAGCCGCGTTCCTAGTCGGTACAGGAACAAATCGGCTTGTTTGGTTTCGGAGATTTGATTAAATGGTGAATGAAGAAACACCTAGCGGCAGAGTTGACAGTTTGATTGCCAGGTCCCAGTGAGACGATTGGAAAAACGAATAAGTCCGAGACAATCCAGCCTTTCCGTAATGGCAGACAGTTATTTCAGGATCTTACAACTCGTGGTTTTTGTGACAACTGAAAACGTTGCAACGTTCTGAAACAGTTTGAGGCGCAATCAATGGCAATTTAAAATGGAGTGAATTCATCATTAGCGTTTCCGAATATTTGAACACAGTTCGCCGAACAGGAATTGGGTTCTTCAGAAGTAAAAGCAGGAAATGAGGTATTCACTGCCAGTATCGAAGAAGATAGACTAGGAGGCATACTGCGTAAAGTTGGAGAAAGGATGAGACTTCTCCATACTTAAAACTGGAGGTTAGGGGTCATCCATAAATGGGGGGAGGGGGTCGAGCCGAATCTCACCAAATCTCACGTGGGGGAGGGAGGGGGTCTCGGCAAATATCACGTAATTTTTTTTCCGCGAGAAACAGTGTAAAATTGCGAGAAAACTGGGTTAAACTAATAGTACAGGTAAATTAAGCCGAAAAACGCGATACAGCGGAAATAATTAGGTACAGGCTGAAAATTGGCAGAGAGCTTCCTTTTAGGGTTCTCATAAAGCCTACCGATTTTCTACCCCAGGAAGCCCACTTTTTAGGGGGTTTTAACCCTCAAAATGGGTATTTCCAATTTCTTCAATTTTTTGGCAATATTTCTTAATATCTTTTTGATTTCTTCAATTTTACGTGCAATATCTGTCAATGAGAAAATTTTTAAAATCTTGCCTTTGCATCCGCACTTAGATATCATTGACGAAAATATTGGTGCACTCTCAGATAAACATGGAGAAAGGTTTTATCAATACATATTGCACATAGAGAAGGAATAATGAATCCATTACATAAAAAGCACACGTGAGATTATTGCTATATTTCGACTCAATAGCAATTGGGTGTAAAAATTTGGCCACTGTTGTTTACACTGTATTTGTTCACTGTTTAAAATACCTTAAATATCTGGGAATGAAGAGTATATGGCGCGATGAAAAATTCTTATCATTTTATACATTATTTATACCTACATTGGCCTGGGAAAAACTGGGAATGTAACGTATGCATTGACTTATACGACCATTTTAGACAGCGACATTATTAGTTATCTTAAGCATCTTACAGGATTCGAATTTTGAATCGACGACCATCTGCTCTGACATACTAGAGGCCAAGATAGATTTTAAAAACCTTTTGTTAAGATTTATGAATATCGGGAGCTGTGAAGAATGGAAGTCTAACAGATCCGCACTTCTTGAATCTATATCCTGGTGTACAGCCGGCTCAAACGCTAATTTGAGAAGCTGGCTGTGACTTCAGACTCCGCCTTTCAGTCACAGCCACAGTTTTCTTACCCTAAGGTGACATCTGCAAGAAGAATGCTCCGAAGTATGTATATATCTCCATCTTTACAATAACATTGTGAATGACTATACATCCCATAATTATATGTTTTTCCAAAGTTAACCTTCGTATGTCAATATAATATAAAATTCTAAATTTTTTTTTAAATTCCATATGCTTGCTCTACAAATACACGAGTTGAGCTCAAACTAGAACTGAAATTTTTCTGTTATCTTGTGAAGAAACCATTATCCCTGTAAGGCATCATGAGATTGATTTCCAAAGGACAGACAGAATCACCTGCTAAATGGTAATCCACAGGTATTGTAGTTTATATTGGGTGCATGCCGAGTTGATGCTAGAATGATTTTGTTGTACTCTTCTTCAACACAAATTATGTTTTTTTAAATAAATTCAACGCAAACGCAAATTTTCAAAATTTGAGATTTCACGTGAGATTTAGGGGGGGGGGAGGGGGTCGAGCCAAATCTCACGGCATCTCACCAAGGAGGGAGGAGGGTCGAAAAATCGCCAAAAACACCTCACGTAATTTATGGATGACCCCTTAGAAATCGAGACGACTGGTGAATAAGAATAGGGAAGGAAGGCCAAGGCTTGAGTTGGCGTATAATATCATTGGAAGAATAATTAATTAATAAAATATGCTTAATTAAATATTGTCAAATTGTTTAAAGTGTTTCCAAGGTATCCATTTTGTAGAAGTAATCACGTCTTAATTATAAATGTCGATCTATGTCCCTTGTCTTCTAACCTTTGTGATAATTGTATAGAAGCATAAGCAACAGAATTTTCAATCTTTTACTCAGAATATAAACATGAGCCTTCCAGGAAAATGAGAACTAAATCTCATCGTTATTGGTCCTTATATTTCGTTTATTTTCATGGACATTTTGATTTCTTTCAGGCCTGGATAAATCAGACTTAACGATTATAGATTTATACTAAAACCTCTTAAAAGTTAATTAATCTTCCATAATTTATTTATTTAGCTTTGAAATTTGTTTCACTAATGAAGAATAAAACTCGAGGCAAAGTTTCTTGAAAATTATGCCTAAAGCATCAAGCATGATTTATTTCTCGTACTCTCAATTTTTTTTTTTTGGGGTAGACGGTTTGATTACGTAAGGGATAAACATCCTGGGGCACTTATGGTTGAAACAATATTTTCATATTTTTTTCTACCAGAATTTATCCTCCAATTTATAGCAGTTGGGGCACTTTTAATAACGGGAATAAGAAAGTAAATCCCCGACATAAAATGTGCCTTTCACTTATTTCCCAGTTGATGCTCGCGGCAGGGAGGCCGAAAGCCAAATCCAACTGAATTTTCGCTCTTCTGCAGTTACGAGCGCACTGTTTACGGTCCCGCAAATTATCACCCAATTATGGTTGCTATAAAAGCAATGAACGCAAAGACACCCTTTGAACCGCTCCAAAATTTACTGTCGGGGCACTGGAGCCCTTAGTACCTTCAGTAATGGTGGATTGGAGCCAAAAAGATATTTGCTATTCCGTGCGAGGGCTTGAAACGAAATCTCTTCCAAGGTTGTCCTCCTCCTTCTTCTCATTTAGCATAGAGAACAAAACACATCCTTATCACCACTGCGGTTGGAATTACTTTTTTATGGGATAAGAAATCCTCTTAAAATTATTAACCCCGTGTTCGTGCACGTACACGGGTGAATGTGTTTTAAATGTTATACGGATTCAATGCGGCTGAGGAGCTATTGATCTAGTAATGTGAGACATCTACCGTTCTCCTAATTCGCTACTAATCAGGAGACAGCTTGAAAACAAATCCCCCTGAATTTATAATAATTTCTGTACTCCGCCCACATCCAGCCGAGTTCGGTTAGTTGCCCCTGAAGGCTTTCAACTTCATCCTTCCAACTCCTCAAGTTGACTTAAAACACAATAAAACCAAACGAGTACATTGCCCTGTTCTGGAGGGGGTTTGGAATGGAGCCGCAGTATTGTCGTAAACTTGGGGTGCAATTAAGGACTGCTCAACTCCAGAAGCGTCGTACAGGGCGGAGACCGTTTGTAAGGACATTTAGGATAACAATAACGGGCTTAAAGCGCTGCAGTATTATTTCTCAACCCTTTAATAGACGATTTCGCACAAGGATGGCGTTTTCACAGTTTTTGGTTTATTGTGATGACGGCCAGATAATGAAGGTGTAACGCTATCATTTGTTTGCGGATAGGGTAAGGGGATGATATTAATTTTTTCATTTTTGTTTTTTTATTTGTCTTGAGAAACCGTTATTAAATTTCCTTGCGTGTTTTATGTGTTTTGATAATTTGTTTTGAAAATATTAAAAAATATACAAATAAAAATATTGGTTCCTTTCGATAAAGCTATGATTATATTTATGCGTCAATCAACTCGAGCCAACCCGGAAAGGATGAGTGCGAATGTAAAGGTGACATAACATGATGAAGCAGACCATAACCTTCTATATTTACAAGCCATGAACAAGAATCTCAATTGAGAGAATCGGACCACCAAATTCTCCCAAATTCTCCAAATTACACTAACAACATAACGTGACTTCACCGAGTTGTAGTCCGATTAAGCGGAAATTCGCTCTCAATATTTTCCTTGTTCATGGCTTGTAATATAGAAGGTTGTGAGCAGACCCTTCTAAGCCTACCAACACAGTATGGATTTGTCATCGTATCCAGGGCATCGCAGTGGGTACTTTTGCACTATCGTAAATATTCTCCTCTGAACACTGGGCGCACCTAGTTGTACAAATGACTTATCCTTTGTCAAGATTAACCTTTTTAATGTGAAAGTCTAAGGTCGGTGTTACCCTTTATATTACCAGTCATATGGTTGACGTCCGTGCAATATCTAGTAGAGTGATGAGCTAGAACAAATTTTTAAAAATGTTTCAATGCCCTTGAGATCAGCTGATAAAAATTTCAATGGGAGCGAAAAAGTCAAAATATCAAAGAAGTAATATCTATGATAAAAGGAGGCACAATTACTTTCACACTACATGCAATGTTCGAGAAAGGAAGATAAAAAATGAAGGGGCCGTGACTTCGTCGCCTTGCAAGATTCGCGCCTTTTTTAACGGACAATACAAGTGAATTCATAGGGCCGCAATTTGTACCAACACGAATTTTCACTCATACATACTAACGTCGGCGAGCCATTTACCTACACGTGCACTGTTCCAATGCTTCTTCAATTTGAATGTAAACATTCCAATAGCGAAATCAAGGAACATCTTCTGTTTCTTTCATACTCTTGTGTTTTTTGCATAAAATGTATACCCATCGCGCATTTGTTAATATTTTTTTTGACTTTGTTGCTTAATGTTATTTCTAGTCTCTTCTTTCATATCTTTAACTCTTTTACTTGTCCTTGAGGTCCACCTAATCACTTGTTATTACTGCTCGCTGCTAGTAGTAAGCTTAGCTTGAAAGATAGATGAAGGATAGGAAAGGTTAAAAGAAGTTTGGGAGGTGCATGCTAAAGAGAACCCTGCGTTTGAAGTCATAAGCCTAGTACTAAGTCCCCCGCTAAATGAAATTTCCATACAAAATTTAGCGCGAAAATTTATCAAGCTAAATTTTAGCAACATCTTTAGCGCATGCAGTACTAAGTTCGCCGCTAAAATGCTCGCTAAATCCACGTTTCTATTTCTTTAAAACAGATGGCAGCAATGTTAGTCTCCACATTTTTAGCTGCATTTTTATCGTGCAGGCACCTTATTTCACGCTAAATTTTGTTGAAAAAAAACCAGTGATATAAAAAAAACAAAAAAATAAGCTAATTTACGGTTGTGGAAGTTTCAAGTGCGGAAATAAAACTAAAATACCAGTTTGTGCATGAAAAAATAGTAAAAATAATAAATAATTCTGCGTGTTTAGAATATTTTGAAACACGGTTTAATAATTCTATATTTCCAGTGGATTTTGATAAGTTTTATTTCGAAGAAGACTGAAATTTAACCCAAAAAAAAACGTTAATATGAACTTTCTCTACAATTCTACATTGTCAAATTTCATCTTGCTAAAAAAGGGTACAAATTTGGAGACGCGCTAAAATTTAGTTTAGCGCTGAACTTAGTACTAGGCTATAGGTGTTGTATTAGTTCAGGAATTAGGTTCCAGAGTCATAATGTTCTGCTTATAAACGAACTCCTAGGCCCGAAAAAAAGGGCTGAAGACCAGAAACCGCGGGATGAGGAAACTATAAAATTTTTTATGATATGAGTGAAACATATTTTACAATTAAATGTAAGGTTTCAATCTTTGATAGAAGAAAATTTTTTTATTCCAGACTTTCTTCCTTTTGCTCATGAGAAAAAAAACACCTTTTATCCATTTGGGGTAAAGCTGATATATGTTGAAGATAATTGCAAATTCTGCGTTTTTTATGATACACAAACAAAGACACACAATATACACACAGAACTGAGACCATCATGAAGAAAAAACGTCGTAGAAACCATATATTTTTCAAGTTCTCGTTCGAAGTGTAATATTACATCGAAACTGCCCAGCGAGAAAAGTGGAAGCAGCTTCCTCTGGAATCAAATTGGAAGTGCTTCTTGGTCGCGCCTAAGAAGCATTTTGGAAGATTTTCCTGTGCATATGGCTACAAAATAAGTCATTTTCAACTTTTGGTAAATTTTCTGTTTTGAGAGATTGTCTGGATTTCGATTAGTAAAATTTCCATTTGTTGTGAAATATTTTGTTTTGAAAAATTTCCATTTCGAGTTGTGCGCTCAGTAAGAAAAGTCGATAGTTTGTTTATCCTTATTAATCAAAAACGAAGCGCGAAACCTTCTTCCCTGCTTGCAAAGAAGAAAAAATGAAAGCTTTGCTGCTTGCAAAACTTAAAACTTCAAAATAGCTTCCCAGGAATCTAATTAGAAGAAAATCGGACAAACTGCTTCTTGCTAATGACATGCAATGGTAAAAAAGATATGGATAGGGATATGGAAGCGAAGCACTTCTGAGATGAACAAGGATAGCTTCTTCATGCATCAGTAAATGCTTCTATTTCCCGCTGGGTGATTCATAGAAATGTATATTCATTTGTTGGCTTTTGTTTTAATAACTGCCATTCTAGACGTTTGACCGAATCTCCCGCTGATCTGTAAACACTTGAAAAGATTCGACGATGGTGCGATCGGTTATCATCTTTGATAAAATTAATTTAATTTAGGGCCTTCGCCAAGTTACAATTCAAATGTCAATTTGTATGGAAAACGCATTTCGATTTTACAATTAAATTTTCGGAGGTTTGTGTCTTTGGAATTGTAAGGAAATTTTTGAATTGTAGGGAAATATCAGCCCAACATTCATTTGACAGTTTGAGCCGATGCACCACGGTATACAGAAACAAGGTAATGTAAAAGAGAAATGTCATTTGAATGCTGACGTCACTCGGCAAGTCTTCCCCATACAAAATCGAAATTGTTGTTGTTGTTTTCTGTATTAACTTGCCGGGTGACGTCGGCTTTTTCTACGATATTCGTACGATATTCGAGCTGTCAGTCTCTTTTACACTACCTTGTTTCTGTATACCGTGCCGGTGCACGGTATACAGAAACAAGGTAATGTAAAAGAGAAATGTCATTTGAATGCTGACGTCACTCGGCAAGTCTTCCCCATACAAAATCGAAATTGTTGTTGTTGTTTTCTGTATTAACTTGCCGGGTGACGTCGGCTTTTTCTACGATATTCGTACGATATTCGAGCTGTCAGTCTCTTTTACACTACCTTGTTTCTGTATACCGTGCCGGTGCACGGTATACAGAAACAAGGTAATGTAAAAGAGAAATGTCATTTGAATGCTGACGTCACTCGGCAAGTCTTCCCCATACAAAATCGAAATTGTTGTTGTTGTTTTCTGTATTAACTTGCCGGGTGACGTCGGCTTTTTCTACGATATTCGTACGATATTCGAGCTGTCAGTCTCTTTTACACTACCTTGTTTCTGTATACCGTGGAGCCGGTGTATACGGTGCGCTCCAGCTCATGTGCCTCACGAACTTTGTGGATAAACGGACAAGTGGGGTGGTACCTCTCAACATCGCCACTGTTCCCTTTATCATCAAACGTTCGTGAGGCACATGCGCTGGAGCGCACAGTCTAAAACGGCTATAAGTTGGATTTGCTTTTTGGCCCTAATGCGTTGTGGTTGAATCTATGTACATATTTTCAATTTTCAGAGCGTGATTGTCCTCACCGTATAATATGACACATTAAAGGCTGATGATGCTACACGTTGCAGACGAAAACCAAAATAAAAATGGAATGGAATGGTGAAAGTAGCAAATTCCGAATTGTAACTTGGCACTCACCTTTAACAGCAAAATTTTAAATTCGGTATAAGAATAAATATAAAATGAATTTTCTCTGTTAAATTTGAATGTTGGTTACAACTATCGAATTTAAAAATGTATATATCTACTTTTCTTACAATTTTTAAAAAATAACTCAAATTTCTGCTTTTTTGATTTCAAAAACACAGGGGTTGCGATGCCACCCCGCGAAATTATCAGGGGTTGAGCGGAAAAACATAGTCGTGGAGGCATAAGATTATTTACTTCGGAAAAATTTTGCGGCGTATAGTGATTTTAATAATAAAAACTTGAAGTTTTTAGTTCATTTTAGCATAAAAGTGTACTTTTCAGTTTTCTTTAACTATTTGTTTCGTTCACGCTTGGAATATGTAGACTATGATCACGAGTCTGAGTGATAGGGAACCAAAAATATACGTGAACGTAGATTTTAAAATTTTCTTGCAAAAACAATTTAAGTTCGCTGAAAAAACTCACAAATTATAATTAACTCATACCATTATTCAAGTACATCTTGCCAAGCCAAAATATAATTAGTACTGTAATGTTAAGAGTAAAACACAAATTTGGTTTAATGCCAATTAGATAAATTTGTTTCCACATGTAAAGGATGTTCTTTTAAGCATTGCGTTATGAGAGAGAGGAGAATTATATACATATACATACAAGCTTGTGCATAAAGTATAAAACATGAATTCATTACATGATCCACTTTGATTATGCGATAATACATTTCCCAAAACTCATGTTACACACATATTTTATTCATGACGCGTAATTGCAAACAAATCGCAAACACTTTAAACAAATAAATTGGGTTGCTTGCTGTGGAGATGAAAAAGAAAAATTTCTTGCCGACAGCTAGACATTAAGTATGTACAAAGGGAAATTTAAGAATATCAGCAACTTGCTCTGGTAATATGGCTGTAAAGAATTCCCTTTTGTCTCAAGCAAGACAAAGAAGTATTATGAGAAAGAACTCGTAAAAACAGCAAGTTGCAAAACAGCATATACTAACAAAAAAAATTGAAAATGGTTCATCTCCTACTCTTAGTAGCTCCAGCAAAACAGCCACTTTCCTATCTGAAGGGAGAGACATATATGAGTCAAGAGGATATTGATCCACATAAACAAGGATAAAACCGGGAAATAAATTCAAATCCTTGCAACACTTCAAAGTCCTTCTTGTATTCACAAAAAAAATTGTTCTTCTTATAAGGATCAACTTTATGAGGGATAATTAAACTTTATGCCAACTGTGAACGGAGCAGAAGTCTAAAAAGTTTTTATGCTTTCCGGTCGCTCATTAAGCAACAGCGAAAGAGTATCAATAAACTCCTACTTGATAGGATTAAATCGATAAGATCCTTTTGGTTTACCTGTAACCGGAAATTTAAGGTGAAGTTATGGTGTCAGACGTGAGGCTTTTTGTTTTAAGCTGTTGCTCCCTTCCACAAAATACATTAAAATAACAACAATGCCCTGGGATTGTAGCAAGATTAATGCTCTATTTCAAACAAATTGGACTTTTCCCTCCTTTCTTATTATAATCCTTAAAGTTTCTACCATTTCTTTTTTAAACATAACAATGGAAGCAATGCCGCCTATCTAATGGCCCTCATCACAATTTATTCAACATCTTGATCTGATTGAGGAAATTTTACCATTTTCCCTGAAACTTCAGGACATGTTGATGATGTTTCCAGGACATGTAGCATACATATATGGTATAAGGGGAGTGGTCGGGGCAGCTACCAGCTCAGTAACTAGGGCATTTTAAAATTCATTAGAGAAGAAGAAAATCCCTATAGAGAACGGATGGACGTGGACTCCAATAACGATAAGGAAACTCTTCTGGTTGACGGAGCTTCAAGGCGCTGAACCAGTTTCTTGAGCATCAATGTATATGACAGATGAGATATAAACTCTTGGCAGAAAATGATTGGAAATTTAACAAGGGAAGAAAAAATGGAAAGATATTTGTGGAATATATTAAGTAAGGTGGGCGGCTTGTGCGATATATGAATGTATATTTTTAGTACAGGCATACGTAAAGTGGTTGCCCTTTTTGATGTATTGATTAGTTAAAGAGGATATAACATTCGATTCTTTCCTTTAACAAATACGCATCTAAATATTTTTTTCTTATTATTAAATGGCGCTACAGTCCTAGCAGCATTCGACCCTCTTGATTTTTTTTCTTCCAGACGACGTAGATGCGTGTTAATTTTCTCCAATTCCTTATACGGGGTTTTAGAATATATCTTCTAGAACGTCATCGAAGCATTTGTTTCTCTGTTGACCTACTCTTCTTTTTCCTATTGGTCTACCATTGAAAATCCTAGCTAGCCATAGTAATCTGCGTAGTTTTATGACCTGTACCTGTATTTATTTAGTCATACATTTATTCAAACTACAAAGCAAAAGAAATTCGAAGGAGTCCTCGTCTGCGCAACGATCTAATATTGGCCCACAATCAAGGCAGGGGGGTATGGTCGTGAAGTTGTACAATTATTCGCCTAGCTTGGATCAGTAATAGCAATAGCAACCAATAGCAACATGGAATCAGAGAAAAGCGCACTCAACAAAGTCTGCTCTAGACATTCAAGGCTCTTCAAATCCAAGCAACTAACCATGTCATCAAAACTGCTGTTGTATAAGACGATGGTCCTGCCAGTAATGGCAATTACGTGTGGAACGGGTCAGCATAGAGTGCAAGAGTGTGCTGCTGCAGGTCCTTTAAGTGCTCAACCACCGATCATAAAAATAAGGCACTGCCTGTTGTAACTGAGGTCATCAACCTTACGGAAACAAGGCCTTTATAAAAATTCAGTTTTAATTTTTCAAATATTCGTGGGCTTCAAGCGAATTTCTTTTCCGTTGCGTGCCATTCGTTCATGCTTCCAGTGCACTGAGTAAAACTCAAGTTTTACCTGATCCGAAATCGATTTCAGGATATAGCTTAGTGCACAACTTTTCTGCCCATAGTGGATTACCCATATATATACAACATACATAATTTTCCATATCCATCAGCTGCCCCAATCAATGGAGTTCTTAAACGAATTGTTTGCCACTATTGGAAACCTAACTGGATGGGGCTTATTCGCTTCTTTCAAGCCGTTGACTGGGATGGGAACTATGCTTCCGCAGGGCCGAGTCAACTCTGTACGACCAAAGTTATAAAGACTGAAATGTTTCTTGTCATTCCTTACTCAATCAAGATGGTTTAATGGTGAGTGTATGAAAGCAAAAGAAGCCGCCTTCAGAGAGTACAACCGTTTCCCGTGTGTGTAAGCCACTTCGTCGTCAATGTGTTAAGCTGCGAGACTCCTGGCTGTTGTGGCTCAGCCGGTTGCTTAAAAAAATGAACTCATACATCATCCAAGAATTCAAACACGAGGTTCACTGCCTTCTCCTCATGCATCCTCCATATTTCACCCTTAACCTATCATATCCTTTTTATATCCTTCGAGCAGCAGCATATGCAGCTTTAGTATACGGAAGGCAAAAAGCCTAAAACAGAATGAAAGTAGAAACTTCGACTTCAATTTTGCATTTTGACAGTTTCATACATTTTCTATAGTACTCACGTACAGTTAACAGGATCAATGCAGTAAGCGTTGCAATAAACTTTGCGCCGACTTAGGCTGGTCTCACACTGCAGCAGATTCGGCCGAATTTTTTACGGCCGTATTGAACCGAATTTCAACTTTAAATTCGGCCAAACTTTGGGTTAGTTTCCATCTTAAATGCTAGTTGTTTTAATTTAAATGGTCACACATATAAATATATCCTAAATAAAATAAAAGGAAGATTAATAAACATTTCTATGGGAGCCCACTACGATTATCAACTTCAAATCTGATCGGATAAAACCTACGGACGTCAACGGCCGAAAAACCGGTGCAATGTGCGAATGAGAATAGGAAAATAATTTTTTGAAAAATTCGGCCGATTACGGCCGTAAAGAATTCGGCCGAATCGGCTGCTGTGTGCGACCAGCCTAAAGGTGAATTTACATATCCGAAGTTTTTCTGTCGCGCCGCTCTTTTTTAAGATTTCAACCAATCAAAAACAATATGACGTGACCGAAATTGTTTCTAATTGGCTGAAATCTTAAAAAAGAGCGGCGCCGCAGAAAAACGTCGGATATGTAAATTATGCTTAAAGCCGGAACTATAATAGACGTGAAAGAACGTAAGTCAATCCTTGCGTTCCCAGGGCTCTATGATGAAAATCAATGATTGACTATAATAAACGTACATCACATGTACTTGTTTTCGTTAATGTTTCGTTAAACGTAGTATAACGCCGTCTTATGGGACATGGATCCCAGTTGACGGCGTTGTAATGTCGAAATCGTAGCATAATTGCTGTATTCAAACTCAAATTCAAAACAATGTTTACTGCGATTATTATAGCCGATTGTACGTATACGTTAAGGTCTTCGGTGAGTGATACGTACGTGTATGTTCGTTAAAATCGTACGTCAAACTACGTCTATTATAGTTCAGGCTTAACCCGGCGATTACACGAGTCAGTTCTGCTGACTGCCAGTAATGACTCTGTTTGTCAAATCCACTGACTCTGCGTTGATTACGTTCGGTCAACTGATAAGTCAGTTCATTTCTAAAATGTCGTCGACCAGTGTACATGCTTCCTTTGGCTGCATTATTATTAACACAAATTATTGAAGACATGAAAGGGGAAGAGAAAAGGAAGTCTATAAAAAGAAAATATTGGGTCAATCCTTTGTTAAATCCCAAAAACAAGAATTTTTCTCGTACTTTTCAATTAGGTTGATGATTTCCAGATGATTAAATTATTTTTCTGCCATTTTTTCCTAATATAAAAGAATTTTGAGATTTTTTAATTATATTTTCTAAAGACATATCCATAGCATCCGTATTCCGCCATTTCAAAATAAGAATTTGACATTTCACTGACTAGTCAGCACTGACTCGAAAACTGTCTCGTCAGTGCTGACTTGTCAGTAAAAAAGGCGCGTCAGTTAGTATTTACACGAGTCAGTGTCAGCGACAGTGTCAGTAGAACTGGCCCGTGTAATGGCCGGGTAAGACTTTGATAATTTTAAAAGTTTCTACTACCAACACAACATTTCAATTTTGTCACTGTAGCCAAATTAGAAATTTTAAATTGATTGAGTTTGAACGCAAAATTTAATATTTGCAGGCAATCTACGTAAACTGCATACAATAAAAATAAATTGGTCCATTTTTCAAAATTTATAATTTCTGATATGTTATTAAATAGTGATCGTAATTGTAAATACTATCCGTCAAATTATTGACTTTGAAGTTACTGAAGTGAATATGTTAGCGCTGTGCAGCAAAGTCGAAGATTCTCCGTTCATTCTCTTTTAGGCTTTACTCTTAAACCTTTGGCAACACTTGACAAGCACGTAGCAGACCTTGTTTGTCTGTATAGATGTTTTCAAACTCCGTGACACAAAAAATTCGAACAGTTCTGCGCACCTCGTTGCCAAATTTTATAAATTTTGTTCTATCATTTCCCCTCCTTTCATTTAAAAAGGCAACAAACGCAGAAAAAACTCAACAAAATTATTTGGGAAGGGATGCGCCACAACCTTCTATATTACAAGCCATGAACAAGGAAAATATTGAGAGCGAATTTCCGCTCAATCGGACCACAACTCGGTGAAATCACGTTATGTTGTTAGTGTAATTTGGAGAATTTGGGAGAATTTGGTGGTCCGATTCTCTCAATTGAGATTCTTGTTCATGGCTTGTAATAAGTCTGTTCCAATAGAGAATGCGGGATCCCGCGGGACCAAGAAATCACCCAATTCCTGTTCCAATAGAATCTCATGCTCGGAAAAGCGGGGAAATTTTTACTTCCCCTCGACCAAGAAACCGCAGGAGATTTTTAGGTGGAGTGAAATCTTACCGACGTTTTCAACATGTCAAAACAGCTGTTACTTGTCATGTCAAACCAAAATGATTACGATGTGCTGAAAATAATTTCTTCATTTGGTGCCTTACTACAAGATTTTGAATAATTTCATAAATAATTTATTAATTTCAATAGTTTTATGTCATTATTTTGAAGACACAAGTGATTTTTAGGTTATGGTCTTCTTGATTTGCACGAAACATCCCAGAAAGCGTTCCTTCACTTTTCGGGATTTTGACTAAATTTTCCCCCACCAATCAAGTAACTTTACGCAGGCTACGACAGGACAGGTTTTCTATTGGAACAGACCTAATATAGAAGGTTGTGGATGCGCGCATGCCGAATGAATAAAGTTAAGTTATCTTTATATGTATTGAGCAGAGCTTTTAAATACATGTAAAAACCCTGCTCAACCAAGTAAATCTATCCATCATAATAAGCATAATTTTATTATAATTATGAGAAATATTTCTCATCCCTAAATTTATAATAATTAAAAAAAAATGCTGAAAAATCCTTTTTTAAATTCATGAGCATTTTCATTCATAAATTGTGAACTCTCCGCAGCCGCAAGCAACGTAACCTCCCCTGGCAGAAGCGCGCATGCGACTGGCCGAAAACGTCAACAATCCTAGTATCAAAGTATTAAAAACCCAAATTGCGTATTTTTTAATAGAAATTGCTACAAATTATTTCTGTAGCAAATATGTATGTAAAATACAAAAAACCTGAAAATTAAAAAATATACAAAAAAGGACGCTTTTCATTTATAATTTGTAAAATTAGCAATACGCAGTCGCGATTGATTAAATGACAGCAAGTGATTTGATAAGGAGGAGGAGGAGTCAATTCTCGCTCACTTTTTACAATATACAATGGTTCACAAAATTATAAGAAAAATAAAAATTCAATTTTAATTAGAAAAGTGTTTAAAATAGTTTCGTTATTATGTTTAAAATAATTTCTTCGCATTTTTATTTTACTTACGGTTAAGAAATATTTATCTTCGATCTTAAAATTTCTATCAATTATTCAAATAGGAAAATATAAATTTCGTTTTTCGTTTGAGATTTTTTAAGCCACTGTGGTGTATACAGAAGCTCTAATAAAAAGACAGAGTCGTCGTAATATTTGCAACAAGTTGTCAGAAAGTATATGGGAATTGCTGACAATTCTTTTGCGTGCGCCTTTGGCTTCCTATTTTGGAGCTTAATTTCTCAATAGAGAGGAAGAAAAATTATCTCCAGCTTTTAAACATTTTTAAGAGCTTTTTACCCCAACATGCGTCAAATGTCACGGCATTTGAAAACATCTATACTCATGTCGACCTCGTGTACTCATGTCGTCCTCTATCAATAGGAACAGTGAATTCATTCTTGACTAGGGTCACAAGAGTCGTGTCGAATTCAATGCAAGACAAGGTACAGTCACTAATATTGTAAAACTTTGGGGTCATCCATAAATTACGTGAGGCGTTTTTGGCGATTTTCGACCCCCCTCCTCCCTTGGTGAGAAGTCGTGAGATTTGGCTCGACCCCCTCCCCCCCTCAATCCCACGTGTGATTTTTCAAATTTCAAAAAATTTCTAGCATTTATGCCATTGTGCGTATTTGTAGTGTAAATATGTTTAATCTGTGCTTAATTGAGTTCAATTTATTTAAAAAAACATAATTTGTGTTGAAGAACATTACCACAAAATCCTCACAGTATCAGTATCTAGTTTGAGCTCAGCAAGCATATGGCATTTAAAAAAAATGTAGAGTTTTACATTATATTGACCTACGAAGGTTGACTTTGGCTAAGGCTGCCAACCGTCCCGCATTAGGGGGGACAGTCCCGCATTTGCTTGTATTGTTCCCCGTTATTAAAAGCGTCCCACATTGTCCCCCAATCGTAAAATTCGTCCCACAAGTCCCGCATTTTGTTTTTGTGCAAATAGTATATTGTGCATCAGGTGGAAAGGACTAAGGAGACGGAAAAATATTAATACATATGAACAAACGTTGTGTTTATATAAATGATTGCATATGTACATGCAATGTTTTTCCGTCTAGGTAGTACGTTCTCTTCGTATTCACTTTGCGTATTAAGCCTAAAGGCCCTTAAAGAGAGAAATTAGACTGTAATTCAGGGGTACGCAACTAAAGCTCCATGAGGATACAACCGTTGAATATGAGTTCAACGATAATGACGCCGACCACATTTCATTATTTTCTTCTGAGATGATTGTAGATGAAGATGACAATATGGAAGAAGCGGAAATAGAAGAGATAGAGAAAAAATCAGCAGAATTTTATTATAACTTGTAACCCAACGATTAGGCCTACGAGGGACGCCATGTAAAAAGCGCCCTTTCCATTCTCCTTCAGAGGTGGTGCGGAAACGAAAGCAGTACAATGCCAAGACTTTTCAGCCCTATATCTCGAAATCTTTTGGTTCCACGTAAATTCTGCATAGGACATTTTTATGCAGATTTATTTAATGAACAAACTTTGCGTAACCAAAATTTACGTAAAGCCTATAATTTACGAGATATTTGCGAAAAACTGATACTTGTGACGTTTTACCTTTAATATCTCATGTCGCGGACACGAGATTATATGAGACTTTTGACACATCATTTAGAATGCCAAAACAAAGGTTCATACAAATATTCAGCTTATTACCCCTCATTTCGAGGTGAAACCCGAATTTGA
Source organism: Thereva nobilitata (assembly GCA_963855945.1). NCBI lineage: Eukaryota > Metazoa > Arthropoda > Insecta > Diptera > Therevidae > Thereva > Thereva nobilitata. Next base: position 22,078,471 of record OY979694.1, read on the forward strand.
CTGGACTATTAGTCCGGGGCAATTAGCATTTTAAGGAGACATAATTTCAAAATGGTTGAGAATTGGTCCACAGCTTCCTTGGGATATTTTAAGACAACAATTTCGGAATCACAAAGAAATCGCTCTAAAACTGGCTTTTTCGAAAAAAAATTTCGATCAGTCAATACGAAAATTATTGCCTACAAAAAAGCCCTCTTGTCATTTTTTCGAAAACCTAACCGTTTTGAAGTTATTCAAGGTCAAGGTTTCCGAAAATCACTTTTCGGTCGAAAAATATCTTGAATAATTCGGAAAGGCCAAGGTTTTCGAAAAAATTACAAGAAGGCAGTCATGTCAGTTACCAAGTTTATAGCAGCAAAATTAAATCGATTTAACTTAAACTTACGCCAAAATTTCGAATTAACGTATAAACGGGTAACTTACATTCTTCTAACTTTGGCTTAAGCCGAAAAATTTCGGTTTAAGCCATAATTCGAATTACCTCGTTTATACGACAAAAAATTTTGTATGATCCATAATTCGAATTATTTTTGGAGTAGCTATAAATTAGCCCATTGTCAGTTAAAAAAAAATTTCAAAAAAACCAATTTGTGAGTGAGTTGGCAGCCTTAACTTTGGCATCCACTGATTCGTTTTTAGAGAGTAACGGCTTGACTGTTTGAATAGTAATGGTAGGGCCATTTATGACTCTGGAGATATACAAACTTCGGAGCATTCTTCTATAGATGTCACCTTAAGGTAAAAAACCTGTTACTGAATGACCCAGGCCTTAGAATGGTGGAGTTTGAAGCAAGGGCGGCGGAGCACAATCATTGTGGGTGGGGAGCAGGTGAACAGTTAACGTTAAAATGTATAAAGTTAATCGGTCAATTTATTTACCAGCTGCCTATTGAGTTATGTGGTTTCAAATTCTTTGGTTATGGGGTTATGCCCATCTAGCATTTTGAAGTAAGGGGTACAGCTAGGGCCCCTATGAGGCTAGACCCGCTGCCTCATGTTGACCCCGTGAAGATTACCCTGTAAGGCCCGCAGGGGCATCTAACGCCTTTCCTCATTCGCGCCCGTCATAAGGAATGTCCCATTTAGCCTGCTTGAGATCCCGAGTGGATTTTGAGAATTTCGGCCTGGATATGTGAGTAATAACTATGCCGGTGTCGAAAGCTTTATATTTTTAACCCGAGTGTGATTTTATCAATACGGCCCCCAACTGAGTACTAATCACATCCTTGACTTCTGTAATCGAACCAGACCCCGGCTATTGAGTATGTTAAATGACAATCTTCGCGGTCACTAACATAATTCTCTGAGAACCAATGCAACAACAATAACTAAAGCTTTGTATGAGTTAAACTAAAGCTTAGGGATATTTCTTTAAAGCTTTTTAAAAAGCTTTCCAAAACGTAAGTCAGATATTGGGATTACCCATTTCATTTGTATTGAGGTTTGCCTCATAGGGCCTCCATATGAGAAATTGATAAGGCATACCTCATCGCTGGTTTTTTTTGTATGGTATTCATGTGAAATTGTCCCTCATGGCGGTGCTGATGATGAAATTCCCTTTTCGGCATGCCCCTCATTTGCCACATGCAGTCCTCATGAGGAACCTACCGTGAATCCTTTTTTCGGCATGCCCTGAGGCAATCGCCTTTTTAAATGCAAGTCGGATGGTGTTTAAAATGCTTAGGCTATAAAGTTAAACTTCTTAATAGCTCTAATATATTTAGTTTTCGTATAAAAAGCCTTGCTTGTGTGCGACCCTTCGACACGTTCCTTCGTCACCAGGGACCGAGTCGGCCCTGCAACGTTCTGGGATGAAATATTTTGAGTGTGGATTTCCCCACCCAAAACGAAAGTACTTTTCCTTCCATCCCCACGCGCTCCGCCGCCCTGGTCTGAAGTCATAGCCAGCTTCCCAAATTGGCGTTTAAGAGCCGCCTGTACACAAGGATATACATAGATTCAAGAAGTGCCGATCTGTTAGGCGCCCATTACACGATAGGTTTTGCTGTGACGTAATCCTCCGTATATTTTGATTTCCATTAATCATGACTGGTGGAATTGATTGCCGCTTTCATGAATGTGTAATGGCCGCCTTAGACTTCCATTCTTCACAGCTCTCGATATTCATAACAAAAGGTTATCAAAATCTATCTTGGCGTCTAGTCAGAGCAGATGGTCGTCGATTCAAAATTCGAATCCTGTAAGATGCTTAGATGACTAATTATGTCGCCTGGTGTAAATGTCTGCTTTTTGTATAGTGGCAATGCACCTCAGATAGCATATGTTCTGATCTGACTGATGTAAAAAGAGGCGATTCCTAAAATAATCTCTATGATTGCAGTAGGATTAGGTGCATTATGCACTTGAGATATTTAGGAGGGCATTAGGTTCCAGGTTTTTCAATTGGGCTTCTGTGCCTTTTTTTTGTTCCAGCTGAGGCCACCACCCTAGTTCAGCGTAGGGTCGCAATCTGTCTAAAAATGATGGTATAATTCAATGCATACGTTACATTTCCAGTTTTTCCCAGGCCATTGTATAATTGATAAGAATTTTTCATCACGCCATACACTCTTCATTCCCGGATATTTAAAACATTTTCATTACTTTTTTTGGATGTTCCAGTTGGATGGTATTTGAAACAGTGAACAAATACAGTGTAAACGGCAGTGGCTAAATTTTTACACTTAATTGCTGTTGAGTCCAAATATAGTAATAGTAGGTATCACGTATACTTTTTATGTAATGTATGAGACTGCACCAAGATTTTCGTGAATGAAATCTAAGTGTGGGCCCAAAAAGTCGATTTCAAAGATTTTCTCATTTACAGATACTGTACTTAAAATTAAAGAAAACAGAAAGATATTAAGAAAAATTGCAAAAAATGCAGAAAAATACCCATTTTGAGGACTAAAACACCCTAAAACGTGGACTTCCCGGGGTAGAAAATCGGTCGACTTTATAACCCCTTATTAAGAACCCTAAAAGGAAGCCAATTTTCAGCCTGTACCTAAGTATTACCGCTATATCGCTTTTTACGGCTGAATTTACCTGTACTATTAATTTAACCCAGTTTTCTAGCAATTTTACACTGTTTCTTGCGGAAAAAAAATTACATGATATTTACCGAGACCCCCTCCCTCCCCCGCGTGAGATTTTGTGAGATTCGGCTGGACCCCCCCCCCCCCTAAACGCCTCACGTAATTTATGGATGACCCCTTTCCTTCTATCTGAGTGGAAAAGTTGACCCATTTTGGGTATATTTTTATCTGAGGATCCGTTTAGAATAATCACATATTCTAAATCGCCAAACCAGCATCTCAATGCCTAGGCTTTCTTATCCTGAATTGGCTTTATTTGGTACATTTTTCACATAAGCTTATGACGAAAAGTACCAAATAAAGAACTTTTACATCGAAATTTGCTAATATCTTCAAAAATACATGCCGTAACACAAAAATTGTCTGGACATTATTTATAGGAATTGTCCAAGCTTTCCAATTTTAGAAAAAAAATATTGATTAACGATGTAGAAGTTGACTTTTTTGTTAAATAAAACCAAAATTTTTCCCAAAACTTTGATGTCTCATAATTCTTGAAGTTGGTAGGTCAGAACCTTCACTTTTACAGTTTTAGATAGGTGGGAGTATTCTGCGTGCAGTGCTATCTTATTCATGAAAATAGGATAAAGGGTTACAAAAATACAGGGTGATAGGCAAAACACTAAAAAAAACTTTAAAATTCCGTAGCGGTTAAACCGTTACGATTCCCCCCCCACCAATACGATTTTTTGTTCGTCTATCCAAAAACCTATCCACAGCCAGCCGCTTTGTTACTTTATGCAAGACACCCTGTATAATTGAAGAGGAACATTCACACTCTCCAATATTCCCAACAAATAAACTAAAACTTTTTTTCAGAGTATAAATAAAAAAAGGGTATTATCCAGCAAGCGTATGGAAATAGAATCTGATATAATACACCTTAAGATTCTATTAATAACTTGAAAAAGTGCAAAACCAAAGAGAAATCATTTAATTTTATCTTTCTTTAACAACCATTTTCCATTCAGCTTACGTAATCAATAATTAATTTTGTGCCCTTTTGCGGATACAGAAGTTTGTTAACCAACTTATTCCTAATTAATCCTGTTAACAAGGAATGGTAGTGTTTCTTGCAATAAATCTCCCCCCTCTTTATTATTTCAAAATTTTAGCATCAAAGGATTTCCCTTAACAACGGAATTTCTAATCTAATTAAAAATCGCTTGGTTTGCTCTGAACAATATTGTGCCAATTTCACTGGCTTCGATGGATCGATGTTTCAAATAACCTCAGTTTTCTTTGGTGTAAAACAATTATGGCTGTAATAAATGGAAGATTTTAAACTCTAAAAGGCACAGAAATTCTGTTCAAATATACAAAGGAGAACGGGATTCCTTAAATTAACGCTTGATAAGCCGGACCGTGACCTAAATTCCCAGGAAGCATTTATAAATCGAAGGTAAGGCCTAAAGGAATTTCTGTAAACCAAAATGCTTCTAAATTAAAGCTGGGCACGAGACAGAACTGGAAAAGTCCTTGGGAGTCTTGTACATCCTAGAAAAGCATGCTGTTTTCACTGGAGCAGCTACTTGGCAGGATCCTTCGAACTTTACCTGGTTTTGAAAATCGTTGAATTGTTTTCGCTTCGTAAAACTATGGAAGCGCACAACCACCGAGTCCCCCCACACTCCGTGATTTTACATTCACGTTCATGGCTGGCTGTCTGGAGAATTTTATCCTTGTTAACCTCCTGAAAAAGGACCCTCAGCATGGATGCCTCAGGCTAACGAGACTCAGATATAATCGTCACACAGCGATACAATAAAATTTATCTTAACTTTCTTCTTGAATTGTACTCCGATGAAATTCCGAACGAGAAATTTCATCTTATTGCAAATATCACACACAAACAGGAAGTTTACACCGCTCAAGCTTAAGGATATACTCTCAAGGAAGCTGCTATCCGAGCCTTGAAAATATTTCACGAAGCTAATAAATTAATCTGGAAAAGATTTTTAATAAATTTGGAAAATTAAAAGCGAGAGCCTCTTCTGAGCTTCCGTTGTGAAGTGTGAGTTTTAGTCTGAGAGAGAGTTTCGCTGAATTATCATGAAAGTCGTGAAAGTTGCGAAATTTATTTCACAAGAAAAAATATTTTCTTTCTTTATTCTTTTATTTTTTTTTTGTAAATAAAATTTTAATATTGTTTCTCATAAGGTAAAAATTAAAAATGTTTATAATTCATAAATTTTAGATGTGGAAAGTTACTTTTTAATAAGAAATGAAAACTTTTGATTTTTTTTTCATCGAAAATCTTAAAATAATTTTTAATTATTTCTTATTTTTTTATAAAATTCCCAAGAAAAGAACATTTTTAATATAGAATACCACTCCAAGCCCTGTAGACTGTAGTGTGCATGAAAAGGTGAATGAGCCAAGTGGACAAGGATTATTGGAAAAATTTCACCGTGCAGGATCGACGGCTTTAATTTCAGTGGAACATTTACAGTTCTATGAGGGAGTATTGAGAATCTTACTTAGGGAATGTGTGACCGCCTGTATGGCCCATGCATAAGACAGGAGACACCACTGCGGGTCCGGTAGTGTCAGATTCCTATTGACTAAACTCACAAACCCTTTTGCATGACGAGTCAAGACCGGTACGCGCGGTCCCACGCAAGGGGATGCTTTTTTGGCGATATGGTGATTCCATCGGAGATCCTCCGTTAAAATTATGCCTAGGATGTTAAGAGATTGGTAAGCTATCAGATTAGATTGTCAAATGAGATAGAAAGAAAGGTTGGTGACGGTTTTATTAGAGACTAGCAAAAACCCGCGTGCGTTGCAACGCCTTTTAATAAAAAAACTAATGTGTGCACAGTCCGGGATAGGAAATAGGTATAATGAAAAAAAAAACAAATTTGCAAAACATAATTTAGGGCACACAACTCGACTATAGAATAATCTCTCACAGTCAGTATTTCCGACCTCCTACAATATCCAAGAGTTCAAACGCAGGGTTAATCCGCACCTTCTTCAACAACCCCCCCGAACCCCCATAACCCTTAACCTATTCCCCCCATACTAAGCTCCCTGCTAGACATTGCGCCATGACGTGCAAACGACATAACGGACTGGTAGTACAAAGGGTGATTCCTGAGCTTGGCACTGCCACATAAAACAAATAAAAAAATTTGAAGTTACTTATAAAAAATGTGTTAGAACTTTTTTAAAATGCGGTGTTGAGCGCCACCTATCGGAAAAATTGTGTGCTACATGCACAACAATCACATTCAGAACACGTGCCTCACCCTGTGCGGAACTTGCCCAATAGCGTCCTCAACATTTTGTTCCCATTTGTTTATTGAGTTCGATATATTATCTGTCCGCAAATTGAAAGAACAATATCTCGCCGTGACAGCATTTCATTCGGGTTCCTTCGATTATCGAGTCATGTTTTCGGTCTAACCCGACAGTCGGATAATAGTGAAAAGTATGCTAAACGCCTAAGAAGATTCATCCCGTGAAAGTCCTAAAATCGGATTAACCGTTCCGAGCTTTGAGGTTTACAATTGGAATGATAAAAAAAGTTTCCACTGGCTTTTCTGCGACTATCGGATCAAGTTTTCCGCCTGAATCAATAGTCGGAACCGAGTGAAGCCTAGAACATGCCCAAGAAAATTCTGAATCTTCCCGTGAAAATCCCATCGCAATCGGATTAGCCGTTGTTGGTACTTAGGTAGCTAGGTTGTTATTATATACTGGCTGGAGCAATAAAAACTTTACATTCAAAATTATTTTTTACTTTTTAGTTTATTTTAAAATAAAAGCGTATTTTTTAGTTTTTTTCGACTATATTTTTTATTTTCTACTTTTTAGTCTATTATATGTCTTCCACCATTTTGTAGTGACCGTCATATTATATTTAAAATGACGGCACACCGCTTACTGCACTATACTCGCTTTCATTTGATGCCCATACCGAAGAATAATCCGCCATTTTGTGCTGGCCACCATTTTGAATTTTGAATGACCCCACATAGCTTATTGTAATCTACTTGTCTTACCCTTTCATTTGATATCCATGTCGGGGGGTCCGGGAACACAATTGCAAAATTCGGCCGCCATCTTGGAACCGCCATGTTGATTTTTTCCAAAAATGGTTAAATTGCATTGTCACGCGAACTATACATATGTGCAAAATTTGAAGTTGATCGGTTATATGGAAGTGGGTAAAAATCAAGTTGCAAGGTTCAAGTTTTCGGTCTAATCTGATAGTCGAACACGGTAATCGGGCCCGATAATCGGATCCGATAGTCGGTCCTAGTGAAAAAAATAGCCTAAAACATGCCCAAGAAAATACTGAATCTTCCAGTGAAAGTCCCACCGCAATCGGATAAGCCGTTTCCGAGATTAGCCCGGACAAACAGACAGACGGACATACAGACATACAGACAGACAAAAATTTTAAAAATACTTGGTTTCGTGTTAATATCGTGTAAATAACCATATGAACTTAGAAAATGACAATTATTTTGAAATCACACACTCCAATTATATTTATATAGATGAGACAGTAGGTACTTCTTTTTGGAGGAATTTAATTCAACACGATTCTTGCACCCCAATCAAGAATAAGTTCAATGTCATTATTTATTTACTACGTTTATAAGCGGAGTTTCACTCCCGTATCTTCAATCCGAAGTGAAACTCCCGATGCGTTTATGAGCATGCGGCTGAAAATCCAAAAAAAATCCTTTCTGGTTTGAGATGACAACTCCGAGGTCAAATTTAAAATGGCAACAAACACAAATATAAACCCAATGTTTAATGTAATGTGCTTTAAAAAAATTCTTTAAGTAAAGAAAAAAAACTTTTGTAGCAAAATAAAACACCCAGCTTTTTCTTCACTAGATTTTTTCCCTTCTGAAAAAAATTAAAAATTATGATCCGGTTATCTCACTCCCAGTCAGCGTTTATAAGCATACCATAAACCGGGAGCGAAGTTTCACTCCGGCTTTTTCTTGGGGAGCGAAAGTCCAAGCCCTGGATTTTCACTCCCCGTTTATAAGCGGTGTTTCACTCCGGATCGAAACTTCCATCCGGAGGGAAACTCCGCTTATAAACATGATAATTGTGTGTCTGTTTTATCCTCCTATGAATATGTGGAAATTGCATGTGAACTGAGGTTATTTTAAAGTTCAGTTCACCAATTTGCTCGAACTTGCGCAGTTCGGCCGGGGTAAAAACATCAAATACTGTAAAGCTGTATGGATATCTCGCTCTATTCGAATGTAAAGCTTATTCTCAGTGAAAGGCACTGACATGGAAAATAAGAGCTTTCATAGCTACTGTCAAAAGTGAGTTTACACCCGAAAATTTTTTCTTTCGCATCAGATTTCCAGGAATTCAATGAACATAGAAAAACAAAAGACAGTTCAAATTATTACATATTTAATAACAAAACATTAACGAAAAAAAAAACTTCAAAAATTTTTGTGAACAGCATATGAGCCGTTAAACTATAAAAATAGTGCTATTTTTGCAATCAAAAGTGAGTTTACAGCTGCAGGCATATGGTCACTAAACTAACAATATTCGATGTCTAATATTTAGTTTGCGCCCCTTTTGCTTTGATCACTGCATCTAGCCTCCTTGGCATGGATTCGACCAGCTTAGTTGTCGTATCCCCCGTTATTTTTTGCCATTCTTCCTTTAAGGCCTCCTTCAAGCCTCCTTTCGATGTTATTGACCGCTGCCGAATTTTCTGGTCCAAATGATCTCACAAATGCTCAGTCGGGTTCGGTGATTGGGGAAGATGGGGTAACTGCTTTGGAGTTCTGTAGAGAAGCCATTCCCTAACAAAGCGCGATGTGTGCTTGGGATCATTGTCCTGTTGGAATACCCATGCCCTTGGTAGCCCGAGTTTCTCAAGACTAGGTGCTAAATTTTGCTGTAATATATCGCGGTAGCCTTCCTTATTCATTGTGCTCTCGATAAACATAAGTTTTCCTACTCCTGAAGCTGCCATGCACCCCTAGACCATGATCAACCCTCCACCATGTTTCACGGTGCTGCAAACATTTTTTTCATCAAATGCTGAGTTGTTTGTACTTTTGTACTTTTTTGAGCACTTTTCTTTCCCAAATATGTCAAACTTGCTCTCGTCCGTAAAAGAGCACATTTTTCCAAAATGTAACCCCAAAACTTTTATATTTTTTAGCAAATTGCAAAAGTTTTTACACGACTGCCCCAAAAAAAAGGAGTGTAATGTTTTTAGGTTTGTTCTTTGTATGTACGTTGCTTTGTACCACCATAACTTCTAAACGCTTGAACGGATTTAGATGGCTGGGGTACCATTAGAATCGTTTAATGAGTCTGAGTAATAGCCTTATGACACTAGGCTAGGCTGAAACGTGAAAGAAAAAATTCAAAGGAGATTTTCCCATGTGTAAGATTGAGAGGAGTATATTCAAACTTTTCTTGGCTGAATTTTAAGTGTTATAAAAAGTCTAGAAAACTGTTATAAAAAGCATAGGAAAAGAATGAAATTCATGTTCTTTTTTTTATGCTTTTTATAACAGTTTGCTGAATCTCTCGACTTTTTATAACAGTGAGTGAATTACAATAAATTGAAGTGATTATAAATATAATAAAAGTGACAATAAATATAATTGAAGTGACAATAGATATAATTAAAGTGAGATATATGTAATTGAAGTGACAATAAATATAATTAGGGGGTAAATGTTTAGAATTGGGGCTCCGGAGTAAAATCGCTCCAAAAATATTTTGAGGTGTTGACGATGATTTTTGAATGTCCCAATAGTAATTTCAAGGCGGGAGAGACATATTTTTCTTATTACAACGGGCGCGGGTTGCGAATTGGGGGGATTTCTTCTGTATTCAATCACAACTATCTGTTATAATAATCAGACAATCGTTCTTACTCTTACATGCTATCTCTGTCACACAGTATAACAGATTTCGTCATTTTCAGCCTAGCCAAGGCAGCATTTTCAGCCTACGAAAAACCCAGTGTCATAAGGCTATAACATAGGCTAGGTTAATTTTTTAAAAAAAAAATATGGCGGCCGTCAGACGCAATTTACGTCACACTCAATTTTTTTTCTGATTGGGTCAATATTTTCTTATTTTTGTTAGAAATGTAGGGCTTTTTTTAAACTTCCCGTGTTTTGAAATTTTTCAATGATTTTTTTTACTTTCCCGATAGGCAAAAAACAGGACTATTTTTATAATTTATGACCTTCTTCTGTGTTTTTTCAAATTTTTGAAGTATTTTTTCTTGATTTACGTCAATACATGTGCAATAATCTGAATTATATTTTGGTTTTCTATGTTCATCGAATTCCTGGAAATCCTAGGCGAAAGAAAAAAATTGTAAACTCACTTTTGCCTCTGACAGTATCTCCATTCAAAACCCTCTCAGGTCAGGTCATGGTGCAAGTGCAATGTCTGGTAGTAGGCTTAGCTCGAAGGAGAGAGAGAGAGAGAAGGATAGGATAGGTTAAGGGGAGTCAGGGGGTGTTGGAGAAGATGGCGATGATATTGTGAAACGTTTCAATTTAGGGTTACTTTCGTTGATGTATCGGCCCTAAAAATCTTTCTTCTCAGCCTGTCATCAAATGATGATTTAACTTTCCTGGTGATGGAATTACGGGAGTATCTCAATTGAATCATGACGAAGTGTCCAATTTGGGGAACGTCTGTAAAATGAAAATAATTCCAAAGTTCCGTCAGGCCAAGGCGTCTGTGTTTTTATTGACCCTCTAAGTCTGATATCCTGGACGTAAGGATGACCCCTTGGATGTTGGGTAGGATAAAGATTTGTTTGTAAGCATATATCCTTCCCAAATGCCAGCACCCACACCTGTCTCAACCGTGTACTATACCAATCTACCATATGGTATCTAAGGAAAAATCCAGGATCGCCCCTCTTATATGTACATGCATGCATTCTGATGGCATTAGGTACTACTTCTATGATCTCTCCCTAAAGTTGATTATTTTAGAATATCCTCGCTGAAAAAATGTGGATCCACATGCTACGCGGCAGGTCAAAAGCGATCTGCAAGACCTGCTGATAAGGTTGTCCACATACTGATACCACTAGAGTTTGGCATCTAATGTAACCCCTAAGTAATTAGGCTTCTTGTTGAGCGATTGAAGCTGAAATTGCTAAACTTTATTAAATTCTCTCATTATTTAAATTAATATCAAAAATAAATAGTAAACAAATTCTTAAATAAAAGTTAGCATATGGATAAATTTGCACAGTCAGTATAAGAACACTCAAAATAAAGTTGAAGGACACGTTTCGAAGGAAATTATTTCTAAATTGCAAAATTGAATTTTCGCTCAGAAATTGAGGAAAGACAAAATGTACCAAGAAGAAAAAAAATGAGTTGAAAAATACTTATTAGAAGAAAAGTTAGCCTCATTAGTATTCTGTCCATTACAAAAATGTGAAGCACTTGCTTAATATTCAAATAATGTTGAAATTTATGCCTTGGATTTTAATTCTGAAATTTTTAATAAATTCCTTGAACGTAAATACTTAGAATTTGAGAAACGCCTTTTTGAATGTAAGACAATAAGGGCGAGAATTTCTTTAAAAGTTCATCCTGTAAGAAATTACCAGTAAATAAGGATTTTTTTTCATTAAGAACAATTGCGTGTACAAGCATTTTATGACAATTAAGTAATGGGGAAACAATTTACGTGACACTTAATTGATTTGAAGGTATGATTAAAAATTTTAAAACAGTGTGGGTTATAATAAAAGGGTAATACTAATAATTTTGCTTGGTATGTTGTATAAAGATTATGAAGAGAGGATGTGGGTGATTTAATTGAACTCTGCTAGAAACCGGCACAAATGATGCCATGCAATAGCTGTGTGCGAACCATGGTCTACATACTCTATTAAGTGCTTTGGTAATATCTAAAGTAACTAGACAAGACTCAACAAAAGGCTGCATACTTTGGTGTTGAATTCTCATTGTGATCAATTTTTAAGCTGAACCATTTGAATCCATCGAGCCAGAACTAATGCACAAAAGGTCGGATGGTTTCTGGTGTACTGGACGTGCGTTGGTTGCTTTGCAGCTTTAGATACAAAAGAAGACCAATAGTAGATATTTTTAGTCTAAAGCCGTTTTGGTTCTAGAGGGAATCGAAGTAAGCGGTAGTTAGAGGCATTGTTGGAGCCGCATTTTTCGGTATGGGCTAAGCATGAGCTGGTTTTCAAGGGTCTGAATAAACATCTGTAGTACACTAGTTTGCGCAAAGTCTTAGCGAAAGTTAAGGGTTTTTTTAACGAGGGAGTGATGAGAATCTTACATCGGTCAAGCAGCAGGGAATGTGTGCGACCGCCTGTCTATGACAGAAGACTCCGCTGGGCGGACTTGGGGTACGCATCCAGACGGTTGTGTCAGATTCCTACTGACTAAACTCACCCACCCTTTTTTGCATGACGTTCAAGTTCAGACCGGTACGAGCCGTTAAGGCATTACTTCAGTCTGGCGTCATCTGGTATTGCTTTCTTCCTAGTATTTTCTTGAATGCTTGATAATGCCCTACTTCCTCTTCCATATATGTTTACAGTGTAGGTACTTAGCAAGCTATTTGTTCGTTAGCGTAGAGTGTGGAATTGCATCTTTCTGCTACTCCATAATTTACAATCGAGGTTATTTCGTGTATCGATATCCTAGGAGTTAAGGCGCCGGACTACCATCCCAGAGGTCCGTGGTACGAATTCACTCCGGTGACGGTCCTTCGATTTGCCGCTGTCTACTTTCCTATGCTGATAATTTTTCTTCTTTCTTGTCTTCCGTTTATTTTCTGCCAGCAATTGCATGCGATTTCTCACTTCGGTAAGCATAAACGCCATTTTACATCCCAAGTGCAAAGTGAAGTGGAAACGCAAATTGGAGCTCTTTTATCGCACAGAAATTTGTATGTTTTCTCTCTGTTGCATGAACGTGGATTCCAGACAGAGAGAAAAGCATACAAATTTCTGTGTGATAAAAGAGGTCCAATTTGCGTTTCCACTTTGCGCTTGGCATGTAAAAGGGACTTTATAAAGCGAAGAAGCCATCTCCTGTTCAGAAGGTACAAAGTGGGGCAAAAGTAATGCCATATTGTAAATCGCCATTTTGTTAGAAATGAAAAAAATTGGGCACTGTTTTAACGGAAAGTTTATTTGAAGGTGTAAAATTGATGACATTAGATAAGTTGAAAAAATGATATCGGTCAAATGACGACCTCCTGAGGTGATGCACATTTGTATTCGTTTTACATTTTGAATTGGTGCTCGCAAAACATCTGGCTCCAAATTGATGATTTCTTCTTCAATGTTGGCTTTCAAGACTTGGTTTGTTGTGGTAAACACGAGATTTCAAAAGGCCCCACAGGAGGAAGTCTGTTAATTTAAATGACCAAAACGGGAGACCACACGGCCCGAAAATTAGTGTTTAAAAATCTTCATCGTTGTCCGAGCACTGTGAGCGGTTGCTCCGTCCTGCTGGAACTAACAATGCTCGAGACCCAATCCAGCAAATGGCGGAAAAAAACTTGTTTAACATTTGTCTCTAGCGATCACCAGTGATGGTTACGATGGTGCCGTCGGGATTAGTGTTCGAATATTTAACGTTTTGCCCTAAACCTAAACACTTCTCCGTTTTCGTGGAGCAGATTTTTGAAGTCAATTATACTAAATCGCTGCATAATATTCAAAAGCAATATTTTGGTGTACGAATAGCTTGAAAACATGTTGTACCTACATTTTAAAACATTTAAAGTAAACTATAGAAACTTAGTGAGTAACATCTGTGGAAATTTCTATCCTAATTATGGTCTCAAATTTATGCAACACTTCAGAATTTATGCAGTGCTTCACAACAGACTTTAATATCCGATTCAACTTAGAACAATAATGTGCAGCATTGCATGATAATAACTTATGCAAGCCCTCGAAAACTTTCACTTTGCCGCCGGATTGCTGCAAACATTGTTAAGTGCCATGAAAAGCCTTCTGTTAATCATGATTTGCATACATTACCAGAAGCTCTAAGCGTAGCAATCCGAGCGGATGATATGCGGAAGATAACTAAGTGGTTGATTGTAAGCAGATGCCTTGTGTTAATCCCCAGAAACTGAATTATACATCGATACCGTTGAAAACATCAGACGGGCTTAGTCTAATCAAGTAGCAATGTAGGATGCAGCGAGGTGGTGTGTCTTCCCCGTAAATTAATACCGCCTGAAGGATATAAACCGAATCCGTGCACCCAGAGACGGGAATGGCAGAAATGCATTCGTGTTCGATTATGATTCTGTTAAGTGTGGATTCAAATTTCACTGTATACTTATTCTCGCAGAATAAATGATGGAAGATTGAAGTGTTACTTGTCCCTCCTTCCCCTTATGTTGTTTTACACCCACTTTCATACTGAGTTCAAAGAAATCAGCTGCAATTAAAGCTCTTAATTAACTCTTTTCACGAAGCGCCTTAGCTGCTAAGTGTACCGAAAATACAGTAACGAACGCAAACAGCCGATTTCAGGGATGTTGTTGGCGCCGGGGATGGGTGTTTTCATCATTAAAATTAATTCGAAACCAGTTTGATGGTTTGATATAAGCCGGGGCTGTTTTTAATTTAAACTAACAAATTGTTTGTGCTCGCAAATAAAAACGAAGGAAGCAAGTTGTTAGCGCATTTCTCTCTTGAGAAGTTCCTCGCGAAACGTAAATGGCGCTCCTTGAGAAGTTGTTTTTATCCAAATCAATGACCATCTAAAGTAAGTAAATGATAACTCTTACTAGAGAAAGCAGCAAATAAATTGAGTAGATTTTTAAGCTTTTGAACAAAGTTGAAGTAACAGTTTGCTTCTTTGCGTATTTTGCTTAATTATTTTGGCTGCAGCAACCCTCGATTGATGCTTCTAGTTATGCAATTCGGTTTAATTCCCTTAATTTATATTTGCTCAGTTTTTCTAACAACTTTTTAATTAGCTCTGTTTTTGAATGTTCCGTAATATTAATATCACAGATTAATTGCTACAGATATAATAATCCTTTGCTTACTGTTTAATTAAATTTCCTATAATTTGCATATTTCGTTCAATAAATACCGGGATTATTTTAATAATTTTCATTCATGCGAATCAGAACTCTTTGATGGGATTAATTTGTAACAATCCGGTTATTGATTTTATCAAAGCTTGTTTCATGACTTCAATGGGCTCAAAGTCTCTGCTTCCTATAGATGAAAGTTACACTATCCATCATTTCGTTTATTACCCCCATTAGACTAGTAAAATTAAGGGAAAATCAAAGGTAGTAAGGAACAATTGCGTTCAAGCATTTTTATTGTTTTATATGGTAGCTGAGCACCTAAATATGATAAAATCACAAAGTGCCCCTTTTTTTAGGGGTGCGTTTTTGAGCGCCGCCCCTAAATACCCCTTTTTCAGGTTTTTCAAAATAACTCGAAAACGAAGCGAAATTCGAGATTTTTACTAAAATACTTTTTTGTAGAAAATTAAATTTCCCATCGAAATGTGTCTTTTAAATTTTTTTTTACCATTTGTAATTCAAAAAATAATCGAAAAACTAAACTAATTTTTTTCGAAAAATCACGTTTTTTTTTATTTTTTATTAATGCGGTTATAACTTTTTTTACGGCATCCTGAGTATACATAAATGTTCAGAGAAAAGAAAGGTTATGAAAAAATGAAGAAATTGCTTTTTTTAGAATCTCCATACGACCAAAGGTGACCGAGGAATCGCCATTCAAAGTTGAGCATTTTTAGCCATTTTTTATAAATTATTTATTCTTAACATTTTTTATTTTTGAAGATTGCGGAATTCCCCCTTGTTCAGCAGAATTACAATTTCGTTCAGTTAAAGTAGCTAAAGATGGAAACGTGTTTTTTTTGTACGCAAGCCTGTAACATTTTGAAAAAACCTTCTTCCCTATAAAACGGTAACTGACTGACAGAGAACGGGACAGCCCAAACCCCTCGACCTAAAGGACTGAAATTTTGACAGTGCATCGCTATAATGACGTGGACATCCACTAAAAACCGATTTTTCGAAATCCATCCCCTAAGGGGGTTAAAAGAGGTTGAATAGGTTGTAAGTGGAATTTTTTTTCTTTAGTCAGATTTTCTTCGAACTTGGTATAAGTACTATAAATAATGAACCACCAAGAAAATGGCGTCCCGTAGAGTTCTGTAGGACCTAAGGCGGCTGAGATATGGCCAATTGAAGTTTTTATCATTTTTCGCTGCACCCGAACTTACTTGGAGGGATACCAAGAATGGATTGATGCCAATTCAAACAACCCTACCTGCTGCACCGCAATCCTTACTTGAACAAATAGCATGTGGATGTTTAAAGGGCTGTCATGGAAATTGTGGTTGCAGAAAAATTGGCATCAAATGCTCTATGTTTTGTAAAGAATGTGCAGGAATAAACTGCGAAAACGCTGATGTCTTAGAAGTATCTGAAGAGGATATCGATCAAGACATCGATGACGATATTGACATTATCACTGAAAAAATTCGTGTAGAATAATTGAAAACTTTTTAATTAAAATTTTGTACATTCTTGTTATTTTTAATACTTCCCCGATATATTTATTTTCATTTTGGTAATATAAAATAAACTTACAGTTGCTTTTGAATCATAAAAAAATAAGTATGTCCACTGGAAATCGATGTGAATAACATTTTAAGTTCGGGTGCAGCGAAAAATGATAAAAACGGTCAACTTCAAATGGCCATATCTCAGTCACCTTAGGTCGTACAGAAATCTATCGGACACCATTCTCTTTGTTTTTTTAAGTACTTTATTTTCTCTGAAGGTTCATATATACCTAAAAGGCTTTTTCAAAAAGTTACAAGCGATTTAGTGAAAAAAAAAACGCGATTTTTCGAAAATTTTCGGCTTCGTTTTTTAAACATTTGGGGTTCTAAAAATGGTAAAAAAAATTTAAAAGGCGCATTTCGATGGGAAATTTAATTTTCTACAAAAAAGTATTTTAGTAAAAATCTCGAATTTCGCTTTGTTTTCGAGTTATTTTGAAAAAACTGAAAAGGGGGTATTTAGGGTCGGCGCTCAAAAACGCACCCCTAAAAAAAGGGGCACTATGTGATTTTATCATATTTAGGTACTCAGCTACCATATAAAACAATAAAAATGCTTGAACGCAATTGTTCCTTACTAAAAGTTAATTTTACCAGCCTACATACACAAACCGATTTTTTAGGCAAGGGGTCGCAGGGAAGTGTATGTCATGCGTGTAATTTGCACCCATCGCTGCGACCCCTTGCCTAAAAAATCGGTTTGTGTATGGGGGTAATTAACGAAATGATGGATAGTGTAACTTGCATCATGAAGTGGTAAGTTTTGAAAAGGTCAGTAATATTCAACAAGGAGCCATGTCTGGTTATTACAGTGGCTATTTCATAGGCAGGTAGGTACAGGGAAGGATTTCATATGTGAAAAATACACATATACCGACACGTAAGTATATGCTAGTATCCTTGAAGTAATTTCACATCTAGACTGTCATATTCAGTTACAAAATCATGTTTGCCATTTTTGGTTTTGAAAGCTGTCTCAAGCCTTGAGAGGAAAAACAATGTCTCACTGTTTCTATGTGTTATTCCTTACACAGCTACGGTAGTGGGTGATCTATGGAATTCTAAATCTGACCGGAATGCATAAACGCAATTTAAATTAAAGACGCTGCCTTTAAAGTGTACAAGAGTTCACCAAGTGTTCACCTACCTCAAACGAAGAAAATTAACTGATTAACTGTCGGCCGCAGAACAACAAGACTCTATTTTGGTGCCACCTATAATTTACACTCTTTATCAACATTTGAAAAACAATATTCTTTTTTACTCTATAAATATTAAATAATCTTTAAAAAAACTGTATAATAATATCTCATAACGGAGCCGAGAAATGTTTTTTTTAAAAAGCCACTCAAAAACCCCTTTCTAATGTTCAGTAGTACCTTAATACGATCGCTGGCAGCAAAAACTTTCGGTCCTTTGTAAGATCCATCAAGAAATATTTTACTACGTTCACTACCCCTTCCTTCATTTTCAAGGGGGAAGTGTTAACAGACAGCAAATTCAACGCTTAGTTGCATCTCTGTTCGCCACGAATTCTTCTTTGTCGGAAGGATCCCTTCAACCAAAATAGGCACCGATTTGGTAAGTCCGGTTTGGTTGCTCTGGATAGGACAGCGGTCGGCAACCCAAATGCATTACGTGCCATAAAACCGATAATTAAAACAACTGCACATTAATCATGCCACCAAAAATTAATTAAACTTTAATAACTACCTTGGAGATCAACTTTGGAAGCTAACATATTGATAAATTTAATTTAATGCACATTTCCGTACTGTCTTTGTGTCATCAGACATCTTCTCGACTGCCACCCTAGTGGAACGCGTATCATGGGCTGTCGACTGCTGTCCTAGGCTTTTAGTCGAGTTTGTTACCCTCCAAGCTATTGGAATCGCCTTAGTTCTAAAGAACTGGATCGAGAGTTTTCTTTCCGGCCTTTTAAGGCAATATTAGATAGCGTCAAATCTCAATCCCACACTATCTGTACTGGTGTCACCTAGGGGTCCATTTTTTCAACCGCTCTATTTCTTACCTTTATAAATGATCTGCACTCAATCCCTTCAAACCCACTTCACAGTTTCGCTGATGACGGTACTTTGCATTACTCATACGCCTTCGACAATGCAAGATAAGAGTCTAACATACCTTGTCTTTATGATCGTGGACTTATACTTAACTCAATCACCAGAGTTTTCCTCAAATTTCCTTAATGCATCCAAAATGAAGTCCGGTCTTATCTCTAACGCGAAACACCACTGCATCCGTGCCATTGGGCGGTGTAGAACTAATGGCTGAAGCATCTCTTCACTTGTCAGGAATAACCTTAACCAAGAATCAAACACAACTTCTTTAGTTGAGTTTAACGCTTCGGAAACAGAGTGCTGCCATATGTCCAATAGAACCTTTATCAGCATTCCGTCGGTTTCAGTGGACGCTCTTGATTTGACATTCAATTCATCTCTTCAAATTGTAGACGTAGCATTAACAGAGGGTCTGCGATGGAATCACCATTATATTTCAATCGCTAAACTAGCATCTCAGTGTCTGGGAAGTCTTAAGAAATACAAATTCCTTCTGCAATCTGCTACTCGTAATTTTGACTCCATTTTGAAAACAAATTGCGTATTTAGGTCCGTGCAAACTAACGTTTAAAAACCCATCGGAAGGAAGGCAATCTGCTCGTCTATAGAAACATTGAGCCACGGTAGAAATGTCGCAATCTTGGTAAAATTTTACCGATATTGACCCAGAGTCTTTTCTACAGAAGCTTAAGTTTTCTGCCTATTAGGCATCACTTCTCCAGTAAAACAAGACTTGGCCCGCTTGGTTCATTCTCACAGATTACATCCCTCCTTTCTCTCGTAAGGTAGAGACAAGAAATTCGTTTATAAACAGAACAACTCGACTGTAGAATAATCTTCCACAGTCTGTTTTTCCTATAACATCCCATGTCCTCCTCTGTATCTTCTTGTGACAAAAGTAAGTTCCACCTACCATGAGTTGGTGTGAACTACATAAGTCAACGAAAAGCTCACCATTATGTTGTTAGTAACTTGGCTGATGTCTTGATATCCAATTGTGTGTTCAAGGCCGGTGTTATTAGGGTCGAGCTGTGCGATTTAAGGCACCCACCAAAACAATAATGTTTCCCCTAGGAATAGAGCGAAAAACTTCATTCAGTGGCATATAAAATTCGCCTTTGATGTCATCGTCTGCATCTCAGTGGCGTAGCGTAGGTGTCAGCCGCCCGGTGTGGAAGAAAATTTTGCCGCCCTCTTATTAACTTCCCAGTTTATAAGGAAGTTATGGTAATCGGTCCGAAAATCGAAATCGTAATTTTAAACGTATTTTCATATTTCAAGGTCCCAATAGCATTTTTAACAAAAATTTGAGAAGAAGTATTCGTGTGTGTGTGTGTGCCTACGTATGTGATTATGTTCTCCTGCACGATCTCGGGCGAACCAAAAAAGATATCGACCTCGTTGAGGTGTCGATCGAAGCATATTAACTGAAATATGATCTGAAAAGATTTTCATAAAATTCGGTCTAGTCGTTCTTTTGTTTAAACGACGTAAGTGATTTTTATACCTGCACGATTTCGCGCGAACCAAGATTTTCATAAAATTCGGTAGAGCGGTTTCTTTGTTTCGAAGACGTAAGTGATTTTTGTACCTGCACGATATCGCACGAAACAAAAATGATATTGACTTCATTGAGCTGCCGATCAACGCATATTACCGAAGTCGAGCCGGTTTTTTGTTTGAACCAAGTTCGTTGTTTTTGTACCTGCCCAAATAACGACTTCGTTGAGGTGCCGATCGGCGCATATTATCGAAAACATGCTCTGAAAAAAATTTCATAGCATTCGGTCAAGCTTTTTTTTTGATTAAATGGAAAGACTTGGGGCTAAGGGTCACAAGCACCTTAAATTGATTAGTTTTTCTAATATCTAATAAACTCGTGGGAATAAAACTCGTTCCAAATGAAGTATTTTTCTGGACGCAGAGTCAAAGTAATAATCCTCTCAGAAACTGGTAACCAGCTAACGAGACTGGACCTAGCTTCCTTGGTGATAATAACGCCAACGCTACTCCTATGCCTTTCGGTTTCGGTTCTGCCAGAATATAAGAACGACTCATTGTTTGGGCATTGTAATACTCCTTCGCATGGTGCCATCTGATCTCGGAAGTCCCATGATCTTGATTTTATATCGGTTCATCTCGTTGAGGACTTCTTCCAGCCGTAAATAATTCATAAATCAAAGAACTCTCCGGAGTACGGAAACGCACACTCGTGTGCGATAAATTTTGTGTGCGCCAAAACGCACATACTCATGAGTTGTGTGCGCTTTTCTTGTCCTTATTACTCAGTGAGTTGTGAGTAATTGAATAATTGCGTGTACGCACATGAGTCGAAAAATGGTGTTTGAGTCGTTCGTGTGCGCACGCGAGTGTGCGTTTCCTCTCTCTGCCTCATTCCTCTCATTCCCCCCCCCCCCGCCCTGTATCCGCCACTGAATACAACCAACTTTCTGTTCATGTTCATGTGCGTGAGTGAGTAGAGCTGCCGTTTGTGCTCCGCGATTTTTAACTGCCAGATCACCATAAAAATAACTAAATTAATTAATTTTGGTCACATCGTGTTTCCTATCAACAGGGGCGGCGCGTGGTTTTTTTGCGCCCGGTGCATTATGCTATATTGCGCCCCATCAGCTGATCATATGAAAAAAACTTTTTTCGTCTGGATCGCAAGGACGAAGAAGCGGAAAATACATAAGGCACTTCTAACTTGGTAGCAATTTGCTTGACTTTTTCAATAACTTCCTGATATTTTGTTCTGATCGGAAATCTATCAAAAAAACTGGTGTGCGTAGGACCACACGATGGAAGTGAAAACTTCTATGGCCATTCTGTATTTCCTATTCAATCTTAATATTACAGGAGGATAATGGTCAAAAAATTTTGTCTATGAATGTGAATGCATTTAAAATATTTTTTTTGCTGGACTTGGAAACACATTTTACTAGACAAGTCGTTCTTATTTAATTATACAGTCGTTATACAGGTATTTATGCATTTTACTTTTTACAAAATTCTGGTGAAGTGATTTGTTATGCATACCATACATATTGCCAGCGCATTTTTAATTTTCTATCATTGACAAGAAATTCATTATTTCCGACCTTAAATCGAATCGTAATTGCCAAAATCGTACCGCCATATTGGCGCCGCCATTTTGAATTTTAAAATTTTGACCACTGATTCGCCATTTGTGACCTTAAAAACCCCCCGATACTGAGTTTCAATGGATTCAGAACACATTTGCAAAATTCATCCGCCATATTGGCACCGCCATTTTGAATTTTCAAATTTTGAGCACAGAATCGTCATTTGCGCTGACAAAAACATCTTGATACCAATTTTCAATATAATCGGACCACAATTGCAAAATTCGTCCGCCATCTTGGAACCGTCATTTTGATTTTTTTACAAAGTTGTCAGATTGCATTGTCATGGGAACTCAATGTGTGTGCAAAGTTTCATACAAATCGGTTTAGTAGAAGTAGTTAAAAAAGCTGTCGGAAGATTTGAACCAAAGAAAGAAACAAACAAACAAATATACGAGGTCAAGCTAAATAAAACCATTAAAAAATCCATAATATGCTCTAGTCTTCCACATAAAAAAAATAATATATAATCAAACATAATACATAGTAATATAGTATAATAATTTATAACACTTAATACAAACTAAAACCCCCAAAGGCAAATTTTTTCTCACATGGTATGGTAGCGTGATGGTACGTTAGCGTGACGCGAGTTTTTAGTTTTTCCCCGGGCCAAAAAGTGCCCAACGTGCCTATAGAAGTTTTCACTTCAAAAACCTTTTGTGGAATTTAAAATATCAACTGCAGCAGACATTTGGGCTTTGTAAGTATATTTATTTTTCTAAAATATCACACTAGATTACTATGGAACAAATTAAATTTAACTCAGTAATTTTATTTCGTAATTCTGCTGTATGTTTCGATACGGGTTCCCTACCTGAACGAGTTCTAGCAACGCCTCGTAGACACCATCTAATTGACGAACTAATCGTTTTAACGCGTCTATGCTACTTTCACTACTAGTCTTACTAAGCTTGTTAGTGTCTTCTTTTTCAAAATAATAATCTTTTAACCGAACTGGAGAAATAAGCATATAAATTTTGAATAGTATCAAAACCTTTAGAAACATACGTTTTTTTCGAAATTCACACCTATTATCAAACGATGCATCAATGAAGTCTGAGTTGAAGAGTTAATTAATGGAAAATTGTATGTTCTATTTATATTTGCCCGGTATACCATTTTCATAATTCGCGGCACAGTAAAATATTTTAAATTTCGTAACATAAAAACAATAAACAAATTAATTCCAATAAAATATAAATATAAATAATATAATTTAGAAATGTATTACCTGAAATTAGTAATTTAATAATTGTTATTAAATCTAAAATATTACTTTTATAACTCAACATTTTAAATCTAATAAAAATATTTCACTGAATTTTCTCTTTATAAATTCTTCCAGAGAAACAGGCACAAAACTTAAATTTGGACCATCAATAACTCGTATAACATAAAAAAATGTACATATTAATTTGTTAGACAGTCGCAAGATATTTAGAAATCGCAAGATATTTTGTTCTCATTTCGTTTATTTACCTCTTTGAACAAATCTTGGAACAAAATTTAAAAGTGCACCAACAGCGCCCCGAAGTTTATATCAATCACAGTAGACAGCAATACACAATACAGAGCCATCGGAACAATTTTTTCCTTTGTGTGAGTTGATATGGTGCATTTTACAAACATTTCAAAAAGTGCTCCAGCGTAGTAAAAATGAAATTATTATGTGTTTCGTCTCCTTCATTCCACTGGTTAATTCTGTATTTACATCTCACGTTCAAATTTGAGAACATCAGTAGAATGAGAGATTTTTCTCTCACTTGGTGGATATTTCTCCTGAATTTTTACTTCTGCGGATTATCTGGACAGAAATTATATGAAAATCACGAAGCAAAAGTCTCGAGAGGAAGTAGTACGAGAGGAAGTAAAATTTCCAGGTTTTTTTTGCATGGAATTTGTGTTGTGTTGTTACATGAGTTGAAATATAGAATATTTTATTGGCAAAATAAACTGGAAAATTAAGTCGTGTTAATAAAAATGAAATCCTTTAATATATGAAAAGGATGTAAGAAAAACATTTTTAAACATTTTTTTTTCAAAGTTTTAAATTTTTTTTTAAAATCTGAATATCTGAAATAGCGCCCCGTCCACTAGCGCCCGGTGCAAGTGCACCATTCGCACCTATGAAAGCGCCGCCCCTGCCTATCAACCCCCTTTTTCGCGTTTGGTGTTGTGCGTGTTTGCATCTTTATATTGGCAGTTTATCCCTTGTAAACGGAACAATGGAGAAAGCAAAAGTTCCTGTGAAATTGCCTTCCAAAAACAACAACAACAACAATCTGCAAAATCCATCACCGGCCACCACCAGAAGTGCTGCTAGAACTTTTTCAGAAAGTGCCTGCGGTTGTAACTCCTTCGAAGAGCTTTTATCTGCGGTTGAAGAGAGATTTTCCGCAAAAATTGACGTCCTGGTAAAACAACTAAAAAAGTCCGAGGCTCAGTTTTTGGAGCATTTCACCACCTTTAAGACACTAACGGACAGACTGGACTCTATGGAGCGCCGTCTAACGGATGGGCTTAGCAGCATCGCTGACTCATATTCAAGCCAGCTGATGGACGTAAACAATGCAGTGCAGACTCTCCAGACTAAAGTGTCTAAAATCAGTAAATGCTTAACGGATTTTAATTTTGAGGTCCAACACCAACAGCCAGTTCGCCTCCATGAAGTCCAGTCTATCTGATGATGCGGTACGATATCAGAGGCTGAGTGACGTCATCATCAGAGGGATCCCAAGAAAGGCAGAGGAGGATCCACTGAGAATTATTAAATGCATATCAGCTGACGTCAAACACCAACTCTCACCATATGTTGATGCGTTTCGCCTCAAACGGGGTAAACAGAATGGCGACAACCCAATTGTTGTCAAATTTTCAGGTCTCCGTGAAGCAAAGGCCTTTATGACTGCTGTACGACGTAGCAAAAAATTTAAGTTTGCTCTAAACAACCTTGAGGGCTTTACAGCTGACTCCCCAGTTTATATAAATGAAAGCCTCTCACCGCACAACAACAAATTGCTGAGTGCTGCACTGAGGATGCGAAGAATGGGTCCCTTGCATAGTGTCAACACCATTGATGGCCTTGTGCGGGTTGCTCATAGGAAGGAAGATCCCCCTTTCACTGTACGTGATCTTGCTGAGTTGGAGTGTCCGTCTGTGGAATCGTTGGAGCCGCAAAGCGCAAGCGTATGATTGCTTAGTGCCAGCATATGATATATGTAATTTTCATTTATTGTTAAGTTTTATTCATTTATTGTTAAGTTTTAGTTATTCTATTTCACAATTTTATTTTCTTGGGTTTGTGATGTTTCGTTTGTATTTCTTATTGTGTTCGAACTCTAATATGCGTCTTGGTTTAGGAAATTTTGTAACTGCAGTGCCTTTTTGTCTGCGCTCGTCGATTCCCGTTTTGATATATACTTTATGTCTTTGAACTTTACTGGCGAAAACAAAGTAAGAACACTTATTAAAATTTTCAGTTCCAGGTGTAAAGGTTTTAAAGTTGTTTCAGTCAACGCCCGTAGCGTAAGAAATAAAGTGGATGAATTTGGTGAAATGTTCCTCAATACCGGTGTTCATGCAATTTTCGTTAGTGAAACATGGTTAAACGAATCTATACCTTCTTCGCTGGTTTCTCTTAGCGGCTATAGGTTATTTCGCAATGATCGGCGGGATCGCACTGGTGGGGGAGTGGCCATCTATCTGAGTGACAATATTAAATCTAAGATTGTCGGTTTCTCTTCTTCTCCTGGGATGGAATTCCTATGTGTTGAAGTGGTGTGTAACTTCGTTAAAACTCTCCTTGTCTGTGTTTACTGCCCTCCTGGTAATTTTAGTATTGAAAATTTCCTTGAATTTGAGGTAGTCTTGGCTAATTTATCACGTGTATATGCCAATATCTTGGTCGGTGGCGACTTCAATGTCAACTTAATAAGGTCGAGCAATCAACAACATTTATTCCTCTATGCTATGCATAAATTAGGGCTAAATGTAATCAATGAGCTCCCTACTTATTATAATACGTTGCATCCTTCACTTCTCGATGTTTTTCTTGTAAGCGACCCGAACCTGATCAACTTTCAGAACCAAATATCAGCCCCTAGTTTTTTGGACCACGATTTATTGTTTTGTTGTTGTAACATCCCAGTTGACTCGAAGCCCCCTAAAACCATATTTTTCCGTGATTATGCTAATATTGATCATAACAACCTTAAAGATAGATGTGTATCTCTACCCTGGGCGAATATTTTTACCCTCTCTTGCGTGAACGAAAAAACTGAACGCCTTGAGGAGCTGATCTTACAACTGCATGATGAGTTTGCCCCTATCTGCTCCAAAACTATTACTGATAAGTCCAAACCATGGTTTAGCTCGGAGTTGAAATCCTTAATCGCTGAGAGGGAATTTCTTTACCAAAGATATTTTTCAACTAAAAGTGCAAGTGCTAGAAACTCGTACAAACGTATTCGTAATTTAGTCACAACCAAAATCAAGGTGGCCAAACGTAATTTTTATTCGCGCAAGCTTGACCCATCACTACCATCTAATACTTTGTGGAAAAACTTACGAACGTTAAGTGTCCACTGCAAAAATGAGATAACAGCTCATGACTTTGACGGAGAAAGCTTGAACACTTACTTCACTGCCAACCATTACTCAAATCAACTAGTTACACTGCCTCCCGCTCCAAGAGATGATTTCAGTTTTCGCTGTGTGGATTCTTCCGAAATAATTAGTGCAGTATATTCAATTCAATCTAATGCCACTGGTAGTGATAATATGTCGCCTAGATTCTTGAAAGTGTTAATGCCTTGTATTCTGCCTGCTTTAGTTCATCTATTTAACACCTGCCTTACTGCATCCGAGTTTCCCAATTCTTGGAAACATGCGCTTGTCTTGCCGATTGCAAAATGTGCAACTCCTACATGTCCTGCGGACTTTCGTCCAATCAGCATCCTCCCATTTCTCGCTAAGGTTCTTGAAAAGCTAATTGCAATGCAAATCATCGAGTTTTGTGAACGAAATCAGGTGATTAATGCTTGCCAATCAGGCTTTTGTAAATCTCATAGCTGTGATACGGCACTTCTCAAAATTACCACTGATATAAGGCACTCTCTAAATGATCATGAAGTTTGTCTACTCGCTCTATTAGATTTTTCAAAAGCTTTTGATAAAGTTAACCACTCCCTACTTCTAGCGAAACTTGCTCGCTTCGGCTTTTCGTCATCTGCCCTCAAGCTTTTGCACAGTTTTCTAACCAATCGCTCGCAGCAGGTTAAACTCCCTAACTCTATTTCTTCTCCTGCTATGTTATCAGATGGTGTTCCCCAAGGGTCGATACTTGGCCCGCTTCTTTTTAGTTTATTCATTAATGATCTTCCCGCGGTTGTCACGAACTGTAATGTTCATATGTATGCTGACGACGTTCAGCTCTATCTTGCAATGCCTAAAGACAAGCTTGAGGTTGGGATAAGTAAATTGACCGCAGACCTGCATAACATCCTCGACTGGTCTTCATCTAATCTCCTGACTCTCAATCCTGCTAAGTCCCAGTTTATAGTTTTCGCCAACTCCTCTATCTCTGACCTCGACCTTCCACAAGTATCACTGGGCCACACTCACATCGAACGGGTGAACAAAGTTAAGAACTTTGGGGTTATTCTAAATGACAGAATGACCTGTTGCGACCACATACAAGGAATACTCAGCAAAGTTTATGGAGTTTTAAGGAAGCTGCGTGTACACGGTAACTTATTAAGCTGTGCCCTCCGGATGAGATTAGTAAAATCGCTGGTCTTACCTCATCTAATGCACGGCCACGTTGTATTTCCTTCTCTGGATTCTTCATGTGGTCGGAAAATTACAGTGGCTTTCAACGATTGCGTTCGCTTTATATATAATCTTCGCAGGCATGATCACATTTCACCTTATTCATCTAATGTTCTAGGGTACCCTTTTCATATCTGCTTGCACTATAGGCTACTAAAATTCTTCCATGATATTCTGCACCGGCGCAAACCTTCTTACCTCTCTGAATTTATACAGTTGTCCCAATCACCTAGAAACCTCAACGTATTAATCCCGCGTTTTCGACTTTTATCAGGACAACGTTCTTACTTTGTTTACGTCGCTCAACTTTGGAATTCTCTTCCTACTAATATACAAATGACGGAATCGAGCAGCGTTTTCAAAAGGAGTCTCACTAAGTATTTATCCAACAGGATAGCAAATTAGAATTCGAACATCACTTAGTTTCACTTAATTTTAATTTAATTTTATTCTAGTTCTACTTGTTTTGTTTAATAACTACCATAATTTTTTAGATTCTGTTTTTGTTCCCTTTTCCCTCATTATTAATGTAATTTTTAGTGTAAGCTCAATTTATATATCGTTTTCTTATGTACTATTATAAGACTAACGTCTTGTGTACTTTCAAACAAATAAATAAATAAATAAATAAATAAAACTTTTATTTCTTTTAACCCTTTTTACAAAATCTAGTACAGAACTGAACTACTTCGTTTACTCAATGATAACAGCTGTTAAATACAAAAAACGTGTTAAGGGGGTAACATGAAAGACTGAAAGACCAAGAATAAGTTTTCAATTTTATTTATTCTTCCCTTATTTTTTGCTTTCCTTTATTTATTCTTCCCTTCCTTTCCCTATCCCTCCCCTTCACAGACATACTATAAAGGCATTTTATATGTTTCCAGTAAGAACGTCATAGACACGTCCATTTCGAAAATGTCCTTTACAATCACCACATTTCACAATGGTTAGATGTAAAATTAACTCAAACCCAGCAAAAAAAAATGAATTCCTCATCAACATTAATTACAAAAGTAATTACATACGTAAGCTTGTATAACTCATTTCAGAAATTGTAATTGGATATTCGTTTCATGTTACATAAACATGGCAATTTTCTTGCGCTGTGTAATTGTAAATTAAGGAATTGTGGTATGGGAATACACATAAGCATTATAAACATAAATCCTTAAAAAGAAACTAATTATATTTATTTTGTCTATCATTTTTATTATTGCTGGGTTTTAAATAGAGAATATATTAAAACAGTCATAAAAATATGATTACATTCATTGTGAAAAATAAAAGAGGAAAAAAACGGGCAAACATTTTTGGTTAAATAAAATGATTATCTCTCATATATATTCCAATGCGAAATTCTAACGAGAAAATCCCATTCTTCTTGAATTCTATCACTTAAGCCGCAATTTGCATAAAACTCATAACCTTGGCTAAAACAATAAATTTAAGGTATTATCACACATTACCTCATAAAATGATCTTTATGACTGTGCATACCTGAAAGCAGCACCTATAAAATTTAAAAGGCAACCGCCGAATCGGGGAATCTTTAAGAAAAATTTCACCAAACAAAAATTTCCTGAAAGCCTCAGAAGACAAGTAAACAATTTCCCAACTCAACAACACCAGCAAAGGTTTCTCCCTCATAACAAAAACTTTTTGCATGTTTTATTGAAACGATTTCAGTTTTGTGGTGTCTTTAAGGAAAATTACAAAAGTTTTCATCCATTACTTTAAATGCGCTCGGAAACAAAAGGACGAAGTAATGTGTTCGTCCTTTTGTATTTCTCATGAAAAACGGAAGGGATGAAGGATGTCTGAAGCGATCTCAATCCGGGTAGAAGGTAATAATCGATATCGGCACTTACTTCGTCTTGTTGAAGTCATAAATCCAGACAGCTTCGTATCCGGCACCTCCAGCATTTATCACTGCAGATTGAATTTAATAGAGTGGCAGTATCCTTTTAAACTCTTCCTTATTTCCTTACTTCAGTCGGCTATGATGCCTTCGTGCAGAACAGAGGCGTTAGGATATCCAGCCAGACTGGGTTGTAAATTTAGCGAGTGCGAACGAAAAGCCACATCAGATTAGATATTTAGCACAATCGCTAGAGAAGGAAACCGTAAATTTTCTATAAGCCCCGGGGAATTTCTGTTTGTTCCTGGCTGGTTCTCCATTTTCCCTACACTGGGATCCTTTTGTTATCCCCATACAATTTTCGTCCTGTATATCAAAAAACTGCTCCGATTGAGCTTATTCCCACCACTCAGTCACATTTTGATGGTAGCTTTCTGTGGGCCAACGTTTCTGGGGTATGACCAAATGGTGAAAAGGAGAATTTTATCTTCTCGTCCTTCTTTATGCCGATCCTTACCCATTATTTTTTATACTTAGGATAAGCCTTATTCACAACTTTTCCGATTGATTTTTAATAGTATAGCTCAAGTACGTATTTTTTTTCTCTGTTTTGGGCCAAGTGTGAGCCTTATTTCAAGGACCAGTAAACATTGACCTTGTACAGTGGATTAAGACTAAAACGTCATCGCTTTTAGTCTACACGTGTGCTACTAAAGGATGGAGGATGAAGTGAGGGTTAAAGCTGGTGACATATACAAGCGTACATGCATTGCATTCAGCGGCTCCCTGATATGCGGAAATTTTCCACTGACACATAATTGCATGGTTGCGTTCCGTCCCGGCTCTCACAGATAGCCCAAAAATCTGAGTAACGAGTCGCATGTGTTTGTTGTGTATGCTTGTGTGTCCTATGCCGAATGCGGCAATGCAGGAAAAGTTGAAAGTAGCCCGACATTTGCGTGGCATGCGGAACATTCACGGAATATTTCGTCAGGTCGCATTTGAATACACACACTTCTATATTATCTGTCAACGAATGCAACGCATGTACGCTTGGATATGTCACCAGCTTAATTTTTTATTACTTGGTGTTACGGTTACACAGAGGATTATCCTGGAATTATCCCAGTTCCAAGAGTTATAATAGAAGGGTCGTTAGAAAGCGGTCGATATTAACTCATCGTGCACGAGTCTCTGCCAATCCTTGGATCTGATGATTATGGTTTCTAGGATAAGGGTGAAGATGGAAGTGTTTAATGTTAAGTGATGTCAAAAGCATTTTATTGTTCAGGTTATTCGTAGAAGCGAGATTTATCAGAGATTTGTGAATTTTCTATTTTTACGCCAAAAGCAAACTGAAATTAGTTTAAAGATTTTTTAATTGCATGAATAATAGTGAAATATGTTATTTTACTAAATAAAGTATGTTAGTAAATATGTTGTGGTTTTAGGAACTAGAATATAAAATTATACAGGTCTTTCAGCAAGAGATGTCATGTTAAATTTTTACGCAATAGTGCCATTGTTTCACCAGCTGTGTACCGTCCTGCTGAAAATAAACGTCGTCCATATCCATAGCTTCAATTTCAGGCCAAAAAAGTCAGTCAATATAATTGGGTAATGCAATTCACTGTGAAGGTGGAATCAGCATTATTTTCGAATAAATTATGGCCCGATTACACCGCCCTCCCAAAACCCGCACCAGGGGCGGATCCAGCCCTCAAAAAAAGTTGTGGTCACAGCCACCCGAAAATCGGCCAAGTACAAGTCGGAGTATGAACTCGCTCATGATCGATATAGTGCAATCCTACGATGTTTACAAAATATATGACGCCCTGACCAAGATTTTGTACAGTGTAGTTCCACGTGGGCAAAGCCTTGGGGCAAACACTAGTAGGTAAATCGATTGCGTAGGTCAAGCTGGTGACATATCCAAGCGTACATGCGTTGCATTCAAAGCCTTCTGTATTTACAAGCCATGCCGCAGGTATGTGCATGTATGTGTATGAAGTGCCAAAATTGTGGAATTAACATTGCCGAAGCCGTACGAAACAATTTTTTAACTTTGTTTTTGCACTTAAAAGTGGTAAAATGATGTATATTATCACTTTTTGGTGCACATGGATTATCAGTGATTAGTGCTTTAGTGATTTAATAAAAAAAATTAAAAAGAAGTGAGTGGTTAAGTGGATTTTTAGAGTGTTAATTGATTAGGTGACCGTTTTTTTTTACATTCGCGTTGGTTTTTTCGTGTTAATTTAGGGAAAAAATGTTGAATTTGTGTAGTAATATAATAAAAAGTGCTTTTTAAGTGATTAAAGATTATTATAGAATAGTTATTAAAAACATAAGTGCAGAAAAATGTGAAGGAAAAGTGTAAAAGTTATTGTTATTCATTTTGTGTGGTAGTACTTGCACTTATGTTTTTAATAACTCTTCTATAATAATTTTTAACTACTTTAAATTCACTTTTAATTCCATTACTACACAAATTCAACATTTTTTCCCTAAATTAACACGAAAAAACCACCGCGAATGTAAACAAAAACGTCACCTAATCAATTAACACTCTTAAAATACACTTAACCACTCATTTTTTTTTAATTTATAAACTCAGATCACTAAATAACTTATCACTGATAATCCATGTGCAGTAAAAAGTGATAAAATACAATATTTTACCACTTTTTATTGCAAAAACTAAGTTAAAAAATTGCTTTTCTCACAGCTAAATTGAAGTCCATTCTGACTGAAGTCCATTCTGTCAGATAAATTGAAGTCCCATTTTCTTTGAATGTGAGTGTGAGATTTCGTTGTGCATGGCTTGTAAATGTAGAAGGCTTTGGTTGCATTCCTTGACAGATAATATAGAAGTGTGTGTATTCAAATGCGACCTGACGAAATATTCCGTGAATGTTCCGCATGCCACGCAAATGTCGGGCTATTTTCAACTTTTTCTGCATTGCCGCATTCGACATAGGACACACAAGCATACACAACAAACACATGCGACTCGTTACTCAGATTTTTGGGCTTTCTGTGAGAGCCGGGACGGAACGCAACCATGGAATTATGTGTCAGTGGAAAATCTCCGCATATCAGGGAGGCATGTACGCTTGTATATGTCACCAGCTTCAAGCAGCATTGGATGTCGTTAGTGCTTAGTTGGGGGACTGCTTGGTAAAACAACACTCGCGTTTGCAATCGTCTATGCCGATGCGGCTGGATTTATAAATGGTCATGCATGTAGCGAGAGCGTGCATGCCATGCCTGTAGCGGGAGCGTGCAGACCCGTGCGGCATTCGCATTTGTTCGCTATGCATCCTAGGTGCGGCGCGGGCATGCTTTTAAGAAAATTAACTAACTAAATTATTTTTCTCAGGTTTGAATAGACTAGGATTATCAATATTTTCGCTAAATTGGCAAAGTATAGGTGCGAACGTACGAGATTTGGATGACGAAGTTGTAAAAAAAATGGATGTATTGCATTGTATGAAAAATTAAGAATATGATGAGGACTCCGCTAATGTTTTACCACCTCATACAGATATACCAAAACGCCATCGTTTAGTCACGATAAATCACTATGGCAGAAAAAGGACAGATGAATTTGATGGTAGTTATTTATGTATCGCTGCATAAAACCTTCGCGAAATAATCCAATTCATTCATGAAAATCTCCACTTCTGAAGGTTCAATTTCAATTTTTTCAATTTTTTTCATCCACAAAGTTCGTGAGGAAAGTTCTTGGGAGCGAAGCGTCTAAACGGACCCAATATTGACAAAAGTATCACGACATATGGAACTTCACTTGATGCAGTTTTTACGCAATTTTTAGACAAGTTTCAATCGAAAATATTTCAGTTATCATAAAACCTTTGTTCGTTTTATAGATTTTAATGTAAATAGGAATTCATAAATATCGATATTTTCAAATTGTACTTGTATCAAGTCCCTCGGTAGGCTCGTCACTATACTTCCTGCATCTGTCGTTGGCCTTACTTTTCTGAAAGCGTACTATAGGTATATCCGACAGACCTCCACTATATCAAGCATATTGTTAGCTGGTTAATATTTTAATAATTGCGGCATTGTTGGGTAAAAAAGTTTTACTTCTAAAGTGTGGTCTTAAGCACACTCATATTTTTTTTATTTTATTAAGTCATAGGATATAATATCATCGGCCTATCAATCTCAATACACCGTGAAAGTGTGACGTCACAAGTCTATTAGGGTTGTGGGCAAGCCCATCGTGCCCACAACGGTGGAACCGCCCTTGACCCGCACCGAACTGTCACTCGTTGTGGTTGGAGACGTTGTTAGGACTATAAAGGTGAAACGCTTGCTTGCTTAAACTGGCTTGGATTTGGTGAGCTTTTCAGATTTTATATGTAAAACTTATGCCTTAGTCACTTGGCATTTGGTTTTGCCTCATAACAAAGCACTGGCTTATTTAATATGTCAAAGCAAATCAAAGCACCAAAGCAAGCCAAGCGTTCATTGGGGTTTCACCATTACTCTTAGGTTTTCGGAGCCCCGATGCGGCAGTTTTTCTACCTACCAACACAGATGGAAATCTTTTTTTCATAAATTTCCACCATCATTTTGCGAGTATGTGTCGATCCACATCTGAAAACCTCCTAGTTTTTACTTGCCAAATGTGATCGTAATTATAGTTGTATGTTCACAGTTCATAAATGGCGCGAGATTTAAAATGACACCTATTGTTGAAACACCCTTTACATTGACCAGGAGCAATGGCAGAAATGATGATCTTAGACGATATATAACACTCATCACATGGACTACAACAACTAAGATGGAGTGGATAAGTACTACTAGAACGGAGAGACGAAGAAAAAACATATACATAAGATAAGACGGAGGTCAACAGATAGTAGAGCTCATAGCCTAGTCTTCTAGTTAGTCCAGGGAAATTAGACATTTTACTTCGGAAAAATTCCGGGAAAGCTGAATTTTGGTATGGACATTGATATTATTGCTCTAAGGAAAATGTCACGAGTCCCCATTGATTTGACACTCCGACTCGATTTTACGCGGGGTCAAAGGTCACCAAAAGCGATTTTTCGAAAATATGTCAGTAATGCTCACTTTTTTAGAAAAATTATGTGAATAAAGTTTGTAGCTTACACTGTAAAAAAGTCTGTGGTAATTTTACAAAAAAAATACTGGAAGTTTTATTCACAAGCAGTTTTGTAAATTTCCATTATATATTATTAGGAATATTCCTAATCTACATTACGCATTTTTACCTTAGAATAGAGAAGAGAAGGAAGCGCAATTAATTAAAATCGGGGAAGCATTTCGGCAACACATATTCACAGCACTCCCATAGTAGTTGTGCAGTTCCCGGACAGTGGCGGTATCACATTTAGTCAAAAACCGGGAGGGGATTGCGTTTCTCAGCAACCATCCAAATGAGAACACATCACTTGGCTGAAAATGTTTGGAGCAAACGCGAACGAATTTCGGTACGCCTCTGTCCGGGAACTGCATGAAACTTATGAATATACGGTTGTTTCTTTTCTTTTAGAGCGAGAGGTTCTTTAATTTAAGTGCTTCCCTCCAATCCGTATACATGTACGCTATTTTCGGTTCCTTATCTTCTCTATTCTAAGATTTTTACCAACTGTGTAGTAAATATAAATTATTTGTGAGATGTAAAAATACAATCAGTATTGGAGCTTTCACTTCATAGTTTTGTAAATTTCCTAATTCTTGTTGTAACTTTTTACCAGAGAGGAACAGGGAAAAACCTAAAGCTGAAGATTCCCGCCGTGCCTAATGTGCTTGGCCCTGCCTGAAATATTTCCAAACGCCAAATTTTATTCTTAGCTTATACCCACTCCCTATAAAAAAAAATAGCATTTTGCTCACCATGCCTTGTTGCACGTGAGGGCAACGTCTATCAAAATTTTTTGGCTGCTACAATATGTAACTGCCCAGACCCTGACCAAAGTCAAAGGTCTGACCTTAACTTAAGAACAATCCGGTATATATGCTTAGTATTCCATTGTTGCCTGTGAATTATATCCATGAGAGGAAAAATTTAAACCTTACATTCCAATAACCAATTTGTAATTTTCCTGAAAATATAAGTTCTAAAATTACGCCTCTTATTGTAAAATTACAGTACAAAGTTCAGTACATAAATAATACTAAGAAATATTGTAATTTTCATACATAAACGATTTAAAAAAAATCACAACATTGTGTAAAATATACATTACAATAATTGTGTAGTAAATTAGTATTTCATATCGCGATTTGTAATTTTAATGTACATTTGCATTGTGAATTTACGTATTTTTTTACAGGGTAGGTAATTTCCTATAAAAAATATTTTATAACTTTTTCTTGTAAGAGTAACCGTTTTTGAGATATTTTGATTTTAGTCCACAGATATTAGACAAAAAAAACGGAAAAATTCTGGGCCTTTTTTTGTCTAATATCCTTGGACTAAAATCAAAATATCTCAAAAACAGTTACTCTTACAAGAAAAAGTTATAAAATATTTTTTGTAGGAAATAACCTAAGCTACAAACTTTGTTCACATAATTTTTCTAAAAAAGTGAGCATTACTGAGATATTTTCGAAAAATCGCTTTTGGTGACCTTTGACCCCGCGTAAAATCGAGTCGGAGTGTCAAATCAATGGGGACTCGTGACATTTTCCTTACAGCAATAATATCAATGTCCATACCAAAATCCAGCTTTCCCGGAATTTTTCCGACATTGGGCCTTTTTTTTGTCTAATTTCCCTGTACTATAGTTAATATTAGGTATGGTAGTATGTAAGGAGCTACCGAGGAGCTAATGTGAACATCGATCACTACTTAGTTGCTAGGGAGATGAGGGTGGAAAAACTGAAAGCCTATGGCCTTTGCCGCCTCTTTTAGTTCGACATAAGCTTCTTTTGCTGCCAAAGAACTTTCCCACCATGTTCACCTCATTCGCATATTTAAGTATTTTAACAGAATGTGTTTCTATTGACGCACTTCTTTTGAAGGACATTTTCCTTGACACACATTCTGGGGCAAAGTTGTAAAGCATTGGGGCCAGTTCATCCTCTTGTTTCAGACTGTTGTAACTTCGAACTCTTCTGTTACTGCATTTCGGATCTTTACTTTCGCCAGTGAGTTATTTGTTGCGCATTTGATAAGTAGTGCCAACTTTGAGGGGACTCATAGTTTCGATAAAGTCTTGTACAGCTTCTCCCTTTTTGTAGAGTCATATGCCTGTTGAAAGTCGACAAATATCTGGCATATATCTACATTCCTTTCGGAGGTTTTCTCCAGGATTTTCTTTAAGATCAGTAGCTGGGCCGATGTTGACCTGTTTGTCCTAAAACTAGCTTGATATTCTCCTATAAAGCATTCCGTTATAGGTTCTAGTTTTTCTTTCACAAGAATTGTGAAGGTTTGGTAACTAGGGATGCCTCTGCAGCTTTTATCTGTAGGATCTTCTTCTTTAGCTATTCTTACTCTTCTTCATTCTGCACAGCTTGTCTGAAGTCTTTCTTTTTAGCTTGAAAACTTCCATCCGTGCACTTGCGGGCCTTGCGATGTACTCCCGGTGGCTTTGGTTACTTTCTTCAAATGCGGATCTACAGTCCTGATCGAACTAGTGGTTTTAAGGGCGTTTACGCGCAAATATTTAGGATCGTGACATTGATATCAGTAGTAGATTTAAGAACGTTTACGCGCGTTAGAATTTATCCACCAGTTGTCAGTTCTTAAACTGTCAAATAGAAGTGCGTTTTGCAAAGCATATTTTAAATGTGGCTTCATTAAATTTAACAATATGCAGGATGTACAGGACGTATTAATCCTTATAAATCACCATAGGGAAATTGTACACCGTGTATTACGTCAGCTGACAGCTGTAGCATCACAACCCCGTTTACGCGCGGCTCTTAACGCAGTTTTCCTTAGTAAATGTGTTACCTTAACACATTTATTAAGGCTTAACACCACTAACGATAGCAATGTTAAGTGACGTTTACGCGTATGAAAATCAGAGTTAAGGTTGTTCTAAAGAGTTTTAGAGGCTTCGCGTAAACATGGTCATTATCTCATTTATTATAAACTGGACATGATCGTCTGTCCAAGGTAGTTTTTCATTTTTCATATTTTTTTTACTATTTATAACTCACGACAGAATTTCTTATGCATGACCAGGAAATAAAAAAGTGACCTGCGACCCCTATAAGTTTTTGTATTGAAAGTAATAAACAAAAATCTCACTTGCAGAAGAGTACAGAGCCATAAAAAATCTCGATGTATGAAAGGATTTAATTGTGGGGAAACCCAACCCCAGGTCAAAAACAGATTTTTTATTGAGGAAGTAGCAAAATGAACGGAAGGGGAAGAAGAATCTTAATTTATGTACTATACTTGATATTGACGATGTTTAATTTTAAATACAATAAATTTAAATTAATTTAATTTTAATCACAATAAATTTAAATATTTCAAATATTTCCCAACGGATTTCTTCTGGATCTACTCACAACTATCTGTTATAATAATCAGAAAATCGTTCTTACTCTCACATGCTATCTCTGTCACATAGTATAACAGATTTCGTCATTTTCAGCCTAGCCAAGGCAGCATTTTCAGCCTACGAAAAAGCCAGTGTCATAAGGCTATAATGTTGGGCTGCTTTTCATCTACTTCTCTGAAGTTTTGTATCACAGACTTCCAGTATACTTGTGGCTCTCTTACTTCCAGTATACTTGTGGCTCTCTCAACTAGGACGTTTTCAATTTGATTATTTGTTACCCAGACGACTGCCACGTCATCTGATGAATATTTTTGCTCGGGAACATTGTTGAACTTACTATCATTGGGCATATTCACACGTTGCCATAAGTGTGGTGATTAAAACCGGTTTTATTCAACTCCTAGCAACTCACACGGGGCGTAAATTATGGATAGTAAATTTGAATACTATACAGGAACATTTAAATGTATTGCAGATGAAATTTACTTGTTAGAGAAAAACAGAGCTAAAGAATGCAAGAGATAGAAGTAACTTTTTATATGTGTGCTAGTTTTCACGCGTTTGGTTTTGCGTGAAAAATGTTTCGTTAAGTTCTTCCGCTCCCTTCCCTCTCTCATCTATAAAACCGGTTTTAGGCGCCATAAATATGCACTGTGTGAATAGGCCCATTGAGTTCAAGCTAGCGGGATCGACCAATCTACTACCACTGCCATTGGTAGCGTTTTGTAGGCTGTGCTTTCATATCGCACTCTTAAAATATAAGTGGCACTATACAAAAAATGACATTTTTTAGTTAAGTATACAGTCAAAACGTTTAAAACGAAACGCGCCTAATGCAAAGACCCCGGTAGTTCTAATGCGCCAAATTTTTGCTAGATGTCGATAGTGTCATTTATGAATTTGTCACAATTTTTCCGGTCGGTAATTGATAAACCGGCACTACGCCAGTTCGCGTCAAAAGTCTCCGGAGGGAAGCCTTGTCGAGGTGAGTTGAAAACTGGCACTTTGTGTAACGTGCCACTTATTTAATAAATTTGCTTTCGAATATTTACTGTGAGTAAATGCATAAGTGGCAGTTTGAATATAATGCCAGTTATTTAATAACTTTAGTGTGGATTTTGTTTTTATATGAATTCGATAACGGGCATTTTCTGTAAAGAGCCATTTAATCAATAAATATGCTTTCAAATATTAGCTGTGCGTAATTGCATAAGTGGCAGTTTCAGTTTAGTGTCAGTTATATGTTAACTTTAATTAGGATTTTGTTTTTATACAAATTTACACAATTCTAAACTT
Organism: Thereva nobilitata; assembly: GCA_963855945.1. Taxonomy (NCBI): domain Eukaryota; kingdom Metazoa; phylum Arthropoda; class Insecta; order Diptera; family Therevidae; genus Thereva; species Thereva nobilitata. The sequence continues at coordinate 22,117,926 of OY979694.1, forward strand.
TTTTTTTAAATGCTTCTCCATTGATAAATAATCAATAATTTTATTGTATGCCACTGGATACTGAAACAGCGTTAGTTAAACTGTTATTTTAAGCCGATCACAAAGCTTTATTTATATTTTTTTAGTTCCATATCACCCATTCAATTCTTAAAAAATCTTAAAACGGCCATACTGTAAAATTAACATTTTCGTTTAGTGCCATTTATGTTCTAAGGGTGCGATATGACTCCTAGGAACTCCCCTTCTTTTCCTATTTTGACGTTCATATCTCCAAGCACTATTTTAATATCGTTTGACGGTATTAATCTGATGGCGTTTGTTAACTCTTCCTCTTTCTCCTCATCCGTCTTGTCGTTTCTGGGAGCATGGACGTTTATGAGACTAATGTTATGTAGTGTTGTTTTGATGCGAAACGTGGATATTCCGTTATTTACTGGCTTGAAGCCCAGAATCAATGATTTCATTTTCTTTTCCACGATAAATGCAACTCCAAACTCTCGTCTTCCATTCGATGATCCACTGGAGAGTACCATGTGGGTTTTGAGATCCATTATGTTACTGTGAGATCCTTTACTTTTCTGTAGTGCGGTGATCATAATAATAAATGCGTTGAAAGTTCTGACGTTAAAAGTTTCTATATCGAATTCCATATTCCTTTGCATAGGTTGTTGCCGTTGAGGGTTCGTGACGGGTGGGCTTTTATGATGGTAGGTTCTCAGGCTGCCAGCCAACCCCCAATCTGAAACACCGGTCCGGTGTTTGCTTCGTTTTGAGCCGCGAAACACTCGCCTTTCACCCTCCTGCATCTGTTACTCTTATATAGACAAGAGTACCCAGGGGACACGAGTCACCCGATGAAAAGTCAACACCTTCGTGTAGTCCACCTATTGGGATTCAATGGCGGTAGATCTTAGATCGTATTAGCAGATGGCGTTTCTCAGTACTTATATCTTTGATGTACCGGGACTACCAAAAGTCCCTGAGGCCGCTACTGCCATTTCAATAATACCTGTGACACACTATACTTTCATTATGATGGTAACTTTCATTATGATGGTCAAGGAAATGATGGGGTGATACATTACACTTTATTTTCATTTGCACCTGTCATATCAAGTGAGGATATAAACCTGCGTTTTTTTTGCTTTAATTTTAAGTTGTTTTAATTTGGAATATTTAAAAAAAATATTTTTTAAAGTAGTAAAGAAAACATCCTTGCAAACTGTTGCTTAACTAACGTCAAATCAAATTATTTTATTTTAAAATGTAGTTTCCAATTTTCCAACAGATGTCACTTAACCGAAATTACAGTCCAAATGAAAGTAAAATACTTTCATTTTGGACTTTCATTATGGTGGGTTTTTGCCCACGATAATGAAGGTTACTTTCATTATGATGGTATATGTGTCACAGGTATAATACTGCTTTATACAAGTAATTAAAAAATTAAAAAATAACATCTATGACTGTCTTAAAAATAATATTTATGACCGTCAAAAGCTGGTTTTCCAAAAAAAAATGGAAAATAGGGGTTTTAAGGTATTTCGCTATTAAGTTCGACATTTTTTATTAATAAACTTTTCTATTCTTGGCACCAATTTATTTTCAAAATAAACTGATAAAATATGTCCAGCCGGAAGAGCATGGGGCAATAACATCAAAAAAATGTTCCCACAACAGTTACATTAACAGAAGCCGTTTCATCATAAAAACACCTAATAACAAAATCACGGCAAGTTCTAAACAAATTCCCTAGGGTGCTGGATAATTGATAAGATCCATAAATAAGAGCAGAGATCTATTTATTACGTCCTGTCTTGTTACATCAATAACACAAAGACATTAAATCATTCCCTGATGGATAAATTCTGTCACTTTGACTGAGGAACAACAGCGCCGACGATCACAACAAGGCTCCCCATTGGACCCACCTCTAGTATCCAGAGATGTATGTATGTACTATATATCCTGCAGAAAAGTGGAATCATCCTCATACAGGTCCCTTCGGAAGTTTAATAACAAATTTATGTTTCCGTGAACTTATCGACTAAAGTAGAATTTATATGAAACTAAATGAAGGACTATGAGCCAGAAGACGATATTACTGGCATGTGTACAAAGTAAATGACCCAGGATATCCAGGATATTATTTGGCTTTTCGTTACTTCTCGGATTAAGTAATATGATGTGTACAAGGATGTAAATTGAAGCTAACTTGTCCAGATGTGATGGGGATGTGGACATGGACAAGAGGCGGTTGTGATATAACTAGAATTGAGTAAAATACATGACCCAAAGGAGTTTTTAGTTGAGCAAACAATATTGAGCAATTGCCTTGAAATACTTTTGAGCAATGGTTTTGAACGCTTTCTTAATAGTTTTAAGGCATTTATGTTAAATACTTAACTTTACGAATTATTTACGAAATCGTTTGCGAATTTGGGCAAAATTTTCGAAGAGGAGTAATGAATTCATTAAAATATCTAAAAATTTGGTTTGTTGTGTGCTCATGAAAATGTACTATATCATGTACGTGTGTGCAGTGTGATGTGCATGAACGATATATACTTCATGCAATAGCTTCTAAAGAATGGGGTTTTCGTAAGTAAAATCTTATGAAAAACTCATAAGGCATACATTTTAGTACCGCTGATTGTTTTTGAGGTCCTCATGAGGAATCTACGGGTAAATACCTCTATCGGAATGCTCCTTGTTTGCCACATGAGGTATTCCTAACTAAATTCTATTCGGGTACAGGGTACCATTTCAATGCAAGAGCACTACGGAATCCACTTTGAAACCAATTAAAGTAAAAATCTTCAATACAAAAGCACTAGAATCCTTTCAGTACATACCAATGTCGTGCATTTCTTTCGAGAATACTAAGAGAACCGTTAGCAAAATACGTTATTTTCTTAAGACAATCAGCTCTATAGAGCAATTGCATCCTAACTGGAATTCCTTTTCGAGAAAATACAATAGCGGAAGAAAATCGAAACAAATATTCGTTCAAACCGGAAAAATGTCTTCAGAAATAAAAACAGCAACAATAAATCTCAAAAGTTTTAAGGTAAAGATAAAGTTTCCATAATACCTTTAAATCATCACTGGAATCAACCACTTGTGCGGAAACTCCAAATTCCTGGATTGTTTCATTTTAATTTATGACTTTTAGAGAAAAGTCTTTTGTCGGCATTTTTCATTTCCTAAAAATCTTGTCATTTCCAGTCCTAAATCTAACTAACGTTCATGTGTGAATAACGCCATTCTGTAATTTTATGAATGCTCGACTGAATTTTTGTTCGTGTTGCGCGTAAAATTTAATGTTTTTTGGTATTGTACATACTTATATGATTTACCCGGTGTCTACACTAGCCATCATCCATGGCAATGTCAATCAAAATGTCCTGTGTAGACGCCTTATGTCCCATACAGTGTTGCCAGATTAGGGGGTTTTTTTCCCCCAAACTGGGGAAAATATTGTGCCCTTGCGAAAAATTGGGGAAACAAATTTAGTGGGGAAACATTGGGGAAAAATTGATTCAAAGGTTTTAAATCTATTTTTGCTTATCCCTTTATGGCGCAATGTTGTTATTTTTGTTAATTATATTCATACTCGGTGGTAAATGGTCTATTATTAACGGGAAAAATAATTAAAAATATCTCATGAAAAAGAAGTATTTATTTTTTCAAAAAAATCTATCTCTTGCAAAATGCAACATTACATCAAAATGCTAAACAATATTATGTAAGTTACGAAATATGAAAATTTTTGAAACAGTTGTTTTGCTTATTATAACACAAACTTAACCCACATTTTTCGCATGCTGTTTGCGTATACCCACTGCAGCCTGGAAATTTGCACTTCATTCGTTTAGCCACCCAAACTGGCCAGTGCGAGTATTAGTCCAACCTCACATCTTTCGGCGGAACGTGTTGAGCTGGCCCTTTCTTCTTTTTATTTTGAATGAGACATTCAACATTACTTGTGCGCTTTGTACGGTTGATAGTCTTATATTTACATAACGTCTCTGCTATAGCTAATCTGAAATTTGCAGAGTTGAGAGTTTTACTGGTACTAACCTTTTCAGCATTTATTCTTCGGTATAAAAGCCATGAATTACACATAGCCATGTCTAGGAAATGATAAAAAATTCGTAGATACCAACGTTTACTACGGAGTTTTATTTTGTAGTGGCCCATAACACTATCTAATAGGTCTACACCACCCATGTGCCGATTATATTCCGCTACGACAAAACGACGCTCAATAGAAATGTATTGCTTTCCAGACTTGTCCCACCTTCTTACTACAGATATTGGGTGTTTGCCTGCAAAATTAGATGCTAGAGTGACAATTTTGTTATCTCTCCAAGCAACCACAGTAACATCAACTCCATTGCAGTTACCGACGTGTTCTATTGACGTACCGCGCAGTTAATTTTTGAAAAGTTTCTCGTCTGGCAGCTTGCAATTGGGAATACGGTTTCTTCTTATAGTTCCTAAAGCCAAAATGCCTATAGTTCCTAAAGCCAAATGACTGCCTAAGTAATTCGAAGCGTTTCGACGGCATTGTCTCTTGTACCGGCGCATAACCAACATTTTGAGACCAATACATTTTTACATTTGGCATACGAACTATGGACATGTAAAAAACGATTCCAATAAATTGGCGTATTTCTTGACTACTTACATTTTATTAGCATCTCTCTGAACAGAGTATAAATTAGTCTGGTCTCTTATAAGGTCGATAATGTCCTCGGTAAACAGATATGAAAATACCTCAAAAGGAGTATCCAAACGAAGTATTTCTGGGTGTAACGTGTCAGATCCACGAAAACGTAGTTGGTCGTCATTCAAATTCAGGCTTTTTGTTTTCCATGTGATATTAGTCCTAGGCACACGATTAGATCTAATTGGAGCTGCTACAGAACTAGTACTAGGATAAGGGAAGGCCGGACTTGGATCCACTGCAGTACTACTGAACTGAGTATTGATGGATGTAGTTGCTAGAGTGCTGACAACCTGAACTTCATTTTCCACGTCAGGTGGTTCTTCTGGGTCCTCATCAGAACTTTCGTGCTCATTCAGCTGAAAGTTATACGTTGGATCGGCAACATCGTCGTCGTCAGAAAAGTCAAGGTCATCTTCACTATCTTCCCATTTTCTCAGTAAATCTTCCAGTTCCTGATTAGTCATATTACGCAATTTGCGACTCATTTTGATCCTCAAAAAGAAAAGTTCATATTCAAATAAGCGGAAAAAAAATCTATCACAAATCCGCAATGTTGCATTTATGCAACAAAACAAAATCAGTCCAAAAATAAAAAAAAACTTGACTTTGCCAAAATAAATTGTTGATTATTGAAAACCATCCTCTTACCTATTATCCACATCAATTCAAATAGAAAATTCACAATACTTCACCAATAAATCACTTTTCGAAATCGAATTGAAGCATCGCGAAACAGATTTCGACACGTTCATCACTTTAATGAAAAATAAATACAAGTGTTGCCATGTAGTTAGTTTTTTTGATACTAAACTGTTAGAATACTGTGTTGCCGATGCACAACATCAAGTAAAGTCGGTCTATCAACTTTTGCTGTACTTTTACGTGAATTCAAATGGTATGTTGGTATAGCTCCATAAAGTATGCTCTGCGCTGATACAATTAGAACCAAGAAATATAATGTTTAAAAATAAAGAATGCAATTATTTGCATAAACATGAAATTCTCAAATTTAATACATTTTCAATACAAAACCGTCAGTAAAAGTTTATCGAGAGCAACAAAAACGACAGACCAAAACTGTTGTTATTACCGACCGAACTTGTGTTTTTCGAAATTGTGTTTACGATTTTATAGAACTGCGTTAGTTTTTTCGCAGAAACACTTTTTAATTCAGTGTGAGCCAGAAAAGATTTTTAACTAATAAAAAAATACCTCGACGAATTGAAAAAATTACCAAGTTTATAGCAGCAAAATTAAATCGATTTAACTCAAGATCACGCCAAAATTTCGAATTTACGTATAAACGGGTATTTAATATCAAATTCTCACAATTACATTCTTATAACTTTGGCTTAAGTGGGAACTACAATGTGGCGCTGGCGCTGGTGCTGCCGCTCTTCTTGGCGCTGGCTTTTTCTCTGGCGCGCGCCATGTAGCTGAGTGCAACTACAATGCGTGGCGCTAAGTCATGTCAAAATTTTAAAAACGGATGAAGCGGATTGGTTCTGTTTGTGGCTTAAGTTAGTGGAATTGGGGCAATGCAAAAAAAAATTCATTGGAAATTATTTTTTTTACGGGAAAAACCAAAAATTGATTAAATACGAATGTTTTTTGGGATACTTTTGACTTCAGCGCCCTCATTTATCAAAATTCCCAACTGGCTGGTGTACTGGCGCGCACCAAAAGTAGAAAGTAGGCAAAAGTGAGCGGCAGCGCAAGCACCACGCGCCAAGGCCAGCTACACATTGTAGTTGCACTTCGGGTGGGCTACGTTTTTTACTTTTGACAGCTTGCGATACAGCGCCAGCAGCACGCGCCAGCGCCTCATTGTAGTTCAGCCTTTAAGCCGAAAAATTTCCGTTTAAGCCATAATTCGAATTGTCCCGTTTATACGACACAAAATTTTGGATGATCCATAATTCGAATTATTTTTGAAGTACCTATAAACTAGGTAATTGTCAACTAGAAAATATAGAAAAGCTTGGGAATTCGAAACAGAATTTTCAGGTAAAATTTTGTATTCAAATCATCCAAAATTGAGGCGAGGCGCACCGGGTCCAGCTGGGATAATAATATTCATTGTAATTTATAATTGCAGTTACATTTTAAAAATGGGAAAAATTTGTTGGAAAGGTATAATTTTGGGGAATTTTCACACAAATTTTGGGGAAATCACTTTCAGTGAGTCTGGCAACACTGGTCTCATGGCAAGACATCAGATAACTTGAGGATTACGTCACGCTGACATTTGGCATGCCATGGATGATGGCTAGTGTAGATACTGCGTTAAGGTGGTAAATCTGAGCAGTTAGTGAGGAGGTAGAAAGTGTTTAGAGCTGTTTTATAACAGCAAGTTACTGAAGCTTCGAAGGGGAGTCCAAGATTGGTCTTTCAAGGACATTGGATACGCTACCAGGAAGAGTACCAAAGAATGTCTTTATTGGAAGTATACAAGGAGAAATATCTATCATAGGCCGACCGAGAAAACTCCGCGCACTCTGCGTCACTTGACCATGCATCGAACTGGAGAACCTCAGTCAGAGATCGAGACGACTGGTGGAGAATGGAGGAGTCCAAGGCTCGAGCTGGGCTGTAGACAAGGGTGGCGGGTGGAGAGAAAGTCAATAGATAAACGTTAAAATGTAAAAAGTTAATCAGTAAATTTATTTACCAGCTGTCTATTGAGTTTTACGGTTTTAAATTCTTTGGTTATGGGGTTATGCCGAATAGCATTTGGGGGGGGGGGCTGTGAGGCTAGTCCCACTGCCTAATGTGGACGCCGTGCGGATTGCCCTATAAGGCACATACAGGGCCTCATTCGTTAATGTGCCCTCAACTGAGTACTAATCAGGTCCAATGCTTCTTGACCTCTGTAATAGAAACAGAACTGATCTATTAAGCATGCCAAATGACATCCATCACGATCACTAACATAGTTGCCTGAAATAGCAAAGCAAGAACAAAAACTAAAGCTTTGTATGAGTTAAACTAAAGCTTAATGGTATTTCTGTAAAGGCCCCCAATTATACACAGGCCGTCGGCAGGCCATGACCTGAAGGTTTCTCGCCTTGAAGCCAAGAATCACCACACACTCATCGGCAGCCGGCAGGCCTTGGCATGTAGTCCAGGAAAACTGACAAAAATCTTTATGCGTGTGGGCATTTATCGTCATTCCGGGCCTGAAGAACTGAATTTTTGTTCAGTCTAAAGTTTTCGTTGAGGCCGGGAACATTTTTACACTTGAATTAACAACCTGCTACGCTAAACTGTCCTCTTCGCCAGTGTGTCTGTGTGATCATGAGGTGACCTACAGTCCCCGGCCTGTCAGGCGGTTGTCTCAAGTCCTCATCCCTCAGTCAGACTGAGTAATCTGAGGCCTCAATCGCGCCATGCCTACGGACCTGGACCGTAAGTGAATGGGGCTTTAAAGCTTTTAAAAAAGCTTTCAGAATACGTAAGGCAGATGTTGGGACTGCCTCATTTCATTTGTAACGAGATTAGCCTCATAAGGCCCTTATGAGAAACTGATAAGGCATACCTCACTTCAATATCGCTGATTTTTTTTTTGTATTCATGAGGAAACTAAGGGGAAAACTTTATTTCGGCATGTCTTTGGGGGAATCCTCTTTTTAAATGCTAGTCGGGTGGGGTTTAATAACTTAGGCTTGACAGTTATAAGTTCTTAATGGCTCCAATATAAATATTTAGTTTTCGTATGAAAACCTTTCGAACACGACAGCCCTCCAAGGTTTTGGGTTATGAGGTATTCATAAAATATTTTGGGTGTGGATTTCCCCTCCCAAAGCGAAAGTCCATGGCCCCTTTCCTTCCATCCCCACGCGCTCCGCTGCCCCTGGCTGTAGAGCAGTTAATACCCCGGCTTTACCGCCCGAACTGCGCAAGTTCGAGCAAATTAGTCTACTGTGCTTCAATTTTTGCCTGATTTCCCATACATTTTCACATTTTAAAATCAGGAAAAATAAAGTCTGATTTCGCCCAACAGAACATGAAATCAAGCTTGAAAGTAAAAGCTCGCTCAACAGAGAGTAATCAACTCGAATAGTGGAATTCCAGGGAGCTTTTGCATTTCTGAGATCTGGCGAAAAAGCAACAACAATTTCAAGCACTGCACTCGACTTTAGCTGGCGAAGCCACTTATGCGGATTGAATTGAACTTGATTAAACTGAGGCCGGTGAAGCCAGGACTGACGTCGAAAAAGGTGATGGTGTGGTTGTGGCGAGACTAGAAGGGAATCGCCCACTATTAGGTACTTGCAGTTGCCTAGACAATAAATTGTCTCAATTCTACTGTGGCCAACTAGAGAGATTTCCTCTCTGGACACAATGAGGCCGACAACGACAATTGTCATATAAATTGTTGTTGTGTTCCCGTAGAAATTGTCGTGGTCGGCCTCATTGTGTTCTGAGGGTTCGCCAGGCAACTAAACAAAAATAGACCGAATTGAAAAATAGGAAAGGTGTCTTCCATTACGACAACGCTTGATCACATACTTCTTCGATGATTCTTCAAGTTTGAACATTGTTATTTTTTTCGGTCGGAGTTTCGACGTATGTTAGTCGATCCGTAAAAACGAGTTATACTATTATCATTATAAAAGGGACTAGAACTATCTTATTTGCATTGGAGGTTGTGATGGAACTTTCGTCAGTCCGTTCATCAGTCCGAATATGTTAGTCCCTTTATTCTGTTAACGGCTGATCAGCAAATGTCTAGTAATTCCAAAATATCGTTGTTCATTTCATTATTATTAGAAGTTTACTTTATTTTACATTAAATTGGCAATAAGTGATAAAATAAGTTATCGAGAAAACCATTTTAGAGTATGTAAAAAATTCATAGAAAATAACCTCCAGCTGATACCATCAATAAGGCCATTAGCCATTAATTTATCCTTAACAATTTAGCAGCAACTACTTCAAAATACTGCATTAAATATGTTCAAAATTCAGCAATTTATTATCTGCAAACTCGTTTGGATAAAATTTATCCAAGAGGAAAGTTTTTATTATCTACTTAAGAAGTTGCTTTCATTATGAAAATACTTAGCTAGACGAGAAGGCAACTCGAGAACATCTTAAACAATATTTCTTATGCCATTATCTTTGCCCAAAATTCTCGTGAGCTTAAGGATAATTGCCATTGATTTTTATGATGAATCTGATGTTCATTTTTAACCTTGTTGAGCATTATTTAATTAAATTATTGATATTTCGTAGCCAAATTCAAGAGAATTAATAAAGTCGTAAGATAGATTAATTAAAATAAAAATTGACATGGCATAAATATTGTGAGTTAGGTGTGATAAATAATGAAAACTTTTCAAATTAAAAGTTTTCATAGAAATAATTACAATTTTGAGAAACTTTATACCAAAACTTTCATGTTGATTTCGAAATCGTATAAGTTAAAAGTGGCATTTTAGTCTTTCCAAGTTTGTGAAAGGTGCAGATTTGGTTTAGTGTAATTGAAAGTTTAATTCAGGTTTACCACTGTCATAAGAAAAATTACAACTGAAAATGGAGATTTCGAAATAATTGGTGAAAGTTTTCAAGTAATAGTTTATATAGTATATGTTAGTTGGCAATAGTAAAAGGAAAACTTTCTTCAAAATATCCCTTGGAAGTTCACAACTATTTTCTTATTAACATAAAAGTTGATTGTTTAGAAAAGTTTGCCTTAGGTACTTCGTAAGCATTTAAGTAAACCAGGAAAGATTTCGTTGTCAAGCATAGATTAACATAGTCACAATGACTGACGATGACAAATTTGCTGGGTCTAATAGGATTTTCCTTAATCTGTATACATAGTGACTTTGTTATACCTTGAAATAGTGCGATTTTATCAGGTAAATCCAAGCCATGGTTTACTACAGAAATTCAATTGCTTATTATCGAAAAAGAGTTTTTTGGACCATTAATTCTTAAAAGTTAATCTGTTGAAAATGACCTTTTAAATACCTAAATAATTTAGTTGTCGCCATTTCGTGGCTTGTCGCTTAAGCCTAGGACACACTAGTAGACCATGTTGAGTCATTTGTATATAGACCGTCTATAGACTTTGTCTCGCCTAGTGTCCACGCTATGATTTGAATTTAGTTGCTACCAGTCCATAATGGAGGACGTTGTTTTATGCGCAATGAGTTCATGCTTAATGCTGATTGCGAGAATGCAAAAACGTAAACATTGGCTATTTTCTTTTCGCTCCCGGTTGAAGAATGTTTTTAGAGTTTGGATTTTCTTTTCAATGTCTGCCACTGTCACGTCGTGCTTTTTGGCCTGTGATTCAAGTGCCAATTTTTTTTACGTGGTTTTTGTAATCGGAGCTCGTAGCATCCCAAAGACAACCAGACGCCTGGTAGTCTTCGATAAGTTGTAATACTTTTTTGTTTGACCACATTTAAAACTAGTTGGGATGTGGTTTTGACCCTTTCGGTCCACAATAGTCCAGCTATTTTAGACATTAAAAAACTAACATTTAACAATAATTCATAAAGTTTTGAAACTTTCATGTAAGGTCGGGAAGAACATAAAAACAAACTATAAAATTTTGCAGCCTTGGCCGAGGTCCGGAACATTGTTAAAATTGCAGATAAATGAAATTTGTCTGCATTTTCGCCAAAAAAATTCCAAAAGTGTTGCAAACTGGGAGTAGCCCTAAATGTATTATTTTATACCTCGTACTAGATTTGCAACCAATTTAAAGCTACGGAACATTGTTTTAAATTAGATATTAAGGTTTTTCTCTAATAAACTAGCCGATAAAATTCGAAAAGTTCTGCAAACTTGAAACATACATAAGAAAAGTGTCCTGAACAGTTGTGCAAATTTGCAACCTTCTTCGTTGACCGGAACATCTTTATTTATACATTTTGTTTATCGGTAATCATTTTTCTGAGAAAGGCGGTCTCAAAATAATTACAAAAGTTCTGAATTTTGGTTGCAAATACTCAGAACATGTATTGTTACGCATTTTTTTTTTTTTTTATGTGATAGTCTAAGCTCAGGTGTCACCCTTTGTACTACCAGGCCGTCATGTCATGTCGTACACGTCATGGTGCAATGTCTAGTAGTAAGCTTAGCTCGAAGGATAGAGAGAAAGATAGGATAGATTAGGGGGAGTCGGGAGGGTGTTGGAGGAGATGGTGGTGGACCTTGCGTTTGAACTCTTGGGTGTTGTATGAGTTCGGGAATGCTGACTGTGGAAGGTTGTTCCACAGTCGAGTTGTTCTTGTTATAAACGAATTTCTAAACCGGAGTGTGCGCGAAGATGAGGGCTGTAAACTGTGAGAGTGAGCCGAGCGGGCAAGTCTTATATTGCGGGGGAAATATTGCCGTGGAGGCATAACGTTACTTATTTCAGTGGAGCAGTCGTTGTGGTAAAAACGGTAAAATTTTGCAAGGGCTGCTACATTCCTACGATGGCTTAGTGAGTCAATTCAAGAGCAAATAGCGCTATCACCAATAAGTTTGAGAGCGCGGTTTTGCACCTTGTCCAGCCAAGCTAAGGTGGTTCTAGGGGCCCCGGCCCAGATATATGAGTTGTATTCGAGGCGGGGACGAATGTAGGACTTGTAGATTGTAGCCCTGGCCGACGGCTGGAGAAGGAATTTGCACCTTTTGAGGAATCCCAGGCATTGTGATGCTTGTTTAGCAATTTGGAATATGTGATTATTCCAGCGCAGATCTTCGGCTAATGTTATGCCTAGGATATTTAGAGACGGTTCTGCCGTTAAGTTCTTCTTGCCCACTGAAATAGAAGGAGGGTCGGAGCAAGTTTTATTGGATATGAGATAGTACTTTGTTTTGGATGCATTAAATTCAACACGGTTCTTGCGGCCCCAATCAAGAATTAGTTTGATGTCCCTGTTGATTGAATTACACATGATTTCACGGTGATGCAGACAAGGTCTAGCGCGTGCTTATCTTACATTATCGAAGCCATAGGAGTATCGTAGAGTACCGTCGTCAGCAAAGCTGTGAAGTGAGTTGGTGGGGATTGAGAGCAGGTCATTGATAAAAATTAAGAAGAGAGCTGGTGATAGAATTGAGCCCTGGGGAACACCTGCGGAGATGGTGTGGGGGTTGGATTCGACGCCATCCAATACTACCTTGATTGAACGGCCAGAAAGAAAGCTCTTAATCCAGTTCTTTAGAACAAGGTCAATACCAATAGCTTGGAGTTTGATCAATAGGGCAGGATGCCATACTCTATCGAAAGCCTTGGAGATATCCAGAGCAACCAGGCCAGATTCACCAAATCGGTGTATACTTTGGTTGAGATGTTCGGTTAGGCAAACAAGGAGGTCGCCAGTAGATCTTTTCGATCTAAAGCCGTACTGCTTGTCGTCCAATATTTTTTACGAATTTGCAACCTCGTACGCCACCCGGAACGTTATGCAATTTCGAAAAAAATATTTTTTGGAATTTTCCATCCTAGAAAAAGTTGCAAAAATTTTGCAAATCGGATTGATGATTTTATTTTGGGATTTATGACAGTATTGACAGTTGCAAGCCCACATACGATCCGGAGCTTTGAGTGATTTGAAAAAATCGAAGGTTTAGACTTTTTCACTGTTATGCATTTACATGTTATCCTCTTTGGTTTTATTTTAAATAAAAAGAAAAGAAGGGCAAAAATCAGTGACGATATTACACTATCTAGGAATGAAACTTATTCATAATTGTGAACCTAAGAAGTGAAGAACATAACATAGGAACCTGCATTGAATGAGAACTAGAATTCTACTTCTGTCGAGATCTTCGAAGTCCCCGCCAGATAAATCTTCGCCGCAAATGGAGCAATTATTATTTATTGCGTTCATCATAAGAATTTTCAAAACGGAGTATTGGAACGCGAGACGCTGTCAAGCCGAAAATTCTAGCCAACTAACCCATCCACTGCCAGGCAATTTAAGAGTGTTTTGCCCTGGGTGCCAACATTTTATTTTAAGGAAAACATATAGATTTTCACAAAACATAATAATATTTAGTATCAGAATACAGATGTGTAATAATAAAAATATTTGAAATTTTTATAATTAAAATATTTTCCGCATCTCGGATTTGGTTGCAAATTGACATACCTTCATTAATCGGTAAACTAAGCCATCCGCTGGAATTGCAAAACTTTTGGAATATTTTTGAAGATGACAAATGCAGAAATTCGATTTTTCAAAATTGCATAACGTTCCGTAATGCGTACGAGGTTGCAAACTTGTAGATGCATCACAATAGATGTTCTGAGCATTTGCAACCACAATTTAAAACTTTTGTTATTATTTCGAGGCCATTTTGTTCGAAAAAATGACCACAAATGACAAATATTATAAATAAACATGTTCCGCACAACTCAAAAGGTTGCAAATTTATGGAATTGTTCGGGACATTGTTCCGAGGCAGCTCTCGAGTTTGCAAGGCTTTTGGAATTTTGTCTGTAAGTTTATTTGCAAAAAACGGTAATTTTTAATAAAAGAATGTTCCGTAGCTTTAAATTGGTTGCAAATCTGATACGTGATATGAAATTATGCATTTAACACTACTGCAAGTTTGCAGAACTTTTGGAATTTTCTTCGCGACAATATTGCAAAATTTCATTTCTTGCAATTTTAACAATATTCCGGACCTCGGCCAAGGCTGCAAAATTTTATAGTTTGTTTTTATGTTTTTCCCGACCTTACATGAAAGTTTCAAAACTTTATGAATTATTGTTAATTCATTGTCCCCACTGACTGGCCTACAAGATCAACTTCCCATTATTATGAATGTGGAATATTATCAATGGATATTTTAATAATAAATAAACAATATTCAATATATAATATATAATACCTAACATTTGTCACATTTGTTTATCAATACCTTCGCTAGGTTGTCAAATGATATGTGCGTATTTACAAGATTAGGATGACGAAGTTGTAAACAAAATTAATGTATTACTTTTAACACTGACACTTGGATGAAAAATGAAGAATATGTTGTTGTTCCAAAACTTATTTAACAAGTATATTTTTCAATTTAAGGGACCTGAAGTTGCAGCTATTGGAGTTACGATCTGCCAAAGTAATGACCACTCTGCTAATTCTTTAACAACTCATGCGGACGTTACGTTACAAAATACTTAGTCACGATAAATCATCTATTCGTGAAGTGTGTGTAGGCAGATGTATGGCAGAAAATGGAAAAATGATTGAAAATTTCGTGGGAAGCTATTCCATAAAAGTTAACCTCATTTGGAACGGGTTTCATTCCAACGAGTATATCAGACAGTAGAAAAACTAATTAATTTAAGATACTTGGCACACTTGCCGAAGGATTTTCATTTAAACACAAAAAACGCCTTGACCGAATGTTATGATAATTTTTCAGATCATATCTTCGTTAATACACTTCGTTCGGCACCTCAACGAAGTCGGTATTATATTTGGTTCGCGCGATATTGGGCAGGTACAAAAATCACGAACTTCGTTCAAACAAAAACACGACTCGACCGATTTTTATGAAAATCTTTTCAGATCATATTTCCTTGAACACGCTTCGAACGGCACCTCAGCGCAGTCGATATGTTTTTTGGTTCTCGCGAAATCGTGCTGGTTGGTACAAAAATCACTTAAGTCGTTCAAACAAAAAAACGGTTTGCCGATTTTTATGAAAATCTTTTCAGTTCATATGTCCTTCAATACGCTTCGAACGGCACCTTAACGAAGTCGATATCTTTTTTGGTTCGCGCGAAATCGTGCTGGTACAAAAATCACTTAAGTCGTTCAAACAAAAAAACGGATCGACCGATTTTTATGAAAATCTTTTCAGATCATATTTCCTTTAACACGCTTTGAACGGCACCTTAGCGCAGTCGATATCTTTTTGGTTCGCGCGAAATCGTGCAGGAAAAAATGACCACATACGTACGCACACACACACACAAACACACATATTTCTTCTCAAATTTTTGTTTAAAATGCTATTGGGACCTTGAAACGTATAAATTCATTGAAAATTCCGAATCCGATTTTTGGACCGATTACAATAACTTCCTACTGGGAAGTTAAAAAAGGTTAAACACTGTACATAAAAACGGCCGAAGCACACACTCGGTAGGTGGAGAAAGAGAGAGACGTGTCTCGCGTCTCGTCGTGAGGTCGATAATGTTACGTAATGTGTCTACCGGTGCACGTAGTCTCCCATTCCGATTGGGAGACCGTAGACAGAGATAACGTAATGTATAAAGATGCGACAGCTAGAATAAAAAACCCAAACGCTTTTCGCATCTGCAGACTTCTGAGATTGCCTCCACCTTAGCAACATGCAACAAATTAAAGTTTCCAGCTACACTACGATGCGAACGTATTCTTCTCAGCCATGGTCCGCAACACAAGAGATGCGGTGAGTTTGTGGATAGGGAAGCTGGCAGTTTAGGGGGGCAAGGAAAGGAACTGCCAACAGAATATTTTTCGCAACATTGTGATCTTTCGGACTTTTGCCTCTAGTGCTGCATTGAAGAATTGTGCTGGAGTTTTGTATTTTAATCATTTGTTAGAACATTCAGTGCATTTTTGGGGGCGGCTATTAATTACGCGAGGCGATTTTTAGACCCCCTTCACCTTGGTGAGATGTCTATACGCCGTCAGAATTAATGATTTTAGGTCGATTTTTGAGATAATTCTTGTCCATCAGATTTTTTTCGATAGAATGATAGTCTAGGCGTAAATACATAACTATAAAATCATAGTGCGTAAGCACAGTTTTGGCTCTCGGATAGTTTTTCAAATAAAATCGTTAAAAAATAATTAATATTGACCAGCATTTTTTTATTTTACTATCACATAAACTTTATTGTGCATATAGAGTCGTTTCTGAGCCTCCAGGTGCACTTTTAGCCCTTGATTGCATCCAAAAGTGCATTTTATGAATGCTAGACCATTCAGAACGCGGAGAGGAGGGTGTCAAAACATAACTTCGTTTTCTATATGATTTTTAGATCGCTGATTACGAAAATCGGGGTCCCGCAGTCCTAAAGTATAGGCATCAACTTAAAAAATGCAAAAAAACAACCCTTTTTAAGAGTTTTTCGCGATAATTTCAATAACAATCAAAAATAATCCAATGAAATACACTTTTTTCAATATTTATTTGTGAAGGTGGTTGATTAATACCAAATCAAGCCAAATTTTATAATAAGGGATAATTCTAAAATTGTTTTTCCCACTATATGCTTCAAATTCGATTGAATGCCTTTTAACAGCCAAAAATAAATTATTTTCAACCCTTAAGGGGTTAAACTACCCCTAGATAAAATTAAATAAATATAACTAATATAAATAAAATTTAAATGCAAAAAAAAATATAAAATATAGTAATATAAAAAAAGTAAATAATTATAGGATATCAAATAAGATGCAAAGTATGTTATAAACAAAAAAAATTAGTATTTTATAAATAAAAAAATGGAACAGAAATGTTTTATTATTTGTTAAGGATAAAATTTATTATATTTACAATGCATGTGCATTAGGGTGGCCCTTATTTTTAAAAGTTGGAAATTCCTACATGCTAATCCCTGAAATGGTTCTCTACTATGAAAAAATAATTCTCCAAAAAATTTCATCTCAATTGTTTGAAGTTAATTCGTCCCGAAAACGCGGTAAAGTTTGTTATTTTATGAGAAAAGTTTTATTAATCAACATTTTTGATTTGATTCAAATTTTTTTACGGAGTCTCTATACAAAATAAGCGGACACGTATTTTTTCCTCTTTTTCGGTTAATATTTTCAAAAAAAGGGGGTGGGGGTAAAGTTTACGTCACTCGCCGATTATGCCTTTTTTCAAATCGCTATTACTCCGGTTCTATTTATCGTGTCGAGTTAAATGAGGTATAATTTTAAAGGTAATGAAGAGATCTTTATTTATATATTAATAGTTGTAAAAAAAATTTCAATTTATTATTTGGAAAAAAAATATTTTCTCCGCGATTTCGCCACGGGTAAGACTGTACCAATTCAGCTAAAATTTTTATAGTATTTTTTTGGTATAGTGAACCATTTTAGGGGTTAGCACCACCAAAAATGTAAACAAAAATCGCCCATATAAATAAGGGCCACTTTAAGTACATATTATTTATTAAAATTTATTTTTTTTGATGGACCTTCACCATCTGAAGACTCACTGCTGTCTTCACGTACAAAATTGTATAACGCTGCTCGCACATTGGATCAGACTTTGTACGAATTTGTGCCAATTCGGATGAAATCGATACAATTTCATCAGAATTCGCACAAATTCGTAAAAATTCTGATGCAGTGTGCGGGAAGGGCAGCCTAATAGGAAATTCTCGGATGCAATTTTCATGGTTTTCGGGGACATAGCACCTTCAAATTTCAATTTTTTTTTGTTTTTTAATGTAAATTTTTAAATGAAAACATAGACATATCTTAATGAAACTTTGCACATATGTTTTACTAGTATTTAACTATACAAAAAAATATTTTTTTAATTTTTTTTGGTCCCGCGTCGTCTGCTGGAATTTGTTCAAAAAAACCCCAAAAAATCACGGTGGGCAGGATTTCCGCTCTTAGAAAAGTCGGACACAAAAACAAAAAAAGCGGTTTTAATCAGCATCAAAGCCGCTATAAAATGAACTAAAAAGAAAAAAGTTGGTTGAAAAATAACAAAATGGCGGCATTTTTTCAAAAATCAAAATTTTTTGCCATCGAAAACATCCTGTAACTCAAAAAATTGTACGCCGATTTTTTCATCCGTAGTTCATTTTGTACATTAACATGTGTAGATTAACGTGTTAAAATTTTAGAACGATCGAATAAATATTTTTTTTTAATCTTGCCCACCAACTTGAAACACGTTGTTTTGAGAAAATCGCGTTCAAGTTAAAATACAACATTTTTTTTAAAAAAACATTACCAAAATTCAATCTACGATGCCTTTCACTTTTATTTATATTATTAAAAAATATTTCGTAAAGGTTTATTCTAACAAATTTTATCAAAACAAAATTTTAGATTTTTTGAAAATTTGTAGGTGCTATGTCCCCAAGTGAAAAAAAGAACCCGAAAAAAGCTCTTTTTTATTTAAATTTTGGGTCATTTACGGTGAGCCATTTTGAATGTTCCAATTTTCATGTCAGATTCGAAATCGGGGGGGGGGGGGTTGTGCGAACCCGGTCTACCGCCCTAGGGCGCCAGGTCCAAGAGGGCGCCGCCACTACCGTCGAGATCCAGTAATGTGTTCATTTATTTAGATATTAAATGATAACTCCTCTAGAATCCAAGACACAATTCCGAACGTGCATACGAGATAAACAAAGCTTGTGTTTGAGAAACGTAACGTGTTTGAGACACTGTAAAAAAATGTAAATTTGCAGGGTAAATTCGCGCAGTAAAATTACAAATCGCGATATGAAATACTTTCTTTTCATATTTTCCATTGGAGTTTCGCGGCGAATCGACCAACAAAAATCTGAAAGCATTTCTTCTGACCATTTTCCGTTTTATCGTCTCTCTATGTGCAATATGTCTTGATGAAACCTTTCACCATGCTCATCTGATATTGCACCAAGATTTTGAATTTTAAAGTTTTTTTTTCATTTTTCACTAAAGACTCTTCAGATATATATTTGACTCCAGGAGTTCAACTCGCACTTCTTGGCCAGTTTTTACTACGTAGGGTTTATCTCTTGCGCGAATGTCTCATTCACATAACAAACAACAAAACTTAGTATATCTGCAGCATTCTAGTCAACGAAACTTTTGAATCAGCACAAATGTTCCACGAATACCATGACTTTTGTCGGGATTGAAAGGGCATATATTACCATTCTGAAGCAATGTAAGAACTAAAACCTTCGATTTTGAGAGACCAAAATTTCGAACAAGATCATTCAAATCAATGTCTAAGGAGATGAGGTTCTTTTCATAGGCTTGAAGCAGTGCTTACAAACCAGTTGTGCGAATGACTCTGTTGAGGAACTGGTCTTCATGAATCCTAGCGTCATAGTCATACAAAAGTAACAATAATTTCTATGGTTTTGTTATGGTCGTTGCAAATGGCATGGTCTTATGATTTCCTGCGAGCCAACCCATTAAAGCACATACTTGAGCAACTTCTGCAACAGTTTTTCGGCAGCCAGTATTTGTCTTTTTCTATCATTAAGAACTCGTCCATGCTCACTATTTAAATAGATGAAAGTAGCGTAAACGCAAAATCGAAACACAAAATATTCTGAATTTTGAGAAATTTACAAAAAAAAATAATTAACTAGGTATAAATCTAGACGTGCCAGCAAAAATGGAAACCAGATTTAGATTCAACCCGTTAAAACCTTCATATTCAATTTTATTTGATTGAAGGAGGTTTGACCAGTGTAATCTACCTAAAAGAAATGTATGATTTTTTACAAATTTTTCTTATTTTCAGTCGATTTAGGGTTGGTTTTAACCCTTTAGGATTATCGCTTATCATAAAATTTGGCTTGATTTGGTATTAATCAACCACCTTCACAAATAAATGTTGAAAAAAGTGTATTTCATTGGGTTATTTTTGATTGTTATTGAAATTATCGCGAAAAACTCTTAAAAAGGGTTGTTTTTTGCATTTTTTAAGTTGATGCCTATACTTTAGGACTGCGGGACCCCGATTTTCGTAATCAGCGATCTAAAAATCATATAGAAAACGAAGTTATGTTTTGACACCCTCCTCTCCGCGTTCTGAATGGTCTAGCATTCATAAAATGCACTTTTGGATGCAATCAAGGGCTAAAAGTGCACCTGGAGGGTCAGAAACGACTCTATATGCACAATAAAGTTTATGTGATAGTAAAATAAAAAAATGCTGGTATATTAATTATTTTTAAACGATTTTATTTGAAAAACTATCCGAGAGCCAAAACTGTGCTTACGCACTATGATTTTATAGTTATGTATTTACGCCTAGACTATCATTCTATCGAAAAAAATCTGATGGACAAGAATTATCTCAAAAATCGACCTAAAATCATTAATTCTGACGGCGTATAGACATCTCACCAAGGTGAAGGGGGTCTAAAAATCGCCTCGCGTAATTAATAGACGCCCCCAAAAATGCACTGAATGTTCTAACAAATGATTAAAATACAAAACTCCAGCACAATTCTTCAATGCAGCACTAGAGGCAAAAGTCCAAAAGATCACAATGTTGCGAAAAATATTCTGTTGGCAGTTCCTTTCCTTGCCCCCCTAAACTGCCAGCTTCCCTATCCACAAACTCACCGCATCTCTTCTGTTGCGGACCATGGCTGAGAAGAATACGTTCGCATCGTAGTGTAGCTGGAAACTTTAATTTGTTGCATGTTGCTAAGGTGGAGGCAATCTCAGAAGTCTGCAGATGCGAAAAGCGTTTGGGTTTTTTGTTCTAGCTGTCGCATCTTTATACATTACGTTATCTCTGCCGTAGACCTGCGATTTTTGGTCTCGCAACGAGGCTGTTGACGGCAATTGATCTATAGACATGTCTATGAAGACAACTCAAGACATGTCTCGGAAACAAAAATATCTCAACATGTCTAAAAGTGTGTACAAGCTTTTAGACTTGAATGTTCAATTAAAGTCTCGTTAAACAACGCAGTATCCGTTAATAAAGCCAACAAGTGTGCCTGCGCCCCAACAATTCCTTGGCGGTGTTAAGAGGCGACCAAGGAAGGAACCGCTAAGGGTTAATCCTTTGCGCTCGAGAGGTGTTTCTCAGTCAACATCCAGTGGTCACGGACTTCCAGCTGTCGGTGTGTTTAATAGAGAAACTTCAGCGCTTATCTTAGAAGATGGCGCCACACGATTTTTTGAAAATAAAAAATTATCTCGGCTCCAGAAGGTCGGAGAGCAAAATAACTTTTTTCTGTAAATTTGTAGATAAATGTCAGCTGTCGATTGGCAATGATGGCATTCCAATATAATTAAAAATTTCAAAGATATTCAAGGTTTTTTAGGCTAAAAAAAGAAATCGATTTTTTGACCGATTTTGCGTATAGATATTAGGGATCGTTTTGTGAGAAGCGCCGTAATTGGACATGTAAGCGCAACTGTTAAAGAAACTCTACGAACCAGTCCGGTATAAATAATATGATGGCCCCTGCATGAGCTATTGGACATTGAAAAAACGCAATATTTTGCAAAACTGTAAAAACGCTCTTATTCGACTTACCTTGGACTACGCTGTCAACGAGTTTCGTTAAAAAATATCATTTTTTCACGGAGATACAGGTATTTAAAAAATTGCAATTTTTAGTGGTTTTTTGCAATAAGTAATTAATTTTGCCATTTTTTAAGACCGGACCAGGCCAGCTCGACCCGCATTAAAAAGTTACATATCTTTGCTACTTCACTAAGGCCGTTGAAATAAATCCTTACTATTTTCAGGCTGACTTCTCGATTCTATAGTGCGAATTGTTTCCGATGAGAGGTTCTATCAACCGGACTGGTCCCCGGATGTCCGCCAGGGCATGTGTGGTCTAGTTCTACCTCTGATGCTAGGTTTAGAGACTTGACTAGGAATTGGAGTAATAACCTTTGCCCTAAAATCCTCCTCCTTTTTCCGGGAGTGATTACCTTATCGGAGTTGGAGGCGCTACAAGTCATACTGAAACTATTCAATACTGAAATCCTCAATGAAATCCTTTCTGAAATTAATCCATTTCTTTTAAATTCATCTTCAATACAAAAAATGTTGATTATTACTCATCTGATTAAAAAATGGAATTTTCTATTAATCTTCAGATTGATTGATTTTTCTTACTCCCCTTTGCAATCAATTGAAAAGGCACTCGGAATACCAGTGGCTTTATAAGAACCAAGTCTTTCCCTTTATTTTATAGAGAAGAGGTAAAAGGGTTGAAAAATGATTCCGCTACAGAGATAGCATTATAGGGAATTCTCTTCCTCGAATTATATATATATGTATCTGATGTAACTAGTCAGGCAGAAGGAAACATCTCTTGGTTCAGCCTTTTCATCACGTGGATTCTTTTTTTTTAAACTTCATTTAATAAATTGAAAAATTCCTGCTTCACATGTACAATCATCCATTATAATGAGAAAGAATATTTTTTAATTACAAAAACAAAAAAGTCATATGCCTGCATTAAAATTCTGGGGTTGAAAAATGTTTTGATATCGTCGGGTCAATGCAATAGTGTGGAACTAAAAAACGAATTTTCGAATTTAATATTGTAATAGTGAAAACTTGTTTTCTTTTTTACTCCATATAACGAAAATATTTTACTTTTAAATTTAAAATGATGTTTACCGGTTCCTCAAAGCATGTGAATTTCTAGAAAAATTAGTAAAACGCGAAAAAAAATGCATTACGCCTTTTAAGCCTATCAATAAATTTATATGATGCGGAACAAAATGAAGAAGGCTTTTTAGTTTCGTAATTAATGTATAGTTTAGTTTGGATTGGCGTTCATAGTGTTTGACGGTGGCTTTCATAGTGTCTTTTACTTAAGTGAGAGTAAAGTGGCCCATAGACGACTATCAATAATATTGTGCAGTTATATTGAGCAAAATATTGACGGTTTCCTTCTTTTCCCCAGACATTCTTTCAATATCACGAACAAATCAAAATATTGCACAATATTATTGATAGTATAGGGCCCCTTAAGACTCATGATAGATTAGTTCGAGTTAACGTAAAGTGGTGTTTGTGAGTCTATTGGGTGCGACGGAACCGCTGTCAATACGGGACGTAAAGCTGGAGTTATAAGGATAATGGAAACTAAATTAAAAAAACCTTTACAATGCATAATAATATGCTTACTACATACGTATGAGCTCCCCTTCAGGTACTTATTTTAACGACTCAATGGGAAAGCTACGGGACCTAAGAGATTTTCTGGGCTAATAGGAAAACAACTTGAAAAATGCGAAGATATGGAAATTCAGGATTATAAAAAAATTGAAACATGTGAATATGAATTTTGAGGACTTAAGTACGGACCAAACGTATTGTTTTAAATTTGACATGCAGTATCAAGCGGAATATTTCCAAAAGACTTAGCGAAAAGGAACCTTGGAAAACTCTCCCACTCTCGTTGGTTAACAACAGCCAACAGACTTTTGCATTTATATGTGTCGTGTAAAACACCACCTTACAATTTAAAGGTTCTTGCCGAATATATCATTAAAATTTACAGTCATATGTTTTTTAACATTAAAGTAAAACCTTTTTATAAGGATGGCTCTACTCATTTGTGGGAAATGTTTAATTGTTCCAGATTAATGATGAACAAACGCAAGAACAAGACAGGACTAATATAGTCTTCGCCTTGTTCTTGTTCAGTTGGTCTTGGTCTTGCGAGCGTACCTAAGGCTTGGTGTTGTCTTGGTCTTGCGAGACCAGCTTTGGTCTTGTTCTTGCGAGATCGGTTCTTGTTTTTGCAAGACTTATCGTAACAGTTTAGAAAAATTAAAAAATAGATATGATACTTATTGTACGTTAGTTTTATTTTATAAAAATTAATTCAATTGTTTATTATACATTCCTTCATGTAATAAGAATGCTAATAATAATAATAATAACAATAATAATGTAGAGCTTGAAGAAATCAAAGTTGAACCTTGATTCCGCAATGGTGTTATGTATGTTAAGAGTAACATTGGGTTACGTTCGTAAATACATATTTAAACGGAATCATAGTGGTACTCTCTTTTGTGTTCCGTGTCATTTATTTTTACGCGAAGACCAAACATCAGAATCTGATGATGATAGTGTTGTTGAGAATTTTGCTAAAGTCTTGGTTTTGGTCTGGGTCTAGTTCACTTAGTCTTGGTCTTGCGAGCAGAGCTAAGTCTTGGTCTTGCTAAATGTGAAAGACCAAGACAAGACTGCAAGACCAAGACCATTTTTGCTCATCACTATTCCAGATACCTTATAAAACAGTATAAAGGCATCATCGATCCAGTTACCCAAAGAAATGCCTTCTGTGGTAATCATGAAAATATCCGTTTAACAATGTTAACTGATGCCCGGAAAGATATCAGAGACCTTGCGGTTAGAAGGATTATTGCAACTAGATCTAAACCTAAGAAAAGTTTTGAAGTTCCTGTTCTTAATTTTGAAGCTTCTGAATACATATTTCGGTTTAATAAACTGGAATGATTTCAAGCTGACGGAACCTCCTGTCTTGTCAGACTTTTCTGACGAACAATTGAAAAAAAATGGAACTAACAGGAGAAATACCTGATTTTCTATGTTTTCCTTGTCATACTGTCATGGAAGCCGCTTAAAGCGTGGGTGGATCAGAAGCTAGAGATGATTTTATCTTGGGAAAGTTGAAGTCCCGCAATATTATGCCAAATTTTGGAATTAAAAAGGATTATAAGCCACACTAGGCTGAATAACTAAATTAACAAAGGGAAGAGGGTGGAAGTCGACACACAGCCACCACAGATGGTAGTAAAAAACGCAGCTCTTACCTCATATCTGCTTAAATTAAGCAAATATTACGCTTAATTTAAGCAGATATGAGGTAAGGAGCTGCGTTTTTAACTTCAAATTACTTTTTGTTTAAATTGGTAAAACTTTGATCATCGTGAGGAACCGGAAGACGAAGTAATTACCTTAAAAATTTTTTACCGGTAGTTTAGGCATTCAAAAAGGAAAAAAAATATCACTATTAGATATCAAAACAAAAAAGTTTTTTTTTTACCATATACTTAAGTTCCACCCTAGTGCACAGTAAGAAGAATAATGGGAGTGCAAAAACCGGGAGTGCTTACATGCAATGGTAGGGAGTTCCTGTAAAGATCGACTACAAGAAACAAGTAGTAGTTACGTAGGTGTTATCTAGGTTAGGTCCAGATCCCCACCAGAGAGGTAGGAATAGGAAAACTTCCAGCATGAAAAGAGGTATGACGTAGTTCTATACACAAATGCGCCTTGGGCATTGGTTTTTGAACATAAACACCCGAGTCCAGGGGCTGGGGTAATTAGTCCATTCAAAACGGGGGGGGGGGGGGTTCTAACATAACACCGAAAAGCGAACCCTACAAGGATTTTGGGTCACTGATCACGAAAATTGGGGTCCGGCGGTCCTAAAATATGGACGTCACCCTTAAAATCGCAAAAACACCCCTTTTTAAAGGTTTTTGGGGGTAATTTCAATAATAATGAATAATAATGCGATAAAATGCACTTTTTCAATATGTATTTGCGAGGGTGTTGATTTATACTAAATCAAGCTAAACTTTATGATAAGGGATGATCCTAAAGGGTTAAAACTACCCCTAAATCGACTGAAAATAAAAAAAATTGTAAATTTTTTTTTCAAGTTTATGCTTCAAATTCGATTGTATGCGTATTGTCGGGAAAAAATAAATTATTTTCAACTCTTAAGGGGTTCAAACTACCCCCACAATTTGAAAAATCAACTTTAAATAAAAAAAATTTGCAAAAAAATTTTTTTCTGCTTTTTGCTTGAAATTGGTTTGCATAGGTTTTATCAGACAAAAATTAAATATTTTCAACCCTTAAGGGGGTTAAACTACGCCTAGATTAAAGATGAAGTTTTTTACCTGTTTTTCGCTTGGAATTGGGTTGAATAGGTATTATCAGCCGAAAATTAATTATTTTTAACACTTAAGGGGGTAAAACTACCCCTAGATTAAAGTTGAATTTGAAAAAAATTTAATTTTTTTTGTGCAGTGAAATTTTATTTTTGATGAAATATTATTAAAACATTTGGAAAATTTTATTGTAATTATTGGATTTAGGGGTAGTTTTAACCCTTTAGGACAGTGGTGGCGAACCTTTACATGTGCGCGTGCCAAAAAATTACAAATCTTACTTATCGTGTTGCTGGCGTGCCCGACAGTTTTTAATTTTGGTGTTTCAGAATTTTATTTAGACAATTTCAAAAATTCATATAAAAAAATAATATATTACCAGAATCAAAATTGACAGAACCATCATACCTATTAAATTGCAGAAAAATCAAAAAATTTTAAAATTAAAGAAAAATTTAATAATAATATTTTAATTTTCCATCAACGCCTATATTTTCACAATCACAATAGTAGGTACTAGATTAAAACAATACTTGTGCTTACCGAAAAACAACTCAACAAGACTTTGAAGCAATTCAATTGAAACAATATTCCGGAAGGCCGCGGTTTTTTTTGATAAGATATCCTTCCTAATAGGAAATATAGTCAGATTAGCTATTAGAAAAAAGTATGAAACATTGGCACTACCAGTCCAAGGGTTGCGCATGGGTGCATTTCTGCACAATATTGTTTAAAATATGCAAAATATGAGCAGCTATGAAACCTTGACAGTATGTAGTTTATGGATAACTAATAACATAGACAAATATAAGGAAAGATATTCCATTTCATACAAGAAAAGTGTGCAAGTTCTTGTTGAGAGAGCTTTCCTATTTCCTCCATTTAAGTTTCCTCCAAGCGAAAGCTGCCCCTGCTAAATCTTTATTTTCGGTGGCACTGTCCAGATATTTGAGTAAATCTTATCTGAAGAGAGTAAATGGAAAGAAAAACGTCGGCGATGCATGGGAGCAGGGTTCTTTCAGAGCTATTCGCGTTTGCGCTTCTTTTTTTACAGGTTTTCTCATTTATGAATGGCATATTTACGAATGTGTATATTGTATTCTAGGTAAATTTCATTAAAGGGATTTGTTGGTGGAAATAAATGAAAATAAGAAGGAAGCTGTTTGTTTGATTTTTTGTTTAAATGACAAAAATCAATTACATATTTTTAGAAGTTACGATTTTATTTTTTCAGGTCCGACTTTTCGGTTTCTACTTTGCAAAAGTTAGTAAAATAGTGATTTTTGTGCGAATTTTGATTTCGTTTTGATTTATAACAATCATTTCCGCAATGTGTTTATTTTGCAGATTTGGAAAAGTTTTATTTTGGTCAAAGGTTCACAAGCAAATTATTGCGTTTTACAAAGATTTGAAAATGTAAAATATCAAATCATGAATAAATTTAGAAATATGAAAAGTGGAAATTATTTCTTTATGGCTATTTAAAGACATTCTCACTTAATAGTGCAGCCAATATAAGAATTCTATCTAATGGCCCTATAAAAAAAATATCCAAATAACTTGAATTTTTTTTATCTTTATTATGATGTTCTACTGACATCCTGGAAAGTTTTCTTCTATTGGGGTAAATTTTAACTTGGCGCAATTATATCGAAACCGTTTTATTCGTAAACGGGCGGGAAAGTTTCGGTGTCCCTCTAATACTAGTATTTTGTTAAAAAAAAATACTCCTTTCCACACCACCGCAGGGGTAGAGTAATTGGCGCGTTTTTTTAAAGTGGTTTCCCCAATAAGCTATTATTTTTGTTTCTCTTTTCTTTTACTATAGACAAATAAAAGGAAAGATGTTCCATTTCAGGAAAGTGTCCACTTTTCCCTTCAGAGAGGTTTCCTATTTCCTCCATTAAGGTAGAAACAGAATGGCACGGCGACCGTGGTGGTGGCCGCCGCTCAGAGAGTTTCCCTTACATTTAATTTCTCCCCAGGCGTCGCGGACAAATTAAATGTATGGGAAACTCTCTGAGCGGCGGCCACCGCCACGGTCGCGGTGCCATTCTGTTTCTACCTTTAAGTTTCCTCCAGACGAAGGCTGTGGAAAGAGAAATGATAGCGATGGATCGAGCATGGTTGAGATTTTTGCCTATGCGCTTTTTTTTACAGGCTTTGTTATAACATATTAATTCTAGGTACGATTTATAAATTAATTTATGAAATAAGAAAGGAACTGTTTCATAGGCCCATTTATCATTTATGTATTGCGATGTTCTATTTTTTCTATGTAGCTATTTTTTCTGGTAAGTGTTATGAAAACTCAAATAAAATAACAAACCCTGATCTAGCTCTCATAGATTTAGCTAAACTAGAGCCAAATCCCTCATTTGCTTCTGTCGAAATGGAATTGTCCTGCTCCTTTTGTCTAAAATCGGCGAAATCGGTAAATTTCTACCGCTCAAAATATACAAATTTATTAAGTAAATATAAAAAACTTATAGAACAGTTAAAGAGCTGCAGCAAGGAAAATAGAACTAAGAAAGCGAACCTAGAAAAAAGGATATGTCGAAACAACTATCTCAGTAGAATAGTCAAAACACCGCTAACTTCTTTAATTGCCTCCGCGCCCTATGTGACTAAAAATTCAAAAACTTTTTGCACTATGATACTTTCTAACAAGAAAAATAAAAAAAGATGGAGTTATGACGAAAGATCGTTAGCTTTAAATTTCCATTACAAATCTCCTACAAC
This sequence comes from Thereva nobilitata, assembly GCA_963855945.1. Classification (NCBI taxonomy): domain Eukaryota; kingdom Metazoa; phylum Arthropoda; class Insecta; order Diptera; family Therevidae; genus Thereva; species Thereva nobilitata. The sequence goes on from OY979694.1 coordinate 22,146,966, forward strand.
TTACAGGTATTTTAAAGATAATTTAAACATAAATTTACCATCTCTGAGCTCTCTGCATCGTTGGCAACTTATTAAAAATATTCAACCTGGTTTTAATAACACGGTTACAGAAAACCTTAAGAAGATTTTTTCACATTGGGATTTAGAAATGAGACAAGCTGTGTTGATATTTGATGAAATTAATATTAGAAGAGAGTTAACATAAATGATCAGGCAACAGATGAAATAGTTGGTTTTGTCGATACAGGTGATTTTAGAAATAAAGAACCAGCAAAGTATGTTTCTGTTTTTATGGTTCGAGGCTTATTTTCTAATTGGAAATTTATTATTAGTTTTTGCCACCGATCAACCAATTAACAGTAAAGTATTAGCCGAAAAAATGAAGCTGAATTTAGACTACTGTTGTGAACTTGGTCTTAAAATCCGAAGTATAGCCTCAGATCAGGCTTCTAACAATCGCAGTTGCTTTAGTTCTCTCGGAGTAACGGAAAAGGACCCTTTTTTTATTATAATAATCAAAAGATTTTTGCAATGTTCGATGTTCCGCATTTGTTCAAATCAATACGTAATACTTTATTGGTAAAAGATATTCACTGTGAAGATGGAACAGTAAGTTGGAACTGTGTTAAAGAACTCTATAATTTAGAAAAAAATGGTTCTACTAAAATGGTGCCGAAGTTAACTTCAAAACATGTATGGCCAAATACTTGGGAAAAGATGAAGGTTTCTTATGCTCTTCAAGTTTTAAGTAACACAGTTTGTGCTGCTCTTAAAACTGCTTTAGAATTAAATTTGCTTAGCCCTAATGTTTCATCAGTTACTCTTTCTACTTCCGATTTCTTTTCAAAACTCAAAAACTTGTTTGATTGTCTCAATAGTAAAGAACCTTTTAGTAGAAATTGGTATAAGTGTGGATTAACTCAAACAAATACTCCAAGGAAATATCTTTCTGAAATGTTACGTTACATTCAATCAATTTCATTTGAGAACAAAAACAAAACATTTTGGATTGGGGGATTGATTTTGACTCTAAAATCCATTATTCTTTTAACTGATGAAATATTAAACGAGTTTCCCAATAAAGAGTTCGTTCTGACTTCGAAATTTAACCAAGACCCAATTGAAAACCTTTTTTCCTTAGAAAGATTAAGAGGGGGCTTCAGTAATAATCCATATATAATTTCAATAGTTTTATTTGCAAAATTATTTCGAACAAAATTTTGTCTATATCTTCCCATAGGAAGAATTGTGACGAAGATAGTCAGCAATTTATAGCTATTGACTCATTTAGTGATGGCAAAACCATAAATAATAATAACGATCATGGTATTTTTACTGTTGAGGATCGGACGATTGGTGATGTCACTAATGAGGGTCACGAAGTTAGCAACATAATCGAGTCAATTTATTTGTTGGAATGTGGGGCAAATGAAGATTCGATTTCTGTCGAAGAAACTTCTTAAAGGTATTTTGGAGGTTTCATAATTGACCGCTTTTCAAAAAAAGAAAAGTGTTTGTTATGCGATAAGGTTGTAAGAAACCCAAACGAAACTGTTAAGTATTCAAAACCTTCGGAAAGTTTTATTTATTTTAAAAATTATTCAAAAAGTACCGATTTTGGTGCACTTAAAAATCCTACAGATTATTTTTTTAATATTTGTAAAATCTTTGTTAAAATCTTCGCTAAATTTGTTCAGAGTACTCCTGAAATAAAAGGTTTAAAAAGCAAAATAATTGAACATTGTATGGATACAATAAGTAAAAAATCTGAATTTTCCAACTGGTTAGCAAAAGAAAATGAATGTTACGATCACCACAAACAAATCTTAGATTATTTGATCCTTATTATTCTTCGAAAATTTTGTTTGTGGCATTCACATCAATTTAAAGATAGGAGCTCATTAAAAAACTATTCCAAGCAAAAAATTATACAATCCTAAAAGGGGAAGTTGTTAATTTCATCAAATTCTTAGGAGTAGTAGCGTGAATAGCAAATTCAACAACAAATGCAATTTTATGTAGTGTCCTTATCTTATATTATATATAAAGAAACACACAATCCTTTTTCCTTGAAATAATTGAACTCTATTCTGTAATAATGTATAGAATAAACTGTCTGCCAAAACTATATCGAAGCTTACTCCGTTTTTACGTCTGCCAACATTTTATGTCGGACTTACTCAATGACGACTAAATACATGCCTGTAAGGGATGTAACGCCGAAAATTGTTTTGTGGATTAGGCTTACTGGGGACACCACTTTAAAAAAACGCGCCAATTACTCTACCCATGCGGTGGTGTGGAAAGGAGTATTTTTTTTAACAAAATACTAGTATTAGAGGGACACCGAAACTTTCCCGCCCGTTTACGAATAAAACGGTTTCGATATAATTGCGCCAAGTTAAAATTTACCCCAATAGAAGAAAACTTTCCAGGATGTCAGTAGAACATCATAATAAAGATAAAAAAAATTCAAGTTATTTGGATATTTTTTTTATAGGGCCATTAGATAGAATTCTTATATTGGCTGCACTATTAAGTGAGAATGTCCTTAAATAGCCATAAAGAAATAATTTCCACTTTTCATATTTCTAAATTTATTCATGATTTGATATTTTACATTTTCAAATCTTTGTAAAACGCAATAATTTGCTTGTGAACCTTTGACCAAAATAAAACTTTTCCAAATCTGCAAAATAAACACATTGCGGAAATGATTGTTATAAATCAAAACGAAATCAAAATTCGCACAAAAATCACTATTTTACTAACTTTTGCAAAGTAGAAACCGAAAAGTCGGACCTGAAAAAATAAAATCGTAACTTCTAAAAATATGTAATTGATTTTTGTCATTTAAACAAAATTATTAGTCTATGCTAATAACGAAAAACCATTTCTTACACCTGGCGGGGGTAGGGGCGTGCAAAGTAGTTCTTACACGCTGCTGATTATGTAAAATTACCCAGACAATTGCGAAATCTGAGCACCAATAAAATCGACAAAAATAATAAGCCATGTAAGAGAGGATCTGGAGCAGCACAAAGTTGTACATAGTAACAGCCACAAACATTCCTTGTTATCAGCATTTAAGCAAATGGTCAATCCTTTATTGATAAAAATATGCTATTGTAACAATACTAAGTGTTGGTATGAAATAAAATTCTCGATTTTAAAAAAAAACTTATTTTTATTCATGTACTTTCGAGTTACAAAATAATATTGACATATGCGTGCGGTCAGCGTTTCCTTTTATACACGCAACCGCATCTTTATGTAAAAGTAAATAACAATTCTTCTTTATTAAAAGGGTGGGGAGACTGAAATCTTACAATAAAAAGGTTTCTAACACTAATACATATTATATATCCAGTATCCAGTGGTGTAGCATTTCCAGTGGCGTTACATCCTCCCCCTCTGGCTCCGTGGTCGTCTCGACGAGGTGCCAGCATCTGTAGTAGGGTTTGTGGCATCTCTCTTTGGTCTTCCGCGTTTACGAATTGAAGTTATAGGTTTGACAGTTGAAGACATTGGTCCTTTGTAAGGAGTTAGAAGAGATGTGTGATACACTCCTAGTGCTTCGGTTGGTGACGAATTTGTAGCTATTTCATAGCTGGTAGGACCATGCTTCTTTAATATTATGTAGGGGCCATCTCGTTTGGGACATAATTTTGCGCTGTAGCCTTTCTTTTTGTTGCTAGTAGGATGAGTCGTTACCCAGACATAATCACCTGGTTGATAGGAAGGATCCGGGCGTCTTTTTCGATCGGCTGTGATTTTCCTTCTTTCTGAGTTCTGTTCTTGTATTTCCTTAGCATTTTTCATGGTTTCTGCAAGATTGAGAAGGTAAGGCGTTATATCGGCAACGAAGTTCTCGGCTTGCACTATAGTCTTGAGATTATCAAATATGTGTCGTGGGGCTCGTAGCTCTCGTCCAAATGTTAAAAATGAAGCTGAAGAACCAATGTTTTCGTTGAAAGCTGAATTCATAGCAAATCGTATTGATGGAAGCTTTGATGGCCAGTCCTTATGGTTTCCTGTAACTAAAATAGAAAGCTGGGTTTTTAATTCACGATTCTTCCTTTCGACCGGGTTGGCTTCTGGGTGGTACACAGGTGTGAACGAATGGTGCACATCGAGGCAGAACATAACTTTCTGCATAACAGCACTCACAAACTGAGTTCCATTGTCACTTATTACTCTTCGTGGAAAACCGTATCTGAGAAAAATTTCGTCTATTAAGATCCGAGCGCAGGCCTCAGCAGTAGCTTTTTCTAATGCGAAGAGCTCCATCCATCGAGATGCAATATCTTCAATGCAGAATATCCATGATTTATTATCTTCCGAAATTGGTAAAGGTCCAAACAAGTCAAATGAAATTATTTCGAATCTTTGACTACTCGTTGACGCCTGCAATAATCCTGCCGGTTTCTTATTAGTGGGTTTGAAGCGTTGGCAGTTGAGACAGCTTTTGACGTATTCTGCTATATACTTTCTCATACCCTTCCAATAGTAGTGGCTTGCGACGCGATTATAAGTACGTTGGAAACCGTAATGACCTGCTGTTGGGTCGTCATGATATGATTTTAAAATATCCGCTTTTTCATGGTCAGGTACAACCAGCTGAGCGTCGTCAGAATCAATGTCGGGATTATATCTAAATAGTGTGCCGTCGTTGAGTAAGTAACCTTTATTACTCCAGTAGTTGCAATCTTCTTGAGGTTTGTTGGATTCAAAGCATTCGATAATTGTTTTTAAAAATGGGTCCCTTAGTTGCTCATTACGAATTTCATTAGCTCCTCGTTTTGGTAGGTCTATGGAAATATTACATATTCCGCAATTTTCTAATGTGTCTGTTTCGCATGGTGGACGAGATAACGAATCGGCGACGACATTGCTTCGACCTTTTATGTATTTAATTTGTATATTGTATGGCTGTAATTGTAAGGCCCATCTTGCTAATCTTCCTGTTGGGGATTTAAGGTTCATAAGCCATTTAAGAGCTTGGTGATCTGTTGTTACTATTACATCTGCACCCTCAATATAGGCGCGGAACTTGGCTACAGCCCAGACTATTGCGAGAGCTTCACGTTCTGTCGTTGAGTAGTTCTTTTCTGGCGAAGTCAGGAGACGGCTGGCGTATTCCACAGGATGTTCGTCGGGTCCCTCCCCCTGTACCAAAACTGCTCCGATCGCGTAGCTACTAGCATCTGTTTTTAGGGTGAACGGTTTAGTTTCATCAGCTTGGCGTAATACTGGAGGGTTGATTAAGGCATCCTTTAATTGCTGGAAAGATTGTTGTTGTTCCGGGCCCCAGTGCCAGATGAAATTCTTTTTTGTTAAGTCGCTTAAAGGTTTGCTTTTTTGTGCAAAATTGCTTATAAATCTCCTGTACCAAGAACAAGTTTGTAAGAACGATTGTAGGTGTTTTAGGTTTCTTGGCGGTGGCATCTGGTTTATTGCGGTTACTTTTTCTGGATCTGGTAGAATTCCTTCATTATTTATTATGTGTCCTAGATATTTTATACTTGCACAGCAGAATCTACATTTGGCTCGGTTAAGATTGAGGTTAAAAGTTTTCAATCTTGCAAACACTTTTGCTAGGTCGTCCAGATGGTCTTGAAGAGTACTCGATAAAATTATCAGATCATCTAAATATGCCAAAACGATACTATTGATGCATAGATTATTTTTAAACTGATTTATTAGCCGCTGGAAAGTAGCGGGAGCGTTTCGTAGGCCAAAAGGCATTCTTTTGAACTGGTAGAGACCAAAAGGTGTTACAAAGGCTGTTTTTTCTTGATGTTCCTGTTTTACAGCTATCTGCCAATAACCTGCTCGAAGATCCAGTGTGGTCATATATTTTGTTTGTTTTGCTTGATGTAATAAATCATCCATCCTTGGCAACGGGAAACTATCCGGTTTGGTAATAGCATTTAGTTTGCGATAGTCTATGCAGACTCTTATTCCACCTCCTTTTTTGGGGACCAATACAACTGGTGCAGCCCATGGGGATTCGCAAGATTCAATAATACCTGTACTAAGCATAGCTTCTATTTCTTCTTCCATTTGTTTTCTTTTAAGTGCTGATAGTCGATATGGTGGAGAGGATATCGGTGGATGTTGTCCAGTATCAATTTGATGTACTATTTTGTCCGTGGGTGGTCCATTTGACTCGAAAATGGCTGTAAAATCTTTTATTAAACACTCGAGCTTATTTCGAGCTTCGGTTGTAAGCTCTTGAGCCTCATCATTACGGAGACAAATCTCAACGTCGATCAAGAATATTGAAGTATCTTTATTAAATAGATTTCGTGGTTTACATTTCTTTTTCTTTTTCCGCGGTTGATCGATAGATGTATCTAATTCGAGGTTTTTCCCTGGCGTTGGTGGTATTGACCATGTTGGGGATGTTGCTTGAGGTGGTGACTTGCATCTTGGATCTGGTATTTCGGGTCCATATTCTAAAGCCTCTTCTCCTGGGGTTGGCTTTACAGCAGTTTTTAATACCATGCGGCTTATTGACCTTGGAGATTTTATTATATTTTCATAACTAAATTCGAAGAAAGTGCAGGGCTGATCAACAAAGTTCCATATCCTTTGTGGCAGGTTTAGGATGATTCCTGCGTCTTCAATGAAGTCTACTCCCAATAGTGTTTTGTTGTCTTTGCAGTCGGGTAGTACTATGAAATCGGTCTCGATATCTCGTCCCTGAAGTTCTACTATGGCTTTGGTAGTGTAAACTTTTTGTGGCCTTGGAACTCCATCCGCCATTATAATCCGCACGTTTCTTTCTTGAAATTTATGTCCCTTTCGTACCAAGAATTCATATAAGTTGGCTGAGGCAACGCTTGATTTTGAACCACTATCTACAAAAGCGTTGTTTAAATAGTTCCCTATTTTAATATTCACCATTGGGCGAGATCGTGTTGCAAACGTTTGAATATTGCCAATTTGAAGTGTACAAAAGTCGACTGCGTTTGTTGCAGTGTCCAGTTTAGGATTACACTCAGGGCATTTGCTTCGTACCACGTTAGGTTTACCACAACCGTAACAAGAAAATTTTGGCTTTTCAATTTGTGGTGTTGGTGGCTGTCGAGGTTTGGTTTGCTGTTCCGTAACGATTAACCGTTGGCGTTTTCTGCATTCAGAAAGCTCGTGTCCATAGTTTCTGCAAAATGAACACTGAATCCTTGAAGTTCTTCTGTCTGTTCCATTTTTAAATCGTTCTTGTCTAGCATCTTCAATTTCTCTTGCTCTTTTAATGAGATCTTCAAAAGTTGAAATTGTATCTCGTGGCAACTTATCTCTTACGCTGATATGAAGTAGTCCAAAAATTAAATCTAATTGTGTGGCCTCACTATGGGCTGGTGATGGTAGTTCGGCTATTTGAGCCCTTTTTTTAAGAATAAAAACCTCTGTTGGTGTTGACGGACTATGCTTTTCCGCAAATAGCTCTTGATACACTTTGTATGCTGGTTTCCTAGGTGCAAAAGTTTTTCGTAATGCATCTGTTGCTTGTTCCCATGTTGAAATCCCTCCTTTAACACCTTGCCACCAAATAGCTGCTTCATCTTTTAGTAGTAGCGGTAAACCACGTAAAGCGTTTTTATCGCTAACATGTTCAATATCTTTAAAAACATTAACTGTCTCGATGAATGATTCTAAATTTGCGGAGTTATGTGAGCCATTGTAGCGGACAGTGCACGTAGAGAAACTTCCTTCACTTGGATGTGCTAAGCTTCTTGAACCGTTAATGCTTTCCATTAACTCCTTAAATTGTTCGCTCGTGAAGGCCATTCCAGCACTCGAAGAGGATTCCGCTGTTGGCGACATTTGTCGGGCTTTCGGCATTTTCAGAAAAAATGAAAATTCCCTTTAATCTAAGTATTTATGTACAATAAAATTTCAATGTCCACGATTTCGGAGCTGACTGTAAGCGTTTTGTAGTTTGCAGCTTTTCAATTGTATATAAGCTACGCGAACACAATTATGAATAGTCGGCGCATTCGTGAGCAAGAAATATTCGTATGCGTATAAGTAGTTGTGTCTGGACAGTCTTCTTTGCAGACTGAGCTAAGCGATGCTTCTGTTGACCTGTTCAGTGCTGGCGGGTGAAAACTATGAAACGTATATGCAGCGATGATGATCCAGATTAATTTAGTGCAGCTATATTTTTGCAGAGTACAGACTGATTTCAGTGCTGTTTTTTTTTTTGGGTTTTGGTTTTATATATGCTATATGTAGGTATACATATATTGAATTCACTGCCAGGCGCAAATATTAGACTGACAAAATTCGGTGCGGTTCAGACTGACAAAATTCATATACTCAGTTACAGACTGATTTCAGTGCTGTTTGTGTTCTAACAGAATTACAGACTGGTACAGTGCTGTTTTCTAGCATCACAGACTGGTACAGTGCTGCTTTTTAGCAAAATTACAGACTGGTACAGTGCTGTTTTTTTTCTAACAAAATTACAGACTGGTACAGTGCTGTTTTTCTAGAGATTACAGACTGGTACAGTGCTGTTTTTCTAGAGATTACAGACTGGTACAGTGCTGTTTTCAGCTTACTATTATTTTTTCTTTTTTTCCTTAGACTGCAGACTATAAGATGTAACAGACTGATTTCAGTGCTGTTTTTCTTATCAGAATTCAGTGCACCTCACAATGCAATTACAGACTGTTTTCAGTGCTGTTTTTGCTTTTGTTTATCTATCTTCTGGTCGTGGTTCTAATTAGTTGGTTAGCACTAGTTGGGCGCCAGTTTGTAACAATACTAAGTGTTGGTATGAAATAAAATTCTCGATTTTAAAAAAAAACTTATTTTTATTCATGTACTTTCGAGTTACAAAATAATATTGACATATGCGTGCGGTCAGCGTTTCCTTTTATACACGCAACCGCATCTTTATGTAAAAGTAAATAACAATTCTTCTTTATTAAAAGGGTGGGGAGACTGAAATCTTACAATAAAAAGGTTTCTAACACTAATACATATTATATATCCAGTATCCAGTGGTGTAGCATTTCCAGTGGCGTTACACTATTTCATATTTCGACGGGAGAGATTAATAGCAGATTTTTGGCTCAATGTTGATCAAAAAAGGAAGAACTCAAGTCAGCATTTATTGATGAGTGCCCTACCAATGAAAATCGTTTTGAGCGCCCTACACGTAGATTGAAAGTACGTACATTTGCTGAAATGATCGCCAAAGAAAAGTAAGGCAGTGGAAATGGAAGACAGTGGAAGTGGCAGAAATGTTATCGAGTTCAAATTGCAACGCGTTTTATTTCGGCAGCTGTTAAATATTTCGTTAAGAAAAAACTCTCGGCATAGATAAAGTATTGACATATCTTTCATAAAATTTGGTTGAGCCATTTTTTTTATTTAAATCGCACCCCCGGGAGAAAAGTGACACAACTCAAAAAATAGCATGTTGAGAAAACGGCTATTAAAGTTTTGCGTAGTCAATTGCCATGAAACAATATTTATTAATTATTCTTAAATTACTATTCTGATTTTTATAATTTTTTATACAAGATGTTAAAAAGTGTGCTCTACAAACTGCACTATATGCACTATATCTTAACCTCACCAGGGTTATATTTTCAACCCTATTTCGAGTTGTGTCACTTTGAGCACAAAACGACACAAACGCCCCCAGTCGTGCAATATTGGAGATTGATTTCTGAAACTTTTTCTGACGAAAGCAAACAAATTCTCACGATCAGTATTGTTATTAAATCAAAATGAGGTATTTTGGACTTATGGCACTTTTCTCGCGGGGGTGCGAAAGGGCGTTGCGATTTTTGTACCTGCACGATATCGCACGCACCAAAAACGTTATCGAATTCTTTGAGGTGCCGATAGAAGCATATTAACGAAAACATGCTCTGAAAAAATTTCATAACATTCGGTCGAGCCCTTTTTTTGTTTAAATGAAAAGACTCCGGCGAAGAATCACAAGCACTAGTTTAGCATTAGTTTTTCTAATATCTAATAAACTCGTTGGAATGAAACCCGTTCTAAATAAAGTTACTTGTTCTGGATACCGCACAGCGATAGCTTCCCAACAAGACATCACTTGTCAAAATCCGAGTACTCTCGTGCAAAATCGTGCAAGAATTACGTTACCCTTTACAAACATCAGGAATTTTTCAAACCTTAGATCAGTACTTTTTGGACAGGGAACTGTTTTCCAACATCGACCATGCGCGCTAGTGTCGCGAACGAATTACGAAGGAAATGTTCGTTTGCTAACGCTCAGGAAAAAATAATTCTCTAGAAAAATCCTGTAGATTTACCACTTCATAATATTCAAAATTCATCATACTGGGAAGTTGATCGTGTGGACCGAAAGGGTCAAACCCACATCTCAACTAGTTTTTTAGGCTTGTTTCAAAGCAGCACGAAGTGCAAAGCAAGAAAGAAAGTGAGACAGCGATACAATGGGTGACGCCCATATTTTAGGACCGCCGGACCCCGATTTTCGTGATCAGCGACCCAAAATCCCTGTAGGGTTAGATTTTCTTAACGGTGTTATGTTGGAACACCCTAAGGCGCGTTTTGAATGAACTAAATACTGTTATTGGATATCCAAGCGCATATGAAGACAGTAGACGCAATCTATATAACTCCCAAGCTAGTCGAAATCTGACAAAAGCAGCTCTATGTGAGTAAGTAAAGGATCACAATTGGCCAGACTAGAAGCAAATATTGTAAACACACCAGCGGAGAATTTACAGATGCCGCTGTGTGATGAAGAGAGATGCTACAACGCGCTTCCTTTAATAGCAAGCTCCAGGTGGAGACGGTCATACATGCGCCAAGACTAAAAAGACTTGGGCAGACTACAGCAGAGGAGGGCTATCGTCAGAATCGTGTCGATAATAATAGTAAACCTGATTGGGGCGATTAGATTGAGATTTCCACACAACATTTGACTGTGAATCTACATCAGTCACCATGTATTTATAAAACAATTCTGAGAGAGAATATGATCTGTTACCTGAATATGACAGGCTGGATCTCAAAGAAGTCACTCCAAGCACACTACCATATTCTTACGTGAAAGTGTTTTTTAAGAATACGGTAAAAACCTGTGCTCTTTCGGTGGAAGAAGTGGAAAGACAAATGGATCGTGCGGCGTGGAATCGAACCACAAGCCTCTGTGATATGTAGCCGGCTTTTTGCGAGAAGCCTAAATTTCGCCTGAGAGGTCCGGATCTGTCAATGCTTCTCATGCCTTACTTTACTTATCTAAAAAATACTTAAATTTTATGTCTCTGATTCAGTCACAAAACAATTTTACAAGTATCGCATTAAATATTATAAGACCTGATAACAACTCTTTTATTTTATTCAGTTGTTCACTTAACATTGTTGAATGCATAACTAAAATTTCAAATATTCACGAAGGAACAGATCAACAACATTCCTGATCCCATAAAATCCATTTATCCATGAAAACCCTTAACTGATTGTAATACATTTGAGAATTTACGGGGGCTCCAAATAAATAAAAAGGTCTATTCTCACTCCTCTGCACTACAAAAAAAATATAAAAAAAAATAACAAGAATCTTAAATCCGTACACATTCTAAGATTTATTAAAATCCTTCCGGTCAATAAAGAACTAGATCAGGATCAGGACCATTTAACTATCAGAAAAATTAATTGCGCAGGAAACTTTGTCAAATCAAATTGGTTGGGTCTAGTGATTTCTAAGCGCAACTTGTAAGGGATCCCCTGCAGTAGTAGTTAATGGTCCTTTTATAGCACGTTTATGGCTTTTTCGCTCCATAACTTTTGTTTGGGTTCAACTTCAAACTTTTGTCGAATGTTGGTCGGGCAGGGCGGTGAAAAGGAGTTGCACGAAGGATGTTAGTCCTTATGTCCGTTTATATTACAAAGAAGTAATATTTGATACAAACTGTCAACCAATACTATAAAAATTATATGAGATCGAGGATTTATGTCCTGTTAGGTCATTCGATTATGCATTGGAAGGAAATAAAGAAATTTATCTCTGGATAGAAATAAAATTGCGTAAAGGGGGGGGCCATTTTGTCTGTTAAATTATCGCAGGATAAAAGATAAAAAATTGCTCCATTATATAATCGAAGTGCTGTTCTAGATACGACAGCGGATAGGCAATTCATTTTTGATAATGTTGTATAGACCTTAGATGAAGAATGAAGGGTTTGAGTGGCTTTGAATCTTTTAGGCCCTGAGTTCCGAAGATGGGGGGGTAATTATCCTCGGGGGAGTAAAATAGCTATTCTGTTTGGAGGTTATAAATTGCATAAGCATTAATTAAATAAAATGACAGATCAGCGCCGCTAGACCAGGAAAATTTTTGTTTAAATTGCATTTGGCACGAGGACGGTTTTTTATGTTTTTGACGCCGCTAACCAGGGATAAAGTAGTAAAATATTTGTCAAAGCCTGGCGTTTATGCAAAAAAAGCGGGGAAATTTTTGAAACCCTCATATCATGAGAACTGAGAAACGTAAAGAAAAACGGCTTGTACCAATTGAAAGCGCGTGGAAAAATATTTTTGTTTCTCGATTTTGATGAGGGCAGTCTTCAGAAAAACAAAGGTGAAAAAGTTGCTATAAAAAAGCCGGGCTCCCCATACCCGCTTTCTCGGGGGCACTAAGCTTGAGTTCATTTAAGAACTAACTCTCGCGTTTCGTTTCACCCCTTTTAGTTGAACATACAGCGGACGCTATCGATCGCTTTTCATCTCTCACTCTCTTCCCCATAAACCGCAGTTTGTTCTTTCGTTTTGTTCGTCCGCTGTACATCCGCGTAAAAACACCCTATTAAGCTGTTCTACAAACAACATCCTACTGGAGGTCAAGCAACAATGGACGTGGTTAGTACTCAGTTGGGGGACCTTGGTTTGGGTCTTGGTAAAACGACACTTCGCGTTTGGAAGGACGAAAAGGCAATTGCAAAAGGTGAAGAAAAATAAAAGCTTTTCGACACACGAGCTTATTCAAAAATCCACAGGTCATGAATTCTTTATTAAAAAGTTCGCTTTTCAGATTTTACATGTGAAAGCTGTGCCTTTGCCGTTTTGGCATTTGCTTTTGCCTCATAACAAAGCATTGATTTATTTGATATGTCAAAGCAAAGCAAAATCAGCAAAGCAGGAGAAGCGTACATTGGGCTTTGACATTAAAGGAGCATTAAAAGGAGTGATCCTCTCTGCAATGTTAAAAAATATGTAGGTATATAGAACGGTTATGGGAATCACTGCAAGCTGTTTGAGGAACTTTCTAAGTTTATGGCAGCACTCCATTTTCTGCTGGGAAGCCCGTTCTAAAAAATATCTATGTAGTTGTAGGCACCAACTTCATCATTACCATTTCGTTTTTTCATTATTGTTACGAGTAGGAAGGTAGGTGTCGTCTCTATTTTTCTCTCACGCCAAGATGTTGGGCTAGCTGGCGGTAGCGAAACAAGAGCGCCGTAAGTATGTGCGCAAAATGGCCGATAGGAAAAGTGTAGAACCAGGATAGAGAGAAGGCCGGATTGAGCGTCGCTGCGGAGAAATATCTGTATATTTTTTTATGTGAAAGTCTTAAGCTCAGGTGTCACCCTTCGGGGTTATTGGGAGGCAGCCTCGTCGGAGTTTTATGCCTCCTGAAACGAGTGAATTTCGCTTATCTGCCGTCAAAGGCTGTGATGTCGGCAGTACCAGACTACCAGGTGATGTGTACTCTCTTCTGGTTGAAGATCCGACATAAGCGGTGTTTTGGTACCCTATTTTTAACCGCTTAAGTCGGCGAGGTGCCTTATTAGGGCACACTGTTGGAGCTTGAACCTTGTTTGGATGTGGCTAAAATTAAACAAATATAACTTTTCAGTACAGCAGTTAAAAGACATATTTTAGAGTTGAGTAACGACATTTTTGCAACCGTTATTTCTGAAATTTAAGAAACTTGTATGTTTGCCTTGCAATTGGACTAGTGAACCGAAGTAGGTTTTCGTTTCGCAATTAGTGGCATTTAGTCGGTACATTAAAGATGACGTGTTAATGAAGAATTCTTGCTCTGGAAGTCTTTGTCAACCACTATAGGCGGCGAAGACGTATTCAAAACGCTAAAACAGCTTATTGAAGAAAACGAACCATTTTAACACCATTTTCTACTGAAGATAAAATTTTGAAAGACGAATTTCCCCAATTTGAATTTCTCCGAATATCCTAATATAGCTGACAGAACTCTAAGAATGCTAATATCATGTGCTACCACTTATGCATATTAGAGTGTTGTTTTAACTTTAGCAGCAGTAACAACAAACAACAAAGGTTAGAAACCGTCAATGTGGAACATGACTCAATGTAGAACACGAAATCAGCAGAGGGATTCCGTAACGATTTAGAATTTAGAATTTAGAGCTTTCCTAAATCACACAAGTTTCCTAACTAGAGTGGGTTGGTATTCCGTAAGCGATTTAGAGTGATGTACTAGATTTTTAGAAAAGATAGTACGTTTTCACATCAAAAATGTAAATAAGTATGAAGAAATGAAGTATTTGAAATTTATGATCCCCTTTAACTACAATTTTAATTTAAACTATTTACATTTAAAATGTTTAACCCAAAATAAAGTATTTTTCTTTAGAATTTAAACAAACATTTATACATATTACGTACACGTATTTTCACTTTCGAATAATTCTAAATACTTATTATTTGTTTCTAATAATTGTAGTTTTTTGGTTTAATAATTTTTATTAAATTTACCTGTCCTTATATATATTATTTAAATTTTTTAAGGTTGTTAATATTTCTTCTTTGCTTCTTTGTGCTGAAGACAAATACCCCTTCGACAGGGTTTTTCCTTCGCTTGTAAAACGATTTTTTGCTAATTCCGGGGGATTTTCCATAAAATCAATAAAAATGTGAACTTTAAAAATTGTTTAAACTTACATTTTTGCAAATTCCCAACCTTGCTCACAAGACACCTTATATGTGAATGAAATCGAACTCTAACTTAGACAAGAAATGTGTTACAGAATTCCAAATTTCGTCTAAAATTTAGAGAGCTCTTGTACAAAAGTGTGTACCATCTACTACAAAAATAAGGAGCCGGAATTTGCGGTAGATGGCGCTGCCTTCGCCTTTTTGCCAACTTAAAATGCTTAATGCACTATAAATTTTAGAATCTTTAGGCTTACAGAATACCAAACTGCTCTAAATTTAGAATTTTGGCTCTAAAATCTCTAAATCGTTACGGAATCCCAGTGCAGTTTCCCTAAGAGGTCATAGGGGTATATAACAAGATTGAAAAGTAGAAGCTATCTACGCAGCAAAAGTTTGGTAGTGTCCACTTCCTATTTGACACATGTGACGTTTCCTTTTCAGCAGTCGAGCATTTTTGAGTAACACAAAAATATGCTTATACACTTGGTAAAATTTACGAGGAGATTTTCATGAAGGCAACAACTAACGTACTTTTATGATCAAAGCTTGAGTAAGCATAAACAAGTAAAACATCAGAAATTCTTGGTGTTCCATGTGTGCTTAGCACATGTAATATTTTAAACACCCTCCACCAGGGGAATGCTAACAGATAAGAGATTTGTGACGGCAACACACAAGAACCCAACAAAACTATTCATTGTTCTGCTGCAGTGATAAATTCCTTCAAGCTGGATTTACACATTTAAATCTTTGAATAAAAACAAAAATGGAAAAAAGGGAAGAGGATCGAGCAGAATATAACTCCTAATCTGTGGCGAATCCCGTTCAGATTTATTCAATCCCGACGGTGAAGAGAAAAACGAGTCAGAACATAAGCCAAGATATATAAGACGAAATAAGACGACAATTCTAAAGAGAGATCTCAACTGGAAATAAATTCATCGTTCGATTAAAGGATGTGTATCAAGGCGGCGAAGAAGCAGTTGTATTTGTTTACATCGAAAAGAAAAGGGCCAACGCTTCGGTTGAAGCAAAATACATAAGAGAAAGGAATTGGTTTCGATCCGGTGCCATCTAAGCCATTTTCTGTTGTCCACAATGAAAGGAGCTCCAGTGGTAAATGGGAATCCTTTGCCATCTATACACCCTGGTGCTGACGCTAGCATTGAGTCCGCATCTACATTTATTTATTTACTCTATGTTAGGGTGGATTCCCCGGATTCTATACCAGATATACTACTACTGTGTATAGTAAGCTAAATGCGGGACACTGATCCCTAGTTATAGTCAAAATTGAAAATCGAAGAGGATTTGCTGCTGGCCCCCAGTGTCTTAACACTTTGATGGCTGTCCCTTTCATGAACTGGAAATAAATAAATGCCTTTCTTGACGCCCTTATTACTTTTATTGATTCGTTCCTTGACCCATATTCATTGCGGGTTAAATTTGCAAAGGAAATGAATTTTTTTAAATGTTTGTCTTAAGCTTTCAATTTGAGGAAGAAAAATTTGTTTTCCAGAGTTTAATTGGAATAGAAATTAATTAAACTTAATTTAGTTTCAGTAAATAAAGGTCGCCCAGCTGAATTGAATGAACGAAGCTTCGGTGAGATAAAGCGTGGCATTTCTATCATTCAAAAGCCGTGGTGATTTAGCTCTCTGTTCCTTCTATGCGAATGACAGAGTTGGAATCCGTGTGCTGGTGAAGCGTGGAGTGCAGGTGGTTTTACATCAGAGCTCACAACCGTACGTGTGGGTAAGAGAAGTGTGGCCTTTGTAAGAGCTTTAAAGACTACTTACCGTATAAATCCCTAGATCCTCCGACCACTGTATATACTGGTGAGAGGCTGCGGTGTGGGCACCAAAGACAATCATACGGGGAGAAGCTCTGCTTGAATTTGTGCCCTACAGCAATCTGGTTATTGCAAATAGAAAAAAGCAACCTTTGTCGATGGTAGAAGAATATAATCGTACGGTGGCGTCGACAGTTTTACCAAACTTCTCTTTGCTATCTGTGCTATGACTTTGGTGAGATATGAGGGGTTTAATCCACCATGAGGTTTTAAAATCTAACCAGACGATAACCAAAGAGGTCCACCTTGGGCAGCTTGAGCGGCTTAAGTCAGCGCCGGGGAAAAATCTATCATCTTTGGTTTCCCGACGAAAAGTGTTCTTTTATCAAGACAACCTTTGGTCACATACAGCAACAATGACTTTAGAGGAGGAGGAGTTTTGAATAACCTCATCCATCATATTCACCGTACATTGTACCATTGGATTATCATTTCTTCGGAAGTCTAAAAAATGTTCTGGATGGAAAAACTATTTGATTCGCTGATCTGGTGTTCGAAGGTCACAAAGAAAATAGTTAGGCACTTGGACAGGCTACAGATAGTAACATGCGTGGGTATGAATGGTGCCTTTCGCGCCACACCTCCTGCAGCTATTGAAATGCTGCTGAGCTTTTACTTTAAACCTTCAAATAGTAACAACTTAGGCATCCTCGACGTTTTGCGTACGGCACCGTATGGCATTCGACGAGAAACCAATATGGCCATCTGAAGGTCCTAAATTACGACCAAGGATCATGTAAAACTGAAGGTAAAGGACATAATCCTCACACCTAATCCATATTCTTTCTAATATCCTCGACACACAAAAACCAAGGACGTAAATTTTTAATATCAATTTTATCTGAAACGTAATAAAAAATATTACTTGTTTTCAGATTAGTCGATTGAGAGACGATTCGGGTAGACAGCAATGTAGCAACGCCCGCCAGAGCCCCGCGGTCCTTCGCCTTTCCCACCTTATTTCTTCTTCCCGCTTTACATTCCTCCTGTCATAGCCTTCCGCTAGCACTGCCCCGCTCCACCAAGCGCATGTCATCGGTTGGTTGATGGGATTCGACTCGTTTCAGGAGGCATAAAGGCTGGAGTACAATGATTCCGCTCCGTACCGTTTCGGTTTGTAAGAATTTTCATTGGAAGTGTTCGTGGAAACGGAAGGGTGACTACAATGGACGGTTCGGAACGGTGCGGAATGGAAAAGATGAGCAAATTCCATCTTTTTACGAAAAAGTCGGAAGACATAGAGCTGTTTTAGACGGTGCGCTCCAGCGCATGTGCCTCACGAACGTTTGGTGATGAAAGGAGGAGTGGGAATGAAGAGAGGTACTACCCCACTTCTCCCTTTATCCACAAAGTTCGTGAGGCACATGCGCTGGAGCGCACCGTCTAAACCGGCTCTTAACCTCATTTGGTGGTCGGTAATTTAAAACATAAATTTGAACGACGAAAAATTAATTGAATTTTTGATAAAAAAAATTAATTCTATTTGGACACAACATTTTATTTATTTCTGCACTAATTTCTTTTAAACTTGATAGTTGTCAAAAACGGAATGAATAGGTTGTATTGTAGCCAGTTATCCAACTCCACGGGACGGTACGCTTACGGTGCGGTTCGGAACGGAATCATTGTACTCCAGCCTTAACACTCCAGCGAGTTGTTTCTCGTTGCCCCGATGCCAGAGTCGCGATAGAAATGGTTGGGAGTAGGTGGTTGTGGCAGTTCCTTCCTACTTCTCTCTTCCCCTGCACTATCTATCGACTAGAGCTTACTGTTAGACATTGCACTCTATACGAACAAAATAGATTGTCGACAGTACAAAGGGCTTTCCCTGAGCTCTAGTCTTAAAAATAAAAAAGAAAACAAGAAGTTAATTTTTTTAATTTTCTGACATTCTTCACATCCACTTATTATAAGCGTTAAAACATAACGACGAATTTTACCAATATTGACAAAATTTACCATGTGTCACCCCCTAAAATGGAACTAATGGTAAAGATCGTAACGACGCTCCCGTCTGTCGAGGGTATAAAAGGTGATTGGAATGTACGCGTGATTGAGTAGATAGGTGAGTTCTTTGAAATTTTCCACAGACCTAGCCGCTAGGTGTGAGATATATATGACATCGTTCTGGCTCTACTTCACGCTCTAGTTCACCAAAATAGAGATCATATAGCCTAATAAGGCATTCTACCGGCTTAACAGGTTAATTATAGGATAGCAAAGCTCCGCTTAGGTGAGGTCTTCATTTAGCGGACGGTGCACCTCCTTGTTCACCTGTTAGCAGTGTGGCCAACACCGAAATTTCCCCCCTCCTAAAAGTGAGTCAAAAACCCCCTAAAATCGGACCTAAACCCCCTAAAATTAATATTATGACATTTTGTAAAATAATAAGAATGTACCTATATATTTTCTTGCTATCAAATTATAGTAAGTAAATATTTAACTTTTATTCTGATAATTTCTAGGAGTTACACGGGTTGTACGTAAATTTTTATATTAGACCAATGCCGTGTTTCACGCTCAGTCACGCAGCGCTACCATGTAAAGCAAAATTGTCATTGCCACTGCAGTGGATTTTACATTTTCATCTAAATAATAATATTGCATGACACAACATTATATGCTATAACCACAATTGGAGCGACAACTACGGCGGCGACCACGGCCACGGGGGCTACTGCGGCCGGCGGTGTGAACAAAATTAGGGTGATGTCGCTAGCTAGAATCACTAAAATTTTCCATAGTTTCTTACATTTAACGGCTAAAAAAAGCAATAAAAATGATTTAATTTCAGCATATATGTACAGTACACATCTATTTATAAGCCGCTATATAAACTGCTTATAATAATGTACTATTGTATAGTTCCATGTCGAAAAACAAAAATCACAAAACAGCTTTTGGCAGATGATGGCTACGAATTAGAAATTTAATAGAGTGGTCGTGCTCGTCGCCGTGGCCGCGGTGCAATTTTGGGCAACTCCATAGGCCTGTTTCACACGGGACCACGGCCAAACAACAGAAATCGTACGATATTCATTTTTTTAGAGAAGAGGGTGAGAGGGGTGAGAAAGTTGGATGGGAATATCTTTCCTCCCCATCGTCCTCTCTCACCCTCTTCTCTAAAAAAATTGAATATCGTACGATTTCTGTTGGTTGGTTGTCGTCCCGTGTGAAACAGGCCATAAGAATCGTGTGTATTATAAATGTGTTTGACAATAGCTGCGTCGATAGTTTCGCCCGTCGCCCCAATTGTGGTTAAACCGATATGCATTGCGCAGTAAGAACTGCCACGCGTACACGAAGTCGCTTCAGTTGTTTCTGATTCTGTTTGATATCTGAATTTGAATCTAGATCATGGAGCTTAAGCTTAGAACCGCTTTTATAATAGCAGTTAACGGTTTACAGGATTATATCGTAAGTATACCAAAATATGTCGTCAATCGTTACTGTCTGACTTGTTATTAAAAAATGTAATAAAATGAAATGTTATGAATATAGCGATTTAGTAAAAGATAAAGATTACTCATGGTTTCAAAAAAAAATATGAAAGTTTTTTGGATGCCCTTAAATTTGTTTTTAAACCCCCTAAAAAACCCCCTAATTATTTTTACCCCCTAAAAATCCCTCATTGCGATTCCCCCCCCCCCCCTAAATTTAGGGGGAAACCCCCTAAGTTGCGCACACTGCCTGTTAATCTGGTACTGCCGGCATCACAGCATTTGTCGGCTGGTTAGCGGGATTCACTTGTTTCAGGAGGCATAATATACCGGCTGCTTAAAAAAATGAACTCATACAACATCTAAGAGTTCAAATGCGAGGCTCACGGCCTCCTCCTCATGCATCCTCCAGACTAGAGTTGAGCCGGACTTACACGATGCAGTACATTTGTCCCTTACACAATGGCCTCAATTTTTTTAAATATCCCGGTTAAAAGATAATGTCCTACTAGTATATGAGCGTGTATCTAGATAAATGATTGTGTGATTGTGAATTCGAGTTGGAGAGACATTTCTCACTTTTTTTGCGGCAGTGAAATTTCGTTCTGGAAAGACATTCCTTACATTTTTTGAGGGAGTGAAATTTTGTACTGGAGAGACATTTTTTACTTTTTTTGAGGCAGTGAAATTTCCAACATGAAATGAGGTGAGACGAGATTGTAAATACGTACTGGAGAGAGACATTTATTATTTCTTTTGCATCGGCAAAATTTCCGACTTGAAGTTAGGGGAGTGAAATTGTAGAATATAAATATCCATTGTGAAGACAGCTTTTTTACCTAGTCGGAAGCAGTTTAATGCATATTAGAATAAAACTCGTGAAAAAAGCTCTTCATTTGTATTTGCTTGTTTTTGTCATTTTGATATTACAATAGCGCCTCGCCTCATTTAAAGTATGACATTGTACTGGCTCAAAAAAAAGAGGTACCTCTTACAAACTCATCTTATAATCGTGTCCTACCCAACACTCCTCCAGGCTTCCCTTAATATATCATATCGTTTTTCTATCTTCGAGCTAAGCTTACTAGTAGACATTGCTATTGCACCATGACGTGAACGAAGTATAAAGGGTGACACCTAAGCTTGGATTTTCATATAAAAAAAGATGCTGGTAAGGAACATTCTCACAGCACTGGACAATCAGGTAATGATTAGGCGCAAGAATTAGACAGAAATCTATGCTACACCATAACACATCTCTGCTTGTGTGCGGCTTTTTGTTGGTGCGGCAACTGCCGCTGATGGAATAGCTCATTGCATTTCGGATTGGTTTAGTTCCAGTCTGGTGGTGATGCTACTCTCCCAGCAGATTCCAGTTGATTAGCCTAGGAATGTTGTAGTTCTCTGCTAATGTTTTATTTGATCACTTACGATTTTTGTCGTGAAGGTAACATCAAAGATCTCTTGCCCAATGCATTCATGAAGGTACGCTCTTCACCTTCATTAGTTATGCATAAATTGTATGAATGGATAAATTCAAGTAAACACTGAACTCTATTGTTCATGTGCTGTCCCATTCGGTATGATATGAGTTCGTATCACAGCTGATAATGAAAGGTTTATTATCCCTTTTGCAGTAGTCTGTAGCAATAAAACTTTCTTGTTTACATTTATTCAGCCGAGGCTTTATAAACTTAGTAGAGTGAATAATTAAACCTACTTCCGCCGGTATTACTCTTGTAGCAGAGTGGTTCTAGATATTAGTTTATGGGAAAAAACAAAGCCGGAATAATTTTTCTTGCTTTAAATGTATAAAAATACAACCAAAACACTCACAGTTGAAGAAAAATATTAAATAAATATTCATGGTATACTTTACCATAATAGTTTTATGGAGTTACCCCTTGTTTTTTAAAATGCACATAGACAAAGTATCACAAACATTTTCCATATACATGCCAGAGGGTATCACAAACTCTCCCCTTATTCTAAGTACAAAAATCAACAAAGTGAAAATCGCTTTTTCGTTTTTGTTTATAAACTAAACAACGTTAACGTTTTAACAAACTATGTTTGAAAGTCCCTTTAGTATGTGAGATTAAAAAAATATTGATGGAAGTTCGCTGTCTAGGGCTGGAAGATAGATTTTCTGGAAAATAATAGCAACTATGCAGTTTTCACTATTAGAAAATCGTTCACCTGAATGTTGCTGAAAACAAGCACATTAAAACAAACATTCTTCAGAACAAAATTCCCAGACAAAATATCACGTATCATGTGATAGTTTTGTTATTGAAAGTGTGTTCTTTGATTAGTTTTTCCACAGAAGTTTTCCAGAACATAATCTAAGTCTTGTCTGACGAGCAGATCTCTCCGGATTGTTTCTTGCTACATACACGCTCCTTCCAAAGTCCATGCTCCATGTCAATATCAGAAGAAGGCGGTCCAGACAGCTAATGTCCACATAAATTCAAAAATAAATATTAGCAACAGAAATAGAAATAAAATATGGAAAATTGTTTGCAGTGTCGAAAATTCAAGGGAAAACTTTGGCCATTTTCCTGCTGGCCAACGCAGTTACGTGGGGATGTGTCAACGCCAACGCGTCAACAAATATGACCGTTCACAACTCGCAATGTTTAAATAAAAGGACGAAAATAAAAGTTTTCTTGCTTATTGAAAAGGCAAACAGGATATTAAATTGAGTTTTGCGCCAACCTTATAAAAACATTCGCAAAGATAAACAGATGAGGGTCCTTCAACTTGCTTAAGGTATTCAACGAGGAAATCAAGTTTGGGCATTAATTAAGTTTGCTGGTCACAAGGATGCCCCCTTAAGGCTGGCTGGCTGCCGCTGCCGTAGACGCGAGTCTCAAATTCACGGACTAAAGAAGAAAATAAGAAAAGTTTTTCGTTGAATCCTTAAGGGAAATTACAGGATTAAGATTTACCAGATTAATTGGAAAAGAGAGAAATTTAATTAGGATTTAAGTAGTTTCAGGCCATTTACCATTTATATCACCTTCTGCTTAACCTTAAAGGTAAAAATGTAAGCAGATTCTTTATCATTGTACTTGGAATCCTGGTATAACGTTATCACATCCTTTATTATAAAAGTTGATGATAATTAGTTTGAGTGAATTTCTTAACTGGCAGCAAATGACTCTTTTGATTATGTTCTTTAACAGATTTAGTTATATGCCAGATCGCAGGAAGGACAATGGACGGAGAAAATTAAGGAGATGGAATCGCCTTTTGTACAAAAAGTCCCAATGTTAAAACATTTTGTTTATATAAGTTCTTCGCTCTCGCATTTCCACGAAAATGGATCGTTTACCGGGGAAACTTTTCTTTCCTTCCTTTTTTTTCAATTTTAATTTCTAAAGTCATGCTTTCATTATGATTTGCTTCTTATCGCATTTCTTGGAAAGTTAGATTGAAAAACCTGATTCCGTTTCGAATGCGAAGAAGCTCAGAATATTTTCTTCGTGGAAATATAAGAGGTTTTTTTTGTGTAAACGACCCTTTCTATTTTTTAGTATGTATAATAAAAGAATATAGTATGTCAGTTAATACGTCACTGTAAATTATCTTCTTTAATTATCCTTTTATTTCAACAACGGTTTCTAAGGATTATACCAGTGCCTGCTTCCACTTTATCCCTTTATTTCTTACTTGATATACCTTTTCGTGAAAATCTAAGCTTAGGAATCACCTTTTATACTACCAGTCTCCATGGCATTCACGTTATGCATAGTGCAATGTGTTAAGCTTAGCTCGAAGGGTAGAAAAATAGTCCAGGAGAGATAGCGGAAAAGTATTCAAAAGTTGAAACAAACCTACCCTTCTTAAAAATGGCTTCTGATCTAAAAAATATATCCTTCATTTTTTTTCTGGAATCGGTTTATTTTGGTGTTTTAAAAGAAATGTTAAAAATCGAGAACGATATCACCAAGGCATTAACAATTCTTTAAGGTCAAAGGTCACGAAAATGAGTTTCCTCTAATTGCTCATAAATTATCGGTTTTACGTAAATTTTGGCTGGGTAAACTTTGTTGGTGAGATTAATCTGCATAAAAATGTCCTATACAAAATTTATGTAGAACCAATGGTTTTCGAGAAATTGGGGTCACAAGTTGCGGAGCAACGCATACGCCACTAGTCTATACGAGTGCATCTATTTTTTTTTTTTTATGTGGAAGACTAGAGCTCAGGGAAAGCCCTTTGTACTGTCGACAATCTATTTTCTTCGTATAGAGTGCAATGTCAAACAGCAAGCTCTAGTCTATAGATAGTGAAGGGGAAGAGAGAAGTAGGAAGGAACTGCCACAACCACCTAACCCCAACCATTTCTATCGCGACTCTGGCATCGGGGCAATGAGAAACAACTCGCTGGAGTGTTATGCCTCCTGAAACGAGTTGAATCCCATCAACCAACCGATGACATGCGCGCTGATGGAGCGGGGGGCAATGCTATCGGAAGGCTATGACAGGGGGAATGAGGAATGTAAGGAGGGAAGAAGAAAGAAGGTGGGAAAGGCGAAGGACCGTGGGGCTCTGCCGGGATTCGAACCCGGGACCTCTGGGATAGTAGCCAGGCGCCTTACTCCCTAGACTACCGAGGCCGCTGTTGTTGATGCTGGTGTCAGCTTTATGAATGAGATCCCGGACGCGGGAATTCTATCATATTACAAGCCCGTCAAGATTAAGCCTTCTTTGATGCATATAAAAGGTGGGCCATCTGTTGGTTTCTTTTTGAAATTGTTATTGAAACCTCGCCGTTCAGTATTTTCCAATGAATGTTGTTTTATTGAAGAGAGTACATCTTCTGATTATTTATATAAAAATTTTTCACTCGAATAGCCGCCGTGGCTGGGTAGCCAGTGGCCCATTTTGTTAACCAAATTTTGTTTGTGGCTTTTTTTCACGAATAGCTCGACAGGACATTTTTATGCAGGGGTCAGTTCACGCAATTCGACGTCGACTGAAAACGACACGGAGCGCGTTCAAAAACCTTACTATAGTTAACCAAGGGAGTTTTTGAACGTCAAAAAGTTATGCTAGTGGTTATGTTGTGGTTAACCAAAGAGTTTTTGAACGAAAAAAGTTTACCATAGTTAACCGTAGTAAAGTTTAAGAACGCGCTCCGCGTCGTTTTCAGTCGACGTCGAATTGCGTGAACTAGCCCCAGGTTTATCTCACGAACAAATTTTACTTAGCCATTTACGTAAAACCGATAATTTAAGAGATATTTAAGAAAAACTCATTTTCGTGACCTTTGACCCTCTGCAGCTTGAGTATCCGGTCAGTTGGCTTTATGGACTTTTGGAAAATTATTTGTGACCCCAAAGTAAAGAGAATCCCGCTGTAAAATCACCAGTTGGATTTTTTTAGAGGTTTATGTATAAAGTGACTGGGCCTAATATGCATATGCCTTGTGCGGAAACTTTGAAGCACATTTTTGCCTAAACTGTTTGTTTAATGCAAAAAATGAAAGATACCTTTTTTTTGGGGAATTTAATTATCTTTCATTTTCATAATAACTTTAATTGGCCTCCGAACTATAGAAATCGGGATATTCGCAAAAAACTGTATTTTATGAACTTTGATCTTGAATAATTTTTTACGCCTTGGTGATATCGTTATCGACTTTTAACATTTTTTTTAAAACACCAAAATAAACCGATTCCAAAAAAAAAATGAAGGATTTATTTTTTTAGATTAGATAATGCTAATTTGACTGGACTACTGAATAGAAATCCACACCATATTCCACTTCCCCTTCACCTAAAGGTGTTTTTTCTGAAAATCAAGAAAAGTGCCTGTTTTTACATTTTTGAGATTTACGCGAAAAGTTATAATTATTTTTGAATGAAATTTTCATTGTACTATAGGCATAAGTTACAATGTCAGCCCTGAAACAAGGTTCTACGATAATTACAGTCCCTGTCATTAAATGACAACAAATGGCCATATTTCGCGGTTTTTTTGTTTTTTTGTGCACAAACCTGTTGACCGATTTCAATTGTCCGAAACTCATAATTTTCCTCTTTTTAACCGCTATTACGTACTATTTTTTGTTTTCCAAAAACAAAATTTGTTCCCACCTAAAATTTTGAAAAACGTGTTTTCGCTACCATTATTAGCTTTTTTCCACCTGTTCTCCTGGACCGATTTTTTCCAAAAACACATTCATTGAATTCCTCCGATTTTTCTCTTAATTACAGCGTCGAAAAATCGCAGGGTAGATTTATTTCAACTTTTTTTCTATCCCTCCTGGACTATAAGTTAAAGGGAGTTTGGAGGATGCATGAGGGAGGAGGAGGAGATGGACCCTGCTTTTGAACTCTTGGATGTTGTTTGATTTCTATAACACTGACTGTAGAAAGTTATTTATTTGGAGCCGTAGAAAAAAGGGGTTTGCCACTATATTCATCGGTTCGGAGCCCAGCAGTTTAGTGAAGAAAGTCTAAACCGATCAGATTCTGATGAAATATACTATACCGAAGGCTGGGTGTACCTGGCCTGATCAACTCCAAGCAATACCTTCCTGTACCATCTGGTAACGCTGTCGGAAAACTGTTTAAGTGCAGTACGTTGGATTTCAGGACATTACCCGGGTGAAAATAAAATGCCGAAAAGACGCCGAAAAACAGCCTAAAAGTACATTTAAAGCCGAAAAGACACCGAATAAACACCGAAATATTATTAGAGGCCGAAAACAAGCCGAAAAGACGCCGACACATTATTGGTTAGATGGTTCGACACCGAAAACAGGACGAAAATACACCGATATTTTTGGCAGTAGCAGAATAAAACTTCAGCATACATTACCAGAAAATTTATTTTTATTTTCGTAGAAAATTCGGCTTGTTTTCGGTGTCAATGCATATTTTGAATTATTTTTTAAAATAACTTAGAAATTTCTTTAACGTCTGGAATTAAGAATATTTCGATAAATGAAGACTTTTAGCAAACCAATTTTCTAAGTTCAAAAGTACACTAATATTCCAAAGTATAATTCAAAAAACTGGCCTGTTTTCGGTAAATATTTCGGCGTCTTTTCGGGTTTTTTTCGGTTTATGGTCATTCACATGTCGGCGTATCCCAAGTAACAAATTTCGTCTCATAAGACTCTAGTAGTGGCTTATGAGAGGATATTGGACTTTTTTTTAAAGAGTATCACTCTCATAATTTACACTAGTAGAACACTAAAAGTGCTTTATAAATGCGTTGTCAGAATTAAATGGCACAATTATGAGAGTTATGCCCCAGTTACACGAATGACAAAAAATGACAATTGTCATAATCTCTGGTCATAATTAATGGCATTGTTGTTGTTTATTTTTTATGACAGAAATAATGACACAAATTATGACCGTGTATGACGATAATGACAAATTATGACAGAAAAAATGGCAAGTGTGTCATTCGTGTAACAGCACCAGTATTTTTGTCTTATAAAAATACGTTAGCTCTCTTTGTAAGGGTACGAAGCTCTCATAAGAAAACTTTTTGAATTTTTATGAGAGTATTGAAGTACTCTCGTAAGGCTATCATAATAAATAACACAATCTTGCTATAAGAGCTATACTTTCCTTAACAGAACTGTTAGAAAGGGAGCAATGTATGGAAAAGAGTTCGGCGATGTTATTTAGAAGAAAAATAATTTCTTATGAGAGTTATTTGATCTAAATAACTCTCATATGAAATTATTCGACATATAAACACTTTCAAAGACATGACTAGAATTTAATATTTATTATGTATGATTATAGACTTTAGAATAAGATTTTTAGCAAAAATATAAGCTAAAATTTTATTGCGATTAAAATTTTGTTGATAATAATACCCATTTTAGTTCGATAAAAATCAAAGCCCCTTCAAAATAATCAAAATTTAATATATTTTATTAAATTTCATTTTTTGTGGAAAAAATAAAAACTTGAGTATTGCTCAATAATTTATTTCAAACTCGTATATTATCTGAAAAACATAAATTTTTATACTTTCCACATATTCAATTGAGTAAATTAGCTTCATTTGTGGAATTTTGCTTTACTATAAAATTCTATATTAAGCGAAAGTATGGCCGCTCCGTGTTTTACTACATAAGTTTTTTTACAAAAATAAAATTCTGGTTATGAGACCGTTAACTTTCCTTATTAGTCTTATACAATTGAATTTTGGCCATATGAGAGTTTTATTCTTTTAATGAGAATAGAAGTCTTCGTATAAGAGCTTCAACTTCTATATGAGGCATTTAACTCTTGTTATGAAGTCATTACTCTTACAAAGACTTTGTTATCAGAGTTCCTCACTTGATTTTTATTTACATTTCTTAACTGCTTTTTTTTTGTCTAATCTTTTAATTCAAAATATCTTTTAATTTAAAATAAATTTCGAAAATGAGTACACCTTTTAACTATTTTCTTGATCCATTTTGGAGAAGTCTAACATTTTTGAATGACAGAATTTGTTCTGTATGGTAAATTTTATGAGTGTAATAATCTTTTTGCACTAGTAAAAGTCTTCTTACAAATATTTTATCATTTTTCGTCTCATAAGAGCATTTTTATAAGTAGGTGTATACTTGAAGTGATGTAAGAACTTTCTTATAAGTATCCTAACACTGGACATTTTTTTGAGAGTTAAAATCTTTAAGAGTAAAGGTTTCATAAAAAAGATTCATTAAAAATAAAGGTTTTCTTGCACTCAAAATAAGAGTATAAAGATTATCTTATTATGAGAATGAAAGGCTTAATAACTCTGGTAGTCTTATTATCTCAAAATAAGAATACTATGAGACCTAATTAAAATCTTATGATGAATTATGTTCTGAGGCTATCGAAGGGTGTTAAGAGAGTCCTATGAGATAATTTCGCAATTTGTAAGAGTTTTGCTCTGGAGAGTTGGTTAGTTGGGATATTCGGTGTAATTTCGGCGTTTTATCGGCCTTATGTTCACTACCTCGGCTATTCTTCGGCGTATTTTCGACTCTTTTTACCATTCAATTTTTGAGCCTAAAATACGCCGAAGTTGTCTTATTTTTCGGCCTCTTATTTTCACCCGGGTCGCACCGGCGGATGGGCTCACCTGCATGCTCTGCCCACTGACATATAATAAGGGACTGCTCATCAGCCATTATTACCATACAAACTCATGGCACCAAAAAGTATAGAAAAGTATAGTCCTCTCGCTCATCCATAAGCCCCCTTTGTCACTGAACTCAATTTTGTTCAATTTCGCATTAAGAGTTCAGTGCATTCACTGGCAGAAATAAAATCAGATAGTGCCAAACTTGAAACAATAAAATTTGACATACAAAAACTGCACACTTTTCCATTTTCTTAAATATTTTTACCCTTGACTTTCAATAAACCACAAAATACGATAACTTTTTTATCTTTGCAGTAAAATAAGAACGGTAAATAAAATTCTGGAATGATTTTAAGCGAAATTTAAAATAAAACCGCCACAACGGTTGCACGATATTAAAGTTGCCATCGAATTAAGTAGTAACTAGTAGACTCGAAATCACTGACATTTAGATGAAACAGGTGTTGAGAACTCACATGGTTTAACATAAATATTTGAAATTAATGAAAAACCGCATTTTAAAAGAGAAATAACATCAAAATTGGATTTGTAATTTTTTTTAACAAAAATTTATTTTGTTCCCATCGTCCAAAAACGAATATAAAAAATTTTAATTTACAAAAGTAACTGACGTGTTTACATGTCAGTGAGAAAAGGTTTGTCAACTATGGAACGAAATGGTGCCATGAAAATTTCCTGATGAGCAGTCCATTCTATATGTCAGCGGCTCGAAAAGGGAAATGTAGTTTCGGCATAATCGATGGGACATGAGTTAGATATGTATATCAAAAGTAGATAATATCTTTTGTACCACTTTTTAACTACGCAGATATTATTTTGTTTTATTTTTATGCATACCATTAGTGTTGGGTAGGACACGATTATAAAATGATTTTGTAAGAGGTGCCTCTTTTTTCTTTTGAGCCAGCACAATGTCATACTTCAAATTAGGCGAGATGCTATTGTAATGCCAAAATGACAAAACCAAGTAAATTAAAAACGAGGCAGAAAATAAATACCAATGAAGACCTTTGAAACAGTTTCTTAAAAATTGCATTTATACATTTCTTTACATTGATATTGTTATTGATTTCCTTCAATACGGCCACAATTATATATTTAAAAAAAAATTTAAGAGGAGGTGGTGGGAATTCTTTAATTTGATTCCTACAAAAAACATAAAAACTGTATAAATGCACTTTTTATGAACTGTTAGTTGTCCGTGGCCGTATATTTATATTTTGCAATCCCACCTCGCCTAATATCAAGTTGGAAATATTGCTACTGGAAAAGAAGTAAGAAATGTCTCTCCAGTACAAAATTTCACTCTCTCGAAAAATGTAAGAACTGTCTCTTCAGTACAAAACTTCACTCCCTCGAAAAATGTTAGAGTTGTCTCTTCAGTACAAAACCACTCCTTCGAAAAATGGAAGAATTGCCTCTCCAGTACAAAATTTCATTCCCTCGAAAAATGTAACAATTGTCTCTCCATTCAGTTCGTGTTTACAATCACCAAGGCTCAGTTTAAATTGGATATTTTACTGCCGCAAAAGAAGGAAGAAATGTCTCTTCACTATGTAATTTACAATCACACCTCGTTTTATTTATCTTGATACACGCTCATATACCATAGGACATAGGACATTCAGTACAATTTACATCGTTTAAGTCACAAATGTACTGCCTCGTGTAAGTTTAAGATTTTTCAATTCAGTTTATTTACGATGCAGTCAGTATTCAAAACAGAACTATTCCTCTGACATACCCATGTGGTTCGACAAAGCAGTAATGTACTGTACATACTCCAATCTTAAGTTTGCATTCTTGTTTCATACATCAGAAGGAAACAAATGAAAAAACCGGAAGCAATAGAAAATAAAAATAGCCTCAGGTGGACGAACTTTTACTTCCCAGACAAAACAAAGCACGAGACTTGCACGAGCTGCTTTACTAATAGAACATCATCGCCCGAATTCCATTTGTATTCCATTCTATGCATCCTAAGCTATTCCATCTGTATTCCCAAAATTAGTTTTACTACACCAAGAAAAAAAAATAAATAAAAGGTCCTCGTGGTCCTTTTGTCTTAAGTTGGCACGAACTTGACGTGCCTTGACTGCGATCAGATATAATAAAAAAAACTTGACTCCCAAACCTTATGTTAAGGGATGGAATTTTATTAGTCCTAGATTCGGAAATATAAACATTTTTACTGATAAACCGAAAAAAAGGGTTTAACCTTGACTACGAAAAAGAAGAGGAACTTTGATAAATTGCGAACGTACGAAAAAAAATTCAAATGGGTTCTTTTTGGTAAGAGCGGAGGATGATGTGATAAAGGGGGGAATGTTTTACTTCTTATCATGTGGTGGAGCAATAATTTAAAGAAATTCATGGGTTTTTTTTCGTTACTATCAGGGTTTTTGGTAAAGCAAGGGAAGAGAGCAAAAAAATTGAATTTCTAGAGAGGTATGAATTTTATCATTTATTTAGAAAAGTTTGTGTGATTTGGGATTCTACGATTTACGTTTTTTGATACGAATTTAAATATAAATCTGTTTTCTTTATATTGATTATACGAGTGAGCAGAGTAGGAAATAAAATATTATATGCTACAGAAATAAATTCATCGCATTTTGATAAATAAAATACTTTTTGTTGAAAAAATTCATCATCCTATTTTAGAACCTTTTATGGGTTTTTTGCCGGTCTAATAATTTTCCTGCGTATGGTGTGTTCCCAGGTTTAAATTTGTTCATTTTATTTAAATCCGTCTCCATGTCATCTTTTCCCTTTAAGTCTTAAACGCTTTATTATTAGTTTATGGAATCGTTTTGTATATCCATATAACAGCTGTCATTAGTTTCATTCTGGACACATGTCCTGCCAATCGTATTATATTTTATTCTTCAATTATTTTCGCCATATATCAGATTTTTGGATGAATGAGCTTTATTTTTGAATTGAATGTCCTATTTTCTGCTTAACATTTTTTTTCGCTTTTTTGGTTAAAAAAAGCGCATACCCGTCGGTGTGTGTGTGGTGTACTGCCGTACAGTCCTGAAAACATCCTTCTGGTGCCCGTCATATGGCCGAGGAGGAGGAGTTTCAATCTCGGTCGGTGTTCGCCCGTTGTAATGCAATTTTTTATTTTTACTCTGGACACCTCTCTCAAAGTGTTACTCTCACTGAATGGACAGGGTTTTCTTCACGATTCGCGAGGTATATACATATGTAGGTACCACGAGTCCAACCAAATCCTAAGTGTCAAACAGTATGTTTTCAGATTAAAAAGGTCCACCCCGGGGAACTTTAAGTTGTTTCGGACAGAACACGTCAATCAAAGTATGGAACTAGGGTTCTTCCCAGTGGCGTAGTAAGGGGGGGGGGGATCAAGGGGATCAATCCCCCCCCCATGAGACTACGAAAATTATAATAGAATTGAATAAAAGTCTTCGTATCTACGTATTTAAGTATACATGAAATTTCTTAAGCACCAGAACCACTTTTGGCATTATGTAATGTGCAATTTTGTTTATAAAAATTGCCTAGTCAGTAAAAATATTAAAGCTCAAGAAAATATTCTACGGGCAAAATTATGATAAACTTTAAGTTATAAATTCGGGGAAACTTTGCACTTCATAGATTGTTCTAACTCGATTCAATTTTTTCGAGCACAATACACAGTACACTCATTGTCTCTGGCGAATCAACAATTCGAAGGCGTTCCCTGGAGCGTTAACATTAATTTACTCTACTCTAGTTTATAATTGAGGAGTGTCTGTTCAAAAGGGCGTATTTCCGTTTTCAACTTTTTTTTATTTTAAAATTATTTTGAAAATATGGCATAAAAGTCCATCCAATGAGCCTAAAAACTTATTCAAATGGAGCGTACTTTCCATATAAAATATTCCAAAAAATTAGGATTCCAATCAAAAGGGCGTTTTTCTGCATTTTGTGAAGGAAACGGTAATCCGCCATTTTTTTGGTGGTCATATTGGATCTATTGAGTATACTAAATTATAATTTAATCGAGACTGAAGCTGTGTGCAAAATTTCAGTATGATCGGATAACCGGACCCCCCTCAGCAAAAGAAGGTTTACTTCAAAATACGATCTGAATTTTTGTTTCATATAATTGTGTCTGTAAGCGAAAGGAAGGCCCAATTATAACACTGCTCAACAGCATGACTGTTACATGGAATATTTTACATCATTCTAAACTAATTTTTGACGCTGATATCAAATATATTATCAGTTTTTTTTATATCAGCTTTAGTTAATGAATTATAAGGAAGTGTGTTTTTTTAGAAAAATACTCTCACCGTGAAAAATATTTTATTTATTTATATTTTAAATAATGCCCAACAATTTTTGTGTTTCGGCCTTTATTTTTGAAGATATTAGCAAATTTTTATGTTAAAGTTAGCTTTATTTGGCAGTGTGGTACTTTGGTATTAGAGCCCTAAAACAATAGAAAATTTCATTCTAGCTCAAAGTTATACTAGGAGTGGATAGGTGGACATAAAAATCTTGTTAAAAGGATTTTTGCTTTTGACAAAACTACGCAAAACTTCACTGCAAGTATTTCCAAAAATTCTATTCAAAAAGGCTTATTTCTTGAAGTGACTAATCAAAAGGTCGTATTTCTCACAATCCCGATCAAAAAGGCCTATTTCTAAACAAATAATTAAAAAAATATAGTTTTAATGTGTTTTTTTTAAATAAAAAACCCATATCATATTGTATTCTTAACCTTCACATGAATGTGCATTT
Organism: Thereva nobilitata; assembly: GCA_963855945.1. Taxonomy (NCBI): domain Eukaryota; kingdom Metazoa; phylum Arthropoda; class Insecta; order Diptera; family Therevidae; genus Thereva; species Thereva nobilitata. Next base: position 22,181,073 of record OY979694.1, read on the forward strand.
AAATATATTTTAGCATTTTATTTCTAGGAACAGGCAGTTTTTTTCGATTTCTGTAAAGTTTGTTTATGATGGAAATACGCCCTCCTCAATTGTCAAATTTATTCTAGTTTATAATTGCAAAAGTGTGTTAAAATTGTTTTGTTTATTATCTCGGAATAAAGAAATATTTACTGCCAATAAAACCATTCGGCAAGTCTTGAGACGGTGAAAACCATAGAAATGCAGAATCATCTGCAGACACAACCGCGAAAACACCCCGTTCTGATGCGATAGTAAGCCATACACTAAGAGTTTTTTTCCAAGCGCCAATTGTCGCGCCACGCAATCTGCCAGTTTTATGCAGTCGTGCGTGGTCAACATCACACGCCAATTTTTCCTGCATTCCACTTGACACTTAATTTTACAGTTTTTCTTTTGATCTAAGCACTCACGGAAAAATTCTAAAAGTGGCGTGTCATTTGGAGTGTCGGGTTTGTAAAAATGGCAGAGAAAATTAATAACGCGAAGGAATTTATTATAAATTTCATAGAAATTTATAAAAAGCACCCGGCTTTATGGAAAATTAAATCAAATGATTATAAAAATCGTAATTTAAAAAATAGAGGCTACGATGAACTTTTAACGTTCTATAAAACCTACTTCACTAAGGCGGATAAAGGCAGTGTTTTAAACAAAATACAATCCTTAAGAGGAACTTTCAGAAAAGAAGTAAAGAAAGTGGAATCTTCTAAAAGAGTGGGAAGTCAACAGATGAAATCTATGTACCAAATTTGTGGTACTACGATCTTCTTCTGTTCACTTTAGAACATGAACTGCCAACGAGTAGTGTCGATAGCATCGATGAAGACAGTTCATTTCTGTTTGATGAAATTGGCAAGGAAAACCAAGTTGAAGAAGATTCAAATACAAATACTCAGGTAAGTCAAATTAAAAATACACATTTATTAAAAATATAATATTAGTTTAATTAACATTTTCCAAATCTTAACATATTGTCCTGCCATGGAACTTTGCCATTATTATTAAAGTGCTCTGAATATTTATCCCTGTTCGTAATACAATCGGAAGTAATCGCTGATCCTGCTCTAGAAGTAGTTTGTAATGGTGCAAGGATCATTAAATGTATTTTTGGACACATATTTACCTTTCGACTGCATCAAGTAATTATGTAATACACAAATAGCACAAATTATGTGTTTAGTATTATCAATTTTAACATTAATTGCTGTATGCAATATTCTAAACTTAGTCGAAATTAGTCCAAACGCATTTTCAACTACATTGCGAGCCCTCGATAAACGATAATTAAATATTCTCCTTTCATAATTTAAATTTGCTTTTGAAAATGGTTTTAAGATATTTCTATGTAATGAAAAAGCTTCATCACCAATTAACACAAAATTTAATTTTTCCAAGTTTTCCTCATTTGTAGGAAAATTAATGGTTCCGTTGGTAATCCTTTCATGTAGAGCAGTATATTCAAAAACTCCGCCATCTGAAATTCTCCCATTTTTTCCAACATCCATGTAAATGAATTCATAATTAGCATTTACGAGGGCCATTAAAATAATGCTGTAAAAATTCTTGTAATTATAGTACAAAGTAGAATATTATTATAGATGCTCCACTCCTCGGAGGTGCAGTAATTCTAATATGTTTGCCGTCCATTGCACCTCCACAATTTGGCATTTGCCATTTATTCTGAAACTCTGTAGAGGCTGGAAACTAAAAATAAAAATATTTTTGTATTATTCTACAGATATTTCCAGCAACATCTAAATGCCCGCATCCTTCACCATCTCCATTGAGTGCTCCTTCATCAAATAAAAAAATTAAAAGAAATATAGAAGGAAAAGAACAAACATTCCATTACTACACAAATTCAACATTTTTTCCCTAAATTAACACGAAAAAACCACCGCGAATGTAAACAAAAATGGCCACCTAATCAATTAACACTCTTAAAATCCACTTAACCACTCCTTTTTTTAATTTATGGACTCAGATCACTAAATAACTTATCACTGATAATCCATGTGCAGTAAAAAGTGATAAAGTACAATATTTTACCACTTTTTATTGCAAAAACAAAATTAAAAAATTCTTCCATCGGCTTCATATCGGCTTCCATCGGCTTCATATCGCTTGCGGCGTGAAGTATATGCACCACCGAATGTGTTTTGGGCCTAAGTTTGAACAATGTGTTTTGGGTCTACATTTGAAGCTGCAAAAACCAACGGCAACTTGACGGAATTGTTGGCATTTAAATGTATAGAGACGAAGAAGTATTTTATTTAAAAAAAAAATTTCGGATTTTCCCTCACAAAATTTATTATTTTTTCTTCCATTTCAAATTTCTGCTTTTTCACTTTTTTTTTTAAATAAAATGTAGCAGTTTTAACAAATCCTTTTTCTGAAGTTGACAGGACTTACGCGGCATACTATAAATTTGGAAAATTTCTCGAATCTGGCTTCATAAAGGCTCATCTATTTTCTCATTGGGAAAGTAAAGTTAAAAAAAACACACAAGACGTTTAGATTTTGATTATATTTTTATTTCATTTTAATGTTTGAACGATGCCATTATGTGTGAAAGACAATATCATTCAAATGCCCTCCGCGGGACTTTTCCAGGACTCGATCCGTTTGAGGTAATTTTCGATCACTTTTTCGCATAATTCGGGCCGTAACTTGTCGAATGCCTTTCCGAAAATGCTGCAAAGTTTGAGGATTGTTCACATAAACACGGTCACGGTCTTTTGTGTAGGCCCACAAAAAGAAATCTAAAGAAGTCAAGTCACACGATCTCGGTGGCCAATTGAAATCGGGAGCAAAAGCCTGTTGTTCGAGCACCCAATCGGCGTAATCCCTGTGCACACGATGATCTGCTGTCTTCAATTCTTGGCACGGATGAAGGTGCAAATCCAAATGAAAAATGTGCCACAATGTGCCATATGATAAGCCCAAATGCTGCGCGCAACGAGGTAGCATTTTTTGACATTTCAGTAAAGTTTCATTTTGAGACGCTTTTTGTTTGTTTGTTTGTTTTTGTTTTGCAAATTAATTGAATAAATGGAAGAAAAATTAATAGAATTGATTTGGTGGCACCTATTATTGTATGATAAAAAAAATTTGCTGCCTGCTGCTGCTGCAATGAATCTGATACATGAGGCAGCATGCTGCCTCTTCCGCTGCTGCGGTCGCTGCTCACAAATTTGATCTGATACGGCCTTCTCACTCACAGCGGCAATGTTTTCAGTCGAACGGGCAAAACGATGACGCACAGGCCTTACGATGTCTGCTGCAACCGATCCAGTTTCTACGAATTTCCGCATTGTGTTCGTTAGTGCTTGCTGGGTAGGCCGATTATAACGACCATAATCTGGGCGTAAAGCGCGAAATGTGGCCACCGGAGATACACCATTTTGATAAAACAGTTTAACAATTTTAACGCGTTGTTCGATGGTCAAACGATGCATATTGTAAAATTGCAAACCTTGAACTAAACAAATACCACTTTGGTTGACGTTTATTTTTGACAGTTGCCAAATGGACTTTGGTTTTGTCTCGGAGACTGAGCAGACGTATTAACCAAGTGCTAGTTAAAAAAAAAATCTCTAAATTTAAATTTAAATTTATAACTCTTGAAAAAAAATCTTTATCTCAAGTGAATCAAAAAGAAAAAGAGTGAAAGTTTATTTTATTTAGTTTAAAGTGCTCCAGCTAAAGAAGAAAATCTTTAGTGATTGAAGCTCAAGCTTCTTTGAAAGTCCCGGGTGGCGTCCATGGGAAGTCACCCGAGGATATACAAATGGACGTAAACAGACGTACTAAATTGTTTAAAATGCAGTCGTCTTTGGCAAAAAATGCTAATAGTATTACTCCTATAATTATGGATTCCCACGTGGATGAGGATATACCGGCAAATTTTTCAGGAACGGTACTACCATCACCGTTACAGCCCAATACAGAGACGCCTAATACTGCAGCAGGTTCACATACCATCACAGCTAAAAACGCCAACAGCGGAATAGAACCGGCGACAAAAAGAACATATAGAGAAAACCTGAATGCAGATGATGACGACATACTTGATAGCGAAGCTGAAAAAAACAATTGGACTCTTGTAACCAACAAGAAACAAAGAAAAAATCAAACAGGTGACACTGATCATGAATTATCATTTAATAAAAATATTTCAATAGATAACACTTACTCAAATAGATTTAAGTTATTAAATTATACTAATTCTGAAGTAATTAATACTAAAAATAGATCTAAAAATGTAAAAGATAAGAGTGATAAAAATGGTGAAGTTCCTAACAATATCTCAGAGAGGTTTCAACCTCCGATTATAGTGAGAAACCTAAATACAAAATTGTGTGTGGATTTCCTCAAAGCGAAGGAAATCGATTTCCACCTTGTTAGGGTTAACAATAGTCTAACTAAAATTTTTATCAAAGGAAGAGATAAAAAACAGTTAGTTTTAGACCAATTAAGAGTTAAAAAGGTAGAAGGCTTCACATACTCCAATGGAGAAGACAAACCAACTAACTTGCTTATCAAGGGAATTTGTCTCTCCTTTGATGAAAAGGACATTCTAGATGAGCTAAGATTATTATTTCCTAATCTTAAATTCAACAAAATTAAAAGATTTGAAACAATAAACTCCAAAAATAACAAAACAAAACTGAATACATTGTTGCTTCAATTAGCACCTAATCAAGACTTTAAAGATATTTTAAAATTAAAATATCTTGCTTATCAAAGAGTCCGAATTGAACGTCTCTTAGGAAATGGCCCTATTCAATGTCACAACTGCCAGGCTTTTGGTCACAGGGCAAGTAACTGTCTGAACAATTACAGATGCGTTAAATGTGCCCTGAACCACGAACCTGGTAAGTGTTTAGTGCAAAAAGGCGTAGATCCCCCTCAATGTGTTAATTGTGGTGACAAGCACCCTGCCAGTTTCAGGGGTTGCATTAATTATAAGAAATACTTAACAAACAGAAAAGATAGGAAGGAATCCCAAAAGGTAAGGAACACACACAATCCATTTTCAAATTTATTCACGCAGGGAGGGCAAACCTTTGCTAATGTAGCAAAAGGGAATTACGCAAACCAAAATAACGAAGTAATAGACATCCAAAATTCGAATAACACAAATAATATGAACAAAATGTTCCAAAAAATGGAAAATATAATGGCTGAAATTAAAGAAATTATGAAATCTGTGTTATCTCTTCTGTCAAAAAAATGATAAGAAAAAACTTAAAAATTTTAGAATTAAATGTAAGATCTATTAGATCAATTAAAAGACGTCATGATTTAGACAATTTGATTCAGAATAATAATTATCCGGATATCATCTTGATATCTGAAACAAGATTAAACTCGAAACACAAGCCAATTTTTAAAAACTATAATATAATTAGGAACGACGAAGGGATAGGTGTAGCTATCCTCATTAAGGAAAACATTAAAGCAAATATAGTGAAATTAAATATTGGTACTCCCGCTATATTTATTTCCTTTCAATTCAAAACAAATAATGGCACTCTTAAATCATTATTAATTGGTAGTATATATATATCGTCGTTAAATAAAAAACTTGACATTATTAACATCATGAATAATATTAACAATCTGGCAATAACTTATGGAGACATTATCATCGGTGGAGACTGGAACAGTCGACACCCTAACTGGGGCGATTCAAAATATAATAATAATGGAAAAACCATTAGTGAATGGCTCCGTAATAACAGATCTTCAAGTCTCTCGATCATTTCTCCCCGCTTCCCTACATTCCCAGAAGGCGACTCAGTAATAGATTTTTTCATTACCTCCTTACCCAAAACCGATGGCTTCAATTATATATTCAACTGTTCAACTCGCGCTTCCTTTTCAGACCATTTTGCTGTTGATTTAAATATTAAATTAGATTTGGATAAATTTATGCTTAAGGACCCAAAAATAACTTTTAATTATAAAGACGCCAACTGGGCTGAATGGAGGCGCTACATCATTGTTGCCTTGGAAAATGACTCCCCCTCGGAAGTTATTTCCCTGGGCATCACTGACGTAGATCATTGGATCAATCATCTCGAGGCAACCATTAATGAAGCTAACAGTAGAATTCTGGCCAAGGAAATTAAGAAAATGACTCCTAAATCCACCCCTGTTATTAGGAAACTTATAGAAACTAAACATACTTGGTGTAAAAACCTGAAAAGTTTATATCATAAATATCTAAACCGATCTAGACCAGACTATAAAATCCTCAACTCCCAGATCAAATGTTTAAACAAAATTATTACTGAAAAAGTAAGACTACATAACAATAAAATCTTCCAAGACAGAATGAAAAAGATTGTACCCGGTCCAAATGCCTTTAAAGAAATATACAATATAATCGGTAACCCCAAATCTCATAATAAATCTCCTATAGTTGTAGATGGAGTCGAAACCGAAGATGAAAATAAAATTGCCGATGGGTTCCAAAAACATTTTGAGTCCATATACCAATTAAGAAAACCCACGCATTGTCAGGAACTCCTAAATGAGGCAGAACGGGTAGTAAGTGACTTCAAAAACACCTATGTCCAGGAAAATAACCAACCTCGCAACCTAACTGACTTTAGCATAGATAACAGAGCGTCCAATCCCTTGAATCAAAGCATATTTACTAATATCGAAAAAATTAAAGGAAATATCAAGAGACTGAACAGAAAAAAATCCGCAGGTGAGGATAACATCTCTAATATTATGATTAAAAATTTACCTAATGCGGCTATCAATTACATGGCAATAATTTTTAATAACTGTATCAATATTGGTTACTTCCCTAAAAGATGGAAGATAGCCAAACTTGTACCGATCCCCAAAAAAAAAACGTCTAGAGAAATTAATGATTTTAGACCAATTCAGATGTTATCGAATCTAGGCAAACTATTCGAGAGAATTATCTCAAGAGACCTAGACTATATTTCTGAATCCAAGGATTTAATACCCGCCTTCCAATTCGGCTTTAGAAGTGAACATGGAACTACACATGCCCTTATAAAAATACATAGCGATATTTCCGAAAATCTAAGCCAACAAAAAACCACAGTAGCCTGCGCTCTAGACATTGAGAAGGCCTTTGACTCAGTGTGGTCCATGGGTCTAATTTACAAAATCCTTAGTTATGATATACCTCATTACCTAGTAAGACTAATCATGAGCTTCCTGGAAGAGAGGAAACTCTATGTAGTATATGGCGAGGCAAAATCAAACTTAATTGAAGTAAACTCAGGAGTACCGCAAGGCTCACTGATGGGACCGAAACTATATAATCTATTTTTAGCTGATTTTCCTCATGTATATAATAATGAATACAACGAATCCTGCTCCAAAGCCATTCTTTACGCAGACGATACTCTAGTATATGCTGAGGGCAGTGATCCAAAGAAAGCCTGCGACTTAGTTCAAGAACACCTTATTGAAATTGATGACTATTACTTAAATTGGGGAATCAATATAAATACGGACAAATCCAAAATGATCTGTTTTCGAAACGCCACCGGTAAAGGCATTGCTAACATTGCTAAAAAAAGCAAAAGAATCCAGCTATCAATAAGGGGGCAATTCATTCCGCTAAAGGAAGAAATTAAATATCTTGGTCTTCTTTTTAACAACCTCCTTAAACCTAATCCACAAGGCAGAGCTGCTCTTTCCAAGGCGATTAGATCCTCTAAAGCACTATTGCCTCTCCTAAGGAAAGAGTCTCTTCAGAAGAAATCCAAATTATTAATTTACAAGCAATTGATAAGACCGATTCTAATTTACGGGTTCCCAGTTTGGTTTGCAATCTCTCCCACTGCTGGGAAGGAAATAGAACTCTTCGAAAGAAAGATTCTGAGAGCCTGCACAAATCTATATTTCAAAGAGGAAAACAAAAGATACTCCAATAAACATCTCTATGAAAACGCTAAAATATCCCCATTTCTATCCTACGCAATTGAGCTTAGCCTAAAAGTTATTATGAAAATGGAAAATCATCCCAACTTCCTTTTGAGGGAAATTTTTACTAAAGAGTCGGCTTTGTCGCTATTGGACAGATTCTATGTAACCCCGACAAGCATGTGCAATCCCGATTCTAAACCTCTTCTTGATCCAGTGAGTGAAGATATTAAAATACCTAAGTTTTACGAAAATAGACTAATCCCTTCACAAAACCGAAGATAACATAACGATCCTGGCTAATCGGAATCCACACACAATTTTAGTTTACAATTGATACCATTACTTAAATCTTTTTCTTTTACCCTTTTATTTCTCTTATCCTAACTAAGCATTACTGAATTATTAATTTGTAAAATAATATATTACAATATCAAATGTCTTAAAACTCACAAAAAAAAAAAACAAAAAACAAAAAAAATAAAATAAAAATAAAATATATATATAGGAAAATTTAATTAAAAATTTAAGAAAAAAAAAAAAAAAAAAAAAAAGAATTTTATATACACATATAGAATTAAGTATATAGGCACATGAATGAATTTAAGCAGGCTAGAACACGGAAGTCTCTACCCAATAAATAACCACAAGGGTGAATTCATAATGCTATATCTCCTTTGGAAGTTTTCATCTCGATACCGATTGCCATTCACCATAGTTTATAAGATTGTTTATTAGGGGAGTCGATCTTAGTTTAAGTTAAGTAACTTTTATATTTTATTGTAAGTTTGCAGTTAGGGGAGTAGATGCTATCGTGATGAAAACTTCTGAACATATGAGCGAAAAAGTCAGGTATAAATTGTATTCTCAGCTTAATATACTGTGAAAGAAAATGATAATGTAATTCCCTCTTTGTGATCGAACACATGCACACTGGTGGTTGAGCTCTTCCACATGCCAGTGTGCATGTGTTCCTTAGTATATGTAAGTTTAGTTTGTAAGAATATGAATGTTTCCCAGTGAGGCCAGCACTTTGTTATGCACACCGGTCGCAAGTGTGACAGTTTTATATTAAATATTGATAAATAGCTTGGCTGATTGTTATATTTTAGTTAGTGGCAAATGGATAAAACATTTATAATCCATAAATAACTTTATTGTAGTTATTAGTGTATTTCATATGTATTATTGTTTATATAAGTCGAATAAATGAATTGAATTGAATTGACAGTTGCCAAATGGTAGGGCTATACTTTCCCAACCACGAAATGGATGACCCTTTACTTTATTGTAGCGTGAAGTAAGAAGCGGTCAATTGGCAGCATTAATAAATTCTCGTTGATTTGAAGCTGTGAAGCTTTAGGCCTGAAGTATGTAGCGCCGAATGTGTTTTGGGCCTGAATTCGAAAATCGCCTAATTTTCTTCTCTCATTAAAAAGCCCGTCGGATAAATCATCCGCCATCAGTGCAGTACTCATGAGAATGCTGCCCAACTGGGGCGCTCAGCTCAGGTCCCCAGGAAGATGTTAATAGATAGACTGCGTATGAAGGCACGTTTATTCCCCACAATATGCAGAAAATCAGCCCCGTAGTGCAGAGATAATGTGCTGCAAATCCATGGTGAGCTTAAAAATTCATACCGAATCTAGACAAGTGTATCATGAGGAAACTAATGCCCTTATGACACTCGCTTCTTTTCGGCTGATAAATCTGCTAATTAGAGTGAGAGGAGATGTTAGCATAAGAAATTTAAACTGGAGTGAGTGACCAACAAATTTGACAAAATTGGAATAGAAAAATGGCATTGTCATATGCATTCTAGCAGTTCAGCTGGAAAATATGAAGAAAAAATTCAAGATTTCTTGACAGTTCTTGATTTTTCTACTGCTACTTTGATTTTATTACTGCTAACAGAACACAATTGAGATATAACTGTCAAAACTTATTTCAAAAAATATAAAAACCAATGCTATCCTTTTCTCGCAAAATATTTCTATCTTTTTCGAACAATTGGATTTTCTAGCAGATTTATCAGCCGAAAAAAAGTGAGTGTCATAAGGGCATTAGGGTACTTCTCTAGGTTTTGCTAGTTACCTCCAATAGGCTTCCTCACATGGAGCCATATTCATGGCAAGTAAACCCGATTTTATAGATGGAGGAACGAAAGAAATGCTGGCTACCAGCGCTGGTTTGAAAATTTCGGATTATTCTCGAGCTGGTTGAGCCAGCTATGCTGGTAATGTGTTGGGAGCCATCGGAAGTTACAACCAGCGCTGGTGGCCACACTACAAACCCAAGTGTGTGATATTAAAACGCATTTCGCGTGTAAAATCATGTAGTCACTTTTTACGCGTTTAAAATTCGTTATTTTTAATACGCGAAAAGTGTGTAAATTTAACACATAAAGCGCGTGTTTAAAACACACCAAATATGTATTGCTTTGAAGCTTTTGAGTGAAGCTTTTTCAGCGTCGCTTTGCGGAGAGTAAACTTAGAAAAATCGTCACAGTAAACTTAAAATTGTTGATGTAAGCTGCAACGACTTGTCTCGATGCCCTTCTGTTACCGACTGACTGTAAAGAGAGGTCGTGGAGCTCTTTGGTCATTGAGTATTTAAATAAAGAATTACAACTGTCTAACTTTCCTTTAATTTATCCTCTCATGTGTGTTAATTTAGTGAAGTGTGTGAAATGACACATAATGTGTGATTTTCACACGTTTAAGACGTAAAACGATAAAACGTTACAATTTCTTTAGCGTGTAAAAAATATTATACGCTGAACGTGTGCGATTTTTACACGTATGTCTTTTTATCCGCATTATTTTAACACGGTTTATTCCTAAAACGCTTTATTTTAACACGATTGGCCGAATTTACACGCTTATGAAGTGTGTAAAGTGTTAAATTCACACGGAAAAAATATTCTGGGGTTTGCAGTGCAGCTAAGTGGAAACCCCGCTTTATGCAGAAGAATATCCTTGACCACGTGATGGGGTCGGGGGCTGTATGGGGAGAAGTTCTAATGACAATGAAACACATCGATAGGTGTTAAAAATTGGACCAGTCTAAGAGGTGATTTAAAGGATGAAGCACTAACCAGCATGCAAGAATAGAAAACACTCCAGAGTGTCAATGAAATACTATCAAGTGTCAAAACGGGTCGAACTATTGCATAAACCTAATAAAAGTTTTGCCGAGTTGTCGTAAATCTTTTCACAATGTCTCTCTTCCAAACTTGGAAAGAAGCGTCTTTTGCTTGTGAAATTGAGTCGATCGAAATAAAGCTAGCACGAATGCAATCGAAAAAGTATAATTTTATTCCCCGCACTACAACTCCTGAGGGGAGGTAAAAAGTGGAGTCTTTGCGATTTTGTTGAAATTTCTGAGTTGGACAAGGTAATCATTGTATCAAGTCCTATATCATATATATTTATCACCCCTGTCGGATTCGTATAGAGTGTAAGCTAGGCATGATTGTAAAAAACAATAGTTCCAAGGAGTCACTATGTTCAATATTCGCCCTCCTCACGAAATATTGCCCCAAGCACAGGATATATGTATATGTGTATGAACAGTCTCACTCTCAAGCATATTGGTACTCCTGAAAGGAGCTCAGATTCTTAACGGATGTATCATTTCCACAGATTGAATGTCTTTTGTTGCTATTGCTGGTCATCTTACTCGCTTTTATGATGTTTTCTTTGTATGTCATCCATTTTTATTAGTTTGTTTATTTCATTCAATTTGAGGTAATGGAAGACCGATTGACATGGACTGATGGCGTACATTTTCGGTTTCTACCGACGTCTATATGAGGACATAACGAAAATTATTGTCATAATCATTTTTAACGGAAGTAAAGATGGGATGAGTAAAGAAAAACAATTTCCACTTGCTTCTTCCATTTTTTTTTGTGTTATGTTTTTCAACTGAAGTGCAAACAGTTGGAAATTTATTATTTTCTTGATTTTTAAGGATTTTTTTTCTTGTGCTTCGATTTTTTTTAGAGAATTCTTTACACAGGATAAAAATATAAAAAAAAAAAATTCTGCCGTAGGCGATTATCTAAGGCGGGAAAGATTTTGTTTTATTTTAGGACAAATAGGAAAAAAAATATTTTTAAGGGAAGCAATTTCCTGTTTTTAGTAATTGTGTAATTTTCCAAAGTCAAGTTTTATAGTTAAATGCTTCTGGGGGCGTTTTTCTGTGTTTGTTTTTGTATTTTTAGAAGTTTTTAATTAAGGGGGTACTGCTGGGCTCGATATGAACCCAATAAAATCGGTTTATCAAAAAAGAACTGCTCCTGCTCTCGGCTGTACTATTCATTCAATAAACGGATGTTCTTCACGACTCGCGAAGTATATAAGTAGGTGTTTCAATGCATTTCAAAAACTAGCTTAAGGCATGTCACACACATCCTAATTTTCTCTGAAAGTGTTATTTAATCCCGGCATTTCAAGTTGGAATGAAAATTAGTAACGCCAACAGCTTAACCTTATGCCCCAAATGTAATAACCATAATTCGCTCAAAAAAGTCGTAAACATTTTAATCCAACCGTTGAAATACAAACCACCTTTATCAGACCAAGAAAAATCTTTAAGGTCATCGTATAAATCTGCAATCAGATTTACAGGATGCACATAAATTGTGTACAGCTCATATGTACATAAATAAAGAATAAATGCATATTTATGTGGTTTTTAGGGGTTCATCCCTTAAATCCTTTTTGCTTGTGTCGTGCAAATCCTTAGTAAATTTGGGGCATATCACGCCCATATGAATATTTGCTGTAGTTCTTTACATAACAATAGAAGCTCTATGACATGTGGTAGGGGATGTGCTGAGAGGAATCATATTTTATGTATGAGCCCACCTCTACTGATTTTAACCTTTGGATTAAGTGTTCGATATGTGGGTTATATTGAACATGTGGGTAAATTTTTGGAGATGTACCACCTGTTGTGATGTTGTTAAAGAAGAACTTTCAGATGTGTTGTACTTTAATTTCGGTTTTTTTTCCAAAATTATTTAAAAAAATAATTTCAGGAGTCTTATATCGTTCTTAGGCCTCCTCATGTGTTTTTAGAGGTCTCAGCTCAGATAAATGATTTGTATTCCAGGCGTGGTCGAATATAGGACTTGTACATTATAGCCCGGGCAGCTGGTTGAAGGAGGAACTTGGATCTCTTAAAAATCCAAGGTATTGAGGTGATTGTCGGTCGATGGGTGAACTCAAGCCTAGGGTGTTAAGATATGGGTCAGCAGATAAATTCATATACTGAGCCACTGCACGTGGACTCGTGGAAGTGTGATCATAATCACCTCGTGGTGGTCACTGAAAGCTGTCCTAAAAGGCATAGCTGCGATAGTGATTTCTGTGATATTTTTATATGATTGTACATTGAATGCCCTTGGAGACTGCAGACCTTAATAATCAGTCAATCAATCAATCAGTCAAAGGTGCATTTTTTAGGACTTTTGACCAGCCAAATATTTGTAGTTAAGCCCTTAGCATCATTTGGAACTATTAAAAGTAAATACATTTTCCAGGAGTCCGTTATATTTCATTCTGAAAATGGGCGTCTCGCGACTGAAATTTCGTCTCCGCTAAGTAAGAAAAATTACTCCGCATTCAAATCGTTGTGGAATTTTTGTTTTTTAGTGCATTGTAACAGTAAGACATGGATTCTTCTCTTGAAAGTGAGTATAATTTTATAACGTCACTAAACGAAACCTTTATTCCAATTTCCGTTAGCTGTTAACAAGGTAAGTTGCAATAAATTTATGTGGGTGCGCTTCAGAGAACTCTGATAAAATAGGTGATAAGTCAAAAGTTCCGCAAGGTACCGCCTTGAAACTGGTCGCATAGTGTGCAGTATACATTTCTGCTTAAAATAAAAAAGAAACTATCTGCACCTAGCTGAAAAATATACAATTCAATTTTTCTTCATATTCATAATAAATAATTTTATTTTTCAGGAACTCTGAAGCCAGACATCTTTTTACAAAGAAGAGATATTATCTTTCTCGTAAAGAACAATTTAAAAGATAAATTTAGTATTATTGAAGATCAGTACCCTCGAAAACCCTCATATTGTTGGTAGTAGTAATTTAATCAATACATGTAAAGCTACAGTGTAAACGCCGTCACACTTTTTATAAACTTGTTATGTTTTTTCATTTTTGTTTGAACTGTCGCTGAGTAAACAGCTAAATTTTTACTAATAAATATAAAACAAATCAAGAAGGCGTTTCGATTTATTTTATCACATATAACGAGTTTCATGAAATTTGGCTGATTATTAAGCAAAATCGTCCGCCATTTTGGATCCGCCATTTTGTTTTTTGAAAAATTTATAGCGGATTCTTAATCATCGCCCTCGTAAACCCCTCTATAAAGAGTTTCATGAAATTTGGCTTTTTATTAAGCAAAATCGTCCACCATTTTGTATCCGCCATTTTGTTTTTTGGAAAATTGATAGCGGATCCTTAAGCAGCGCCCTTAAAAACCCCTAAGTACGAAATTTCATATAAGAAAAACTACTTTTAGATGCTAAAAAGACTTTTGACCAGGTTTTCGGGATTCTGAACCACTGTGCGCCGTAAAGACAGACCCGCCGGGAGTGTGTAAGTAAGTCTGTGGTGTAAGTGTAGAAAGTACCCAGCAGGAAAGTGGTGGATTACTCCCTTGGCGAGCGAAAAGGGAGGTTAAGATTTCTAAGCAAAAATATTCAATTTTCCTTATTTGGGCTTATAGGGATTAATATGGGAGTATACGCTGCAAACCTTTCTCCTTATGCTTTTTGTTTTGCAGTTAGAGCAAAGCTGCAAATCTGCCTAATCGGTACTGGCACGTTGCGTAATTCGATTAGTACTGTGTAACGTGATCGATACAAGTGCTGTCATTTAAAGTGTTTTTTTATAACTGCTAATTATATCAGTTGTGCGTTTTTAGGGGAAAGGAACAATTTTCTTTATATTTTAAAGTAAGTATTATTTAATAAATTTTAAATTTTGCTACATAAATTTAATTACTAAGATGAAAAAGTCAATTGCTGGGGTATCGAAGCGTCATGTCATTTTAAACGTTTAGTGAAGAAAAAAATTGATAAATATTCTGGAAAGACAATAAAAATAAATGAAAATAACGAGGTTCTTGAATGTTCTGGAAATAATGATCACGAAAATAATGACTTTTCGAAATCTATAATATTGAATCAGAGGTTGAAAGGGACAAAAGTGATAATTTCAGCGATAAATTAAAAAAATGGGTGATTATGCACATACAAACTTAATCATCTTGGGTCCATGGACTTTGAACCCACTCCTTTAAGTTATTTATAACTGGCATAGCAGTCACTTCGTTTTCGTTTTTTTGGAACATTCGTTGTGTCAACATCCTTTTCATCCAACCATATGGCTGGTCGTCCACTGGAAGCATATTCGAGCGACCACGCGCTTTCGCTACATGAGCGGCTACAGGCGGCTACATGCGGCTCTGAGATACGTGGCTACACTTAGAATAGAGAAGATAAGGAACATAACATAGCGTACATGTATACGGATTCGAGGGATTCAAGAACTTCTCGCTCTAAAAGAAAAGAAACAACCATATATGTTCATAGGTTTCAAGCCCCGGTTTTTGACTGAATAGGATACCGCCATTGGTCTGGAGCGGCACAAATACTATGGGAGTTCTGTGAACATGTGTTGCCGAAATGCTTCCTGATTTGAAGTAATAATATTGTGATGGAAGAAGAGGATATGTGTTTTTGGAATTCTACGTTGATGAGACGTAGGATTAATAAAAAAAGACGAGCGTGTTGGGTTAACCTGATTTTGGAAAAGAGGATGTGTCTGCGGGAGTTAGATCATCTACACAGCTAATTACCCATGTAGGGTTTAACAATTGGCCCAGTAATGGACCAGTACTGGGTGCCAGTTAGCCAGTACTGGCGCAGTAACACCACCTATGACTGGCCCATTACAGCAAAACTGCTGGACGATAACCTCGGCCCAATACTGGTCACTTGTAATGGCTCACGATACTGGGCCAGCAAAGACCGCCAAGAAAAATTTTATTTTTTGAAATTAATAATTAGTTGATACGTAAAAAAAATAATTATACAAATATTTTATATGAAATTGCATAATATATTGTAATAATAGTTAAACACAGTAAGAAATATCTATAATCAAATATTTTATATAAAAAGGTAAAATAGAATATTATATATACTCTCTAAACTTGAATAAGTGAAAATTCACTAATTCTCAGTGCCAAGTTTACCATTTGAGGGGAAATTCATTGATTTTTGATGTAATGTAAGGAAGTATACTATAGTGCAACGCTTTAACGTTGCTTACGGCCTCCCCCACGATCAGGTGCCAATATCAGGTATCAATATGTTCGGCTTCGAAAACTTAGCAAGAAAATATACTATTTTATTTTAATATATGATCTAGTTTAGTTAGACCCCCCACTCTTGAAGAGTAGAAGAAATACGCATTAACTGTAGACTCAATCAATATTTTAAAATATATGACATTAACGGTTGCCAGCGTTGTACCAAGCGTGGCCCAATAAAATTACCGAGTCTTGGCCGACCGATGACAACCATATTTTGGCCAATCATTGGCTCCGTTGTGAGATCTTGCAAAACCTACATGGGTAGAGGGAAATTCCCTCTTAAATTCTTCGATTTATTATCGTATAAGCCCCAACACATTCCAATATTATTTGGATGCTATTATCATCAGGGATTTTAATACCTGTATCAAGAGTATAACTTTAGACGGACTATTCCTCCTGCGGAACTTTTTTACTTACTATCACCTCCCACTTCAACCGCAACTTTTCCCCACAGAATTCTCTGTATATTGCGGGAGTGACACTTTTTACGCAAAGGGGAATATGATCGCATGATATTAATAAATTTTTCTGTTTCTTCAGCATTCATTTTGCTACACCATTAAAATCACAAGATGATGAGAGAAAACCCTTTCTGATTCGCGCGGCAACGCGCGACCTATCCAAATCAAATTGGATTCGCGCGGCACGCACGAATACGCTTATAGCCGGCCGCTCAAAGTCGCCTACAGTGGACGATGTTTATATGAAATTCTTTATGTTGGATCTGTCGCGGATAGCCGTGTGTAGCCGCTCATTTAGCGAAAGCGCGTAGCCGCTCGAATACGCTTCCAGTGTACGACCAGCCTATAGCATAATCGTCATCATCCAAACAAAGAATTTCTTTGAGGACGAATCGAATTGATTTGCATTTTATACTGACTTTTATCTATGCTTAAATGCAGCCCCCCTATATACGCGAGTTTCACTTAAAGCGAGTTTTTGCGGAACGTATCCTTCGCTTAAAGCGGGGTATTACTGTACTGAGATATATTAGATTTTGAAATGTGACGTCACGGAATTTAGGACCCCTTCCACCCGTTGTCACACAATGCCACACTTCGTCGACCCCTCCCTCCCCCTTAACGTGTCAACTAATTTATGGATGGCCCCTAAGGATGTTGGGCCGTACCGGTACCCTATTGGCTATTATTGTCCAAGACGTTGAATACTCACATAAACGTTTAATTTTACAATTCCGTCAAATCAATCAAATACTTACGCAAATATGTCACGAAAGGGAGTGACATGGCTGTTGTTGGTGTTGCTAAAGCAAATGCGAAAGAAGAAATAACACAGTATCAAATGTTAGCAGTAATGAGGCGGTATGGCGAATTTTTTCATTTGGAATTCAAGAAAGATATCCAAATATGGATAATTTGGCAGTTCCTCTCGAAAATGGCCAACGTGTATATTTTAAAACGGAAAACGCTGTGCAAAAAGCTGAATGACCACCATCCAACACATCGACAAGCTTCTTAGCGATGTGCGAATGAATTTTCAAGAACTTTGGTGCGTCCACACGACGCAAAGCAGTTTGCGCAATCTGAGTTCCAATGAATAATATAATTTTTCAAGGACGCGAGCGTAATGACATCACCAAAGCAGTCGGAAAACTGATTTTTTTTCTGAGAAAAAACTTGGGTCTGATTTTCGTGGTCGTAAAAATGCGATAAAAAATCCATCACAAAGCAAGATTTGCGCAAACTGCGTTGCGTCATGTGGACGCACCATTACTCTGAATGTCACGATCTTACACCTGGAATCAAAATTCAAAAACATTCCAACGTCGTAAACAAGGAACACCAGTTGAAGGACATCCGAATCTCTTCTCGACGGATGCTTTAGGACGGATTATTGATACCCCTGGTAAAATCTATGGGGTGCGAAAGCGAGGGAGACACAACCTCCGCCGGAAGGATGACTTACACCAGGACGCCAAGAGCTTAGGGATGCTAAACTGGATAACATCGGCTCAGAATCGGGACCGGTCTAGAGCCCAGGGCCGGACCCGGTTGTAGAGTCGACAAAGAAGAAGAAGGAGAAAATGCTTCTGGAGGCACGGGAAAAACATTCGTGATATCTCTTATTTTGGCAAAAATACGATAGCAAGATCAGATTGCCTTGGCACTGGCATCTTCAGGAATCGCTGCCAAGTTGTTCGATCGCGGAAGAACGGCACACTCTGCTCTAACGCTCGTACTGAATATGCAGATGAACGAAAACCTGACATGTAACATTTCTAAGACATGTGGAATGACGAAAGTGCAGTAGCAATGCAAAATAATCATTTGCGATGAATGAAGATATTTACCATTCACCACATCGAAAGAGGAACTCATCCACAAAATTTTTCCAAGTTTTATGCAAAACTACAAGAAGCACGTTTGGCTAAGCGAATGGGCTATATCGGCTGCCAAAAGCAAGTCAATGATCCCAATGCAACTATTCAAAATTCAATTCCTGGTCAGTTGATTTCCCACAAATTGATGGACACAGTCATGAATCCAGACGAAGTGGTCAATTATCCAACTGAATTTTTGAATTCTCCCGATTTGCCTTTTCACTTTATAGTCCAGGGAATATAGGAATGACTCAATGATAAAGTCCAAAATCATGCTATCGAGATGCAAAAAATGTGGTCGGGTAGAAGAAAAAATTCTAAGAAACATAGCGTTTTTTGCATCTTTCCAGCTGGTGCAGAACATAACCTAAAAAAATCGGAAACAGTCGAAAAAGAGGTTTTTCGCATTTATAAAAAAAACAAAGCAATATACAAAAAAAAGTTAAATTAGAAAGTTGTAGAGAATAAAAATATCTATCGAATGACACTTGCTTGATACAATTTCGTTGGTTATAGCCCGGGGAAATTGCGAAATTGCATCGAAAATCGTCGTTTTTTGTTTTCGCTGTGAACGGTACAATTTTTATTATAATTATTTGTAACTAACACATACTGTTACCTCTGCCAAGTAGAAAATGAGTATTTTTCAAAAATTGAAAAAAATTTAAAATTGCGTCTTTTAGAGCGAATTTTCGGAAAAAAGGTCTTTTTTTAAATCGCTCATTGCCCAGGATTGGGATGGCCTAGAGAAACAAACCGGGGCTTAAATTCTTCATAAAGGATTGTACTATCATGTGTCGTAAGAAAAATTTTGTTTTATCTCTTTATAACCTCAAATAAAATCAATAAAAATCAAGTTGCTACATTGCAAGGGGAACTGCATATTAATTGTTATTTACTTACTTGTTACATTGTAAAGGACACTGTATTGTTACCATTTTTACATACTTAGATGTAATGATTGTAATTTTAATTTTTGTCATGTAATTTACTTTTTTCGTTACAAAATTTTTTCATTCATTGCATAACATTGTATGCTTCAACATTAAATAGTTTAGTGAAGTATTTTGTTCTTATGGAATTGGTGTTCGAATTACGATTTTATAATTTTTTACGTAATAAGTAAGGTATGTAGTAATTTTTTATATAGCTACAAATGCGTTTTTAGTCTTTCATAAAATTTTTTAACAGCGATCATGGCATCACCCTCCAAGGAAATATGTTTATTATGCGAGAGCATTGTCGAAGGAAAGGATAAGCGACGCGTTAGAGAAAAAGCTATCGCTTCTTTAATTGAAGCCAGCAAAAAAAGAAGAGATCGGAAGTATTTGCGAATGAACGGTAAACTCTTCATAACTATTCACAAAAACTGTCATTCATATTATCTGAAAGAATCGAACATCAATGCAGCACAAAAACACGCTACTGATACAGTTTCCAAAAGAAGAAAATTATGCCCCGATGCTAAGTTTTTCGATTTTTCTTCATTTTGTTTTCTCTGCGGGGCTGACGCTGTAAACGATACGCGGAAAAAAGTCGCATTTGTTTCCAGCGATGACATAAAAGATAGTTTAGTAAATGAATTGAAGTCTAGAGAAAAAAATGATTATAATGAAGCAATTGAGCGTCGTTTGATAAACGTTTCCAATTTAAGAGAAAAGGGGGCTCGTTACCATGCAAAATGTTTATCTCATTTTTATGTATCTCGCAAATCGAACAGTTCTGACTCATCTTTTGAAATACATCCTGTCATTACGCAAGTTAAAACGCACATATTAAACAATACCGACGACTCTCAATTTTCATTGAAAGAAATTTTAGATAGCATATTAATTATTATTTACTTACTTGTTACATTTTAAACGATAGCATTACAGCAGAAAAGGATGCAGATTCGTTAATAGAAGAACTGCAATACAATTGCCACAAACCATGAAATCTGTCGTTATTGGTCAAGATATAGATCTCCTTGTTTTATTGACGCAATTAACTCCACCAGAAAATCAGATTTACTTTTTTAAACAAGGTCGAGGCGCTGGCAAAGATCAATGGCATTCCGGTGGATGTAGGAAGCATGGCTTGAAATGTTCAAGTATTTGTTCCAAATGCGACGAGGAGAATTGTAATAATTTCGATACAGAACAAGACGACAATCAAATGTTACAAAACTTGTAAAAAAATTTATGAATGAAAAAATAAAAGTATACTTATTTTAATTTTATAGTTCCTTCTGTATTTAAATTCCTAACTTTATTTATGCCAAAACCATGAATGTTGTAATAAAAATGAAATAATAAAAAATATTAATGAATATAAAAACTACCTGACAAAAGTCATAAGTTTGGCATTATTGGCAGTTTCGAAGAGATAAAACAAAATTTTTCTTACGACACATGATAGTACAATCCTTTATGAAGAATTTAAGCCCCGGTTTGTTTCTCTAGGCCATCCCAATCCTGGGCAATGAGCGATTTAAAAAAAGACCTTTTTTCCGAAAATTCGCTCTAAAAGACGCAATTTTAAATTTTTTTCAATTTTTCAAAAATACTCATTTTCTACTTGGCAGAGGTAACAGTATGTGTTAATTACAAATAATTATAATAAAAATTGTACCGTTCACAGCGAAAACAAAAAACGACGATTTTCGATGCAATTTCGCGATTTCCCCGGGCTATAACCAACGAAATTGTATCAAACAAGTGTCATTCGATAGATATTTTTATTCTCTACAACTTTCTAATTTAACTTTTTTTTGTATATTGCTTTGTTTTTTTTATAAATGCGAAAAACCTCTTTTTCGACTGTTTCCGATGTTTTTTAGGTTATGTTCTGCACCAGCTGGAAAGATGCAAAAAACGCTATGTTTCTTAGAATTTTTTCTTCTACCCGACCACAGTTTTTGCATCTCGATAGCATGGATATGTGTTTTTCCGTACTTTCCCTGGACTATTAAACGCCTTCAATTTCCGATTCGGCTTGCCTTTGCAATGACAATTAACATTGGAAATTTGCGGAATCAATTTAGAGTATCCGTGCTTCTCACACGGCCAACGTTGGCAAACCATCAGCTATGTTCGTATACGGAGAAGACGGCAAAACGAGACACATTGTTTATAGTAAGGCATTGCAATGAACAACAAAACATTTCAAAAATTTAATTCATATCTAATCCTATTACAATTACCATTGAACTCGAAATAACTGATATAAAAATTTTGATCCAATCTTTTTTTTAATTTCAGGCAGGAAAGAAAGAGAAAGGCAGAAAGTCTGCTGAGTCAGCTAGTAGTAATAAATAAAAATTGAAATCAATCAATCCTCATTTAATAAATCTTTACAAATATTTTTAAAAGGAAGTTTTAAATGACTTTTATCATCAATAGATGACAATATTTTTGATTGAAATTGCTGCTTTATAAATCGGACTTATTTCGCTACACTCAACATACATAACACAATCGGTAAGTACCACATCGCATCCCTTTTTTCACAAGTCATTAAACCGTCACTCTGCTACAAATTAAATGCAAAACGAATAAAATATTAAATAAAATATAAAATTACCATTACAAAATAAGATTCACTGAGAAGGCAAAAGAAAAAAACATGTTCAATAAAGGCTGCATGAAAACTCCGCGAAATGAACTCGTCTAAATCTTATTAAGGAATTCAATTTCGTGACTCTTTTGACTGATTGCCTCGCAAGATTTAAATTCATAAAATCGCAATTTGAAAAGGCACAAGTCATTTATATTTACATGAATTTATATACCTCTACATACATTTCCATATTTTCTTCGTTTTTTTCATTATTATTTTTGAGAGACGAGATTCTTTCACTTTTATGAAGTATCTGCTTTCGTGCTCGAAAGTTAAAATTGCTTTGAATAAAAAGTATAGGGAAAGAATAAAAAACCCATGATTTATTAAATGGCTATATGTAAAAAAGGGTGACATGGAAAATGGATGTAAAAAGGACGGCATTTATTCAAATTTAAATTATGCCCTTTTTTCGTTGCTGGTAGATTTGCTATTTTTAGCTTTTAATGGACATCAAAGGGGACCCTGCCCACTGATGGAAAATTAATTCGAATTTTAATGGATAAGCGAAGATTTAATATAATGATTAAATAAAGGCGATATTTTTCTATTTATTTCCGATTTACTTTAAAGAAAATAAATGTCTCTGATAAGACAATGCACAGACGTGTTTCAATTTGGTATGCTGATAAAGTAGCTGAAAGCATTACTTTTTCTATAATGAGCAGATTAAATTTTTATCATATAAAATTCTCTATTCCGATATCTTGATACTAGGTAATGGTTAAGACCCAACAAACCATCGAGGGTTTTTACGAACTTTGCAATGAATAACACAAACCAAAAAATGAATTAATTCCTAATCAAATTCAATAAGTTATTCGTTATGTATTAATCGAGATAGAAATTATCTTTTCTATCATACGATTTAGATGAAGAATTTAAATTAGGATAAAGTGCTCATAAAGACGATGCAAAATAGATACCGTACTAAAAAATTTAATTGATTCCTCAATGAATACTTTTTACTCGTTCAAAAGTACTCGATTCCTAGAGAATTTTTGAGTACTTTTTTTGACATTTTGACATAGAATAAAAACAGCCAAATTTGGCATCCCTTGCCGGTGCGCCGTGCCCACTCTCTTGGCCTATCATATATACTAAATTGCTTTGATATTACTGATAACTTTCTACGAAGGGTCGCCTTATACCTGCGACCTCCCGAGTAAAAATAAAAACCGGCCTTACAAAGGGCGAACACCGGCCGCTTGGCTTTTTAAGGGGCATATGATGGCCGTAGAGTTTTTAACCATTTTTAATGGGAGCACATACGGCCTTACGACGGCCAAATTTGACCAAAAGGTATAAAAGGCCAAGTACTGAGCTGTAGAAACGGGCATTCGACGGGAAATTTAAGCCAAAAAAAGAATCTGCACCAAATGTATTGTTGAATGTGTTTTATAGGAACTTCATCATTTTCGTTATGTACAATGGTTCTTTCGATTTATCCTACTTAAAGACATCGATGCACAAGAGAAACGAGCTCGCGAGTCGTCGGTTTGTTGTACGTGAAGTGTGTGGTGCGTGTTGATTTATATTTTAGTGGGAAATTTTGTTATTTAACGGCTTGAAAAAAAAACCAACCGAAAAAAAATCAAACATTTAATTGCAGTGAAATATATTTTCTTATAGGAGGGCGAATATCCACGTTGCTGCCACTGTACCACCGTCGTATACCCGTAATAGCAACCATACGGCCGCCGTACCACCGTCGTATGGCCGTTATTGGAACTGTAAGGCCGTTGTTTCACCGTCAATCGCCCCCCGTACGGCCGTACTGTCCTGCAACGAGCCTTCTGTTAACCGCCAGATGGCCGAGGACTATGTTTCAATCACAGTCGGCATTTGCCCGTTCTAAGGCCATCATTTATTTTTACTCGGGCTGCCTTAGCATATGCATTAGTCGATTACTAGCTGGGACAGATTACAAATATGAAGCTTACATGGGATATAAATTCAAAACTATAAAGGCCCGTTTACATCCCAAACGCAAAGTGGAAACATAAATTGGAGTACTTTTATCGCACAGAAATTTGCATGCTTCTCTCTGTGTTGGTGAATAGAGAGGGAAGGTTAGAAATTTCTATGCGATAAAAGTGTTACAATTTGCGTTTCCACTTTGCGTTTGGGATCTAAAAGGCCCCAAATTCTCCTAAATTGAAGCAGAAAAATACATATATGTATAAAGCGTTTATATAGAAAATATTCACGATTGAGATAAACTTGCAGTTAGCTTGAATTGTGAGTTGAATGCAAATTGTACTCGGTACTCTATTCTACCCTATAAGTAATCAAATTAGTAAAAGTGCTCGGTCAAAAGTATCGAGTACTGATATGAGTAGATTCGAAAGCCAAATATAAAGAATCGAGTACAGATACTTTCATTAATAGAGCTGACGTTGTAGAGGTCGAAACGGCAAGTTGATGAGAATGCTAGTTGGCGACTCTACGTTAGAATGCTGCGTATCGAGCAATGCAGCAGCATCATGGTGCGAAAGGTGATACAAAGAGCACCTGTAAAAGAAAGAAAATCCCATACACTACAGGGTAGCCGTTAAAAACATCACAAGCCATTACTAGCGTAGCGTAGCTACACCCTGGCAAAAAAACAGATCTGATTTTTACCCTGAAGCAGGCAATGAGAGTGTTGAATTCAAAATTCAATTCAACACTACGATATAGATCGTGTAAAATAGCCCAGCCAGAGCAGAACTTCACAAAGCCATGAGAGAAAGGTACAACAAATAAATTTCCACTATAATCAAGGTGAATTTGGAGAAGGGTACCATCTGGCCTGGTAATTTTTTTGTGAAAAAACGAAGCTTAGAAGTTACCCTTTGTACAGACAGTCGTTCACGTTGTTTAAGTCATGGTGCAATATCTAGTAGTAAGAGCTTGGTTTGAAGAACAGTAGAGTATAAGATAGGTTAGGAAGGATCTAAACGTGATCAGGAGGGAGAAACCGTTAGAGATAGTAATTCGAGTTTCGGTTGTAGCATCAAAGGCTGTACAAGATGCTTTCACCCAGATTGAATGGTCGGGGCAAATGCTGGCGTGCACTGCAATAAAACTGAAACAAAGTAGGTACTCTTCGGACTCGCCCTCGTAGATTAATATAGAAGAGCGTGAATTTGAAGTAATACGATCTTAGGTCAATAATAACTGACAAGAGCAAGGACGAATAAACGGATCCTAGCCTGCTTTCGATAACCGGGAACGGGGATATTCCCACATAGCCGGCAACATCGCTGGAGACTACTCAATTTGATCTGTCTTGAAGTGGAGAAATCCGCTATATGCGCTGAACTGAGGCGAAGATCGAGTGACCTCTTGGGTTGTAGGAAGAAATTCCAAAAGCAACATTACTACCTATAGATTGTATGCCCGCGAAGATCTTACGCCCGATTTACAAACTTTCGTGCAACAGAGAGAAAAGCATACAAATTTCTGTGCAATAAAAGAGCTCCAGATCTGCACTTCCACTTTGACTTTGGGATGTAAATAGGGCCTTATAATTTAAGCCTCTGTGAAGATACAAGAGAGATAATCTGGGTATTGAGAAACCACGGGCTGGATTTGCATAGTACACGGATGGCTTCAAATTTGAGAGAGGTGTGGTCGCCGAGAACTGGTAGAGTTTAGTAGAGCGTTCAGCTTAGGCCTTCTAGTTATTGACTTTCAAGTAGAAGTATACGCTATTTTTTCATGCAACTATTAAAACTTAAGACAGCCGTTAGTCCGGGGAAATTAGCATTTCAACGAGACAAAATTCCAAAATTGCTGAAAATTGGTCCACAGGGACTCTTTAAGACAACAATTTCGGAATCGCAAAAAAAGCATGGCCGCCGGAGATATCACTTTTTGGCAAAAAAATCACTCAAAAACTGTTTTTTTCGAAAAATGTTTTTGATCAGTCAATACGAAACTTTATTGCCTGCAAAAAAGCCCTCCTGTCATTTTTTCGAAAACCCAACCCTTTCGAAGTTAGTCAAGGTCAAAGTTTCCAAAAATCACTTTTCGGCCAAAAAATACTTTGAATAATTCGGAAAGTTTAAGGTTTTCGAAAAAATTTCAAGAGGGGTATTTTGTAGGCAATAATGTTTCGTATTGACTGACGAAAACAAATTTCGAATAAAAACAGTTTTGAGTGATTTGTTGGCCAAAAAGTGATATCCCCGGCGGCCATGTTTATTTTTTGTGATTCCGAAATTGTTTTCTTAAAAAGTCCCAAGGGAGCTGTGGACCAATTTTGTCTGTGAGGGGGAATGGGAAACCTTATTCGTACAAGACTCAGGCGATGTTTCTATCGGCCTGGAATCGGTTAGTGGGGACACCCGCTAATTTGGTGATAAGGATCCTAGATGATCGGACTTGGATGAAATATATCTATCACTTAAGGACTATACCCTTTCCTTGGTGAACTCCAAGCAGTTTCGGTCTGGACACTGATTGGTTGGGTCACCGGACACTCTGTTCTAAATTTACACCAATGGAGGATCGGAATCGGAAGGGCAGAGGACCCAACCTGCAGGCTCCGCCTCTAGGGGGCGAATCTTCTTCTTTCGTTCTTTGTCGCTGTCGCACGAGAGTGAGGACCAGTCTCTGTGCAATCTCACTTCACCAAACAAGTCTGAGCGAAAAAACTTTAGGCATACTTTTGAGCCTGTTCAAGCCGTCTGGCCTACAAATTTGAGAAATAGCGGGCCGTTGTACTTTCTAGACTCGATACATCCTTAAAGGAAAGAAAACGGATGACTAAGTGAGTGAGTAGATTGAGGTATGCTACTGTAGGATGGGCCTTTAGCTGATATAGTTTAAGATTGAGATCGAGAAAAATTTTGTTTATTTAAATTTTCGAGACAAACTTCAGGATATTATTTGCGAGACGAGGTGACGTTCATTTACAATTTTTTATCTTAGGTTCATAATGTGCTTTTCATAATATGTACACTGTAACGAAAAAACTGTATAACTCTGAAACCGTTATTGAACTATCATTAACATTAAATGTGATTAACATCTGGTTTCCACTCGAAGTGTACATGCTATATTATGGCTGAAAATGATGTTAGCATAATTTCCAATTTTCTCATAATTTCTAGTTATCCTGTCTGCATTTCAAGGATTTTTACGTGTTTCCATTACGGAAGCTCATAAATTTTAATAGGTTTCATTTTGCTACGTGGCAAGGTATATCATCAGCCCAGAAAAATGAAAATACTTCCACTACTGCAGGTGTTCCGACCTCCTTCCATCTTTCACCACTTCAACACTTCATCAGACAGTCTGCAGTTCCATCAAAGGTTATTTTACGCTAGAAAATAAGAACACTGCGTTCAGTCCGCTCCAGGTAATATCTAAATGGAATAACAATAATTTTTTTTATCATAATATCATTTTCTCTTGAATGCAATAAATTATGTTTCGTTTTGTGTACATCTTCTCGGTTCGTTTTTGGGGGAGCTGATGATGGTGAGAATAAAATAAAGGAAATTCATTAACTTGGTGATTTGCGGATGTCCTCCAGAGTTCAATGTTTGCTTAAGGATGTTGTGCTCGTACATTAATATTATGATTGGTTACAAGAAAACGAGAAATTCGGGTTAAACCCACAGGCCTTAGGCTAGCATTGAGTGCTTCGGGTATTTGTTCGAGTATTTATTGTTTATCTACGTTTTGATGAGTTTATTTTCGATTAAGACTTTAAATTATTTTTGAAGTTAAAAGTATTTATTTAAGTTTGATAATACTTGAAGGTGGATTTGAATCAATTTCAATAGATCAATTGAAATGTCCCTTTAAGAATCACTAAGGTATGATGAAACGAAAGTATTAAAGGTTTAATTTGGAAACTTTTGAAGATTTTGTATTTAAAGCGTAAAATCGATGTTATAGCAGAAGATAAAACATTTATTTTTTAGGCCTAGATTGTTTCACTGAAATTATATACTTGAGTGATTATATGGTCTCGATGATATGGTGATGATTGAGGAGGGCTTAATTGAGATGAATGCAAAACCACTTTATATTAAATTATTTATATTTAATTAGGTACTAGCAAAACCCCGCGTGCGTTGCAACGCCTTGCAATAAAAAAAGATTATGTGTGCGCAGTCCGCGGTAGGAAAAAGGTATAATGAAAAGGAGAACAAATCTGCAAAAACTTATTTTGGATATTTAAAAAAATTTAGAGTATGTTACAACTGTTTTAATATTCGATGATGTAAAATTGTGTACTACGTGCACAACAGACACCTAGCCAATATTCAGAATCTTCCGCATAGATTTTGCTAGGCCGTGGTATTAGACGCCCTGCGCAGAACTTCGTTCATGGCGCCCTCCTCCCCTCCAAATTATTTTTCCCAAAAAAAGCGACAAAAAAAGTAATCAATTTTGCAAATTTGGCCCAAAAATGCACAATTTGGTGCCCTAAAAAAGCTAATAAATACATTACACACACATTTTCTCTCTGTTTCTTTCATTTCGGCTTGAGACGAACAGAAGGGGCAAAAAAAAAATGCCCAGCTTATAATCAGACATGCAACAGAGGTTACGGAATTTTTTCAAAGAGCTTCAGGATAAACTAAGTATATGAATACTCCAATTCCAAAACTGCTTCCTTCCATTTTGAAAAATCAGTGAGGTTTTGGTCTCTAAACAGGCTCCTTTAACGAATCTGTTACCCATTTTATGGCTGAACTTGCTAAATGTATGTCCACCAAGCTGACAAACTGAAAAAAGTTGACCAGATTGGTTAAAAAAGTTTGTTTAGAGGTTGAAACCGCCATTGCTTTACCGATTTTTAAAAATGGAAGGAACCAGTTTTGGAATTGGAGTCTTCAATCTAGTGTTCTGGCGCTTTTTTACATTTCTCAAGGCAGGTTGTTCCCATAATAGCAATAGCTGGAGCAATAAAAACTTTACATTCAAAATTATTTTTTACATTTTAGTTCATCTATATATATAAAAATGAATGTGTGTATGTATGTATGTTCGCTATAGGCTCCTACACCGTGCAACCGATCTTAATGAAATTTTAACCATGTGCTATTTACAATCAAACTTAGAAAATAGGCTATTTTATTACTTTCTAAAGTCACTCCTAGATGGCGCTGTCATGGAGAGCTTCGTTGAAAATCATCGCAGAGATTTGAATTTTTGCATGAAGGTCCGTGGAGGTCTCCTATGATGCACCTCGACGCCCGATTTTCGAAATTCAAAATGGCCGCCGAAATATGACCAAAATTCAAAATTGCTGCAGAAATATGGTTGAATTTGCCAATTTTATTCCGATTCCAATGAAAGTGTGTATCTAGGGGTTTTTAAGGTCGCAAATAACGTATATTTGGTCAAAACTTATAAATTCAAAATGGCCGCGACAATATGGCCGACGAATTTGCAAATTGCGTTCCGATTCCCATGAAAATCGGTATCTGAGGTTTTTTAAGGTAGCAAATAAGGAATTTATGATCAGAACTTATAAATTCAAAATGGCCGCGTCAATATGGCGGACGAGTTTTGTTACTTTTGTACCGATTCCAATGAAAGTGGGTATCTATGAGTTTTTAAGGTCGCAAATAACGAATTTCTGGTCAAAACTTATAAATTCAAAATGGCTGACGAATTTGCAAATTGTGTTCCGATTCCAATTAAAATCGGTATCTGGGGTTTTTTAAGATAGCAAATAACCACTTTATGATCAAAATTTAAATTTAAAATGGCCGCACCAATATGGCCGACGAGTTTGAGAATTGTATTCCGATTCCAATTAAAATCGGTATATGGGAGTTTTTAAGGTAGTAAATAACGAATTTATGATCAAAACTTATAAATTCAAAATTGTGGGGCCTATATGGCGGAAGAATTTTGCTAAATAAGTGTCACATTTCCCGGTTAGCTGTATGTAGGTTGTTCAAGAGTTGGAAAATCGGAAAATCTTGACATTTTAGCTACAAATGGAAAACCATTGAATATAGTGCGTCCTGAAGCTCTCTAAGCAATCGGTTCAGAATTGATCAACAAAGTTTTTTTTGGAAAGATGGTAAGGAGAAACGAAAATGTGGGATGATTTATGTATAACGGATAAGAAGGAAAGAAACGGATAAGAAGGAAAGAATTTTTAGGTATAAGTTTAGGATTCTGCAATACGGGAAAACAAATAAAACCTGAGTCAGTGACATTGCAGATGAGAACCCAGGGGCCAAGCAATTGCAAGACATGTAATTTTTCTGCATTTTATTACATGTCTGGTAATGGACAATATTCGTCTGAAGTCACACCCCCTCAGTACGTGACTGCAAGCATATAATGTCCATCACCGTCAAAAGTCCATTTCTAAATCTGAAATTAGTAGATATAATCCTTTTATTTTTTTTTTCTTTCAGGATGTAATATTTTCCAACTATAAAAAATTTGTTTCATATGTCAATTTCTACTATTGGCTTATGGGAGCAGCATAGGCGCGCCGGGTCCCAACTAGTTTAAAATAAAAGTGTATATTTTAGTTTTTTTCAAACTATATATTTGATTGTGTACTTTTTAGTCTATTATATGTCTTCCGCCGTTTTATGGTGACCGCCATATTAGATTTATAATGACGTCACACAGCTTACTCGTCATACACTTTCATTTGATACCCACACCGATGACGTCGTATTGCCGCCATTTTGAATTTGGAATTACTCCACAACAGATAATAGTATTCTACTTGTCACCCCCTTGAATTTGATACCCATACCGAGCGCGTTGTAAAGAAAAAGGTAATCCGCCATTTTGTGTTGACCGCCATTTTGAATGTGAAATGACGCCATACAGCTAATTGTACTTGTCACACCCTTTCATATGAAAAGGGTAATCCCCCATTTTGGGTTGGCCGCCATTTTGTGTTTGCCGCCATTTTGAATTTGGAACGAAGCCACACAGCTAATAGCATTCTACTCGTCATACCCTTTCATTTGACACCCATACCGAATGTCTTGCAGAGAAAAAAATAATCCACCGTTTTGAATTTGGAATGACGCCACACAGCTAATAGTATTCTATTTGTAATACCCTTTCATTTGATACCCATGCCGGGGTCGTTGATCACAATAGCAAAATTCGGCCGCCCTTTTTGGGTAAGTAATGGACATCACCAATCGCTTTCTCGTACCCAGAAACCTCTATGTATAAATTTTCACCATCCTAGAACGTATATTATTATGGCTTTTATCAAATTTTTAACAAAGCTCTCTATGACAGCGCCCCTAGGAGTGATTTTTGAAAGTAGGCACCGATGCCAAAACCACTCTATTGATATAATTAATATGTGGTTAAATTTTTGTGGCGATCGCTTGAATGGTTTAGGAGTTATTAGTTAACCGGAACATACATACATACATCCATGATTCTCTTTCGATATTTTCAGATAATATTTACTACGTATACATGATGAGTTGAACCCAGGTTGAACCCAAGTTCAAATGCATGTAGACGTGAGTCGAGTTGAGATAAGGTCGACTGAACTCGACTCAGCTCTGCTACCTGGGTTGAGTTGAAATTATATATATAGACGAAAGTTCAGTAGTTGAGTGGTTGGATTTAGTTGACAGCAGCATCTCTGTGTTTTGTTTGTGATTTTTGTCGAATTTTGTCGATTGTCGGAAATTCAACTCAACTTCAACTCAACTATTCAACTCATCATGTATACGTAGTAATTATCGTTAATACGCTTCGAACGGCTCCTCAACTTCGTCTATATCCGTTTTGGTTCGTGCGATAACGTACGGAAAAAAATTACCATGTACGTACGCACATACGCACACACATAGTTTTTCTCAAAATTATGTCTAAAATGGTAGGATCCTTCAATCTTGAATTTCGGACCGATTACAATAACTTCTTTATAAACTGAGGAGTTAAAAATACTTAAGTGCAACTTTCAATAATTGCGCAAATTCCGTAAAATTTTTTTCAAATAATATGAAAGTTAATGATCTGAGCTGGATTACATTGTAAAAAGACCCCAACTATGATTAAAAGTCACAAAATATCTCATATCAGCAGAACGAACGAATTTAAACTTGATTTAGCCAAAGAATAAACTCCAAACTTCTCAAAAAGTTTTTTTCCCATCAATCAAATTAATTTTAACTAAAAGAGTTAGAAAAAAGAAACGCTCTTTCATTAAAGTTCCCCTCAAACATACCAAGTCTATTTTAGCTAAGGAAAGTAGGAAAAAAAAGGAATCCTTCAGCTCTTTACCTACCATAGAAAAGAATATGGCAGATGGTAGAACAAATTGAGCAGAATTTTTCTTTTTTTTAATTCGATTCGTTTTCAGTGCTTCAATCCTCCTCAACTCTATACTACACCAACACAAAAATGGGGTATTCTTTCCTTTCATCAACGAGCCCTCAATTTCCTTTCTTGATCCTCTTTAATCTTCACAGGGAAAGATTTTCTATAAAAGGAAAATCTCGTTCACTAGGAAAATCTTTTAACCAATAGGCGGGCAATAACTGTGAGAAAATGCCGGTGGCGGATACACGTGCACAGCTAGAACAAATCCCATCTTTCTTCCGTAGCAAATACATATGTCACACAGGATGCTGGATAAATGCCTAAAGCCATCACCTGTAAAGGGAATTGTGTTTCCTTTATGGCACTAAAGATTTATTTATATTTTTCTGATTAGTAGTTATCTAATTTGGCAAAGGATTATTTCAAATATGAGTGAGCAGGCGCTAATTGACATAAGATGGTATCATTCGGCTAAGGTAAGATGGTATCATTCGGCTGGTGTTTGCTTTGTTAATGGTGATTAAGTTGAGTTAATAAATCGGGTTTAGCTCTACTGAATAAATAAATCAAACAAAGGCTGGGAGAGCCTATGTGCACTTGCACAGCCAGTCATATACCCTGGTTACATGACGCTCGAAATTGATTTGAAACATATTTGAAATACATTTCGATCTTATGTAAACACAGATCGATTTGAAATAGGATTGACTCGATCCTATACAAAAAATTTCCTTGGTCGAATTGATATTGAATCAAGAATGTGCATGTAAACACAAATTGAAATTAGATCCAATTTAATTTTGACGTTTTTAGGTTACTTGGTTTTTTTTGTTTGGAAAAGTATTTTGTGTTGTCAAAAGTGCTTTTAATCATGATTAAACGAAAAACAGTGGTGGACATATTTTTAGGGACACCAAATAAAATTTTAGATTTAATGAGGTTTAATAAATTTCATTGACTGATACAGTGCAGATATCTGTCGGTAAGTAGTATTATTTTGTGTTCTTCAAAAGTACGTTGTGGGTGCCACTGTATATCGCTAGATTTTTTGGTGATTCCCCGCTTTTGTTTTCCATTTGTCAAAATAAGCTGGTTATATTTATAGCACTGTGTCTCTTCAGTATTATTTGCGAAAAATCACAATATTTTGAGCATATTTTGTGTTTTTAATATTCGAATATAATTCTTGTGATCATTTACCGAACGTAAGGAAAAGTGTGTGGTAATAGTAATAGTGTTATTCTAATAGTTAATCGTTTTAATAAAAAATGGGACGTGGAGCGAAAAATTGTTCACACGACCAACGTAAAATAATACGATCATTAAGAGAAGAAGGTAAATCGTTGAGAGAAATTGCCAGAATTATACAGTGCTCAAAGAATATGGTTAACAACGCCTTAAAACCGAGGAAGGAAAAAAGAAAAACTGGACCAAAACGCAAAACTAGTTCGCAAACAGATCGTATAATTGCGCGTTGTTCGAAACTTGGCCCATTCAAATCTTCTAATGATATCAAAAACGATCTTGGCCTTACTGTTAGTGCTCGCACGGTTCGTAGACGTCTGGAGGAGCAGAATATTTTTGGTAGAATAGCGGGTAAAGTCCCATATTTGAGTAAAAAAAAATGTAATAAGCAGACTAAAATTTGCCAAAGAGCATGAGGATTGGGTAGGCGTGGAAAAAATAAAAAAATGGAGAAATATTCTTTGGAGTGACGAATCCAAAGTTAATTTATTTGGATCAGACGGAAAAATTTATGTTAAAATCTTGTATTATTGCTTGTTTCTAAGGCTTTTTTGTAATTTTTGCAGACGTTTTGCAGAAATAGGTCCACCATTGTATATGGACAAATGAAGAAACAACATGCTTGCTTCTATTAAGATCCAAAATCTCTTGGGCTTCCTATTAGGAATATTTTGTATGGCAATAGTAAGCATGGCTATTAATTTCCAACTTTTTGGATAAATTAAAATAAATTTGGTAAAGTCTACTTCTTCTTATTTTCACAAGCTGATTATGTATTTTAAAAATTAACATTAAATTATTGAAATAAGCAGAAAAAGCTTGCAAAATTAAATTCTTCACTGTATTCCATTATTCCAACTTGGCATTTGTCATCTGTCAGTTTCAATCCTATTTGGATTGAATTTCAAATCAGTAACTCAATCGAGAAGAACCGAAAACACAGATCGTATTTCAAACCACTTTCAAGTCGAGCTTTCGATCGCCTCATGTAACCACCACGATAATAGAGTATATGACGAAAAAAATATCAAATATTATATGTACAAATTGGTTTTCTTATTTATTTACGTAAGCTTTATTCTCATCAATACAAACATCTTCAGAAATGTCATTAATAACATCTTAAATTCAAAGTATCACTTGAGATGTTCGCCTTGAATAACTGCATTGAAAGTAATATAGAACAGCGTCGAATCAAAGCCCGACACCATCTCGGTCCTTGCCCCAAGGCCCAATTCTATCACCTGCTCTCTTCCTAATATACGTTATATATAAAAACAACCTTCTCTCAACTCTCAGACCGCTTTAACATAATCCACAGACTCACTGATGGATAATGTAAGCTAAGCATGTGTCAGACTTTGTATTCACTAAGGACTACCATGTATTACAGAATCAATAAGGACATTGAACTCATTCTTGATTGGGGCTACAAGTTCAAGATTGTGCTGAATACAAGGCAGTTTAGTAAAACGGAACTGTCCAGCGATTTCTTAGAAGGTTCCTGCTTCAGCTTACAGTCCGGGCTAAACTCTACATTCGGCAAACGTAACTGTTAATCTGGACTGCCGTGCCGTCACTAGACAAGGTGCAAAACCTCTACTCTCTGATCATGGCACCTTTTGCTGTTTTGTAGACTCATTGATCTACCACCGCGATGGAACAATCTTTGCAAAATTAAATCGTCATTACCAAAGTGACGGTTCCACTAAAATTCCACCATCTTTTGCCTTCACGACAAAATTTGTTAGAAGACTTGTCGCCGGACTAACTTTGCAGTACACCTTTTCGCACATGCTCGACTGTGCAACAATCTGCCGTAGTCAGTATTTTCAAACTCGTTCAACACCCTCGAGTTCAAACGTAAAGTTCATTGCCATCTGCCTAAGTACCCTCAGAAGAAAGGGTGAAACTTTGCGAATTCCAACAATAATGCTTTTGTTCGAGATGGGCCCTTTTACACGACCGGACACCGAACAGACAAAACGAACGAACAAACTGGGGTTTATGGGAAAGAGGGTGAGAGAGGCGCCGGTTTTCCATCGTCCTCTCTCACCCTGTTCAGGCCACATAGAGTCCAGTCAAAATTACACCTGTAAACCTAAAACAACGGATATTGAAAGGAAGTCACTACAATATTGATGAAATCATTACCTTTTTGTCCATCTCCAAAGCAAACTCCAAGGAAAAAAAGGTGGCCATCACGGCAGCAATCAATACCTGAAAAACATAAAAAAAATCAAAAAAAAGAAATAAATTCAAATAAAAATACTTACCTGACAACTCCGAAATTCATGTCAACGATAAAACCCCTCCAGCACATCGAAGCTTCACCTAAAAACATATAAAATATAATTGAAAATTAAAATAAAGTCTAAATAAAAATTATACCTACCCATAACAACCGAAGTGTCACTTGCACCAACACATTGCCAACTTTACTCAGCAAGTTAAAGGGGGCACTTAGTCAGCAAAGGCAAAGCGTCGCCCCACCACAATATTGCCCCGACAGATTGCTATGGCTATTGTCAGCAGAGAAATAAATATCGGGGCACGCTGATCAGAAATTCAGATTGCATTCGGCCTTCTATCCGACTTGAAGTAGAAGGAACTCCAGCTACAAGCTAGTGATCTCAAAACTTTGGTTCTATCAGTCGTCCTGAAACTGATAGAAAATTCTACTAAATATCAGTGTACTGACCTGATATACAAATTTGGCTCTATCAGTCGTCTTGAAACTGATAGAAATTTCTACTAATATCAGTGTACTGACCTGATATAAAAATTTTGGTTCTATCAGTCGTCCTGAAACTGATAGAAAATTCTACTAAATATCAGTGTACTGACCTGATATACAAATTTGGTTCTATCAGTCGTCTTGAAACTGATAGAAATTTCTACTAATATCAGTGTACTGACCTGATATAAAAATTTTGGTTCTATCAGTCGTCCTGAAACTGATAGAAAATTCTACTAAATATCAGTGTACTGACCTGATATACAAATTTTGGTTCTATCAGTCGTCCTGAAACTGATAGAAAATTCTACTAAATATCAGTGTACTGACCTGATATACAAATTTGGCTCTATCAGTCGTCTTGAAACTGATAGAAATTTCTACTAATATCAGTGTACTGACCTGATATAAAAATTTTGGTTCTATCAGTCGTCCTGAAACTGATAGAAAATTCTACTAAATATCAGTGTACTGACCTGATATACAAATTTGGTTCTATCAGTCGTCTTGAAACTGATAGAAATTTCTACTAATATCAGTGTACTGACCTGATATAAAAATTTTGGTTCTATCAGTCGTCCTGAAACTGATAGAAAATTCTACTAAATATCAGTGTACTGACCTGATATACAAATTTTGGTTCTATCAGTCGTCCTGAAACTGATAGAAAATTCTACTAAATATCAGTGTACTGACCTGATATACAAATTTGGTTCTATCAGTCGTCTTGAAACTGATAGAAATTTCTACTAATATCAGTGTACTGACCTGATATAAAAATTTTGGTTCTATCAGTCGTCCTGAAACTGATAGAAAATTCTACTAAATATCAGTGTACTGACCTGATATAAAAATTTTGGTTCTATCAGTCGTCCTGAAACTGATAGAAAATTCTACTAAATATCAGTGTACTGACCTGATATACAAATTTGGCTCTATCAGTCGTCTTGAAACTGATAGAAATTTCTACTAATATCAGTGTACTGACCTGATATAAAAATTTTGGTTCTATCAGTCGTCCTGAAACTGATAGAAAATTCTACTAAATATCAGTGTACTGACCTGATATACAAATTTGGTTCTATCAGTCGTCTTGAAACTGATAGAAATTTCTACTAATATCAGTGTACTGACCTGATATAAAAATTTTGGTTCTATCAGTCGTCCTGAAACTGATAGAAAATTCTACTAAATATCAGTGTACTGACCTGATATACAAATTTTGGTTCTATCAGTCGTCCTGAAACTGATAGAAAATTCTACTAAATATCAGTGTACTGACCTGATATACAAATTTGGTTCTATCAGTCGTCTTGAAACTGATAGAAATTTCTACTAATATCAGTGTACTGACCTGATATAAAAATTTTGGTTCTATCAGTCGTCCTGAAACTGATAGAAAATTCTACTAAATATCAGTGTACTGACCTGATATACAAATTTGGTTCTATCAGTCGTCTTGAAACTGATAGAAATTTCTACTAATATCAGTGTACTGACCTGATATAAAAATTTTGGTTCTATCAGTCGTCCTGAAACTGATAGAAAATTCTACTAAATATCAGTGTACTGACCTGATATACAAATTTGGCTCTATCAGTCGTCTTGAAACTGATAGAAATTTCTACTAATATCAGTGTACTGACCTGATATAAAAATTTTGGTTCTATCAGTCGTCCTGAAACTGATAGAAAATTCTACTAAATATCAGTGTACTGACCTGATATACAAATTTGGTTCTATCAGTCGTCTTGAAACATAGAAATTTCTACTAATATCAGTGTACTGACCTGATATAAAAATTTTGGTTCTATCAGTCGTCCTGAAACTGATAGAAAATTCTACTAAATATCAGTGTACTGACCTGATATACAAATTTTGGTTCTATCAGTCGTCCTGAAACTGATAGAAAATTCTACTAAATATCAGTGTACTGACCTGATATACAAATTTGGTTCTATCAGTCGTCTTGAAACTGATAGAAATTTCTACTAATATCAGTGTACTGACCTGATATAAAAATTTTGGTTCTATCAGTCGTCCTGAAACTGATAGAAAATTCTACTAAATATCAGTGTACTGACCTGATATACAAATTTGGTTCTATCAGTCGTCTTGAAACTGATAGAAATTTCTACTAATATCAGTGTACTGACCTGATATAAAAATTTTGGTTCTATCAGTCGTCCTGAAACTGATAGAAAATTCTACTAAATATCAGTGTACTGACCTGATATACAAATTTGGCTCTATCAGTCGTCTTGAAACTGATAGAAATTTCTACTAATATCAGTGTACTGACCTGATATAAAAATTTTGGTTCTATCAGTCGTCCTGAAACTGATAGAAAATTCTACTAAATATCAGTGTACTGACCTGATATACAAATTTGGCTCTATCAGTCGTCTTGAAACTGATAGAAATTTCTACTAATATCAGTGTACTGACCTGATATAAAAATTTTGGTTCTATCAGTCGTCCTGAAACTGATAGAAAATTCTACTAAATATCAGTGTACTGACCTGATATACAAATTTGGTTCTATCAGTCGTCTTGAAACTGATAGAAATTTCTACTAATATCAGTGTACTGACCTGATATAAAAATTTTGGTTCTATCAGTCGTCCTGAAACTGATAGAAAATTCTACTAAATATCAGTGTACTGACCTGATATACAAATTTTGGTTCTATCAGTCGTCCTGAAACTGATAGAAAATTCTACTAAATATCAGTGTACTGACCTGATATACAAATTTGGTTCTATCAGTCGTCTTGAAACTGATAGAAATTTCTACTAATATCAGTGTACTGACCTGATATAAAAATTTTGGTTCTATCAGTCGTCCTGAAACTGATAGAAATTTCTACTAAATATCAGTGTACTGACCTGATATACAAATTTGGCTCTATCAGTCGTCTTGAAACTGATAGAAATTTCTACTAATATCAGTGTACTGACCTGATATAAAAATTTTGGTTCTATCAGTCGTCCTGAAACTGATAGAAAATTCTACTAAATATCAGTGTACTGACCTGATATACAAATTTGGTTCTATCAGTCGTCTTGAAACTGATAGAAATTTCTACTAATATCAGTGTACTGACCTGATATAAAAATTTTGGTTCTATCAGTCGTCCTGAAACTGATAGAAAATTCTACTAAATATCAGTGTACTGACCTGATATACAAATTTGGCTCTATCAGTCGTCTTGAAACTGATAGAAATTTCTACTAATATCAGTGTACTGACCTGATATAAAAATTTTGGTTCTATCAGTCGTCCTGAAACTGATAGAAAATTCTACTAAATATCAGTGTACTGACCTGATATACAAATTTGGCTCTATCAGTCGTCTTGAAACTGATAAAAATTTCTACTAATATCAGTGTACTGACCTGATATAAAAATTTTGGTTCTATCAGTCGTCCTGAAACTGATAGAAAATTCTACTAAATATCAGTGTACTGACCTGATATACAAATTTGGCTCTATCAGTCGTCTTGAAACTGATAGAAATTTCTACTAATATCAGTGTACTGACCTGATATAAAAATTTTGGTTCTATCAGTCGTCCTGAAACTGATAGAAAATTCTACTAAATATCAGTGTACTGACCTGATATACAAATTTGGTTCTATCAGTCGTCTTGAAACTGATAGAAATTTCTACTAATATCAGTGTACTGACCTGATATAAAAATTTTGGTTCTATCAGTCGTCCTGAAACTGATAGAAAATTCTACTAAATATCAGTGTACTGACCTGATATAAAAATTTTGGTTCTATCAGTCGTCCTGAAACTGATAGAAAATTCTACTAAATATCAGTGTACTGACCTGATATACAAATTTGGCTCTATCAGTCGTCTTGAAACTGATAGAAATTTCTACTAATATCAGTGTACTGACCTGATATAAAAATTTTGGTTCTATCAGTCGTCCTGAAACTGATAGAAAATTCTACTAAATATCAGTGTACTGACCTGATATACAAATTTTATTCTATCAGTCGTCTTGAAACTGATAGAAATTTCTACTAATATCAGTGTACTGACCTGATATAAAAATTTTGGTTCTATCAGTCGTCCTGAAACTGATAGAAAATTCTACTAAATATCAGTGTACTGACCTGATATACAAATTTTGGTTCTATCAGTCGTCCTGAAACTGATAGAAAATTCTACTAAATATCAGTGTACTGACCTGATATACAAATTTGGCTCTATCAGTCGTCTTGAAACTGATAGAAATTTCTACTAATATCAGTGTACTGACCTGATATAAAAATTTTGGTTCTATCAGTCGTCCTGAAACTGATAGAAAATTCTACTAAATATCAGTGTACTGACCTGATATACAAATTTGGCTCTATCAGTCGTCTTGAAACTGATAGAAATTTCTACTAATATCAGTGTACTGACCTGATATAAAAATTTTGGTTCTATCAGTCGTCCTGAAACTGATAGAAAATTCTACTAAATATCAGTGTACTGACCTGATATACAAATTTGGTTCTATCAGTCGTCTTGAAACTGATAGAAATTTCTACTAATATCAGTGTACTGACCTGATATAAAAATTTTGGTTCTATCAGTCGTCCTGAAACTGATAGAAAATTCTACTAAATATCAGTGTACTGACCTGATATACAAATTTGGCTCTATCAGTCGTCTTGAAACTGATAGAAATTTCTACTAATATCAGTGTACTGACCTGATATAAAAATTTTGGTTCTATCAGTCGTCCTGAAACTGATAGAAAATTCTACTAAATATCAGTGTACTGACCTGATATACAAATTTGGCTCTATCAGTCGTCTTGAAACTGATAGAAATTTCTACTAATATCAGTGTACTGACCTGATATAAAAATTTTGGTTCTATCAGTCGTCCTGAAACTGATAGAAAATTCTACTAAATATCAGTGTACTGACCTGATATACAAATTTGGCTCTATCAGTCGTCTTGAAACTGATAGAAATTTCTACTAATATCAGTGTACTGACCTGATATAAAAATTTTGGTTCTATCAGTCGTCCTGAAACTGATAGAAAATTCTACTAAATATCAGTGTACTGACCTGATATACAAATTTGGCTCTATCAGTCGTCTTGAAACTGATAGAAATTTCTACTAATATCAGTGTACTGACCTGATATAAAAATTTTGGTTCTATCAGTCGTCCTGAAACTGATAGAAAATTCTACTAAATATCAGTGTACTGACCTGATATACAAATTTGGCTCTATCAGTCGTCTTGAAACTGATAGAAATTTCTACTAATATCAGTGTACTGACCTGATATAAAAATTTTGGTTCTATCAGTCGTCCTGAAACTGATAGAAAATTCTACTAAATATCAGTGTACTGACCTGATATACAAATTTGGCTCTATCAGTCGTCTTGAAACTGATAGAAATTTCTACTAATATCAGTGTACTGACCTGATATAAAAATTTTGGTTCTATCAGTCGTCCTGAAACTGATAGAAAATTCTACTAAATATCAGTGTACTGACCTGATATACAAATTTGGCTCTATCAGTCGTCTTGAAACTGATAGAAATTTCTACTAATATCAGTGTACTGACCTGATATAAAAATTTTGGTTCTATCAGTCGTCCTGAAACTGATAGAAAATTCTACTAAATATCAGTGTACTGACCTGATATACAAATTTGGCTCTATCAGTCGTCTTGAAACTGATAGAAATTTCTACTAATATCAGTGTACTGACCTGATATAAAAATTTTGGTTCTATCAGTCGTCCTGAAACTGATAGAAAATTCTACTAAATATCAGTGTACTGACCTGATATACAAATTTGGCTCTATCAGTCGTCTTGAAACTGATAGAAATTTCTACTAATATCAGTGTACTGACCTGATATAAAAATTTTGGTTCTATCAGTCGTCCTGAAACTGATAGAAAATTCTACTAAATATCAGTGTACTGACCTGATATACAAATTTGGCTCTATCAGTCGTCTTGAAACTGATAGAAATTTCTACTAATATCAGTGTACTGACCTGATATAAAAATTTTGGTTCTATCAGTCGTCCTGAAACTGATAGAAAATTCTACTAAATATCAGTGTACTGACCTGATATACAAATTTGGCTCTATCAGTCGTCTTGAAACTGATAGAAATTTCTACTAATATCAGTGTACTGACCTGATATAAAAATTTTGGTTCTATCAGTCGTCCTGAAACTGATAGAAAATTCTACTAAATATCAGTGTACTGACCTGATATACAAATTTGGCTCTATCAGTCGTCTTGAAACTGATAGAAATTTCTACTAATATCAGTGTACTGACCTGATATAAAAATTTTGGTTCTATCAGTCGTCCTGAAACTGATAGAAAATTCTACTAAATATCAGTGTACTGACCTGATATACAAATTTGGCTCTATCAGTCGTCTTGAAACTGATAGAAATTTCTACTAATATCAGTGTACTGACCTGATATAAAAATTTTGGTTCTATCAGTCGTCCTGAAACTGATAGAAAATTCTACTAAATATCAGTGTACTGACCTGATATACAAATTTGGCTCTATCAGTCGTCTTGAAACTGATAGAAATTTCTACTAATATCAGTGTACTGACCTGATATAAAAATTTTGGTTCTATCAGTCGTCCTGAAACTGATAGAAAATTCTACTAAATATCAGTGTACTGACCTGATATACAAATTTGGCTCT
Organism: Thereva nobilitata; assembly: GCA_963855945.1. Lineage (NCBI taxonomy): Eukaryota > Metazoa > Arthropoda > Insecta > Diptera > Therevidae > Thereva > Thereva nobilitata. The sequence goes on from OY979694.1 coordinate 22,224,342, forward strand.
ATCAGTCGTCTTGAAACTGATAGAAATTTCTACTAATATCAGTGTACTGACCTGATATAAAAATTTTGGTTCTATCAGTCGTCCTGAAACTGATAGAAAATTCTACTAAATATCAGTGTACTGACCTGATATACAAATTTGGCTCTATCAGTCGTCTTGAAACTGATAGAAATTTCTACTAATATCAGTGTACTGACCTGATATAAAAATTTTGGTTCTATCAGTCGTCCTGAAACTGATAGAAAATTCTACTAAATATCAGTGTACTGACCTGATATACAAATTTGGCTCTATCAGTCGTCTTGAAACTGATAGAAATTTCTACTAATATCAGTGTACTGACCTGATATAAAAATTTTGGTTCTATCAGTCGTCCTGAAACTGATAGAAAATTCTACTAAATATCAGTGTACTGACCTGATATACAAATTTGGCTCTATCAGTCGTCTTGAAACTGATAGAAATTTCTACTAATATCAGTGTACTGACCTGATATAAAAATTTTGGTTCTATCAGTCGTCCTGAAACTGATAGAAAATTCTACTAAATATCAGTGTACTGACCTGATATACAAATTTGGCTCTATCAGTCGTCTTGAAACTGATAGAAATTTCTACTAATATCAGTGTACTGACCTGATATAAAAATTTTGGTTCTATCAGTCGTCCTGAAACTGATAGAAAATTCTACTAAATATCAGTGTACTGACCTGATATACAAATTTGGCTCTATCAGTCGTCTTGAAACTGATAGAAATTTCTACTAATATCAGTGTACTGACCTGATATAAAAATTTTGGTTCTATCAGTCGTCCTGAAACTGATAGAAAATTCTACTAAATATCAGTGTACTGACCTGATATACAAATTTGGCTCTATCAGTCGTCTTGAAACTGATAGAAATTTCTACTAATATCAGTGTACTGACCTGATATAAAAATTTTGGTTCTATCAGTCGTCCTGAAACTGATAGAAAATTCTACTAAATATCAGTGTACTGACCTGATATACAAATTTGGCTCTATCAGTCGTCTTGAAACTGATAGAAATTTCTACTAATATCAGTGTACTGACCTGATATAAAAATTTTGGTTCTATCAGTCGTCCTGAAACTGATAGAAAATTCTACTAAATATCAGTGTACTGACCTGATATACAAATTTGGCTCTATCAGTCGTCTTGAAACTGATAGAAATTTCTACTAATATCAGTGTACTGACCTGATATAAAAATTTTGGTTCTATCAGTCGTCCTGAAACTGATAGAAAATTCTACTAAATATCAGTGTACTGACCTGATATACAAATTTGGCTCTATCAGTCGTCTTGAAACTGATAGAAATTTCTACTAATATCAGTGTACTGACCTGATATAAAAATTTTGGTTCTATCAGTCGTCCTGAAACTGATAGAAAATTCTACTAAATATCAGTGTACTGACCTGATATACAAATTTGGCTCTATCAGTCGTCTTGAAACTGATAGAAATTTCTACTAATATCAGTGTACTGACCTGATATAAAAATTTTGGTTCTATCAGTCGTCCTGAAACTGATAGAAAATTCTACTAAATATCAGTGTACTGACCTGATATACAAATTTGGCTCTATCAGTCGTCTTGAAACTGATAGAAATTTCTACTAATATCAGTGTACTGACCTGATATAAAAATTTTGGTTCTATCAGTCGTCCTGAAACTGATAGAAAATTCTACTAAATATCAGTGTACTGACCTGATATACAAATTTGGTTCTATCAGTCGTCTTGAAACTGATAGAAATTTCTACTAATATCAGTGTACTGACCTGATATAAAAATTTTGGTTCTATCAGTCGTCCTGAAACTGATAGAAAATTCTACTAAATATCAGTGTACTGACCTGATATAAAAATTTTGGTTCTATCAGTCGTCCTGAAACTGATAGAAAATTCTACTAAATATCAGTGTACTGACCTGATATACAAATTTGGCTCTATCAGTCGTCTTGAAACTGATAGAAATTTCTACTAATATCAGTGTACTGACCTGATATAAAAATTTTGGTTCTATCAGTCGTCCTGAAACTGATCGAAAATTCTACTAAATATCAGTGTACTGACCTGATATACAAATTTGGTTCTATCAGTCGTCTTGAAACTGATAGAAATTTCTACTAATATCAGTGTACTGACCTGATATAAAAATTTTGGTTCTATCAGTCGTCCTGAAACTGATAGAAAATTCTACTAAATATCAGTGTACTGACCTGATATACAAATTTGGCTCTATCAGTCGTCTTGAAACTGATAGAAATTTCTACTAATATCAGTGTACTGACCTGATATAAAAATTTTGGTTCTATCAGTCGTCCTGAAACTGATAGAAAATTCTACTAAATATCAGTGTACTGACCTGATATACAAATTTGGTTCTATCAGTCGTCTTGAAACTGATAGAAATTTCTACTAATATCAGTGTACTGACCTGATATAAAAATTTTGGTTCTATCAGTCGTCCTGAAACTGATAGAAAATTCTACTAAATATCAGTGTACTGACCTGATATACAAATTTTGGTTCTATCAGTCGTCCTGAAACTGATAGAAAATTCTACTAAATATCAGTGTACTGACCTGATATACAAATTTGGCTCTATCAGTCGTCTTGAAACTGATAGAAATTTCTACTAATATCAGTGTACTGACCTGATATAAAAATTTTGGTTCTATCAGTCGTCCTGAAACTGATAGAAAATTCTACTAAATATCAGTGTACTGACCTGATATACAAATTTGGTTCTATCAGTCGTCTTGAAACTGATAGAAATTTCTACTAATATCAGTGTACTGACCTGATATAAAAATTTTGGTTCTATCAGTCGTCCTGAAACTGATAGAAAATTCTACTAAATATCAGTGTACTGACCTGATATACAAATTTGGTTCTATCAGTCGTCTTGAAACTGATAGAAATTTCTACTAATATCAGTGTACTGACCTGATATAAAAATTTTGGTTCTATCAGTCGTCCTGAAACTGATAGAAAATTCTACTAAATATCAGTGTACTGACCTGATATACAAATTTTGGTTCTATCAGTCGTCCTGAAACTGATAGAAAATTCTACTAAATATCAGTGTACTGACCTGATATACAAATTTGGCTCTATCAGTCGTCTTGAAACTGATAGAAATTTCTACTAATATCAGTGTACTGACCTGATATAAAAATTTTGGTTCTATCAGTCGTCCTGAAACTGATAGAAAATTCTACTAAATATCAGTGTACTGACCTGATATACAAATTTGGTTCTATCAGTCGTCTTGAAACTGATAGAAATTTCTACTAATATCAGTGTACTGACCTGATATAAAAATTTTGGTTCTATCAGTCGTCCTGAAACTGATAGAAAATTCTACTAAATATCAGTGTACTGACCTGATATACAAATTTGGTTCTATCAGTCGTCTTGAAACTGATAGAAATTTCTACTAATATCAGTGTACTGACCTGATATAAAAATTTTGGTTCTATCAGTCGTCCTGAAACTGATAGAAAATTCTACTAAATATCAGTGTACTGACCTGATATACAAATTTGGCTCTATCAGTCGTCTTGAAACTGATAGAAATTTCTACTAATATCAGTGTACTGACCTGATATAAAAATTTTGGTTCTATCAGTCGTCCTGAAACTGATAGAAAATTCTACTAAATATCAGTGTACTGACCTGATATACAAATTTGGCTCTATCAGTCGTCTTGAAACTGATAGAAATTTCTACTAATATCAGTGTACTGACCTGATATAAAAATTTTGGTTCTATCAGTCGTCCTGAAACTGATAGAAAATTCTACTAAATATCAGTGTACTGACCTGATATACAAATTTGGCTCTATCAGTCGTCTTGAAACTGATAGAAATTTCTACTAATATCAGTGTACTGACCTGATATAAAAATTTTGGTTCTATCAGTCGTCCTGAAACTGATAGAAAATTCTACTAAATATCAGTGTACTGACCTGATATAAAAATTTTGGTTCTATCAGTCGTCCTGAAACTGATAGAAAATTCTACTAAATATCAGTGTACTGACCTGATATACAAATTTGGCTCTATCAGTCGTCTTGAAACTGATAGAAATTTCTACTAATATCAGTGTACTGACCTGATATAAAAATTTTGGTTCTATCAGTCGTCCTGAAACTGATAGAAAATTCTACTAAATATCAGTGTACTGACCTGATATACAAATTTGGCTCTATCAGTCGTCTTGAAACTGATAGAAATTTCTACTAATATCAGTGTACTGACCTGATATAAAAATTTTGGTTCTATCAGTCGTCCTGAAACTGATAGAAAATTCTACTAAATATCAGTGTACTGACCTGATATACAAATTTGGCTCTATCAGTCGTCTTGAAACTGATAGAAATTTCTACTAATATCAGTGTACTGACCTGATATAAAAATTTTGGTTCTATCAGTCGTCCTGAAACTGATAGAAAATTCTACTAAATATCAGTGTACTGACCTGATATACAAATTTGGTTCTATCAGTCGTCTTGAAACTGATAGAAATTTCTACTAATATCAGTGTACTGACCTGATATAAAAATTTTGGTTCTATCAGTCGTCCTGAAACTGATAGAAAATTCTACTAAATATCAGTGTACTGACCTGATATACAAATTTAGTAGATAAGCAATGCCGGTTCTGGCGCAAAATCCCATAAGGTTTAACACAGGGGGTCTAAATTCACATTTTCCGCCATCTTGGATTTTCTTTGCTGTGCCAATTGGTTGTGACGTCACAAACAGTAGTGCAATGATGATGATGACGTCATCAAGGTTGTTGTTGTATGGCTGAATGGGTACGGGGTACGGGTACTGAGTACTGTGTGGAGTACGGGTACGGAGTACGGGTGCGGGGTACGGGTACGGTACGGAGTACAGGTGTGGGGCCAGACGTCACGTGATAAGACGTCACCTGTCGCGAGAATTTGATAATGCTGCAAGTGTTGCGAATTAAATTATGATGACGTCATCGGTTGTTGTAAGGCTGAAGGGGTACGGGGTAGGGGTACGGGTACGGAGTAAATGGTTTTTGTCGGCCGGTTAGCCCAACGCCGCGTGATAAGACGTCACCTGCCGCGAGAATTTGTTAATGCTGCAAGTGTTGCGAAATTAAAAAGTCAAAGTTGTGCTGCTTGGGCTTTGCTGGGATTTGAACCTGGGGCATCGGTAGATTAAGAGACCTGTATCGCAGCCTCGAGGCTATCGAGGCTTCTGTGTGTTCTTATTCAATTTGTGTATACAAGCGCTGGGCAATCTAAAAATAGAATTTTTATTTTCCTTCGACCATGCTGCCCGTGGCCCTGATAAAAAATTTTACCTAGCAGAATGTCTTAACAGATAAACAAAAACAACAAGACTCGGTCCAGCCTCAACATCTGTTTTCGTTCTTTACAACAACAACAACAGCAAAAGCTTTTTTCATACAAACAACTCAGGTCTTCGCAAATGACTGGTGATTAATTTGGGTCTGCTGATAAGAACAGCGCTTGAAAAATAATACATACCTTGGTGTCGCTGAGACCTTTTGTTTTGTTTGTATGATAAATTTATGCATAAGGTTTATACAATTGCAGCATATGCATTATAAATATAGAATTATTACAAAGACAATTTTGATCTGGCGCAACCTTCAAATGGATTCCATATCTAATATACATTAGACATATGTATGTAGGTGTAAAAATTCGAAAGTCTTCCATGCTGCGAAAGTTTATTGAAATAAACATACGTAAGTTTGCTCCATATATTGAAATTGATATGCAGCGAATTTAGTGGACCAGCTTCATAAAAATTAACATAGACAAATTTTGATCAGGTGCAAGTCTTTTGAAACCGACAAGGCCGTTCCTTATCTAATATATTAAATATATGTGACATTATTTCATCATTTGTCTTTATTCTGATTTTTTATTTAGCTAACTGATATTGCACAACAACGTATGATGAGTATGAATGAACTTTAATAATTGGTTAGGCCTTCTATGAGTAAACCCTCCGGGGATGCACCTGTGTAAACAAAGTGATATAACATTGATTGAATTTGTCACAGCATTAAAACATGAATCATGATGGATCTATCTAACCAGCTCTGGAGGTAAAAATTTGCAGCGTTAGCAGTTTTTTACCTGCACATATGAAACAAAGTTGTGGGTTGGAAATTTTATTCACCAGCAGTTTGATTGTTAAAAGGAGAGTGGAAGCAAGATTCCCATCAGTTCTTCGAGTGCTTTAAAAGTGATCAGTTTAAAGTTAAAATATCTCTTGCGAATGAATTAATTAGCAGTGCCCCTGCTGCTGCTGTTTCACGATCGTTGATTGGATATGAATGAAAAAATGCTTATACAGCTTTATACAAATTTTCTATTCATAATATAATTCACATGTGAGAAGGTGAGCATCCACTATAAAAGCTGAGTGCAAGTTAGATTATCTGCTCACTCCGCGTATTCAAAGTGAATAGTAAACACATTGTGCAATTGAAAGTTATAACCTATAATAATTGTACAGTTAATGAAAATGGCTCCAGTGAGTAAATTAATTGATAGTGCTAAATCGGCTTTTAGTGCTGCACAAAATAACTGTGAACTAATAGAACAAGCTATTAAAGAGTGCGGTGTGAGTTTAAGGTTTTTGAATCGATTTTTAAAGAATATCACATCGACAAGCGAGCGTCATCACGTGGGTAATGGTATAAACCTCATACAAGGCTACCGCACCAAACTGAAACATTTGCAGTTAGCGAAAGGTGCAGGCTTCCCAAAAAAACGAACCAATTGGAGTTCAACCAGAGTGAAATGGATAGATGTACAATCAGCCTTTAACAATCGGTATGGAGAACTTTTGTATATGAATATTTTTTCATTTTCTCATTTTATAGTATTAGAACGGGTGTTATCACCAATATTGTACATAAGGATCCAGGGGGGTTCTTAGATGACTGCAGTGGATTTTTCAGGCGACATATTAGCAACGTTTTGAAGCACGAACCCACCCTCAAAGTGAATGCTGTGTTTTGTGGTGAATTTAAAATCATCAAGGCGGATGAGGAGGTGTTTGAATTCAAGTATATGAATACAAAGAATGCCCCCATATACCGAAACACAGATATTAATACATGGTTTGAGCAAAATGTCCGAGATCTGGTGATTAAAAAACTGGAAGAGTTCCAAGAAAAGGATAGTGGCTGGGCTTTATCAGCAATAATCAACTTGGCTATTAACATTAACAAGTTCACACCTCAGCTAGGATCTTCTTATATTGAGCTGCCACGACAAATTATGCTTAAAAAGGCCTGCATCAACATTCAAAATGAGGACAACGCTTGTTTCGCCTGGGCCGTGGTTTCAGCATTGCATCCAGTTGAGGAAGATTCATATCGTGTGACAAAGTACCCTCACTATTCCAACGTTCTGAACATCAAAGATATTGTATTTCCGATGACAATGAAGCAGATCCCTCGATTTGAGAGGCAAAATAATCTGTCGGTGAATGTATACATTTTAGAAAAAGTGAAGAAAGACAATTTTAAAGTCCTACCAATATATCTAACTAAGGAGAAGAAGGAGAAGCATGTGAACTTGCTAATGATACAGAATGTTTATTATGCTGAAGATGCTAAAGGGAAGGAGAAAGAGGAAGAGGATGAGCAACCCATCAGATACCACTTCGTTTGGATCAAGAACCTCTCCCGGCTGCTATCATCACAGCTGTCGAAAAATGATCATCAAAAATACTTTTGCGATCGCTGTCTCCACTACTTTTACTCATCCGATGCATTGCAGCAGCATCTAGAGAACTGCAAGAAGCTGAATGAATGCAGAATCCGGCTACCGAGGGAGGACCAAAAGGATGTTAGATTTTACAATTATAAAAATAAAGTACAAGCTCCGTTTGTTATTTACGCAGATTTAGAATGTCTATTGGTAGAATGTGCGGATAGAAATAAGTATCAAAATCATATACCATGTAGTGTGGGCTTTTATGTTAAGTGTTCATATGACCCCACGCTATCGTTTTTCAGGTCTTACCGTGGTGAGGATTGCATTGAGTGGTTTGTACGTGAATTGGAGAAGTTTGCTAAAGATGTAGAAACCGTTTTTCTTCACCCGCTCCCCATGGACACGATGACTGCACAAGAGATTGAGTTTTTTGAGTCCGCCTCACTCTGTCATATATGTGAGAAACCATTTACGACAGATGATAAGAAGGCGCGCGATCATTGCCATCTAACAGGTAAGTACAGAGGTCCAGCACATGAGGGGTGTAATATAAACTTTAAAGATAGTCACACCATCCCTATTATTTTTCACAACCTTAGCGGTTACGATTCTCATTTTATAATTAAAAATATAGCTTCCGATCTCCAAGGTCGCGTCGATCTCCTGCCTATTAACAAAGAACGGTACATCTCATTCACAAAGCATTTAGATGAATATTCGATCAAATTTAGATTCATTGATTCCTTTAAATTCATGGCAAGTAGCCTTGATACTCTATCCTCTTATTTAAACAGTTATCACATTTTACAATCACAATTCCCAAATTTATTAGATAAACAGTTTAATTTGCTAACACGGAAAGGGGTATATCCCTACGATTATTTTAATAGCACATCCAAATTTGTAGAGACCAAACTTCCTGATATTTCTCAATTTTATAATAAATTAAATGACACAAATATTAGTCAAGAAGATTATACACATGCCTGCAATATTTGGAATGAATTCGATATTCAATGCTTAGGCGAATATTCCGACTTATATTTAAAGACAGATGTCCTACTCTTGGCAGATGTTTTTGAACAATTCCGTGAAAGCTGTAACCAAACGTATGGACTAGATCCTGCTCACTATTATACGCTTCCAGGTTATACTTGGGATGCCATGTTAAAATATACTGACGTTACATTAGAACTATTAACTGATATAGATATGCTCATGTTTGTCGAGAGAGGTATTCGTGGCGGCCTTAGCCAATGCTCGAAACGATATGCAAGGGCCAACAATAAATACATGGTGGACCATAATCCATCCCTTGAGTCAGTTTTCCTCATGTATAATGATATTAATAACCAATATGGCTGGGCGATGTCTCAACTTCTACCTCACAGCGGCTTCAAGTGGGTGGAAAATGTAGATAGCTTTAATGTTGAAGACGTGCCCGATGATTCGTCTACAGGTTACATTTTGGAAGTGGATCTAGAATATCCCCATGAAATTCATGACCTCCATAGAGATCTCCCTTTTTGCCCCGATCATAAAGCACCTTCTGGTTCAAAACAGAGTAAACTTTTAGCTACTGTTGAGAATAAAATAAAATATGTTTTACATTGCAGAAATTTAAAACAAGCACTCCTTCACGGATTAAAATTAAAGAAAATTCATAAAATTCTTCAATTCAGTCAATCTACGTGGCTCAAATCATACATTGATCTCAACACGCGTCTTCGGGCATTAGCTAAAAACGATTTCGAGAAAAATCTCTTTAAACTTATGAATAATGCAGTGTTTGGTAAAACCATGGAGAATGTTAGGAAACATAGTATTGTTAAGCTGGTAACCAAATGGTTGGGAAGATACGGTGCTGAAGCACTCATTTCAAAGCCCGAATTCAAAGCATCAACAATTTTCAATGAGAACCTGGTAGCCATTGAACTTAAAAAAACTGAAATTTATTTTAATAAGCCCATATATGTAGGTATGTGTATTCTAGACTTGGCTAAGACTTCAATTTACGATTTCCATTATAACTACATGATCCCTCAATTTAATTCCAAGTGTACAGTTTGCTACACTGATACAGATTCCCTCATTTATGAAGTTACCTGCCCCGATTTATATGAAATAATTAAACGCGATTGCCATACCCATTTCGATACAAGTGACTATCCACCCAATAACATCTGGGGCATCCCTCTAGTTAATAAAAAAGTGCTGGGTTTCATGAAAGATGAAAATAATGGTAGCATAATGACAGAGTTTGTTGGTCTAAGGTCAAAGATGTATGCGGTCCGGGTAGATGGTGAAGATAACAGCAAAAAATCCAAAGGTGTGAAAAGAAACATAGTCAAAAATCGAATTACTTTTAATGATTATAAAGACTGTTTGGATAAAAATATAGAGAAAATAGTACACCAAAATTTAATTCAGAGTCAAAAACATCAGGTAAGCACAGTCACGCAGTCCAAAATCGCGCTAAGCCCACATGATAACAAGAGATATTTAATGAAGAATTCCTATGAAACGTTACCGTGGGGTCATTATAGTATTATGGATGTAGATTAATTGCATAGCAGATTAATATAAATTAGGTTAACATATATAAATATAAGAGCATATTATAAGAAATAAAAACTGGAATTTAATCAATAATTTACCCATAAGATTGATGTTTGATGGTTTAAACTATTAACGGTTTTATGTCTGGACTTGTTACATTACAGGGTTACTAGTGTTATTGGATGATTGAAAATTGAAGTATAAATGTGGGTAGTCCTAATGATCAATGAATTGGAATGTTTTTGATAAAATGTAGTTATATATGACGATTTATGTGTGGGGTACTAAAAATTAAGCATATGAATACTTCAGCTTTTAATGGTATTATAATTGTAATTTAAATATCTGTAATAAATAAACACATTTTATATCAATAAATTTCATAATCATATTTTTATTTTGTTTTTCTTCTAATCCACCATAACTATAATCAATTTCAATTTTAATATCAAGATGTCACTGAAAATATTTATCAACCAATCCACCAGATAAATTATAGATTTTATCAGCTCCAGGTAACAGGTAGACAGATCAGGCCAGACCAGCCTGCCTGTATAGCTGTGTAGCTGTCTACCTGTTTAGCTGTATAACTGTGTGGCTGTCTACCTGTATAGCAGTGCAGCTGCAACTGCATACATTCCGTGCACTCAAACATAATGATTGTAAGTTACTGCACTATATCGAGCGAGGTATGGATTTATATACTGGTGTCGGTACACTGATTTGGTGTTGGTGTGACATCGTGATGGTGCACCGGTGTTGGCGTTGGTGCACCGGTGTTGGCGTTGGTGCACCGGTGATGGTGTTGGTGCACCGGTGATGGTGTTGGCGCACCGGTGATGGTGTTGGTGCACCGGTGTTGGTGTGACGCCAATGTTGGTGCACCGGTGTTGGTGCACCGTACCAGGTAGACCAGATATACCAGGTAGACCAGGTAGACCAGGTATACCAGGTAGACCAGGTAGACCAGGTATACCAGATAGACCAGGCCACTTTCGATGAGTGTGTATGCACGATCAATTACCTAGAAAACCTTGGAAAAATGCGTGTTGCATTATAAATCTAGATGCGTCATCTGGTCTACCTGGTCTACCTGGTCTATCTGGTCTACCTGGTATATCTGGTCTACCTGGTACGGTGCACCAACACCGGTGCACCAACATTGGCGTCACACCAACACCGGTGCACCAACACCATCACCGGTGCGCCAACACCATCACCGGTGCACCAACACCATCACCGGTGCACCAACGCCAACACCGGTGCACCAACGCCAACACCGGTGCACCATCACGATGTCACACCAACACCAAATCAGTGTACCGACACCAGTATATAAATCCATACCTCGCTCGATATAGTGCAGTAACTTACAATCATTATGTTTGAGTGCACGGAATGTATGCAGTTGCAGCTGCACTGCTATACAGGTAGACAGCCACACAGTTATACAGCTAAACAGGTAGACAGCTACACAGCTATACAGGCAGGCTGGTCTGGCCTGATCTGTCTACCTGTTACCTGGAGCTGATAAAATCTATAATTTATCTGGTGGATTGGTTGATAAATATTTTCAGTGACATCTTGATATTAAAATTGAAATTGATTATAGTTATGGTGGATTAGAAGAAAAACAAAATAAAAATATGATTATGAAATTTATTGATATAAAATGTGTTTATTTATTACAGATATTTAAATTACAATTATAATACCATTAAAAGCTGAAGTATTCATATGCTTAATTTTTAGTACCCCACACATAAATCGTCATATATAACTACATTTTATCAAAAACATTCCAATTCATTGATCATTAGGACTACCCACATTTATACTTCAATTTTCAATCATCCAATAACACTAGTAACCCTGTAATGTAACAAGTCCAGACATAAAACCGTTAATAGTTTAAACCATCAAACATCAATCTTATGGGTAAATTATTGATTAAATTCCAGTTTTTATTTCTTATAATATGCTCTTATATTTATATATGTTAACCTAATTTATATTAATCTGCTATGCAATTAATCTACATCCATAATACTATAATGACCCCACGGTAACGTTTCATAGGAATTCTTCATTAAATATCTCTTGTTATCATGTGGGCTTAGCGCGATTTTGGACTGCGTGACTGTGCTTACCTGATGTTTTTGACTCTGAATTAAATTTTGGTGTACTATTTTCTCTATATTTTTATCCAAACAGTCTTTATAATCATTAAAAGTAATTCGATTTTTGACTATGTTTCTTTTCACACCTTTGGATTTTTTGCTGTTATCTTCACCATCTACCCGGACCGCATACATCTTTGACCTTAGACCAACAAACTCTGTCATTATGCTACCATTATTTTCATCTTTCATGAAACCCAGCACTTTTTTATTAACTAGAGGGATGCCCCAGATGTTATTGGGTGGATAGTCACTTGTATCGAAATGGGTATGGCAATCGCGTTTAATTATTTCATATAAATCGGGGCAGGTAACTTCATAAATGAGGGAATCTGTATCAGTGTAGCAAACTGTACACTTGGAATTAAATTGAGGGATCATGTAGTTATAATGGAAATCGTAAATTGAAGTCTTAGCCAAGTCTAGAATACACATACCTACATATATGGGCTTATTAAAATAAATTTCAGTTTTTTTAAGTTCAATGGCTACCAGGTTCTCATTGAAAATTGTTGATGCTTTGAATTCGGGCTTTGAAATGAGTGCTTCAGCACCGTATCTTCCCAACCATTTGGTTACCAGCTTAACAATACTATGTTTCCTAACATTCTCCATGGTTTTACCAAACACTGCATTATTCATAAGTTTAAAGAGATTTTTCTCGAAATCGTTTTTAGCTAATGCCCGAAGACGCGTGTTGAGATCAATGTATGATTTGAGCCACGTAGATTGACTGAATTGAAGAATTTTATGAATTTTCTTTAATTTTAATCCGTGAAGGAGTGCTTGTTTTAAATTTCTGCAATGTAAAACATATTTTATTTTATTCTCAACAGTAGCTAAAAGTTTACTCTGTTTTGAACCAGAAGGTGCTTTATGATCGGGGCAAAAAGGGAGATCTCTATGGAGGTCATGAATTTCATGGGGATATTCTAGATCCACTTCCAAAATGTAACCTGTAGACGAATCATCGGGCACGTCTTCAACATTAAAGCTATCTACATTTTCCACCCACTTGAAGCCGCTGTGAGGTAGAAGTTGAGACATCGCCCAGCCATATTGGTTATTAATATCATTATACATGAGGAAAACTGACTCAAGGGATGGATTATGGTCCACCATGTATTTATTGTTGGCCCTTGCATATCGTTTCGAGCATTGGCTAAGGCCGCCACGAATACCTCTCTCGACAAACATGAGCATATCTATATCAGTTAATAGTTCTAATGTAACGTCAGTATATTTTAACATGGCATCCCAAGTATAACCTGGAAGCGTATAATAGTGAGCAGGATCTAGTCCATACGTTTGGTTACAGCTTTCACGGAATTGTTCAAAAACATCTGCCAAGAGTAGGACATCTGTCTTTAAATATAAGTCGGAATATTCGCCTAAGCATTGAATATCGAATTCATTCCAAATATTGCAGGCATGTGTATAATCTTCTTGACTAATATTTGTGTCATTTAATTTATTATAAAATTGAGAAATATCAGGAAGTTTGGTCTCTACAAATTTGGATGTGCTATTAAAATAATCGTAGGGATATACCCCTTTCCGTGTTAGCAAATTAAACTGTTTATCTAATAAATTTGGGAATTGTGATTGTAAAATGTGATAACTGTTTAAATAAGAGGATAGAGTATCAAGGCTACTTGCCATGAATTTAAAGGAATCAATGAATCTAAATTTGATCGAATATTCATCTAAATGCTTTGTGAATGAGATGTACCGTTCTTTGTTAATAGGCAGGAGATCGACGCGACCTTGGAGATCGGAAGCTATATTTTTAATTATAAAATGAGAATCGTAACCGCTAAGGTTGTGAAAAATAATAGGGATGGTGTGACTATCTTTAAAGTTTATATTACACCCCTCATGTGCTGGACCTCTGTACTTACCTGTTAGATGGCAATGATCGCGCGCCTTCTTATCATCTGTCGTAAATGGTTTCTCACATATATGACAGAGTGAGGCGGACTCAAAAAACTCAATCTCTTGTGCAGTCATCGTGTCCATGGGGAGCGGGTGAAGAAAAACGGTTTCTACATCTTTAGCAAACTTCTCCAATTCACGTACAAACCACTCAATGCAATCCTCACCACGGTAAGACCTGAAAAACGATAGCGTGGGGTCATATGAACACTTAACATAAAAGCCCACACTACATGGTATATGATTTTGATACTTATTTCTATCCGCACATTCTACCAATAGACATTCTAAATCTGCGTAAATAACAAACGGAGCTTGTACTTTATTTTTATAATTGTAAAATCTAACATCCTTTTGGTCCTCCCTCGGTAGCCGGATTCTGCATTCATTCAGCTTCTTGCAGTTCTCTAGATGCTGCTGCAATGCATCGGATGAGTAAAAGTAGTGGAGACAGCGATCGCAAAAGTATTTTTGATGATCATTTTTCGACAGCTGTGATGATAGCAGCCGGGAGAGGTTCTTGATCCAAACGAAGTGGTATCTGATGGGTTGCTCATCCTCTTCCTCTTTCTCCTTCCCTTTAGCATCTTCAGCATAATAAACATTCTGTATCATTAGCAAGTTCACATGCTTCTCCTTCTTCTCCTTAGTTAGATATATTGGTAGGACTTTAAAATTGTCTTTCTTCACTTTTTCTAAAATGTATACATTCACCGACAGATTATTTTGCCTCTCAAATCGAGGGATCTGCTTCATTGTCATCGGAAATACAATATCTTTGATGTTCAGAACGTTGGAATAGTGAGGGTACTTTGTCACACGATATGAATCTTCCTCAACTGGATGCAATGCTGAAACCACGGCCCAGGCGAAACAAGCGTTGTCCTCATTTTGAATGTTGATGCAGGCCTTTTTAAGCATAATTTGTCGTGGCAGCTCAATATAAGAAGATCCTAGCTGAGGTGTGAACTTGTTAATGTTAATAGCCAAGTTGATTATTGCTGATAAAGCCCAGCCACTATCCTTTTCTTGGAACTCTTCCAGTTTTTTAATCACCAGATCTCGGACATTTTGCTCAAACCATGTATTAATATCTGTGTTTCGGTATATGGGGGCATTCTTTGTATTCATATACTTGAATTCAAACACCTCCTCATCCGCCTTGATGATTTTAAATTCACCACAAAACACAGCATTCACTTTGAGGGTGGGTTCGTGCTTCAAAACGTTGCTAATATGTCGCCTGAAAAATCCACTGCAGTCATCTAAGAACCCCCCTGGATCCTTATGTACAATATTGGTGATAACACCCGTTCTAATACTATAAAATGAGAAAATGAAAAAATATTCATATACAAAAGTTCTCCATACCGATTGTTAAAGGCTGATTGTACATCTATCCATTTCACTCTGGTTGAACTCCAATTGGTTCGTTTTTTTGGGAAGCCTGCACCTTTCGCTAACTGCAAATGTTTCAGTTTGGTGCGGTAGCCTTGTATGAGGTTTATACCATTACCCACGTGATGACGCTCGCTTGTCGATGTGATATTCTTTAAAAATCGATTCAAAAACCTTAAACTCACACCGCACTCTTTAATAGCTTGTTCTATTAGTTCACAGTTATTTTGTGCAGCACTAAAAGCCGATTTAGCACTATCAATTAATTTACTCACTGGAGCCATTTTCATTAACTGTACAATTATTATAGGTTATAACTTTCAATTGCACAATGTGTTTACTATTCACTTTGAATACGCGGAGTGAGCAGATAATCTAACTTGCACTCAGCTTTTATAGTGGATGCTCACCTTCTCACATGTGAATTATATTATGAATAGAAAATTTGTATAAAGCTGTATAAGCATTTTTTCATTCATATCCAATCAACGATCGTGAAACAGCAGCAGCAGGGGCACTGCTAATTAATTCATTCGCAAGAGATATTTTAACTTTAAACTGATCACTTTTAAAGCACTCGAAGAACTGATGGGAATCTTGCTTCCACTCTCCTTTTAACAATCAAACTGCTGGTGAATAAAATTTCCAACCCACAACTTTGTTTCATATGTGCAGGTAAAAAACTGCTAACGCTGCAAATTTTTACCTCCAGAGCTGGTTAGATAGATCCATCATGATTCATGTTTTAATGCTGTGACAAATTCAATCAATGTTATATCACTTTGTTTACACAGGTGCATCCCCGGAGGGTTTACTCATAGAAGGCCTAACCAATTATTAAAGTTCATTCATACTCATCATACGTTGTTGTGCAATATCAGTTAGCTAAATAAAAAATCAGAATAAAGACAAATGATGAAATAATGTCACATATATTTAATATATTAGATAAGGAACGGCCTTGTCGGTTTCAAAAGACTTGCACCTGATCAAAATTTGTCTATGTTAATTTTTATGAAGCTGGTCCACTAAATTCGCTGCATATCAATTTCAATATATGGAGCAAACTTACGTATGTTTATTTCAATAAACTTTCGCAGCATGGAAGACTTTCGAATTTTTACACCTACATACATATGTCTAATGTATATTAGATATGGAATCCATTTGAAGGTTGCGCCAGATCAAAATTGTCTTTGTAATAATTCTATATTTATAATGCATATGCTGCAATTGTATAAACCTTATGCATAAATTTATCATACAAACAAAACAAAAGGTCTCAGCGACACCAAGGTATGTATTATTTTTCAAGCGCTGTTCTTATCAGCAGACCCAAATTAATCACCAGTCATTTGCGAAGACCTGAGTTGTTTGTATGAAAAAAGCTTTTGCTGTTGTTGTTGTTGTAAAGAACGAAAACAGATGTTGAGGCTGGACCGAGTCTTGTTGTTTTTGTTTATCTGTTAAGACATTCTGCTAGGTAAAATTTTTTATCAGGGCCACGGGCAGCATGGTCGAAGGAAAATAAAAATTCTATTTTTAGATTGCCCAGCGCTTGTATACACAAATTGAATAAGAACACACAGAAGCCTCGATAGCCTCGAGGCTGCGATACAGGTCTCTTAATCTACCGATGCCCCAGGTTCAAATCCCAGCAAAGCCCAAGCAGCACAACTTTGACTTTTTAATTTCGCAACACTTGCAGCATTAACAAATTCTCGCGGCAGGTGACGTCTTATCACGCGGCGTTGGGCTAACCGGCCGACAAAAACCATTTACTCCGTACCCGTACCCCTACCCCGTACCCCTTCAGCCTTACAACAACCGATGACGTCATCATAATTTAATTCGCAACACTTGCAGCATTATCAAATTCTCGCGACAGGTGACGTCTTATCACGTGACGTCTGGCCCCACACCTGTACTCCGTACCGTACCCGTACCCCGCACCCGTACTCCGTACCCGTACTCCACACAGTACTCAGTACCCGTACCCCGTACCCATTCAGCCATACAACAACAACCTTGATGACGTCATCATCATCATTGCACTACTGTTTGTGACGTCACAACCAATTGGCACAGCAAAGAAAATCCAAGATGGCGGAAAATGTGAATTTAGACCCCCTGTGTTAAACCTTATGGGATTTTGCGCCAGAACCGGCATTGCTTATCTACTAAATTTTGGTTCTATCAGTCGTCCTGAAACTGATAGAAAATTCTACTAAATATCAGTGTACTGACCTGATATACAAATTTGGCTCTATCAGTCGTCTTGAAACTGATAGAAATTTCTACTAATATCAGTGTACTGACCTGATATAAAAATTTTGGTTCTATCAGTCGTCCTGAAACTGATAGAAAATTCTACTAAATATCAGTGTACTGACCTGATATACAAATTTGGCTCTATCAGTCGTCTTGAAACTGATAGAAATTTCTACTAATATCAGTGTACTGACCTGATATAAAAATTTTGGTTCTATCAGTCGTCCTGAAACTGATAGAAAATTCTACTAAATATCAGTGTACTGACCTGATATACAAATTTTGGTTCTATCAGTCGTCCTGAAACTGATAGAAAATTCTACTAAATATCAGTGTACTGACCTGATATACAAATTTTGGTTCTATCAGTCGTCCTGAAACTGATAGAAAATTCTACTAAATATCAGTGTACTGACCTGATATACAAATTTTGGTTCTATCAGTCGTCCTGAAACTGATAGAAAATTCTACTAAATATCAGTGTACTGACCTGATATACAAATTTTGGTTCTATCAGTCGTCCTGAAACTGATAGAAAATTCTACTAAATATCAGTGTACTGACCTGATATACAAATTTTGGTTCTATCAGTCGTCCTGAAACTGATAGAAAATTCTACTAAATATCAGTGTACTGACCTGATATACAAATTTGGCTCTATCAGTCGTCTTGAAACTGATAGAAATTTCTACTAATATCAGTGTACTGACCTGATATAAAAATTTTGGTTCTATCAGTCGTCCTGAAACTGATAGAAAATTCTACTAAATATCAGTGTACTGACCTGATATACAAATTTTGGTTCTATCAGTCGTCCTGAAACTGATAGAAAATTCTACTAAATATCAGTGTACTGACCTGATATACAAATTTGGCTCTATCAGTCGTCTTGAAACTGATAGAAATTTCTACTAATATCAGTGTACTGACCTGATATAAAAATTTTGGTTCTATCAGTCGTCCTGAAACTGATAGAAAATTCTACTAAATATCAGTGTACTGACCTGATATACAAATTTTGGTTCTATCAGTCGTCCTGAAACTGATAGAAAATTCTACTAAATATCAGTGTACTGACCTGATATACAAATTTTGGTTCTATCAGTCGTCCTGAAACTGATAGAAAATTCTACTAAATATCAGTGTACTGACCTGATATACAAATTTTGGTTCTATCAGTCGTCCTGAAACTGATAGAAAATTCTACTAAATATCAGTGTACTGACCTGATATACAAATTTTGGTTCTATCAGTCGTCCTGAAACTGATAGAAAATTCTACTAAATATCAGTGTACTGACCTGATATACAAATTTTGGTTCTATCAGTCGTCCTGAAACTGATAGAAAATTCTACTAAATATCAGTGTACTGACCTGATATACAAATTTTGGTTCTATCAGTCGTCCTGAAACTGATAGAAAATTCTACTAAATATCAGTGTACTGACCTGATATACAAATTTGGCTCTATCAGTCGTCTTGAAACTGATAGAAATTTCTACTAATATCAGTGTACTGACCTGATATAAAAATTTTTGTTCTATCAGTCGTCCTGAAACTGATAGAAAATTCTACTAAATATCAGTGTACTGACCTGATATACAAATTTGGCTCTATCAGTCGTCTTGAAACTGATAGAAATTTCTACTAATATCAGTGTACTGACCTGATATAAAAATTTTGGTTCTATCAGTCGTCCTGAAACTGATAGAAAATTCTACTAAATATCAGTGTACTGACCTGATATACAAATTTGGTTCTATCAGTCGTCTTGAAACTGATAGAAATTTCTACTAATATCAGTGTACTGACCTGATATAAAAATTTTGGTTCTATCAGTCGTCCTGAAACTGATAGAAAATTCTACTAAATATCAGTGTACTGACCTGATATACAAATTTGGCTCTATCAGTCGTCTTGAAACTGATAGAAATTTCTACTAATATCAGTGTACTGACCTGATATAAAAATTTTTGTTCTATCAGTCGTCCTGAAACTGATAGAAAATTCTACTAAATATCAGTGTACTGACCTGATATACAAATTTGGCTCTATCAGTCGTCTTGAAACTGATAGAAATTTCTACTAATATCAGTGTACTGACCTGATATAAAAATTTTGGTTCTATCAGTCGTCCTGAAACTGATAGAAAATTCTACTAAATATCAGTGTACTGACCTGATATACAAATTTTGGTTCTATCAGTCGTCCTGAAACTGATAGAAAATTCTACTAAATATCAGTGTACTGACCTGATATACAAATTTGGCTCTATCAGTCGTCCTGAAACTGATAGAAAATTCTACTAAATATCAGTGTACTGACCTGATATACAAATTTGGCTCTATCAGTCGTCCTGAAACTGATAGAAATTTCTACTAATATCAGTGTACTGACCTGATATAAAAATTTTGGTTCTATCAGTCGTCCTGAAACTGATAGAAAATTCTACTAAATATCAGTGTACTGACCTGATATACAAATTTTGGTTCTATCAGTCGTCCTGAAACTGATAGAAAATTCTACTAAATATCAGTGTACTGACCTGATATACAAATTTTGGTTCTATCAGTCGTCCTGAAACTGATAGAAAATTCTACTAAATATCAGTGTACTGACCTGATATACAAATTTTGGTTCTATCAGTCGTCCTGAAACTGATAGAAAATTCTACTAAATATCAGTGTACTGACCTGATATACAAATTTGGCTCTATCAGTCGTCTTGAAACTGATAGAAATTTCTACTAATATCAGTGTACTGACCTGATATAAAAATTTTGGTTCTATCAGTCGTCCTGAAACTGATAGAAAATTCTACTAAATATCAGTGTACTGACCTGATATACAAATTTGGCTCTATCAGTCGTCTTGAAACTGATAGAAATTTCTACTAATATCAGTGTACTGACCTGATATAAAAATTTTGGTTCTATCAGTCGTCCTGAAACTGATAGAAAATTCTACTAAATATCAGTGTACTGACCTGATATACAAATTTTGGTTCTATCAGTCGTCCTGAAACTGATAGAAAATTCTACTAAATATCAGTGTACTGACCTGATATACAAATTTTGGTTCTATCAGTCGTCCTGAAACTGATAGAAAATTCTACTAAATATCAGTGTACTGACCTGATATACAAATTTGGCTCTATCAGTCGTCCTGAAACTGATAGAAAATTCTACTAAATATCAGTGTACTGACCTGATATACAAATTTGGCTCTATCAGTCGTCTTGAAACTGATAGAAATTTCTACTAATATCAGTGTACTGACCTGATATAAAAATTTTGGTTCCATCAGTCGTCCTGAAACTGATAGAAAATTCTACTAAATATCAGTGTACTGACCTGATATACAAATTTTGGTTCTATCAGTCGTCCTGAAACTGATAGAAAATTCTACTAAATATCAGTGTACTGACCTGATATACAAATTTGGCTCTATCAGTCGTCTTGAAACTGATAGAAATTTCTACTAATATCAGTGTACTGACCTGATATAAAAATTTTGGTTCTATCAGTCGTCCTGAAACTGATAGAAAATTCTACTAAATATCAGTGTACTGACCTGATATACAAATTTGGCTCTATCAGTCGTCTTGAAACTGATAGAAATTTCTACTAATATCAGTGTACTGACCTGATATAAAAATTTTGGTTCTATCAGTCGTCCTGAAACTGATAGAAAATTCTACTAAATATCAGTGTACTGACCTGATATACAAATTTGGCTCTATCAGTCGTCTTGAAACTGATAGAAATTTCTACTAATATCAGTGTACTGACCTGATATAAAAATTTTGGTTCTATCAGTCGTCCTGAAACTGATAGAAAATTCTACTAAATATCAGTGTACTGACCTGATATACAAATTTGGCTCTATCAGTCGTCTTGAAACTGATAGAAATTTCTACTAATATCAGTGTACTGACCTGATATAAAAATTTTGGTTCTATCAGTCGTCCTGAAACTGATAGAAAATTCTACTAAATATCAGTGTACTGACCTGATATACAAATTTTGGTTCTATCAGTCGTCCTGAAACTGATAGAAAATTCTACTAAATATCAGTGTACTGACCTGATATACAAATTTGGCTCTATCAGTCGTCCTGAAACTGATAGAAAATTCTACTAAATATCAGTGTACTGACCTGATATACAAATTTGGCTCTATCAGTCGTCTTGAAACTGATAGAAATTTCTACTAATATCAGTGTACTGACCTGATATAAAAATTTTGGTTCTATCAGTCGTCCTGAAACTGATAGAAAATTCTACTAAATATCAGTGTACTGACCTGATATACAAATTTTGGTTCTATCAGTCGTCCTGAAACTGATAGAAAATTCTACTAAATATCAGTGTACTGACCTGATATACAAATTTGGTTCTATCAGTCGTCTTGAAACTGATAGAAATTTCTACTAATATCAGTGTACTGACCTGATATAAAAATTTTGGTTCTATCAGTCGTCCTGAAACTGATAGAAAATTCTACTAAATATCAGTGTACTGACCTGATATACAAATTTTGGTTCTATCAGTCGTCCTGAAACTGATAGAAAATTCTACTAAATATCAGTGTACTGACCTGATATACAAATTTGGCTCTATCAGTCGTCCTGAAACTGATAGAAAATTCTACTAAATATCAGTGTACTGACCTGATATACAAATTTGGCTCTATCAGTCGTCTTGAAACTGATAGAAATTTCTACTAATATCAGTGTACTGACCTGATATAAAAATTTTGGTTCTATCAGTCGTCCTGAAACTGATAGAAAATTCTACTAAATATCAGTGTACTGACCTGATATACAAATTTTGGTTCTATCAGTCGTCCTGAAACTGATAGAAAATTCTACTAAATATCAGTGTACTGACCTGATATACAAATTTGGCTCTATCAGTCGTCTTGAAACTGATAGAAATTTCTACTAATATCAGTGTACTGACCTGATATAAAAATTTTGGTTCTATCAGTCGTCCTGAAACTGATAGAAAATTCTACTAAATATCAGTGTACTGACCTGATATACAAATTTGGCTCTATCAGTCGTCTTGAAACTGATAGAAATTTCTACTAATATCAGTGTACTGACCTGATATAAAAATTTTGGTTCTATCAGTCGTCCTGAAACTGATAGAAAATTCTACTAAATATCAGTGTACTGACCTGATATACAAATTTGGCTCTATCAGTCGTCTTGAAACTGATAGAAATTTCTACTAATATCAGTGTACTGACCTGATATAAAAATTTTGGTTCTATCAGTCGTCCTGAAACTGATAGAAAATTCTACTAAATATCAGTGTACTGACCTGATATACAAATTTGGCTCTATCAGTCGTCTTGAAACTGATAGAAATTTCTACTAATATCAGTGTACTGACCTGATATAAAAATTTTGGTTCTATCAGTCGTCCTGAAACTGATAGAAAATTCTACTAAATATCAGTGTACTGACCTGATATACAAATTTGGCTCTATCAGTCGTCTTGAAACTGATAGAAATTTCTACTAATATCAGTGTACTGACCTGATATAAAAATTTTGGTTCTATCAGTCGTCCTGAAACTGATAGAAAATTCTACTAAATATCAGTGTACTGACCTGATATACAAATTTTGGTTCTATCAGTCGTCCTGAAACTGATAGAAAATTCTACTAAATATCAGTGTACTGACCTGATATACAAATTTGGTTCTATCAGTCGTCCTGAAACTGATAGAAAATTCTACTAAATATCAGTGTACTGACCTGATATACAAATTTTGGTTCTATCAGTCGTCCTGAAACTGATAGAAAATTCTACTAAATATCAGTGTACTGACCTGATATACAAATTTGGCTCTATCAGTCGTCTTGAAACTGATAGAAATTTCTACTAATATCAGTGTACTGACCTGATATAAAAATTTTGGTTCTATCAGTCGTCCTGAAACTGATAGAAAATTCTACTAAATATCAGTGTACTGACCTGATATACAAATTTGGCTCTATCAGTCGTCTTGAAACTGATAGAAATTTCTACTAATATCAGTGTACTGACCTGATATAAAAATTTTGGTTCTATCAGTCGTCCTGAAACTGATAGAAAATTCTACTAAATATCAGTGTACTGACCTGATATACAAATTTGGCTCTATCAGTCGTCTTGAAACTGATAGAAATTTCTACTAATATCAGTGTACTGACCTGATATAAAAATTTTGGTTCTATCAGTCGTCCTGAAACTGATAGAAAATTCTACTAAATATCAGTGTACTGACCTGATATACAAATTTTGGTTCTATCAGTCGTCCTGAAACTGATAGAAAATTCTACTAAATATCAGTGTACTGACCTGATATACAAATTTGGCTCTATCAGTCGTCCTGAAACTGATAGAAAATTCTACTAAATATCAGTGTACTGACCTGATATACAAATTTGGCTCTATCAGTCGTCTTGAAACTGATAGAAATTTCTACTAATATCAGTGTACTGACCTGATATAAAAATTTTGGTTCTATCAGTCGTCCTGAAACTGATAGAAAATTCTACTAAATATCAGTGTACTGACCTGATATACAAATTTTGGTTCTATCAGTCGTCCTGAAACTGATAGAAAATTCTACTAAATATCAGTGTACTGACCTGATATACAAATTTGGTTCTATCAGTCGTCTTGAAACTGATAGAAATTTCTACTAATATCAGTGTACTGACCTGATATAAAAATTTGGTTCTATCAGTCGTCCTGAAACTGATAGAAAATTCTACTAAATATCAGTGTACTGACCTGATATACAAATTTGGCTCTATCAGTCGTCTTGAAACTGATAGAAATTTCTACTAATATCAGTGTACTGACCTGATATAAAAATTTGGTTCTATCAGTCGTCCTGAAACTGATAGAAAATTCTACTAAATATCAGTGTACTGACCTGATATACAAATTTGGCTCTATCAGTCGTCCTGAAACTGATAGAAAATTCTACTAAATATCAGTGTACTGACCTGATATACAAATTTGGCTCCTATCAGTCGTCTTGAAACTGATAGAAATTTCTACTAATATCAGTGTACTGACCTGATATAAAAATTTTGGTTCTATCAGTCGTCCTGAAACTGATAGAAAATTCTACTAAATATCAGTGTACTGACCTGATATACAAATTTGGCTCTATCAGTCGTCTTGAAACTGATAGAAATTTCTACTAATATCAGTGTACTGACCTGATATAAAAATTTTGGTTCTATCAGTCGTCCTGAAACTGATAGAAAATTCTACTAAATATCAGTGTACTGACCTGATATACAAATTTGGCTCTATCAGTCGTCTTGAAACTGATAGAAATTTCTACTAATATCAGTGTACTGACCTGATATAAAAATTTTGGTTCTATCAGTCGTCCTGAAACTGATAGAAAATTCTACTAAATATCAGTGTACTGACCTGATATACAAATTTGGCTCTATCAGTCGTCTTGAAACTGATAGAAATTTCTACTAATATCAGTGTACTGACCTGATATAAAAATTTTGGTTCTATCAGTCGTCCTGAAACTGATAGAAAATTCTACTAAATATCAGTGTACTGACCTGATATACAAATTTGGCTCTATCAGTCGTCTTGAAACTGATAGAAATTTCTACTAATATCAGTGTACTGACCTGATATAAAAATTTTGGTTCTATCAGTCGTCCTGAAACTGATAGAAAATTCTACTAAATATCAGTGTACTGACCTGATATACAAATTTTGGTTCTATCAGTCGTCCTGAAACTGATAGAAAATTCTACTAAATATCAGTGTACTGACCTGATATACAAATTTGGCTCTATCAGTCGTCCTGAAACTGATAGACAATTCTACTAAATATCAGTGTACTGACCTGATATACAAATTTGGCTCTATCAGTCGTCTTGAAACTGATAGAAATTTCTACTAATATCAGTGTACTGACCTGATATAAAAATTTTGGTTCTATCAGTCGTCCTGAAACTGATAGAAAATTCTACTAAATATCAGTGTACTGACCTGATATACAAATTTTGGTTCTATCAGTCGTCCTGAAACTGATAGAAAATTCTACTAAATATCAGTGTACTGACCTGATATACAAATTTGGTTCTATCAGTCGTCTTGAAACTGATAGAAATTTCTACTAATATCAGTGTACTGACCTGATATAAAAATTTTGGTTCTATCAGTCGTCCTGAAACTGATAGAAAATTCTACTAAATATCAGTGTACTGACCTGATATACAAATTTGGCTCTATCAGTCGTCTTGAAACTGATAGAAATTTCTACTAATATCAGTGTACTGACCTGATATAAAAATTTTGGTTCTATCAGTCGTCCTGAAACTGATAGAAAATTCTACTAAATATCAGTGTACTGACCTGATATACAAATTTGGCTCTATCAGTCGTCCTGAAACTGATAGAAAATTCTACTAAATATCAGTGTACTGACCTGATATACAAATTTGGCTCTATCAGTCGTCTTGAAACTGATAGAAATTTCTACTAATATCAGTGTACTGACCTGATATAAAAATTTTGGTTCTATCAGTCGTCCTGAAACTGATAGAAAATTCTACTAAATATCAGTGTACTGACCTGATATACAAATTTGGCTCTATCAGTCGTCTTGAAACTGATAGAAATTTCTACTAATATCAGTGTACTGACCTGATATAAAAATTTTGGTTCTATCAGTCGTCCTGAAACTGATAGAAAATTCTACTAAATATCAGTGTACTGACCTGATATACAAATTTGGCTCTATCAGTCGTCTTGAAACTGATAGAAATTTCTACTAATATCAGTGTACTGACCTGATATAAAAATTTTGGTTCTATCAGTCGTCCTGAAACTGATAGAAAATTCTACTAAATATCAGTGTACTGACCTGATATACAAATTTGGCTCTATCAGTCGTCTTGAAACTGATAGAAATTTCTACTAATATCAGTGTACTGACCTGATATAAAAATTTTGGTTCTATCAGTCGTCCTGAAACTGATAGAAAATTCTACTAAATATCAGTGTACTGACCTGATATACAAATTTTGGTTCTATCAGTCGTCCTGAAACTGATAGAAAATTCTACTAAATATCAGTGTACTGACCTGATATACAAATTTGGCTCTATCAGTCGTCCTGAAACTGATAGAAAATTCTACTAAATATCAGTGTACTGACCTGATATACAAATTTGGCTCTATCAGTCGTCTTGAAACTGATAGAAATTTCTACTAATATCAGTGTACTGACCTGATATAAAAATTTTGGTTCTATCAGTCGTCCTGAAACTGATAGAAAATTCTACTAAATATCAGTGTACTGACCTGATATACAAATTTTGGTTCTATCAGTCGTCCTGAAACTGATAGAAAATTCTACTAAATATCAGTGTACTGACCTGATATAAAAATTTGGTTCTATCAGTCGTCTTGAAACTGATAGAAATTTCTACTAATATCAGTGTACTGACCTGATATAAAAATTTTGGTTCTATCAGTCGTCCTGAAACTGATAGAAAATTCTACTAAATATCAGTGTACTGACCTGATATACAAATTTTGGTTCTATCAGTCGTCCTGAAACTGATAGAAAATTCTACTAAATATCAGTGTACTGACCTGATCTACAAATTTGGCTCTATCAGTCGTCCTGAAACTGATAGAAAATTCTACTAAATATCAGTGTACTGACCTGATATACAAATTTGGCTCTATCAGTCGTCTTGAAACTGATAGAAATTTCTACTAATATCAGTGTACTGACCTGATATAAAAATTTTGGTTCTATCAGTCGTCCTGAAACTGATAGAAAATTCTACTAAATATCAGTGTACTGACCTGATATACAAATTTTGGTTCTATCAGTCGTCCTGAAACTGATAGAAAATTCTACTAAATATCAGTGTACTGACCTGATATACAAATTTGGCTCTATCAGTCGTCTTGAAACTGATAGAAATTTCTACTAATATCAGTGTACTGACCTGATATAAAAATTTTGGTTCTATCAGTCGTCCTGAAACTGATAGAAAATTCTACTAAATATCAGTGTACTGACCTGATATACAAATTTGGCTCTATCAGTCGTCTTGAAACTGATAGAAATTTCTACTAATATCAGTGTACTGACCTGATATAAAAATTTTGGTTCTATCAGTCGTCCTGAAACTGATAGAAAATTCTACTAAATATCAGTGTACTGACCTGATATACAAATTTGGCTCTATCAGTCGTCTTGAAACTGATAGAAATTTCTACTAATATCAGTGTACTGACCTGATATAAAAATTTTGGTTCTATCAGTCGTCCTGAAACTGATAGAAAATTCTACTAAATATCAGTGTACTGACCTGATATACAAATTTGGCTCTATCAGTCGTCTTGAAACTGATAGAAATTTCTACTAATATCAGTGTACTGACCTGATATAAAAATTTTGGTTCTATCAGTCGTCCTGAAACTGATAGAAAATTCTACTAAATATCAGTGTACTGACCTGATATACAAATTTGGCTCTATCAGTCGTCTTGAAACTGATAGAAATTTCTACTAATATCAGTGTACTGACCTGATATAAAAATTTTGGTTCTATCAGTCGTCCTGAAACTGATAGAAAATTCTACTAAATATCAGTGTACTGACCTGATATACAAATTTTGGTTCTATCAGTCGTCCTGAAACTGATAGAAAATTCTACTAAATATCAGTGTACTGACCTGATATACAAATTTGGCTCTATCAGTCGTCCTGAAACTGATAGAAAATTCTACTAAATATCAGTGTACTGACCTGATATACAAATTTGGCTCTATCAGTCGTCTTGAAACTGATAGAAATTTCTACTAATATCAGTGTACTGACCTGATATAAAAATTTTGGTTCTATCAGTCGTCCTGAAACTGATAGAAAATTCTACTAAATATCAGTGTACTGACCTGATATACAAATTTTGGTTCTATCAGTCGTCCTGAAACTGATAGAAAATTCTACTAAATATCAGTGTACTGACCTGATATACAAATTTGGCTCTATCAGTCGTCTTGAAACTGATAGAAATTTCTACTAATATCAGTGTACTGACCTGATATAAAAATTTTGGTTCTATCAGTCGTCCTGAAACTGATAGAAAATTCTACTAAATATCAGTGTACTGACCTGATATACAAATTTGGCTCTATCAGTCGTCTTGAAACTGATAGAAATTTCTACTAATATCAGTGTACTGACCTGATATAAAAATTTTGGTTCTATCAGTCGTCCTGAAACTGATAGAAAATTCTACTAAATATCAGTGTACTGACCTGATATACAAATTTGGTTCTATCAGTCGTCTTGAAACTGATAGAAATTTCTACTAATATCAGTGTACTGACCTGATATAAAAATTTTGGTTCTATCAGTCG
Organism: Thereva nobilitata; assembly: GCA_963855945.1. Classification (NCBI taxonomy): domain Eukaryota; kingdom Metazoa; phylum Arthropoda; class Insecta; order Diptera; family Therevidae; genus Thereva; species Thereva nobilitata. Next base: position 22,253,882 of record OY979694.1, read on the forward strand.
TCCTGAAACTGATAGAAAATTCTACTAAATATCAGTGTACTGACCTGATATACAAATTTGGCTCTATCAGTCGTCCTGAAACTGATAGAAAATTCTACTAAATATCAGTGTACTGACCTGATATACAAATTTGGCTCTATCAGTCGTCTTGAAACTGATAGAAATTTCTACTAATATCAGTGTACTGACCTGATATAAAAATTTTGGTTCTATCAGTCGTCCTGAAACTGATAGAAAATTCTACTAAATATCAGTGTACTGACCTGATATACAAATTTTGGTTCTATCAGTCGTCCTGAAACTGATAGAAAATTCTACTAAATATCAGTGTACTGACCTGATATACAAATTTTGGTTCTATCAGTCGTCCTGAAACTGATAGAAAATTCTACTAAATATCAGTGTACTGACCTGATATACAAATTTTGGTTCTATCAGTCGTCCTGAAACTGATAGAAAATTCTACTAAATATCAGTGTACTGACCTGATATACAAATTTTGGTTCTATCAGTCGTCCTGAAACTGATAGAAAATTCTACTAAATATCAGTGTACTGACCTGATATACAAATTTTGGTTCTATCAGTCGTCCTGAAACTGATAGAAAATTCTACTAAATATCAGTGTACTGACCTGATATACAAATTTTGGTTCTATCAGTCGTCCTGAAACTGATAGAAAATTCTACTAAATATCAGTGTACTGACCTGATATACAAATTTGGCTCTATCAGTCGTCTTGAAACTGATAGAAATTTCTACTAATATCAGTGTACTGACCTGATATAAAAATTTTGGTTCTATCAGTCGTCCTGAAACTGATAGAAAATTCTACTAAATATCAGTGTACTGACCTGATATACAAATTTGGCTCTATCAGTCGTCTTGAAACTGATAGAAATTTCTACTAATATCAGTGTACTGACCTGATATAAAAATTTTGGTTCTATCAGTCGTCCTGAAACTGATAGAAAATTCTACTAAATATCAGTGTACTGACCTGATATACAAATTTGGTTCTATCAGTCGTCCTGAAACTGATAGAAATTTCTACTAATATCAGTGTACTGACCTGATATAAAAATTTTGGTTCTATCAGTCGTCCTGAAACTGATAGAAAATTCTACTAAATATCAGTGTACTGACCTGATATACAAATTTGGCTCTATCAGTCGTCTTGAAACTGATAGAAATTTCTACTAAATATCAGTGTACTGACCTGATATAAAAATTTTGGTTCTATCAGTCGTCCTGAAACTGATAGAAAATTCTACTAAATATCAGTGTACTGACCTGATATACAAATTTGGCTCTATCAGTCGTCCTTGAAACTGATAGAAATTTCTACTAATATCAGTGTACTGACCTGATATAAAAATTTTGGTTCTATCAGTCGTCCTGAAACTGATAGAAAATTCTACTAAATATCAGTGTACTGACCTGATATACAAATTTTGGTTCTATCAGTCGTCCTGAAACTGATAGAAAATTCTACTAAATATCAGTGTACTGACCTGATATACAAATTTTGGCTCTATCAGTCGTCCTGAAACTGATAGAAAATTCTACTAAATATCAGTGTACTGACCTGATATACAAATTTGGCTCTATCAGTCGTCCTGAAACTGATAGAAATTTCTACTAATATCAGTGTACTGACCTGATATAAAAATTTTGGTTCTATCAGTCGTCCTGAAACTGATAGAAAATTCTACTAAATATCAGTGTACTGACCTGATATACAAATTTTGGTTCTATCAGTCGTCCTGAAACTGATAGAAAATTCTACTAAATATCAGTGTACTGACCTGATATACAAATTTTGGTTCTATCAGTCGTCCTGAAACTGATAGAAAATTCTACTAAATATCAGTGTACTGACCTGATATACAAATTTTGGTTCTATCAGTCGTCCTGAAACTGATAGAAAATTCTACTAAATATCAGTGTACTGACCTGATATACAAATTTTGGTTCTATCAGTCGTCCTGAAACTGATAGAAAATTCTACTAAATATCAGTGTACTGACCTGATATACAAATTTGGCTCTATCAGTCGTCTTGAAACTGATAGAAATTTCTACTAATATCAGTGTACTGACCTGATATAAAAATTTTGGTTCTATCAGTCGTCCTGAAACTGATAGAAAATTCTACTAAATATCAGTGTACTGACCTGATATACAAATTTTGGTTCTATCAGTCGTCCTGAAACTGATAGAAAATTCTACTAAATATCAGTGTACTGACCTGATATACAAATTTTGGTTCTATCAGTCGTCCTGAAACTGATAGAAAATTCTACTAAATATCAGTGTACTGACCTGATATACAAATTTTGGTTCTATCAGTCGTCCTGAAACTGATAGAAAATTCTACTAAATATCAGTGTACTGACCTGATATACAAATTTTGGTTCTATCAGTCGTCCTGAAACTGATAGAAAATTCTACTAAATATCAGTGTACTGACCTGATATACAAATTTTGGTTCTATCAGTCGTCCTGAAACTGATAGAAAATTCTACTAAATATCAGTGTACTGACCTGATATACAAATTTGGCTCTATCAGTCGTCTTGAAACTGATAGAAATTTCTACTAATATCAGTGTACTGACCTGATATAAAAATTTTGGTTCTATCAGTCGTCCTGAAACTGATAGAAAATTCTACTAAATATCAGTGTACTGACCTGATATACAAATTTTGGTTCTATCAGTCGTCCTGAAACTGATAGAAAATTCTACTAAATATCAGTGTACTGACCTGATATACAAATTTTGGTTCTATCAGTCGTCCTGAAACTGATAGAAAATTCTACTAAATATCAGTGTACTGACCTGATATACAAATTTGGCTCTATCAGTCGTCCTGAAACTGATAGAAAATTCTACTAAATATCAGTGTACTGACCTGATATACAAATTTGGCTCTATCAGTCGTCTTGAAACTGATAGAAATTTCTACTAATATCAGTGTACTGACCTGATATAAAAATTTTGGTTCTATCAGTCGTCCTGAAACTGATAGAAAATTCTACTAAATATCAGTGTACTGACCTGATATACAAATTTGGCTCTATCAGTCGTCTTGAAACTGATAGAAATTTCTACTAATATCAGTGTACTGACCTGATATAAAAATTTTGGTTCTATCAGTCGTCCTGAAACTGATAGAAAATTCTACTAAATATCAGTGTACTGACCTGATATACAAATTTGGTTCTATCAGTCGTCTTGAAACTGATAGAAATTTCTACTAATATCAGTGTACTGACCTGATATAAAAATTTTGGTTCTATCAGTCGTCCTGAAACTGATAGAAAATTCTACTAAATATCAGTGTACTGACCTGATATACAAATTTTGGTTCTATCAGTCGTCCTGAAACTGATAGAAAATTCTACTAAATATCAGTGTACTGACCTGATATACAAATTTTGGTTCTATCAGTCGTCCTGAAACTGATAGAAAATTCTACTAAATATCAGTGTACTGACCTGATATACAAATTTGGCTCTATCAGTCGTCCTGAAACTGATAGAAAATTCTACTAAATATCAGTGTACTGACCTGATATACAAATTTGGCTCTATCAGTCGTCTTGAAACTGATAGAAATTTCTACTAATATCAGTGTACTGACCTGATATAAAAATTTTGGTTCTATCAGTCGTCCTGAAACTGATAGAAAATTCTACTAAATATCAGTGTACTGACCTGATATACAAATTTGGCTCTATCAGTCGTCTTGAAACTGATAGAAATTTCTACTAATATCAGTGTACTGACCTGATATAAAAATTTTGGTTCTATCAGTCGTCCTGAAACTGATAGAAAATTCTACTAAATATCAGTGTACTGACCTGATATACAAATTTGGTTCTATCAGTCGTCTTGAAACTGATAGAAATTTCTACTAATATCAGTGTACTGACCTGATATAAAAATTTTGGTTCTATCAGTCGTCCTGAAACTGATAGAAAATTCTACTAAATATCAGTGTACTGACCTGATATACAAATTTTGGTTCTATCAGTCGTCCTGAAACTGATAGAAAATTCTACTAAATATCAGTGTACTGACCTGATATACAAATTTGGCTCTATCAGTCGTCCTGAAACTGATAGAAAATTCTACTAAATATCAGTGTACTGACCTGATATACAAATTTGGCTCTATCAGTCGTCTTGAAACTGATAGAAATTTCTACTAATATCAGTGTACTGACCTGATATAAAAATTTTGGTTCTATCAGTCGTCTTGAAACTGATAGAAATTTCTACTAATATCAGTGTACTGACCTGATATAAAAATTTTGGTTCTATCAGTCGTCCTGAAACTGATAGAAAATTCTACTAAATATCAGTGTACTGACCTGATATACAAATTTGGCTCTATCAGTCGTCTTGAAACTGATAGAAATTTCTACTAATATCAGTGTACTGACCTGATATAAAAATTTTGGTTCTATCAGTCGTCCTGAAACTGATAGAAAATTCTACTAAATATCAGTGTACTGACCTGATATACAAATTTGGCTCTATCAGTCGTCTTGAAACTGATAGAAATTTCTACTAATATCAGTGTACTGACCTGATATAAAAATTTTGGTTCTATCAGTCGTCCTGAAACTGATAGAAAATTCTACTAAATATCAGTGTACTGACCTGATATACAAATTTGGCTCTATCAGTCGTCTTGAAACTGATAGAAATTTCTACTAATATCAGTGTACTGACCTGATATAAAAATTTTGGTTCTATCAGTCGTCCTGAAACTGATAGAAAATTCTACTAAATATCAGTGTACTGACCTGATATACAAATTTGGCTCTATCAGTCGTCTTGAAACTGATAGAAATTTCTACTAATATCAGTGTACTGACCTGATATAAAAATTTTGGTTCTATCAGTCGTCCTGAAACTGATAGAAAATTCTACTAAATATCAGTGTACTGACCTGATATACAAATTTGGCTCTATCAGTCGTCCTGAAACTGATAGAAAATTCTACTAAATATCAGTGTACTGACCTGATATACAAATTTTGGTTCTATCAGTCGTCCTGAAACTGATAGAAAATTCTACTAAATATCAGTGTACTGACCTGATATACAAATTTGGCTCTATCAGTCGTCTTGAAACTGATAGAAATTTCTACTAATATCAGTGTACTGACCTGATATAAAAATTTTGGTTCTATCAGTCGTCCTGAAACTGATAGAAAATTCTACTAAATATCAGTGTACTGACCTGATATACAAATTTGGCTCTATCAGTCGTCTTGAAACTGATAGAAATTTCTACTAATATCAGTGTACTGACCTGATATAAAAATTTTGGTTCTATCAGTCGTCCTGAAACTGATAGAAAATTCTACTAAATATCAGTGTACTGACCTGATATACAAATTTGGCTCTATCAGTCGTCTTGAAACTGATAGAAATTTCTACTAATATCAGTGTACTGACCTGATATAAAAATTTTGGTTCTATCAGTCGTCCTGAAACTGATAGAAAATTCTACTAAATATCAGTGTACTGACCTGATATACAAATTTGGCTCTATCAGTCGTCTTGAAACTGATAGAAATTTCTACTAATATCAGTGTACTGACCTGATATAAAAATTTTGGTTCTATCAGTCGTCCTGAAACTGATAGAAAATTCTACTAAATATCAGTGTACTGACCTGATATACAAATTTGGCTCTATCAGTCGTCCTGAAACTGATAGAAAATTCTACTAAATATCAGTGTACTGACCTGATATACAAATTTTGGTTCTATCAGTCGTCCTGAAACTGATAGAAAATTCTACTAAATATCAGTGTACTGACCTGATATACAAATTTGGCTCTATCAGTCGTCTTGAAACTGATAGAAATTTCTACTAATATCAGTGTACTGACCTGATATAAAAATTTTGGTTCTATCAGTCGTCCTGAAACTGATAGAAAATTCTACTAAATATCAGTGTACTGACCTGATATACAAATTTGGCTCTATCAGTCGTCTTGAAACTGATAGAAATTTCTACTAATATCAGTGTACTGACCTGATATAAAAATTTTGGTTCTATCAGTCGTCCTGAAACTGATAGAAAATTCTACTAAATATCAGTGTACTGACCTGATATACAAATTTGGCTCTATCAGTCGTCTTGAAACTGATAGAAATTTCTACTAATATCAGTGTACTGACCTGATATAAAAATTTTGGTTCTATCAGTCGTCCTGAAACTGATAGAAAATTCTACTAAATATCAGTGTACTGACCTGATATACAAATTTGGTTCTATCAGTCGTCTTGAAACTGATAGAAATTTCTACTAATATCAGTGTACTGACCTGATATAAAAATTTTGGTTCTATCAGTCGTCCTGAAACTGATAGAAAATTCTACTAAATATCAGTGTACTGACCTGATATACAAATTTGGCTCTATCAGTCGTCTTGAAACTGATAGAAATTTCTACTAATATCAGTGTACTGACCTGATATAAAAATTTTGGTTCTATCAGTCGTCCTGAAACTGATAGAAAATTCTACTAAATATCAGTGTACTGACCTGATATACAAATTTGGCTCTATCAGTCGTCTTGAAACTGATAGAAATTTCTACTAATATCAGTGTACTGACCTGATATAAAAATTTTGGTTCTATCAGTCGTCCTGAAACTGATAGAAAATTCTACTAAATATCAGTGTACTGACCTGATATACAAATTTGGCTCTATCAGTCGTCTTGAAACTGATAGAAATTTCTACTAATATCAGTGTACTGACCTGATATAAAAATTTTGGTTCTATCAGTCGTCCTGAAACTGATAGAAAATTCTACTAAATATCAGTGTACTGACCTGATATACAAATTTGGCTCTATCAGTCGTCCTGAAACTGATAGAAAATTCTACTAAATATCAGTGTACTGACCTGATATACAAATTTTGGTTCTATCAGTCGTCCTGAAACTGATAGAAAATTCTACTAAATATCAGTGTACTGACCTGATATACAAATTTGGCTCTATCAGTCGTCTTGAAACTGATAGAAATTTCTACTAATATCAGTGTACTGACCTGATATAAAAATTTTGGTTCTATCAGTCGTCCTGAAACTGATAGAAAATTCTACTAAATATCAGTGTACTGACCTGATATACAAATTTGGCTCTATCAGTCGTCTTGAAACTGATAGAAATTTCTACTAATATCAGTGTACTGACCTGATATAAAAATTTTGGTTCTATCAGTCGTCCTGAAACTGATAGAAAATTCTACTAAATATCAGTGTACTGACCTGATATACAAATTTGGCTCTATCAGTCGTCTTGAAACTGATAGAAATTTCTACTAATATCAGTGTACTGACCTGATATAAAAATTTTGGTTCTATCAGTCGTCCTGAAACTGATAGAAAATTCTACTAAATATCAGTGTACTGACCTGATATACAAATTTGGCTCTATCAGTCGTCTTGAAACTGATAGAAATTTCTACTAATATCAGTGTACTGACCTGATATAAAAATTTTGGTTCTATCAGTCGTCCTGAAACTGATAGAAAATTCTACTAAATATCAGTGTACTGACCTGATATACAAATTTGGCTCTATCAGTCGTCCTGAAACTGATAGAAAATTCTACTAAATATCAGTGTACTGACCTGATATACAAATTTTGGTTCTATCAGTCGTCCTGAAACTGATAGAAAATTCTACTAAATATCAGTGTACTGACCTGATATACAAATTTGGCTCTATCAGTCGTCTTGAAACTGATAGAAATTTCTACTAATATCAGTGTACTGACCTGATATAAAAATTTTGGTTCTATCAGTCGTCCTGAAACTGATAGAAAATTCTACTAAATATCAGTGTACTGACCTGATATACAAATTTGGCTCTATCAGTCGTCTTGAAACTGATAGAAATTTCTACTAATATCAGTGTACTGACCTGATATAAAAATTTTGGTTCTATCAGTCGTCCTGAAACTGATAGAAAATTCTACTAAATATCAGTGTACTGACCTGATATACAAATTTGGCTCTATCAGTCGTCTTGAAACTGATAGAAATTTCTACTAATATCAGTGTACTGACCTGATATAAAAATTTTGGTTCTATCAGTCGTCCTGAAACTGATACAAAATTCTACTAAATATCAGTGTACTGACCTGATATACAAATTTGGTTCTATCAGTCGTCTTGAAACTGATAGAAATTTCTACTAATATCAGTGTACTGACCTGATATAAAAATTTTGGTTCTATCAGTCGTCCTGAAACTGATAGAAAATTCTACTAAATATCAGTGTACTGACCTGATATACAAATTTGGCTCTATCAGTCGTCTTGAAACTGATAGAAATTTCTACTAATATCAGTGTACTGACCTGATATAAAAATTTTGGTTCTATCAGTCGTCCTGAAACTGATAGAAAATTCTACTAAATATCAGTGTACTGACCTGATATACAAATTTGGCTCTATCAGTCGTCTTGAAACTGATAGAAATTTCTACTAATATCAGTGTACTGACCTGATATAAAAATTTTGGTTCTATCAGTCGTCCTGAAACTGATAGAAAATTCTACTAAATATCAGTGTACTGACCTGATATACAAATTTGGCTCTATCAGTCGTCTTGAAACTGATAGAAATTTCTACTAATATCAGTGTACTGACCTGATATAAAAATTTTGGTTCTATCAGTCGTCCTGAAACTGATAGAAAATTCTACTAAATATCAGTGTACTGACCTGATATACAAATTTGGTTCTATCAGTCGTCTTGAAACTGATAGAAATTTCTACTAATATCAGTGTACTGACCTGATATAAAAATTTGGTTCTATCAGTCGTCCTGAAACTGATAGAAAATTCTACTAAATATCAGTGTACTGACCTGATATCAAATTTACAACCCAAACCCAAACTTAATCCAACATTTAATCAAGTTATTTACATTTCAGTTAGCACTCGTACCACAACTTAGTTTTATTGAGGCATAATTCTAACATTCAGGATTCGGATTACACCGAAATCAGGAGGATTGGAAACAGAATTGGAATCAAAACCTACGTCAATTAATGGTGAAAGAAAACGTCAAATCGTACATGAAGGAAATCGTGCATATAAAAATAACAATTAGAATATAATATGTACTAGAATTTAACATAAACCTAATATATTGGATTATTAATAAATATTTTAAAGTGAATTAAAGCAACCAGTGTTTTTTCTAAGTTCAGCGTTGGTCATTGAGTATTAAAAAATAGGGATAAATTATATCCCAAACACACCCTCTTCCCCATAAACCCCAGTTTGTTCGTTCGATTTGTCTGTTCGGTGTCCGGTCGTGTAAAACCGGCCGATGTGAGGAGGTGATTTCATTCATAGCTTTGAAAGCTTCTACTTTTCTTACAAGCAAACGTTTACAATGTTGGAGTAAGCTTTATGCTGAAATTGACCATAACATTAAAATCAGCACCCAGTAGGACTTGTAAGCTTACAGAAGTACTGAAATGAGCCCTCACTAGTAAGGGGTAGGCCTTACCATACCCCTTACAGAAGTACTTATTTTTACACACGATGTCATAGGAGGTAAGGCCTTACTTTTTACTACATCGATGAGCCCTTATATAAGGCATTACAAGAGAAGGCAGATGGTAAGGGGTAATCCTGAATTCGGCCCAACGAAGTTAGAAATTTACCCGATGACTCATTTGTTTTCGTATTTTTGTAATGGTATTTGAGTCATCGGGCAAATTTCAAACTTCTTTGGGTCTAATTCTGGATTACCCCTTACCATCTGCCTTCTCTTGTAATGCGTTATATAAGGGCTCTTCTAACACCTAAGAAAATAGGAGTACCCCTTACCAGATGACTACTTATATCAGTGCTCCATCGGTAAGTGCTACCTAGAATTCCTACTGCCCAGCAGGAAATTTACACATTACGGAATCGATGCAGTAAGTGATAGCTGTACTATTTCTTCGATTCCAAACATCGATGAAAATTAACACGGGGATGTCATTGAAAAGTAATGCATTCTAGACTCACTTACTATACACCGAAAACTGCAGCGGTTTGATTTTTTGAATGATGTGCTGCCAATTCTGCGAAGCTGGCTGAATTTTCGAATGCTGGGGTGGGATTACAGAAGTCGTTTCAATTCATTTGTTACGAGTTTTAAACGGAAATATCCAAAGGAAACCTCGAAACAGATGACTTGAAACAACTTCTGTAATGCCACCCCAGCCTTAAATTGTAATTTTAACTTCGCAGCGCACGAGACTAGATTTCATTTTTACACTTTTTCACTTCTACTGCCACTTACCGTGGAATGTATGAAAGAGGAATACCAATTCTGCATTACATTTTGGTTTCCAAGTTTCATAAATTCCGTTTCATTGCATGAATACATCGATGGAAAAATGAATCTATTCTATTTTTCCTGCTGGGTGGGACCTCACGACCTACACACATTCGCACTCGCAAAATATTCGCAATACTTGATGCGAATGCGAATGTCGATACGAATATTTAAAATGATGCGAATCATTCGCATAAGCGAATGCGAACATTCGTAACATGTCTAATTGGTACAACCACCCTCACTGGTTGCTGAGGAGGCTGAATCCTGGAACATGTAATTTTTTCTGATGTCTGTGATTTGGCTACGAGCAGCGCCTCTAGTAGCCAATACAAGCACCATTCGTTCATTTTATATGAAATTTGACTGGTAATGTTGACTTAACTTAATCACAAAGTATTTTGAATTTTTAAAATGGAAAATATGGAAAAGTATTTAAAATAAAATACAAAATTCTTCTTTTGAAAAGGTATTTAAATGCAAAATACAAAATAGGTATTTTGCATTTTGTATTTGCATTTTAAATACAAGTATTTCAAATAAGTCGCATCTCTGATACCTCCGAGTTCTGAAGTAAACGCCGTCCATCATGTGGGTGGTATACTCGGGGAAGTGGGTGACATAGAAGTTTCGGGTAAAGAAGAATTTGAGGTGAACAGAGATGCCGCTCATTTAGGGAATGTCTACAATATTTCACCCTGTGATCTGACCTATAAGTTTCGTAGGTGTATTCTTTTCAATAAGCAGCAATGCTATTTTTCCTAGATATTCTATAATTTCCGAGTGTATGTTAATAAGTGTGTTTATCGATTCCTATCGAATTTAGAAATTTTCTTTCATTAACTCAAAAGCAAAATATTAACAAAAAATTGTTATGAAACTTTCTCAACTATCTATCTATTCATGTTGAAATCTATTTCAAACAATTATTGTATACTATGCTACCCATTTGTGTGAGTATTGGAAAACTACCTGCGGTGACTATATGAGAATCTCTTTCTCAATTTTTGAAGTCGCGGTGTAATACCTCGAACGATTAATCTTACTCTCCCATCAAGGATTTTGCCCAATATTACATGACGTTGTACTTGAAAGAAAAGAGTATTGACTGACTACCATGCAGCCTCGACCTTAACATGAAAAATGTTAAATAAACTTTCTCCAAGTACAACTTGAACTCACACGACCATTCTAGAAACACTTTCTGTAACTTATTTCGCACAGGAAAATACCTCCATCAATTTATGTCGCCTAAATGCTGCTGTACGCACCTGACAAGTATCGAATCTCATAAATTAGGGTCGTTTTCTCGCATTTCACCTCAAAGAAATATGTGCCAGAAATACGTGTACTCGCAATAATTTACTGAGGTGAAATATGCTTTTAGTGATTATTTGATAACAGATAAAAATCAATTTATTTCCAGCATTTCACTTTATTTTTATTTTTACGCAACACTTACTGAAGTTAATATAAAGTGATTCATATTTAATAAGCTTGGTATATAATTGAATTTTCAAGCAATGTTCATTAATATCAGGTGTTTTCGCTTTCCAATTGCTAAATTATGTGATAAAGATAAAATATCCATAAGCGCCGTTTATAATCTTAAATTAGAGATTATTATTTTTGAACGTTTTAATATGTGGTAAGGTCGCCTCAGATACATAAATAAAATGCAAATAAAAGTGCTAGGCTGGGACTTATTTATCAATGGTGTTGACCGGAATATTTTATGGCCTTACCAATAATAATGATGTTATTAAGTAACTAAAGCCGGCTCTACACGATGCTATGAATACCCTCCAACGTTGGACGCTTGATGGTAGGACGCATCGTGTGGCAGATGCTCGAACTACGGGTGTCCAATGTAAAGCGTCCAACATTCTTATTTGGACACGTCCAGGCTGTGATGGGTATCATTGGAAGACAACATTCATCGTGTAGAGCCGGCTTAGTGTGTGAGCCTAATCTCCTTGGCTACAATCCTGGCATTCGCAGCATTAAATTCAGCCTTTTTTAAAAGTCTCTCTAGGTAAAGAATAATAGTATACCAATATAGCATAGAGATCGTGGAGCCCACACTTAGTTCTAGCTTGGAGCTGTCCATACGTAATACGAACCCATCCTGCGGTATCTTAGGGAGAACGGGATAGCCTATCTTGTACGCCCAGGGAAGGATACATTTACAGATTCCGATCATACGATTCTGCTTCCAGAATCTATTTTAAGGCACTTATATTTGAAGAATGTTCCCGTTGAAGACCATAGCCTACATGGTCATTCGTTCTCATCCTCAGTACAGTGTTTATAGGAGATGTATCTACTTAAAGATGCAGCGGCACCAAAGTACGTAGAGTCTTCAGCGTTGCCATCGGCGATGCGAGAATAGCCCCGTTGATGAGAAGATAGCCCTATCCTTGAATTTTACTTAATTTTGTAGTAAAACAATTAAGCTTGGTTCTATTGGTTCTATGCCACCCCACTTACGGGTTCTTAGTAAGTAGCATGGGTGTTATGATAGTGGTGTATATCCAATAATGGGTGCAGCAAGGCGCAGCAGGTTCCAGCTAGCTTCATATAGAAAACAAGGATTTTGACATAACATTACTTACTTTAAATGTAAAACTTGGAAATAGTTATAGTACAGGATCCGTAGAAGAGCGACCTTCACCGATCGAGTAACCGAATGAAATATTTTTTATATGATACAAAATATGCTAACAAACGTAACGGTGATGGGCTGCCTAACGAAATATGTTCAAGGCTATATTTAATAGGCGTTTTTTCCCCATTTTCTGCCCTTTTCTCTAGTTTGAGTAGAAACTATGAATTTTGGTAAAAATATCAAAAGAACAAAGTTGTAGAGCAAAAAATTTCCTACAAATTTTGTCTTCACTGTTTTTTCGAATTCCGCATAGTTTCGCCACTAGCGGCCGTTTTGCGCCTTCGACCACGTTCCTTCGTCGCCAGTGACCGATACAGCCTTCCAAAGTTCTGAGTTACTAAGTGTATAGATGTTTTCAAATGCCGTGACATTTGACGCATGTTGGGGTAAAAAGCTCTTAAAAATGTTTAAAAGCTGGAGATAATTTTTCTTCCTCTCTATTGAGAAATTAAGCTCCAAAATAGGAAGCCAAAGGCGCACGCAAAAGAATTGTCAGCAATTCCCATATACTTTCTGACAACTTGTTGCAAATATTACGACGACTCTGTCTTTTTATTAGAGCTTCTGTATATACCACAGTGGCTTAAACAATCTCAAACGAAAAACGAAATATTTATTTCCTATTTGAATAATTGATAGAAATTTGAAGATCGAAGATAAATATTTCTTAACCGTAAGCAAAACAAAAATGCGAAGAAACTATTTTAAACATAATTTATTCAAAAGGAAACACTTTTCTAATTAAAATTGAATTTTTATTTTTCTTATAATTTTGTGAACCATTGTATATTGTAAAAAGTGAGCGAGAATTGACTCCTCCTCCTCCTTATCAAATCACTCGCTGTCATTTAATCAATCGCGACTGCGTATTGCTAATTTTACAAATTATGAATGAAAAGCGTCCTTTTTTATATATTTTTTAATTTTCAGGTTTTTGTATTTTACATATTTGCTACAGAACTAATTTGTAGCAATTTCTATTAAAAAATACACAATTTGGGTTTTTAATACTTTGATACTAGGATTGTTGACGTTTTCGCCCGGCCAGTCGCATGCTCCCTTCTGCCAGGGGAGGTTACGTTGCTTGCGGCTGCGGAGAGGTCACAATTTATGAATGAAAATGCTCATGAATTTAAAAAAGGATTTTTCAGCATTTTTTTTTAATTATTATAAATTTAGGGATGAGAAATATTTCTCATAATTATAATAAAATTATGCTTATTATGATGGATAGATTTACTTGGTTGAGCAGGGTTTTTACATGTATTTAAAAGCTCTGCTCAATACATATAAAGATAACTTAACTTTATTCATTCGGCATGCGCGCATCCCTTCCCAAATAATTTTGTTGAGTTTTTTCTGCGTTTGTTGCCTTTTTAAATGAAAAGAGGGGAAATGATAGAACAAAATTTATAAAATTTGGCAACGAGGTGCGCAGAACTGTTCGAATTTTTTGTGTCACGGAGTTTGAAAACATCTATACATGAAATATTTTGGGTGTTGATTTCCCCATCCCAAAAGTGAAAGTGCATGTGCACTTTTCCTTCCATCCTCACCCCTCTGTCGCCGCTGAGCTAGGTTACCTTTAGCTAAGTTGACCATTAGCACTGCCATGACGAACCCAGTCGTCTTATTTCGCTAAATACCAAGAATATTATAAACAGTCCTTGAACTAGATGAAACCCTTAATATTTCTGATTTCAATGAACTATAAAGCTACAAATTCTGAGTGGTGAAAGAATTTTTTTGTTTTTAATTTATTTAGTTGTATTATTTTAATTTAAAATATTTTAAGACATCTTTATAGATACTCTATCGAACTAATCTTCTATTTCAATTGCAAGAGAAATAACCTAAACAAATTGCTTGCATAAGCTGCATTAAATACCAATTTCAAGTGCAGTAATTGCATCAGCAAAATCGTCGATGAAATCATATACAATTTACCAGTGAAGTAAAATAGTAATTGATACTTGCAGTCAATTGATGTTAAATATTTGATAAAACTACAGCTTGATCATAAATCAATAGTTAAATTACTGCGGAGTGTTGAACACTCCTTTTATGCTTCCTGCTGTCCTGTTGCAGGCTAATCGTTTATAAATAGCCTTTCTAATACGAAATGTTTTAATGAGTACTAATAAAATTGTTAGCGTGATTTGATTTGTTATATACTCGTCTGGCGGCACATACAATTATATTATTATAGGTTAGTTTTGTGTATATATTTATTTTAGATTAAGCTGTCATTTATAAATTTCAGGCTAATATGTAAACGATTGTTATAATTTAAACGTGTGAACTGAACAGTCCTTCTAAAAATCCTCAACTGCTCCTTCTCTGTGATAGACTCGTTTAGTCTGGCGGACATATTTCTCATTGTGGCGACATAAGTATATTCCCATGGATTCTTCTCTTCCTTGAGTGCTCCTTCGTATCTTCTCGAAAAGTCTCTCGTTGTAATGCGTATACAGGAACTCTTTCCTTAGTTCCTTTATCAAGTCAAGAGTTTAAAGAGCCTTTCTATGCCCTGTACCAGATCAGTGTGCCTCCGCCGAATAAAGGTACAAACAGATTGGAGCGGCGACGGTGGAAGTGGCAGTCGACGGCGACGGGAAAACGTTTAAAATACACGGGCCACCATATATGCTAACACAATGGCAAGGAGACGCCTAGCGGCGCGGAGAAATTAGAGCAATTTCGAATTCTGCCGCCGCCGCTAAGTGGTACCAACCATTAAAAACTGATTTAGTACACATTTAGTACACATTTTTTGTTTTAAACTGCTGTCTGCCTGCAATTTGACAATTTGGTTGTGTTGCTGTTTGGCCGTTATTTTCAAATTAATTCGTGTTTTTTTTTAGTATTTTAAATAAATTAATGCAATTTATTATATAATGGCAAAAAGGAGTTATTTATAAATTATGGGGGATTAGAAAGACTGTGTTGCAGGTATTTAAAACTAATTTTTATAATAAAATCAAACAAAAACAGTAAACAATAAAAAAAATTTCTTGTCTTTATTTAGCAAACTAGAATTAAATTGAACTTGATTAATTTAAACTTTTGGAGATACTTGAAGGTTCTGTGATGTTATTCATTTTCTAATAAATACTAATAACTTATAACTTTAATTATTAGTGAAAAACAATGATCCAAATGTTTGTATTTTTCCTAGAGGAATTTAACATGCGATTAAATAATATAAAATTCTGCAACCAGAGCTTGTGTTGTGATAGCTGAGGAAAAACAGGAGCCAAAGTAAGTTATTATATTTATTTCTGGGAAAGTTTTGTAGTTAAAGATTTTTGTCAGATAAAAGTTGAAATAAAACATGCTGAGGATTCAAGCTGGAGATAGTGAGGCTAGATATTTTGGGCGGAAACCCGGAAAGGTGAGAAGTATTTTTTATTGCTTTCTAATGATGTAGTATACATTTTTTGTACTTTCAGGCTGTGAAAGTTATAAGACCATCCAAGAGAGAAGGGGAATATATGTCTTATAGATTATGTACTGTGCTATGTCTTAAAATAAAAGTGCTTGTTTAATAATTTGTTTTTCTTGATTTTTCTCAATTAGATCTACTGTGGCAAGCTATATTTTATTTCTTTAGGTTGTTTTCAGTTCAGATTTCTAGCGAATTCGTCATTTATTTATGAATATGTATATTTATCCCTTTTATGAAACGCTCACTTATGGGCGTTTATAGACTGCGGAACGCCTTCGATTTTTTTGTACCCGCTTGATAAAGTATGATACACCAGGTGGTTGTGGTGTTAAGGTTGTCTACTACTACTTAATAAAAATTGGTTTTACAGAAAAGAAAAGAAATAATAGTCATCCAAAACTTCCTTGAATGAAAACATGAACACATATGCTCATTTCTTTCGCTTCCTAACAAGAGAAATTCCTTCTCGGTGAAAAAGTGTTACACGCCCATTCAAAGCTTCATATAGGGTAAAGAATTATTCTAATCTTAAAGCAGCCCTTTGTACCATTAAACAACGAGACGGAAATACCCTGGAGACCAGCTTCTTGACTCTTCATTCATATATCGGCAATTTCTTTATTTTCTGAGTATACTAGTCATAAAGAATAAAGGGTTTAAAAACAACCTGGCGAGTTTCTCCGCCTTCTTTGCTTTAAACAGGTATTTACCAGAGCCATTTCGAACCATTTTTAAATTTCGGGTTATCTTCGGTAAATGGCTAAATATTATATAGCAGCTCAATTTTTAAAACAATTCTTCCATTTTTTAATTCCAAGTAAATTTTTCTTTACTAAATTATTGAAAAAAAAATAATATACGAAAATATTGAAAATAACTTAAATTTTTAATTTCAGGTAAGAGCAAAGTTGCAATTAACAATCATGTGTTTTTACAAAACAAATAATTAAAAAACTACAGCATAAATTCATAAAATTATATTTACATTAAAAATTTCAAATTCGTTTATTTCAATTCCGTCGTCCGTTAAAGTCCGTTAAATTTGTCCGCTCCGCTCCAATCTGTTAGCTAAAGCGGAATCTAAATTCCGTCGACTGCCACTTCCACCGTCGCCGCTCCAATCTGTTTGTACCTTAAGGCTTGAGCTGAGCGGTGAAAGTAGATAAGCAATGCCGGTTCTGGCGCAAAATCCCATAAGGTTTAACACAGGGGGTCTAAATTCACATTTTCCGCCATCTTGGATTTTCTTTGCTGTGCCAATTGGTTGTGACGTCACAAACAGTAGTGCAATGATGATGATGACGTCATCACGGTTGTTGTTGTTGTATGGCTGAATGGGTACGGGGTACGGGGTACGGGTACTGAGTACGGTGTGGAGTACTGGTACTGAGTACTGGTGCGGGGTACGGGGTACAAGTACGGGTACGGAGTACGGGTGTGGGGCCAGACACCACATGATAAGACGTCGCCTGTCGCGAGAATTTGATAATGCTGCAAGTGTTGTGAAATTAAAAAAGTCAAAGTTGCGCTGCTCGGGCTTTGCTGGGATTTGAACCTGGGGGATCGGTAGATTAAGAGACCTGTATCGCAGCCGCCAGGCTATCGAGGCTTCTGTGTCTTCTTATTCAATTTGTGTATACAAGCGCTGGGCAATCTAAAAATAGAATTTTTATTTTCCTTCGACCATGCTGCCCGTGGCTCTGATTAAAATTTTACCAAGCAGAATGTCTTAACAAAACAAAACAACAACAAGAACTCGATCCAGCCTCAACATCTATTTTCATTCTTTACGGCAACAACAACAGCAAAAAACAAGTAAAACAAAAAAAATAACAACAAAACAACAGGCCTTCTTCGCAAATGTTGATTCCAATTTCGGCTGAGCGCAGGTTTGAATGACTGATGATTAATTTGAGTTGCTGATAAGAACAGCGTCTGAATAATAATACCTTGGTGTCGCTGGTGCCTTTGTTTTATTTTGTTTATATGATAAATTTATGCACAGGTCTTATGCAATTGCAGGAAGATGAAAATAATTCTGATTCGGACCATAAAATAGATATAGAGTTATTAGATCGACAAATTATCAAGTTTCCAATAAATTCTTATCGCATAACAACAACAACAAAGATTCACAATTTCATCAGACTTATGACGTAATTATTCTATGTGGAACTTGATAAATCCGAATGCACGAATTTTAATTGCGGATTTCGTTTTTAAAATAAGCAAAGACAATTTTGATCTGATGCAACCTTCAAATGGATTCCTTATCTAATATACATTAAACATATGTATGTAGGTGTAAAATTCCAAAGTCTTCCATGTTTATTGAGATAAACAAAGGGAAGTTTGCTCCATATATTGAAATTGATATGCAGCGAATTTAGTGGACCAGTTTCATAAAAATAAATATAGCCAAAATTTTGATCAGGTGCAAGTCTTTGACACCGGCAAGGTCGTTCCTTATCTAATATATTAAACATAGGTGGCGATATTTCATCATTTGCCGTTATTCTGATTTTTTGTTTAGCTAACTGATATTGCACAACAACGTACGAGGAGTATGAGTGAACTTTTATGATGTTTCTATATTTGTCGGTTTTCCTTAAAATCACATCTGTGGGCGTATGTCATTTGCAATTGTTTAATAATTGTTTAGGCCTTTAGGATGCACCTGTGTAAACACAGTGATAAAAAATTGAAACATGATTGAACTTGTCACGTGGTGGTGGGTTGGCAAAATTTTTGCTGTTACTTTTGAGCTTATTCTCAATTTTTATGTGAGGATCACAAAAACAATTGTAAAGAATATAAAGAGGGTTCAATTAGCGAGTAGGAAGAATATCATAAATAGTATTTTAAGAAAATAAAAGAATATTTGTAATGTTTTAAAAAATCTGTTTTATTTAAAAACCACTTATTATAATAAATTTTTCAAAGCACATCGACTTTTTAGAGTATTATAAGCTAATCCATGTTATTGTTGTTGTTAGATTCAGGCATCCGTCCTCTTCTAGATCTTTATTAATGCTCTTCATCAAGTATGTTCACTGAGCTGTCTGATTTAATACTGGGCTGGTTGATTTTGATTGTTTATTCAATAATCCCATGCTCTCGTAACTCCTCAATAATTGATAATATTTCATTAGTATGACTATCATTTCCGGCTTGTTGTGATCCTACCAATATGCGGAGCCGATCAACTAGTTCATTCGGGTCATCCCAATAGATGTAATCAATATTGTCGTTTAGAATTCGCATTATACCCTTACCGGTATGCGGAGTGCGAATCAACTTTTTTATTATCTTTTTATATTTATAGCTTTTTGTTCCTTTTACTTGCTGGTTTTCCTTAAAATCACGTTTGTGGGCGCATGTGTCGTTTAGGATTGTTCGATAATTGTCCAAGTCTTGTTTTGAGTAACCCTTGGGACGTTTCATAAAAATTAATGCAGCTAAGCCTTCAGTTATCTTATATTGCTTGCCGTTTATAAGAAAGATTTCTTTATCAACTTTTAATCTCGAATTACCAATATTCCATGCATTGTTATAATAGTACACTCCATAAGTTTTATCAAGTTCTGTACTGTCATTTTCAAGTAGTTCTTTATATTTGCTTAGTATCTGGTCTGGAGACTCTAATATCGGCGAATTATGTTCTCTCAATGTTGATGGATGTATAGGTGTGGCAAATTCATCATCATCAGCTTCTCCATCATCATCATCTCTCAATAGAGAATAATCCCTAAGAGGGGTGCTAGTTGGTTCCAGCTTTAAATATTTACGAGCAGGTGGTGTATATGTTTCATCATTCTGAGGTATTTCATCTTCTATCTCTTCTTCTTTTGGCTCAACTTTGACTGCATCTTTTGATTCCAATTTTGCATCTGTTACTAATTGTTTAAGAGGTTTTGTGATTGGTTTAAAGGTTTCCTCCAGATATGTTGCTTGTTGAAGTCTTCCAGCTTTTAAAGCTTTATATTTCTTTCTAATTGAATTTTTGATTTTTACAATGTTCTCAAGCAATTGAATATCCTTTTCATAGCCCATTTTAGCCAAAGGTCCCTTTAACTGATTTATTAACGGTCTGTTCACTGAGCTGTTTGATTTGGTACTGAGCTGTTTGATTTCGCTACAAGTTCATTTATTCAATAATCTCATGCTCTCGTAACTGTTTAAGTATCCAAAATATTTCTTCTCCTTCTCTAGTTGGCGCTAAGCATCTCAATCGATCAACTAGCTCATTGGGGTCGTATAAGTTTGAATTTTCATCATCATCATCATAATCTTCATCTTCAATGTTTAATTGGGGGTGTTTGTAGCGGTACTGACGAAAGTTGTCAGTATATTTATTTGAATCTTCAACCATCTTGACTCGTTTTCCTGTGACTTCGTTAATTGATTCTAAATCCGAACTTTGCAAATTTTCATCATCATTTTCTTCAGAAGTATACGATTGTGACTCATCATCTTGGGTTTTACAAGGGTATTGACAAATTTTACCATAGTTTTCACTATTTTTATTTACATCTTCAACAAACTTTGCTCGTTTTGTAAATGGCTCTAAATCTGAGCTCTGATCTGTTCCAAGAAACGAATTTTTGTTATTATATAGTTCCGCATGATTCTTTTCATATTTATCCATCTGCAGCCCCCTAGAGAAAATATTACTAGAACTGTTCTCGCTGTTACCATGTTCGGAAACTGTTTTTGGTGTTTGAATTTGTAAATATTCCCGACCTTTTCTTATTTTCAACATTTTATTTCTAATGTTTTCTGTGGGGCTATGTCTATTATCATCCTCATACTCCATAGCATTATAGATATCTTCATCAGTATGAATTAGTGATCTATCATTATCTTCATATTCTCTGCTTCTGGATGCATGCGTTGATCCTTTTTTATGCCTAGCAAGACTCTCTCGACGAGTGAATGTCTTGTTACATTCCGTGCACTCAAACATAGTGATCACAAGTTACTGCACTATATCGAGCGAGGTAAGTATTTATATACTGGCGTCGGTGCACCGGTGTTGGTGTGACGCCAATATTGGCGCACCAGTGTTGGTGGTGGGTGCACCGGTGTTGGTGTTTGGTGCACCGGTGGGTGCACCGGTGGGTGCACCGGTGTTGGTGTGACGCCAGCGTTGGCGCACCGGTGTTGGTGCACCAACATTGGTGCACCGGTGCACCGGTGTTGGTGTGACGCCAATATTGGCGCACCAGTGTTGGTGTTGGTGCACCGGTGCACCAGTGTTGGTGTTTGGTGCACCGGTGGGTGCACCGGTGTTGGTGTTTGGTGCACCGGTGGGTGCACCGGTGGGTGCACCGGTGTTGGTGTGACGCCAGCGTTGGCGCACCGGTGTTGGTGCACCAACATTGGTGCACCGGTGCACCGGTGTTGGTGTGACGCCAATATTGGCGCACCAGTGTTGGTGTTGGTGCACCGGTGCACCAGTGTTGGTGTTTGGTGCACCGGTGGGTGCACCGGTGGTGGTGCACCAACATTGGTGCACCAAACACCAACACCGGTGCACCGGTGCACCAATGTTGGTGCACCACCACCGGTGCACCCACCGGTGCACCAAACACCAACACCGGTGCACCAATGTTGGTGCACCACCACCGGTGCACCCACCGGTGCACCAAACACCAACACCGGTGCACCGACGCCAGTATATAAATACTTACCTCGCTCGATATAGTGCAGTAACTTGTGATCACTATGTTTGAGTGCACGGAATGTAACAAGACATTCACTCGTCGAGAGAGTCTTGCTAGGCATAAAAAAGGATCAACGCATGCATCCAGAAGCAGAGAATATGAAGATAATGATAGATCACTAATTCATACTGATGAAGATATCTATAATGCTATGGAGTATGAGGATGATAATAGACATAGCCCCACAGAAAACATTAGAAATAAAATGTTGAAAATAAGAAAAGGTCGGGAATATTTACAAATTCAAACACCAAAAACAGTTTCCGAACATGGTAACAGCGAGAACAGTTCTAGTAATATTTTCTCTAGGGGGCTGCAGATGGATAAATATGAAAAGAATCATGCGGAACTATATAATAACAAAAATTCGTTTCTTGGAACAGATCAGAGCTCAGATTTAGAGCCATTTACAAAACGAGCAAAGTTTGTTGAAGATGTAAATAAAAATAGTGAAAACTATGGTAAAATTTGTCAATACCCTTGTAAAACCCAAGATGATGAGTCACAATCGTATACTTCTGAAGAAAATGATGATGAAAATTTGCAAAGTTCGGATTTAGAATCAATTAACGAAGTCACAGGAAAACGAGTCAAGATGGTTGAAGATTCAAATAAATATACTGACAACTTTCGTCAGTACCGCTACAAACACCCCCAATTAAACATTGAAGATGAAGATTATGATGATGATGATGAAAATTCAAACTTATACGACCCCAATGAGCTAGTTGATCGATTGAGATGCTTAGCGCCAACTAGAGAAGGAGAAGAAATATTTTGGATACTTAAACAGTTACGAGAGCATGAGATTATTGAATAAATGAACTTGTAGCGAAATCAAACAGCTCAGTACCAAATCAAACAGCTCAGTGAACAGACCGTTAATAAATCAGTTAAAGGGACCTTTGGCTAAAATGGGCTATGAAAAGGATATTCAATTGCTTGAGAACATTGTAAAAATCAAAAATTCAATTAGAAAGAAATATAAAGCTTTAAAAGCTGGAAGACTTCAACAAGCAACATATCTGGAGGAAACCTTTAAACCAATCACAAAACCTCTTAAACAATTAGTAACAGATGCAAAATTGGAATCAAAAGATGCAGTCAAAGTTGAGCCAAAAGAAGAAGAGATAGAAGATGAAATACCTCAGAATGATGAAACATATACACCACCTGCTCGTAAATATTTAAAGCTGGAACCAACTAGCACCCCTCTTAGGGATTATTCTCTATTGAGAGATGATGATGATGGAGAAGCTGATGATGATGAATTTGCCACACCTATACATCCATCAACATTGAGAGAGCATAATTCGCCGATATTAGAGTCTCCAGACCAGATACTAAGCAAATATAAAGAACTACTTGAAAATGACAGTACAGAACTTGATAAAACTTATGGAGTGTACTATTATAACAATGCATGGAATATTGGTAATTCGAGATTAAAAGTTGATAAAGAAATCTTTCTTATAAACGGCAAGCAATATAAGATAACTGAAGGCTTAGCTGCATTAATTTTTATGAAACGTCCCAAGGGTTACTCAAAACAAGACTTGGACAATTATCGAACAATCCTAAACGACACATGCGCCCACAAACGTGATTTTAAGGAAAACCAGCAAGTAAAAGGAACAAAAAGCTATAAATATAAAAAGATAATAAAAAAGTTGATTCGCACTCCGCATACCGGTAAGGGTATAATGCGAATTCTAAACGACAATATTGATTACATCTATTGGGATGACCCCAATGAACTAGTTGATCGGCTCCGCATATTGGTAGGATCACAACAAGCCGGAAATGATAGTCATACTAATGAAATATTATCAATTATTGAGGAGTTACGAGAGCATGGGATTATTGAATAAACAATCAAAATCAACCAGCCCAGTATTAAATCAGACAGCTCAGTGAACATACTTGATGAAGAGCATTAATAAAGATCTAGAAGAGGACGGATGCCTGAATCTAACAACAACAATAACATGGATTAGCTTATAATACTCTAAAAAGTCGATGTGCTTTGAAAAATTTATTATAATAAGTGGTTTTTAAATAAAACAGATTTTTTAAAACATTACAAATATTCTTTTATTTTCTTAAAATACTATTTATGATATTCTTCCTACTCGCTAATTGAACCCTCTTTATATTCTTTACAATTGTTTTTGTGATCCTCACATAAAAATTGAGAATAAGCTCAAAAGTAACAGCAAAAATTTTGCCAACCCACCACCACGTGACAAGTTCAATCATGTTTCAATTTTTTATCACTGTGTTTACACAGGTGCATCCTAAAGGCCTAAACAATTATTAAACAATTGCAAATGACATACGCCCACAGATGTGATTTTAAGGAAAACCGACAAATATAGAAACATCATAAAAGTTCACTCATACTCCTCGTACGTTGTTGTGCAATATCAGTTAGCTAAACAAAAAATCAGAATAACGGCAAATGATGAAATATCGCCACCTATGTTTAATATATTAGATAAGGAACGACCTTGCCGGTGTCAAAGACTTGCACCTGATCAAAATTTTGGCTATATTTATTTTTATGAAACTGGTCCACTAAATTCGCTGCATATCAATTTCAATATATGGAGCAAACTTCCCTTTGTTTATCTCAATAAACTTTCGCGACATGGAAGACTTTGGAATTTTACACCTACATACATATGTTTAATGTATATTAGATAAGGAATCCATTTGAAGGTTGCATCAGATCAAAATTGTCTTTGCTTATTTTAAAAACGAAATCCGCAATTAAAATTCGTGCATTCGGATTTATCAAGTTCCACATAGAATAATTACGTCATAAGTCTGATGAAATTGTGAATCTTTGTTGTTGTTGTTATGCGATAAGAATTTATTGGAAACTTGATAATTTGTCGATCTAATAACTCTATATCTATTTTATGGTCCGAATCAGAATTATTTTCATCTTCCTGCAATTGCATAAGACCTGTGCATAAATTTATCATATAAACAAAATAAAACAAAGGCACCAGCGACACCAAGGTATTATTATTCAGACGCTGTTCTTATCAGCAACTCAAATTAATCATCAGTCATTCAAACCTGCGCTCAGCCGAAATTGGAATCAACATTTGCGAAGAAGGCCTGTTGTTTTGTTGTTATTTTTTTTGTTTTACTTGTTTTTTGCTGTTGTTGTTGCCGTAAAGAATGAAAATAGATGTTGAGGCTGGATCGAGTTCTTGTTGTTGTTTTGTTTTGTTAAGACATTCTGCTTGGTAAAATTTTAATCAGAGCCACGGGCAGCATGGTCGAAGGAAAATAAAAATTCTATTTTTAGATTGCCCAGCGCTTGTATACACAAATTGAATAAGAAGACACAGAAGCCTCGATAGCCTGGCGGCTGCGATACAGGTCTCTTAATCTACCGATCCCCCAGGTTCAAATCCCAGCAAAGCCCGAGCAGCGCAACTTTGACTTTTTTAATTTCACAACACTTGCAGCATTATCAAATTCTCGCGACAGGCGACGTCTTATCATGTGGTGTCTGGCCCCACACCCGTACTCCGTACCCGTACTTGTACCCCGTACCCCGCACCAGTACTCAGTACCAGTACTCCACACCGTACTCAGTACCCGTACCCCGTACCCCGTACCCATTCAGCCATACAACAACAACAACCGTGATGACGTCATCATCATCATTGCACTACTGTTTGTGACGTCACAACCAATTGGCACAGCAAAGAAAATCCAAGATGGCGGAAAATGTGAATTTAGACCCCCTGTGTTAAACCTTATGGGATTTTGCGCCAGAACCGGCATTGCTTATCTACTGGTGAAGTCTACTTTGGTTTATACCTCTCGCTTCCGCCATCTCGTTCATCTATTCCAGAAATTAATTTACCGATTGTCCTGGCTCTCTTGAAAATTTAATTCCCCATTTATGAATTTGGCTCTGAGCCTTATGGGGCCCATTCACGGGCCAACTGGTTGCCGAAACTGAGCTGTAAACTGAGTTGGTGGTTTGCCACAAACACTTGAACTGGACAGATACTTCGACTGTCACTTTGATATTTGCCAGGCAATTTGATAGTGAAGTGAAATTTTTAGGAAACCCGCGACGCGATTATGTTTTATAATAATAAAAAACAGATGAGCATGATTTACAGGTGTTATTAATTATTAATATAAATATTTATGTGATTTAAAAATATAAACTAAATTCTAAAAATATAATTTCTGAAACTAATTTAATATTATTTGAACTTTCATAATTGAAATTAGCAGTAACGCAAAACAATGAAAATAAAACTTGTAAAAAATATATATGATTCGAATTCAGGCTTAATTCATTCAAGTAGTTTGCCAAACTGCAATACACACGGTGCGACTAGTTGCCCAAACTCTTGGCACCGCCCCCATAAAATTAAAAGATTTTGATTTAACCCAACTGAATAGCCAACTGTCAAATCAGTTTGCCAACTGCCCCGCACACGCTTCGAGTCAGGGACAACACAACTCAGTTTGGGCAAATAGTTGGCCTGTGGATGGGCCCCATTATTATTTGTCATCATTGTTGCAGAAATTGATAATAGGGCAGCCGCTTCGGAAGATTCACCGTCAAGGTGATCTCTTTCCGCCTTTGTATAGAGCGAACCCATAGCTATTATGCGAGCTTTGCGAATCGTTGGTGGGCATCAATGGTCTTGCCAGCTTTGGCTCTCACATCGCGCTGTTTAGTTAGGATTGGAATCCGGTATAACCGACAGGCTGGAACGCTTCCACCTGCCAACGCACGCAAATAATAAAAAATCCAATAAATTATTTGCATGCAAATTAAAAATTAGTCTTAAATCACGCCAAAGAAGTATAATTTCTAATGCGCTTACATAAGTACACACACCCACTTTTTCGTATAATATTTCTATTTCTTGGTTTTCTCGTCGTTTTCGTGTCCTATTTTAATATATAGGATCAAATATCTGATATATTAATGACCTAACGTCTCTGTGGGCCGATTAAATTTTTGTCTGCATACTTTTACGGCAAGTTAAAAAAATCTGATATTTAATTTTGCATACTTTTCGGAACATTTCATTTTCTTTATATTTCTAATGGATGGAATAGTTGTTGTTAGTATTACATTTTTCATTCCGCAGGATACTCCTTTTGCTAGATTTTCTTAAAATGGAAAATTACAGTATCGGACCACTTCTATGTAGAGATGAATGGAAGAAGAGGCCTGAGTCCTGGCCAATTAAGAAGTGTAGTGTACTTGAAAAAAATAAGGATTCTCTCGATATGGAAGAACCATCGAGGTTGTATTATGTGGAAATAACTTCTTTGTCACCGTATTTTAAATTGTATACTCCACGGAATTATTCCACATGGAGAAAAAAGCCAAAATTTTGAGTCTTGAAGAAAATAACAAAAAAAAGCGAAAAACCTTTACCAAAAAATCACCAAAGTTAACATAAAGCTTAAGCAGGGGCGGCGGAACAACTGTTGTTTGTGTTGACCATTCAACACATGAACCTCTCACAAGTGTTGAAAATCAACACATGAGATCCCGTTTCTATTTTATGGCTTCAAAAAAATTTCCTAACTTGTTTCTTTCTGTTATGCACTCGTGCTTGCAAAATACAGGAGTGCGCATGCGCTTTTAGTAGTCAACTTCAACTTACCAGCTATACATAATAACCATGAGTTAAAATCCAAATCTGGTTTGAGATGGCAGCTCCGAGCTCAAATTTAAAATGACAACAAACACAAATTTAAACCCAATGTTTAATTTAACAATTTAAATCTGGTGGTTTAAGACGCAATGGAAACAGTTGTAGATGACAGAACATTTATTGGGCTCGTGAAGGACTTAATAAATTTTGTACACGGTTCACTAACACGCCTCGCTGTGTTTCACGAAATTGAAGAAAACGTTGCAAAAGACGATGATAAAAAACGACCATCACTTGCGGCATACTGCCCTACAAGGTACGAATTGTACAAGATACGTCAAATTTTTAAACTCATTTTTATAATTGTATGACGTCTTTTACATGTGTACCGTCAGAATTAAATCCCCTAGAAGAGTCCAGATGAACTACTCAGAGTTGACGGAATTTTTTGATAAAAGTTTCAGATCATGAGATGCGAAGGCATCCGGATTTCTTCAACAAATGGAGTCCTTCGACTTTATATTTTATTTAAACGCAATGATCGAAATTTTTTATCTAATCGAAACTCTTAACACAGATCTCCAACAAAAAGATTTGAGCGTTATTGATTCATACAAAAGAGTTGATAGCGTACTTTACTGTTTGTCTGTTTCTCGCGATTCAAAATTTCAAGCCGTTTGGAAAAAAAACGTTGGAGGACGTCAAAAGACTTGATTTAAACCAGCCCTCTCTTCCGCGGCGCAAAAAAATTCCAAAACGTTTAGATTCTGGTTCGAATGCCGAGAATCATGAATTCATGACTCCTGAAGAAATTGTACCGTCAGAACTTTTTTGCTATTTACGATCAAGTAATCGAATCGCAGCAACAAGGTTCGAAACAGAGAATGAGAAATTTTTCAAAGCTCTAGTCTAGAGGCTTTTGCAGTTGGTAAAGAACACAATTTGAAATCAATAGTCGAATTTTACAAAAATGATTTTTCTGAGGAAAGTCTTTCAAGATATGTTTTTATCTTTAGCCCAAAAAATAGGCAAAGAAATCAAAAGTTTGAAAGATGTTGCAGATTTTTTGATGCTTGGTCGATCAATATTTTTCCAGAATTTTCCAAATTTATCCGACTTCTCATGACAATTCCCGGCTCGACGTGAACGAACGAAAGGAGTTTTTCAGTATTAAAACGACTGACAAGTTACCTTCGGGCGACGATAGTTCAACGAAGGTTGAACAGCCTTACAATGCTGCATATTTATCATGATGAAGTTGATGAAATCGATCTTGAATTGTTGATGAACGAATTCATTTCGCGAAGTTCAAAACGAGCTGAGGTCTTTGCAAAAAGTTAGCTAATTTTTTTTGAAGAATGTGTAAACATATGTATTTCTATATAAGTATACAGGGTGTTCCCGACTAAGATGCTAATCCGTTAAGGGGTGATTCCTGGGAAAAAAATTGTTCTACAGAATGGGGCTATCGGACCTATCCACTGAGATACAGGGTGTTTAAGAAAAGACGTTTAACCCATTTTTTAATTTACTTAAACTTTAATTACTCCTCAACCATTTATCGTAGAGCAACGTAATTATGCTTTTAGAGAAATGTACATTCTTTATTTTGATATCAACATCATCAACCTCAGTCACTGCGTTCAGAAAATATGTTAGTTCAAAGTCAAAATTTTGTTTTTTTTAACTAAAATTTCAACTAAAACCACATTTTTCTCCAAAAAATACGTAATTAACTGATATTTTTTTTTGCAAAATTGGAAAGCTTGGACAATTTCCTATCAATAATGTCTGGACTATTTTCACGCTACGGCCTTTACTTTTGAAGTTATTAGCTAGTGTGATGTTAAAATTTGCTTTATTTGGTGCTTATTTGGAACTTTTTGGCAAAGCTTAGGTGAAAAAGTACTAAAAAAAGCCAATTTTAGCATTAAAATTGCTTATAACTCCAAAAATAAAAGCCGTAGGATAAAAATTGTCCAAACATTATTGATAGGAAATTATCCAAGCTTTCCAATTTTACAAAAAAAATCAGTAAACTACTAGGCTAGTGCAGATACCTTTTAAAAAGGCAAAAATGATAAAAATTATTAACAGCATGAAAAATGTTGGAAAGTGAAGGAAATATAGCGAGCCAACCAGAAAAATAAATTCAAGTCGATCTGAGTTACGAGGGTGAAATAGGGGTAACTTTAAGGGGTGAAAATGGTTTTTCACGATTTCCAGCGAAACTAGACCTCCAATCCAAAAAAGTTGAATATAAAATTTGTAGGTAATAAAAAGATCTACAACTTTTGTGCAAACCATTTTTTCACATAACCTCAAATTTCCGAGAAAAATTGAAAAACTAGTGTTTTTGTTTTTGATTTTTATTTTTACCTCCCTTAAAATAACTTTTTTATGTCCCAAACACGCTGTAATTTTTTTGAATCAAAATATTTATTTTTACGTGTTATTTTGAATTTAGACCTAAAAAGAGACCTCATTTTCAACCGAAAATGCCCATGTTCTAAAAACATTTTTTTCAAAAAATCTAAGGGTTTTTTCTTTTGTTGAAAGGTCTAGTTTCAGATGGTGTAGAAAAAATTAACATGACTATGGACCAATTTGCCAGGAAACGCGAAAAACTTAAAAAACTTTATTTCAAAAAGTTATTTTTCAATCATTGTATTAAATTTTTTTTGAACTTGTTTAACGTCCCCAAAAGCTGCTTAAAAAATTCGTGGAACACTCCAAGACCCCAGCTGCCTTGTATTTTTTGCTATTTACGATTCAAAAATAAGTGTCACTAACTGATCTGTTTTTAGTATTTTGAAACACTGAAAACAATAAAAACAGATCAATAAGTTGCACTTATTTTAGAATCGTAAATAGCAAAAAAAAAACAAGGCGGCTGGAGTCTTGGACTCTTGGAGTGTTCCACGAATTTTTTAAGCAGCTTTAGGAGATGTTAAACAGGTTCAGAAAAAAGGACCTTAACAATTAACAACCTACATTTTGAATTAGAGTGAAAAAAGGGGAAAAACCGTTGAAATAAAGTGTTGATGCCTATTTTTTGAAAATCTATCTGACCATACAGAAATTGCCCCGCGCCCATCCCCACTTTGAGGGGCGGGAGAATCAGAATACGTGAAAAAAATGGGGGTTATTTTTTTTTCAACCGAGACTTTCCCAGAAAATTGGGTGGCACGGGTGGTTTTAAACACCCTGTATACACAGTGGCTCTCAAAATTTCAGCTGTGAGCCCATGGGCACTTTTTATCTACTCGCCGAATGCTATAAGAGAGTAAAATTTGGGCCAATTTGACCGGGACCCGTTTCCCATACAGATTCTGCGGGGTCCTTTATTTGAATTGAGCAAAGTAAATTTTTTTCTAGGAAGTATTCAAAGAAAACTAATTATTTTCTATCTTACATTATTCAAGGATTTCAATTGTAAATTTTAATAAATATTGAAAAATTTAATAGTCGAGGAAATAAAGCACTGAACCTAGGATTTTTGGAACAGTAAGATGGATCTTAATGCGGTTTTTTGTGTTCGATTCGTGAGAGCGTCTAAAAACTTTGTGACCGGTAGTGATGAATTCATTTTGAAAAAATGCATTTCCTGCAATAAAAATGTGCATTTTAGAAGTGCATCTCAAAGAGACATTGTACCACTCTGTAAATATTGATGGAAATGAGTCGACTTTTGCTACTCGGGGGTTTTTAGGGTCTCTGAGCACGAAAATAATGACGGGAACCGTCTCCGAGGTACCTGGTACCCAGGGGGGACTGCAACACCCCTTTTTAAGGGTTTTTTCGCGATAAATTCAATAATAATGAAAAAAAAAATAATTGTGTATTAAAGAACACAAAGCAGAAGTGAAACTTCGCGTACATATTTATGTCTATATGATCTTTATTATTGTATTTTTTTCTTCATTTGCTCGTGTCTTGTGTTATAATCTAAAATATGAATGAAGCAGGGAATAGGAAGCAAGAACGATAATAGTTTAACTCAATTGATAAATCATAGTATAATGAATATTTTGAAAGTAATGCAGTACAGTGTATAGTGCTTTTACAAAAACTTTATCTTTAATAAACAATCTTAATTTTTTAAATAACCGACTCCTCATTTTTTCTTTTCCGATGCCTGCGCCATCTATGTACGAATTTAAATAAATTGTAAATATTTAAGAATTTGTTTATAGGGCATCACTTAACTGCTATCATGGCTGTCGCTGTCACCTACTTGGTGATCTTCGCGAAATTCATCAGTTTAAGTTATTAAAAACCAAAATGTTAAACGAGATAGAGTGAAAACTAAATTGTTAGTTTAGTTGTGCATTCATTGAATTTTGAAATTTGTTTGTGTTTTGTTGTTTGCTGCTCTTTTGGCGGTGATATTCATCAGCTTGGTTGTTTAAATCCAAAATGTTTAACGAAATACAGTGGAAACTAAATATTTAGTACTTATACTTGTGCATTCATTGTGTTTGTGTTTTGTTGTACATATTTAATTTGTTTCAAGATTTTTGTTTTTTTCTCGTTATTTTGTAAACGAATGTGAAGGCAACTTCCGTTTCATACGGCAGTCCTTGTTTTTGTTGCCGATTCTGAATTGTGACAGTTGTAAATGAGTGAGAAGGCAACTTCCGTTTCGTACAACTGTCCTTGTTTTCGTTTCTGTTTTCTGAATTCACTCGTACTTGCTCGAATCACTTCAAAATCCCCGGAACGAGAGCAAGGAAGTTTCACTTCAATAATCCAATGAAATACACTTTTTTCAATATTTATTTGGCAAGGTGGTTGATTTATACTAAATCAAGCCAAATTTTATGATAAGGGATAATTTTTAAGGGTTGAAACCACCCCTAAATCGACTGAAAATAAAAAAATGTGTAAACATTTTTTTTCAAGTTTATGCTTTAAATTCTATTGTATGCGTATTTTCAGGCAAAAATAAATTTATTTTTAACTCTTAAGGGGTTAAAACTACCCCTACAATTTGAAAAAAATATAGCAAAAAACATTTTTTCTACTCTTTGCTTCAAATTTGGTTCAATAGTTATTATCAGCCAAGAATATATTATTGTCAACCCTTGAGGGGGTAAAACTACCCCTAGATTAAAGTTAAATTTGAAAAAAGATTAAATTCATTTTTTTGCATATAATTTTTATTTTTGATGAAATATTATTAAAAAATTTGGGAAATTTATTCTAACCCCTCCAAACCACCCCTAAATCGAAACAGAATAAAAAATACATTAAAGAAAAATTTGTTTTCGTAGATAGAAATAAAATTTAAATGCAAAAAAAATTTCAATCTTTTTTCAAATATAACTTTAATCTAGGGGTAGTTTTACGCCCTCAAGGGTTGATAATAATATATTCTTGGATGATAATACCTATTCAACCAAATTTCGAGCAAATAGTTAAAAATTTTTTTTTTGCAATTTCTTTTATTTAAAGTTGATTTTTCAAATTGTAGGGGTAGTTTTAACCCCTTAAGGGTATAAATCAACCACCTTTGCAAATAAATATTGAAAAAAGTGTATTTCATTGGATTATTTTTCATTATTATTGAATTTATCGCGAAAAACCCTTAAAAGGGGTGTTTCAGTCCCCCTGGGTACCAGGTACCTCGGAGACTGTTGCCGTCGTTATTTTCGTGTTCAGCGACCCCAAAAACCCCCGAGTAGCAAAACTCGACTAATTTCCATCAATATTTACAGAGTGGTACAATGTCTCTTTGAGATGCACTTCTAAAATGCACATTTTTATTGCAGGAAATGCATTTTTTCAAAATGAATTCATCACTACCGGTCACAAAGTTTGTAGACGCTCTCACGAACCGAACACAAAAAACCGCATTAAGATCCATCTTACTGTTCAAAAAATCCTAGGTTCGGCACTTTTTAGTGCTTTATTTCCTCGACTATAAAACAATGATTGAAAAATAACTTTTTGAAATCAAGTTTTTTAAGTTTTTCGCGTTTCCTGGCAAATTGGTCCATAGTCATGTTAATTTTTTCTACACCATCTGAAACTAGACCTTTCAACAAAAGAAAAAACCCTTAGATTTTTTGAAAAAAATGTTTTTAGAACATGGGCATTTTCGGCTGAAAATGAGGTCTCTTTTTAGGTTTAAATTCAAAATAAAACGTAAAAATAAATATTTTGATTCAAAAAAATTACAGCGTATTTGGGGCATAAAAAGGTAAGTTTCCATAAAATTTCGTGGAAAAAAAATTTTTTTTTAAAGGACATAAAAATCAAAAACAAAAACATTAGTTTTTTCGATTTTTTTCGGAAATTTGAGGTTATGTGAAAAAATGGTTTGTACAAAAGCTGTAGATCTTTTTATTATCTACAACTTTTATATTCAACTTTTTTTGATTGGAGGTCTAGTTTCGCTGGAAATCGTGAAAAACCATTTTCACCCCTTAAAGTTACCCCTATTTCACCCTCGTAACTCAGATTGACTTGAATTTATTTTTCTGGTTGGCTCGCTATATTTCCTTCACTTTCCAACATTTGTCATGCTGTTAATAATTTTTTTGTTTCCAAAAATTATTTGCACTGGTCTATACGTATTTTTTTTGGAGAAAAAGGTGGTTTTAGTTGAAATTTTAGTAAAAAAAACCAAAGTTTTGACTTTGACGACACATTGCTCTGGAAGTTGATAGGGTAGAACCTTGATTTTAACAGTTTTAGATAGGTGGGAGTATTGTGCGTACACTGATTTCATATTCATGAAAACTGCTCAATGGGTTACAAAAATACAGGGTGATATGTAAACCTATACCAAAAAACTTCAAAACGCCTTAGCTGCTAAACCGTTAAGATTTACCCTCCCCTCCCATATGATTTTTTGTTCGTCTACCCAAAACCTATCCACAGCCGGCCGCTTTGTAAGGTTAAAGGTGTACATCCTGTATATGTATATTTTCAAAAAATAAAGTTGAATAAGATTGAGGTTTTTGGAGATCTAATATACAATTTTTCCCTCCTCTTCCCCACCCCCTTTTTAACATTTCGAATTCAACACATGGCTTGGACCTGTTCCGCCGCCCCTGAGCTTAAGAAAGCAAAGGTGATATGTACCACAATGAGCAAAGGCGATATCCAGGGCCCATCTAATGGTGTGGCCACACTACGCGGTCTTGGGTCGTACGCGCTTTTGCCTTTTTTTTCATATAGAGTTTTATGACTTTTTTACGACTTTGTCCATGATAAAGGCCGTGCGGCCAAACAACGCGGACAAAAGGCTGTGGTTAAAAAGGTACATTGTGCGTCCACACACTATGAGCTTTTCAAAAGCGCGTACGCCGTTTCAAATGAGAATTGATTTTTTCTCACTCATGACTCAGAAAATTAAAAGATCACGCGCGCTTTTGGCTGGCCGTACGACCAAAAGCGCGTGGATTCTAAGTCCGCGTAGTGAGGACGGGCCTTAATGAGGACGGGCCTTAAATGAGCAAAGTGCTCAATCTGGAATCCACCTCTGTCTGGAATCCACCTTCGTGTAAAAGAAAGAGAAACATCAAATTTTTGTGCGTTAAAAGAGCTCCAATTTGCGTTTCCACTTTGCGCTTGGGTAGTAAAAGGGCCTTAAAGGCCGTAGGCCAAAAATTGTCTAGACATTATTCATAGGAAATATTTCAAGCTTTCTGAGTTTGGAAAAAACGTTAACTGCGTTATTTTTGGAGAAAAAAGTAGTTGAAGTCGAAATTTCAGGTCAAAAAAACCAAAATTTTGACTTTGACTACTCATAACTCTTGAAGTTGGTAGGGTGCAATCCTCACTTATACAATTTTAGATATGTGGGAGTATTTTGTGTTCTGAAAACATTGAAATAAATGTAATATTAATCATCTTAGTATAGTGAACAATTTGATTTAATGCTGGATCTTGGTTTTTTTTAATTCACTATATCGCGACTGTACTGTATATACTCTTCTTCAACTCTACCCTAAGCTTATTTAAACAAAACCATCATAGAATAGAAACAGTCTGATTTACACGGTGTTGCATCAAATCAGTGATTTGTTATATTTTTCATACATAATCAAGTGCTACTACATCTAATACATCTTTCTATAATCTGATTTTTGTAAAGTTCCCTTTAAATTTGTAGAGTGCATTAAATCAACTTATCCATGATTAAAATTTCTGAGCATAGTGAAGTATCCGTACGCGCCCTGGATGATCTAGAATTAGAAGATAATTGGTATGCTGAATTACTCCTTAAAGATGTGATTAGTACTTACACTTACAAATGTTGACAGGTCCATTTCGATAAAAACTGCACGCATTTCAACAGGTTTTGTTGAATAGATCATCATAATCAATCCCATTTTTTGAATAGACAACGGAAACTCGTACCAGGTTGATACATAAAATGCTGTTGCAACAGTGTTAGCCTAAAAGAAAATTACTTTTTTAAATAAATTTTTCACTGAAATAAACGCTCCCGTGCGTCCATGTCAATCTTATAACCGCAATACCAGATTACTTTGCTCGGATTATTCCTCGTGAGGCGGGTAAAAGTCCTCATAAAAAAAACTGAATATGAATTTTGCTTAGGTGTGTGATTTTTTTTTGTATGTGAAAGATTATAGGTGAGGCAACACCGTCTCAGGTGAGGGAATGCCCTTTTGTACTCGACAGTTCAAATCATTGAGTGTGTGCAATGTCGGATAGCATAAAGTTCTAGTCGGAAAGATAGTAGAGCCCGAGTAAAAATAAAAAAACGGCCTTATAAAGGGCGAACACCGGCCGCTTGGCTTTTTAAGGGGCATATGATGGCCGTAGAGTTTTTAACCATTTTTAATGGGAGCACATACGGCCTTACGACGGCCAAATTTGACCAAAAGATTTAAAAGGCCAAGTCCTGAGCTGTAGAAACGGGCATTCGACGGGAAATTTGAGCCAAAAAAAAAGAATCTGCACCAAATGTATTGTTGAATGTGTTTTATGGGAACTTCATCATTTTCGTTATGTACAATGGTTCTTTCGATTTATCCTACTTAAAGATATCGATGCACAAGAGAAACGAGCTCGCCAGTCGTCGGTTTGTTGTACGTGAAGTGTGTGGTGCGTGTTGATTTATATTTTAGTGGGAAATTTTGTTATTTAACGGCTTGAAAAAAAAACACAACCGAAAAAAAATCAAACATTTAATTGCAGTGAAATATATTTTCTTATAGGAGGGCGAATATCCACGTTGCTGCCACTGTACCACCGTCGTATACCCGTAATAGCAACCATACGGCCGCCGTACCACCGTCGTATGGCCGTTATTGGAACTGTAAGGCCGTTGTTTCACCGTCAATCGCCCCCCGTACGGCCGTACTGTCCTGCAACGAGCCTTCTGTTAACCGCCAGATGGCCGAGTACTATGTTTCAATCACAGTCGGTATTTGCCCGTTCTAAGGCCATCATTTATTTTTACTCGGGAGAGAAGAGTGAAAGAACTGACAAACGCCAACAGGGGATTTTATATTCTACCAGCTCTCATCCAATACTACCGAGACAGAACGCTGACTTCGGTGATCAAATATATGGGAATGGCTTCCACAGAAGAATCTAAAATTCTTGACTTTTCTTTACGAATTTCTTTCACTAGGTGCTAATAAACCAATTTCTTAAAAAAAAATATTAATTATTCAATATTGTTGCACAATTAATAATACATTAAATTTTAATATAAAACAAATCTACAATTATATACTCGCAATACTTACTTGATAGCATATTTCGGTAGCGATCCTATGATAAACAAATTGCATGAAGGAAGCAAGGATGAGAAATATTATCATAAGCGCCGTTGGTAAGTTTATTTCAATGTCACCCTGAAAGGTAGTGCGTCTGTCAAATCCAAACTAAATAAAACACAATCCCTTACCTCGTCTAATTCATACAGCAAAAAGCAAATGCAGATCGAAAATAATATAAAATCGATAAAAATCAATTCTGATATGAAAGACTCGAGCCTCTTGACATAGCTATAAATTAAAGTTAAATAAAACTAAAAATTCCACATTTACACTTATGGATACAATACTTCTTCGTTTCTATTTGCAGTTGAATAAGCGTTTTCATTTCTTCCGCTAATTTCTCATGTGGCAGTTTCTAAAAGAAAATTGATTTGATAAAACATTGCTCCCACAATTATATGTTAATAATAACCAACTTACATCAATATTCTCCAATCTTGATTTGATTAGCTTAAATACAAATATTGGATATAGCAGCAACATTATAATGCTTGTAAACCAGCCTGGAAAAATCAAAGCACCTGCCATAATTTGAAAAATTGGTGAGATATATGCCAAGAAGAAATTGTTTGTGAATTTTCGAAATGGATACATAAGAAATAAGAATGGCATATTTTCATTTTCAATTGCCTGGAAAAAATTGTGTATTTTGTAACTAACGAAACATTATTATAACACCTTACAGAGTCTTCCGTAAATGCCCACGAATCCCTAAAAATTGATACAACCAGACTCGTTAAAGTAAGAGACACTCCACATATAATATGGACGCCCACAGTAGTCCGGATGGTTCTCATGAAAAATGTATATTCTATATATAATTTCCGTTCGGTATCTCCATTAGTTGATGAAAGCTTCTTCAGATTTGTTGCAACATGTCCAAACAGATAAGTAAATTCTTAAAAAGAGAAATAATTGTTGAAGATTGTAATTAATAAAATTGTTACTAATCTTACCTTTAAAATCAAAGAGCAGTTTAAAAATTTGACAGTCACATGATAAATATATTACTGCAGTTGCAACTGATACTGGGATGCTTTGTATGCTGATCCAGTATTTTGGTTGAAGAGCACAGATCTGAAATCGCATAAAGAATTAAATTGAGCTTAGGTAACGACCTTAGTAAGGAATTCCCGTGTAAGGAATAGCCCGCAGCTGGCATGCACGCTTGAGTAAAAATAAGACTCGCCCGAAGCTAGCATTCAGCTGGCACGCACGAATAGTGTAAAGCATGAGTAAAAATGAATCTCGCCCGCACCTATCATGCAGCTGGCACGCACAAGCCTACACGGCGTCCACAACTACCATGCACGCCTGAGTAAAAATAAGACTCGCCCGAAGCTAGCATGTAGCTGGCACGCACGAACCGTGTCAAAGGGTCTTTTTCTAAACTCAAATTAAAGCCTAGTATGCTGTTCGTGCGGAATTCCGCTCTGTAGAGAATCCATATAATCAGTCTGAATTCCGCTTAGCTGGGAGAGTTATGTAGACAAGGTAGACTGATATAACAGTGACTGTTTGGTCACATCACACTCCCGAAACAACTTTTTTCGCATAAAAGTGATAAACGTCAAATTCCCCGCTCGAGAAAATAGAAATTTCATTTCTTGGCTTGCGGAAAATGAAACGAGAAGTCTCCACTTAGGAAAAACGCCATCCATTTTCTAGAGAAACAAAGTTCATTTACGGTCTGAATTCAGACTGAACTGCGTACTGATTTTATGGACGGAATTCAGACCGCCCTCCAACCTGAATTCCGCACACTTTTTTTACATATATTTTAAAGGGGAGTCTGAATTCCGCACGAACAGCATACTATGCTTTAAAACGAAAGCAAACAATTTTTTTAGTAGAATAAAGGCAGAAACAGATTGGCGCGGCGGAGGTGGCGGCGTCCGCCCGCCAGATATTTTCCCATACATTTAATTTCTCCACAGGCGGCGCGGAGAAATTAAATGTATGGGAAACTCTCTGGCGGGTGGACGCCGCCACCTCCGCCGCGCCAATCTGTTTCTGCCGTAAAGCCTGCTACGCTTCTTAAAACAGATAGATAAGAGTATTATAATAGTCCTCATCAAATCGAACTTTTTCATTAAATTTTTTTCAAATATCTTCATTAAAAAAACAAATAGGAATTTTTGCATATTTAATCTGAGAATTACGACAAATAAATTGTAGCATCCATTTCTCAAAAATATGTAATTTATTTTATTATATGTATGTATTTCTCAAATCAAGTATTACATTCAGAATTACAGAATTACTTTATATGACTGTAAAATCAAAAAAAATTATTGATCAAATTCAAACTTGTTACCTGGCTCTAATACATTATGCATCGCTGTTTATAAAATCGTTATTTATAAAAAACAACGAGAACCGTTCTACTGAGTATGCTGTTGGCACCCTTTATGGTCATCAAGATAATTGCCCCTTTGCTTCGTCCTCTACAATTTTTTAAACCAATACAGGCGATTTCGTGCACCCCTGTGGCGGGAGCGTGCATCCCTGTGGCGGGAGCGTGCCTCCCTATGGTGGGAGCGTGGATCCCTATGGCGGGAGCGTGCATACTTTTGTGGCATGCGCATGCCTATTTGCTCGCTATGCTATGCTAGTAAGAAAGTTAACCAAATAAATTGTTTTTACTCGGGTTGATACAATGTACCAACTTCGGCCTAAAAATTTTGTATAGAACATTTTTATGCAGATTTATCTCACGAACAAATTTTACTTAGCCAAAATTTACGTAAAACCGATAATTTACAAGATATTTGAGAAAAACTGATTTTCGTGACCTTTGACCCTCCGTAACTTAAGTGGCCGGTCAGTTGGCTTTATGGACTTTTGGGAAATTATTTGTGACCCCAAAGTAAAGAGAATCCCGCTGGAAAATCTCCAGTTGGATTTTTTTAGAGGTTTCGCCTTTTTTTTGTATAAAGTGACTGGGCTACAACTCATGTTTAAAAAAAATGTTACTTACTATATTTTTGGTTTATCTAATAAAAGCGTGTTTGTAAATTTTTTTTTCTATTCGAACTATCAATTTGATACTCAGGTCTAGGAGGTTGTGATGGAGGTTGTGAATTTTCTAGTAACATCTATTTTAAGACTACTCGTCATACCCTTTCATTCGATACCCAAGTCGGAGGTTGTAAAGGAAAAGCTAATCCTCAATTTTGTGGAGGCAGCAGGGTATTAATTTCGGTAGAACAGCCACTGCTGTGGCAAAGGGATGAAATTTTGCTAGAGCT
The DNA here is from genome assembly GCA_963855945.1 of Thereva nobilitata. Lineage (NCBI taxonomy): Eukaryota > Metazoa > Arthropoda > Insecta > Diptera > Therevidae > Thereva > Thereva nobilitata. The sequence goes on from OY979694.1 coordinate 22,294,776, forward strand.
GATACATTTCAGCGATGGCTTGTTGTGTCGAGTCTATGGCCAAGGACCATTTTTTCGCATGTTTCCAATGAAGTAGCATTGTGCGTACAAAAAACAATAACACAACTCTTCGAGAACATTTTAAGCCCAAAAGCGTTTCTGATGGCTATGAGCTAATCGAAGTCCCCAACAAGTGTGTTTTTTTCGAAAAAACAGTATTTTGCAAAAACTATTTATTATTTTGGAAAATTTCAAAAACGCATTTATTGCACTTCCCATGGCATGGGTAACATTATTTTTGCACGGTTTTTAAAGTGCTCGGATTTTGACAAGTGATATCTTGTTGGGAAGCTATCGCTCTGCTGAACTCAGAAAAGGTAACTGCATTTAGAACTGGTTTCGTTCCAACGAGTTTATTAGATATTAGAAAAACTAATCAATTTAAGGTGATTGTGACCCTTAGCAAAAGTCTTTTCGTTTACAAAAAAAGGGCTCGACCGAATGTTATGAAAATTTTTACAGAGCATTATTTCGTTAACATAGCTCGATCGGTACCTGAAAGAAGTCGATATCATTTTTGCTTTGCGCGATATCCTACAGATACAAATATCACGTACGTCGTTTAAACAAAAAACGTCTCGATCGAATTTTATGAATATCTTTTGAGATCATATTTTCATTATTACGCTTTGAACAACACCTCAACGAAGCCGATATCTTTTTTGGTTAGCGCGATATCGTGCAGGAAAAATTTACTTCCTACGTACGTACATACACACACATATTTCTTCTCAAAATTATGTTTAAAATGCTTTTGAGACCTTGATAAATCAAAATACGTTGAAAATTACGATTTCGATAATGCAATACAATAACAATAACTTCCCTATAAACTGGAAGAGAAACATGCAAGGCCGAGAACGTTGGAAGGAAATTATTGAGGGTCCAAGGCTCACCTGGATGATGATGATGATGACCAGTAGGCTTAAAGAATGGAAGGGTAATAGATCTCCACGGAGTTTGACTAGACGTCTGTGGCCCTAGGTACAGTATATCTAAGGCACTGGGTAATAATAATAATAACAATAATAGAGAGTTGAGAAAACTATACCATGTTAAGGAACGATCACCACTTTTCATAAACAGATAAACACAAATTCCAAATAACAAAACTTGATTTTGTTTGATTTTAAAGACAAAAGACTTGAAAACTAAAATATAATACATATCTACCTGCATTACACTGCCCATAAGAAAAACACTAATCACGATCAATCCCCGTAACAAATGTAGTCTTTTATATTTTTGGTTGGAATAAACAACAATTCCAGCAATCCGAAACATTAAGAGAATTTCATGTACAAATTGATTGTCCTGAATAGACCCAGGAAATTCGAAATATTCCAACGACACCATTGCAGAAGCTTACTACAAATATTTGAGTTTTTTTAAAGTATGTACTTTCTTACACTAAAATCGAGTTTAGCCTTGATTGAGTGGTTCTTGAAAACTGAGCTGGTATACAAGTCGATTAGTACTAATAAACTTCCCAAGGACTTGGTTAAGAATATTTAAAATTTATTTGAAAAATTAATACTAGGGTTGTTACTGCATGATTCAGGATTTTAGCTTGTTTCTGATTTAGAATTCTTACGTGCATCTATTGTTTTTGCGATGATGGCATTAGCCTAGACAATTTTAAATGAATGACTTGAAAATAATGAAAAATAAATATGCAACTGGGCAATTTCACAATGAGAATCTCCTTTTAAGCCCTTATGAATAGTGATGACTTTCATATTGTTTTAATAGGGTCAAATTATGTTGTCGGTCAAGAACGTGAAAAAAAGTTACTAGTTCTATTATATGGTCTTACAATAAAAAAAGTTATAAATAAATACAAGTTTTATTTTGGATAAAATCTTTAATTGTGAATTTCAAGTACAATCCTCCATTAACTTTTAGTCTATAAGCAGCCGCGGCATGTTCGTTCAAGGCCAGTAAAGTCGAAGGCTACGTTCAGACGGTGATTTTTTCCCGTATACCGTATACGCGATTTTATCGAATAGAATAGTGGCAATGATGCATGTTCTCACTATGCCCATGCGGGAAAATCCCGTGTTCGTGAAATTTGTTTTCCCGCATACCGTACGAACTTGTTCCTGGAGCGTTAAAAACATGATAACCTCGGATTTCAGTTACGGAGAATGAAATTTAAAAATTCAAAATGGAATGTTTAGCTAATAATATATATAAAAAAGTTTACCTATTAAAAAATTGTGATTTTGATTTGAATGACCGAAATTCAAAATGGCCACCCAAATTTGCCAATTGTGTTCCGATTTCCATGAAAATCAGTATCTGGGGGTTTTTATGGAAGTAAATAACGAATTTATGTTCAGAACTTATAAATTAAAAATGGTAAGTCTTCCACCTTTTTCAATATATTCAATTGAGTGTTCTTCGGAAGTGCGTACAACATGACAGTACAGTAGGTACTGAACAGCTTGTAAAATCTCCTCAACGGTGTGTGACGTGTGTAAATACTTGTAAGTACGGCTGTGCCTAAAATGTGGGTATAATGTGTATTTATCAATGTTCCAATATACGTGTTCTCATATCTGCAAAAATATATGATTGGTTTTTTACCCATAACTCGCTTAGTTTTTAAGCTATCAAGTCTTTCCAAATAGCATTTTGTAGGTTTTTTCAAGAGCTATAAGCTCATATAAATTAAACTTTCTTTCACCCCTTATTTTTGAAAGGGTTTGAGCTGAAAGGGATTGAACAAGTTACTATTTACAAACATATGCAAAGTGTAAACGGCAATATTTTACTTAATTTTTATCCAAAAAAAAAAACAACAAAAAATTTCAGAAAAGCAGAACCTACGATTGTGTACTCTCCAAAATTTTGCGTATCATTAATAGTTTTTGAGTTATTTTGAAGAAAAGGCAATATCACTTCAAGCTCAATTTTTTTCAAAACTAAGCACTGTAAAACGGTCAAACTTCTAGAGCATATTACAAGTACATTAATAAAGTGAATTGTGAAGTGATACCGATTATTTTCAATGGGGCTGGTAATTAGGGGGTGATTTTCACATTTTTTTGTCGCCGAAAAAATAGGCACCAGGTTTAATGAGTTTTTCCCGAAAAATGCATTGTTTTTTGTTTATTTCAAGTTGAAACTTTCAATTTTGGCGTTTGACAAATAAGAACCAACCTTCAACAAGCTATTACTATTTTTGTATTGGCTCTACAGAGACAGACACCATAAATCCACCATGTTTTTGGCTTTTTTATAAGCTACATTTTCAATACTAATAATTTTTTCTTTAAAATTCTTACTTTTTGAGTTATTCGCGAAAAACCGCCTGAAAACGTGTTTTTTTTTGTTGAAAAATTGACATTTTCACTCGCGAATAGGTAACTTGAATAGTATTGATTTTCAGAAATAACTTTATAGAACAAAATTTGTTTAGAATTAGCCAATCTATACTTATTTTCAATGAAAAAATTTTCACCCCTGCGAAGGGGTGGCATTCACCTCCCGGGTAAAAGCACAAACAATTTTTTGGTAAACTTTGCAATTTATATATTAAAAACAAAATCCCACCGCAACCACTAGTCCAGTAAAATGGAGCAAAAAAAAGGGCCATCTGAACATTTTATATAAACAGCAATTTTTTTTTTAATGGGAAGGGGGTTGGTTGGGCGTATAAAACCGAGTTTTCGGGAGCTGTCGCCATCTTGTTTTGAGTGTGAAAAATGGTTTTGCTTTTCTTTTTTTATATTTCGGAAGGAAGGGTGTTTCCATATACTGGCTGGAGCAATAAAACTTTACATTCAAAATTATTTTTTAATTTTTAGTTCATCTTAAAATAAAAGTGTATTTTTAGTTTTTTTAAATATATATATCATGTAAATAACCATATATCATATATATCATGTAAATAACCACATACGCTTAGAAAAAGATCAACAAAAACAACCCTAATACAATAAATGACCACATCAAATTATTCGCAAGAAAATGCTCTACAAAAATGCTCGAAGGCATTTTTTATGTAGAATCAATAATAAAAAAGTTATAGCGCTTTAAAGGTCATCACACCCAAAATTTTTGTCATTTTTCGTCCATATCCTTTTTATTATTAATATTACGGCAAAACATTATTTACGAAAGTTATAGATAATTTGATTATCTAAAAAAAATATTTGTAGAAAAAATCTGTAGGACTCACGGTTTCCGAGCAATAAGCAAAACCATTTTTCACCACTCAAAACAAGATGGCGGCCGAAGGACACGCCTCCGGATCCCGAAAACTCGGTTTTATACTCCCAACCAACCCCCTACATATTAAAAAAAAATTGCTGTTTACATAAAATGTTCAGCGAATGTCCCATTTGACTGGACTACACGTAAATTCACTCACCGTAACAAAAGTCTGAGGCCAAAACCCCCCGGCACTCCACTAAATGTAATTTATCGAATACGTGATGAAGTAGCCTTTAGTTTTATATTGCGTCGTTCACATGAATGAAATTTTCCCGAATCTCGATTTTTTTTGTTCTAGGCTGTTACATTGCCAGTTACAACCCGTTGCCAAGTACCTTTAATAAAAACATTATTATTGAACAAATACATTAGAAACATAATTTTCGGAAGGTGTAAAGAACTATTTTCAAAAAATATTGAATACATATGGCTGTTTTTTCATGAATATTTTCCGGCTTTTGTGCATTATTTAGCGCTAATTATCTTGTTTTTAGGTGCTAGAAGCCCCTACTAACACTATTCATTATTTTTATTTAATTTTCAGCCAAGGCGACTATAAAAAATGGACATAGATTAGGGACACGTTCTTAAAATCAAACCAGATTTACGTGAAAAAATCGAATCGCACAGTTCCGTGTGAAGTTGAAGAGCCGTCCCGTATTCGATAAAACCGTATACGTGAAAAACTCGAATCGAATAGTCGCCGTCTGAACGTAGCCTAAGGATCGGTCAAGACTTCATGGGTTTGCCAGCTCTCCGATATGGATCCGATACTTGGATGCTTAGCAAAACCTCTATAATCCCTTGATGTGTCCGGTGGAAAGTCCTCAAGATCTACGATCGTTGAATTAGCTTTATAGAATTAAAAAATTTCTAAAAATGTGTGCCACAAGTTTTCCATCCCAAATAATTTGAATTAACTCAAAATTAGTGATGACTACAACAAGACTTAGTGCACTACCACAACGCAGCCATCACACCTAGCACATCGCACCTAGCAAGAACAGATTTTTTTCATCGCTCACTAAACCTATATAATCATAAGAGCGCGTATTCATATTTGTAAATATATCGAAAAGTGGAGTCCGACATTGTCAAATAAATAATAAAGCCTGAGAAACCAATCATCCTACCAAGACGTAATTATGGAATCACATAGCAGCATAGTCTTTGAAGAGCCCATATGCGATTAATAACTGGTTGCTGTTGCTTCTGAATAGGAAATTCCTATTACCCTTCTGAATGGAGCTTATGCAGGTTCAATTGTGTAAATCAAGCTATTAGGATGAGAGATAGCAGAGCAAATCCTCAATTCTCCTGCTGCACCTTATTGGTGTATATACAAGAATTTATTGAGAAATCTCCTCTGCCGGTATAAATTATAATTGATAAAGCTACACAATGACTTGCATATACCTGTCTAGAAATATGTATTCATGTTCAGAGTATGAGAAAATGTTCGCTATATATGTATGCACATTGCTGGAGCTTGCTAGAAGTAAACAGATGCTATGAATGATAATAATAGAGATTGCAGGAGTTAAAGCATAAACGAATTGAATTTTCAAACAAAAACAATGAATTTGAATATGTAATTACAATAAATTGAAGCAATGCAAAGAAGATTTTAAAAGTAATAAGCTAAGTTTAAACAAAGAAAAAATTTTGCTTCTGCCATACTAAAACCACGTGTCTTTCATCTAGAAATTTCTCAGAAAATCCCACGTTGAAAGAATTCCTGATGTTAACAGGAAGTATCAGCTTCAACCCTTGATCGGCTTTCATCTTCCCTTCTTGATAGCTTCACATCAAGTTCCCATAAATAAAAGCAATTTACTAATTGGCGATGGTAGTAAAGAAGGGTTGGAATAATTCAATCCACATCAATACATACACGTGTACGAGTTGCTTTTAAATTACGGTCGAGAAAAAAAATTAATTTAGTTAGTTTTAATTTTAGTTAGTTTATAATAAGTTAAGAAAAGTATCGCCATCATGGCCGGCCATAATCATCATCATTAGTTTGGTTTGGGAAGCCCTAAAGAGGTTTATATACCTCTCATTTGCTAGAGCTTTAGCTAAAATTTTCAAATTTTGATCTGCACCTAGAAAACCCGACTGTGGTTTTATCAATATACCACCAAAAAGGTACGTTGTAGGCTGCAGTCACAGTCATTTTATTCCAATAAAAAATTCTTGAAAAAATATTAAAACGAGGCCATATCATTTTAAAGTGGCTTATTCAATGTTGTGCGATATGTTTAATTAATCAGCTAGATAGATCACCAGTCGCTGGATACCACATGTATAAAACATAACAAGACAAGGTATTGACGACAAAGCTTTTATTAAATTGTCATAAAAGTTCGCCAAGGACTCACAGTAACATAATAAATAAAATTTCGCCTTTAGTGTATTCTTGAATAAAACTTGCACTGTTTCTGGCTGGTGACATGAAAATCTGCACTGTTCATGCAAATTGATTAGCTCGAGGTCGAGAAAATCAATATTGTGACAAACAGTCGTATATGCGATATAACATATGTATGAATGGTAGAAGAAGCATACGTGAGAGTTTTGCAAGGTGTCTTTAATTTGCCATATTGTTAGCGAGTATCTTTTAGTGAAAATTTTAAAATGCTATACCATCAATTTTTTAGCATTGTTTGGCACATTTTCCTATGCCAACGAATTGACGATGCACGCAAATATGACAACTAATAATATGACGTAAAAAGTTAAACCTCATTAATATCTTATCCTTATTTTCAGAAAAGTATGCTTACAATATTTTTTTGCCTTGAAATAATCTAGAACCTACGATAAGATGGCTTCAATAAGAAGATTGCCACTGACCGTTGCTCCAATAGCATAATCTCGGGCAATTTTGATAACGGCTTACAGGATTCTCTTAAGCCACTGAGAGGGAATTTACCGAGTTTTTTCGCGCTTAAAATGTGAATCACTCCGGTTCTAGAAGTCGGATCAGGGCAAAATAAAAACCAGTCTCTTCGTAATAAAATTGCCAATAAATCTTTGTTGGTTTCAAGTCTTTGAGTACGCACATAACTAACAAAACTGAAAAAAACAAGAAAAAACAGTACTTTTTTCCTTTTAGTGCCCAAGACCGTCAACTAGACCAATTAGCATCAAATTTTCAGAAAATATATTTTTTGATGTTATAAAAAGACCCTGAAAATTTGGTGTCAAAATATTGAACCCTTTGGCCAAAATTGCATTTTTTATCTAAAATATGAAATGCCCGCCATTTTATGCCATTAAGTCCAAAATGAAAATTACACAATTTACATTTGTTTATAACTCAAATACCAACAATTGCATTTTTTCGGCCTTTTTGAAAAATAAATTTAAAATGTTTTATCAGATCTGGTAGAGAGTTTTGGGGCCTTTAATTTAAAAAAAAAGAAAATTCTTTTTTGTTGACGTGAATTCGATATATTCCACTTATTGCATTTTGTCCAATTGTTAATTAACAAATGCACATTGTAAGCTAAATTTTGGACTGTATCATTTTGAAACCTATTCATTCAAAGAAATTTCAAGTTTATAGAACGTTATTTACAAGCATTACAATGTAAGTATATTGTTATTTTTCGATTTTTTCATCATGTTAGTTGCAAAATGCAATAACTACCTTGTTTTTTACAAGCTTTATATTAACTTCTTTCTCTGTGGGGGACAAATCTTGCGATCGATTTTTCGACCACATATAAGAGAAATATCAAACTTTTGTTAGAAACATTTTTTTATCAGAAACTTCCGGAACCCCAAATGAATGATTTTTGGGGATAATTTTGATGGTTTTTGGCGGTGCAGGGGGCTTCGGATAAAAAATTGTTCGGGCAAAAGTGTCATATTTCCCCGCGGAGAATCAGAATCTGTGAAAAAATGGGGGTTGCCATTTGAAATTTTAGAATCACCCCCACCCCCTGCTACGGGGTGAGTGGGTGGGGTTGAAATTTGTGTGCAAACGATTCCACCCTCCAAATTGAGCAACTTTCGCCCGAAACTACCACGATCACCTACCGGACTTTTTTTAAACCAATTCCTTAGCCATTTCATTCTTTTAATTGCATATTATCGTTATACTTTTATATGTGGGCACCCAGGGCCGAAGTGCCTATGGTCGGTGGGCATTCCCCTTTAAATCACTTGGCAGCGTAATCTGTTTCCCGAAAATCTTCCTTGCAGTCTGACCGGTAGAACTGTGGATAACTGTCCTGTACAGCGTTTTTTTATTGAAATATATAGAGATGTTATTCATATTAATTTGAAAACCTATTTCCACCGTTTTTACTGTTTCTATACTGGTTAGGGGAAATTTAAGAAATTTCCTACATTTAAGAATGTGGCGAACGTCACGACAATAGAGGAAATGCCCAAGATACACTATGATCAATGTTCTTCCATTTGGAACTAGAATGTGAAGATTTTTCGAGTTCCCAACTCTTGGACAACCTACATGCAGCTGACCGGGAAATGACACTTATTTGGCAAAATTCGTCTCCCATATTGGCCCCGAAATTTAAAATTTGTAAGTTTTGATCATAAATTCTTTATTTGTTACCTTAAAATCCCCCAGATACCGATTTTCATTAGAATCGGAATACAATTGGCAAACTTATCGGCCATATTGGTGCGGCCATTTTGAATTTATAAGTTTTGATCATACATTCGTTATTTGCAACCCTAAAAACCCCTAGATATCCACTTTCATTGGAATCGGAATACAATTAGAAAAATTCGTCCGCCATATTGGCTAGGCCATTTTGAATTTATGAGTTCTGATCATTAATTCGTTATTTGCTACCTTAAAAAACCCCAGATACCGATTTTCATTGGAATCGGAACACAATTGGCAAATTCGTCGGCCATATTGGCGCGGCCATTTTGAATTTATAAGCTTTGACCACAAATTCGTTATTAGCGACCTTAAAAACCCCTAGATACCAACTTTCATTGAAATCTAAACACAATTGGCAAATTCATATTTGGGTGGCCATTTTGAATTTCGGTCATTTTTCGGCGGCCACGTTGAATTTCGAAAATCGGGCTTCGAGGTGTTTCATGGAAGATCCGCACGGAACCTTCATGCAAAATTTCGAAGCTCTGCGATGACTGGTGCGCCCGCTATGGCGCATACGTACATACATACATACATACAGAAACTTTCTTTTATTAATATATGTAGATATAGCAAGAAATAATTGAATTGTAAAATAGTATCATAAGAAAACTGGACGAATTTGAGCTTACTTTACATAATTTTGAAACATTAACCTAAATGAAAATGTAAAGTAAGTGCTCAGGAAAATAAAAGGAAAAAATTAAACGGAAAAATTGCGTGGTGACTGATACCGCTTACGGATGCTAGCGTCTTGTGCCCTTCTTACAACACCGTACGTAACATGCGAGAATTTAACGAATATTCGTCAAGTTTATTAAGTCAATTTAGGGCGGTACCATATAAACACTCATGTTGGTACTTTAGGTTACGTACAGTTACGTTACGGTTAGGTTCAGTCTTGCGACACGCACGGCATTATTGACAAAAAAATAAAACTCGCTCACTCCTAGCATACAGCATGCACGAACTAGCCTGCACGGCGCATGGCAATTAGGACGCATAGCAAACAAATGTGCATGGCTCATTTATACTCGGGATGACGACATTTTCCAGGGGTATATAAAATGAGAATTTTCAGTTGCTATTTTAGTTTAAGAAAGCATTTCGTACTGTTCGTTTCTGTGATAAACAAAAAATTAAGTGAAGAAATCAAGACTTGAACTTTTTCTAAAAATGGAGTTTTTAAAATCTTTCGAAATACCTGCCGAAATCCAAAAAAATCATCTGGTTTCGCAGGCCCTCCTCCCGTTTAAATTTTGTGGAATAGTGTTATATTATAGCGATAAACATAAACTATTTCATTTTCTTCGTGGATTTCTGTTTATAACAATTGCATTTTCCGGAACTATTCTCCAGGTGAGAACTACTTCATCATCCTGCATTATATTAGGAAAAGGAGGTGTTACATTACATTCAATATAGTATAGTTTACAAACTAGTGGTCTCATAGTTCTTACTACTTTCCAAATATCATCCCAGCTTATGCTATTGTCAATGGCATGCACTAGAGAAAAGTGATGAAAAATTTATTATCTAAGCCTAATTTGAGATTCTTTTAACGTGGCCCAGGCAACTTCATATATACATCATATGGTTATTCAGGATTTAGAGCCTATATCTAACGTCCCAGGAATAAACATATAAGGAACTACGATATAGAATTTGCCGCATTGGAATGGCAGAGCATTATATAGATCTGAAGCAATGATAGCAGAAATGATAGATGAATACTCTGAACTACAAGAACTAAGATAGACGGGTAAAAAAGTCCTAGAATGAAAAGACACTGCCATCACTTACAGCCTCATAATCAGATTCAGTTACTAATATTGGGCACCAAATCCACATGCAAGTGTTGTGCTTTGTATCATCCGTAGATTCTTATGAACAATGAGACCGTGAAGTCGATGCCCGATTTTTCGAAGGCTAGAGATAACTTCGATCTCTACTTTACCAGGGTGCACATTTCTGCAATCCATAGCTTGTCTTGAGCCGTATGCAAACTTCAGTACACGTTATAATAATCTTGATTAATTGACACGCCTTTATTAAACAAAAATTGTTTGTTACTCTCACTAAAGTAAAATTAAACTATTGTCACTCGCAAGATCTTTTCATAACGGCTAAATTGGGAAATATTGAGCAGGAAATTTAGTAGCGTGTGTGAGTCGGATGAACATGTAAATATTTTGAGCTGAACAAGAGTACCTCCACCCGTTTTCGAGGATGCTGAACACGATGGCGTGGCAGTCCAATAAATAGGTTTACGAAAAATACCGCACGCGATTTTTTTTTACCAAATGATTTTATATATTTTTATAAGCTTAAATTCAAAATGCCGTCATCCCCACCCTCTTTCTAAACTTACAGCGAAGGGAAACGCGTTTAATTCTGTATCTCAGAAACTATGCATTTTACGACAAAAATGTATATAATCTGTTTTGTAGATAAATAAGTTATTTAACTTTTTAATTTAGAAAGTTTTTTTGTAAAGTCAATATGTATTGAGCTATGGTGCTTCAAAATTCACATATCACTTTCTTTGCACTATTTTTCGGTAATGGTGAATTTTACATGAAAAAATCCTTCGTGACACTTATAGAACACACGATTACCTATAATTTTTGTTTTAATCATTTTTTATGTGGGGCTAATATTTCACGAGTTATAGCGCTTTAAATGTCAAAAAAAGTAAATTCAAAAGTAGTTTTCTGCCAATATCTTTTTAGTTACACGTTTTATTGCAAAACTGATTATAAGGTTTTTGTGCGCAATTTCATTCCCACATTTTTTGTTTTAACTTAAACGCGTCTCCCTTCGCTGTAAGTGTAGCAAGAGGGTGGGGATGACGCCATTTTGAATTTAAGCTTAAAAAAATAAATAAAATCATTTGGTAAAAAAAATCGCCTGCGGTATTTTGCATTACGAAGGCCTTTCTTGACCTATTTATTGGACTATGGTTAGAATTTCTCTTTGAGGTTGCGCAACCCCCAAAAAGGTCAAAAACCACCCCGTAAAGGGGTTAGACGTGCCTCACGCAATTACCCTGTATAAAAATTTACTTTCCTCCTGTTTTCGAGGATGCTGAGCACGGTGGTGGTGTTGGATATCCGAGCCCCACCAACCCCTCCACCGGCCATTTTCGACTCGCGTAAATTTGAATGTGCTGCCAGGATTGAGTATCGTTCCGTGCAGGGCCCGTAAATGAAACAAAACAGAGATGAGATGATTGTTGGGCATTAAAGTGATTGGAGGGCTTTAAAAAATATTTATCCACCACCACCGTGTCAGCATCCTCGAAAACGTGGAGAAAGACATTTTTTCTAGAGGGAAATTGCGTAATGCGCTATTTTTTGTTCGTCTATCCAAAACCTATCCACAGCTGGCCGCTTTCTAACTTTAGCAAATACACGTTGTATACATCCCAAATTTTTTTGGACCGAGTAAAAAGAAAGTCCAGGAAGTCCAGTCCGTCGCTGGACGGTGGACACTATGTCCCAGTAAGGATTAAAGGAGCGTAAAGAAAGAAGAAACCTTCATATTTATATGTAATGTTAAAAAAAGTTTTCAATCGCTTTCCTTCGACTATCGGATCAAGTTTTCTGTCTTGTCTGATAGTCGGATCAGAGTGAAAAAGTAGCATAAAATGTGCCTAACAAAAATCTTAAAGTGAAAGTCCCAAAATCAGATTAGCCATTTCCGAGTTTCGAGGTCTACAATTGGAATGATAAAAGGCCATTCGCTTTCTTCTGAATATCGGATTAAGTTTTCGGTCGAGTGAAAAAATAGCCTAGTAGAAAATGAGCAAGAAAATAATGAATCTTCCCGTTAAACTCCTATCGCAATCGGAGTCGCAGTGTTTAAGTTTACCCGGGTACAGACAGACAAAATCTTTTAAAATATTTTAGTCCAGTCAATGAAGGCAAAATACGGCGAAACCTCAGGATTCTGTGAAACAGCACCGATTTTCACAAAAATTTGGATTTAGGTTCTACTTACCCTCTACTTCAAAGTTGGCTTTGTGCAGGGGGTTTCTTTTTATTTTTAAGGGGTAAAAACTACCCATATTCGAAAACAATTTTAGAATTGTAGATTCGAGCGTGTAAACGATTGAAAACATTTTTAAATAAGTTGAATGGACGTCAATTGACATTGAGGGAGATGATTTATGATTTATTAAACAGTTCCGATCCCTAAAAGCCACCCCCTAGAATAGTTATCATTAAAAAATAATGATGAAAAATGTTATTCAGCAACTTGGAATGATTTATTCATGTAGTGATATTAAATTAAGATTTCTTTACTGTTTTAATTTTTTATCATTTATTCATAAGTTTCAACCCTTATAAAAACCACCACTTGCAAAGAAATTTTTGATTTTGATTACAAAAATTTTTTTATTACAAACATAAATAATCAAAAATTCTCTTCACTCTCGTTTTCCTTTTCCTCTTCATTATCATTCCTTTCAACGTGCACCTCATCCTCGTTTTCCTCCTAGTCCTCCTCTTGGTCCATAATTGGAGCACTATTTGTACGTACAGTTGTCTCCGCTGCATGTTATACATGTGAAATTGCACAAAAGTCCTACTCTTCGGCAACCGCACGCTGAACCGCATTCAAGCACTTTAAAAAAGGTTTTATGAGTTTTTCCCAAAAATGCATTGTTTTTTGTTTATTTCAAGTTGAAACTTTCAATTTTGGCGTTTGACAAATAAGAACCAACCTTCAACGAGCTATTACTATTTTTGTATTGGGTCTACAGACACCATAAACCTACCATTTTTGTGGTTTTTTTATAAGCTACATTTTTAATAGTAATAATTTTTTCGCTAAAATACTTATTTTTTGAGTTATTTGCGAAAAACCGTCTGAAAACGTGGTTTTTTGGTTAAAAAATTGACATTTTCACTCGCGAATAACTCGAAATGTATTGACTTTCAGAAAAAAACTTCATATAAAAAAAGTTGCTTAGAATTAGCCAATCTATCTATTCCCGGACTTATTTTCAATGAAAAATTTTTCACCCCCGAGAAGGGGTGGCATCCACCCCCAGGGTAAAAGCAACCCCCAGCACAAAACCAACTTTGAAGTAGAGGGTAAGTAGAACCTAAATCCGGTGCTGTTTCACAGAATCCTGAGGGAAAACGGTCATGGTCACTGGACTATTTGAATTTGTTTTAATATCATGCAAACCATAAAATCAATTGTCAAATTATAAACTAAAACTACTTCCACCAAAATAAATTCCTCTTTTTATTTCTAGATGTACGCATTACAACAATCATCTTCGTACGATTTAAATAAAATGATACTACCAATATCTTGCACAATGGTAATTTTATCAAACAATTGTCAATTCATTAAGTTCCTCGTTTCTTTCAAAGGTAAATTCATTGCTTGTTTCATTTTCTTTAATTTTTTTCTTTTTTTTCGAAGATTTCTTCAATCTAGTCTCTTATGTTGGGGAACACTTAAATAATTTACAGAAAGCTAAACGACCTTCTGAAAGGCAACTTTATAAGGATTTCATGTTTTATTCCAACTTTATCTTTAAATTTATTATTGGCAGTATTAGTTGTTCGGTATCTTTGTCAATAGGAGAATGGTTAGTTACAATGTTTCGGAAACCGGAAATTTTCCAGGATGGATTTGTAAGTTACATAAAACATTGTAATGAAGAATAATATATAATCTTTCTTTTCTAGATTCTTGACTATGAAGACACCCCGTTTTTGTTGCTCATGTATCCATTTAAAAATTTAACAAATAATTTTTGGATTATTTATATTCTTCCATTGATCCTTAGCCTTTGCGCTGCAATTTGTATTGCAGCATGGACAATAATAATTATTAACTTATTGTTGTTCCCGATTTATGATTTAAAGTTTCTTAACCTGCAACTAGAAAATTTGGGTGTAAGTCTAAAGAAATTTTTATGATATATGGATTTTTAATTGAGACACTTTTCAGGACATTCCACATTCCAAACTGAGGGAAGAAATGATATTGCTCGTTCAGATTCAAATAAGAATAAAAGAGTAAATAAAATCTTAAAAAATATACTCAATGTAAAAATTAATTAATTAAAATTTTATTTTATATTTTAGGTATATCGGGAAAATTTTCTCTTTTATATCATCCTTAATTTTTATCGATTTTATTTTATTTTCCATATGTATTTGTCTTATGCTTTTCTACTTTACTGAGGTATATGAAATACTAGATTTCTATGAGTATAAAAAATAATACTAAATTTATTTTAGAGTAAATTTGAAAGAAGCACAAACTCATTAATTATGGTAATTGGTTTTGTAGTTGTATGTGTCACCCAATTCGTTTACCATGCAATTGCAACGGAAATATGCTACCAGGTAAATACATTACAACTTATACATCCCCTTATGCTGTAACTCCTTCGAGTCGTGTTGGATTTACTTAAATTCGGGCACTGAACTTTATGAACCAATTACTCCAAAAAGAAATTTTTAGTACTAAATGAAAATATTTATCAAATGCCGTATTTTTTTAATCTGTTCTATTCTGTTCTGTCCTGGAACATTAAGAATACGGCAAGGGAAATTTTCATTTTTATTTACATAAATTACGGCTTTGGGCATTTTAATTTCTTCTAATATTGCATAAAGATCGGTCTTATTTATATCTCCATTAATTTTTCTCGTTTTTCATTCAGTAAAAGAAACATTTTACTTTATTTGTCAACTGTCAAGTTAAAAAACGTATGTGAGAAAAGGGAAATTTAAAATTTCCCTTTGTGCTGGATAGTGTTCTTGATAATTATCGGGGACAAGACTTTTGTATGGAAGCTGTTCTGTTCTGTGCTGGAACAGATTGAAAAAACACCCCTAAAGTCATAAACCCCAAAGGAATTTGAGACGCTGAAACCCTAGTTACTTTTTTAAGGGCAGTTACTGAACTTAGTTTAAGATTGCATTACTTTCTTTTGCTAAACAAATTTTTATCTATTTCTATTTAGTGGAGTACTCTATCAACGTCATTTTACCTATCAACCTGGTACGAGTTTTCATTGCCAGTGAAAAAAATGGGATTATTAATGATGATATATTCCACAAGACCAATTCAATTGCAAGCTGTTTTCATCGATATGCATCTCACAACATTTGTATCGGTGAATACCAATTCTTATTTTTAAAACTTAATATGTTTTTTGACAAAACGAATTTCAGATAATGCAGGGCGCTTATGGATACTTCAACGTGCTTAGGAATATTAATCATGCTTGAACCAAGATTGCTTAAATTTTAATAGATTGTTGTTGTCAAATTCACACACTTGCACTCGATGAAATTTTCAAATAAAGCAAACCAATATTATCAATATTAATATTACAATATTATGTATAAAAAAATAGCGAGTTCATTTTAATATTTGGGTGTGTGATGGCATGGTAGTTACAATTCACATACAATTTATAAGTATAAATCTCTACCAAAATCCTGTTGACTCAATTAGTCCAGTCAAATGGTACATTCGCTGATCATTTTATGTAAACAGAAATTTTTTTTTAATGTTCAATTTAAAATAATTATATTAAATATCCTGTAATAATATAAAGTATTATATTATAAAATGGAAGCATATGCAGAACTTTAGTTATAACTTCTCCGTTTGCATTGCTGCAAAATCAACAAGTACAACCTAATTCATTGAATGATCAAATTATTCGCCAGAAAATGCTCTACAAATAAGCTCCGAGGTTTTTTTTATGTAGAATTAATAATTAAAAAGTTACAGCGCAACTTTAAATTTCATCACCCCCCAAAAATTTTTATCATTTTTCGTCCATATCTTTTTTACTATTAATATTACCGCAAAACATTATTTACAAAAGTTGTAGATAATTTGATTATCTAAAAAAATATTTTTACAATAATTCTGTAGGACTCACGGTTTCCGAGCTATTAGGAAAATCATTTTTACAGTCAAAACAAGATGGCGGCCCGAAAGCTCGGTTTTATTCTCCTAAACAACCCTCCTACACATTAAAAAAAATTGCCGTTTACATAAAATGTTCAGATGGCTCTTTTTTTGCACCATTTTACTGAACTAAATATATTTCTCTTCGGAGAATCATAATCCGTAGGAAAAAATGTGGGTGCAAACAAGCGAGGCTTTTCATACGAAAACTAAATATATTATATTAGAACTATAACTCGTGTGTATAGCCTAAGTTTTTTAAACCCTAGACTAGCATTTAAAAAGGAGATTGGCTCTGGGACATCCCGGAAGAGGGCTTTTCCCTTAGTTTCTTAGAACACCACACAAAAAAATCAGAGATACTGAAGTGAGGTATGCCTTATCAGTTTCTCATAAGAGCTCTATTAGTCCAGTAAAATGCTGTAAAAAAAGGGCCATCTGAACATTTTATGAAAACAGCAATTTTTTTTGTAATGTGTAGGGGGGTTGGTTGGGAGTATAAAACCGAGTTTTCGGGATCCGGAGGAGTGACGTTCGGCCGCCATCTTGTTTTGAGTGGTGAAAAATGGTTTTCCTTATTTCTCGGAAACCGTGAGTCCTACAGAATTTTTGTAAAAATATTTTTTTAGATAATCAAATTATCTACAACTTTCGTAAATAATGTTTTGCCGTAATATTAATAATAAAAAATATATGGACGAAAAATAACAAAAATTTTGGAGGTGATGAGCTTTAAAGCTTGGACAATTTCCTATCAATAATGTAAAATTTCCTTGATTTTCCCCTCACTAAAGCCAGTCCTAAGGTACCCAACTACTCCAATAATAATCAGCGTCAATTTTCTAAATTGCATTTTTATTGAGAGCACCTTGCTGGAAGTGATAATTACAAGCCACGTTCAGGTTTTCACACAAATGAATTATAAATGACTTTTGTCAATAATCGTGCTTGAGTACGTACATATATGGAGAAATTGTTTCGTTTGCAATATCAGAAAGTAGTTTATATTCAGGAGTTGTGGGGTAAACAAGGATTACGAGAGCGAATAAATAGCCAGTAGCATTTATGTCTTGTCAAAAATGGATTTATTAAGAAATTTTGAAATTCCCGCAGCGATACAGGAAAATGCTTTGATCTATCAGGCTCGTTTTCCGCAAAAAATTTATAGTCAACCTACACTAACGATAAACTTAAAGTGCTTGATTTTTTACGAGGTTTTTGTTTCATCGCAATAACTTTTTCTGTGACAATCCTGCAGATGAGTAATGAAAGAACTTTATTGTTATAAAAAATAACACGAAATTATATAAAGAAACTTAAGAATTAACGTTATTGCTATATAAAAACACTATTGATTTTAGTAAAAAGATAAAAACGATAGTAATCTACAATGATTTCTTTCATACTTTGTGTTTGGTAAGATTAGTCGTTTTGGTGGAAAACCATTTCTGGCTAAGTACTATCGTTACAAAGTTCAATTAAAGGTGATAAAAACCCCCTTTATAAAAATGTGTTA
Source organism: Thereva nobilitata (assembly GCA_963855945.1). Classification (NCBI taxonomy): domain Eukaryota; kingdom Metazoa; phylum Arthropoda; class Insecta; order Diptera; family Therevidae; genus Thereva; species Thereva nobilitata. The sequence continues at coordinate 22,313,159 of OY979694.1, forward strand.
CACTATGTCCAATTTATAGTTTGGTTTTTAGGTCGGTAGCATCATCGGTTCTTACTATAGGTGATAACAAACCTCGGGATAATTGTGGATAACATTTTTAAGAACAAAACTTAAACGAATTGTTTAATATAAAATTACGAGTGTTTTTTATATTCAAAGTCGATGTAAAAGAGTTTCGTATTCGTCCAATGACTATTAACCTGATTTCTAGTCAAAAGTCTCCCACGTTCAAAAGTCACTCACGAATGACTTCTGACTGACTGACTTAATATTGATATAATTTGTATGTGCAATAGTGTTTTAACTAGGAATAGCCAGTTCTTAAAGTTCCTCACTTATTTTAAAGGTAAATTAATTCAAAGTTGAAAATTTTGTTTAATTTTTTTAAGATTTCTCCAATCTTGTTTCGTATGCGGCGGAGAACTTAAATCATTTAGAAAACTGTGAAGGACATGCGGAAAAAAGCTTTTTAAGAATTTCTAGTTTTTTTTCCAAATCCGTCCTCACTTTTACTACTGTTTGGTTACAATGCTGCGCAAACCGGAGATTTTCCAGACAGGATAAGTAAATTTTCTAAAATATTTTGGTGATTAAAATTTAGCAAATTTAATTTTTTTAGGTGCCTGACTATGAAGACACACCATTTTTACTGTTGCTGTTCAATTTTAACAAATTTGCAGATAATTTTATTTTTGTTTTTATTTTTCTGTTCATCACATTGATCGTCCAAGCAATATGTACTGAAGCATGGTTAAAAATTTAAGAAATATTATTAAATATAAGTAATGTAATGCAAAATAAAGTTATGATGGCCATTTATCCTTGCAGGAAAGAAGTTGATATTTTTTAACATATTTCAACAATTGTTATATAAATAAATGCTACATAAGTGCATTGGAACCAAACATTGAACAAACACAAAAACTGCTACACCTGCAATACTGCCCATAGTAAAAGTGAAAAAGGATTTGGAAAAAAAACGAGAAGTCTTTAAAAAGCTTTTTTCCGCATGTCCTTTACAGTTTTGTAAATGATTTAAGTTCTCCGCCGCATACGAAACAAGATTGGAGAAATCTTAAAAAAATTAAACACAATTTTACCCAGCAAACCAAATTTTAAGATATCTTACCGAATTCGTTACGGAAATTCGTATATTTCTCCCGAATTCGCAATCGATTTCTGAACAAATTCGGAACGAGAAATATAGGAAGGGGTTGACACGACATCGTTACAAAAATTCTTTTCGAATTCGTTACGAAATTTAGTAAAGATGTAGCAAAGCTTTTCGCGCACTTCATCGTAGACTCACGATTTCACAATGAAGTTTGACAAGAATGTTCCGATTTCTTTCCTACTTCTTTAAGAAAATTTGTTACCGGCTTCTTTGTGACATTGCTGCGAAGTTGTTTTCCTAATTCTTTTTGAACTACCCAGCAAACCAAATTTTAAGATATCTTAGCGAATTCATTAAGGAAATTCGTATATTTCTCCCGAATTCGCAATCGATTTCTGAACAAATTCGGAACGAAAAATATATGAAGGGGTTGACACGACATCGTTACAAAAATTCTTTTCGAATTCGTTACGAAATTTAGTAAAGATTTAGCAAAGCTTTTTTTATTAGGGGTAAAAAGCTGGTTTGTTGGGGCACATCACTCAAAGACTCACGATTTCACAATGAAGTTTGGCAGGAATGTTCCGATTTCTTTCCTACTTCTTTAAGAAAATTTGTTACTGGCTTCTGTGTGACATATTGTTGCGTAATTGTTTTTCGAATTCTTTTTGAACTAGTTTCGACTAATCGCCACATACAAAGCTTTAGTTTTTGTTGTTGTATTACTTCCGAAAACCTTTCGACTTGTAGGAATTCGGAAAGTTTGGTTTGCTGGGTAAGAACTGGCAAATGCTATAGATAAAAACACTAATGCACTTGCAAATTACAGCATAATTTTATTTAACTCATACAAGGATGCCTTTTGAAGGAAGGTTTTTGGACGATTATCCGAAATACGTAGACTTTGAACAATATGAAAAAAACTCGTAGTTTCAAATTAAACAATTTTTAAAAATGTTATTCAGAGTTGTCCAGAGGTTAAATATTACCCATAGTAAGGACCAATGATGCCACTAGTCTGCTTTCTTAAAGTGGACTTTTATCACCTTTAATTCAATTTTGTAATGATAGATACTATTTAGCCAGAAAATGTTTTCCACCAAAGCAAAAACTCTTACGAAACACATATGTGAAAGAAATTGTAGTAAACGGTTATCGCAGCATTTGGATAAGCCGTAATACGGCGTTCACATTGCCTCGAAAACACGTGTTTTCGTCAAAAATTCGCGTTTTGGGCGAAAACACAATCGAAAACAAGTGTTTTCCCTTACAATTCGAAAACAACTTTGGAACCTATTTTCAATAAAAACGACCGCGAAAACAAGAAAAGTGTGGACAAGAGCCCAATTTTGCATTCAGCACTTGTTAGGCGCACGTCATTTTCCGTATCGGAATTTTTTTCATTTTCATTTTGCCTTGGAAAAAAAATTTAAATCGAATTAATTAAATGACCTTTATTGAAGTCGATTAAAAACTAAATTAAATTGAGGGAAACTAAAAGATATTTGAAATGGAATGTCCTGCAAAGAGAATATTTATATTTTTTTTTAATATTATCTGTCATTTTTCTAAATAAGCTGTCATTTGAAAACAAGAAAGGCGATGTGAACAGCTCATTAATTTTCCAAAAACACTTCTATGAAATGTTTTCGAGGCGATGTGAACGCGGCATAACATTATTGTAAAATTACATATTGTGTAATGCTCTTTTCCAATTTAATAAATAAATATTATACAAGCTAGTGATAGTTTTATTTGTACAAACCTGCCCTTTCTATAACACACACACACACACACACACACACACACAATTTCTTGGCTCGAGCCTTCGAGTTTTGCATATACAATTTCGCAAGTTGTGAAATACTCAGCTGACTAACCAAGGATATGTCTAAACGTGTTTTGCTGCTTTCGAGATTTGCATTAATAACGGGGAGAAGTTGCAAAACAAATCACTTGAACAAGGGCAAACGATATCAAAGTTTCCATCCCCCATCAAAAGATCCCTACTACAAGGTATGCTCTTACGGAGATGGTGGACGTGGTAACTGATTTACGAAATTTTATTAGGAAATATTGTTTTTTAATTTTCACGTGAAAACTATTGCACCGACTTCATTGCAATTTTGAATGGTATACCGTGTAAGAATATATACCACCAATAATTTTAATTGTTCAATGCATTGAACATATGTATATAATGATGCTTGTTGAAATATTTGTGATAAATCAAAAGTGAAGTTTCTGATATTAAGTAACAATTTTCTTTAATTTGGTTCTACAATGGTTTTGTTTATTGTAAGAACATTAAAATTTTTGTTCTAAAATAAATGCGGCTTTGGAAAAATAATTCCTTGCATTTTACAAGAAGTGCAACATTTTCCGCAGCCTTAAGAATGTGTTAACAAATTTTCTTTAATTAATATACTATACCCATTAATTTTTTGGAAAATATTCTACAATTGTTTTATTTTGATCTTTGATTCAAACCACATATGGATAATTCGTTTACCTACGATCAAAGATTCGAGCTGCCCTTAATCATTGACCCTAGCGTAGGTACTTAACTTACTTAAGCATTTAATAATAATATATCCAGCTAAATTTTCCAGTGCATCTTCCTGTAATTCCTCGAATTGAACATTATAATGTTCTGACAAGTGAAATTCATAGATTCCTCAACTATTTTCTCCGAAATATTTAACTTTTCCAAAAAATTTAAATTCACTCACGATTTTCATACGGTCAAAAGGTAAACAGCACAAAAGCTGGCTACGAGTGAAGTCACTGCAAGAAAACATGGCGAAAAAGCTCTCCGTAAGAGCATACCTTAGCTTTCATCCCAGCGAAAACACGAACCTTATCAACATTTCCCCTACAAAAACGTTCATCATAGCAAAGACACTAGCCTTATTCTTAAAAGCTCATGTTGCGAAATTCCAAAAGTGAGAATGCGATGGAATCATATACATATACGCTAGGGCGCCCCTTATATAGCCAAAAAAAATTTTTTTTCGAATTTCAAAACGCAATTATTTTAAAGGATAATATTTGCAACTCGTCAACCAATAGAACGCTGCTTAAATGCCTTCCGTTGTGAAACTGGGCTTGGGTATAACCACTGGCAAGAAACAAGTGACAAAGGGCGAACTGTATGAAATAGAACTAGCTGCGGAGTAGAGAAAAGCGAGTAGTCCACTAAGCCATGAAGCAAGCTGTGGACATAGTATTGCACAACACTACACAAAGTGGAAATCGAAAGATCCTTTGGCACCTTGTGCAGGGTGAAAAACTGGTTAGAGTCAACAGTGACAGGAAAACGCTGCTATGAGTTTGAATAAAACAAGGAAAATTGGAATTCTGTCCAAGTTTACCCAGACTTATCGCTGGCAACAGTTGAAATAAAGCTCAGGTTGGGTGGATTAACATTAAAACCAGGTACTTTTGACGTTTTAACGACCATTTTTTAAAACTACTTTATATACAGTTTCCTTGATTTTTCCCATCACTGAAGCCATTGTTAGGTAGGTACGCAACTACTCCAATATTAATCAGTGTCAATTTTCTAAATTGCAATCTCAAAGAGCAAATTGCCGCAAGTTTTAACTAAAAGCCACATTCAGGTTTCCACACAAATGAATTATAAATGACCTGTAAGTTTTGCTTGTGTAGATGTAGGATTAATGGAAAAATTATTTTATTTGCGATTTGAGAAAGTAGTTCATGCTGAGCAGTTCTGCAGTAAACTAAGGATTAGGAGAGTGAACAAAAAGCCAGTAGCTTTTGTCAAACATGGATCTATTAAGAAAATTTGAAGTTGCCGCGGAGATACGAGAAAATGCTCTGATCTATCAGAGCGCGGAGATGCAAGCCCCACCACCACGGCAAGGTGCAGGTACCCGGTGAGGGCACAGTGTTTGATAACCAAGAAAATAATATCCTGAAACCCTTCTGCTGCGCCCTCAGTAATATCTGCCAGGGTTGCAAGACGGTCTATGAATAAAGGGCTTGGGGTTCATCGGACCAGGTGTGGATCTGTACTGTTCGAGGTATATAATCAGTACCCGATAGTCTAGGGCACTTTTCGTTGGATTAGTGGGTACCCCAATAGCCTGTTCCAGACCGATGAAGCCTGACCCACCTATTTCACAATATTGCGAAATCGAGCTTTTGGTTTTTGTCTTGGGCTGAAGCTTTTACGGTTTGTGTCTTGGGAAGCTTTTTCGGATTGAGTCTTGGGTTGAAGGGGCGTGCCACCTGGGAGAAACTAGAATCCGTTATTCAACTTTGCAGTGGTGAGTCTAGGGTGCGATCTTGCGAGGGGGAGTACAATTTTCATAAGAAATCGTATACTAGCTGCGGGTCTAGAGATATAAGCAATTTTTTCATTTTTCTTAATAATTGTAGTACATTTTTACATGGGTATGGACTCCAAAAGGCTTGTTCTGATGAGGCGTGTATACGGTAGGGGGGTGTACAATTTTCATCAGAACAATGGCACAATTGCCACGGTGATCAAGGTAAACTGGGGTTCCCGTGTTTCTGACCGCAGTGTCCTGCCTTCGGTCTGTTGGGACTTATTGCTTGAAAGCGGGACTTGGGTGTGCTCTGTGGGGCTCCCTAATTCCATTCCGGCTCCCTGATTGGTCCAGACACTTAGGGCTTAGATGGTATATCATATGGGCCCCGGAATGGACTGTTCCCTCTAAATAGTCTAAATGATGTGGGAGCAGGTGCTGCCTATTTGCTGGTGAATCGAGAAACTTTTAGCGGAGCGGCGGTTATGTGACTTCGCGTGTTCTGACCACCTTGCCAGAGTTTGCGAAAGCTTCCAAATGCCACTCCGGCCCGTCTTGCCTTTGCTCTTTCCAGCTTAATTGGTACATAAAAGTCCCATAAATATAGTGTGAAAGGGAAGTTCCATCCTGTAGGTCAAATTACAATGAGAACAGGAAACTTTCTTTAGCATTAAATTTTCTGGTTATGATCGCACTTTCACCAGTCCGAGATGGTCCCAAGGGGCGTACCCGATTATTCCGTCAACTATTGTCGAACCGGTTTTTTCGTAGAGAGGAGTAACGTGAAACTAAGGGAGGTGTTGTAATTTTTTCAACAAAAATGTGCGCGAGAAAATTTACGCATATGAAGGGTGCATCTTCTTACTTTTGGTATTTTCTCTATCACCACATACACACACAAATTGAAATCTTCTAGTAAAGACAGCTTCTAAGTAACTCATGCTATAGTTACTCATGCTGTGGATACCTGTGTGTGCCTCCCCGTTTGTTTGAAGTTCTTCTCGACTAAGCTGAGATTGTTACTAATTCAGTGAAAATATAGTGATCATGTATAGTTTTCTTGCCAACATTTTCTAAATACCTACCACCATCCTTTCCTGTCATAGGTTGGGTTGGGTGTAGGACTGCCTCTAAAGCCATCCTGTGGAGTTTAGGAAGCTTATCATATCAGTAATCTTATCTCCAGTATGGAGATTTCTTTTAAGTCTTCCAAAACGTAACTGCCAAGTGTGTGCTGTTTAGCTTTAGTTAAAAGGGTGCAGAAAGGGAACAAGTGTACAGTATACAGCTACGGCAACAGAGGTTGTACGGAATCGCCAGCTTGATATCGGGGTCTCCTTTGGACTAATGTTTCGTGATGATCTGCCTTTATTCCAACAATATCTCGTCGGGCTCTGTTTAGGAGTCCCATTGTTTTTTCTTTGTTGTAAGTGAGCTAAGTAACCCAAGAGTTTTTGCAGGTCTCTAGTGCTCTCCACTTTTTGCTGGCTGGCAGCAAGTGGTAGTCAAAAGCTGGGTTGTTGACTCCGCATATTGGGCTGCTGGTCATCTCGGTCGCCGAGCCCCGGAGAGATACTCCCAGCTTGGCTAGGTAGTCGGCTTTCTCGTTGCCATCTATTATCCTATGTCCGGTAAGCCAGATGTGCTTCTACCAATCCTATCCAGCTCAAGTCTCGTTCCAGTAGCTTGGAACGCATCATTACTGAATCCTGAGCTTTTATCGAGACTTGGCTATCTAAGGAAAATTCCAATGTTATATCCTTGTCTCACCAATCTCGCGTAAAAAAACATCCTGTGTAGGAGTTAAATTCATTGTCTGGCAGACGCTTAAGATGGCTAGATCTTCCGCTTGAAAGATACTACTGTGCACCGGCAGTGGCTGCTAGATAAACTTCTGCTCTGTCGTCTTGGAGCCTTCGGTGCGTTGAGTCGGTGTGCTATATATAATATAATTTAAAAATGTATAATTGAATTGGATATCAGTGGTAATCTGGCCAATGTAGCTCAAGTGCCTGACCTGTTTGGGTGATGCATTCTCTGATTTCTGCTGGAGTGCAAATATATGGTCTGTTAAGCAGCCCACACACTCTCAGTTTTAACTGGGCAGTTGAGCTGTGTAAAAAACATGTACAATAAACTGAACTGAAAGTTTGTGGGTTCTCAATTCGTTGTATGCGCAGTTATCGAAGCAAAAGAATGGTCCAGAAGCTCAGGTCTGAAGACTGAATGAAAATAGTTCAAAACGCACAGTTCACACAATTTATCGCTCAGACATGACGTCACACGTGATAAACTGCGCGGTTAAACTGAAAGTGTATGGGCCGCTTTAATATGGTAAAACGTCTGCCCTCCAATAAGTATTGGAAATGCTTTACTGCAGCGTATGCGCTTAGAAGTTCCCTGTCGTAAGCACTATACCTTGCTTCTGTTGACCATAACTTTCTTGAAAAAAATCCTAATGGTTGCCATCGTTCTGCCATCTTCTGCTAAACAAACGCACCTATAGCCGTGTCTGAAGCATCTACCATCGGCACTAATGGCACACCTGCTGTAGTATAATGTTAATTGAGTTCCCATTGCACTTCCACTGTACTTTCATTGTTTGTATTTAACAGTAACAATATCAATGTTATCGGAAGCAACTGGTCCAGCAGCCAGTCTCCAATTAGATCTTGAATAAAGAAGACTCATATAAAATATATCGGCTTTTAAATATATTACATGGCGCTGCGGGAAAAAAAAAAGTTTTAGATAGTGTCACGAAAAGGAAAATCGTTTGAGTGAAGAAAGTGATATTTAAAAAAAAAAAAACCAAAATTAGGTGATATGCAGTAATTGTAAAAAAAAAATTTTTGTTTTGATAAATGACTCGAGCGAAGTCAAAATTACTAGTGTCGACACGTGAAAAGGAAAAACGTGGCCCAGGACGTCCACCGAAACAAAGGACAGTTATTGTAGTTCAAAGAAATATGGAATACTTAAGGAAACCGGATGACCTTAAACTAGACGGGAATATATCAGAAAATTGGAGGCGTTTCAAACAGAGTTTGGATATTTTTGCTACGGCGATCGAATTAGATAAAAAATCGCAAGCTGTGCAAATAGCAGTATTTTTAAATGCTATTGGCCCAGAGGCGATTGATACATTTAATTCATTAAACCTCACAGAGGAGGAAAAGAAACAATTTTCAAAAGTCATAAATGCATTCGAACAATTTTGTACACCTAAAAAGAACGAGGTATATGAAACATTTATATTTCACAGTAGAAATCAATCACATGGAGAACCTTTTGATAATTTTCTGATTGATTTAAAAAAACTGATAAAAACATGTGGTTTCAATGTCACCTTGGAAAATCGAATGCTAAGAGACAGAATCGTATTTGGAGTGAATGACAAAAGGCTACAAAAGAAATTTTTAGAAGACACAAATTTAACATTTGAAAAAGCAGTTGAAATGGCAAGGGCAAATGAAGCAACAGCAAGTCAATGCAGCAAGATGCAACGAGCTGGTATATCTATACATGTGGATGCAGTATCACGGGACTTGACACAATTAAATTTACGAACTCAAACAAAGGAAGATGATGCAAGCAGAATAAATCGGAATCAAGGAGAAAATAATTTAAGTAGAAACATGAAATTTAAAAAAAATATTAAGAAAGTGGAAAATAGTAATAATTTTAAAAATTTTAATTTTAGGGTTCCACAAAATGGGAATGTAAGGAATGCTCATCATGGCGTTAATTGAGGAGTGCGCGAACAAAACGGCACATGTCCAATTTTGAAAATTGTTCAGAAAACGCAAAAAACTGTTTAGGTCTCTGAACTGATCACATCAACTATTTATGATTATGTCAGGTTGTGCTACTATTTGAACTCATTCAGAACCAAAAAAAATATTTTAAAAATGTTTAATAAACTAAGAGAAAAAATTCGCTCTTGAAAATCCACATTGACGAATGGTTAAAAAATATAAATATTCGTAGGACATTGTGCCTTTTTGCAGGGAAACCTTCATTTTGCTATCAAAAAAGTATGACATGCAAGCGCTTTTTGAATTGTCTGAAATTGATATTAGTTGTAGTTTAGTGTAATGAACACGGTTCAGTCAAAAAACTTAAAACGGTCAACCATGGACATGTGCCGTTTTGTTCGCCCACTCCTCAATTGTAAATATTGTAAACGTGTTCATGAAAAGAAAAATTGTCCTGCGTATGGGAAACAATGCGGAAACTGCGGTAATTATAATCATTTTGCTATTGCTTGCAACACAAAAAAGGTAAGACAAATTAAAGTAAATAATCAAACATTATATATTGACAATATTGAAAATAAAAATAATAAGGAGAATAAAAAAGCATGGTATGAAAATATCAGAATTGGCAGTATGATTTTCCGCTTCAAATTAGATACGGGTTCGGACATAAATACTTTACCTTTTAAAGATTATGTGAAATTAAAAAATAAACCGAAAATACAAAAGAGTAATGATAATGTCGAAGGGTATGATGGCTCAAAGATTAATGCAATCGGGAAAGTTGATTTGAATTGTGTAGTTAGAAATGAAGTGATGCCGTTGAATTTTACAATAATAAATGACGATGTAGTTCCCATTCTAGGATTAGGAACGTGTACATTTTTGAATTTAGTACAACGTGTAGATTTAGTTAAACTAGAAGGCTATAATCCATTAATACACAAATATCGTAATGTATTTGAAGGTCAGGGATGTTTTGCAGAAAATATTTCGATAAAATTAAAAGAAAATGCCACACCTGTAGCAAAAGCTGCGAGGAGAATTCCGTTACAGCTAATAAAACCATTGAAGAAAGAACTCAAAACGTTGTGTGAAAGAGGTATTATACGCGAAGTAGGGAATCTAGTCATAGTAGAAAAGAAAAACAAGCAACTCCGAATATGTCTAGATCCCCAAGATCTAAATGCTGCAATAAAGATAGAAAATCATTTAATACCTACATTTCAAGAAATTTTAAGCAAATTAGCAAACAAGAAAAGTTTTACTGTTCTTGACCTTAAAGAGGGCTACTGGCAAGTTAAGTTAGATGAAAACTCCAGCAAATTATGCACATTTAGCACTCCGTTTGGGAGATTTCGATTTGAAAGACTACCGTTTGGAATTAGTTGCGCGCCCGAAATATTCCAAAAGTTAAATGAAAAAAATTTTGCAGATATACCGGGGGTTACAGTATTTATTGATGACATTCTCATAGCCGCAGAAAATCAAAAAGAACATGATGAAATTTTTGAAAAAGTGATGAAAAGAGCGGAAAATATAAATGCAAAATTTAATATAAACAAATTACAATACTCTACAGATCAGGTTAGTTATTTAGGACATATAATCACAGCTGATGGAATTAAGGTAGACGAAAATAGGTCAAAAGCAATAGAAAGTACAGAAAAGCCGCAAAATAAGAAGGATTTACAGAAATTATTAGGTATGGTTAATTATTTAAGGGATTTTATTCCGAATTTAGCTGACAGAGCCGTTTAGAGAATTATTAAAAAAGAATTGTATATTTAATTGGTATCCGGAACACGAGAAACGTTTAACAAAGTTGAAAGAGATTTTAGAAAATTTGCCAACACTTACAACTTTCGATGAGAATAAAGAAATAATCATACAAACTGATGCCTCAAAATCGGGATTAGGTAGTGTATTATTACAAGAAAAGAAACCAATATGCTTTGCGTCAAGAAATTTATCTGAAACAGAGAAAAGATATGCACAAATAGAAAAAGAGATGTTGGCCATAGTGTTCGCTTGTAAAAAATTTCATTACTATATATATGGGAAAGAAATACGCATATTAACAGACCATAAGCCTTTATTGGGAATATTAAAAAAATCTATAGATAAAATTGGGTCCCCACGGTTGCAAAGAATGCGATTACGTCTACTAAAATATAGAATAGTGTTAGAGCACATACCTGGAAAGCAAATGTTAATCGCAGATTTTTTGTCCCGATATTTTATGAAGAATGTAGAGAAACCCGAAATAGAAGACCTCTCCGAAGTAGTTCACACAATAAATGTAAGTGAAACAAAGAAATATCAAATTAGAAAAGCCACAAACGAAGATTCAGTTTTAAGAAAGTTAAAAAATATATTGATAAATGGATGGCCAAAAACGAAAAAAGAGCTAGATAATGATATAAAAGGATATTGGAATTTAAGAAATGAATTATATATAGATGATGAGTTAATTTTTTTAAAGATAGAGTCATTATGCCACAGCAGTTTAAAGACTATATGTTGAAAGCACTACATGAAGGACATTCAGGTATTGAACGTACGAAGGCCCGAGCTGGACAATTGATTTATTGGTGCGGAATAAATGAAGATATCGAACAAATGATTATGAAATGTAATATATGTCAAAAAATTCGCACTACAAATCAAAAGCATACACTATTACCGCACAGCATTCCCGAATTCCCATTTCAGAAAATCGGTATGGATATTATGCAAATAAATTCAAGAAATTATTTGATTGTGGTAGATTATTACTCAAAATATTTTGAGGTAGTAGAGTTAAGAAACAAATCAGCAAGTGAAACTATAAAGAAGTTAAAAGCGTTAATGGCAGTCTACGGGATTCCACGGGAAATAGTTGCTGACAATAATCCATTTGGTAGTTGGGAAATGAGGAATTTTTGTAAAGAATTAGATATTATTTTAAATACTATTAGTCCTTATCATTCTCAATCTAATGGGCTTGCTGAAAGAACTGTGGGTATAGCAAAAAATATTTTAAGAAAATGTAATGAAAGCAAAACAGAAATTTGGTTAGCTTTATTGGAATATAGAAACACACCTTTAAAGGGGTCTTATCTATCACCAGTAGAACTAATGATGGGTAGAAAAACGAGGACACTACTTCCAGGGAAAGAGAATCTTTTCAAATTTAGAAACATACCATCAATGAGCAAGTATAACAAAAATAAAACAAAACGCATGAAACATTACTATGATAGGACAGCAGGCAACTGTCCTGAATTTCAAGAGGGAGAGAGAGTATGGTTCCAAAATAATTCCAAATGGGAAAAAGCTACTATTATTAAAAAGTTACATATTCCTAGGTCATATCTTATTGAAACCTTATTGAAATATTATTAATCAATAAAATGAAATTGTATTATATTATTAATCAATAAAATGAAATTGTATTATATTTTTCTTTAATCAATAAAATGAAATTGTAATTTAAATTTGAAAGAGATGTAGTATAATAATACTTGAAATTGTAAATTGAATTTGAAAAGGGAGATGTAGTATAATGTTAATTGAGTTCCCATTGCACTTCCACTGTACTTTCATTGTTTGTATTTAACAGTGACAATATCAATGTTATCGGAAGCAACTGGTCCAGCAGCCAGTCTCCAATTAGATCTTGAATAAAGAAGACTCATATAAAATATATCGGCTTTTAAATATATTACACCTGCTTCTGTGTGAACGAGAAGAAAGCAAGATAATAAGCAAGGAAGTACTTTTCAAGAATAACACGCTCTTATTTTCTGTAATGAGACCGGAAAATTGGCGATAAATTACATGCAGAATTAATTCTAGAACTGCTTCATATTTCTTTAGGTAATGCAGGCAGAATGGAGGCGATTGGTTACCGCCTATGTCATCGCCGTGCAAATGTAATGCTTTATCTCCACTTGCTGTAATCTGAACGAGAGCTGGTTGCTACTCCTTAGAACTACTTTCGGAATCGATCGGTAATTACTTGCTTTCCCTACTGGGTTGTTATATATTTCACTTATAATCAAGTGCTACTACATCTAATACATCTTTCTATAATCTGATTTTTGTGAAGTTCCCTTTATGTTGTGTGCATTAAATCAAGCTAAATGTTTTACTTATCCATGATTAAGATTTCTGAGCATAGTGAAGTAACCGTAGGCGCCCTGAATGATCTAGAATTAGAAGATAATTGGTATACTGAATTACTCCTTAAAGATGTGATTAGTACTTACACTTACAAATGTTGACAGGTCCATTTCGATAAAAACTGCACGCATTTCAACAGGTTTTGTTGAATAGATCATCATAATCAATCCCATTTTTTGAATAGACAACGGAAATTCGTACCAAGTTGATAAATAAAATGCTTTTGCAACAGTGTTAGCCTAAAAGAAAATTATTTTTTTAAATAAGTTTTTCACTGAAATAAACGCTCCCGTGCGTCCATGTCAATCTTATAACCGCAATACCACATTACCTTGCTCGGCTTATTCCCCGTGAGGCGGTTAAATGTACCGCGTAAAAGATGCTGAATATACTTAATTGTACGATTTTTTTTGTATGGGTAAGGCTAGCGGTCGGGGGTAATGCTCTTTTGTACTTGACCGTTCAAATTATTGAATGTGTGCAATGTCAGATAGTAAGTTCTAGTTGGAAAGATTGTAGAGAGAAGAGTGAAAGAACTGCCAACTCCAACACGGGGTTTTGTTCCACCAACTCCAATCCAATACTACCGTGACAGAACGCTGACTTCGATGATCAAACAGGAAATGGCTACCACACTTATTATTCTCATATAATGGCATGAGAAGGGCAGGGAATTTGTTTTTGTAAAGAGTAAAGACAAGAAAGAAGTGAAGAAAAGTGAACAAGTCGCAGAATGGATTCGAGCCGCGGACCTCTGGGATGGCGGTCGTGCGCCTTAACTACCTTAGTAGCTAGCTTATTAGTTTGTGTACGTATACACACAGTGATAATCCTCTCTAGAGGACGTCCAGATTTTAAAAACTAACTTTTTGAGTCTGTTTTTTCATTATTAATATATATTTTTGGAGGTAATTTTAAGCACTGGAAAACCTTTACATAGACTTTTTGTTACCTGTACGTGATAGCACAAGTTTTGAACAAAATTCTAAGCTCGAGAACGGTACTATATAAGAATCCGCAAACCAACAGGAGCGTTTTTAGAAGAACGCCTTTTTTTATAAAAAGTGCAAGTTCAAGGAAAATGTCCAATATTTCGCAACAAAAATAAAACTGTTTTTCAGCTAGCAAGAAGCAATATTTTTGCCAAATAACAAATATCTAAGTTGCGTTAAAAAAAAAGTTATTAACAAATTAAAAAAACATGATTTTTACCAATTTTGTCCATTTTTCTCTAATATAAGGTTTGTGCTATAACCTATAACTTATTATATGTACATGAATCGAAAGATAATTTGAATACCAACAACTTTATAATTTGATTTTTTTTCAATCCGTGCTCAAGTTTTTTTGTAATTCGCAAAAAACGTTTTTTTTTACTTTCCGGAATTTTTGAGGTTAGGTTCGCCATTTAGTCCGGGGAAATTAGCATTTTAAGGAGACAAAATTCCAAAATGGCTGAAAATTGGTCCACAGCTTCCTTGGGACTTTTTAAGAAAACAATTTCGGAATCACAAAAAAAAAACATGTCCGCCGGAGATATCACTTTTTGGCAAAAAAATCACTCAAAACTGGTTTTTTCGAAATTTTTTTTTATCAGTCAATACGAAACGTTATTGCCTACAAAAAAGCCCTGTTGTAATTTTTTCGAAAACTTAACCCTTTCGAAGTAATTCAAGGCCAAATTTACAAAAAATCACTTTTCGTCCAAAAAATACCTTGAATACTTCGGAAATGTCAAGGTTTTTGAAAAAACTACAAGAGGGGAATTTGTAGGCAATAATGTTTTGTATTGACTGATCAAACAAAAATTTCGAAAAGAAACAGTTTTGGAGGGATATTTTGGCCAAAAAGTTATATCTCCGGCGGCCATGTTTTTTTTGTGATTCCGAAATTGTTTTTTTAAAAAGTCTCAAGGAAGCTGTGGACCAATTTTCAGCCATGTTGGAATATTGTCTCCTTTCGTGCTTTTTTATTTTGCTAATTTGCCTGGACTAATTCCAAATTCAAAAAAAACGCTATCTTTTTTCGAGTTTTTTTCCTATATAACCATATTTTTTTGTTCCTGTTGGCAGTTATTAGATGGATTTGTGTAGATTGATTGGACTATATTGGTAAGTTTTTGTCACGAACAATTTTAATCCACTGTAAAACAGCTTCGTCCACTTTTCCAAAAGTACATGTTTTAGACCGTTTCCTATCAGGTCCGACATCATCGAAAGTTATAAGAACGCAATCTCGGTTTTTAATAATGGTTGATACGGTACTTGGTGGAACACCAAATATAACCACAATATCTTTTTTCGCATTCCCTTTTCAACATCCTTTAATAAATCCAATTTTTCTACAATACTGGGGTATTTTCTCTTTGACATCGCGAATACACGAACACCGTCGATAAGAGATTTCGAACTGAAAAAATTCAGCCCTGTCGTCAATCGTCATACATACTGTCGAGGCGAGTTGAGGCATTATCTGCATTTGTTTTTCACATACAATCGTCATTAGATGCGTTTCATTTTCATTGGAGTACGTACTCCGGAGTAGTTGGGCACACATCGGCGTAATTTCAGCTACCCCAGCCCATACTATGGTGTAGCAGCATCTACTCCGATGTACGCCCAACTACGCTGGCGTACGAACTCCAATGAAAATGAAACGCACCTAGTGTCTCTCTCCCATGCGCAACGGCGGATTTAGGCTTTAGAACAGTCGTATCTTTTCAATGGTAACTTTGCCGACATTTTTTCTGAAAGTTTAAATTTTCCGAAAAAAAATTCCGGATATATTGGAGAAAAAAATTCGATATGTAGAATTTTTTTCGATATATAGAAAGAAACAGTTTTCTGTATATTGACTATGGGGATTCGTGAAGGCTTCGATATATAGAGGATATTGATATATAGAATTTCGATATACGGAGGTTCCACGCATATTAGATTTTAATTCGTAATACTTACTTGATAGCAAATTTCGCTAGCGATTTTGTGATAAACAAACTGCATGAAAGAAGCAAGGACGAGATATATAATTAATATTATATTAGCTTGTAAGTTTATTTCAATGTGACTCTGGAAGGTAGTGTATATCAAATGTCAAATCTAAACTAAATAAAACACAATCTCCTTACCTTGTCTAATTGATACAGCAAAAAGCAAATACAGATCGAAAATAATATAAAATCGATAAAAATCAGTTTTGATATGAAAGACTCTAGCCTCTTGATATAGCTATAAATGAAAATAAAATAAAATTAATAAATCTACATTTACACTTATGGCTACAATACTTCCTCGTTTGTATTTGTAGTCGAATGAGCGTTTTCATTTCTTCCGCTAATTTCTCATGTGGCAGTTTCTAGAAGAAAATTAATTTGATAAATCTTTTGTAAATAATAACCAACTTACACCAATATGTTCCAATCTTGATTTGATTAGCTTAAATACAAATATTGGATACAGCATCAACATTATAATGCTTGTAAACCAGGCTGGAAACATCAAAGCGCCTGCCATAATTTGAAAAATTGGTGTGATATATGCCAAGAAGAAATTGTTTGTGAATCTTCGAAATGGATACATAAGTAATAAGAATGGCATATTTTCATTTTCAATTGCCTGGAAAAAATTGGGTATTTTGTAACTACCGAAAAATTATTATAACACCTTACAGAGTCTTCCATAAAGGCCCACGAATCCCTTTCTATAAACATATTCGTTAAAATAAGAGACACAGCACATATAATAAGGATGCACGTAGTAGTGCGGATGCTTCTCATGAAAAATGTATATTCTGTATATAACTTCATTTCGGTCTCTTCATTAGTTGATGAAAGCTTGTTCAGATTTGTTGCAACATGTCCAAACAGATAAGTAAATTCTTAAAAAGAGAAATAATTGTTAAAGATTGTAATCAATAGAATTTTTACTAATTTTACCTTTAAAATCAAAGAGCAGTTTAAAAATTTGACAGTCACATGATAAATATATTATTGCAGTTGAGACTGATACTGGGATGCTTTGTATGCTGATCCAGTATTTTGGTTGAAGAGCACAGATCTAAAATCACATAAAGAATTACATTGAGCTTAGTTAACGACCTTAGTAAGGAATTGATACTTTTGTACCCTTTATATATAGGTAAAGAGCGCCCCACGAGACTTTACATTCAAAATTATTTTTTATTTTTAGTTAATATTAAAATAAAAGCGTATTTTTTAGATTTTTTAAACTATTTATTTTTATTTTCTACTTTTTGATCTATTATATGTCTATTGTGTGGCGGCCGCCCTATTAGATTTAAAATGACTTCACACAGGCTACTGTATTCTACTCGTCATACCCTTTCATTTCATACCCATAGCGAGGGATTGTAAAGAAAAAGCTGGTGTGCATAGGACCACACGTTGGAAGTTAAAGCTCCTATGGCCAGTCTATATTTCGAAATCAATCTTAGCTCTTCAGGAGGATAAGGATCTATAAATTTTGTCTATGAATATTCCATTTAAGTTTATTTTCTTGTTACTTGATGTCGCAATAAAATAAGAAAAACAAAAACATAATAGATAGTAGATACATAGCATATAATACATAGTGCATAGTACATAGTACATAGTACATAGTACATAGTACATAGTACATAGTACATAGTACATAGTACATAGTACATAATACATAGTACATAGGGACGCATTCGAAATATTTTTTTTGCGGACTTGGAAACACATTTTTCTAGACAAGTCGTTCTTATTTAATTACACAGTCGTTATTCCGCTTTTGTTGCGCCCATGTTTTTATTTTAGTCTGTTAAAAGTCCCAGATTATTACTTAATCTGCTGACGCAGCGAGACAAAGTGCCCCTTGGTATACGACATAAAAAGACAGCAGTGCTACTAATGCACGATTTCTTACCAGACGTCAGAATCTCAAGAAGGTCCATGTTTGTGTTCTAATTATTTTATAGTTTTTGGTTCAGCTTATGATTTAAAATAAAACCGTTTAACTTAAAAGTTTTTTTACCTATTTTTATTGTATTCTTTTTAGTCTTAAGTCAGTCATTTTTGGATTTTCCTTTCTACAAAATTCTGATGAAGTGATTTGTTATGCATACCATATTGCCAGCGCCATTTTAAATTTTCTAATTTCGACAACAAATTCATTATTTCCGACCATAAACCTACCAAATAGCGATTTTCAGTGAAATCAAATGGTAATTGCCGAAATCGTACCGCCATATTGGCGCCGCCATTTTGAATTTTCAATTTTCTACCAGAGAATCGTCATTTGTGGCCCTAAAAACCCTCCGATACCGATTTTCAATGGAATCGGAGCACTGCTGCCACATTCGTCCGCCATCTTGATTTTTTTTTACAAAATTGTCAGATTGCATTGTCACAGGAACTCAATGTGTGTGCAAAGTTTCATAAGAATCGGTTGGGTAGAAGTAGTTGAAAAATCTGTCGCAGGATTTGAACCAGAGAAATATACGAGGTCAAGCTAAATAAAACCATTAATAATGCATAATAATATATAATAATATAAAGTACATATTAATCCATAACATACAATCACACATAAGAATACATAATAATATATAATAATACATAAAACAAACTAAAACCCCCAAAATCAAATTTTTTCTCACATGGTACACAAAAAAAGTGCGCAAAAAAAGTACGCGTGACGCGAGTTTTTAGTTTCTTCCCCAGGCCAAAAAGTGCCCAACGTGCCTATAGAAGTTTTCACTTCAAAAAGGTAATCCGCCATTTTGTGTTGGCCGCCATTTTGAATTTGGAATGGAGGCACACAGCTAATTGTATTCTACTTGTCATATCCTTTCATTTGAGACCCATGTCGCGGGGTCGGAGAACACAATTGCAACATTCTCCCGCCATCTTGGAACCGCTATCTTGATTTTTTATAAAAAAGTCAGATTGCATTGTCACGCAAACTATGCATATGTGCAAAATTTGAAGTTGATAAGTATATTTTCTAATTTTTAGTCTATTATATGTGTTCCGCCATTTTGTGTGGCCGCCATTTTGAATTTGGAATGACGCCACACAGCTAATTGTTTTTTACCTGTCATACCCTTTCTCTTGATACCCATCTCAGGAGGTCGTGGAACCTAATTGCAAAAAATCGGCCGCCATATTGGAACTGTCATTTAGATTTTTTTTACAAAATGGTTAGATTGCATTGTCATCCAAACTAAACGTGTGTGCAAAATTTCAGCCCAATCGGAAACCGGGAAGTGAGTCAAATTTAACTTCCAAGATTTTTTTACATAGTTGCAAGTGAAGCTAATATAAAGCGTATAATACAGAAAAGGCCTAATTTTGACCTAATTTTGTATTTTCGCTCCAATTTAGGAAAAAAAACTCTTCATTTTCTCATAGGATTTAAGATATTATTCTTGAAATTGAATAAAAAAAATATTGGGATTATTAAAAAAAATGGAAAAAAAGTCGAAAAATGCCGATTTTGGGTCCTAAAATTGTCTAGGGTTTCCCGATTTGGAAAATTATGAGACTTTAATACCTCTGATTAAGAACCCTAAAAGGCAGATCTCTGCCCAATTTTAGGCTTTAACTAAAAAAATTGCAGAAAAATCGAAAAGTACCCATTTTAAGGGTTAAAACCCCTTAAAAACTGGACTTCCCGGGTTAGAAAATCGGTAAACTCTATAACTGTATATTAATAACAGTAAAAGGAAGCTTTCTGCCAATTTTCAGCTTGAACCTAATTTTTTCCGCTATATTTCCAATTGTACCTGTTGGTACTACTAGGTTGGGATGATAAGAGATGGACCAACCGTTGAATTCACACCATCCAATGATAGCGAAGCTGTAATTTGGGTTAGAGCTGGTTAAGAGCAGGAGCGCGTCCAAAAACCTTACTATGGTAAACCACGAGGTAAGCTGCGGTTATGCTGCATCACGTTACTTAACCACGAACGTTTATGTTTAACCATGGAGGTTTTTGAACGCACCGAGGTTAACTACAGGTTAAAGAAGAAAAAAAAATAAAAACAAAATTTTCCATAAAATATTCTCCTCTAATTGCTTCAATTATTTCATTAATTATTTGTAATAATCATGTGCTTAACATTAAAACAACTGTCAGAGAGTTGTTTTTATTCTTCTTCTTCTTAGCTATCGCTAACCATCCTCCCGAGCTGGGTTAAAATTTAACTACACCATGGTTAACCACGGGAGTTTTTGAACGCCAAAAAGTTATGCTTGTGGTTATGTTGTAGTTAACCACAATGTTTTTGAACGACTAAAGTATACCATAGTTTACGATGGTTAACCATAGTAAGGTTTTTGAACGCGCTTCAGATGGTTTAATCATGATTAGGAAAAGAACGCGTAATAAAATTGATCCCTGAGGAATACCGGCAGATATGGTGTGAGGTTTAGGTTTTCCGCCGTCCACTCCAATACTATCATGATTGAACAGGGGTCGAAATAAAATTTTCAATTCAGGTCTTTAGAACTAAGTCGATACAAATAGCAATGGATACTTTGGTTGAGGTGCTCTGTCAGACCCACAGAGATGCAAGTTCCTCTTTCAGCCAACGGCTCTGACTACAATCGTACATTCGGCTTCTCGTCGAATACAACTTTTTTATTTAGGGCAGGGCTTCAAATACTGCCTAGCGTGGGTATATTTGTAGCAAAAAGTTGTTCTAGAGAGGAGGCCTATGGACACTATCCAATAAGATACAGGGTGTTTACGAAAAAAAGTTTGGCAAAGTTTTTAATAAACTTAAACTTTAAAAACTCCTATAGAGTTTATCGTAGAGCAACTCACTGGCTGGAAAAGTATAAAACCTAGATCATTCTTGTGTATGTAAATATTTTAGGTAATGGTAGAAACGCAAGAAAAATAATATGGTTAATAATGCATATTTCTGAGAAAAATGCTGAAAAGCTGAAAAACGAAGAATTTTGAAAGGTTCAGATGCGAAATATTGATTTTAAGCCTTTCTATCTTCTAAATGGAAACACTCAAGTTTCTGTTTTTTATAACAAATAAAAGGACATGCAATTGCTTAAAAACAAAGCCTAACTATGTTGTTCTACGCCAGTCATCATAGGCAAGACAATGTCTGCAGCAGAGAGGTGTAGCGCCAATGATGATGATGACCAGTAGCTGGAAATACGGACGGACTTCTGCCAAAATTAAATACACTCGTATTTTATAAATTTATTTAGTCTTTTATTTTGGCCCCACTTTTTGCTTTCTATTTTTACAAACTTATTACTTGTAACACTCTATCTTTAACTGTTTATAATCAATCTAATTTGATTATTGATCCTCTTTTAATATATGTTAACGTCAGGCCCGCCGCTAGCCGCTTCAGCGCCCGCGTGCAAAACAGACAATGCCGCCCTCCCTTATCTTGCTTTTCTGCCTGAGCTTGTTGGAAGGTGTTTTAGTTTGGTAACTATTATAGGATTTTATAAAAAAACAGCTTTTATAGTCAAACAATTTATTGTCAGGGATTACCCTGTACGCTGTACGTCGGACTATCGCTCGGCTAGAGGAAAAGGCAACTACAGCCGGATCTACACGATGCTATGAACACTCTCCAATGTTGGACGCTTTATAGTAGGACGCATCATTAGGCAGACGCTCGAACTACGAGTGTCCAATGCCCTAGCGTCCAACGTTCGTATTTGGACAAGTTCAGGCTGTGATGAATATCACTCCAACGTTGGAAGGTAACATTCGAATGAAACGTTCACGCATAGTGTACAGCCCGCAGCATGAGTGAAAAAGCTGCGCTTTCAAACAACCACAGCGAATGGGAAACCCGTTTTTCTTTTTTGTTGGTTTTTCCTCTACATGGTACAATGGGGAATTCTCTTTAAAATTATCTTAATGAAGATCGATTGAAGGAGCACATTCCAAATTAAAAATCTGAAATTAGAATACGTTATTTATTGATATCTCATACATTCAGTAATATTTTTTAAAAAACATTGGACGTTTTGCATTCAAGTAATTATTATTCAAAATTCAAGTAAACGTCGAGTAAAAATGATATTAAACGTGGGAATTTATTGCACATAAAAATGGACAATTCTCCATAATTAGATGTCAAACTGCTTTAAAATTTTGTCAATAATCAGATTAGAATGTCAACTTTTATTTACAGAATAAATTTGACTTCTATCATGGGAATTTAATTTCACATTCTCTGTCCTTATATTATAGGCTATTCACTATGTATTTAAATAAGGAACTAATTCGTTAAAGGTATTTTATTGTTTTATATGTTCGATTGTACATTAAAAACATAAATCCAAAAGTGCTATTGAATCTAGGCTTGGACTTTTTAGAACGGAGAAAATTGGTCCATTGTTAAGTTTGTCAACAATAACTCAAAAACTATGCATTTTTATAAAAAAACATAAGAAGATTTTTTGTAGAGAATCGAATTTCCCATCGAACAAGCACGTTTTGAAGTAAACAACAATTTTTTTTCACCGCAAAGTGCAAAGTAATACTATCGTTAAAATGTAGGTAACTTTAAACGACTGTGTCTCGGTCAATTTTTATCGAAAATTCTTCAATTGGACACCATTTAAACGGAAATTACGTCAGCTGTCTTTTTGTTGAGTACTGCCTATACCTAAATCCACCCAGAAAAAAGTTATACACAAAATGTTAAAAAAACCAAAAAATTTAAATTTTTCGGTGTTTTTTAGAGTTTTTTAACTTATTGCGGTGAAAAAAAATTGTTGTTTACTTCAAAACGTGCTTATTCGATAGGAAATTCGATTCTCTACAAAAAATCTTATGTTTTTTTTATAAAAATGCACAATTTTTGAGTTATTGTTGACAAACTAAACAATGGACCAATCTTCTCCGTTCTAAAAAGTCCAAGCCTAGATTTAATAGCACTTTTGGATTTATCCTTTTTAATGTACAATCGAACATATAAAACAATAAAATACTTTTAACGAATTAGTTCCTTTTATCCCTGTTTTTTCGTCATAGTCAATAGCCTGTTATACTATTTTCAGAGATCGATCCTTCTTAAGTGGTTTGAACCTGCACAGCACATGTTTTCGGTTTATCGGTTTATTTTTTAACGAGATCAATACATGTAATTGTTATGGCATTCTAAAAAGAACCTAGGTGCAAATGATGAAAATGAGTTCGATGACGATATTGTTGTGTTTGCCGCCCCCTGGAAGTGCCGCCCGCGTGCGGTGCACACTCTGCACGCCCGCACCCAGCGGGCCTGGTTAACGTTGATAATTTACTTTTAAGAATTTCTTATTCAATCACACATCGAGCTTTTAAAAGTCCACTGTCAATTGTGGAAAAAATTTTTATTATTTTTTTCCTACTTAGCCTCGGCCGAGTGGGTTTCATCACCAGTCCCCTTAACTAAGTAAGAGGAAGTAGTAGAACGATGTCCCTGCAGGATAGTATTAGAATTCTACCTTTTGGTTTCGCAGTTTGTCTAGAAGTCTTTGGCCCTTGTACAGCATATCTAAGGCGCTGGGTAATAATAATAATAACAATAATAGAATCGCACAATAAACATTTAGGTTGCAGTATTCTATATCACTTATGTCATACGAGAGTTGAGAAGACTATTAACTATGATCCATGTTTAAAGGTACGATAACCACTTTTAGTAAACAAATCCAAATAACAAAACTTGATTAATACACACCTGCATTACACTGGCACTAACAAAAATAATAATGAAGATCAATCCCCGCAACAAATGTAGTCTTTTATATTTTTGGTTGGAATAAACAACAATTCCAACAATCCGACATATTAAGAGAATTTCATGCACAAATTGATTGTCCTGAATAAATTCAGGAAATTCGAAATATTCCAACGACACCATTGCAGAAGTTCACTACAAATATTTGAGTTTTTTTAAAGTAACTTTGTTGAACTAAAATCGAGTTAAGCCTTGATTGAGTGGTTCTTGAAAACTGAGCTGGTATACAAGTCGATGAGTACTTATAAACTGGCCAAGGACTTGGTCAAGAATATTTAAAATTTATTTGTAAAAGGGCATGGTTGAACTGAATGTCTTTCATCAATTAATCCAAGGGTTGTTAGTGCATGATTCTTTCATGCTTATAATGTTCTGATTTTCATATTCTGATTTAGAATTCTTACGTGCATGTATTGCTTTTGCAGTGATGGCATTAGCCTAGACAATTTTAAATGAATGACTTGAAAATAATGAAAAATAAATATGCAGCTAGGCAATTTCACAATGAGAATCTCTTTTTAAGGCCTTATGAATAGTGATGAATTTTATATTCTACTAGCAAAAAACCGCGTGCGTTGCAACGCCTTTCAATAAGAAAAGATTAGGTGTGCACAGTCCGCGGTAGGAAACCTGATTTTGGATACTTAAAAAAATTTAGAGTATGGTACAACTTTTTTAAGATTCGATGACGAAAAATTGTGTACTATACTACATGCACAACAGACACCTAGCCAAACTTATTCAGAATGGTCCGCATAGATATTGCTATGCCGAGGGATTATACGCCTCGTCCAGAACTTCGCTCATGGCGCCCCCTCCTCCAAAATTGTTTTTCCCCAATGCACAATTTGGTGGCCTAAAAAAATCTAAAAATACATTACACACACATTTCCTCTCTGTTTTTTTCATTTCGGCTTGAGACGAATCAGACATTTTTTCAAAGAGCTTCAGGACAAACTATATTTAATAATGTTCTGGTGCTTTTTGACATTTCGAAAGGTAGGTTTTTCCCGTATACTGTGGTAAAGAAAAAAGTAATCCCCCATTTTGGGTTGGCCGCCATTTTGAATTGGGAATGACGCCACACAGCTAATAGTATTCTACTTGTAATAAGCTTTCATTTGATACCCATACTGAGTGGCTTGTAAAGAAAAAGGTAATCCCCCATTTTGTGTTGGCCGCCATTTTGAATTTGGAATGGAGCCACACAGCTATAGTCACACCCTTTCATTTTATACCCATGCCGGGGGTCGCGGAGTACAATTACAAAATTCGGCCGCCATCTTGGAATCACCATCTTGATTTTTTACAAAATGGTCCGATTGCATTGTCAAGCGAACAATGCATATGTGCAAAATTTCAAGTTGATAGCTTATATTTTCTACTTTTTAATCTTTTATGTCTTCCGCCATCTTGTCTTGGCCGCCATTTTGAATTTGGAATGAGGCCACATCCTCTAATTGTATTCTACTCGTAATACCCTTCCATCTGATCCCCATGTCGGGAAAGACAATTGCAAAATTCGGCCGCCATCTCGGAACCGCCATCTTGATTTTTTTACAAAAATGTCATATTGCATTGGCACGCGAACTATGGACATGGGTAAAATTTGAGGTTGATCGGTTACATGAAAGTGGGTGAAAATCAAGTTGCAAGGGGCCTAGAACGTAAAATATGGCGATTTACTAATTAATGAATTAAAAAAAAACTAATTAAATTTTCGAAAAATGGAAACTTTCACCTTTTAGTCACCTGCATCTACAAAAAAAATCAGATTTCTATCTCTTCTAGTTTGTCTCCAACGCCCGACGGTACGTACAAGCAGACCGACACACAGCACAGACACACAGACGGACAGACACTTTCTTTTATTAATATAGATTAATAGGGTCAAATTATGTTGTCGGTCAATGGTCAATGACGTGAATGAAAATAGTTACTAGTTCTATTATACCTTACAATAAGGGAGACCTTATTACGAAGTGAATATTATGTACATTTAGTTGCACACATAAAACTAGGCTATGATCGGACAAGCTGTACGATATTTTATGAAAAGATTCTAGCCAGTGTTTTAAACATCGGAATAAAGCATAGGATGACCAATAAATAGGTGGATAGAGGGCGTCCTAGATGATATACGAAAAAACTTCCTATAGCCAGATGGAGATAGCTAGGAAAAGGTGGCGACGAAAAGTAGTCTAGAAGCTATAGTGTCACGGGCAATTTAGATACAAACTCGGTACTTGGAAGTTTTCATAATGTTTAGGTAATTTCTTGCACATCGTTTATTGTGAGAGTCGATTGCTAGACCACAAACTCTTAGTGGCAAAATTGCCTGACGTATCATAAAATTTTCCTGCATCTTCTCGGGAATTGCAAAATGTTTCAATGCTAGGTGCGGCGGAGTTTTATTCTTACTCGGGAATAAAACTGGCATGCACACTCCCCCTACAGACATGCACACTCCCGCCACAGGCATGCACGCTCCTACTACAGGGATGCACGCTCCCGCCACTGACATGCACGAAATCGCCTGTATCGCTGTAAAAAATTGTAGAGGACGCAGAAAAGGGGCAGTAGAACGGTTCTCGTTCAATTGCGTAGGTTAAGCAGCATTGGAAGTGATTAGTGCTTAGCTGGGGGACTGCTTGGGAAAACAACACACGCGTTTGGAATGGTCTATGCCGATGCGGATGTATTTATAAATTGTTCATGCCTGAATTTTTAGATTTTCGTGCCAGTTGGCGGGACGGTGCATGCCTGTGGGGGGAGAGTGGATGTTTCTAGCGAACAAATTTTTAGATTTTCGTGCTTGTGTCGGGAGCGTGCATGCCTGTGGCGGGACTGTGCATACCTATGGCGGGAGCGTGGAAACCGGCGGCGGAAGCGTTCATACTTTTGTGGCATGCCCATTTGTTCGCTATGTGTGCTAGCTGCGGACGCTTGCATGCTAATAAGAAAATTAACCAACTAAATTATTTTTACTCGGGACCATACACATCATCGACCCTTCTGCATCGTCTATTAAATCAAAACGGTTTGCGGAGCACTGGGAGACAACGGATAATAAAAATTTACTGCAATACATTTACTGCAATCTGCATTATCTCACAACTTCTTCTTCTTCTTTAACTGTTCTACAACCTTGATTCAGCCTTGGCCTCTCGCACGACCGCCGCCGGTCACTAATTTCAGCCGATGTTATTCAGTTTGGTATCCCTAAATCCAGCTCTACACGGTGCTATGAACCCTTCAATGTTGGACTCTTGTTGATATGATGCATCGTATGACCAATGCTCGAACTACGAATGTACAATGTCAAGTGTGCAACATTCGAATTTGGGCACGTTCAGGCTGTTGTCGGTGCTGACGCAATCGTTGGAAGCCAACATTCGCATGAAAATTTCACCGCATCGTGTAGAGCCGGCTTAAGTTGTGGGCATCTTGGTCTATACTATCCTTCCAGCAGAATTTGTGTCTCCCCTCTGTCACACCCAATAGATCTTACCACAGAGAACCGAATATTAAAATGTGTAAGTAATGTGTATGTAAATAGTTAAATATTTCTTTGTTTTATTCCACAACAAGTGTACAAGTGTGCAAAAATTTACTAAGTTTTAATGTGATGATGGCCTTATGAATCATTGGTTCAAGTATGATTCATATTCCTAAGCATGGTTAAGTATCCATATGCTCCTTGCATTATCTGAAATTAAATTTGTCAAGAAACGTATTGGTGTTAAAAATTTGAATTGCTATTCACCGATACGAATGTTGTAAGATGCATTTGGATGAATACAGCGCGCATTTCAATTGGTCTCGTAGAATAAGTCATCATTAGTAGTCCCATTTTTTTCACTGATAGTGGAAACTCGTACCATGTTGATAGGTAAAACGAGGTTGATAAAGTGCTCCACTAAATGAAAATCAATAACATTTTTTTTAGAAAACATAAGTAAATGTAATGCAAAATAAAGTTGTGATGACGATTTTCCCTTCTGATAAAAACTCTTATATGCTTACGAATTTTAATAAGACTTATATTAATAAAGGTTACTAGTAGGTACTGCAGGGATGCCATCATAAGATAGGTTCAGCATTTGCGTGTTAATAGACACAATGCATCTTCTAATTTATTTGATACTATGCGAATTGTGTCATCAATAAACGAATTGAGAGATAATTGGCGGGTATTTCGACAATCAAAACAAGAGCCACTATTGCTTACAAAAGGAATACGAACCATCCGTGTATTTCATATGTTGGGATTCCATCAATATATTCATTAATTGAGGAGTTATTGTATGTATTAACTGTTTAGATATTTTACACAATACTCCGTCGTCGTACTGTACCTCACGGTATGTGATTGTGCAGTAGGCAAAAGGTGCTCATTGAAGAAGACCTATACGATATTGTTTCACCCTCAACCAGTGAACGATGGGAGGACTAACTAAGTGAACACAACAAATACGTACTTATTTTTCTAAACATCACTAAACCAGTAGGGCGTGATGCACTATCTCAATACCTTTTTAGTTCTATTCAAACAAAGTTAGATATTTTACTATAGCTAGTCCGGTAGTTGAGATATTTCACTATAGTAGAAGAAGCCCAACATTGTTAGCGATTTGATTCCTTAAAAAGACTCCGAAATTGAAGTAATCTGAATTGAATTGTTGGGTAAAGAAGTGCGTTTTCGAAGTGCGAATATTTCGTTGGGAGAAATCGAACCGCAGATCTCTTGTATGGTAGTCTGGCGCCTTAATCTCTTCGTCACACTAGCGATTTACCTGGTGGCATATTTCTGTTGCAGCTGCATGGTAAAGTAGCTGGGTGAAACTTACAAAAAGTAACATCATGACCATAAGAAATGTGTTGCTGCTTCGTTCAAAGTTACTCTGAAATAAATTTCATATTACTTCAATCAGTGTCAAAAACAAATACTTCCTACCTCGGCAAAGTAGTATAGCACAAAGCAAATACAAATAGAATATAACATAAAATCAATAAAAATTATAGTTGATATGAAATTGTTTAGCCGTTCGATAAAACTAAAATTGACAATAAAATTGTGAGTGATTTTTTCATTAATAATATTTTTTAAAATTTTTTGCACCGTTTTGTGGCTATTTGCATCTGTATAAGTGATATCATTTGTTTTGTCAGGTCTGTAGGTGGAATGTCCTGAAAATTGTTTAAATTTAAAATGTGCACGTTGTACAAATTAATTAAGACTTACTCCGAGATTTTCAAATTTCAGGTTTAGAAACTTCAATAAATAAATTGCGAACAACAACAAATGTGTTATAATTAATACCCATGCGACAATACAAAATGAGTGGACGAAGCATGCGATGAACGGCAAAATATAAGCAAGCATTAAATTATCTGTAATATTTTTGAAGGTGAAGAACAATAGTAAAATTGGTGTATGTTCGTAGTCCAGCACCTAAAAAAAATCGCTATTATTTTATCCCAAAATT
This sequence comes from Thereva nobilitata, assembly GCA_963855945.1. Classification (NCBI taxonomy): domain Eukaryota; kingdom Metazoa; phylum Arthropoda; class Insecta; order Diptera; family Therevidae; genus Thereva; species Thereva nobilitata. The sequence continues at coordinate 22,342,740 of OY979694.1, forward strand.
ATTCTAGCATTTTACATAGCCAGCCTCGAAAATCTCCGGCCTGTGAACCATTGTAACTAAGCATCCAGCAAACACCATAGTGAATCCAACGACAATATTTCCTATACAAAAATTAAGGACGAATTTGGAATAAAATGAGAAGTCCATAAAAAGTCTCCTTTCCGCGTGTCCTTTACAATTTTGTAATTGGTTTAAATTCTCCGCCATATATGAGACAAGATTCAAGATACCTTAAAAAAGGTTAAATAACATTTTTAAATTCTAATTAATTTACCTTTGAAATTCGTGAGAAGCTTTAGGATTTGGCAATTACTGGATAGATAGATTATAACACATGCAACTGATATCATAATTTTATTTAAGTCATAAGAAGGTGATTGTTGGATAGCGTATAACTAGAAATAAGAAAAAAAAATATTAATCAAGTCTTTTTGGGGGATTACAAATGATTCTTCAGTATAAACCAAACTCGTATCCTAGTAGAAGAAGAACTAAAAAGTACTTCTAAAAGTCATTCTGCGAAAGCAGTTAAGTACTTCCACGAAAGATGACATTACATTCACACGGCGGCCACGGCGATGTCGTATACTTTGTAAAAAATTTCGCAATTTTACAAAAAAAGTACTGGAAGTTTCATCCCCAGGCGGTTTTGTAAATTTTGCAATATACAAGGTGTATCATGAGGAGGGTCAAAGCGGCCGGCTGTGGATAGCTTATGGATAGACGAACAAAAAATCGTATTGGTGGGGGGGAAATCGTAACGGTTTAGCAGCTAGGGCGTTTCGAAGTTTTTTTTTCATAGTTTTACATATCACCCTGTATTTTTGTAATCCTATGACGTATTTTCATGAATATGGTATCAGTGTACGCAAAATACTCCCACCTATCTAAAACAATATCAGGGTTCTAGCTTATCAACTTCCAGAGCAATGAGTCGTCAAAGACAAACCTTGGTTTTTTTCACTAAATTTCAAATAAAACCACCTTTTCCTCCAAAAAATACGTAATTAACTGATATTTTTTTTGCAAAATGCGAAAGCGTGGACAATTTCCTATGAATAATGTCCAGACAATTTTTATGCTACGACCTTTACATTTGAAGTTATTAGCAAGTTTGATGTTAAAATTTGCCTTATTTGGTGGTTATTTGGTACTTTTTGGCAAATCTTAGGTGAAAAAGTACGAAATAGAGCCAATTTTAGCATTAAAATTGATTATAACTCCAAACTTCCCAATTTTGCAAAAAAAAATCAGTTAATTACGTATTTTTTGGTGTTTTTACCTAAAATTTCAAATAAAACCACCTTTCTCTCCAAAAAATGCCTAGTTAACTAATATTTTTTTTTATAAAATTGGAAAGCTTGGACAATTTCCTATTAATAATGTCCAGAAAATTTTTACGCCAGGGCCTTTAGTTTTGAAGTTATGCTGAAATTTGCTCTTTTTTAGTACTTTTTCACCTAAGCTTTGCCAAAAAGTACCAATTAACCACCAAATAAGGCAAATTTTAACATCAAACTTGCTAATCACTTCAAAACTAAAGGCCCTAGCGTAAAAATTGTCTGGACATTATTAATAGGAAATTGTCCAAGCTTTCCAATTTTGCAAAAAAAAGTATTAGTTGCTCTGGAAGTTGATGGGGTAGAACCTTGATTTTGACGGTTTTAGATAGGTGGGAGTATTCTGCGTACACTGATATCTTATTCATGAAAATAAGTCATAGGGTTGCAAAATACAGGGTGATATGTAAAACTCTAAAAAAAATCCAAAACGCCCTAGCGGCTAAACCGTTACGATTCCCCCCGCCCCCACGCATACGATTTTTTGTTCGTCTATCCATAACCTATCCACAGCCGGCCGCTTTGACCCTCCTCATGGGACACCCTGTATACTTTGTGAGATGTAAAAATACAATCAGTATTGGAGCTTTTTACTTCATAGTTCACTTTTGTGTTGTAGCTGTGAGAGGAACAGGGAAAGAGGTATATCTAAAGATTCCCGCCCAGTGCCAATGGGCTTGGCTCTGCTTTAAATATTTTCAAGTGCCAAACTTTATTCCTAGTTTATCCGCTTCCTATACATAAAAAAATAGCACATTACTTGTTAAGCGTGAGGCAATAGCCGGGGAGGTGAGCTCACCATTTTCGAAAGGATGGTTTTTTTATATTCTGTTACACTTGTGGTGTAGAGAAATAGCCTGCCGTCAGTTAGCCTGTTTCGTTAGCGTTTGGCGCCGGCGCGGGTCTAACTTTGTAAAAAAAACTATATATACATATATCGCAACTACTTTCTAAAATCTGAAAATTGGTGTGCGAACAGTATACTAATTAAAAAACTGCTTCACCATGGTCAGTCTCAAAAATTTTGCAACCAGGCGCGTCAGCGGTGCGTTTAACTTGTAAAAAATCTATGTATACATCGTGAAAGTGATATCTAAAATATGAAATTCGGTATACGGGTGTTTCCATAAAATCAGGGCCATTTTTGGAAGTAATTTGTCTTCATTATATTTAAGATGCTATTGCATTTCCTAATAGTGTATATAATCGGTGTTTAATTTATTAATTCATATCTAAAAGGGCCAGTCACTTTATGTAGTATTTTTTGAGAAATTAAGAGTTTTGCGTATTTGGGCATCTGACTGACTGTTATGTTATGATTTTCTTATGGATATCTCCTCTTTAGATAACTTTGGCTTGTTTGAAGGCGGCATGTTGCTATAAAACATATAAGAAACAGTTATTTAGAAAATATGACCAATAAGTGTAGAATTTTCTTTAATAAGTGTAGAAAATTTTTATTTAGAAAATATGGCCAATATATTGTACCGGCACAATGGAGCTCCTTGCTGGTGACAGCAAGGCTACTGCCATCGTGCCATCGGGTAAACATAAAAAAATTTTGAAAGACCACATCCTCCCTAGTTTCCTAAATTCTTATAGGGGATGCTAAACCGGCCACACGGTTTACGCTAGCTCGCCGGTGGGGGCGTGGGGTTGTGTGACCGGGACTCTACACATATGATTCACCACTTACCTATTAGTCAAAAAAAAGAGCTTTCTTCATATCGTTCTTGTCCTAGGTTAGCCAAAGGTATTTATCTCTGGAAGTTCCCATCGACCTGGTGGACCTGTAAATGTTCAACGCGACGTCGAGAGAACCCTGGAGAGAAAGCAACACCCAACCATCCTGGATCCCTTTAAGCTGTCATGCTTATTAATACTCGTTGAGTTAAAGAAATGGATAACAAATATATTATATATTACTCACAGCACAAGACAATAGAATTAATTAACAACAAAATGAAGGTAGGTTTGAATTAAATATTACATAATAGTAAATCAAAACAAAAATAAACTTATACTCTAGGTAATGTGGATGCAACCAACTATTACCACTTGTACTTCGGATAAGTGAACCGGTGTGTGTTGAATGTAATGGGGGCAAGGAGGGATACAAAAAAAACTCTGAGCCAATATTAAACTTGGCCAACCAAAACCAAAAACAAAACACAAGAGAAATGACAACGTCGATTTGGCCAAACGATGTTTCAGGACAATACGTATAGGACAATTTGTTCACTTAGAACAGTCGAATGTTTGTTTGCACCCCTACCAAATTTCTAATGTAGCGGATTTAAAAGTTTGACTCAACAATAGAATGATCTGTATTGATTAATAAGTTGTAAGTATTTGTTCTGGGTATCAATACAATAACAACGGTGTAAATAAACGATATATTAAGAATGTGTAGCTATATAATAAGTAAGAAATGTTCAATATATTATATAACCAAAAATGTGTAAATATATTATAATCAAGAAATTGTCAATATATTATATAACCAAGAAAGTGTAAATATATTATAATCCAGAAATTTTCAATATTTTATATATGCAGAAATTATAAAGTTATTATGAGTGTTGATTAATATTTAAAAAAAATGATAAATATTTTTAGGTAATATTAAGGTTTTACCCAGCAAGTTCTAATTTAATCAGATGTAACAGTACATACATATATACGTTATTTTCCAATCCTGTGGATGCCTGATTTGAACGTAGAGGCAGTCGTGAATTCCTTTTCGTGATCAACTCCCAGGAAATTCAAAACTAAAAATCAAGTCTGAATAATATTATAAGACAAACGCATCGATGGTTAACAAGGAATTGGGTACGCCTGTTATGTCCTTATATTTTTCCATATGTTCTTTCCTCCTTCTGAATTTGAAGGGTATAACCAATTAACACCTGGATAGTCACTCTTAAACGCGTGCGCGGTTGGAGCCAAGCCAAGTGGCTAATAACAACACGAATCAAAAATCTGCAACCAATCTTCAGAACCAATGAAAGGAGGATCCTGCACCCTTGCAGAAAACGTCACTAGGTCCTCTGGATACAACTAAAGCAACCACTCAATGGAGGCAGATCACACGCCCATTAATTACTATGGAATTGTCTGAATATTAAAGGTATATAGTTATCAACAAAGTTATCCAAAGATTAAAGAAAAATCCTATGTTAATCAATTACAATGCGTCGTAACACACAAAAGAGGCCATGAATTGGTAAAATTACCAAACACTCCCAAGGAGATGAAACAACACTTAATGGTCACTCCTCCGGTCCACACCTGACGTGAACACTATTGAGTATTCTGCTGGTTTTCTCAGTTTCTTCAAAACAATGATGTTTTCTTCGGACGAAACAAATTCAACCACAACCTTGTTCACAGCTTTACAATCTCACTGAGGTTTCTACGTCTGCACAATAGGGATAGCCGTCCTTCTTCGTGCCTAATAAATCCAGACTCCTCAAAACTTAACAAAACCGAACTGATTTGCTTTTAAATTCCAAATCCCGACCTTATTGCATCACGACTTAATCCAGTCTCGACCATTCTCGGCCAACTTCAAAAATGGACTCCCTAAGGTATCGAATTTTTTTTTGTTCCAAGAAAAATTTTGTTTTTCTTTGCCTACGTGATTCAAAAAAGTTTCGCATCAAAAAGCTCCTGAAGTGATTGGACTATTAATTTCTGAAATTTCCGATAGATGGGGGGAATAATTAATAATAAGACTTTTGCAATAAATATCCGACCGTTACAATATATAAACTATATCTTCATATTACATTTAAATAACTTGCCTAGTTACCTAAGTTAATAAACATAATTAAGGATAAGTCAATATGAGTAATTGTCCAATACATGTTATATAATTATAAGTGAACGTCAGTCCCTAGCACCATTCACAACTAGGGCCTGACGGTTCAGGAACTGACGATTCTGAGTAAAACTAACAAAAAATACTGAGCGGGAGCTACTATATACGACATCTACCACTATCTACCGAACAAGACCGATAAATTCCTTGTAAATATTAATTAATTAATGTCAATCTCCTATTATTAAACTATAAAATTACTTACCTAAGGACTGACGAAGTGACTGGATCAACACGAGCTTACACAGTAACTGTCGCGTTTGCACAAATTTACAAAATGACCGCTGCAAAGGGAGTGAAGTCTGCGGATAATTTTATCTTTAAAATCAACAGGCTTACATTCACTCTACACTTATATAATTCCGCGAAATTTTAAAATCCGTTAATGGCTAGGGACTGATGATTAAAATTGAGGACAATAATTTCGACATTGTTTTTTAAAATTACAAAAATTGATGGAATTAGTTGTAAGTACTTTAACATTGAACAATTGTAAAAAAAATTAAAGTATAAATTAAATATTTTTCGTAATTTGGATGCCCAAAGCCAAACACAAAATTTCGGCCCGCGGACATGGCTAGGGAATGACATTTGGGGTCAATAAAAATGATTTTAAGAGTATTGTATATTATTATTTTAAACAAAGTTTGGGGAATAAATAAAACATATTTTGAACAGTTACTTAGCAATCTTAAAATAAAATAATATTAATTATATCAAGTGGGGAGTGCTGCGGGCACAGAGTTGCCGGATTTTTGTGGAAACACCCATACAAGTAGAGAATATTGTTATTATTGAAAGAAACGTATTCAGTCCGAATTTGATCGTAACAAATGCCGTCAGCAACCGAATTTTTACTATACACAAATGTGAAAGAAATTTGTTTTAGAGGGCTGTAACCATTGACGTTATCTATTTGGGCAAAAACTATCCCAGCTATTGTATAAGCGGTAACATGATACTTTACTTTAAAAAAATTTTTTTTACACTTCTTTATAGTTTCGCGTTAATTTTATAACAATAAAGTTGTATCATATAAAGAAATAATCACCTGTAAGATTGTCGTAGATAAACTTATTACAATGAACGCTAATCCTCGTAGGAAATGAAGCACTTTATGTTTATCATTAGTGTAGATTGCTAGACCACAAACTCTTAATGGTAAAAGAGCCTGACGGATCAAAGCATTATCCTTTATCTCCTCGGGAATTTCAAAATGTTTTAATAAATCCATGTTTGAAAAAAAAAATGCTATTGGCTTGTTGTTCACTCTCCTGATTCTTGGTTTACCGCAGAACTGCTCAATATGAACTACTTTCTGATGCTACAATTTAAACTTTTTATCCATTTACATACATATGTACTCAAGCGAATTTATATTGTCGAATCATGTAAAATTCATTTGTGTGAAAACCTCAACCTTGCATGGAATTGTCTCTTACGAAAAGGTGTTATTAAAAGTTCAATAAAACTGCAATTTAGAAAATTGACGCTGATTATTACTGGAGTAGTTACAACCGTAGGACGTAGCCACGATTGGATTTAGGGAAGGGGAAAAGCCAAGAATGGTCTTTAAGCAGAAGATCTTATTTTGTATGCTTATATTGTGTTAATGGAAAGCGATACGCGAATGTGAAAACAACGAAACAAACAAACATGTAAAGCCTTTGAGGTTAATTCGAAAGCACCATTCGATATCGTTTCGAAAAGCCACTCGATCTAGCATTAGAATTTCTATCGTTACGCCAGTGTTCTCGAATCGTTCTCGGTTTCGACATCGAAGCAAGATTTTTGAAAATCGTTCTGGTTTCATAATTTTTGAAGGATGTATGTACATGCTTTACAGTACACAGGCAGAAGTGCATAAGTGCAAAATATGAGAAAATCGCTTTCAAAGATTTTCGAAAATATGAAGTGCGCTATCTAGACCTTCGGTATTTGAACATTAAATAACTCCAAAAGAGCAAGATTTATTTAGGATACTCTCTACCATTTATCTCAAATCAGTCTTTGAATACAATGTCGATTAAATGATCACCTCCGTTCAATATGCAAAAGCAGCTCTTTTTCGGGCATCCTGCATAACATTGGCCAGCATTTCGGGCGTTATAGCAGCTATTTCGGCTCGTATGTTAGCTTTGATTTCGTCAATGGTCTTTGGCTTTCTGAAATAAACTTTACTTTTTAAATAACCCCATCACAGAAAAAAATCTGGTGCCGTTAAATCCGGAGAACGAGAACAGTTTTGTTTATTGACTCCGCCAGAGAGTGTAAAATGAGCTTCGTCAAAACTTTGTCCCACAAATCAGGCTAGCCATCGATCATTCTTGCGAAGGCATTTCCTTCGGGTGTATTGACTCATAGCTAAAATGGTACTGAATGACAGATGCTGTGTTCTTTGCGTCAGCAATGATATCACCTCTAATGGCATAATAGGCCGATTACATCATTTTAAAAATGTGGCGACATCTGTGTGGTGTTTTGTTAGGCTTTTTAATTTTGCTCTTTCGAAATAACTTCGCTAGCCTCATTTTAGAGCTATACGAAGTCTTCAAGAACACCTTCATTTTGTTCAACTGTTTATAGAAGAATTCTTCTATTTTTGTTGGCAAATTAAGTAACAACTTTCTCCGTCCGGGTCGATTTGAATTGTGTAGTGGACATTAAGTAAGGCGATTCAGGCAGTCTTGAGATATGGTATTCCGTAGAGGGGATTTTAATCTTTTTAACCAAGAAAATGTTCTCTCCGAAGTTGCCGTAGAGAGGGGAAGGGTAGCCAATACTTTTAGGAGGCAGTCCAGGTAAAAGTATAAGCCCGCTTTGCAGTGATCCAGTGCTTCCACAGGACTCTTAGCGCTGATAACAGCGGCACATTTCTCGCCAGATTTTAAACTAAGTTTTGACAATTGCTGGATTGGTTTCTGCCAGAACTGCTGCATACTTTGAAATGCACTTGGGGCAAAATTCTGCACCAAGCAGTTAATATTTTTCCGAAGATTGGAAAAACAAGCAGTCAGATGGCTTATTACATGATCTACATACAAATGGGATAAAACATTTCATTTTATAGTGGCTGGAGCATTCATGCGATTCACTTATCTTGGTATATTGAAGGACATCCGTGGACCGTCGTAAGGTAGCCCTAACAAGGCATCCCGCCAGCTTAACCGGTTAATAATAGGGTACCAAAGTTCCAATTAGATCGAATCGTTGTTCTCCTAGGTCTGGTACCGCCCGCGTCACCGGTGGGTTAGCGGGATTCACTTGTTTGAGGAGGCATAACACTCCAACAAGGATGTCTCCCGCTAACCCCGATGGTTGCATCTGTGGCTCAGCCGACTGCATAAAAAAATGAACTCATACAACATCCAAGAGTTCCAACGCGATGTTTACTGCCTCCTCCACAGGCATTCTCCAGACTGCACCTTTAACCTATTATATCCTTTTTCTATTTTCGAGCTAAGCTTACCTACTACTAGACATTGCACCATGACGTGAACGACATGACGGACTGGTAGTACAAAGGGTGACACCTGATCTTACACTTTCCCATAAAAAAAAATTCTCAACACGACTTTTTACCCTACACTGTAAAAAAATTCTGCGGTAATTTTACAAAAAGACACTGGAAGTTTTATTCACAAGCAGTTTTGTAAATTTACAATACACATTTTTTGGAATACTCCTAATCGACGCAAATTCTTCATGTGAATTTATAGTTATATTACAATAAGTGTGTAGTTAATTTACTGTACAATTGCACTTTGAATTTACATATTTTTTTTGCAGTGTACCAGCTCCCATTGAATAATACCTCGACAGAACTCTGACAAGTTAATGCCATATCCGTTAAAAAGAACTAAGAAGGCTGTGATAACAAGATAGGTAAAGTGGAAAGCGAAGGATCATATCACCACGAGGGACTCGAACCCTGGTTTCTGTGATGTGATGGAAGTCGGCCTAATTAATCCCCTCGTGCATTTCAAAAAGTCGTAACTCTGCCCGGACCATAATTGAGTTATATCTACTAACCCTATTCTAAACACCCCTAGAGTAAAAACCCAGCATAACTTGGAAATTTTTATACTTGCTTGATTTATAACACTGAGAAAGGACCAATTATTTCTGTTTAATATATTTAACAAGATAAGAAAGAAAGCTGTTTTCACCTCCTTGAAATATTTCCATGAAAGAAAAATCTACTCTCTTTAGTATCTGACAGGGCCTTTCTTGCCCTGATAAGGGTTCATGACTATTATACTATATAATAAGACCTGGAAATGGTGGCACTCATATTGTGGCTAAAATATAGTTGTCAGTTGAATTATCGCTATTTTTATGAAATATGCATAGGTGTTAAGCGAATTATTTTCATAAATCAAAATGAAGCACGTGTGATAGAAATTGGCTAACAAGAATGATTAATGGGGGTCATTTACAACACAAGGAGCCAAAAATAGAGCGATTCTTGCTGTTCGCAAAAATTTAATAGAAGAGTTCTCCCTCGATTCGAGATGATTTATTACTTTTCTTCTGTTCAGACTTTATAAAACATTAAAATACCATATTATCCTTTACACTTATATATTATTATGATTACTGGCTTAAAATTTATTAAACTTTCAACCCGTTGCTCCAGATTTTCAGCTAAGTGAAGAGGAAATTAAAATATAACAAATGTTACATTAATTAATTACACAATAACAATACAAAACGAATCAGAAAGGGGCAGACAATTGTCTGCGAAATGTGCAACTTCTATTAAACTTTTGTAATTATCCTCAAGATGCTTCTTAAGCGAAAACATAAACGGTCTTCGACCTAATTTTGTATAAGATAAACAGTGAGAAATAAAAGAGGGATTATTTAAGATATGAACAAATAAAAAAACAACGAAAAGGAAAACATAAAGTTCTTCAACTGTATTAAGTCTTTTGTATTTTTCATTATTAAATAGTCCTTTTTCAATCCTTCGCTGAACAATTAAGGAACATTAGAGAGAGTTTTTTTTTTAAAATTCCTTAAGAATAAATTTCAAAAGGGGTCAAGAATCACAGGAGCTTATTGAGCAAAACATTTCAAGAGCAATAAACACTTTTATTAACAGAATTTTCCAACGAGGTTCTTCTCAAAGGATTAAAGAAACAGAAAGAAATAATGAAGAAAACACAATTTCCCTTCGATTTAATCTCAAAATTTAGACAAGAAAACAATTCTTTTCTGTCTCAGTTAATTTTTAGTTAAATTACATAAAAAATAATATTTTTAAGTCAATTACTTGTCAAAGAATCCATCCATGAAGGGCATATTTCCCTTTTGCTTCAATCTTTCTAGGATAGTGCGAACACAATAAAATTCATTTTTAATAAGGTTTAGTTGAGCGTTAAGAAAGTACTAGAGAAGATTTCAATTACTCCGTTTTTAAATGAAGTCATGCAGAAAATATTATGTACATAATTCGTTTTTTTAAAGCAAAGTTTCTCCAAGAATATTTTATTTGTTTCTGATATGAGGAAATAGAAATTTAATTCACGAGAATATTTTTTTTTATAAAAGTCTAGGCTCAGGTGTGACGCTTTAAGGAGTATCCCACACATATCAGGGCCGTGCCCGAGACGTTAGAATTTTACTCCGGCCCGGACACGGACATGTGTGAACGAGTTCATATAAAATGTACGCACCGATATTTTTTTGAGCCTCTGACGGAACACGGACCTATAACGTTCCGGGCACGGCCCTCATATCTGCGGATACTCCTTTATACTACCAGTCCGTCATGTCGTTCACATTATGATGCAGTGTCTATTTTAGTAAACTTTGGTCGAAGGACAGAAAAAGGAAAAGGTAGGACAGGTTGAAGGAAGTCAGGTGGATGTATGAGGAGGAGGCGCTTGTTGGAGTTGTATGAGCTAATTTTTTTACACAGCCGGATAAGCCACAAATGCAACTATCGGGGTTAGTGAGAGACAGCTTTTTTGTAGTGTTATGCAGTACCAGCCAACCAGATGACCACGAAGGTGTACCGTCCGCCAAGTGAGGACCCAACCGAAGCAAAAATGTTGTTAGGAGAAAACAATCAATACGGAATTTGCATTAGCTCACAGATGAAGTGAAACTTTTTTAACAAATTTACAATGCAAAGTTATTTATGCACACATATTAACCCTCATTCTATTACTAAACGGGATTATATGTCCGAGCTCACCGACACTTTTAGTGGTGCAGGACAAAGTTTAGAATGGTAAAAGTAGTCATCTTCTTATTGAAAAAATATCATCGATGTGGCGCATGAAAATTTTTAGGATGAAAGACTATAAGCTACTTAATATAAATTCCAAGACTCCGAGAATTAGGTTGGTACGAAATGGGTGGCTGACAGGGGTCAATTTGCCGAAAATGTTTGCAAAAAACATCACCAGTCATCGCTGAGCTTCAAAATTTTGCACGAAGGTCCCATGATGCATGTCGAAGCCCGATTATCAAAATTCAAAATGGCCGCCGAAATATGACCGAAATTCAAAATGGCCACCTAAATATGAATATGCCAATTGTGTTCCGATTTCCATGAAAATCGGTATCTGGGGTTTTCTAAGGTAGCAAATAACGAATTTATGATCAAAACTTATAAATTCAAAATGGCGGAACCATCATGACTACTTTTACCATCCTTACCTCTGGTCCTGCTGTCATGCACCACTAAAAGTGTCGGAGAGCTCGGACATATAATCCCGTTTAGTAATCGAATGAGTTTCAATCGAGATGGCCAACATCAAAGATGAAACCACTTTTTCGTCTGCAGATCTTCGACTGTTATGCAGATTTGTATTCTGTGTATTAGGCAGATGTCCATACTGTGCATTGACTTACTTTGGCTCTTACAGGATTATGATTTCTTCCTGCCCTTAAGACCCGGGGAGAAGTACCCTGGAAGTAGACCGACCGGCAGGATTTGGCAGGTGTGGTCAATCCAATTCCACTTACTTCGCCTGTTTTCGTCAGCTATCCTTTCTTGCCCGGCACGGCGCCAGAGTTCTTCTTTTTTTTGTAATTCTATCTTGCCAGCGGATGTTTAGGATACCTACGTCGCTTTACGATGGATGGTAGGCGCTTTACGATGAATTAAGTGACTCCATGTTACGCAACCCTACAAAAGAGCTGTCTTAACGTTGGAGTTGAACAGTTGTTGAGCTGTTGAACACCTTATTGGTGTATGTAGGTATATACAAAAATTTATTGAGAAATCCGATATAAATTATAATTGATAAAGGCCACGCCAATGGTTACCATAAGCTACACAATACCTTGTATACCAGTCTAGAAACATGTATTTATGTTCAGAGTATGAGAAAATGAAGTATCAGCTTCAACCTCGGTAGTCTAGGGGCCTCGGTAGTCTAGGGAGTAAGGCTCCTGGCTACCAACCCAGAGGTCCCGGGCTCGAATCCCGGCAGCACCACGGTCCTTCGCCTCTCGCACATTCCCCATCTACGTAACTTTCATTCTTTCTTCTTCCCTCTTTACATTCCTGATTCCTCCTGTCATAGGCTTCCGCTAGCCCTTCCCCGCTCAGATTCAACTCGTTTTAGGAGACATAACACTCCAGCGAGTTGTTTCTAGATGCCAGAGTCACGATACTAACGGTTGGGAGTAGTTGGAATAAAAAAAAATATCGCGGCTTGGCTGTGGCAGTTCCTTCCTTCACTTCTCCCTCTCCCTTCACTATGTTCCGACTAGAGCTTGCTGTTCGACATTGCACACTATTATACGAATAAAATAGATTGTCCACAGTACAAAGGGCTTACCCTGAGCTCTCTAGTCTTTCACATAAAAAAACCCTTGATCAGCTTTCATCTTCTCTTCTTGATAGCCTCACATCAAGCTCCCATAAATAAAAGCAATTTACTAATTGGCGATGCTAGTAAATAAGGGGTGGAATAATTCAATCCACATCAATACAACCACGTGTACGAGTTGCTTTTATATTACGGTCGAGAAAAAAATTTAAACTATTTAGTTTATCTAAGTTAAGAAAAGTATCGCCATCATGGCCGGCCATAATCATCATCATTAGTTTGGTTTGGGAAACCCTAAAGAGGTTTACTTCTCATTTGCTAGAGCTTTAGCTAAAATTTTCAAATTTTGGTCTGCACCTAGAAAACCCGACTGTGGTTTTATCAATATACCACCAAAAAGGTACGTTGTAGGCTGCAGTCACAGTCATTTTATTCCAATAAAAAATTCTTGAAAAAATATTAAAACGAGGCCATATCATTTTAAATTGGCTCCTTCAATGTTGTGCGATATGTTTAATTAATCAGCTAGATAGATCACCAGCCGCTGGATACCACATGCATAAAACATAACAAGACAAGGTATTGACGACAAAGCTTAATTTTATTAAATTGTCATAAGTTCGCCAAGGACTCACGGCAACGTAATAAAATATCGCCTTAAGTGTAGCGAGAAATTGTGGAGGCAATTTCTTGAATAAAACTTTCACTACACTGTTTCTGGCTGGTGACATGAAAATCTGCACTATTCATGCAAATTGATAATAATTTATACTATTTGAAATTTGGTGACGTTAGATAGCTCGAGGTCGAGAAAATCAATATTGTGACAAACAGTCGTGTGTTTGCGAGATAACATATGTATGAATGGTAGAAGAAGGATACGTGAGAGTTTTACAAGGTGTCTTTAATTTGCCATATCGTTAGCGAGTCTCTTTTAGTAAAAATTTTAAAATGCTATACCATCAATTTTTTAGCATTGTTTGGCACATTTTCCTATGTCAACGAATTGACGATGCACGCATACATATATGACAACGAAGGATAATAAAAATATGACGTAAAAAGTTGAACGTCATTAATATTTTATCGTTATTTTAAGAAAAGTTGAAACGCTTACAATATTTTTTGGCTTGTAACAATATAGAACTAACGATATAATGGGTTCGATAGAAGATTGTGACCGTTGCTCCAATAGCATATTCTCGGGCAACTTTGATAATGGTTTAAGCACGGGACACACATATCCGCACCGCGTCCGCACCGTATGAGCTTCAAAGCTCACTTTCGCTTTTACTTTGGGCTTAAAATAATAGACAATTACTAAAGCAAGCAATTATGTTTTTATTATCGTAGTCGGTATATGAGTTGTTAACGTTTAAGGAGTAGTAAAAAAAACACTAACATAAAGGTGGTGTGCCAGCAGGGGGGTAGCTACCGCCGTATCAGCCGTATCAACGTGTGTAAGCAAAAATTCGTAAAATGTTATCCACAATTCTTGTAAAATAAAGTTGTAGTTATAGTATTAGTCCAGGTGCTAGAGCTAGGGACATAATAAATTTTGGGTTTTGGCGTGATGTTACGGATTTTTTTGGTGGAATTGGTCAGAAATGACATCCCCAACAATATTTAGGGGAGGGGGTGCGCAAACATGAAAACGCTTGAAAAATTTATGGGAGCCCAAAAACTGAAAAATTCACGAAAAATTCCCTGTTTTTTTTACTTGATAAATATCTCTTAACGAAGGCTTCTAGGCGAAAAGTTTGTTGGACATGTTTTGTTCGTTATTGGATTTCGTAAAACTTAGCGTGTTTGTTTTTTGAAATTTGAATTTTTGCATTGCAAAATTACCGAAAAACCGTATACTCACTTTAAAGTTATGCAGCCAAAAGAAAATAAAATTATTTTTCAATGTAATTCTGGACGTAGGTAGTTTAAGGTATGTTGAACTTATATCCAAAACCCGATCACTGTCGGTCAAATAGTTTTTGCATAATGTATTTTGCAATTAAGTGAATTTTAAAAATTTGAATTTTTTTGCAGCGCCAAAAAAGCTTCCATGTTGGTTCTGAATTTTTACGTAGATATGCTCTAACACTCTCTCTTCCGTACCAAATCATAAATTTGCTGTTTTTTAAATTTTTTATATGGTTTTTATTTTGGGTTTTTTTCAAAAAATTGTTTTCCGGAGGTTATAACAGCATGCTTTCTGTTCTTGACCATTCCAGTTACAACTGCAACAACTGAAAAAGTTTGTCGAAATTAGAACTGGTAAAAAATATTCTAAGGACTTTTATGGGACAGAAAAGGCCATCAGACTTGTCACTATTGTCTATAGAGACAGACAATTTAGAAAAACTGAAATCGTCTTCAGCTAATTTAATAAATAAGTTCGCCGAATAAAAAGCAAGAAGAGTGTATATTTGATTTGAATTGTTTAGCTAGCTTAGTTCCTAGGAGTATTATTTGTATAGTCCGGGGAAATTAGCAAAAAAATGCACGAAAGGAGACAAATTTCCAAAATGGCTGGAAATTGGTCCACAGATTCCTTGGGACTTTTCAAGAAAACAATTTCGAAATCACAAAAAAAACATGGCCGTTGGAGATATCACTTTTTGGCCAAAAAATCACTCAAAAACTGTTTTTTTCGAATTTTTTTTGATCAGTCAATACGAAACATTATTGCCTACAAAATACCCCTCTTGTAATTTTTTCGAAAACCTTGACCTTTCCGAATTATTCAAGGTATTTTTTGGTCGAAAAGTGATTTTTAGAAACTTTGACCTTGAATAACTTCAAAGGGGTTATGTTTTCGAAAAAAATGACAAGAAGGCTTTTTTGTAGGCAATAAAGTTTCGCATTGACTGATCAAACAAATTTTTCGAAAAAATCAGTTTCTGAGTGATATTTTTGCCAAAAAGTGATATAGCATGTTTTTTTTTGTGATTCCGAAATTATTCCCAAGGAATCGGTGGACCAATTCTCAGCCATTTTGGAATTTTGTCTCTTTAAAATGCTAATTTCCCTGGACTATATACCTAACTAATAGGAGTAACTTATAATCAATATATAATTATTTTAATTAAATGCGAGCGTTTTGTTCCTTTTATGAAAATGTTTACCCTTCATTTGGACCCCCCAACAAATTTTGATACAGGGCACGCTACGCCATTGTGTGCCAGGCACTTGGCACCGGCCCTGACCTGAGTGGTTATTCTGTAACTAGTAACTGTGAAAAATCTAGTGAAAAGTCTTTTCAGTGAGAATTCCAATAAATGCAATTCTGGAACGATGAGGACGTGAGTTTATCTGTCAAATTATTTTATGGTGAAAAATAATTTCTCACCAAAAATTTTTCTAGTGAAATGTGAGAACTTGTCATTTTCATTGAGAAGAGTGAAAATTTTTAATTTTGAAAAAAAATATAGGGGGAGTGTGCCACTCATTTAAATGCTCTAGGTGTAACTTTTTAAGTTTAAGTAGTAAAATTCAACGGTTATTGCAAAAAACGTGGATTTGAAATGTAAAACCATGAATTTTGATTGAAAACCCAAATTATAATTGCCCACCTTTGGCGTCTTCTTCTTTGCTCTATAAATAGAAATACTGTTGCTATTTTAAATGTTACAAAGTCTTATCTACAAAGTAGGCCACTCGAGTACTGCAAAATATGACATGAAACCCCACGTTTGACGTTTATACAATTGAGAATTTCCAATGTGAACTACATTCAGCTAATTTGTCACTGGAATATCTCACTTTAGGTTATAGAATCGCTTTGCTGAAAAAGATGAGAACTCAAAATGAGAAGACCCGATGAGAATGAAAATGAAAAGACTTTTCACGTTTTCACTTTCTCACAGTTACAGAATAACCACTCTGGCACACCTATGTATAAAATTGTTCAAACATTAATTTGGTTATAGTTTGAAATTGTTACTCGATAGGTCACGTTACGATCTTAAAAATTTCCGGAAAACGCACATACCAAACTTGTGCAACAACTTCCGCCCAGGCACACCAAGATTCTTTTTATGGTCGCTATGAGTATAATAACATTTCAAAAACATTTCATCCTGTTACTCAATAGGTCACGTTTTTGCAGCGAGCTATTGGACTATTATGCAATGATAACGATACAGAACCACAATAATTAACTTATTAGGCACCCTATAGAGTGTTGCTGAAATACACAGTGGAAGGTCATAGCAACAAAAAAAATCAATTTTCAAAATACGATTCTGCACACGAAATTGGAATCCACAGTTGGGGGTTTGTATTTCTAAAGTTTTGTTGAATAAATCGAGTTCGAATATTGCAACAGTAAAAAGAAGTTTTCTCGTTCAATCTTCCAAAAATTCACAAAACACAAATATTTTTGATTAGGATTAATAGCCGTGTTCCTTTTCTGCTCTTTTTTACTCGTATTTACTTGGAACTACTCCTGCTCTCACAGAGAATTCATATAGGTTTTACTCAAATCGACAAATTTTGCGTTCCTTTAATTTTTTACTCCGGAGTACTTAAAAGTAGAAAAGGAACTCGCGGCTTATATATTGTCCATTTATGTAATAGTTGATACAAAATACACAATGTAAGAAAACCTGCCAACTCTATTCATTAATAATAAATCGGCTAAAAGCAATTACAATTCCGTTTCCTTCTGTTCCAACAAGAAAATAATTTTTACAATTTAACCCCAATTTACCGGGAATCTGTGGCATAGCAAACAGCCAGATGGTGCATATGGGTTGATCATTTACTATCGTATTACTCCCGTTGATTCCCTTTAGCCATAAATTTCTGTAAGTGTGGTTAAGCCAACCTTCGCATAAGGGTGGGAGGGCCCTTCCTGTAGTTCGGAAGTCCTTCTGTGCCGATACTTTGATGCTAAATTGACTTTCTCATTAGAGCTTCTAAAATCGATACTGTTTCACTCCGGAGAATTAATGATGCTGTTGGACTTAGGGCCTCTGGAAATTTTTCTTGAAATTGATGTCGTCTGATATCATCGCATATAATCCACGGGGGGATATATACAATACATACATGCGTCCTTTAAAAAAACAAGGTTTAAATACATACGATGGGGGATAACGCCATGCAGGAGGCATTTTTTAACCAAGGATGTATCCTTGTGATATTTATAATATATGTGTATACGGAAGTTTGCATGTATACGGAAGTTTGCCCCCGACTCCTGCGAGGAGGTGGGGGTGAATAATGGCAACCCACATTTTTTCTTACGGATTGAAATTGAAACCCAAGATGAGCAACTTTCGCTCAAAACTTTTTTCACGAAAACCTACCCTTCAGGAAATATCGGACAGTTGTCGGACTTTTGCCGCGCTCTGTATAATCTTAAGGCTCGGTTTAATGGACACGGATATATCCGTGGATAATAAATATCTTGGATATTCTGTCGGATATTTGGTGTGTTTCATCGACCGCGATAATTGAAGCCTCTGTATTCGAAAGTCTATGTTACTTTCGGACATAGAATTCGAAGATAGAGTCAGCTGTTAATTGTTTTTCGACATCAGGTGACGAATTTGTGGTTATGTTTGATATGGTTTGATTCGCTTGTTCATACTATGGCCTCACTACATTATCCCCATAGACTATCGGGGATAATGTAGTGAGTAAATTGATTTTTATATACTACGAATAGATAAATACTAATATATCTACTTACGAACTCTGCATTATTTTTGCTAAGTAACTGGCTGAAGACGATGAAGAAAACAATGAGCCTATTGCAAAATCCATCTCACACCGGCCTCAACCATCAGGACCTTCGCCACACTTACGTAGAGAGAGCTAGGAGCGGTGAGCTGTGCGTGATGAGCGGTGATCGATGAGCGGTAAGCGGATATGTGTGCACATTGGTTTGCTGCAATTTTCGGGTTATGTACAGAGTAGTCTGTGCAAAATGTTGTCAAAAGCGGCAAGGCAAGTTCTTTTGCTTGAAAATTCACATTTAAAAAGGCTTATGCTAAGAAGACAAAAAAAAGGTTAGCCATAAGTATAATAAATAAAAGCCGACTGACAATGGGAGAGTTCTACACAATATATGTAGATCTTCGTCAAAATCCAAAGAAATTTTCTGATTTTTTACGAATGTCTGTAGTAAAGTTGAAATTACTTGTCGCCTAATTGTCAGTTACCTAGAACCAATATCGAAGCGTCTCATGTTTTGAAAGGGGATGAGACATATCTACCCTCTCAAACCATACCTTTTAAGGTCATATCCGTCGAGAAACTTAAACAACATAAAAGAAAATTTTAATAATCGTTCATCAACTGCTAGAAAATGCATTGAGTATGCATTTGGAATTTTACGAGCTAAATGGCGCATCTTTGGGAAAAGATAACGAAGTTTGTCCAGAAAATACAATTGCTATAATAAGATTTACCTGCTTATTGCATAACGTGATAAGAAAAATGGATGGCTGTAGTGATCTACAGTATTTTCAAGAAATGGAACGTTATTACTCCGCAAATTTAATTTGAACTGAGAGCTTTAAGGACATCCACAAATGGTAGCGGAAAATATTCGAAATCATTTTGCAAAGTACTTTTTACATTTTTGATTAACTGTAAAAATTAACTAATAGGCTAGTGCCAAAGCGGATTTAAATGAGGAAAAAAAAAAATTTAATAGCAGGGAAGGACCAGCAATTTTAAGCGGTTTAATGAAAATAAAGTATCAAAATGTATAGATCATTTGAAACTAGACATTTCAGTGGTTAAATGAGCACTTATTGAATATCAAATTTCGCAAAAACATCAATAAAGTTGTCCATGCAAGATAAGGGTATTTTTTTCGAAAAATGTTAATTTCTGAGAAACTATTCGTTTTCCAAACAAACAGCTTATTTAACGCAACACAAGGTATAATCTTACAAATTTTCATGTAAATTGTATTATTTTTACGGGAGAAAAAAATTAAAAACTGAAAAATCGATTTTCCGCCATTTTCTTGGAAAATTTGATGTTATGTCACAATATGTTAAATACAAAAGTTTTAGATCTTTTTATTATCTTCAACTTTTGAATTAAACATTTTTCACTAGGGGGTCATGTTTCACCGCAAATCGCAAAATCGTTTTCAACCCCTAAATATAGCATCCCCATTTTACCATTTCCCTTTTTTTTCGAGTTTAAATTTTTTTTTTCTTTTAGTTATAACCTTAACGACATTTTATTGCTGGTCCCTCTCTGCTATTAATTTTTTTTTCCATAAAACTATCGGCACTAGCCGATAACTAATTTAATATATTTAAATAAAAATGGCAAAAAATACATACATATTTTGCAATTAATAAATACCCCAATTAAATTGCACCGTTCACCGCCGCCGCTCACAATCAAGATTGTTTAAGCGGTGAAAGCACCGCTCAGCTGTAACGCTCATCGCTCACCGCTCATCGCGGTCCTATGTGAACACTTTAGATTATTTGCTTAGGTTACGTGGTGTTTAAGCATCGCTCACCGCTCATAGCGCACCGCTCACAGCTCAACGCTGTTCAATGTGCACGCGACCGTAGAATGAACGAACAAAATGAACACATGATGACACAAATCCCTTTATAAATTCCTGAATTAAAGAAAGAAAAATTAAAAGCAGAAATTGGAAAAACAAGACCTAAAATACTTCTCTTCCTATATGGATCGCTTTTCAAAAATAAAATGCAAGTGTTTGTTTTTATTAACGTCAAACATAATTTTCGAAATTTCGAACATCATGTTTACTGTATACAAAATGAGGTTATGTTCATCGGATATTTTTACGACCAACTCAACGCAGTCGTATTTCTATCCGACCAAGATATATCCAAGTTGATGAAATGAATATATTCGGTCTTATTATTATCCGGGTCGGTTAATAGCAGGAACACAATGCTTGCCATAAGCCGTGGGCTATGAAAGCTTTATCGCTCTCAAATCATGTCATCGCTGTCAATCGTGAAACTAAAATTATAATAGAGCAAAGCAATATCGTAGGCGATGAAAAAAAATTTTCTTCCTGTCAAATGAGTTTCAAATTGAATTGAAACTAATTTAAACTAATATGCGTTTTTTAACTTTAAAATAAACCACCCTCAAATTTAAAATTAACATGGAATGTCTGGTGAAGGTGGTGGCTATTATACGCACCAGAATTTGTCGAAAAGTTACCTTTTTTGTCATGATAGTAAGGTTTTGTTTGTTAGCAGCGGTGTTTTTTTGTTTGTATACATTGGTAGAACTGTAAGCGTCAACCACAAAATAGAAATAGGTTCTAATTTTTGTGGCCATGGTTATGGTCGCTTAGCCGGTAGTTTCATTTTGTTCGTTCCTTTGTAGATACATGGTGTCTATTATATGACAACGAAAAGCTTTCATAGCCCACGGCTTATGGCGAGCATTGTGTTCCTGCTATAAACCGGGCCTAAGTGAGAGTCTTCTTTAATTTGCTAATTTTGGTTCTACAATATTTTTCTTTTTTTACAAGAACATTGAAATGTTTTATTCTAAAATAAATGCGGATCGGAAAAGTAAGTCCTTAAATTTTACAAGAAGTTCAATATTTTCTTTGATTATTATTTTACCCCTATAATTTTTTTTAAATATTCTCCAATTGTTTTATTTTATCTATGAAAATCCTTGATTGCTTTACCAAACCACCTTCGGATAAGTCGTTTACTGACGACCGATTCGAGCCATCTATTATTGGATCTAGCGTATTCGACTTACTTAGCCGTTTAAATTTTGTAGGGCATCTTCCTGCAACTCCTCGATTTGGACAGTGGAACTGTCCTGGTAAGTGGAATTCATTGAATCAAAACGAAAAACTATTTTTTTATAAACAATTCACAATTATGATATGGTCAAAACGTTAACGGCAGAAAAGCTGGCTACGAGTGACGTCACAACAAGAACACATGGCGAAAAAGCTCTCCGTAAAAGCATAGCTTGTAGTATTTGTGATGTCGGAACGGAGATATTGAAAGAAATATAAGAAAGTGCCTATTTTATTCACAATAAGTTAATTGAAAAGTTCAACAAAATTGTGGGCCAACTAACCCGGCCTTTACACGGTACAGTGCTACTGGCGGACAGTTCTGTCAAATACTGTCCAGCTGGCCGATTAGCGTTCGATCAACTAGCAGACAATTCATTTTAAAAATGTTTTCACACGTTGTGGGTGTGGCAGTAATCTCTTTAATGTACTTAAAAGGGCTTGAGGATATTGAAAATGAAGAAAAACGGAGACGCAGGAAAATAAAATGTTGGGTAAAGCGGATTGATTTTGAGATTGAAGGGAATTTGTTAAAGAACTTGCTTTATTCTGATAATAAAGAGCACATAAATTTCCTCAGGTTACCTTACGACAAATTTTGTCAGTTGTATGAATTGGTAAAATAAAAGCTTTTTTCTCTATAGAGTTGTAATAGATAATGTGTTTCAGTTTCATCCAATAATTAGAAACGAGGACACCTATACCGTCAAAAGTAAGATTGGTTGTAACTTTAAGATTTCTTGCTTCTGGAGATAGTTTTAAGTCTCTTGAATTTCTTACCCGCATTTCATCATCCACGATAAGTGTTTTTCTTCCCGAAGTGTTAAAAGCAATTTTTGAATGTCTGCAGCCTACAACAAGTAAAAACCACTTAACTTGAGCACATTTATTAGTATAAAAACCACTTCAAAATCACTTTTCGCCAACTTGGTTTCACAAATTGTCAAATTTCTTCCTAGACAGTATTGTCGAGATTGCAATCTTGCCAGTACTGTCGCGACAGTAAAAAAGACGGGATTGTAGACGTTTACACGAGACAGTGATAACGACAGTAACAGTAATACTGTCCCGTGTAAAGGCCGGGTTAGGGTGTTTAACTACACCCTAAAACGAAGCGTTTCTAACAATAATCTCGCGTATGGGAGAAAAATTTATTTTTTAACATCCACTGTAAAAAATTTCTGTGGTAATTTTACAAAAAAAATACTGGAAGTTTTATTCACAAGCAGTTTTGTAAATTTGCAATACATATTATTAGGAATATTCCTAATATACTTTACGTATTTTCACCAACTGTGTAGTAAATATAAATTATTTGTGGGCTGTAAAAATACAATCAGTATTGGAGCTTTCTCTTCATAGTTTTGTAAAGGACCCCGCACATTTTGTATGGAAAATGGCCCCCGGCTAATTTTCTTGAAATTTTGCAGTTTGATAGTTCTCAACATGTAGATCAAAAGTCTCAATGGGCACAAAGCCCCATCACCCCTCCTTCCCCCCCAAAAACCAGCAAAGTTTTTTTTACACTTTCGCATACCACCCTGTATTTTTGTAACCCTATGACCTATTTTAATGAATAAGGTATATCTGTGTACGCAGAATACTTCCACCTATCTAAAACTGTAAAAGTCAAGGTTCTACCATTTCAACTTCCAGAGGAATGACTCATCAAACTCAAAATTTCGGTTTTTAACTGAAATTCAACTAAAACCACCATTTTCTCCATAAAATACCTAGTTAACTAATTTTTCTTTTGCGAAATTGGAAAGCTTGGACAATTTCCTATCAATAATGTCTGGACACTTTTTCTGCTACGGCCTTTGCTTTTGGAGTACTTTTTTAGTACTTTTTCACCTAGGCTTTGCCAAAAAGTACCAAATAAGCACCAAATAAGGCCAATTTTAACATGAAACTTGCTAATAACTCTAAAAGTAAAGGCCGTATCATAAAAATTGTACAAACATTATTGATTGGAAATTCTCCAAGCTTTCCAATTTCGCAAAAAAAAATTAGTTAACTAGGTATTTTATGGAGAAAATGGTGGTTTTAGTTGAATTTTAGTTAAAAAACCGAAATTTTGAGTTTGATGAGTCTTTCCTCTGGAAGTTGAAATGGTAGAACCTTGACTTTTACAGTTTTAGATAGGTGGGAGTATTCTGCGTACACAGATACCTTATTCATTAAAATAGGTCATAGGGTTACAAAAATACAGGGTGATATGTGAAAGTCTAAAAAAAAACTTGTGGTGGTTTTTGGGGGGAAGGAGGGGTGATGGGGCTTTGCGCCCATTGAGACTTTTGATCTACATGTTGAGAACTATCAACCTGCAAAATTTCATGAAAATTAGCCGGGGGCCATTTTCCATACAAAATGTGCGGGGTCCTTTCCAAAACTCTTGTTGCAACTTTTTACCAGAGAGAGACGAAAAGGGAAAACCCCAAAGCTGAAGTTTACCGCCCTGTGCCAATGTGCTTGGCCCTGCTTGAAATATTTCCAAGCGCCAAATTTTATTCATAGTTAATGCCCTATACATAAAAAATTAGCATTTTGCTCACGTTGTTGTTAAGCATGTACGTGAGGCAATGCCTATCAAAATTTCTTGGCTGTTACAAGAACTGCCCAGACCCTGACAAAGTCAAAGGTCTGGCCTTAACTTAAAAGCAATTGGGTTTATATGCTTAGTATTCCATTGTTACCTGTAAATTATATATCCACGAGAGGAAAAATTTAAACCTTACATTCCAATAACCGATTTGTAATTTTACTGAAAATTTATGTTCTAAAATTACGCCTCTTTAGTAAAATTACAGTACAAAGTGTTAGGATTTTTTCAGTACATAACATTGATAAATATATAAGAAATATTGTAATTTTCCTACATAAACGATTTCGAAAAATACACAACATTGTGTAAAATATACGTCACATCCATGTAATCAACATTTACGTTATGCAGTATTGGAGATTTCCATTTTCATTTTGTGAAGTTACAAAATTTATAGTAAAATTACAATAATTGTGTAGTAAATTAGTATTTCATATCGCGATTTGTAATTTTACTGTACATTTGCACTGTGAATTTACATATTTTTTTTACAGTGTCTTTTACTTCTCGTCGACTAACCTATAAGTTAGTATAAGAAAAATGGTGTGATGTTTGAATTAAAAGAAGATTCTGAAAGCGAAAAAATAAATTTAAATTTTGCCTAAGTTTATCCAAATTATCCTAGTGTAGAGAAAAATCAAGGTCAGGTGGAGTAGCATTAAAACCAGGTACTTTTAATGTACATATTCAAATAAACCCACTTTTCAAAACCAATTTTATATAATAGGGTTTTGCGTTTGTCCCTCCCTGAATCCGGTCCTGGATACAACCTTGTTTGCACCTGCTTCACCTACAATTAGCGTCAATTTCCTAAATTGCAATTTTATTGAACTTTTAATAACACCTTTTCGCAAGAGACAATTCCAAGCAAGGTTGAGGTTTTCACACAAATGAATTATTCGTGATTTGACAATAATTTTGCTAGAGTACATTAGACGGATAAAATGCTTAGTTTGCCTCATAGAGAAAGTAGTTCGTACTGAGAAGTTCTGCGGTAAACAAAGGATTAGGAAAGTGAATAAAAAGACAGTAGCATATTTTTTGTCAAGCATGGATTTATTAAAGAAATTTGAGTTCCCGGCAGAGATACAGGAGAATGCCTTGATTCATCAGGCTCTCTTACCACTGAGAATTTGTGGGCTTGTGACCTACACTAATGACAAACATAAGGTGCTTCATTTTCTCCGAGGATTCTTATTTATCACAATAACTTTTTCTGCGACAATTATGCAGGTGAGTATTTCTTTGAATGATAGAACTCTATTGTTATAAAAAATCTCCAATTTGCAATAATTTTTTTACATTTGTGTTTAGTAAGAATTTTCATTTTGGATGGAAGACCATTTCTAGTTGACAAACAATATTTAATTCTAATACTGGTCATCAACCCTTTTTATTTTAAGAAGAGTGGTGCATACCATAAAGTAGAATATGGTTCCTCAATATAGTAACTGGTGGAACCACCAGTGGTCTTAATCCTTTCTCTATTAGATCTCAACTGATGATATCGTTAGGGTAGTACTAATCTGTGTTATTACACTGAATCATTTCAGTCCAAAAATCGAAATCGTAATTTTCCACATTCATTTTTTTAAGCATAAATTTGAGAAGTAAGTGGGTGTGTGTGTTGTGTGTGTACGTATGTGGCCATTTTCCCTGCACGATATCACACCATTCAAAAAAGATATCGACTTCGTTGAGGTGTCATTCGAAGCGTATTAACGGAAATATGATCTGCAAAGATTTTTATAAGATTTTGTCAAGCCGCTCTTTTGCTTAACCTACATATCGCACCCCCGCGAGAAAAGTGACCTAAGTCCAAAAAACGACATTTTGAGTTAGTAACATCACTAATCGTGAGAGTTTGCTTGCTTTCGCCAGAAAAAATTTCACAAATAAATTTCCAATATTTGACAAATGGCGGCGTTTGTGTCGGTTTGTTGTCGACTAGAATCAATAACTTCTTATTCTTGAATAGTGACACTTCTGACTTGAGTGCGTGCAGTTTGATTTGTTTGTTCCTGAAAAACGACACATCTCCAAAAGTGACACTTTTCTTGGTAGAGGTAAGTTCATTTTATTTACTTTTTTATCTTCCATATTGTCACGATTGAAGTTGTGTCATTCTTCTAATTTGTCAACTGTATTTTGTCTTGATAAAACAAAACCATTTTGAATTGTAACAGTTTCCCTGAACAAATCTTGTAAAGCCGAAGCCTGAGCGTTTATTTCATTTTAATTTTCGGGTTGACTTTTTTTTCAGAAAAAAATTTAGGGCCATGGGTTCAAGAGCAAAGCGTATGGTACTTGCAGCGTTGGAGAATTCGCGTGAAAAGGCAGGGGAACAAATAACAGCGAAATCTTTAGAAAACACTCAGTACCAAGACCATTTTGAAGAAGCAGAGAAGCACAATACTAAGGAGAGTGTGCCGGACGAAACAACGAATAAACAAATTCACTACGTGTGGAAATCTGAATCGTCCACAGCAGGGACAGGAGTCAAATTAATACGTGTGCAAAAGGTAACTGATTCTGAGTCAGAATCATTTGAAGAAGACAGAGATGATAGTTTCGAACATCCCCTTTTTGAAGCCGAAGGGTGTTCCGCATCGTCTTGGACTGATACAGACGTTGGTAGGATTTTGCAAAATTAAATCAATCAAATCAAACCTCCCTATAAAATACACTTACAACGTTTTTCGCAAATAAACTGTGTATTTTATAGTGAGGTGTTCTTTATTTCATTTATTTATACAATATTTTTGTGGGCAATGTTTATTGCTCGTAGAAGACGCCGAGAATGTTGCTGACAACACCCCAATGGTATTGAAAGGAAGAAAACGTATTACTAAACCACAGGAGTGGTTAAAACAGAAGAAGAAGCTTCTGCGCAATTCCGGAGAGGCCTACACATCAACGTCTAAAACTGGTAAGAAGATGGAAGCAAGAAAATTACGTTATCCTTGTGGTGAAAACTGCCGATTAAAATGCTCAACAAAAGTAGGAGAAGATGTTCGACAGCTGATTTTTAAGAAGTATTGGGAGCTAAAAGACATTTGCAGACAACACGACTTTATTTCCAGGAATATAGACACAATAATTCCTCGTTATCGATACACCAAAACACAGACCGGAAGACACAACAATCACGCATTCTATTTTGAAGTTAATGAGGAACGCATCAGTGTGTGCAAATACTTCTTTAGAGCAACACTTGACATTAACGATCGTGTTATCCGTACAGTAATCGCCAAAAAAGATT
This sequence comes from Thereva nobilitata, assembly GCA_963855945.1. Lineage (NCBI taxonomy): Eukaryota > Metazoa > Arthropoda > Insecta > Diptera > Therevidae > Thereva > Thereva nobilitata. The sequence goes on from OY979694.1 coordinate 22,370,405, forward strand.
CTGGTTTTGTGTCTGAAGATCTTAGAGGCAAGCATGGGCACCATAAAAAGTTGAATCCTGATATTAAATATGGCGTTCGAAGGCACATTGAATCAATTCCCCGCATCGAAAGTCACTATTTGCGGTCACAAACGAGTCGGGAATGTATTGATGGTGGCAAAACAATTAGTGATCTTTTTCGGGACTACAAAGCTGAATGATAATGGCCGGCCACATGCCAATCTAGTAATGTACTCTCGGATTTTTAATTCCAAATTTAATCTTTCTTTCTTTGTACCTAAAAAGGACCGTTGTGAGTTATGCGTTGCCTACGAAAACATGGAAAGTGAAAATAAGGTCACCTTACAAGAAAAGCACGATCGACACCAGCAGGAAAAACTTCTATCGCGCCAGGAAAAAGAGAACGATAATAAGAAGGCGAACAATAACTTCATAGTACATAGCATGTTATGATTTACAAGCAGTCTTGCCCGCTCCGCGAGGAGAAGTATCAGTCTTTTATTATGAGTCAAAATGAAATTCATACAATTTTACTATTTGTGAATAGGGTTGCCAGGTGTCCGGATTTAGCCGGACATATCCGGCTTTTTACAGTCGTGGCGGCCAAATTTATACATGTCCGGCCTGTCCGGCTTTTGTCCGGATTTTAAGCGATTGGCCCTCTGATCACGTAAGAGTAGCTCCAGTGCACAAAGATTTAAGCAGACCAGGTAACTTCCAACGCTGCATCGCGGACTAATAAAAAAAGTAGTCCCGGAGTGAGCGTTGCCATTGACCTGGTCATTTCGTGCCAATTGATTCATTTTAGAATTATTCCTTTCGGGTAGTAAGTTGATGATGTAAACGTCAGCTGCGTTAGTAGTGGTGGGGCTGATCGTGGCAATATATACATTTTATCCCCACCACCCCCACCACTGGTGGCCTCATCTTAACTATAAATTCCAATAAAAATCAAGCGACCTGAAAAGATCATCCAAAATGCAACGCTGCCTCCCGGACTATAATGAAATGACCAGTTTTCCGTCCAAGGAAAATAGATGATTGTTTATTTTGTTTAATGAAGAATATTTAGTCTATTCTGAAATAAACGATTGAAAATACCTAACTGACTCTATTTCTATTCAAAATGGGTAGTCCGGATTTTGGGGCAAAATGTCCGGCTAAATGTAACGCCGTGTCCGGCTTTTTTATTTTTGGACCTGGCAACCCTATTTGTGAATTAAAATCCGATCGAGTAGCATGCTACTTCTGGCATGAAGGATTGGCAAAGCGTGGGGCTAATGAAATTGGCACATGCGTTTTCCTTGAAAAAAACTATGTATTTATCTTTTAAGAATATTTGAATTGTTATGTATTTATTTTTTATGAATATTTGAATTGCTATGTATTTATTTTTTAAACACTGAATTATTAAGTATTTTTTTTATAAAATGTGATTTAATAAAATGAATATTTCAACTATTATTGTATTATTCAGTATGACATAACTCTGAAAACGGTTTAGCATAAAACAATTTCAAAGTGACACAACTCAAAAAAATGGTGAAAATATAACCCTGGTGAGGTTAAGGTATAGTGCAGTTTGTAGAGCACAAGTTTTACCACCATGTATAAAAAAATTATGAAAATCAATACCTAGTTAATTAATATTGTTTCATGGCAATTGACTACGCCAAACTTTAACATCCATTTTCTGAAAATGCCATTTTTTGAGTTGGGTCTTTTTTCTCGCGGGGGTGCGATATGTGATTTTTGTAACTGCACGATATCAAGCGACCCAACAATAATATCGACTTCGTTGAGGTGCCGATCTTAAAGTATGTATTACCCAAGTTATAACGAAGATACCCTTTACAAACATCACGAACTTTTCAAACCTTAGATCAGTACTTTTTTGACGTGGAATTGTTTTCCACGTCCTACAGTTTCTGGATATTGAAGTTCATCCCTTGGTCTTTTCGGTCAAGTCTGATTAGTTTTGCTAAATCTCCCGAAATCGTTCGAATTTCCAAATGAAGTCATATGCTTCCCAGTTTATCAGTGGCGGTTCAACTTACTCAATATGAATTCGACCACGCGCTCTAGTGTAGCTAGTACGAAGTAAATGCTCGTTTGCTAACGTTCAGGAAAAACAAATTCTCTAGAAAAATCTTGTGGATTTTGTAGTAGATAAATATTCAAATTTTGATGAAACCTAAAAGAATTAAAATTATCGGCAACAACGCCAAAAAATTGTATGTAAAATATTAAAATTCCCAAGGCCATAAAATGCAAAATACCTCACAAATATTTAAAAAACTAGCATGCACAGACACAGCCCATAATTGTATCGAGCCCTTCAAGGCTAGAAATATGAATTCCTGTAAAGAGCAGTGTTATGTTGTTGTTGCCTTCGAGTCGTAAAAATTGAGGCGCGAGCGAAAGAATAATAGCATAAAGGAAGATCGGCAACAACGTAACAATGTTCTTGAAATCGAATGTTTTGACTGACCAATGGGAGAATTGTTCCGAGGTCACATTATGTACCAAATATTTAGGTTTTGTAGGAAAGAAGAAAAATATTATTTGAAAATTGTCGGTTATTATGAGAGTAAATGAGAAGACGAGATAAAACAAAAATTAACGGAAGGATGATGAAATAGTTTTTGGCGGTTTTTGTTAGAACTGGAAAAAAGAGTTAGTTGAAGCTTGGCGTGCATTGAGACTGGATCGGACGTGATTCGAGCGAGGATTTTCTAAGAGGCGTTTTGACTATTAGAATATTTTGAAAATTTAGTATTTCGAATTTATTATTGCGGTTTAAATTAATATTTATTATTGCGGATTAAATTAATATTTATTATTACGAATTATGACGTTATTATTGTGGATTGGGATGTTGTGAATTTTTTCGGATCGACACGAGAGTTCGGAAAATAACATGAAAGCGAACGGTTGAGAATTTTGAGTTGGTGAATTTTGCAAGCCGGCTTTGTTTGAGAAATAGATTTGAAGAATTAGAATTTTGAAAGATTAGATTAAAAACATTGTGTTTAATAATATTATTGTGGAGAAGAAACGTTTGTGATTAAAGAAAAGATCAAAAGTATTGCGGAATAAGTGTTTTATTTGAAGAGAAAAGTTTGAACAGTTTTTCAGGAACAGAAATCAGAAGGGATCCACTACAATTTTCGTCAGTGTAGTATTGGTGCTGGTTTTACTGCGATACCACTGATCATTGCCCCAGCCATTGACTACAATTTACCACTATTATAGTTATTTGAACTAGCTTCTCTCCGGATTACTTTCGCACCAAAACTTATACTAGTCAATTTCCCACTAGCGCTAAAGGTATTATTATTTTCTAAGAAGTCAGTTTATTCCATCTACGTTCGTCACACTGGAAAGTTGATCGTGTGGACCGAAAGAGTCAAACCCATAACTCAACAAGTTTTACACTACATCATACGTGTCAAACAGGTTTGAGAAAAAAGTTCTCAAGTGCATAATAGGCCCAATGAGAGGGGATGGCAGATGGCTAAGGAAATACAACAGCAAGTTGTATGAAATTTTTGACTAACCCGAACTCTCAAATTTTAATAAAATTGACAGGTTAAAACTAAAACCGGTTCTTCAGCGCTGTCCGTTCAAGGGTGTTTGCATTTATCTTCATTTGTTTAGTTTTCATCGGATTCAGCCTTAAGCCTGCTGAACTACTTTCTGTTGCCAAATTGGTTAACATGTTTTTGAGGTCCTGGTATCTGTGGGCCAGCAAACAGATATCATCCGCATAGTTGATATCCGTAAGGCGGTCTAGCAATCCTTATTGTATGCCACCTGTTCTACTATAGAGAGCGTTGACAAGGATGTCGTTTATTAGTATAAGAAAGAGTAATGGCAAAAGTAGGCATCCTTGTCGTAGTCCTAAGCTCACCTCAAAGCAATCAAAAACAATCATACAACTTTTATTTTCCAAAGTTCACGAGGACGAAGTCGCGGGTAAAAGGTAGTTGCTCACAAACCATTTATTTACTGTCAAAATCAAGGTATTCATAGGGAATTGTCCAAGCTTTCCAATTTTGCAGTGTTGATGGAAGAACTGATGGGCCGTGTAGTTTGGCTCAATGTGTGCACAAAAAACAACTATTAGCCCAAATCTCAACATTTTGAGCCCAAAAACGTTTCTGTAGGTGTAAATGGCTATGAGGTAATCGAATTCGACAACAAAGGTCCTTTTTTCGAAAAAAAACCGTATTTAGGGTAGAACCTTGATTTTGACAGTTTTAGATAGGTGGGAGTATTCTGCGTAAACTGATACTTTATTCATGATAATAGATCATAGGGTTACAAAAATACAGGGTGATATGTAAAACTCTAAAAAAAAACTTCAAAACGCCCAGCAGCTAAACCGTTACGATTTCCCCTCCCCCACCAATACGATTTTTTGTTCGTCTATCCATAACCTATCCACAGCGGGCCGCTTTGTCACTGTTCGTGGCACACCCTGTATAGACGAAGCCCTTCTGCTTGTATCATCCTCAAAATTTTGTATCTAGACATATTATAATGCATCGTTTCTCAACCTTTTTAGTGTCGCGACCCCTGAAAAGCCAAAATATCAAGTAAAAATCTTGCGACCCCCTTACTATAATATTTCTTAAAAGTACAGTTGAGCCGGACTTAAACGCGGCAGTACATTTGTCCGTTACACAATGGTAAAATGTACTGAGGCACCAATTTTTTTTTAAATATCCCGGTTCAAAAATAATGTTCTGCTAGTAGCATGGGCGTGTATCGAGATAAATGAGGCGAGGCGATATTGTAAATACGTACTGGAGAGACATTTCTTACGTCCTTTGAGGTAGCAAAATTTCAAACTTGAAATTAGGCGAGGTGAGATTGTAAAATATAAATAAACATTGTGGTGACATAGGTTTCTTACTCTCTTACTCTGAGGCGTATTAGAATCAAACTCGTAAAAAAAGGTCTTCATTGGTATTCTTTGTTTCTTTGATTTGTTTGTTTTTGTCATTTTGGCATTACAATGGCACCTCGCCTCTTTTGAAGTATGTCGTTGTACTGGCTCAAAAGAAAAAGAGGCACCTCTTACAAACTCATTTTATAATGGTGTCCTACCCAAAACTAGTTGAAAGATAAAAATCAAGCATTTGGAGCAATTATCTCTGTAAGTAACCAAAAATTCATTCTGATGGAAACGACAGGAATAACAAACAAGTATGATCGGACTCCGTCTTCTTCCGTCAACATCGGTCGAAAAATTGAGTTATTACGAGGAAAATCGTGGCTAAATTTTTAGATTTTATATGAATGTTATTATATGGCTGTATAACATATATTTCTTTTTGACAGACTGCGACCCCCCTTATATCTAATGGCGACCCCCTTGTGGGTCGCGATCCCCAGGTTGAGAAACTATGAGTTAGGGAAACACAATTAGTCTACACAGTCATAAAACAAGTACTGGACATCTTATTGCACAGCCCTGAACAACGTGAAAATAGAAGGATTCTTCAGCACCTTACCTTAGGTATAAAGAAAAATAAATTTAAGTTTACACAAAATATAGAGCAGTATAGAGAGAATTCAGGTTGTTCAGGTTGGGTGCAGAAATATTAAGACCAGGTATTTTAATCGTTTTCAAATAAACCCCATTTTTAAAACCAACTTTATACACTCTTATTTGCATTTGCCCCTCCCCCCCTTAATCCAGTCCTGGAAACAACCCGCTTGCAATCAAGGTCAATTTGCTAAATTGCAATTTTATTGAACCTTTAATAACATAACATTGTGACAACTATTATCAAGGTTCTCACACAAATTAATTATTCATGATTTGAGAAAAATTTTGCGAGAGTTCATATAAATGAAGAAAATGTTTTATTTCAAAGTTTGGAAGATTGAAATTAGTTTATACTGAGCAGTTCTGCGGAAAACTAGTAATCAGAAGAGGACCGAAAAGCCGTTGTTTTTTGTCAAACATGGATTTATTAAAAATATTTGAACTTCCGGCGGAGATACAGGAAAATGCTCTGTTCTATCAGGCTCTATTTCCATTGCGACTTTGTGGTCTAGTAATTTACACTAACGATAAACATAAACTGCTTCATTTTCTCCGAGGATTCTTATTCATCACAATAACTTTCTCTGCGACAATTATGCAAGTAAGTATATCTTTCAATGATAGAATTTTATTGTTATAAAAAATACCTATGAAATTAAAAAGGAATATGAGAAACTAACGTTTTCTAGTAAAAAGAATCAATACTAATGTTACGGCTTATCCAATAGCTTCGATAGCCATCTACAATAATTTCTTTCACATTTGTGTTGATAGTAAGAATTGTGATTTTTGTGGAAGACCATTTTTGGTTCACAAACAATTTTAAGAAGAGCGGTGCCTTTAAGAAAGAAAGAAAGAAAGTGGTCCCTAATCCTTTCTCTATTAGATCTCAGCTGATACTGTCTTCAGGTTTTTGCAAATCTGTGTAATATAACTAAATCATTGGAATAATGGAAATGTTTAAATGGTGTGCCTATTTCAACAAATTGACTCATCAATTGAAACTGATTCCACACCGCTTTTGGGATGATGATGTTGCCGTCTATCTGAAGACTTTCGAAGTGAGTGATTTGAAGTGTAACAATGACAGCCATTAGGGCCCCATACACTACAAGGTTTTATGCGTACAAATATGTCCCACAGCCTTTGTGACAAACTTGTTTGTACACTGAGCCTGCCCATACACTATAAGGTTTTACAGCAAAACTAAATACATAAATACAGCTAATTACTAAAAACACCGAAACAAAATAAACAACACCAGAGCAGACGTTTTTTATGTTATGGAGATACTGTCAGATAAAACCACGAAAAAATCAAAACGTTTTGATATTTGGGACAAACTTGTGACAAACATAGAACCAAAAACCAAATTCACCACACACTGTCAATCTTTGTTTGAACGCCTTGTTTGTACGCATAAAACCTTGTAGTGTATGGGGCCCTAATGGAAGGGATTAACTTTTTGTCAATTCTGGTATCAATGGTCTGTCAATTAATAAAAGGGTATAGCTGTCAATGCGGTAATTATTCATCGACATCTACAACTTTTATTGGATAATAGTATTTATACTCATTCTTAAGGGGTAACACCACTGTAGAGGTGCGAAAAAAGCCCAAACTTTGGGAATTAATATAAAAAGTATGGAAAAAGGGATCGAAATTCTTTTCAGGTAATTGATCAAACATGTATTCAAGTGGAAAACAACATTTTTTTATTGACTTTTTGTTACAAAATGGTGGCGCCACAGTCGTTTTTCGAAATTGCCTTTTTGTTAAGGGCCTCCACGGGTGGACGGATTCTTCCGAAAGCTGAAGACCTGGAACAAAATCCAAATAGTTTCCTTATCTATTTGACCTTGCCCATAAAAGTACGTAGGATTTTTTTTTAAACTGATTTTTGTAAAAATGGCGCACTTATGAAAAAAAAAGTGATTTTCGGAAAAAAAAGGAGCAGTAAATTGTTTATAAAAATTTTTTTTAAAACGAATCAAAAAACGGCTACGTACTTTTGTAAAGAATGCAATTGTGAAGCTACTGTAAAAATTTCGAACCGATCCATGCAATAGTCGCCGAGTAAGGCTGGTCGCACACTGCAGCCGATTCGGCCGAATTTTTTACGGCCGTAGTCGGCCGAATTTTACAAACAATAATTTTCCTATTCTCATTCGCACATTACACCGGTTTTTCGGCCGTTGACGTCCGTAGGTTTTATCCGATCAGATTTGAAGTTGATAATGGAAGTGCGCTCCCATAGAAATGTTTATTAATCTTCCTTTTATTTTATTTAGGATATATTTATATGTGTGATCATTTAAAATGAAACAACTAGCATTTAAGATGGAAACTAACCCAAAGTTCGGCCGAACTTAAAATTGAAATTCGGTTCAATACGGCCGTAAAAAATTCGGCCAAATACGGCCGTAAAAAATTCGGCCGAATCGGCTGCAGTGTGCGACCAGCCTAATCCGTCCACCCAGTTCGAAAAACTTGGTTTCCAGATAATCGCGCTTAAATTTTTGAAAGTACTCTAATCTTTGAAAATTGTATTTTACCTTCACTGTGCGATGTATGTAAAACACGTTTATTATTGTGTAGCGCACCCTGGTTGACACCTGGGGAACCCAAATAACCTTTTTGCTATAGCAGCATTAATTTATCGATAAGTAAAAGCAATACACTAGCAATAAGTTGGACCAACGCCTGCTCCGAGGCGCCGGGGGAAAATCGAAAATTAAATCCTTCTAAATTATTTTTCTGTTATAGGACCAACTGCACATTGTTTTTGTGATCCTGAAGTATATTTCGAGCCAAGAAAAAAATTCCATTTTTTCAAAATCCTACAGTGGTGTTACACCTTAAAGAAATTGGAATTTTTATACTACAGCATTGTTTTATATTGTTCAAAAGTTTGCAATGAAGTTGAAATAGCACAACCACTTTATTTACAATGTTTCCTTATTTTTAGTTATATGCTATCCAACAGTCACCTTCGTACAAGGTGGAAAAAATTACAATACCACTTGCAGCTGCAATAATGTTTTTATCTTGCAATTGCCAACTCTTAAAACTTCTCACTTCCTTCAAAGGTAAACTAATTCGAAATTAAAAATTTTGTTTAATTTTTTTAAGAATTCTCCAATCTTGTTTCATATGCGGCTGAAAACCTAATCCATTTACAAAACTATCAAGGACATGAGGAAAAAAGGCTCTTCAAGGACTTTTCATTTGTTTCCAAATCGCTTTTTAAGTTTGTAATGTCGAGTGTTGTATGTGGGTTAATTGTAATGTATGGTGAATGCTTAGCTGCAATCGTTCGCAAACCGGAGATTTTCCAGGCGGCATTTGTAGAACTCCTGGAATAATTAGTTGATTAATAATAATTATATATGTATTTTTTTAGGTGCTTGACTACGAAGACACACCATTTTTACTGTTGGTGTACAATTTTAAAAATTTTACAAATAACTTCATTCTTGTTTACATTTTTCCTTTCGTCTCAAGTACTGCCCAGGCATTATATATTGGAGGATGGGTAACAATTATTATAAATTTATTGTTATTCCCAATTTATGCTTTAAAGCTCCTAAATCTGAAACTAGAAAGTCTTGGAGTAAGTCCTAAGAAGTTTTTATGGCATTTGCACTTTTAATTGATACTTTTCAGGACATTCCACCTTCAAAACTAACTGAACAAATGATATGTTTGATTCGGCTTCAATTAGACATAAAAAGGTACAAAAACTGTTAAAAAATATTTTTAATGAAAAAGTTAATTATATATTTATTTTCAATTTTAGTTTTATCGAACGCATCAATTCTTTCATATCAACTCTCATTTTTATTGACTTTATATTGTATTCTATTTGCATTTGCTTTCAGCTATTCTACTTTGCTGAGGTAGGGAAAATTTGAATTTGTCCTAACAGAGGTAACATATACCTTATTTCAGAGCAACTTTAAACGAAGCAGCTACTCTTTGCTGATGGTGATATTTATACTGTTTGTAACTTTCACCCAACTATTATACCACGCAACTGCAACAGAAATATGCCACCAGGTAAATGCACTAATAATTATGGATCAAAGTAAGATACGAAATATGTAAAACTTACTACAGTATAATGTAGTAAATAGTGGGTACTGTGGCGAAGAGGTTAATGCGCTAGACTAGCGTCCAAGAGGTCTGTGGTTCGACTCCTCGCAACGAAATGTTAACAGCAAATCTGCAAAATATCTTCAAAAACCCACTTCTTTTCCCGAAAATCTAATTTAGATTACTTCAATTTCGGAGTTATTTTTAAGGAATAAAACTTTACCGATGTTGCCTTTGTATTATTTTAGTGAAATATCTCAAGCCCGCAACTATCTGATGACTAGGTTTGGTGTTGAAGCGAACTAGAAAGGTACTAAAATCGGGAATCATGCTCAATCGGGTAACTCCAAAGTCCGAGCCTATCCCAAAAAATTTTATTTTGGAAATATAATTATTTTTTGTGTTCATTTAGTTAGGCCCCGCATCGCTCATTGGTTGAGGATGAAACAATATCGTATAGATAAGTCTTCTTTAGGTAAACACAACGCACCCTTAGAATGAAAGTGACCTAACTTAAAATTCCTGTAACTTCTGAGTTTGCTATAAACTGACTTTAAAATGGCTACTCTAAAACCCTGTGGTGAAAAAGAGCCCGAATTATGAGTAAAAAAGGCAGAGCATATACATCGGTCCCTTTTCTTGATAGCACTATTGCATGAACACTGTACTTTTTTCAAGACTTTCTTGCCCATTTGCCACAAAATGCAATTTTTGATTTAGGTCACTTTCATTCTAAGGGTGCGACAATAAATCGTCAATTAATGATTATTTTGTTGGAATTTGTTGGTTCACATTGGTTGATCGCATCTCTGATTTGAAATCCATGGAGGGTTTAAATTCACTTTGAAAACAAGTGTGGCTCTTGTTTTGATTGACTAAGTATCCGCCGATTAACTGCCAATTCGTTTAATCGGTGACAATATTCCCAAATTTTCATTTTTGAGTAGTATATTGCATACAAGACCAGCAAGTTTGAGTGTATCTCCGAACTGCACGGTTCTAGACCTTAGAGATTTTAATTGTGAGTTTGCAGAAGGTAAAAGACTTAGTGAGAACAATTGATCTGGAATTTGCGCAAGGTATCGCATAAATAAAAAGATGCCTACTATACTAAAATTATAAAAAAAATTTTTCACTTTTATCAAAAAAGGAAATCAACTTTAGAATTTAATTTTGCATTACATTTACCAATATTGTCTGAAAAGATGTTATTGATTTTCATTTAGTGGAGCACTTTGTCAAGGTCGTTTTACCTATCAACCTGGTACGAGTTTCCATTGTCGGTGAAAAAAATGGGACTGATAATGATGACTTATTCCACTAGGCCAATCGAAATGAGAGCTGTATTTATCAAAATGCACCTTGAAACTTTTGTTTCGGTGAATAATAAGTCTAATTCACAACACTTATAAATTGTTTAACCAATCTAATTTCAGATAATTCAGGGAGCTTATGGATACTTTACTATGCTTAGAAATATTAATCACGATTAAAGGAAAGATTAATTAAAATATAATCAAAAATATTAAATAGAAATAAATTGTTGTTTTACATTTTGCACTCTTGAATTTTATGAAGTTTTGGAATAAAGCAATCGATATTATTAAACTTATATTTAAATATTTGAATTTTTGCTTTTTTTGTTTTATGTGGAAGAATCTACGCTTAGGTGTCACAATTTATACTACCAGTCCGTCATGTCGTTTACTTCATTCATGGTGCAATGTCTAGTAATAAGCTTAGCTCGAAGATAGAAAAAGGATATGATAGGTAAAGGGTAGTCTAGAGGATGTATGAGGAGGAGGCAGTGATCCTTGATTTTTTATCTATTTTCACTGTTTTCCACATTTTTTTTACAGTTTATGTAGATCAAGATTTTGACAACTGTGCCAATTAACGAGAATATCGTTAAGAGTTGGGTATGCTCTTCGAAAGCATTATAAAACCATAATTCAATAATAGGTATGACAAAAAAATTTTCATTAGATTTGCAAATTTAAGATGGTATCAATTGGAAAGGCAGGCGTGGTTGACAATTAAAAGAAATATTAATTCTTGCTTTAACCAAGACGAAAACTTTCCAATATTAATTAGTACCTACAATGAAGTTTTTCTTAGACTATGTCTACACAAGAGGTATATGAAAAATTTATACAGTAATACATTAATTTAATTTTAGAGCACCCGAGTAAAAATAAAAAACGGCCTTATAAAGGGCGAACACCGGCCGCTTGGCTTTTTAAGGGGCATATGATGGCCGTAGAGTTTTTAACCATTGGCCTTACGACGGCCAAATTTGACCAAAAGATTTAAAAAGCCAAGTACTGAGCTGTAGAAACGGGCATTCGACGGGAAATTTGAGCCAAAAAAAGAATCTGCACCAAATGTATTGTTGAATGTGTTTTATGGGAACTTTGTCATTTTCGTTATGTACAATGGTCCTCTGGATTTATCCTACTTAAAGATATCGATGCGCAAGAGAAACGAGCTCGCCAGTCGTCGATTTGTTGTACGTGAAGTGTGTGGTGCGTGTTGATTTATATTTTAGTGGGGAATTTTGTTATTTAACGGCTTGAAAAAACACAACAGAAAAAAAATCAAACATTTAATTGCAGTGAAACATATTTTCTTATAGGAGGGCGAATATCCGCGTTGCTGCCACTGTACCATCGTCGTATACCCATAATAGCAACCATACGGCCGCCGTACCACCGTCGTATGGCCGTTATTGGAACTGTAAGGCCGTTGTTTCACCGTCAATCGCCCCCCGTACGGCCGTACTGTCCTGCAACGAGACGTCTGTTAACCGCCAGATGGCCGAGGACTATGTGTCAATCACAGTCGGCATTTGCCCGTTCTAAGGCCATCATTTATTTTTACTCGGGCAGAATTAATACATATAAACGCGTAAAAACTTCATAATATCGACCAAAATTGCAATTTTTTAAAAATTCCCCCGGGATATCATAGCTCTTTGAATTTTCTAAATGATTTTCCAAATTGTAAACTGATCTTACAAAAAATGGCACCATTGTTAATTAAGGTTAAAAAAAAGAATAGATCAACTATGTGTTCAACTACACCCTAAAACGAAACGATTTCATCAATAATCTCGCCTGTGGCCCAAAAATCCAATGAAAATGTCTCACCGACTTGCTTACTATTTCCAATTTGTATGCGAAGTATTTTCTTTAAGGAAAAAATAATCATAATACTAGAAGAACCAAATAACCGACTACAGATGACCCAGAAAACGATCCTCAGAGCGTACGGTGAAAGAACGTTCTAGGTGAAAATGGTATACTCACAGAAATCGTTAAAATAAGGCTGGGAGAAGTGTTGCAAAACCGATGAAATGACGAAAGAGTGGATTCTAAGCGCAATTGCCTAGGCGGACTTAGATCACACGCGCTTTTGGCCGTTCGGCCAGACAAAAGCGCGCGTGATCTTTTAATTTTCTGAATCACGAGTGAGAAAAAATCAATTCTCATTTGAAATGTCGTACGCGCTTTTGAAAAGCTCATATTGTGTGGACGCACAATGTACCTTTTTAAGCACAGCCTTTTGTCCGCGTAGTTTTGCCGCACGGCCTTGACAATGGACAAAGTCGTAAAAAAGTCGTAAAAAACTCATAAAACTCTATATGAAAAAAAAGGCAAAAGCGCGTACGACCCAAGTCCGCGTAGTGTGGTCCCACCATTACTCGTTCACACATGTCCGTGTCCGGGCAGGGGCTCGTTCACACATGACAGAACTCGGCCCTGTGACGTCCCGGGCACGGCCCTGATGTGTGTGTATACTCCTTAATTCTACTAATGAAAACCCGGCGTAACTGGTAGTACACAGAGTGATTCCTAAGCTTGGTCCACGTAAAGCCGACTCCAGGCTCACGCGAACGCGATTGTGGATGGTTTTCGCGCTTATAGTCCAAGAGCTCGTGACAGAATTGCAAAGTGATTTTGCAGAGGCTGGGCTTTTGATATAAGGTAGATTACATAAAGCACAACCGATTAAAAATATTCGCCAGTTCGAGTCTACTTAAGTTTTAATTTTATGAATTTTTGAACTTGTCGATTTTTTTACCATGAAAAAAGTGATATTGCAGAGGATGGGACTTGGTATATAGATATAGATTAATTGGGTTGCCCCCAACACATATTCCGATTCACATCGCGTTTGGAGGTTAGGTTCGACTTTTGGGAAATTTTGAAAATGTCGGTCCGATCAAGATGGACCAAATGATATTGCAGAGGATGGGTTTTGGTATAATGGTGAGATAGGCCACCAAGAACCCTAATTCAGATGCCATCTCATATGCAATCAGGGTTGCGATTTTGGCGGCTTTTAATTTTGTGGCCATTTTTGGTATGACCCAAGTGATTTTTCAGAACCCAAGATTTGGACCATAGGTTCGTGGCATCTACCAAATGTTACATTTTCAATCCCATCTCCTTTCCATTAATATTTTACGTTTAATTAAGAAAAATTGGTTGATTGAAAAAAAAAGATTTTGATAATTATACAGAGTGTATACCTATAAGCTTACAAAGCGGCCAGCTGTGGATAGGTTTTGGATAGACGAAGAAAAAAGCGAATGGGTTGGGGGTAAATCTTAACGGTTTAGCAGCTAGGGCGTTTTGAAGTTTTTTTTTGTAGAGGTTTACATATCACCCTGTATTTATGTAACCCTTTGAGCTAATCTTCATGAATACGATATCAGTGTACGCGGAATACTCCCACCTATCTAAAACTGTCAAATTCAAGGTTCCACCGTCAAAGTCAAAATTACCTTTACCTTCACCTTTTTCTACAAAAACTACCTAGTTACCTGTTACTTTTTTTTGCAAAATTGGAAAGCTTGGACAATTTTTACGCTAAGGCCTTTACTTTTGAAATTATTAGCAAGTTTGATGTTAAAATTTGCCTTATTTGGTACTTATTTGGTACTTTTTGGCAAAGCTTAAGTGAAAAAGAACTAAAAAAGAGCCAATTTTAGCATTAAAATTGCTTATAACTCCAAAAATAAAAGCCGTAGGATAGAAATTGTCCAGACATTCTTCATAGAAAATTGTTCAAGCTTTCCAATTTTGCAAAAAAAAAATTAGTTAACTAGGTATTTTTTGGTGAAAAAGGTGGTTTTAGTTGAAAGTTTAATTAAAAAAACCAGATTTTTGACTTTGATGACTCATTGCTCTGGAAGTTGGTAAGGTGGAAAAAGATGGTTTGTACAAAAGTTGTAGATCTTTTTATTACCTACAACTTTTATATTTAATTTTTTTTCGATAGGAACTTAACTTTCGCTGAAAATCGTGAAAAACCATTTTGACCTCTTAAAGTACCCCCTGCAGAAAATTAAATGCAAAATATATTATCGAAAAAAAAATATTATCCAAAAAATAACTTGGAACCTCCCAACACTAATTCCATTTAAGAAGGAACTTAGAATCCCCCAACAAGTAATTGTTAATTTAATTGTTTTAAAATTTTCAATGTCATTACCAAAATATTTGAAACTGTTTCGGGCGCTTCTTTGTCGAGCCGTAGAAGTGAACACAAGTGCAAAGCAGACAATAAATTGGTTTGAATTAATACTTGGAGTTTTGTGTATACTTATAATTCTTTTCTAAGCATTTTAGCTGCAGTCTAATAAGTCTCCTAAGAGTTTATTTTTCGACACCCACTATTTCACCCTCGTAACTCAGATCGACTTTAATTTATTTTTTTGGTACCCCGGTAGCGATTCTATCATATTTATGTAAAATATAGGGTGAATTCAAAAACTCAACAGTGCCGCAACACGGCAGAATTCAGCTACAGACTTCTAACTGCTGAATTGTGCAGTGTTGCGGCAGTGTTGAATTTTTGAATTCACCCATATATACAATAATTCAATATATTATGAATATACAATTAAAAAATTGTTGTGTAAATAAAAATGCACGGGGTCGGTAAAGGACCCGTGCAAAACATTAAAGTGCTTTAGGGGTAACCCGAAACGCCAAAGGAAATTGGCAACAAGAACTTAGCGCAATTTGTCTTGCGAAAGAAATTAAAACCCTCGTAAGCAAATTGCGCAAGTTTCGGGGAATTAATATTGTTGTGTGGATTATTCGTTTGGTTTCCCTAAGGCTCTTAGAGGCCAACAGAAAATATAACAAAATTAAAAAACTAAAAGATTTTTCATATTGATAATATTTCTGTATTTGGGTCAATAGGTATATATAGGGCCCTATTCTGTAATTTGTCATAAAATAATATTTTATGTTATGTTATGATGATAAAATTTATTCTTCATAAAATAAAAATAAAATATTTTAAAAATTCGTATTCTGTCATGCTTTCATAAAATTATTTTATGAAGTCTTTTATGAACACATAACATAAAATGTTTAGTACAATCCACTATGGGTTCTATTACGTTTTGAACACCTGATCGGTTGAAAATGAAAACAAAATTATGAATGAAATCATAATGCGTTGGGCATATTAATTTATATTTTTTTTTTTTTTTTAATAATAATAATAATAACATTTATTGGCATAGTACAAAGATTAAACATCTTAACTGTACAAAAAACAGCGGAAAAATACAAAATTTTAATGATTGAAAAATAGAAAGAATGTGAAGAGAAGATAAAGGAAAAAGAAAGAGATAGAAGAGTGAAAAAGAAAGGATCAACTAAAGTAATCTTTTAAAAGCTTGCTGAAAGTTCGGCTAGAAGTCGCACTCCGAATACCCCGGGGCAAGGCATTCCATTTACGCGCAACATGAACAAAGTAAGAACGATCGCCAAATAACGAGTTACACCTAGGAATCAATATTGTAATCTGCCTATTGGATTGTAAGAAGCGGAGTTTCTCAAACAAATAACGAGGACACATTTTATTCATAAGCTTAAAAATAAATTTTAATTCGTGGTACGAGCGGTAGTTTTCAAAACTTAGACCCAGTAAGCTAATTGAACTCAAAACTCAATTAAAACTACTTTCACGCAAACGTCAATTGTGTCTGTCATTTTCATAAATTGGGTTAAAATACTTGTAAAATGTGCTGCTTAGATTATTTTATGTTATGAATCGTAACAGGAAAGATTTTATGTTATGATCTATAAAATAAAATAAAATTTATCGGACAGAATAGGATTTTAGAGAATTCTTTTATGTTATGGCATAAAATGATAAAATTTTACTGACAGAATAGACCCCATAATGTATATTTATATATATACAATACACAACTACTCATAATATCTGAAATATATAACAAAAATATGCCACCAGATGTGTATATACATCCATTTTAACTCAATTTGCTATTTAAACTTGATTTTACGATTTTCCAACTTCAACTGGAGATGGCAAGGGTTTCTACAACTGGGAAAGAGATGGGCAAGTGGATATGTATTGTAGATGTCGTAACGAACCCGAGTATTCAAATCCCATCTCCTGCAAAATCACTTGGGTCATACCAAAAATTGCCACAAAATTAAAAGTCCCCAAAATCGCAACCCTGATTGCATATGAGATGGGCAGCTGAATTAGGGTTCTTGGTGGCTTATCTCACCATTATACCAAACCCCATCCTCTGCAATATCATTTTGTCCATCTTGATCGGACCGACATTTTCAAAAATTCCCAAAAGTTGAACCTAACCTCCAAAGGAGATGGGAATCGGAATATGTGTTGGGGGCAACCCTATTAACCTATATTCCAAGTCCCCTCCTCTGCAATATCACAATGGTCAAAAAATCGACAAGTTCAAAAATTCATAAAATTAAAACTTAAGTAGACTCGAACTGGCGAATATTTTTAATCGGTTGTGCTTTAAGTAATCTACCTTATATCAAAGGCCCATCCTCTGCAAAATCACTTTGCAATTCTGTCACGAGCTCTTGGACTATTAGGCTGCGGTCACGTCTCGCGCTTGTAAGAGTGTAAGCTTGTAACTTTCCGGTTTTTGATGTAAAATCGTACAAGCGCAAGAACGATTTTATATCAAAAACACCAAAAAGTTACAAGCTTACACTCTTACAAGCGCGAGACGTGACCGCAGCCTTAAGGAGTATCCACACACATCAGGGACGTGCCCGGGACGTTCGATTTTTGCTCCGGCCGGGACACGGACATGTGTGAACGAGTTCGTACAAAATGTACGCACCGATATTTTTTGAACCCCTGACGGAACACTAATATGTGTGGATACTCCTTTACTCGTTCACACATGTCCGTATCCGGGCAGGGGCTCGTTCACACATGACAGAACTCGGCCCTGTGACGTCCCGGGCACGGCCCTGATGTGTGTGGATACTCCTTTAGTTCGCGCGTCGTTTTCCGTTTTGGATGGATACGGCGTGAATTCTCGCCGTGAATTCACGGCGTGAGTGTGGAGCCGCCTTAAAACAAACTTTTTCGTTCTCATCTATTGTTGTTTTCGGCCCTGAGCCCTTCTTATAAAAAAAATTTCGGGCCGAGTTTAGATCGTACATTTCTATTATATTTATGAGAAAACATTGGCTTTGCGGCTTCCTCTGCTACGGGACTCAATCCCAAACCTTCGAATATTTCAAATGTCCGATGAATCGGCGATGGTCTGGCTCATGGTCCATCATATCATTGTTTTTGATTTTCGCTGATATTCCTAGATAACTATAATATTTCGTTCTATAAAGTATCATTTATCTTTGAAAATTATGGATAAAATGTATAAAAATAAAAAATTAACATCCTTGTTGATGGAAACAAACAAAAGGAAGAGTTTCAAGCACGCGATATTATTGTATCAGTGTGTGTGTCAAATATATCAAAAAAGACACTTCCTGCTGCGTAGTGTAAGTGCATAAAGGAGGTAAGTTAATAAAATGATTGACAAGGTCATTTATAAGTCAGTGCATACAAGGAGTCCACAACTGTCACCAGCGTAATTTTCTTAAATTCTCTTTGTTGAATCGTTAATAACACTTTCTAGTAACTGGTTAAGCCACCTTTAGGTTTTCCACACAATTAAATTATTCACGATTTGACGTCATTTTTGCAGCGGTGCATAAGAATAAAAGTTTTAGTTTCAGTTGTAGTTTCATCAGAAAACAGTCCATTCATATCGTTCTTGTCTGTGGTGAAGTAAGGATCAAAATCGTGAACATAATGGGTTTTTTCAATTATTTTGAGATTCCTGAGGAGATTCAAGAAAATGTATTAATCCATCAAGCCCTGCTTCCGCTTCGAATATGTGGATTGGTAGTTTACTCTAATAGTAAGCATAAACTGTTACATTCCCTCCGAGGTATCATTTTTATCATAATTGAGCTTACTGGGACAGTCCTTCAAGTGAGTAATATTTTAATTAAGGAAACTTGATTGTTAATTATTTCTCGTATGAAACATTAGAATTTTTTCACGAAACTTATCCGAAAAGTGAAAAATAACTTTTTTATTTAGGAAACGAGTGATAGAATTTTTGAAAAAAGTAACATTGTCATGTCATCGTCTGCAAATAATTTAAACTTATTATTTAATTTCAATGGAAAGTGTTATAATCTACTGTGTTTTTTTTGTTGTGATTTTTATAATTTGGGAAATGCTTCATCAAACTAATTAACATACCCTACGATCTAGCATGTTAGTCAGTAATGAGATAAACTTACTGTTACCGATCAAAAGTTATTCATATGGTGATAACTAGAGTGCCGATTATATGCAACTTTTATATTTTTAATGATACATTTTTTTTAATTTTTGTAATTACTAATACTTTTGTTTACAGAATCCATTTTTTATAACATATCAAAATATGGAAAATTTTATGCAAAAATATGCAATTGCATATGCAGTAAATATGCAAATATATGCAAAACATGCAATACAAAATACAAAGTAAAACAATGTTTTAAGAAATGTATTTTCTTTTTAAGATACATATAGTCCGCTCAAATTAGGAAAAATTAAAGAAATTTTTCCCACAGCTATGAGACCGGTGCCAAATGAAGGATTTCGGTCGTCTAAACATGATTTTCACAACCCGCAGTTCGAAAAAAGGGTTGTTTTTGAGAAATATACAAATACATGATGGTTTCGCCTTTTTTTCTATTTTGAGGAGAAATTATGCATTTTGGTGAAAATGGTGAAAATATCAACAGAACAAAGTTGTAGGCCGTAAAATTACCTACAAATTTTGTCTTCACTGTTTTTTTTGAATTCGGTGTAGTTTCGCGGCTAGAGGCCGTTTTGCGCCTTTTTAGATTTTGCGCCAAAATTATGATTTTGTATGAAAAATTAAATGAGATCAAAGTAGTAGTTGCAGTTTTTCAAAGGCTTTTCTTTGGTCGCTTTGAATCTGGAAAAGGCGCAAAACGGCCTCTAGCCGCGAAACTACACGGAATTCAAAAAAACAGTTAAGACAAAATTTGTAGGTAATTTTACGGCCTACAACTTTGTTCTATTGATATTTTCACCAAAATGCATAGTTTCTCCTCAAAATAGAAAAAAAGGCGAAAACCATCATGTATTTGTATATTTCTCAAAAACAACCCTTTTTTCGAACTGCGGGTTGTGAAAATCATGTTTAAACGACTGAAATCCTTCATTTGGCACCGGTCTCATAGCTGTGGGAAAAATTTCTGAAAAACAGCGCTTTTTTGACTAATTTGAACGGACTATATGTTGTCTTTTCGTAGCACCATACTGCCTTGATGCATAGCTTTATATTCAAGATAGATTTTTTTTCTAAAACTTGTTGAAGTTTATTTGTAATGCCGGGCTTTCATTAGTAGAATTAGTGGTAGAGTAACTGGTGTACTTTTAAGCCGAGCTAACTCTACCCTACTTAGTTTGGTAGAGTACCCGTTTTCATTTAAATTGAAAATAGTATGGTACAGAAGGTAATAGTAAACGTTCTTGGTTATAAGTGCATTTAATGGTGGATCCACACTACGCAGACTTATCACATACGCGCTTTTGCCTTTTTTTCATATAGAGTTTTTAATGGCAAAGGCAGTACGGCCGAAATGCGCAAACAAAAGCCTGGGCTTAAAAAGGTACATCGTACTTTCACACAAATCGGGGTTTTTGAATGAAAATTGATTTTTTTCTAAATGTAGATTAACCAATATTCATTAAATAATTACTTTCTTTCAGATTAGTTCTTATTTTAGGATCCAAAACTCAACATTCAGAAAATTTAAAGGCCTTTCCGCCAAAAGCGCGTGGGATCTAAGTCCGCGAAGTGAGGACGGGCGTTTAAGTTTTTTATTTTTTGTTTTAATGCAGCAACATCAAAGTGACCTTTGCCCATTTCAGCTACTATTGCTTTATTCGCCGATGTCCGTTTACTTTTATTTTTATAATCAATGCTTGTTATATTCCATAGGCATTCATATTCACTGTATAATTCTACTAATTGAGTAGTTTCTGTCTCAAACCACTTCACACATTCTCATTTAGTCAGAGATGTTTTACAGTTATCCCGAGTTCTTTCGAACTTAAACGAAATTGTTTGGGAGTTAATTGGTGTTGTTTTGGGCATACTCAGAGATATTTTGGAGTAAGCCGCGTGTTGCTTTGGAGTTAATTGGATTTGTCTTGGGCTTAGTCAGAGATGTTTTGGAGTTAGAATTAGTTGTTTCAAAGTTAAACGAAATTGCTTGGAGTTAATCGGATTTATGGCTTAGCCGACGTTGTTTTCAACTTAACCGGATTTGTTTTGGAGTACCTACCAATTGTTTTGGGCATAGTCAGAGATATTTTGGAGTTAGCCGGTGTTGCTGTGGAGTTAATTGGAGTTGTCTTGGGCTTAGTCAGAGATGTTTTGGAGTTAGCATTAGTTGCTTAGAAGTTAATTGAAATTGCTTTGGAGTTAATCGGATTAATGGCTTAGCCGAGGTTGTTTTGAACTTAATCGGAGTTGTTTTGGAGTTAATTGGTGTTGTCTTGGGCATGGTCAGAGATATTTTGGAGTTAGGCCGCGTTTCTTCGTAGTTAATTGTGGTTGGATGTAGTAAGATTTTTTTCGAAGTTAACCGAAATTGCTTTGGAGTTAAACGGATTTATGGCTTAGCGGACATTGTTTTAAACTTAATCGGAGTTGTTTTGGAGTTAATTGGATTTATTTGGCTGTTGATCGGAGCGTTTTGGAATTAATCGTTGCTTTGCAGTTAATAGGAGTTGTTTTGGAATTAATTGGTGTCATTTTGAGGACAGCTGGAGATGCTTTGGAGTTAATCGGATATGCCAGGAAGTTGTTTCGGTGTTTCTTTGGATTTAACCGTAGTTTCTTTGGAGTTAATCGGGTTTATGACGTAGCCGACGTTTATGAACTTAATCTAAGTTATTTTGAAGTTGATTAGATTTGTTTTGCTATTAACTAAATTAGTAGGTATTTGTTTGAAGTTAATAGGACTGGCTTTGGAGTTATTCAGAGGTGTTTTGGAACTGCTATGGAACTACTCAAAGCTGCTTTGGAGTTAATCGGATTTATGGCTTTAACTGGCATGTTCGGAGTTGTTTTTTACTTAATTGAATTTGTTTTGTATTTAATCAGGGCTCTTTCGGAGTGAATAGCTATCGTTTTGGAACTGGCTGGAGTTGGTTTGGCGTTGCCTTTAACTTAGTCCAAGTTGTTTTGAAGTAATATGTTTTGAAGTTGGTTTGGTGTTTATTTTAACTTAGTTGCCTTGGAGTTATATGGTATTTAGACACTATGGTTTCAAGTGTCATTTGCTATTTATTTTGTCATTCGCTATAATTTAGTCGTTTTGTGTTATTTGGGGTTATTTTAGTTTAATATTTTACTGTGTAGAATGACAAACAGTTCTTATTACTATTGTTCATCAGATCAACAAGTAATTGTTTCTTTTAATTAATTTTAAGATTTATTTTAAAATACGATTAATCGAATATAATCAATAGTCTAACTATCGATATTGTATATATCTCGTTATAGAGAATTTAAAAGCAAATGGAGCACCCTACCACAATATCGTTTTCGTTATATAAAAAAAGATTTACGCGTTAAAAATTCAATTGCATATGTTTCTCTGAAAGAAGGTGCGATGTGCAGAACACTAATATATCCACGACTACTACCAGGCTAAGGTTCCTCACTTCCGTTTCTTAAATATTCGAAAAGCTCCAAATTAATTGCAAGCATCTATGTAGTTTAAGCATCTCTCCTCATGGCAAGTGAGATAAGGATCTCTAATATTATATCACAAACAGTGTACTCTCTAAGCTTAATACTCAATCCCTCGTTCCATTTTTTATAAAACAATAATTCTTAACGTCACTACGGCATCCTTGAGAAATATCCTTAAGCTGTCCGAAATACAAGTGGATCACCCATTTATAGACAAATATTCATGGTATGACCCTCTTATCTGATGTCATAAAATGCAACTAACGCTGCCCTATCACGGCACAACAAATTAAATCTATACTTCATCCTGAAAACGTCATTCAACCCCTTCATGTCTAGAGTGATGTAGAAATAAGAAAATCCCCTCAAGGATAGGAATTAAGTAGCTCAACAATATCCTTAATTAATCCTTTCTCTCTTGCTCAGCCCAGCACCCTCTCTGACTAGCGGCAGTAGGACACTTCTTTCTTTCTTAAAGGACAATTACATTCCCCTTCTTTTGTTAAATTTTACTTTCTTTAACGCGTTTTTATTTATTCTTCTTGCTTTCTTTCACACGTATTTCGTATGCTCCTTGTTTATTGCTTAAAGTGAAGGATGACTCCAAGGAAATTTTTTAGACGCTTTTAACACTTTAAACAAGAAATTATTGCCTTGGCTCAAATTGGGTTCGTCAACACTAAAGGAGAAAGCATTTCATAACATCCTTTGTTAAGCAAATTGCTAACTTTTATGCAGTAAGCTTTTGTGCAATGTTTTTATTGTTTGCTTGTGTAAAGGATACTTGAAAATTTGTGTAAATATGCATCATAAAAGCATGAGAGTAAAAAAAATCCGGTTTTTTTTGTTGTTGAAATACAACACGGCTCCTCTAAAGGGTTTTTATGCAAGAGGCAATGCGGTAAATATTATGCTGTGAAAAAGTTTTTACGGCTTTCATAGCTTGAGTTTTAATTTAATTTTAGGGATGATAATCTCTTTTCCTTTTGTCGAACAGGTAAACATTTAGTGGTTAAGCAACGTGGAATATACTGCAGGCATATGAGTGGTTCTTTTATAAAAAAATTTAATGAATTTTGTTTATGTCCCTTTTGTAAAGTTTACTATAAGGCTTTTGCAGAAATTAAACGTTGTTTGTTTAAACAAATTATGCGCATCTTAGCTTTGGATACGTAAATTCTGTCTATGCAATTCTTTGGTTGTCGGCCGAATATCTCTAAACCGGCTGAGGAAACTCTAGAGAGCAAAATCATTCTTTGCGTCCAACACTACAGTTGTTTTGAAGATATTAAAAATTGGTTCGAAGAATCCCTCTTTTACCAGAAATAGGGGTAGAAATTGTACCTAACGATCAGTGTCTCCATATGTAAATCGAGAGTTACCTTGTTGCAAGGGTAAAAATACGGTGTTTTAAGACAAAATTACGGTTGTACCGTGTAAATTACCGTGTAATTTTTCAAAGGAAAAAGCAGCCATATGAACCAAATATCTCAAAAACCAAAAATATCTCTCTATAACTTTAAAATTACGACTGGAACTTGAAACAGTTCTTAGATTTAAATGTTTACTACGTATTTGTAACGCGTCGTAACCAGAAGAAAACACAACGTAATTTTACGTCATTCATCCATCACACTCACAAATTTCACTCCTTCGATCTTTAAATACGGACGAGAATAGATTGCCAAGGTTTGTTGGTAGATTTATTTATGGGTGAGTGGAGATAGCAACCAGGAGCAATGCTGCCATTACAAAACTTGTTAAGTTGACTGACTGAGATATGTTTTACGCAGTAAATGATGAAATAATTACAACAACGTAATTTATAATGGTAATACGGTGATATATGACACGTTAATACATTAATACCTTGGCGGTAGATAAAGACCAGATTACGGTGCATCTAGGGTAATTACGGTGTACATGGAGACACTGCTAACGATGAACAATACTCTTCTATTAATCCCTTAAAAAATACATTTTACACCTAACATAATTTAAACGCATTTCGCAATTTTACTCAGTAAAACTTGTTTTAAATCTTCATAAAATAAAATATAATTGTGTTAGTTTTCATTAGAAAATTGATAATCGCGCCCCACGCACTGTTGTTTCTTTTACACGGAACAAAATTTAGACTCCATACTTAACTACCACTTGAACCAACAACTTTTACTTGGTTGACCGATACATTTAAAAAGTTATAGGACATCATCCTGTTAAAGCAAAAAAATATAAAATGCCCAATGAACCAGAAATAAATCCTTCTATTCACTATCCTTGATAGGGGCTGCAAATCTTTTGGATTTTTTTTTTCTATTTTTTTTGCTTCGTATAATCTGTTTGCAAAAAAAAATACAGAAAAAAATTACCTATTCACAGACGTGAATTTGTAACAGATTCACATGAAGGGCAAGTGTATTTATATATTTATTGAAAGCATATTTTTATTATTGTGGAACAGAAAATTCGACGAAGAACTTAATCGGATTAAGTCTAGACTAATTGCGAACTTCAATACAAATGCACGCGAATGAATGTATATCTGCATGTAGGTAGGTATAAAATCATGTTTGAAAGAAAAATCATGTCCTTGAATAATTTTTTTAATAGATGAAAAGGTTTCCAGTTGATACATACAAGTAGGTGGTATGGGGACACCTTGTCCAGACAGTAGTGCCATATGAAATGCCGCCGTGTGTGCCAGACAGTATTACCATATAAAAGGGCGTCAGTGGGCTAGACTTCCTGATTAGTATTGCTACATATGGTAATGGGCTGTTGATAAGGCTACTGTGCATGTGTGTGTGTGAAAGTGCATGTATTTATTTGAAAGCAAAATAACTGTGTGTATCAAGTGAATCTAAAAGCAAAGTAACAGGAACACATCCTTGAAGAAAAGGCAGAAGCACCATTGCTGATATTGATCGCAGTTGTAAAGAGCCCGCGAAATCTGTTACAAGAAAAAAACAAATAAAAAATATACTCTCGATGAAAGCAGCCAGGTAAATTGATTTTGTCAGATATCTTTTCTCACTTGCAACAAAGTCTGCTTTTCGTTCACGTCAGTCTCAGTAGACAACCTACCACAACCTACAATCTACCTTTTTATTGGAAGCCCCTGCATAGTCGCAAGATGCCAATGAGAATTTTACATATTCTTACCTACTCATACATTAATCAACGATTTTTTTTGTATTTCCTTTAAATTTTAAATAGAGTTCAAGGTCCTTTAATGATGAATATTGGCTCCTTTTTTACTGTTCTAATGTTTAAATACACTTGGGACCTTTAAAAAAATTATTTTCACATTCACATACTGCTATCTTTTGCGTCCCCAGAGCTACAGACCACAACTGATTGATAAATTCAAAAGGAGTTTTAATCCTCATCTAGAAACGAAAAGCAAAAAAAAAAGAAAAAACAATACAGAAGAATCCTCTTCAGTGAAATATCCGGTGACGTGCTCCAATTACATGCAGAATTGTTTCCATACAATAGCTAATAGGATGCCACTCTCAGTAAAATCCTGTGAATCCTGTGTCCCTTGAGAAATTTCTATATAAGAGCATTTAGGGAAAATACGACGCACAAGAAACTTTGCTATAATAATAGAGAATAAGGGAAGTCACCAGAAATAATCTGTCCAGGGCACACTGTCAACGGTGATCTTTTCAGCAATAATTCCTGGAAAAATAAGTATTTCCCCCTTTCTGTAAAGAACAAAAACATCAGCTCCACCCTATGTACCGACAATAATTAGTGTGCATTTGTGTGTACTTAACATGGCTAGGGAACATTTTCCTTCGTGAGTTTATTGCTCCAATAATTTTAAAGACGGAACAGCCACTCAACGTCCCTGTTGTAATTCCAGCATAGACCGGCCATAGATGATATTATTTCCATAGAATGGCAGAGCAAAAGTCATGCTAGTAATAATAAGGATTAAATTCCTTTCATTAATTGCGTTGAAATGAAATCTACAAAGGATAAAAATATGTAATACCCTAGACACACAGAGGTTGAAATTAAGTATTTTGCTAATTTCAACTTCGAAATCCGGAAAAAACGACCGATTTCAGCTGAAATCTAGTACGCGAAATTACATAAAAAATACGTAATCGTTCGAAATCTACTAAACTTTCGCTCTTTACGTAGAACAGAGACATCTATTAAAAAAGTTAAGCAAAAAATGTTCATTGACATTTCATTTTTCTGTTGAAAACCAAAAAAAGATTAATGTTTTTGCTTTTCTCTCATTAAATGTTTTTGCTTTCTTTATTCAAAGCACGCTTCCGGCTGTTATACATATATAATATTTCTTCAAAACTTAATAGTTTCACTAAATTATTTTGTAAAAGATTTGATAATAACACATGCATGCACATCTATTTTGACACGTGAAATTAGCCAAATTTTCAAAATCTATGTGTGTCAATTTTGTAATTTCAACTCAAAATTAAAATAAAATCTACTAGATTTCAGCCTCTGTGTGTCTAGAGTATAATACTAATGAGTACAACCAGGGGCGGCGCGTAGTTTTTTTGCGCCCCATCAGCTGATCACATGAAAAAAGCTTTTTTCGTCTGGATCGCAAGGACGAAGAAGCGGAAAATACACAAGGCACTTCTAACTTGGTAGCAATTGGCTTGGCTTTTTTCAATAACTTCCTGATATTTTGCTCTGATCGTAAATCTATCAAAAAACCTTTTGTGGAATTTAAAATATCAACTGCAGCAGACATTTGGGGTTTGTAAGTATATTTATTTTTCTAAAATATCACACTAGACTACTATGGAACAAATTAAAAACTCAGTAATTTTATTTCGTAATTCTGCTGTATGTTTCGATACGGGTTCCCTACCTGAACGAGTTCTATCAACGCCTCGTAGACACCATCTAATTGACGAACTAATAGTTTTAACGCGTATATGCTACTTTCACTACTAGTCCTTCTAAGCTTTTTAGTGTCTTCTTTTTCAAAATAATAATCTTTTAACCGAACTGGTGAAATAAGCATATAAATTTTGAATAGTATCAAAACAAGAAGTTGCCTTTAGAAACATACGTTTTTTTCGAAACTCACACCTATTATCAAACGATCAGTGCCGGATTTACCAACAAGCAAAACAAGCCATTGCTTGTAGGCCCCCACCTTCAGGGGGCCCCGGGCCACTTATATTTTATTTGGTTGGTCTTTACATAAAAGGGAAGTAAAAAAATTGTTTGGCCATAATGTTTGTATAATATACAACCGTGATAGCGCCTAAAACAATAAAGGCCCTTTTACATCCCAAGCACAAAGTGGAAACGCAAATTGGAGCTCTTTTATCGCATAGAAATTTGTATGTTTTCCTCTCTGTTGCACGAACGTGGATTCCAGACAGAGCGAAAAGCATACAAATTTCTCCAAAGAGCTCCAATTTGCGTTTCCACTTTGCGCTTGGGATGTAAAAGGGCCTTAAATGTAAAACTAAACGTAACTACGAACATTTCAAACTATTATTTGCGAACAACTATTTATGTCCCAGGAAATGCAGACTTAAGTATTAGGAGTATGGAACATGATAAGGTGAGATCTGTGGGGGGGATGAGGGGAGTTATTTAAGGGCCCCAACACAATGTTGTGCTTGTGGGCCCCGCAACATATAAATCCGGCACTGCAAACGATGCATCAATGAAGTCTGAGTTGAAGAGGTAGTTAATGGAAAATTGTATGTACTATTTATATTTGCCCGGTACCATTTTCATAATTTGCGGCACAGTAAAATATTTGAATTTTCGTAACATAAAAACAATAAACAAATTAATTCCAATAAAATATAAATATAAATAATATAATTTAAAAATGTATTACCTAAAATTATTAATTTAATAATTATTATTAAATCCAAAATATTACTTTTATAACTCAACATTTTAAATCTAATAAAAATATTTCACTCAATTTTCTCTTTATAAATTCTTCCAGAGAAACATGCACAAAACTTAAAATTGCACCATAACTCGTATAACATAAAACAAAATCTACATATTAATTTGTTAGACAGTAAGGGAACGCACAAAAAATGGCAAGATATTTTGTTCTCATTTCGTTTATTTACCTCTTTGAACAAATCTTGGAACAAAATTTAAAAGTGCACCACCAGCGCCCCGAAGTTTATTTCAATGGGCCTCTTCACACGGTGCCATATTCATGGCAAGTAAAACCGGTTTTTTAGATGAGAGAGGGGCGGGAACGGAAGAAAGTTGCGAATAAAACCGGTTTTACTCAACACAACACTTATGGCATCGTGTGAACTGGCTCAATCACAGTAAACAGCAATACACAATACAGAGCCGCATCGGAACAATTTTTTTCCTTTGTGTGAGTGGATATGGTGCATTTTACAAACATTTCAAAAAGTGCTCCAGCGTAGTGAAAATGAAATTATTGTGTGTTTCGTCTATTTCATTCCGGGGTTAACTCTGTATTTACATCTCACGTTCACATTTGAGAACATCAGTTGAATGAGAGATTTTTCTCTCACTTGGTGGATATTTCTCCTGAATTTTTACTTCTGCTGATTCTCTGGACAGAAATTATATGAAAATCTCGAAGCAAAAGTCTCGAGAGGAAGTAGGAAAAGTCTCGAGAGTATGAGAGGAGGTAAAATTTCCAGGTTTTTTTTGCATGGAATTTGTGTTGTGTTGTTACATGAGTTGTAATATAGAATATTTTATTGGGAAAATAAACTGGAAAACCTAATCGTGTTAATAAAAATGAAATCCTTTAATATATGAAAAGGATGTAAGAAAAACACTTTTCAAAATTTTTTTTCAAAGTTTTAAATTTTTTTTTTAAATCTGAATATCTGAAATGGCGCCCCCGTCCAATAGCCCCCGGTGCAAGTGCACCATTCGCGCCTATGAAAGCGCCGCCCCTGAGCACAACGTAATCAACTTAATCAGGCAAAATCTGAAATGCATATTGCAGCTACCATAGAAACGGTTTCCTGTAAAAAAGCCAAACGAATATTGAAACTATGAAGACAATACCGATAAAGTTGAACTTCTAAAATAAAATATCATCCACTGAGACATTGGTGGCGAAACTTTTTTTTCGCGTGCCAGAAAATTACAAATATTACTTATCGTGTTGCTGGCGTGCCGGACAGTTTTTAATTTTAGTGTTTCAGAATTTTATTTAGACAATTTCAAAAATTAATATACAAAAATAATATATTACCAGAAACAAAATTGGCAGAACCATCATACCAGAAACATCAAACATTTTTAAAATTTAAGAAAAATTTAATATAATATTGTAATTTTCCATTAACGCCTATTTTCACAATCACAATACTACAATACTAGGTTAAAACAATACTTGTGCTTCCTGAAAAACAACTCAACTCAATTGAAACAATATTCCGAGAGGCCACGGTTTTTTTTGCAAGATAATGAGCACGTACGACAGTCAGATTAGCTATTAACAAAAAGTATGAAGCATTGGCACCAGTCCAGGAGTTGCGCGCTGGTGCGTTTCTGCACAATATTGTTATAAATATGTAGGAATTCTGGTTCCAATGCGAAATATGAGCAGCTATGACACCTTGACAGTATGTAGTTTTTGGATAACTAAGAACGAAAAACCACTTCTTACACCTGGCGGGGAGTGCAAAATGGTTCTTACACGCTGCTGAGTATGTAAAATTTCCCAGTAAATGGCGAAGCCTGAGCACCAATAAAATCGACAAAAATAATAAGCCATGTAACCGAAGATCTGAAGCAGCATAAAGTTGTACATAGTAACAGCCACAAAAATTCCTTGCTATCAGCATTTAAGCAAACGGTCAGTTCTTTCGCGAGCGATATTTATAAAAATATGTTATTTCATATTTCGACGATTTTTGCTCAATGTTGATCAAAAAGGGAAGAACTCAAGTCAGCATTTATTGATGAGTGTGCTACCAATGAAAATCGTTTCAAGCGCCCTACACGTAGATTGAAAGTACGTACATTTGCTGAAATTACCGCCAAAGAAAAGTAAGGCAGTGGACGGAAATGTCATCGAGTTGAAATTGCAACGCGATTTATTTAGGCAACTGTTAAATATTTCGTTAAGAAAAACTTTCGGCATAGAAAGTATTGACATATCTTTCATAAAATTCGGTCGAGCCGTTTTTTTGTTTAAACGTTGCGATTTTTGTACCTGCACGATATCGCACGAACCTAAAACGATATCGAATTCTTTGAGGTGCCGATCGAAGCATATTAACGAAAACATGCTCTGAAAAAATTTCATAACATGCGGTCGAGCCATTTTATTGTTTAAATGAAAAGACTTCGGCTAAGAATCAATCACAAGCACTAGGCTAGCATTAGTTTTTCTAACAAGCAGTTTACTTTTTTCGATTACAAATAACAAAAAACTTCCTTACCTGTTAAAGCGCAATTCCATTGAAGCAACACTGAGCGAGATGAGGGATGATACCCTGATTCTAGCTGTGCGACTATGAGCCGGTTTAGACGGTACGCTCCAGCGCATGTGCCTCACGAACTTTGTGGATAAAGGGAGAAGTGGGGTGGTACCTCTCCTCATTCCCACTCCCCCCTTCATCACCAAACGTTCGTGAGGCACATGCGCTGAAGCGCACCGTCTAAAACAGCTCTGTTACAGAATTCAGAAATGTCGCAAGCGGAATTTTTCTCTCAACATGACATGTAGCTTTTCGTCTATGCTTGTAGCAAGCGCCTAAAACGATTCCATTTTCAGTTTAGTGCGTCATGTCTTTACAAAAAGTCGCGGCAGCTGCTTATTTGGTAATAGCTTTGAAACGCAAAAAAAGAAAGCCAAGTGGGGTGGTGGAGAAGGAACTATAATGATGGTCAAGAAACCCATTATAATTTATACAAAGCGTTGGTTGGTAACGCTGAAGCTTTATTTCGAAATTTTACACGTATGAGTAAAGAATATTTTGAGTACTTGCTTGAGAGAGTATCACTTATTGTAAAACAAATATGATATGGTCCGCAACATAAAAGAAGGGAATTTCAAAATCGCTGTTTCCATGAACAATGAGAATCTCAATCCCCAAGAAGCGATCAACGCGCAAATTACCGGCACATTTATATCCTCAACATGCGCGCTCATTTCCCTTCCTTTATGGTACGGACTCGACCAAGCTATACCTCATCCGCTACGAGTGATAGCTATCCATTGCTTAGGTATCTGATATTTGAGCCAAGAATTTCTGGAATTTTTCCAGAGGTATGCAAAGATTTACCACATGGAGCGCGAAAGTTAACTTGAGAAGAAACTGAAGAAAAGGAAAATGAATTTATGAGATATTTTAAATGAGTTGAAGGACGTGTGCCGACAATGTTGATTTGGATACATCGACGTCCACTAAAAAAATTAAAAGCCCAAATGCAAACCATTTTCCTCTTTTTTTGGAGGCACTCTTTTTGGAATGTACCTTTTTTCGCTCCCGGCAGTATTTGATCGCCAACAACTATCATTTTTATTTCTAATGTCTTTTAAAGCATTAATTTTGTTATTCCATAATTCGAATGAATTATGGAAATTTTCAATAAATGATGTGGTTTTTTCGTTATTCCAGTCCATGTCGCACGATACCAACCCCGATCCGACTGTTGGATAACGACGACACACTTCGACACCTTGAATCCTGTCGATGTGTTCTGGCAACAGGAATCATTTTGTATCATGCGGAAAGAGACTTTTTTTTGTCGCTTTGGTTTGCTTCAATGGAAAGGCTGAATGATTATTTTTAAAAAATACAATTTTTATCCCTAACGTTCAAGATTATAGATCACTGGTTGAAATTAGAATCAACAAGCAGAAAATGAAATTAACGATAGCGAAACACCTTCAATTTTGAACAAACTCTTAGGAAAGAAGCAAGGAAAACTCGCAAGTACTGCAAAAAATATCTTCAATTTGGAGATGCCAATTAGCCTATTTCACTTTGCGTCATTTGTTTGAAAATCTGACAAATGAAAGCATGAAACCTTTCAATTTAAAGCACCATTTTGAGACGAACCACATTCAGTACAAAATATTTTTTTAAACATGCTTAAGGATTTAAATGAGTCTCGAAAAGTAATGCGGGGTTTGACAAGAGGTGACAATCAAAAATTTCTAGAAGAAAAAATAAATATATTTTGATTGTTATTAAAGTATATGCATTTATTTTATCGAGGGGTACTCAGCGTTACGAAAATTATAGTAGGGGTAAACAGATATCGAAAGTTTGGGGGACACTGCTGTAGATCACCACTTCATAATATTCAACATTCATCATACTGGCAAGTTGATCGTGTGGACCGAAAGGGTCAAACCCACATCCCACTTAGTTATTTTTAGACTTGTTTCACAGCAGCACGATCCAACTATAAATTCAGTGTGGCATGCCTAAAATACCGCATGAGGCCCTAATGCCAAAGGAAAAGGGCAAATTTAACACAGCTTCACTGGAGTTTACCTAATGAGCTCCTAATGTTCTTATTTCTGGAGGTTTTAGATTTTCACGAATAACATGCCTACTATACTCATATGCTATTTGTTAAAATCGAAACAAATGTTATTTATTAAGAAAAGTTGGAAAAAATACATGTCTCATATTCTAGGCATTTATCTGGATAACCATAAAGGGCTCCATTTAGCATACTCAATAAACCGGCTCTTGTTTGATCACGGAGGTCAAGCAGCATTGGACATGGTTAGTACTTAGTTGGGGAGCTGCTTGGAAAAACGTCCACTCGTGTTAATTTTTTTTCTACTTTTTACGTGAATTTCATTGATTCAACCAGCAAAATTTTGCTGTTTCCCATTGGTAAACTGGGAAACAGTGAATTGTTACTAATTCGTTTTCAGAGAGTACTTAGGTTTGCCCAAACTGGGCCAAACTTGGTAATCCTAATTGGGCTCAAGTTACATTTTATATTTGGCGGGTTCCACATGTGGACCTAGTGTGGAATTAAGGGAAACCCCATACGGCCCAATCAAAATATTTCTAGTCGGGAAAGTGCAAAGCAAGAGAGAAAGTGAGTCAGCGATACCATCTATCGATGTATTAGTCATTACGGTTTTCCTTTCACTACCTGGTGCCGAATTCCGCAAGGTAATTGCCTTTGTTTCGTCGTGCACACAGTCGTGTTCACGCTTGCGGAATCCGGCCCCTGGACTATATGTAAGTACATGATTGTTCACTTGGCAATGACTGGACGGGTTCCTTTTAAAAAAGCACACGCAATTTCATGCAAAACATGGCTTAATTGTAAAATTAATCTATATTAATTTAATAATAAATCGTTCACGTGCCAGCAAAATTTTCGTACGTGCCATCTCTGGCGTGCCATAGGTTCGCCATCACTGCACTGAGAGATACGAAAATTCAATCGAACATTATTTATGGCAAATCAATTAGTGTGTGGTTTTTTTAATAATGATTGCAATAAACCATCAACGACACATTTTAATTAATTTAATTAGATCGGATCAAGCAAGGTATTCATGTATCCAACATAACCTTTAAATAAATGCCAAGTTAATTAATTATATTAAGTTCAATTAAGAACCTCCGCTATTTCCAGGGTAATTATAAATAAAATTACATGAATAAAATGAATTTTACAACTAAAAAATCCACCACCTCTGGAGAAATTACATTGAAACTACCACACCCAACCCAATCGTTCATGTCACCTACACAAAATTTCGATTCGGTTTACTCCAATAATCGTGAAGTCCTTTTGTTATACTTATAGTACCATAATTTCAACTCCATTCAATTCATGTTGACATAAAAAACACACCCGCAATTCAGGAGACTAATAATAATCGCACACTCAATCATAATAGGGTTAAAAGTACACAGGTAAAACAGCTTCAATTGAATAAAAAAAAATGTGTACCTTCAATTTTGTGATAAGAAGTTGTTAAAGTTGCCCTTTTATTTATTTATACATTGAAAAAGTGTGCGACATATTGATGATACGTGTATCGTTTCACCAGTGAAAAAAGAGAACTTTCCCTTCTTTTCTTGTTTTCTTTTTTTTTAAAGAAATACTCGGGCTAAAGTAACGCGGATGTCAACTTTAAAAAATATCATGACACAAGATGGAGTTAACTTCGCCAGATATCAGTTACCTTAACTAAATTTACTACATTCTAGTTAATATAAGAAATAATACTACCATAATGGATGTAAGAAGTTTTGGAGGAGTGGATGTGGATACCTATCACCACTTAGTTAAGGGGCTAACGAAAGGCGATGTTCTGGCATACTATGGTTTGTGAGGAGCCGCAATAAATGCTCCACTCTAGGACCGAGTAGAGGACCCGTGCTAATGTTAAACCCCGCTCGAGGTGCTCCTGATGTTTCATATGTGGTAGGCACCCATCTACGTTTTTCGACACTTAATGCGCCATAACTGGTGCAATATTAGCCCTATGTAAAAAATGATCATAATGAAAATTATAGATAATCGTGTGTTCTATAAGTCTTACGCAGGATTTTTTCATGTAGAATTAACCATTAACGAAATATAGTGCAAAGAAAGTGATATATGCAGTTTTAAGCACTATTTCTCCGTAGCTATTGACTTCACACAAAACAGTTCTGAACAAGAAAGTTAAACCACTTATTTATCTACAAAAAAGATAATATACATTTTTGTCGTAAAATTCATAGTTTTTGAGATATAGAATTAAACGCGTTTTCCTTCACTGTAAGTTTAGCAAGGGGGTGGGGATGACGCCATTTTGAATTTAAGCTTATAAAAATATATAAAATCATTTAGTAAAAAAAATTGCGTGCGGTATTTTTCGCATTACAAAGGCCTTTTTTGACCTATTTATTGAACTAATAAAATTTTCGGAACTTTGTGTGCGCATTGTTTGCGTCGTGTGGACCAAGCAGCTTTTCACGTACATTAGTGGAAAAGTGGATCAACAGCTCCGATTTGAAATTTTTTTGTTTGTTACGTGTTCTTTAGACCCTCAAGAACATTCATCACCACTAACATCTGCCTTGCTATGAAAAATGAAAAAAATAGGATAGTTTTCCCACCCCCAAATCATTCCCAATAGTAAAAGTGATAAAAAAATTTTAAAATTCGAAATTTCACCACGGAAATCGTCTCTCGGGGGTTTTCGGGGTCGCTGATTACGAATCCGAGGTCAAAAATCGAGTGAGGGTGGTTGCACCCCATTAAAACCACCCCTAAGTGACAAAAATGAAGAAATATTAAAAATTCAAAATTTCACCTCGGGAATCGCCTCTCGGGGGTTTTCGAAGTCGCTGATTACCTTTAAAAGCGCTTTTTGAAAAGCAAAGCAGTTAAAGTGCTTACGCTCCGTAAGAAGCTTCATGTTATTTTAACATTGCATGTCCGCAGAGCTCAGCACTTTTCTGCTGATGTTGTGCTTTAATACCGCTGTTGTAGGAAGCAGGAAGAAGCTCCTACTGCTTTATATTTGCTTCGCAGCAAAGCGCTTGTATTTTTTCCTACCTAGTTGTTTGTATACCGTGGTCAGCCAAAAGACAACTTCTGTTACTCATACATATATACACAACATACCCAGCGGGTTACCCGATGCAGTGTCTCCATATGAAAATCTAGAGTTACCGTGTTTCAAGGGTACTAAAAATATGGTGTTTCTAGACAAAATTACGGTGAATCTGCCAAAAGTGTACCGTGTAAATTGTCGTGTAATTTTTCAAAGGAGAAAGGCCTAGTCTTCGGCCGTTTACGTCCGTAAATTTCATCCGATCAAATTTTTTTTTGATTATTCGGCCGAAATGGATACCGAAAAGTTGATAATGGAAATGCGCTTCCATAGAAATATTTATTAATCTTCCTTTTATTTAATTTAGGATAATTTATATGTGTGACCATTTAAAATGAAACAACTAGCATTTAAGATGAAAATTAACCCTTAAAGTTGGGCCGAATTTCAAGTTGAAATTCGTTTGAATACGGCCGTAAAAAATTCGTTTGAATACGGCCGTAAAAAATTCGGCCGAATCTGCTGCAGTGTGAGATCAGCCTACTACGTATTTGTAACGGGGCACCAAGCCCTTCTCAAGTACAGGCCTGGAAGTTGCCCAGCTCACTAACACTAACGAAGCTGCTCGTAGTCCCAGAATCTGTCACTTTTGTTGGAATTTATACGCCGTGATGTAAAGTTCGGAATATTTTTGAATTAGTTTGCCGTAAAAAGTCATAAAATAATATATTTAACCAGTTTTTATTGCAATAGGACTACCAGTGAACAGTGCTTAGTGATTTAATTAAGAAAATTTAAAAAAATTGAGTGATTAAATGTGTTTTAAGTGTGTTAAATGTGAAGGTGGCCAATTTGTTTACATTCGCGGTGGTTTTTTCGTGTTTATTTAGGGGAAAATGTTGAATTTGTGTAGTAATATAATAAAGAGTGCTTTTTAAGTGATTAAAGATTATTATAGAATAGTTATTAAACACATTAAGTGCAAGTACCACCACACAACATGCATAACAAAAACTTTTTCACTTTTCCTTCACATTTTTCTGCACTTATGTTTTTAATAACTATTTAATAATAATCTTTAATCACTTTAAAAACACTTTTTATCCGATTACCACACAAATTGAACATTTTTTCCTTAAATAAACACGAAAAAACCACCGCGAATGTAAACAAAATTGGTCACCTTCACAATTAACACACCTAAAACACACTTAATCACTTAATTTTTTTTTAATTTAATCACTCAGTTCACTAAAGCACTAATCACTGGTAATCCTATTGCAGTAGAAAGTATTAAAATATATAATTTTATCACTTTTTAAGGCAAAAATATCACGAGCTCTTACATCGCGTCGTATAATTTCTTAATGATTTAACCAATACTAACAGATTCTGGGCCTATTACAGACACATAGAAAAACTCTACTTCCAGGCCTGTACTTGAGAAGGTCTTGGTTGCAATCGTACCCAGCGGGAAAACTAGCGAGTGGTTACTCTGGTAACCCAAGAATTCTTTAATGATTTGTGTAACCACCTACATGGTAATCAACAAATTCTACTGGAAATTTAGGAAAATGAAGTTCTTTGCATTGTAAGGACTAGGTAAGCGACTAGGTAATGACTTGTGTAATACTTTCGTTGGAAATGTGATGTGCTTGTATAATTCTTTGTGTTTGACTTGTCAAAGCCTCTCTTCTTGAGTTTATTCCGTCTTCAAAATTCGTTTAGAGTGCCGTTAAATTTTGTAAGATTACTTTATACCAAAAACAATGAGCAATAAAATCAAAAAGATATCTTGCGAGTAATCTCTCACCAAATGTAGCAGAAATGGAATGGTAATTTTTAATGATGAAAAGGGTAGCCAGTAATTTATTCCGCATTCTTTACATGGTAATCTATGTATTCACCTAATACATTTCACCTCTGAAATAAGTCCTCGTCTGTAATGCCTACTGTAAGCACTTACCGCCCTAGGACATCCCTATATAAAAGTAACCTATTATTTCATCACAAAGGTAATGGGTGCAGCTAATTACCACCTCGCTTACCTAGCCATTACATTTCCCGCTGGGTTACCAAGGCTTGTTGGCAGTTTTATTTATGTGTGAGTGGAGATAGACTTTTAGTTATTGGGGGATTCCCCTGGGGTTCCCAGCAACCAACTGATTAAGATTCGGTTTGCTATAAACACAATTGGAACCACGACCGCGTCGACGGCGACGGTCACAGCGATATCCCGGCTGAAATTCATTGTGTGAACATAATTGGAGCAACAGCAACCTAATTGTTTTTACTTAATTCAATTAGTTTTTCATCGAAACTCTCCATTTTTAATTCTATTAAAATTATATCACAATGGCTTTATTTAATCAAACCTCAAAATAAAAAATACATTAGCTTTGACAAGCGATAACTACAAAATAGAAATTAGATTAATTGAGTCGTCGTGGTCGGCGACGTGGCCGTAGACGCTGTCGAATTTATGTGCACCCTCGTATACAGACGTATATTCTATTGGTTTTTGACAGTTCCTGCTAAAGTAGTTTCGTCGGTCGCCCCAATTATGTTTACAGCATTTTACGCATGATGAAATATTTACAACAACGTAATTTATAATGGTAATACGGTGATATATGACACGGTAACAGATTATTACCTTGATGGTAGATAAAGACCAGATTACGGTGCATCTACGGTAATTACCGTGTACATGGAGACACTGACCCGATGTAAAGTCAACACCTTAGAGGAGGTCAAGGTAGAATTCGGTAGCACGGCTGTCTATATTAATAGTGTTAACAGTTGACGTTTCTCAGGACTTATCTCTTTGCTGTACTGGCACCACCAAAGGTTCCTGAGGCCGTTACTACCATTGGACGTCCATTTAATTATCAGCAACTATAAATAGTATCAGCGCTGTTCCCCAAGCACAATCGTCGATTAGCTGACTGAATTCAACCATTTTTTCTCTCGAAATTGTCATTATAAATTACCACAAATTAATTTTAATTTTTTCGACCACTAAACCCTACCGTATTTACCCAGAGCCATAATTAATTATAATTATACGCAAAATGAGTTGCGTAGCCGTTGCGGGTATGTAAATTATGCACCACGAGGGTAGAGCAAATATAATTTTAGTCCAAGGTTGTTTTGCTAGAGGAATCTTTTTTTTTGTGCTTATATGAATGGAAGTTTATTTATCATATGTGGAAATTTTTTAATAATTTGCTTGCTCGTGATATTTTAATGTAAGCAAATCTCTGTTTCATATTCTTATTAAATATGAATTAATCGCAGTGCATATAGAATGATTGTGCTTAGAAGGTTTGTAATTTGTTTTACCAATTCTGCTCGTGCAGAAAAGATACTGGAGGAATACTACTTAACTTTAAACTCTATAGAAGATTTTTTTAAATTTTACATACATGTATGACCCAACTAACACATGACTGTTTCACAAGTGACAAGTCGATAGCTTTGGCAGCAACAGTCTACATAGGATAGAACTGCCGAGGCAACTATACCTTTTTGCAAGTTGTATTGTACCACCCGCTTTTTTAACTCCGCCTCTCGTAAGCAGATCTCTAATCCTTAGTAACCTGCAAGAAAAGAAGGTACTTGCCCAGCCGTCAATGCTCAGGGCGTCAACTCTTTTCCTCGTCACATACCAAGAGGTCGGTCAGCTAGTTTTGGGCTGCCAGCCAGCGAGTAGCCTGTTTTGGTTTCCAAATATCGCACACAGAAGCTGATCCTTCTAAGTTTTGGAAAGTCTATCTCCTTAATTACTTCGAGGCAAGAGCCCTACTTACCTCACAGCAGCTTTTGGCTGACAATACATTTTCTTATTTATTTTAGTAATGTACCATTCAAAACAAGTTTTTTTATAACTGTTGCAAACGTTAATGTTTAAAATTATGTACATTACTCAAAAGTCCCACGACATCCCACTCTCGAACAAGTTTTACCGCATTCTTGAGATCTTTCTCTATAATTTGGAAGTTTCAAAAGTTGCTCCAGTTTGCCCCGATTTGTTTAATGTTAATTTAAATTCATAAAATTCTGGCCACTTTATAAGAACTTTGTCCGCCATATTGGATTCGCCATTTTGTTTTCAAAATTTTGAGTAGCAATTCGTAATCAGCAGACTCGAAATACTCTTCATACGAAATTTCATAAAAATCTGACCACTTTATAAAAACTTTGTCCGCCATATTGGATCCGCAATTTTGTTTTTTTATTTTGCGTGAAGATTTGTAATCAGCGACCTCAAAATGCTATTTGTACGTAATTTCATATAATTTGAATAAAATCTACATATTTTGGCCACATTTTCGGCATTTGGAAACACTGTGCGATGGGAGGAGAAAGGCATAGAATTGTTAAAAGAGGAGAAGACAAAAAAGAAGGAATGTTATCTATGTGGTATAAGGGGAAAGGCAAAGAATAATAGGCCGGGGTGGACTCGAATCCCGGATCTTTGGGATGTAGCCAGGCGCCTTAATCCCTAGGCTACCGTGGTCGACAAATTGTTGTGTACATCTGTCATAGCGCAATCACAGTCAATTTGCCCCGTTAGAAGGATCCTTCTCGATAATTCTTTTTCCCCTTCTGAAAACCGTGCCTAGCCCAGGATTGTTCCCTGGAGGACATGGAAGCTGGTGCTGCCATTTATTGTGTAGGTCCACATATCTTAGGCATGGAGTCAGCAGGCCGAGTTTGTTCTTTGAAGCGATTTGAGTTCTTTACTACCGCTTTGATTTAGCCCTTTGGGAAGGATTGACAGACGGGAACTCCGTTGTGCGTTCGTCTTTCTGCCAGCCCTAACCGCCTCTTTTCTTGGGAAATTTCAAGTTCAAGTTCAGTTTAAAAAGAATTTTTTTTACCACTATCTGCCTTTGCCATATTGTGGATTCAGAGGCAATAATATCTGTGCTGGACCAATTATTTCCGCCTGGGATGTCCCTGTAGCTACGAAGGTGCAAGAATGCAGTAAACTAACTAATAAGTTTATTTTAAAGATGAAGTCCAATCTGAAGGCATATCGTCAGAGCCACATTTTAAATTACCTATAATGAAACTAATTCAATGCTTCCAAAACGAAGTACAGTCTTATTTCCAATAAAACCTGCAATAGCTACCAATGCGTGTCAGTGGGCAGAGTAGAACTAGCGGCTGACCTAACCCTTAACATCCTAGGCATAAATTACATGCCATGGAATGACCACAAATATAGTAGTACTACTACATTTACTACATTCGTCCACTCGTTGAATACATTTTTTTTATTTATGGCTAGTCTTCGAAAACTCCCCAAAAGTGGCTAAATAAAGTATACTCAAAGTAATCGATGTCGACACCATTTTCTCCACCTTGGAGACAGCGTAGGAGTGTCAGTCGCTACTATCATAAAACGATTGTTCCATCGAATTAAATGCTCTCAGCTTCAAAGGCATTCACCTACAACAGCAGACTAGTACACAGGCGCGGATTTAAGGGGGGGGGGGGGGGGTCACGGGGGTTATGGCCCCACCAAAAACACTCGCTGTTTAAAAAACAAAATTGACCTAACTAAAAAAACAAAAAATAACCAAATGACCAAAACCGCCCGAACTTTTTTGCAAATTACAAAAACGACCCATTTTTTAAATCTGATAGTGTAAGCTCAGGTGTCACCCTTTTGGCCTTATAAGGGTTGGCGAGTTTAAAAAATGACAGCGCCGTTTATCGTTCTCATTTTTCGTACCATAATTGACAGTTTTCGACAAAACCTTATCATTGTAGTCGCTTGATAGTTTTTAGACATTTCTGATCATTAAAAAATTTATAAAATTACATTATTTATTCAATCTATTTAAAAAATATTTATTCAATCTAGTCCCTTGACAGTCGTGAAAAACGCAGCTTTGTCTCTTCAAACGCCAACTGTGATACGCCTGAAGGCGTTTTTCCCGACAAATGTCAGTTTTTTCGAAAATTATGATTCCGTCTAACAGTCGCCGCGCCATTTCTCACTTCAAGCGCCAAGCATGATCAGGCCCTTTGTACTACTAGTCCGTCATGTCATGTCACACACGTCATAGTGCAATGTCTAATAGAGTAAGCTTAGCTCGAAGGATAGAGAGGGATAGGATAGATTAAAGGGAGTCGAGTGCAGTGTCTCCATATGTAAATCGAGCGTTACCGTGTTGCAAGGGCAAAAATACGGTGTTTCTAGACCCGGTGAATCTGCTAAAAATTATTGTTGTGTACTTTTTGTGTACAGTGTAATTTTTCGTCAATTTTCTTCAAAAATTCCACTTTTTTTTGATAAAACTAAATTTTTTTTGTCAATACAAAGAAAAAGAGTTTTATCAAAAAAACGTAGAAGTTTTGAAGAAAATTGACGAAAAAATACAAAAATTCATGATTTTCGATTCGATTTTTTCCACTTTTTTCAAGTTTAAACATTTTTTCTTGTTCACCATCATAAAGCGCTTAAAAAACCTACACTTAAATTAAAAAGGAATCTCATACCATGCAATACACAAAAGTTATTGACTAATCAATTTTCAGATTTGAGGTTAATTTTTGAGACTTGTGGTGGATATTTTGACTTAAAATTTTTACGAGTTACATTTTAAAGTAAAATTTCATCAATTTTTACTTAAAACATCCAAAGTTGTAACCAAAACACCAAAATTTAGCAGTTTCTTCAGTTTTCAATTTTCTTTGAGGTTATGTGTGCAGATTAAAATTTCATTTTGTAACCGCTGATAGGTAATGTCATAATGAAGAGCCTCAATTTTTTTCGCTTTCCTTGGACCTACACATACCGATAAATTCTCATCTATATTTAGAAAGAACGACCAAAATGGTCGATTTTTTACAAAACGGCCCATAATTTATGTAGCGGTTGCAACAGAAAAAGTCCATTTCGTATAGTATTCGATGTAACTAACATATTGAAAAAAAATTTGAGACTGGAAACAATTCCTTTTTCACTAAAATTTGATGCTTATCTCACTCCACTATTAGTAAAATGCGTAAAAAAAATTTTCGTCACAAAATTCGGTTAGTTTTGTTCGTTTTGTTAATTTTGTTTTTGTTTTTTAGGAGTAGAAGTTTTTTCCGCCACTTGATTCCCCCCCCCAAAACAAAATTCTAGATCCGCGCCTGGTAGTACATTGGGCTCATTCCTCTGCCAGATCTTAAAAAAACAACTCGACTGTCGAACAATCTTTCGCGGACTGTATTTGCGAAATTCTATATCATCAAAGAGCTCGAACGCAAGGTTCAACCTGCCGGCTCCGCATCCTCCTCCTGCTCCTTAAGCTTACTACTAGACATTTCATGACGTGGACG
Organism: Thereva nobilitata; assembly: GCA_963855945.1. Lineage (NCBI taxonomy): Eukaryota > Metazoa > Arthropoda > Insecta > Diptera > Therevidae > Thereva > Thereva nobilitata. Next base: position 22,414,049 of record OY979694.1, read on the forward strand.
TGACCAACGACATAGCAAAGGGTTTAGATTTACCACATAAAAAAATAATGTCAGGAGAAGAGGACCAACAATTATATTACTAAAAAAACGATCGAAGATATTTGTTGACCACGCATGGGAATTTACTAAACCATTACTAAGAATATTCAAAATATTACACCTTAGAGAGATGCTTTAATTTATCATGTTGAGAATCAGGTTTTAATCCTATGATACCCCTAGAATGACCACATGAACATGAACAATCTCTATTTGACTTCATCACACACTGCTTTAAATAGAAGCCTCTATTCAGGAAAATTCTATTGAAACCACATTCAGTATGCTTCATCCTTATTACAGTACTAACTAAGGTAACAAACTGCTGCCACCTGAGAATGGTAAAATTATGTAGATAGTGTAAAGTACACGTATAACAGGTTGAAGTGTTTCTTAGCAAATCTATGGATACAGGCCACACAAAATCTGATCCAATATTGCCAGGAGCAAACGGCAAGATGGAGCTTAATCTCCGTGACCTATTAACCGCTGTAGCCTAGGTAGAAGACGGCAGTGATTGATTCTGGGGAGGCGTGCCGTGTTTCCTTAATTACGGAGCATTGTTTGAAATGGGCTCATTTACACGCATATTGTGTACCAAGCTAATATGCCATGGACGGATTTATTCTATTTAGAGCCAGATTAATTCCATACCTTGTGAGCGTTATTGTTGTTTTCGGTAATTAGTGAGCATACGGCAGCTTGGGCTAGCATGTAATTTTAATATACTAAAAAGCAATGACAGAGAGATGTCGACCAATGGCCGTGAATACGGAAGAGAGTAAGTTGTTTGTTGCCCAAGGGCAAATTAGTAAGTTCTGTTGTTACTTAGGGGGTTTTATTATTTGGCAAACAGTGCCCATCTTATGAAGGAAGGACCTAACTAAACATAGTGTACATACGAGTAAAAAGAGATTGTATAAAAGCTATGATTAAGGCTCTGGAAGGTGTAGATGCTAGTAATTATAGCACGAGTACTGTGTAACTCAAGCTAATTATTACTGGGAAAAAGCAACATATATTTGAAAATGGAAATGAAAATGAATAGAATGAATTTGCTGGAAAGTTGTTATTTTAAATATAACGTATGTGCAATGGAACGGAATGGTGAACTTGTAATTTGTTCAAAGAATGACATTAATTAGTTAAATAAATCATTGCGTACATTGAAATTTTATTTTCTATGGATGATAAAAATAAGTTATAATTAATTAACTAATGTAATAATTGCGACACTAGTGTTGAAGGAGGAGGCGACGCACTTTGCGCCTGAAGTTTTGGATATTATAAGACGTTGAAAATACTGACTGCAGAAGATTATTTCACCGTTTAGTAGTAGTCATTAATAGACTATGTAGTGCTCGGAAAGGAGTGCTGTATGCTGCGGAAGTGTGCTGAGCGGGCTAGTCTCTTATTGCAGGGCAAACATTGCCTTCGAATCAAGCTTACTTAGTCTAAGTAAAACTACTCAGTTACCAATATATTTTTCATTCCACGTAACGCAGATGATTTTGTCATGATGATAACCGTAGAGGGGAAAAAGAAGCGTAGAATGACCAATAAGTAGGAAGATGGAGGAAGTTCTAGAAGATTGAGGAAAATTTCGTATAACAAACTTGAGAGAGCTAGAAAGACATAGAAACGACTCAAGAGGCCCGAGTCCTGAGACTGTAGGGCCATCTAAGAAGAAAAAGATAACCGGTGAGGTGGGAAGTACCACATCAACGCGCAGCGATTTAGCCTCCACATGGTGCTTCAGCTTTGCACTTAGTATCAATCCCGATAAAACCAAAACGGATCTCGTACAATTTACTAGGAAACGAACACTGACGGTATTGACAGAACTAGTGCTCACCATATTAAAGTCTTGTGGTTTTCACAACAAGCTGAACAATTGGGGGTTACATTAGATGGAAACCTACACTGTAAAAAATTTCTGTGGTAATTTTACAAAAAAAATACTGGAAGTTTTATTCACAAGCAGTTTTGTAAATTTGCAATATATATATATTATTAGGAATATTCCAATTCTACATTACGTATTTTTACCAACTGTGTAGTAAATATACATTATTTGTGGGCTGTAAAAATACAATCATTATTGGAGCTTTCACTTCATAGTTTTGTAAATTTCCAAAACTTTTGTGAATGCCCTCTCCCTATACATAAAAATAGCATTTTGTTCACCATGCAAGGACAGATTCGCCATGAAAGGTTCAAGCTGCAAGCGTCAAGCTGCAAGCTTCAAGCTACAAGCTCCATATGAGTTTTGCTTTAATGGAGCACTGCATCTTGAAGCTGCGAATGTAAATCATTTTACAACCCCTTTTATCCTAATTTTTGAAGCTTGAAGCTTGCAGCTTGAAGCTTTAATTGTACATCGGCCCTAAGCATCAAAAATTATCAAAAATTTCTTGGCTGTTACAAGAACTGCCCAGACCCTGACCAAAGTCAAAGGTCTGACCTTAACTTAAGAACAATCGGGTATATATGCTTAGTATTCCATTGTTACTTGTGAATTATATCTATGAGAGGGAAAATTTAAACCTTACATTCCAATGAACAATTTGTAATTTTACTGAAAATATAAGTTCAAAAATTACGCCTCTTACTGTAAAATTACAGTACAAAGTTCAGTATATAACATTGATAAATAATACTAAGAAACATTGTAATTTTCCTACATAAACGATTTAGAAAAATACACAAGATTGTGTAAAATATAGATCACATTCATGTAATCAACATTTACGTCATGCAGTATTGGAGATTCTCAATTTCCTTATGTGAAATTACAAAATATATAGTAAAATTACAATAATTGTGTAGTAAATTAGTATTTCATATCGCGATTTGTAATTTTACTGTACATTTGCACTGTGAATTTACATATTTTTTTTACAGTGTACGAACTCTCAGATGGCAATAGCTTTTTTAGCAAATTAAGCAAGATTCAAAGATGCTCTTCCATCACTATATCGCAACTTAGTGAATGCAATGCTGGAGACTTTGTCCAGTTTGCAATTGATCTTTAAGCAGAAAAATCCGCTATAAGCTCTGCGCTTAGGGTCTGATTATGTTGGAGCTGCGATAAACGAGTAGAGAGCTGCGGCAAAAGCTGTGACAAAAGATGAGAGCAGTGCTGTGCAGATTAGGTGTTCACGTTGGAGCTGAGAATAACGCAGTTTTAACCAGTATCTGACAAAAGCGCAAACAGAACCTTAAAGATATGAGTGATTCCAAAGCAGAAATCTTACTTTTTTCAAGTGCTACAAATTATCATTTACTTGAAATGGGAGAGCGCGAATACAGTGAACATTCTATCAATAAAGAAATTAATATATTCGGTGAATACCATCACCTTTATAGAGATTTAAGGCAGCATCCTACAAAATTTGCACAATATGAGAATAGCAACCATCGATTGGCCGCGTCGCCACACTGGTTGCGCCGCCATGGTGTCCCGGTGAAATACGGCTCTTAGATCTTCAGCTCTGTTTTTTAAATTGATGAATGGCTAACTCCGAATTCGTGAATTCTACTATTACATCACCATATGTTATGTTAGGTGACGAAGCTATCTACTTCTACCAAATTTGTTAACACCTTACAAAAGAAACAATTTAGATGCTGACAAAGCATTCTTCTATTCTCGATTATCTAGAACACGAAGAACGGTAGAGTGGGCTTTTGGTATTATGTATTCTAAATGGAGGATCTTGGGCACGGCAATTCAAACAACAATAGATGCAGCTGATCATAGTGTGCAGTGTATGCTTATTGCATAGTATTATAATCGACAGAGAAGGTATGGAGCATAACCTAAACTAAATAACAACCTTCCTACTCAGAGCCATACCAAATCATGTTTCTAGTGGGAGAACAAATGATTCAGTAAATAATATTTGAAACCTATTCAAAATATATCTTTGGAAAAATCCATTATAAAATTTGTACATGATTTTGTCTACAAAAAATAAAATGGAAATTAAAAAAAAAATAGTTTATTTCATCATAATAATAATAAAAAAAATATAAAACATTCAACATCCATTTTGAATCTGGATACTAACGATACTAGCGGAGAAAATGAACCCAAGCTTTATCGCAGCTCTTGTCGTTGGTCGCGACCAAAGCGTGAGTCACCGCGTTGCTCCAATATAAACAACTCTATTGAAAACCTTTTTGGTATTATCTTCGCTTCGCTAGTATCGCCGCTCTACTCGTTTATCGCAGCTCCAACATAATCAGACCCTTATAAGGGATGGCAGGCCAGAATGGACTTATAATAACGACTATCCAAGCTATTCTAAGTGAAATCGCGGTGGATTAGTGTGGTTCACGGACGGCTGCAGGATAGAAGCAGAAGTGGGTGCCAAGATCTGGGGTGAAATCCCCAATTTAAGAAGGACGGTCAGCTTGTCTGCTGTCTTCCAAACCCAAGTGTATGAAAATTCTGGAATGTTCTATGATAACTTAAAAAGCGCATACCCTAACAATTAGCTTCTCCGATAGCCAGGGAGTTATCAGATGGGTAAACCCAGCGTAAGAACAAATTGAGAAAATTTAGGGAAATTTATTAACTGGGTATTCACAAACTTTTCACACTTGTTTAGGTACAGGGTCAGCTGGAGGTCCGCATCTAGCTTTGTCGACCGCATCAATTACCACCTAATAATAGGAAAGGCAGAATAGAAAACGTGAAAAGGTTGACCTTGAATAGGATGGAGCCAGTAGCGTAGCGTAGTAGGGGCGGCAAAATTTCACAATAAATAATAATAATATCTCGTAAATTCGTAAATATTATTTTTGTCGCACCTACGATTCGGACCGATCGAAATGAGCACGGAATTTTTTATTACTTATGCTGTGACGAAATCGGGAAATCCCCTTTCTTTAATTGAATGTATAATAATGACATCTTGCTCATTGTAGCGACTGGCAACACCGTCTGTACTGACTTGCAGGGATTCCCCGCATTTTATTTTGTGTTTGGCTTGCTTATGACTAATATTCAACGAGAATGATTTCTATCATATAAAGAATAGTGTTCAATATTGTACGAGGGTCGTTCAAAATTAAGTCCCACTATTTTTTTAAATCCGTGTCGTTGGCGGGAAAAGTTTGGGTCTGTAAAATTTTTATGCGCATGCGTCGATCGATCCGACAGTCAGGCTTCAGCCACTATGGAGACTCCACTCGCTCCTACCGCCAAGACACAAAATAAAGCGAAAGTTGTGGAATCCGGAAAATGGCAAACATTCTTTTGAGATTCCAAAGGGGTGTTGTTGATCAATTACCTGTCCCGTGAGACCACGATCACAGCTGCTTTGTGGGGTGTTGGGAGAACAAATAAAAGGAGAGGAAATTAACAAGAAACCGTTCTATCGCTCTGCTGAATCCAGAAAAAAATTTCATAAAAAAGGGCTTGACCGAATGTTATGAAATTTTTTTCAGAGCATGTTTTCGTTAATATCGGCACCTCAACGAAGTCGGTATCATATTTGGTACTCGCGATATTGGGCGGTACAAAAATCGCGAACTTCGTTAAAAAAACGGCTCGACCGATTTTTATGAAGTTATTTTCTGATTATAACTTCGGTAATACGCGTCGATCGGCGTATTTTGGTTCGCGCGATATCGTGCTAGTACAAAAATCACTTACGTCGTCTAAACAAAGAAACCGCTGGACCGAATGTTATGAATATCTTTTCAGATTATAACTTCGGTAAGATGCTACGACCGGCCCCTAAACGAAGCCGGTATCATTGTTGGTTTGCCCGAAATCGTGCAGGTACAAAAATCACTTACGTCGTTTAAACAAAAAACATCTCGACCGAATTTTATGAAAATCGTTTCAGATCATATATATTTCAGTTAATACGCTTCGATCGGTACTTCCAACGAGCAGGAAAAAATTACCACATACGTACGCACACACACACATACTTCTTCTCAAATTTTTGAAATTACGATTTTGATTTTCGAACCGATTACAATAACTTCCCTATAAACTGGGAAATTAATAAGAGGGCGGCAACATTTTCTTCCACCCCGGGCGGCTGACACCCACGCTACGCCACTGGATGGAGCTGGCCTTCATGCTCCCTGTCACTGTCCCGCAATACCCAAGAGCATGACACGCTGCTATTGGGACGGAGCTTGAACGAAATATCCTGAGCGGTATATCTCTAGGCAGACTGCTGAGTTTTCTAAGCAGTCTGGCCAACAAATTTGTGGTGCAGATTCTGTCACAAGTACGTAGGCAGGTTAGCAGGACCTATAATGTCATACAGTTACGGAGGGTCAGGAGGACAGCAACAATAGGAGTAAGGGAGGCTTCCAACTGCTCCCCCGAACTTCACAGCAAAAACCTGGTCTTATGTAATGCCCTTGTACTGAAGGATTCCGGCGACTACACCTCAAAACACGTTGATCATATAGGTTATAGCAGCAAGGACTTCGATGTCAAAATAAACTTAAGAAGAGAGACCTCTACGGGACGGACATAAAGAAGCATGGTTGCGGCAACGAACACTCGTAGATTAGAGAATCTCCACCTAGAGTAAAAATATTTCTTAAGCTGAAGGCATTGGCCAAGGAACAAGCGGTCGAGAGATCGATAACGAGTTCCAGACCAGTAGGTACGACCGAGTAAATTTGGGAGAACGCAAAATTCGCGAAGAGTTTCAGAGACTTCCTGCCTGGCAATGTTTTTTGACATATGGATTACTGGAATAGGCTTGACGATCGAAATCATTGTAGCTGCGTAAACCAAACATTCAAGAGCTGACGGTGTGAGGTTGTCAGGAGGACAAAAGACCTTTAGAAAAGAATCAATTTGGAAGTGAAATTCGTCTTACTGTCGAAGATGTGAGGAAGATGGTGTTGCGAGTTCCTGGTACATACACCGTCAAGCAAGAACATCATCCTGGCCAGATTAAGCCGCCAGAATGCTTTTATGTCGGACGGCTGATTCAGATATGGCTGTATTTGATTTCACTTGGGTTAAATTAATGCAACACTATCTTCTTTAATCTATATGCATGGAAGTTTGTCGCCTGCGAATTGAACCAGTTAACGACATCGATTAAGTTTCTCGTGATATTCAAACTGTTGTCGATCAGACCACTACTTCAAGAGCAAAAAGAGGAAGTAGTCGCTAGGTGCAAGGTCGGGATTGTAGAGTGGCTGATCAAAAAATTCGCAACAAAAATCTTGAATTCCTCAACCCGTTGTCGAGAGGAAGACCATTCGACGAAAGTTTTCCAAGGCCGTCGGTTTAGAATCGGACGTCTTAGTTTATTGAGCTTTATCTCTTTAGTGTTATCTCTTGTTCCATGAAATAAAAAAAAATATGCCCTTTTTATCGCAGAAAACTGTAGTGGTCATTTTCTGACTAGGGTAAGGAAATCACTTCACTTTTTTTCGGTTTTGATGAAGTTGAATGGCTCCATTCCCACATTTAACGATCTCTCTTTACAGTCAGTCGGTAACATAAATGCCCTCACATACGAGTCGGCCTTACCCCCAAGGTGGGCCAATAGATGTTTCACATCAAAATTTTAAAGTTAACAGTGACGTTTTTTCTACGTTTATAATCACTTTTCTTTGTAATATGAATATTTCTGACTAGACAAAACAACTACTAAATCAAAACAATAGCTTCAGAAGCTCAGACCATGATGATAAATTGCCGTACTTCCTGATCAAATGAGATGTTTACTTTGAAATCGCCTTTTGCTCATATTTGACCTTTATGCTTTATAAACCGATTATTTATTTGTGATTTTCAGTAATGTTAAATTTCTTTCTGTTAATTATTTTTACATAATTCCGTGGGTCAAAGTGTAACCAACCTTTTAAGGCGGAATATCCCTTGTGTAGGATATTAGAGAAGTAAAATCACTTGACGCTGTTAATATATTCTGAAATGAAATGTGAATCAAACAATGATAATTGGGAATATACGAAAAAGACGATCAATACATAGAGCTAGACTTTACTTGCAGCTACATTTATACAGTATTTGGAAAAAACCCAAAAAAAAACGAAACGAAAATTGTACACAAACCATTAAATTTTTTTTAAATCCTGATTAAATAGCATTTTCAAGAAGTTATCAAAAGAACCCTTTTATCACCATTCTGAGGACGAGAATCCGTGCAATTCCTTTTGTTAGGATTCTAAAAGTGTCCTCGAACTATAAACAAGTCAAAGTATTTCCTGAATGTTACTACTTTTCTTGTAAAAATATTTTGTTTAGATGTTTACCAAAAAGAAAACGAAGAGCGAATTTCCTATAAGTTGAAAAATCAATTTTGATTAATAAGAAAAGGAAAGTGTCGCAACCGGGATTATCACCCGAATAAATTTTCCTTAAAAGCTAACCCTTGTCACACGAAGGACATAATCAACTTCGCTTACTACTTCCTTTGTGAAAAAGGTTAATCTAATAGAAGGCACTAATGGATTTTTTACAAGAAATTAAATCCTTTCCACTCCTCCTCCTCCAAGGAACAGCTACTGAGTAGCAATATTTTATAGCGTTATGAGAGAGCATCCTTTCTTGCGTTAACCATTTATATATATAAGGTACAAACCTGCTTCCCTTCTTTGGAAACTTCTGCGCATTTCGACATTTATCTAATCACGGCTTTTTACGTTGTTTTCCTGATAATTTAATTTCGTAATAACCAAAAGGTGATGACTTGGGATGGAACTAGAAGTATTTTGTTGTACTCTAGAAGTTTGGGACTTCCTTAATCCTTGTTCCTTGGTACTTAGTTAACGAGGGTGGGTGAAATTATGTTACAATGTTATTTGGCTTAAGAAATTAGAAATGGACAGAGTTTAGGTAAATAAAACTTCGTAGTTTATGATAACGGTATGATTGGGGAAATCACAAAGTTAAGGGTAGATTTTTTCTTCTAATGACGGTTTTTCGTTACGTACCAATATATCGATGGTAGCGCTAGGTAAACGGGCTACATTGAGCGGCCACAACTAGGTTCGAAAAAACTCCCCATAATAAAATTATTCCGCCAGTTTATTACTACAATGCTTAGAAAAGTATCGGCGGGCAAATATATATATATATATATATATATATATATATATATATATATATATATATATATATATATATATATATATATATATATATATGTATATATATGCATCAATGTTCCCTCTAATTTTTTCACTTACTGCGCGGTACAAAATTTATGCGAGCAAAAATATTCAAAACGTATGTAAAAGAGTGCAAGTGGGGGAAGGTCCAGTATCTCTGTTTGAAGTGATTTTTTTAATAATACCCTTGAAAATTACATTTTAAAGAATTTTAATAACACACAAACAAAAAAGGATTTTTATTTTACTGTTCATATCTTTGTTTATATTCTTTCTTTATTAGGGCAAGATCTACTATGATTGAACGACAAACTAAGAGAAGTATAAAAACAAGAAAAGTATAAAAACAGGGACTAGTCATATGTTACGCTCGGTGACTTTATCAACTACGTGACTACAACAGCTTTCCCCGAGAGACCACTAGATTCGACTTTTAAAACCACCAGAAAACCACTAAAATATTTTCCTACTCACCAAAAGTAACCAGATACTCCACTAAATGTAAAGTTCTTCAAACTTGCCTTGCCTTTAAACTTATACAACATCCAAGAATTCAAACGCCAAGTTTACCGCCACCTCGTCGTGTAACCCTAGACTTCCTTTAACTTATCCAATTTTTTTTCTATTCCTTGAACTATCATGCGTCTCTAAACTGCTGAGCTTCAGACGAAAGTTGGTTGGCATTTTTGATTTCATTCCACTTCAGAAGATGGGTTTGACACCATTGTTCATCAACTTTGGCAATAAACTATCGATTTTTATTTAAGTGAATCATTAGGTCAGTAGCAATTGATGTCTTTTTATGGTTTAGTTTAGTGCATGGCCAACACTAATTTTTAATACTTGTATAGTTTCCTCTTACCACAAAAAAACCCACTACCCACTAGATACGACTTATTCCCACTAAAGGCAAGTCTAAGCCACCAGTTCTAGTGATAAAACCACTAAGATTGTGACGCTGGACTGCAGGCTGCATACAAAACTTATACAATAACGAACTACCCTCTCTTAATATAAAGCAAACCAAGCAAATTTTACTTTTTTTTGTGAAAATTGGATTTTTGTCATTTTTAGATGCAAATCTTTTATAAAATGAAATAAAAAAAAATGGTGAACAAGTCCATTGTGCGCAGAATTCAAAAACGGCTGCGCAACTCTCGAAAACTTAGTGCGCGGCCGCGCATCTGCGCAGCTTAGAGGGAACATTGTATGCAATATGCATAGATATTTACACAGGTATTTGTCCACTGTTTCCATTTCGATCGTCTCTCTTCAGCTACGCTGATTTAGATTTAGAGATACTAAGCTTGGCTGAACATTAAGGGCCGTGGTACAATTGAGGCTTTGGCTTCGACTTCAACTCCGACTGCAAAGAAAGTCCCCGGAGACTTCGACTTTAAAATTAAATTGTAGCTTTGACTGCAATCAGCTGTTTCCTTTCAAAGCAGAATCAAAGTAGAAAAATCAAAATTTTAAAATGTCTGAAAAGGAATTGGAATTTTTTTTAATGTTGTTCGCAGTCTATAAAAAATACTCGGAATTCAAAACCGTTCCTTTCGCTTTAAAAAATTTGTTTTCAGTTTTTTCAGATAAAGTGAAGTTGGCTGCAGGCGGACGAAACTTTGAATTTTCTTAAAGCCGGACTGCAGTCGAAATACAGTCGCAGACAAAGTTCAGTCGAAGCTTTTATTTAATCTGCTTTAATGACATTACATGTAATCAAAGCCCGAAGTTAAGTCAAAGTAAAGTCAAAGCCCCAATTGTAAAGGTGAAACCCCAATGTAGGCTTGGCTTGCTTGAACTTGGTGAGCTTTTCAGGTACCACGTGCCGAAGCAAAACAAGCCCAACAAGCCAAAGCAAAACAAACCCAAATACACGTTTTGCTTTAGTTACTTTACAGTTTGCTTTTCATGAGCACAGGAAATAGAAATAGTATACGAAAGAGGTAAGAGGTATGAATTTTGCTGAATTTTTCCTTTGGAATGGACATTATTGTTTCATAAAAAGAACAAAGGATCGAATGTAAATATCTATTGTTGTGTAGAGTGATAAAGAAGCACAAATGGTTTATGGCATTAACTCTTCAAACATTTACGAGAAATTTCTTAAAATGGGATATAGAAATAGTTGTCTCAGATTAATTTTGAACTCTTAAATATTTATAGTTAATGTTATTCCCAAAAAAATAATTTCTTTATTAAATAAATTTTCTCAAACCTTTACATACATTTATTTCTCTAAGCAAAATAAATATTAATCGAACGGGAAAGCATACAAAGCATCAAAAAATTGAGCATTGGTCATTTCGAGCTTTGCTTTGCTTTGCTTTGGCTTTGCTTTGACTTTGCCGCTTTGTCATTTGGTTTTGTCCCATAACAAAGCACTGGTTTATTTGATATAGGGGTGTTACGAATGTGATATTTTTCACATTCGCGAATGCGAATGCGAACGCGAATGTTCGGAATGCGAATGTGCGAATGCGAATACGAATGTTTAGAAATAGCATTAAAAATATTTAATTAAATTAAGGCCTCATTTTTTTATTACAAACAATAGGATATGAAAAAATATTAGAACAATAGACCAGTGTTATATACGGTACGGTATGGTTTTTTCTTCTCGTATTTAATAGTCAAAGTTCAAGAGAGGAATATTATATTTCCATGAGGCAATTTTTAAAAGCCCCCATTCCTATACAAGCCGCCGGCAAGCCATGGCCTGAAGGATTCTCGCCTTGAGGCCAAGTATAACCACAGACTCACTCACCCATACCGTTAAGTGGATGGGGCCTGCAGTCCACGAAAACTGACAAAACTCTGAAGATCTGAGCTTCTATTCAGCTAAAATTTTCGTGAGACCATGAATATGTTTACACTTGAATTAACAACCTAGTCTGTGTGTATGTAGGGAATCATGACGTCACCTGGAGTCCACGGCCTGTCAGACGTATGCCTCAAGTCCTCATCCTTCAGCCAGACTTAGTAATGTATGGCCTTCATCGGGCGGTACCTGCTGACCTAGCTTAAAAGGCTACGGCCTGCCGGCGGCCTGTTGTGAATGGGGTCCTTAAGGTGCTCTTATATAAGGCCGGCTGCACTGTACAATTGCTCATTCGGAACCCTGGCCGGTGGAGCGCTCAGATATTTGCGAGCCAGATCTGTAAATTTGTCGTATTTTAATTTTGTTTTCCACGAGGCACGACACGACCTACACACATTCGCATTCGCAAAACATTCGCATTACCTGATGCGAACGCGAATGTCGATGCGAATGTTTAAAATGATGCGAATAATTCGCATAAGCGAATGCGAATGCGAACATTCGTAACATCCCTAATTTGATATGCCAAAGCAAAGCAAAGCACTAAAGCAAGCCAAGCCTACATTGGGGTTTCACCTTAACATCGGCCTAAAGGTTCCACGAATTATTTTTGTAACGCAATTTGTTCTTAACGTTCCAATGATTTAACTGATTAGTTCCTTGTACATATTTGATATTATATTTACCTTTTTTTATTGAAGCTTTGTAAATTTTAACATGAATACGTAGCCCGGTAAAAGAACTCGTAAAATTCGGAGAAAATAAAAAATTTAAAATTTGCCTCACCTGTAATTAAGTTTTTAGTAGGAAACGTTTCAATAAAATGAAATGAAAGTTTCGTCTTTATTGGACACAAATTCTGAGAAAAGAATTTTAAATTGATGAAAAATATAGGAATATAATAATTGTATTTTATGTGATTTTTATATATACATAGTTTAATTGGTGAGAACTTTGAAATTGCCCAGCCAGCGTAATGCTTCTCTCTATTACTACTTTAGTTTGGAATATTTCCAGTGGCGTGCACAGGGGCTCCTCTTTGGTATGGCAGAATTTTTTGGGGCGCCACATTATTAATAATAATAACGATATCAATAATAATTATAATTAAAACATTAAAAATATATGTGATAATAATTATTATTATACAACAATTAAAAAAATATATACATACATATAAACATATTTTTTTTTGAATAATTTTTATTTTTTTGGAGGGAGTTGTTGGGGCGCCTATGATTTGTTTTGTATAGCAGCTGCCATACATGCCATACCCGTGTGCACGCCAGTGAATATTTCTCGAGAACGGTGAACAGTTCTCAAGGCTCGTTGAAGGGCACTTGTAGTGATGAGCAAAACTTTATTGCAGTCTTGCCTGGTCTTGTACATTTAGCACGACCAAAGCAAACCAAGAAAAGACAGGACAAAACAAGACTGCAAGATCAAGATAGCAAGACTTTTTGGTCATCACTAAGTCCCAAAAGTCTGGCAGTGATGAGCAAAAAGTCTTGTCTTGTAAATGTGCTAAGCCTGCATGAAATTTTGCGAGAACAAGACTGCAAGACTTCTTGCAGACTTATTGCTCATCTCTGCAAGACTTTTTCACTTAGCGATGAGCAAAAAGTCTTGCTATCTTGATCTTGCAGTCTTGTCTTGTCATGTCTTGTCTTGGTTTTCCTTTGGTCTTGTTAAATGTGCAAAAACAGGCAAGAATGCAAGACCACTGCAAGACGAGTCTTGCTCATTACTAGGCACTTGACGGGCACGGTGAAAAAAGCTTGTGTCATAACAGGAATAACGCCCTTTATATTATGGCATCGGAGAGTAGGAGCTGTACACATCCCGGTATAAGTCGTAGGAGAGCCCAAGGAAGTGCACCGGATTTTGGCGCGCGGCCGGTACATCGCATTATGGCAGAGGAGGTGGGACGAGTGTATGAAGTATCAATTAACCAATACACTCATACCAAATGTAGAGATCTGGGGTATGACAGAACATGGGGAAGTGCGTTACAACCTCGCGCAATTCCTGAGTAGGCATGGGGTTATAGGGTATACCTTCACCGCTTCAGATTGGACGATTCACCGTTTTGCGCAGGATGTTCTTACAGCTGGTCACTCATTCCTGGCTGTTCGACCGATGAGAAATTCGCACCACTCCTACGTAAAAAAAGATATCCAAAGTTCTATAAGCTCTAGATTCGTGATGATGCGTTCCAAGCTAGTGAAGCGATGCAGAGCTGAACTAGATAGGCTTGGTAGAAAGCATAACGGGACTCTCTCGGTTCCCGGTCATAGAAACATAGATGGGAACGTACCGTGCCGTACGCATTTGTTCGTTATGCGTGCTAGCTGTGGGCGCCGTGCGTGCTAGTGCGTACCTGATGCTTGCTGCGGGCGAGTTTTATTTTTACTCGGGTACTTAGCCAGGACCTTCTTTCCGGGGTACGGAGATCGAAATTCTTAGTAGCCAAATAGGCGGGAAGAAGGCGCTAGTTTTGACTACCACCTACTGCTAGCCAGTCAAAGGTAGAACGCACTGGAGACTTCCATTAGGACGACTTGACCTATTTACAACAAAGCCAGTTTTTTTGCAGTTGTGTTCTGGAAGACCTGAAACAGATTTTCAGGGTAAGGGTCGGGGCAGTTATAAGTTTTCTAAATAACAACCACCTAACCACAAAGTGTACGATTCTCTGGCATAAAAATGGAGCGCCAATGCTCTAATCGGGCCTCCGTTCGCACTGGAGGAGGCAACTCTACACCTACCTTGCACAACTTCCACTAAAACGCTACAAAAATTGATGGGAATAAGTACGCAAATTTTGAGGGTGTCCAGGGTTCTCTAGGCGTTTGGATAAGCCTCCAGAATGCCGACAAACTGCTTTAACTAACGAAGGAAATTATATTTTGGAATGCATTTTAAATAAAACGTGAAACTCAGGACTTTTGTTTTCCGCCAGAACTTTCACTTGCGCCTTAACATATTGTTCGATCACCATTGCCCCATTCTGTGTTGACTGGGCCTACAAAGAGTACCTAAGTGAGGACTTTCTTCAGATTCATTAGTTTTAATTATTTCAAGACTATTTACATTACTTACTTATTCTTGCTCAGCTGACTTGCTAAGTACTACACGTTTAAATACCTCAAACTCTACTAAATATCTGTGTTATTTTATGTCACAGAGATTTGCTTAAATTAATATTCATTTCCACTTAAGAAATTTGAATTGAAAATGAACAAATTCCCAAAAGTAGGGCAGTAGTCTAGCTGTTCTAGCATAATATTATGCATTAATAAAATCTGAAAATATTTCGTACCTTATTCACGTTTCTGAGCGGCACTGAATTAATTTTGACAAAAATTTCAAAAATTTCAATTTTCATTACTTAGTCATAAGAAGCTTAGGCCAGCTTAAAATTATGCTGCAACCCTTTTAAATGACCGACACATTTCCACGTCACTTACTCATGCCCTTCCCCTTGCACAGTATACGAGTTTCTTTAGCCCGGAAATATGTTCTCTACAAGAAGGGAAACCTTCAATTTTATTCACCTTTCACCAACAATGGGAAAAATAATAACAATAAGCCAAACCACGTGCTACTGCAAACTCAACAGTTTAGGGCTTGTTTCAATTCCACAAATTCCGCTCTTCGTATAACACTCTTATACGTTGGCCTGGAATGGAAAGCTTTTACGGGAGCTTTACACCAACAACAGGCATTTTGAATATCTTTTTAAGGGAAGGAGTGCCCTTTCTACGAAATATAAAAAACTTGAAGCGTACTGAAAAATGTTGTAAGGACATTCAGCCAGGCTTGGTTGCTAGAGGAATAAGTGATGGCGCCACTGGTGTTGTTTTGGTCCCTTAAAGGTGGGAGATGGGTGGGGGTGTAAGTAACTCTACGGGTACATTGGGAGGGCTTTTTCGAGCTCACTAGCTCAGTGGGTCGGTCCATATTATTCAGAAACAGAGTCGGTATATATTGGTGAACTGAAACACTTGGCAGTCAGTTAGTTCGAAATGGAGCCGCTAAGCGGTTGTTGGGCGGTCGTGGATATTCCAAATTTGATCGTTTATTGTTGTGGATTCAAAAATAAAAATTGTTTTTTCTTTAAAGTGTAGAAAAATAAAATTGGAAAAAAATAAGCTCCAAAAAAACAGTGTTTTAATTATCTTTTATTTGTTTGTGAAAATATTTTTAATTTTACAAAAAAAAAATCAAGTTAAAAATGAAATAATATATTTTTGCTAAAGTGTTGAGGGTTTGTTGTTTGATGATAAACTTGAAGATAAAGTGATTAAATTAAAATATGAAAAGCATATATATATTTTTTTTATGCATTACGGTCATTTAATTAAATTATAAATGTACCTACCTTATAAATGGTTAGTGTTGTTTGAAGTGGATATTAAATATGTGAATATTTAATCTGAATTTTAGTGGAAAGCTAATAATAAAAAATATTGAAAAATAAAGCAAACATCAACAAAATAAAAAATAAACACCATTTAAAGGCATCGTCGAATGGATTGGCGGATTCAATTGGATAAATAATGTAAATTTTTTATTATTTATTTTACATTTTCATCGATGAAATTTACTGTTAATGGATAAATTAATTATTTACTTTAAAATAACTCGAAAGTAAATAAAGTTAAATTAAAAGTTTTTTTTTTACAAATCGCAGAGCAAATTTGTTTTGTAGGTAGTAAAATATGTTAAAGATCAAAGTGTATAGTATAGCCAAAATTCAGGAATTGAAAGGTATATTTTGTAAAGGTTTACTGTCCCCTGCGAAGGAAAAAGGTTCTTGTTATCCTCTTATTCGTTTTTATTTTTTACTTTTTTTTTGTTGTAAGGAATATAATTTAACAAACAAAAAAAAATTTTTGGGACGATGAGGGTAAATTTTTTGATAAAAGGACTTTTTTGAGATACAATTTATGGGATTAAAAAATACGGAAATGAAACAATTTTTTTGATTTTTTTTTCAAGATGACTTAAAGCATTTTAATGTTTTGAGATGAACTTAAAATATCTTTTTGGGTCCGGTAGAATATGAAATTCTTTCAATATGAGTTTACAATTCAAGTTTTTGTTATAATTTTTGATTTAGATATTGTAATGGAAGAGCTTTTACATGGCAGAAATATATTCAATATGTGTTTAGATGTTATAGAACGTTTAACACTTATTAATGCTTTTAAAAACTTTTTTATTAATATAAAATCAAGACCCTTGTATTAACATAAATAAATATATTACAAACAGGGCTATACATAAGTATAAGAGTACATCACACATATTTTATTGTTTCAATAAAAAATTCATGGCTTGATATTAACAAAATACTTTTATTTACGAAAATTCATACACTTTTTAAGGCTTTTATACGTTATTTATATAAAAATTTATTGATGATTGGAATATTATGCGGATCGCATATAATTTATTAAAAAATGTCGCAGAATTTTCTCTTGGGGGTTTATTAAGAGCTGAGCATACGTAACAAGATTTTTGAAATATAAGCAATCCATTGTTATTGAGTGGTTCTGGATCATATTGTTAATTATTTAGGTGGACGTGTGTGCTCTCCAAGGATAGCCTTAATGTTTTTTTTTGTAATCAAAAGAAAGAAAAACCATCTTAATCTTGGTATATTGACCTCGATCTTGCTCCCTAGGTATTGGATTTGTTCGAGCATCAATAGGCTTGGTCTAAGTATAGCTCTTCGTTTTGCTCCTTGGTCTAGGTCTAGCTCTAGATCTAGCTCTAGGTCTAGATCGTAGTCTTAATTAAATTTGCTTTTGGTCTTAGTCTTAATGTTGGCCTTGGTCTTGGTATTTTTCAAATCTTAATCTTGGACTCGTATTTTTGTATCTGATTATGATTATGATTTGTATTTTTGTATCTGATTATGATTGACAACTTATACTTACCCAAGCTTTTGAATATTGTCGGTGTTGTCGTAGTTGGTAGATGTTTAATATCGAACAGAACGAGTTAAATCCACTAGAAATTCTTGGTCCCCTTTCAATTCCTTGCTGATAAAAATATTGCCTTGATTCCAGAAATTCAGTGATTTTCGTTTCGTAGTCTTGAGTGAAGAAATTGTCCAGACTTGATCTAATAATACTGTCTTGAAGTGAAAAACTAGAAATTCTTGAGGCAAGTAATTTGCATTTTTTCGTTCGACTTTCATTTTTATATATCTCTTGCTTAAAATATAAGACAGTTTAAACTTTCAATCAAGAATCTGAATTTTTTTTACTCAAAACTTAGTTAACTTAAAACCACCCCTAAATCGACTGCCAATAAAAAAAATTGTTTTTCCTACTTTATGCTTCAAATTCGATTGAATGCGCATTGTCAGGCAAAAATAAATTATTTTCAATATTGTTAAGGGATTAAAACTACCCCTACAATTTTAAAAACGAACTTTAAATAAAAGAAATATGTAATGCAAAAAAAAAATTCTGCTTTTTACTTGAAATTTGGTTGAATAGGTATTATCAGCCAAAAATAAATTATTTTCAACCCTAACTCTAGATAGGAGAAAAAACGGTTTTTTTGTGAATTTTTTTAATGCAGTTAAATAGCAGATACATGTTTACACAATATTTATTAACTCTTAAAGTGTACAAAACAAATTTTTTTTAAATACTCCGAGGCTATTTTGAAAAATCCTATTTTCGGTGATGTAAAATATCTCCCGATCCAATCATCGGAAAAAAATGAAAGTGCGTTATGTTCAGGAAGCATAGAACTACTGCACGGACCAATAATTATAATAATTCATTAAAATTCCGAAAAATGTTGTGCGTTTAAAAAATTTTTTTTAAAACCGGCATTTTTTTTTGGTTTTAACGGTAAAAACAATCGAATTTTCTTAATTTTTGAAATATTGTTGGTCCGTGCAGTCGTTCTTATGATAGAGAAACTGTGTACCAAATTTTAAAAAAATCGGTCGAAAACTTTTTGCAGGGCTTTACATTTCGCAGTTTCAAGTATAGTAGTAAACAACTTCAAGGCGCTCGATTAAAAATTCGAAAAAGACGAGAAGAAATTTGAATTCGGGTCTTAATATTTCAGGAATATATTCTTAACGAGTATATCTTTCGATTTAAGCAAAAAAAACAAATCGATTTTTTTTTTGAAAAAATTGTATTTTTTTTTGTTTAAATTTTATTTGCATCTAGGAAAGAAATTTTTTTTCGATGTACATATGTATTTTTTATTCTGTTTCGGTTTAGGCATGGTTTAAACCCCTTAAAAAGAGCACACTTCTAGAAAGAGGGACCCACAGTTGTATAGGTAACTACTAGGTGACTACATACAAGGTGTGTTTCTCCTCCACTGATCTACAAGGAGTTGAAAATTTTGTCATATCTCGGTAAAAAAAATGAGCAGTTGGAATTTTTACACTTTTCCAAAAATGCACATAAAGGAAATTAGTGGCGAGTACCTGAACACAAGAACCCAATTGCAATATTCTTTATATTAACATCCTTTTGCCTTATGGAACACAACGCCAATGACCTATGCTGACAGGTTTCTGTTGGCTGCAATTAATACGCCTCCACGTTGTTGTTGGTTCGAGTTTGGAAATGACACTATTTTCTGAGAATTAATTGAGAAATAAAATTTCTAATGGAAATAGTTTGGCAGTCACATCAAAGTCACTTTCAGCTGCATCAAGACCTCAATTTTGTTGGAGGTCCATCTGGAAGTTCAAAATACTTTAGAGAGGTGGCTTCAACAGCGTAGGTTGTTATATTCAGAGTGTTTGCTTTTATGTTGAATTTTAGCGGTGATACTGCCTCCGCATTTTATGGTTTCAATTTGAATTCATTATAATGTGCTATTTTAGTACAATGGAGCAAACCTGTTCGACTAGCAAACAATATTTTAATTGAATTTTAGAATTTAATATTATTGTATACCCCACTCAGTGACGTCTCTGAAAGGCACCCTAAAAGCAATTATACAAACGCAATCAGTTCCGGGTAAAATTACGTGAACCAAGCCTTCCGGGTAATTTTTGTTACCTTCTTGATATTAATCTTGGCTGAATTGCACTACAATACTTCTGTCATAAACCCCGCAAGTAATTTCGACGAGTTTGTAAGTAACAAATCCTGATAAGTTCGAAATTCATTTTCAGCTTTGAAGAACCCTCTTGGGAGCACTTATCTTCCAGTTAAAAGATCCGGTGTTTGGCTCCTACAGCTGAAATTTAGAGTGTACTTCTGGATGTTCGTGCAGTGCTTGAAGCACTTTTATTATCGAAAGTTTATATTTAAGGATCTTTCATAACAATAGTAGAAAAGCAATTTTATTATCTGAAAATTTCAAGTGTGTTATTTCATCGTACAATGCACGAAACGTATAGATACTTGACTTCTGTGCTACGAAGATAGTATAATAGTGAAGAGAACTACTTTAGTTTTATAAAATTAACTGGATTTTTATTGTTTTATATTAAAGTGAAATAAAAAAATAACTAAATTTACTCTTCTATTAATGTAGTCACAATATTAGTAAATCATAATATATTTACGGATTTTCTTTTCAACAAAATCAAAAAAAAAATCAAATGGGGTTTATTCTGCTAGTATATCGAGGAAAACAGCATTGCCGGTAGTGTTGGGTAGGACACGATAATAAAATGAGTTTGCAAGAGGTGCCTATTTTTTCTTTTGTGCCAGTACAATGTCATACTTCAAATGAGGCGATGTGCTAGAACTGGGAAAGTATTTAGAATGTTCCAATTACCGAGCCATAGCTCTTCTTTTTTCACTGTACAAGATACTATCAAATTGTTCAACAACATACTAAAGCCAATCAGAGCAGAACTAAGCCTCTTTGTACTAGTCTACTACTTTGCCATTAAGTGAAATGTCGAATTGCAAGTTCTAATCGGAATATTACAGAACGCCAATACGGAAATTTACTGCATCAATATTTCTTCTTCTTTTCATCAGAGTCCAAAAATACCGCGGCTACTAACTTGGTCTATTCTATTATACCCCTGTACCTCAGATTTTTAGACCGTTTGAAAGGTTTCAGCAGTCTGCCCGATTGCTTGTCACTAAGAATTGAATGTTCGAAGGGTAGACTCATTGCTCCTCAAGGCAAGGCCTGCAGATGGGTCCTTCTTCCCCTCCTCCATAAATGGTAATTCAGTGTACAATGATAATCAAGCGAAGAAGTGTAGCCAAGTCCTGACAGCCTTTCCACTGCGCCTCAATAATTCCTTATTCGCATTGAGAGTCGACACAGGAACGAAACGCTTAAAGTTGGCCAATCCAGGCACGAACCTCCAGCGTTCAGTGTGTTTCATCCAGGTCCGATCGTCAAGAGTCCTCTTCACCCTACTTTTTGGTGCCTCAATAGTAGGTTCCGGACCGATGTAATATATTATATTTCCATAGAAGTCTTATGAGTATTGTTGGGAAGGATAGGTCTATTCTGAGGAGACTCTATACCATAATAAGGTATTGTACAACTGAGTGTGCTAGGCGCCCAAAGTTGATCGTTAAACGGCAGTCCAAAAACAAATACTACTGCGAAAATGGGAGAATACTTCCTAGCTTATTATACTTACATGCGATAACAGAATAAAGGCAGTGGCGGATTTAAGCTCGACTGCGCTCTAGGCCCCGTCCGAAAAGCTTTGGAGTAATCAGCAAGAGTATACAACATATCTTGTTTCAGGTGAACGTATGAAACATATATCAAACGCAAGGTATTTTTTCATAGATGGTCAGAATATATATTTAATTCAGGTACGTTCATAGGGAAAGGTTTGAAAGCCAAGTACAGTTTTAACTATACTGAACATTTTTCTATTCACATATGCACTGATGCACTGTGCACGCGCTATCTATCAAATTAAAGGAACAAATAGTAATATTTGAAGAGAATACTTACGTTTTGTTTCGATTTTCTCTTTGCACTCACTGTTCATATACATATTCTCTCTGCACTCACATTTCCCCACTAAAATGCAAAATAAAATCTTATTAAATTTCCTGCCGTGACAGGATGTTCAATATCGTTCACAATAGATAGTAGAGGAAAATTTTCATATGATAGTGATGTAGTTGCGAAGTTGGATTTTTTGATTTTTTTTTCCTTACATATGTTAAGATAAAGCGAAAAAAAATTTCTGCAAATCGGGCCTCTGCTGCACGAGAAAATTGCATAAAAGTGCATTTTTGATGAATTTTGATTGCATTGCTACACTATTTTCCATTTTCTCCAGTTCTGTTGGTCGTAGAAAAATATTGAAAATTGACTTATCACATATCAAATAAACCTTTTTCTTGCTTAAGCTTGGGCGAAAACATTGCAATTTTTTGCGCCAATTTTGCTCCAATAGACAATAATGCAAGTTGAGATTATCTTGGCCAATACTTGCACGCAAATAGCTTTTCACTCAATTTTTAAATTTAAAATTCACGCCTCTAAAATTTTGCCGCCCCTAAAATTTTGCCGCCCTAGGCGTGGGCCTCACGGGCCTAAGCGTAAATCCATCACTGAATAAAGGGGAGGGAATTTCTTGGTAAAGAGAAAAGACAGTGGGAGAAATGGAAAGGCTTAGGACCATGCAGCGGACTGAATTCGAACCACGGACCTCGGGAGTGGTAGTCGAGCGTCTTCTTCATAGACTACCGAAAACGGCATGGTCTGGAGGAAAAGGCCATGAACTTTGCGTTTTAGATCTTGTATGTTGTACGAGTACCAAAATACTAACTGTGGAAGTTTGTTCCATAGTGGAGCTGTTCTAATGAAACGAAACCTTTGACTTTCTTATCCGCTGAACTATAGTCCAGTCAAATTATCGAAAAAACCTCGTTTTTTTGCCAACCGAGCCATCCGAAAAGTAAAAAACGGGTAAAATGGGGAAAATTCCGTAGAATTCGATGAACTACTTTTGGCACTCGTAGGCCTTTGGGAAATTTTCCAAAATGGCGTCAAAAGAGGGCCAAAAACAGATTTTCGCGTTTTAAGAAAAAACTACACATTGTACAAAAAAAAGGTTTGGATAAAGTTTGTAGATCTTTTTCATACTAATAAAATGAAACCAGTTTGATGTCAATACATAAACAAATAAAATGTAAATGCAAAAAAACCGCTAAAAATCACGTTTTTTTTAAATGCTCATATCTTTTACCAAAAAAAAAACGATCTTGAAATGAAACTCGTGGAAAGTGTAGCCCTTGGGGAGTGCAATTAAAACGTTTTTGAAAATTTGCAAAATAATAAATAATTTTTGCAAAATATGGTTTTTTCGAAAAAAAAAGACCTTTTTTGTCGAATTCGATTAGCTCATAGCCATCAACACTTACAGAAACGTTTTTGGGTTCAAAATGTTCTGGAAGAGTTGTGCTAATAGCATAGGCGCCGGCAGAAGTTTTTTCAGGGGGGTGCAAAAAATTTCGCGAAAGGGGGGGTTGTATCGTCTAAGAAATTAAATTTCAATTAAAATTAAGTTTCGTAACATTAGATGCACTCTGTGAATAAAATTTTTTGGAACAAAAATTTCGTATGCAGGATACAAACCTGAATTTTTTGTTCCAAAAATCTATTCACAGAGTGCATTGAATGTTACGAAACTTAATTTGTTCTCGAATCTAGTGCCAACTGGCTGGATATAGGATTACATTTGAATCTCAATTCTTATGCTGATACATCGTTCGTTTGAAATTATTAAGAAATCCTTATGGGCTTCAAATCCAAACGTGCAATTTTCGAAAGGATGTAAAACCTGAGGATAAACGCATATTTAGACATGCCTACTCATCTGCCGCAAAAGGGCCGAGTGTGCGTTTTGTTTCGATCGCCGGTTTAATGCGGCGTACAGGGACAATTTATTGTGTCTCCTTGTCTAAAATATCACAAGTTTCACGAAGCCTCACAATTCCATGCGTCATCTCAGCGGCATTGTGAAGCTACAATTGCATCTAAACATTTTGTTGATACTATGGATAGAAAGCAACTACTGCAATTTTAGATTCAGCGCAACACAAGGAAGTTGAAGAAAACAGAGTGAAACTACGCTCAATTATTTCCACGATTTTATTTTGTGGACAACACGATCTTCCTCTTCGTGGAAAAACTGATGAAGGTTCAGTTTTTACAGACCTTTCGCATTTTCAAATTTAATCTGGAGGTAACATTTTAAAGGACCATTTGGAATCGAAAGCGAAGAATTCGTTATAGTCTAAGATCCCATGACAAAAAAAGGTGCCCCCATCGAATACCACAAAATTATAAAGTGAGAATGGCTGAAAATTATGTAAAAAATATGTTACGCCCGCCAGACTAACTCCTCTAGCCAACATGCAGTATCGAACGCTCATTTAGCACATAACGTCCGGGTAAAACTTTGGAATCGGTCTATGATGGGAAATGCAAGGGTTAGCGGAGTGTGCATGCTCAGCGTTCACAGAAAGATAGTGCAAGAGGATATTGAATTCGTCAACAGCGCTATCGACGAATTTGGGCAATAACCAAGACGAATGAGGCTTTTGTAATAATAATTACATACATTATAAAGTTACGTTCTGCATCAATTTTATGATTTATTTACTACTGATTTGTCCTCTCTCATAATAATCTTAAGTTTGTAGTATATTTAGAAATTTAGTCTAAAAGCCCTTGCACCCCCCCCCCCCCCGCGGCGCCATGGCTAATAGTTGTGTTTTGTGCGAACATTGTTACTTCATTGGAAACATGCGAAAATATGGACGGAAAAACGAAAAAAACAATTTTGCTCACGAAATTCTATTAATTGCCTATCGATAGGAGTTAATTTTCTATGATGGTCGTAAAATATATTTTTTTTCCAATCGATAGGCAATTAATCGAATTTTGTGAGCAAATAATCGAATTTTGTGGGCAAGATTGTTTTTTTCGTTTTTCCGGCCATATTTTCGCATGTTTCCAATGATGTAACAATGTTCGTACAAAACACAACTGTTAGCACAACTCTTCCAGAACATTTTGAGCCCAAAAACGTTTCTGTAGGTGTTGATGGCTATGAGCTATTCGAATTCGACAACAAAGGTCTTTTTTCGAAAAAAAAACGTATTTTTCAAAAACTATTTATTATTTTGCAAGTTTTCAAAAACGTTTTTATTGCACTCCCCAAGGGCTACATTTTCCACGAGTTTCATTACAAGATCGCTTTTTTGGTAAAAGATACATATATGAGCATTTAAAAAAAACATGATTTTTGGAATTTGGAAATTTTGGAAACTTTCCCAAAGGCCTACGAGTGCCAAAAGTAGTTCATCGAATTCTACGGAATTTTTTCTATTTTACCCATTTTTTACCTTTCGGATGGCTCGGTTGGCACGAAAAAATCTAATTTGACTGGCCTACTAGGCGGTATAGTCTTCTGCTGCGAGAAAATTACTGGAGGCAGGAGATTTTTAATTTCAATGAAACATTATGGATAAAATGTTGCCAAAGCTGCTACATTTCTATGGCGGTTTACTATGCTGGAGCAAATTATAATATCTCCAGTGTGTTTAAGGGGGCGCGGTTTTGTACCATATCAACCCACGATAGGTTGCTGCTAGAGGACCCTGGTTGTATTCGGGAAGATGGCGAATATAGGACCTGTAGATTACAGCCCAAGCTGCAGGCTTTAGGAGGAATTTTAATCTCTTAACTAGATATTTATTTGGGAGCTTGGAATATCGAAGACCCTTGTAGATTGGTTAAAGCAACACCTAAGATATTGAGAAATGAATCTGCCATTAAATCCAGATTCTCGTCTGAAACGGAGTACTTTTTATTACAGATGCCGCAGTACTTCATTTCGGAGGCTTTGAACTAGACATAAATCTTGCAGCTACAAATCAAAAATGAAGTTAAAATTAATCAACTTCGCCAGTGGTGGATGGATGGAAACTTATCCACTATAAAAATTATTTTCAACTAAATACTTAATGAAACCGGAACAAAATGTAAACCCGAACTAATGTGCAGAGATGGTGTGGAAGATAATATAAAACCAATAAAAATTAGAAATTATGCAACACCCTTATCAATGATGATGTGATGCATTTCAATGGTCGCATTATTAACCACTTCATAAAATTAAGTATAATTTACCACTGCCCTCTGATTCATGAAAACCCTTACCCTGCTTATTAGCAAATCAGTAATCAACCTGAAAATCAAGGTAACATTATTTGAATCAATTATTTCTATACCTTAATTTTCTGGGAAAAATTTCTACCTTTCCACTTCAATGTTCAACAAAAACTGTTCACAATTATGATTCCACATTAAATTCAGCCTAGGCCATCAGGCCAAGGATATTTTATCTTTAATTTAACTTTATATTATATGTAATTATGCATGATTATGCTAACTACGCCCAAGCGTTACGAATATACATAATGTATAAATATCGTTAAATATGCAAGGGCAATTTAAGGACTAGGCAAAATGGAAAAATTATTTTGTGCCTGGTAGAGAGGCTTACATCCTGTGTATTCATGATGGAGATAAAGTAAATATTAAGAATATATAAAGTGTATAACATCAATGTATGTGTAATATTATATTGTGCAGAAAGGACATAACTTTCCTATTTCATGCTACAGGAATACAAACAAAAACATATATACATATATATACATGTTTAGTTCTCTTGCAGAAAGGATAATCCAATTATATTCTTAGTCAGGTTCGTCCTTGACGGGTCATACTACAAGAAAACATACGGGGCATGCACAACACATGGACAAAACTATTAAATGAAGATGGAGAATTTTATTTTCTGGGGTTATTCTGGGCTTTTTTGTGTTCTTCTTCTTCTCATTGTTGTTGTCTTCCTTTCGGTTCTATATATATATATATATGTATATTATTTTCGTATAGGCATTCTCGTAGGCAGGATTTCTGTCCGGAAAACAGTAATCTTAATGTGAATTCAATAGCATTACGAAAGAAAACCCTTGTATTGTCTTAAGATTTTTTCTGTATTTCTTTTCTATCGCTTTTATTTTCCCTTTAAGAGACATATACAATATTCAATCTCACCCAGAGACATGCAATCAAATAGAATTTTGCTCAGATTCAATTAGTAGCCTGTCATGTATAGGTTGAACTTTTATTGAATTAGCACACAGGTTTGTAAGCTGCATTTCATTAAGGAAAGTATTTTTCGGTTTTATTTTTTTTTCCTTCTTGTTGTACGCGTTCTAATTAAGTATCGCTATTGAAAGAACAGCTTAATGGAAAACTATAAGATTTAAGGTAATCTTCTTAATTAATTTGAAGTGCTACATAAAAAGCTTCATTGTCGTGTCTACAGATGCATAGTTTTTGCAAGAAAAAGTGTATAAAGTATGTTTAATTGTACAAACTGAAATAAAAATCTCTTTCATAAATTTCTAAAGCAACTCATACAATTTTGAAAATTAATGTAGAAGTTGTTGACTAACTTCTGCATTATTATTACCAGCTTTATTCCTTCAGGAACATAGGCTATCAACGGAGTTCTTGTATTTTTTCAATTTCTTACTTTATTAACAGATTTTCCGCAACCCTGAATATACGATTCTTCCTAATGTTATCTGCGGTCTCAATCTGCATCTTACATTTTTCGAGTTTTATAAGGAATAATTACAGTATATTTTAAAATGAGACCTAACAATCTATATTTTTTCTGTTTATTTTCTTATTAAAACTAATTTGGTTGTCCATATATCTTAGATATAACTTTAACTCTCTTCCCCTTCACTATCTATCGACTAGAGGTTGGTGTTTGACATTTCACTCTATACGAAGAAAATAGATTGTCGACAGTACAAAGGGCTTTCCCTGAGCTCGGGTCTTCCACATAAAAAAAAACTGACGATCTGTTCCAAATCCGAAACAAACATCTCAATACCTATGGTTTTTTAAGACATCCAAATTCGTTCTCAAAACCCACGGGCTTTGTCGCGGCTTCCCAATATGCAAAATGAGCCAAATCATCAATGATGGCTGTGGGCTAATCTTTCGCTGTCAGTATTTCCGACAACTCTCGAGAACTTTTTCGAGCAGCTAGGGCCGTATATCCGCAATAACACAGCTTCCAAGTGGGCCACCATCTGTGGTTTATCCGCGTATTCTAGCGAATTCATATATGCAATAAATAGATTGTGTCGCCCTCTATGTGTCATGCCCACCATCTTGTTGAAATCAAAATTCTTCCACATTAACGCCAATCGGGGAACGAAAAATTCAGTAATTATGGATCTACATTTGAAGGAATATGAGCCAGTAATTCCACCACCCCGTGAGTTTTTGTGGATGTAACGGCGTCCCACTAATGGCATTTGTTTGTTACCCACTGCAAATCCTCGTCGCTGAAATAAATTAGGACGAAGAGCAATGTTATTTTCAGCCCATTCATCGAACGAACGACGCTTTAATTCTACCAGGAGCTAGATCTTCTAAGTTCGTAAGCCAAGATATTTTCGTAAAATCTTCCATGAAGTGGATAGGCACCGCTCCAATTACGGTGTACGATGGGGAATCATTCGGGTCCTCTTCCACACTACGCTCCACACCAGCAACAACTTCGATTAAAGTATACGTAGTGTAAAAACGTTTCATGGATATTCCAATAAGTGACTCTTATGGACGTCAACTGCAAATTGGACTTAGGACATGGTAAATATCGGGAACTAAAGGTCCCCATACACGGTCAAATTGGATGTACATCCAGATTTTCATCAAACCCATGCGCGCAACGAGTTTTGATCGGCCGACCGACTCACAATCGATAGTGTTTTTGTACATCCGCACTTCGATGTACATCCAATTCAGTGCCGGATTTACCAACAAGCAATTGTTTGTCGGCCCCCACCCTCAGGGGGGCACGCGCCTCTTATTTTTTGTTTGGTTGGTCTTTAGATAAAAGGGAAGTAAAAAATGTTTTGGCCATAATGTTTGCATAATATTCTTTGGGGAATTACATATACAAGCATCATAGATTTGTGAGCAAAACAGCAAATATAAAACTAAACGTAATTACGAACATTTAAAACTTTCAAAACCTAGAAAAGAGTATCAGCGCTACCGTGGCGCTACTAGGAACTGATGGGCAGGCCCGCCACAATGGGGGGCAACCGGGATGAATTGCCAAAAAGTTAAAACCACTATATCCCTGCGTTCTAAAGGTCAAGCAGGCAGTAGCCTAAGACCTATTCCGTTCTAGGCTGACCCTTGGAGCTTCTATTCGGAAACCGACCGTTCATTTTGAAGTTATGAATGAACTTATTCTTGCCACAGATTTTAAAAAGTATTAAACATTTTTTAGTAACAGATTTTTTGGAATTTCAATTTCCTTAAAGGGGCCCCGAATATCAATCTCCTTAGAGGGGCCCCAAGCATATTTTAGCCACGGGCTCGCAAGGTGATGTGGCGGCCCTGCTGATGGGACCCAGTTCCAGTGAACGTTAGTTCATAGTTTGTGTCGATTACTGAAGCGAATAAAGAATTATATGCGAACAAGTATGTCCCAGGAAATGTGGACTTGAGTGTTATAAGTACGGAACATGATAAGCTGTGATCTCTTCAGTTCCACGTGATCATCGACCAATTTTGTGCAGAGAAGAGCAGACAGAAAATTATGTGATCGAATCCATTCCAAAAGCACTGTTTTTTATTTATGTCAAGTTGTTCAAAATGGTGTCATTTTAGGGAGCCCCATCACGATGTTGTGCTTGGGGGCTCCGCAATATATTAATCCGCACTGATCCAATTTGACCGTGTAGGGGGGTCTTTAACCACGATTATCGAAATAAAGCATCATCTGCAAGCGTTGTGCTCGTTTAAAGGCCTGAACATGTAACCGAACCGGAACGAAACCGAACCGAAATGAAGGGAATAAATTGTATGAAAATGTATGAACTCAATTATGTAGCGACCGAAATCGAAATGGAGCGGAGGATATAAATTCATTTCATTTCGGCTTTCGTTTCAGCTAGTCAGCACTGGAAAGTACTGATCAGCTGATTGTCCGGTTTCAAAGTCACATTTTCTTTTTCTTTTGTAGATTTTTAATAAACAGAAAAACCATTTTAGCATCGGGTTTATTATTTTATAATTTTTATTTAATTTTCTTATAATATTTACATTTAAATTAAAAACTTTTTAGCCACTTTCTCATTGAGCATAAAAATTATCAGAAATGTCACAAACCGATTCGGTCCGATTGCTATATAATCACTATCATATTGGAATTCGTTTCGGTTCCATTTCGTCTTCGTTTCGCTTCGGCTACATGTTCAGGCCTTAAGTCTTTTGATTGCGAAATGGCGAAACAAACTGAGAACAAATGAGCTACTGAATAGTATTGATCACAAAAAGCAGACTTATCTTCCACCAGTTTCATATAGGTGAATGGATCGTTGATTTTACCATAAGCTGCAGGAGAAATTATTTTGCTTTAAATTATTAATTTTGATTAAATTTATATATTCCTCTTTATTCGACTAATAGGCAGACTGAGGTAATACTATCGATGCAATAGTAGTAAAGGTCATACCCTTGTCTTTAAAAAAATTTCATAAAAGAATATAGTTAAGAGTTTTACAGATAAAAGTTTTGCCCGTTCCTTGTGGTCCATCAATAAAAAACAACATTTGATTACCGTGAAGGAGTTGTACATCTGATTTTCAAGTGAAGCGGATTCATCATTATTTAATACCTGATCATTAACTTCATTCTAACCATCTATATCATCCTTAGCAGCCGGCAGCTTCCGGTAAAGAAAAATTTGAGGTGAACAAAGATGCTGGTAAATTGGCCTTCGATTTGGTGTCTTTTGTAGATAAATAATAGGGTTATTACATGCAGGATAATAGACGTTACAGATATCAAAAGTGCTTGCTGGCAGCGATTTCATTAAAGAGTTTATTTCTCAACCTGCTATCAAGTGATGGATCTACAGAAATTTCTAAAATTGATGTACTTATGACGATGCTATTCACACGGGGCGCTCTTGTACGTTCTGAAGGCGGTATCTGTAGTTTTTCTGGCATTCACTCACTAAACCATGTATTCGGTTCAGGCTTTGCAGATTTGCTCTCTTCCTAGTTTTTATAAATCACCTGGTCTTAATCTCGTCCCACTCACTTTATAGCTTTGCTGACGACAGAACTCTCCGTTGCTCTTATAAATTTAACGCACCAAAAACGAAGTATTGTCTCGTATTAACAGAACGTGTTCCACAATTCTTTCCGTTTCATTGGACGGTCTAGAACTAACGGTAGAACCATCTCTCAATATCCTAGGCATATCATTATCCGAATATCTGCCTTGCAATAATCACATATA
Organism: Thereva nobilitata; assembly: GCA_963855945.1. Lineage (NCBI taxonomy): Eukaryota > Metazoa > Arthropoda > Insecta > Diptera > Therevidae > Thereva > Thereva nobilitata. The sequence continues at coordinate 22,445,406 of OY979694.1, forward strand.
CCGAATTGCTAAACATGCATTGCAATTATCTGCGATTTCTTAAAAGGTTCAGTTTCCGCCTTCAGCCGTCTGGCCAAATCTTACATTCGTACCAACTTTGAATTCTCTTCGTGTATCTGCGCCGACAACCGCCTTAGCGTGGCTGGATAAGGTGCAAAATAGCTCTCTCCAAGTTATTTGCGATTGCGCCATTTGCTCTACAATCGACTCATTAAGCCACCGCAGGAATGTAGCGGCTCTGGCGAAATTTTACCGCTTATACCATAATGACTGTTCCACTGAAATAAATAATCTTCTGCCTCCACCGGAATCGTTTTCATCCAACGCAAGATTTGCCCACTCGGCTCACACGCCGGTCTGGAAATTCGATCATTACTAGAACAACTCGACTGTGGAACAACCTCCCACAGTCAGTATTCCTAAACTCAAACACCATCCAAGAGTTCAAACCCAAGATTCATCGCCATCTCCTCATGCACCACAGACTCCCCTTAATCTATCCTATCCTTTCTCTATTCTTCGAGCTAAGCTTACTACTCGACATTGCACCAAGACGTGAACGACATGACGGATTGGTAGTACAAAGGGTGACGCCTGAGCATCTAAGCTCTAAATAAATAATGGGGAAGGAATAATGCCTATATGATGCTGGTGACACAGACAGGGGCAGAATCACCGTTGTTCTTTCGAAAACGCAGGTCCCAATCATCGTATTGGAAAAAATGAGTAAGCCCCAGCCATTTGGCATTCCTTCAATGCTGAAGGATTTTCTTAGATCGTTTGGTTGAGGTGGGAGTCCTTTACCAAGAGTTATTTTTCCTAATATATGGCATTTCAACTGAAGCAGGTTTTGATGCCCATAATCATGCAGAAAAATTTAGAATTGAATTTATGGATTATTATTCTTTTTAAGGATAATTTATGTTCCTTTCGAGCTTGGGTGGCTTTTTATGGAAATGATACTGAAGAGTCGCTTTAAACTCTTAATGATTTATTCACTGATATAAAACAAACAACCGCAAAAATACATTATCAATTCAATTGAGCTTTAGGTAAAACTCTGTTCAGTGTTGGATATTTTAAATTTTATAAACTTCTCTGCCAAGCAAAAGCACTCATTCTGCCTTTCACCAACAGCCCAGCACCCATAAATTGGGAAATATCACATAAATAAAGAACAGGGAATTATTGAAAAATGGCTACATCGAAAACAACGTCGATGCTTCTTTACAACTTACTAATTTAAAATTTCAGTAACAAAAAAATCATACAAAAAGAATAATTTTGTTATAATTTTTCACCGTTTGTAAATTCGTTGAAAATGCCTAAAGAAATTCTTGCATTAAAGCCCAAAAGGCAATTTCTCCTTCGTTGACATGAATTTGCAAATCCTTGTAATTTATAAAACATTACAAACACGAAAATTTTTCCCCCAGGTTTATTTTTGTTTTTTTTTTGCGAAACGTAAATTCTGATATGGTAAAAAATTTTTTTTGTACATTTACTTTTCCCATGTGAACATTCTCAACACGTATGCAATTTCAGTGATTTAACGTGGGGTTTATACCTGGCATATTTATGTTGGATTAAGTATACCAGGTATACCTAACAAGAAAATAAGAGTAATTGCGCTAAGGGTGAAATCATTTTCAATGTAATTCATATAATGCAGCATGAATTTTTGGACGAATGTGACATTAACAACTTCGGAAAATTTTTGTATGTCATGAAATGGTATTTTTATGGAAGATTTGTGACTATCAAACAAAAAATCGGGTTGAATATGAGTTGTCAGTTTAGAGGTAAATTAGTTTTGTGGGAAATACCTTTTCGAACAGGTCATTTTCGAGTAAAATTAACGACAATATATAAAAAATTACATATACTTAAAAATGACGGGAATGTTTAGTCAAAAGTGGTATGAATAAAACATTTTTTTTGATTTTGTATTCAGATGGGTCAGTGGGTTACACACTAAAAAATTTTAACAAACAGTTTCAGATAGCAGTATGTGATACTCTTTTGCCAGGTGTATGTATAAGACTGCTAACCAACAAATAAGTTGGCAGTACAATTCCAACACATCGGAGCCACTTACATATCCAGACCTTGGTAGCCTAGGGGTTAAGGCGCCCGACTACCAGATATCTGTGGTTCGAATCCGCTCTGCAGCATGGTACTTCGTCTTTCCATTTTTTCACCGCTCTCGTTATTTCTTGTCTTCCATCTTTACAAAAATATCGCCTTTTCCTTGCCATCGCCTGAAAAGATAAGAAACGAGAAGCAATGTCCTGTTCGATCACCAAAGTCAGAATTCTGTCGGGCGAGGTAGTATTGGCTGGGAGGCCGTTAAATAAAACCGCGGGTTGGCGGTACCCATAGTTTCACTGATCTTTTCGCTATTTTTTCGAGTTGAGCTTCCTGTCCGACAATACACTCATTGCTAGCATCAGCGACAGTACAAAGGAGCTTTGCCTATCAGTACTCGTTTTCCGGATAAAGCAAGACCAAAGAACGCATCAAGTGAAGCTAACATGGCAAGGAATATATCTTCTTTTTCTTAAAACACCGCGTCTACCATTTGGCGTATTGTACTGGAACTCCTGGGCGTTATGATTGTGGTGTATATTAGTAGTATAGCAATGCCGGTTCTGGCGCACTTTATATGTATTTTTTTATGTGAAAGTGTAAGCTTAGTTGTCACCCTGTAACGGTCGGTTAATTAATGAAAAATTCTCCTTGTTAATTATTCCCCCCTCTCGCGGAAATTTCAGAAATTATTAGTCAAGCTATTTCTGGAGTTCGTAATTCAAAGTTTTTTCGAACCAAGTAGGCGAATAAAAACAAAATTTTTCTTGGAAGAGAAAAAATTCGATAATTTTGGGAGTCACTTTTTAGTCTCAGTCCGAGAAGGTCAGAGTCAGTTTTTTGAGAATCGACCTGAAAAAAAAGGTCGTAACAGTTATAGTCTCGGTCCTCGGTATTCATAATTTTCGCTGGATTGCTAGATAAAAAGTTCAATTTTATAAAAGTCCAATTATAAATAATGAATGGTGCATAATGTGAAAACGCATCGATTTTAATGCTTTAAATCAGTTCGACTTGTGTGAAGTTTTGAGATAATCGCCCTGCCCGAGGAGGAGATAATCGCTAGATTGAAACGTGGCACAACAAACCTCTTTTGTTTCGAAAAGGAAATAGTATAAAGATTGAAAACCAAAGGACCCTTTCCCACCGTTTTTTTTTACAAAAAAATCTAACCTGGACTTTTTGAGTTGTAATCATCTGTAATCGAAGTTTTGGTGCACGAGTTTGTAACGTGGCGACCGAAGAGCCTATTTCCGAAGACATCCCCGTCTCGTCTCCGGTTTGGACGCATTCATCCCTCGTTTATCCTACGAGCTTCTTTTTTCGAGGTGTTCATCGGCATTGATACTTATATCGTCAGCCACCTTTGGCCATTGTGCAGTTTACACGTGCTAGCCTTATTGGGTGCATATCTAGTCACCGCCATTGCTGTTTTAATAAAACCTTATAAGTTATATGGTGGTAATGCTGAAGATTCAAGAGCAATCGCCTGGGCTAAGGAAGTGGTGATCTTATTATCTGTGGACCACGGAGAAATGTTACACGGTTTTTTTCTAGTTATTACATTTGGTTTGGTGTTTTACTACTAACTATATTAATTAGGTTGAGTATATTTACAATTCTTTTTAAAAATAATTACTTACCTATATTTACAATTTTTTTGGTTATCTAATATATCCACCGATTTATTATATATTATAGTTACGCATTTTTTTCAACATATTTAGCAACTGTTCTATCATAAGTACACCTTCTTTTAATCCTTTTACTATATGTGTTCACGAGTAGTTTTATTACACTAACCACTTCTCATACTTTAGTCAACAATTGTTAGAACATATTCACAAGTTCTCACACCGTGATTAACCACACACTCTTCTTATATACCATGTTTTATTCATTTTAAGTGACATAAATATACTACTTTTTTTAGGTATAGTACACTATATATACTGTGGTTGCAAACAAGCACTCTTTTGGTTTGAGCCTTTTTAGTGGGTATTATTTGTTTCTGTGTTGAAAGATCCATCGTGCCCAATTGGGTTGTTTGTCCTTTTTACCTTACCTAGGAAATGTTAGTCCACTTCTCTTTTGCCAAAGCGACGTAGATCCTTTTCCGTTTGATTTGCTGAGATCCAGTGAGTGCCACCCACACCCAACATACACCGTCTCACCTGTCATTTCACATTTGTTATTTGATCATTGGCTTGCTACGGCATTTTATTGATTGTATACTGTTGTTTTTTTGTGGTTAAATAATATAAGCATGTTGAATTTTAATTATTACACTGTGTATGTTTTCACTTAATATGCAGTACTAGGTTTTTCCGTTGAGTTTCTAGGATGGTTGTGGAGGGAGATTTCTTTTCTCTCTAGGGTCTGCCGTTGGCGATTCCGCGTGGTTACAGGTCCCATGATTCCATGGTACCAACCCTGGATCTCTGTGGGGATGGACCTAACAACGAAGAAGACATGAACAGCTTGCACCTAAACAAATAGGTAAGTGGTGAACCACTATGTAGCGTTCCGGTCACACACCCCACGACCCCTTCCGGCGAGCTAGCGTGTACCGTGTGACCGGCTTAGCGTCCCCTATAAAATTTCGGAAAGCTAGGGAGGATGTCGGTTTCAAAATTTTATGTCTACCCAAGCATGATGGTAGTAGCCTTGTTGTCACCAGCAAGGAGCTCCACCGGGCCGGTACAACCCTTAATACTACCAGACCGTCATATCGTTAACGTCTATTAGTAAGCTTAGCTCGAAGATGAAAAGAGGATATGATAGGATATGATATGCATCCTGAAGCAAGTGAATCCCGCTAACCAGCCGGCAAAGGCTGTGAGGCAGTCAGTACCAGACTACCAGGTGAGCAATAAGTTGCACCGCCCGCTAGGTGAAGACCCGACCTAAGCCTATTATTAACCGGTTAGGGATACCTATGCGTGTATCAGTGTGTATGTGTACGTAGGTACGGATATGTATACGATGAGTCTCTCCCCGTATTCTTTTAATGAACTGGGTTTTGAGAGCTTTTAAGTTCCCATACAAAATCGAAAACCCAGGTTTTATCTGGGTCTTCTGGTTCTTCGATTTTGTATGGGAACTCAAAAGCTCCTCAAAAGCTCTCAAAACCCAGTTCATTAAAAGAACACGGGGTCTGTCATTCCACTCCGCAAGCTTTTCACAATTTCGTAACATCGGCTTCCAAGAATAAGGTTCGTGTATTCGCTTAGATGAAAGCTTTTTGTAGGAGAAATTTTGATTACGGAAACTTTGTTATCGTTTGCTCTTGCTCATGTAATCTGCTTTTTAATTTCTATTAAGCTACCACTCAAAGTTGACATATTAGCAAAAGAGCACTATTAGCTATAGTTACAGCGCATCACCACAGGTGAACATAACAATATATTTTAAGTAAAATTACTCTCGTTAAAAATTAAATAAAAGAAGTTTTGTTATGCCGAAGCCCCACCTTCCCATAGGTTCTGGATTGATGCTTAGTCTAGAACAGAGCCGGATTAAGGATCTGGTGGCCCCTAGGCGGAACCTGTGGTGCGGGCCCCCTTCCCAAAAAAAATCCTAATTTGTCACACTCAAAAAACTGCTACATTTACCTAGAGCATCAACCAGGCGAGACAATATGACTTTTGGACATTTAAAACGATTCCCCTTTGTATTTTTTTAGCTCCTGCCAATTTCCCTTTGGCCGAGATCATTCTGATCAGATAAACAAGCTAGGGATATTTCAAGAGCACTCTGGGGGACGAAACACTTCTGCTAAGCAAGCCCGTTGGTTTTCTGTCATGAAAGTAAAGCAGGAAAAATGCAACAAAGTGAAAAGAAAATGATGATCTGAAACTCTGAACCTATTAATTTTTGCTTCACCGTTGGTCAAGATTACAAAAATATAATTGAAAATTGAAGAATTCTGCTACCAGGACAAAGCATTTTTATGGTATAGTACTCTGGCAATGGAACTAGTACATTACTGTGTTTCCATGAGCCAGGGTAGAGTTTTCGTTAAGTAAACAGAAAGCTTTTTCTCTCAGATCACTCGATGCTGTTTCCATGACGGTTCTGGGTTAAAGTGACAGATAATTAATTTTGCATTGCCTCGCCGTTGGTATATGTGCAGTAAAGGATACTGAAACACACATCCATATGCAAAACCCGGCTTAAGCGGACTAGCTTCGTTGAGTTTACTTGGATTTAACGAGAATTTACTCAATCCCCGTTTCCATGGGCGCTTAATCTGAGTAAACTCAGGATAAACTCTGCATGGAAACACAGTACATGAGTTTTCCAAAGATGTTCTCTTGGATACGCACTCTAATCGCACGACAAAAGGAAGGAAACTATCCCCGTGTTCTTTTAATGAACTGGGGTTTGAGAGCTTTTGAGGAGCTTTTGAGTTCCCATACAAAATCGAAGAACCAGAAGACCCAGATAAAACCTGGGTTTTCGATTTTGTATGGGAACTCAAAAGCTCTCAAAACCCAGTTCATTACTGTGTTTCCATGTAGAGTTTATCCTGAGTTTACTCAGATTAAGCGCCCATGGAAACAGGGATTGAGTAAAGTGTCGTTAAATCCAAGTAAACTCAACGAAGTCAGTCCGATTAAGCCGGGTTTTGTATATGTGTGTGTTTCAGTATCCTTTACTGCACATATACCAACGGCGACGCAATGTAAAATGAATTATCTGTCACTTTAACCCAGAACCGTCATGGAAACAGCATCGCGTGATCTTGAGAGAAAAAGCTTTCTGTTTGCTTAACGAAAACTCTACCCTGGCTCATGGAAACACAGTACATTAAAAGAACACGGGGTATATAAAAAAAAGCTCGTGCATCTGTAATCTGGCAGTCATCAACGACATTCTCTATACTTTGACGTTATTCTAAACCACTGTTACTATGGGGCTAGAACAAGCAACCACAATGGCCTTAAGACAATCTTTCGTTCTCTTTCGCAAACTTTCGTTAAGTCTTAAGGCTACGCTCAGAACCGTAGAATCTTAAAGAATCTTCAAGAAAGTGGCGTTTGCGATTGATATTTTGTTTGGCGTTTTACAAAAATTAAAGTATCAGCGGAAATATAAGAAAAAAAATTATTTCAAATAAGGTGCTCTGTGGAAAAGTTATTTAATAATGGAATATTTGGATTTATTAAAGGACTTAACAACATTAACTAAATTAGTGAGCGAAGTGATGCGAAAAAAAAGAAACCGCGGTCGTATAGTGTTCGAAAATTATATACAGACCGTTCTAAAAATGGTTATTATAAAACCACTTTTTTAAAAATGAAAGGGACCGATCCTGGACAATTTTACATCCAGTATAGCTTTATTAAACTAGACGTCTTTATTTACTCCAGACTCGATTTATTGTGATTACCTTTTACAAATTTCAAAGCGTCTTAAGGCTATTATAGCTGAGCTTAAGATTCGTTAAGATTTGACAGAAAATTAGCCAGTCTTAAAAGAATTTGCCGAGAAAACTTAAGACGTCTTAAGGCCTGCATCTTGCAGGCTTAAGGTACTGCATCGGTAATCAGCCCGGAGCGCCGAATTAAAATGGGGGCAGGAATACATGAAGGGCTCAACGGCTCATATACGCTTTTTCGCTTCGATTGTTACAAAACATCTTTGTCCGGTCGTCAAATAACGAAAATTTCGTTGTTTAACAAACTTTTCATTATTATACGATTGAATCGTACCGTGCACTATGTGAAAACGAAACTATGCTTCTTTTATAAATTTGAAATATTTTTTCGCCAATTGGCCGAAATCTCAACTTCTTGCCAAGCTTCTCGCATAGCTCGAATTGTAAAATATATTTGGAAGTAACAATTTCTATGATCATTCTTATGATCAAATATGCGACTCTGCCTCCGCCTGGCGGCAAATTCGGTGTCTTATGTGGTGGACTGCATAAAATAATTTTGTGTGTGGTGCGGGCCCCTTTGTGGTGCGGGCCCCTAGGCGAGCGCCTATGTTGCCTATGCTTAGATCCGGCCCTGGTCTAGAATATTAATAGATACATCAGACATTAGCTAAGGACCACCCACTACGAAGGGCTGTTTGCAGGTTTTGTTAGATATATCACAATTCTTCGTTTTGGAGCCGACGAATTGAGCACTTGTTTCGATTGGCTGCTGTGGTGCGGTTTGTAAGAGGTTGAGAGAAACAATGTAAAAAAAGAAGAGTACCAATGATGAGTGGTAATCACATCATGCAATACTAGCGCGACTTCTTCTTCTTATTCCCCTTTAATCTCTCATGGGTCATAGGACGGAAACAGTGGTCCTCCAACGGATTCTGTTTTGCGCGACAGCTCTCAGCTCCGTCCAGGATCTCGCAGCTGCTGCGGTCTCTGCTAATAGGGTTCTTCTCCACGTTGTTGTAGATCTTCCAGCTGGACGGGTTCCTTGCGGGTTCCAGTCAAGTGAATTTACAGCAATATAATTAACTTCAAGTCCAGTTCTTTTGAAGAAAGTCAATGCTCCAATGCAATGCAAGTCTTTCAGGTTAACTAAGCTGTGTCTAATATCATTTAAACCAATTAAACCACTTCACTAGGTCAGGCCGGTGCATGCTTTGTTACACCTGTTCGGTTAGGTAAACTGGAAGGTCGCCAGTAGATCTTTTTTGCCCAAAGTAGAATTTCTCTGTATTCTATTGTATTTTGATCACTGTCTACCCACTTGGGCATAATGCTGAAACTGAGTTTGTTTCCAAGAATTCAAGTCCAATATAGAAATTCTGGATGAATATGACAGGATAAAAACTTTGGCTGGAGGTGGCGTGAATTTCCCTTTATATTACAGTGCTTGAAAACACTCCTCATGCTTTTTTAAATAATCAATTGATGTAGGCAAAATCCAAAACGAGACAAAATTTTACGCCAACACTAAAGTAAGATTCATAACTTCTGAGAACAGACCCAACAACCTAACAAAAATGATTTACCCCCCCTCACAAACAGACCGACACCGACAAATTCCTCTTTAAACTGTCGGAGAGCGTTCACAATGGTACTGATACCGTCCCAGAACGATTACATATAAACTATCCCTAATCGACAACTATATGGCAGCTATATACAACACACCTTTGTTCATGGAAGGGTTATACCGACAAAATTATAACTAAATTTAACTCACATCCATCGACAGAACAACAGCAAAATATTTAGATATTGTCGCGGTCGACTAAGTGGTTGAAAATTGGGTCATGACGAGTAATTTAAAGGTTATTTTCTGCAGATGAACAGAATTTTTGGCTAAAGATATATTTATTACTGCAAGACTAAGTATACACTATTTACTCTATGCTATCGTCGACCTTGCAATATTCTTCATAACTGCAGGAGAATTTTCCTTAAAAATGAATTTGAAATCTATTATTTACGAACCCCTGAAACTCTTGCTAGAAAATTATTCGCTGGTTGAATTGCCGTCTCATTTCCGTGAAAGTAATTCAACTTTTGGGAAAACTCGAAAAGATTTTTCACCCACTAACAGTTGGTAACACAACCGTTTTCAGGTTGAGGTCTTTTGTTTTATTTTTGCATTTAAGTAGTTTTTCGCAATAAAGAAATTTTCAAATTCGCTGTAATTGGATAATTTCGCAATGGGTTGCAGTGATGCCGGAACACGCCTATTATTTTCTTCCAACTTTGATCTTACTATTGGGGTTTCTAGGGAATTTTTAATGGAAATCATTATGCATAAATTAGAAACTTCAACAATTTCAAGGCAAACATTTTCAGGCAGTCCTTGCCAAGTTTCTGCCCACTTTTAAACTCAGAAATTTCGATTCATTCAATTTCGTCTTATTACAAAAAAAAGTTGTTAATCGTTTTAAGAACAGGGAACTTTTAAACTCTATGTTACTATAAAGAAGTTAATCCCAGCATTTTGGAATCGAAAGAAAATAGTTATTTTGCAAGCAGTCTTAAGTTTAGTCTAATTTTTCTTGATAGCTATACTGAATATTATTTCGTGAGTTCAGAGGTAAGCCTAGAAGGTTCTATCATTAAGTACAATATTGAACAGCAAGCTTTAGTTTGAAAGATAGTAGAGGTAAGAGTGGAATAACTGCTAATGATAAACATGCGCTTTTATTCCATCGATTCGCATCTAATATTACCCCATGTTATTATTGTAATATTCGTCAGCTTCATACGAATTTCTTATCCGTTGTGTGACATCTGCTTTAACACGTCCCTTAATCTTGCGCTAGGTGAAAACCAAGATTTACTTAATACTAACTTATTAATTATAATGATAGAGGTGATGATAAACGAAGAGCGGGAATATTAATGAATTTTATAACCGATTATCTTTTACAGACAAACTTTTACCATATGTAGTTTCGAGATCCCACCCAAGAATCCCCATCAGATTTCTTACAAGATCCCACCCGTGACCCAAGCACGAAAGCATACCCAAGACAAAAACCCAACATAGCGAAGTTAAACTTATTTCACAAAGCTGATGCTCCCCGTGTTCTTTTAATGAACTGAGTTTTGAGAGCTTTTGAGTTCCCATACAAAATCGAAACCCAGGTTTTATCTGGGTCTTCTGGTTCTTCGATTTTGTATCGGAACTCAAAAGCTCCTCAAAAGCTCTCAAAACCCAGTTCATTAAAAGAACACGGGGGCTAACTCACATCTAAAAGCTTCTAAGCTCACCACCAAAAGCTTTAGCCAAGACGCAAACCTAAACTTGAGCTCGTACCGCCATAGTCCTACCATAAGCCTAACCTAAACCAAATATAACGTGCCATACCGTAACCGTAGCTACCCAAGTAACAAATTTCGTCTCATAAGACTCTACTAATGTCTTATGAGAGGAAATTCGACTTTTTTTAATAGAGTATCACCCTCAAAATTTACACTTGTGGAACACTACAAGTGCATTATGAATGCGTTGTCAGAATTAAATGGCACAATTATGAGAGTTATTTTTGTCTTATAAAAACTCGTTAGCTCTCTTTGTAAGGGTACGAAGCTCTCATAAGAAAACTTTTTGAATTTTTACGAGAGTATTGAAGTACTCTCGTAAGGCTATCATAATAACTGACATTATCTTGCTATAAGAGCTATTAACAGAACTGTTAGAAAGGGAGCAATAAGTATATAAAAAAGAGTTCGACGATAAAAATAATTTGTTATGAGAATTATTTGCTCTAAATAACTCTCATATGAAACTATTCGATAAATATAACACTTTAAAAATGGATTAAAACGGACTAGAATTTAATATTTATTATGTATGATTATAGGCTTAGATTTTTAGCGAAAATATTAGCTATTTTATTGCGCTTGAAATTTTGTTGATAATAATAACCATTTTACTTCGATAAAAATCAAAGCGCCTTAAAAATAATCAAAATTTAATATATTTTATGATATTTTATTTCTTGTGAAAAAAACAACTTTAGTATTGCTCAATAATTTTATCTAAATTCGTATATCATCTGAGAAAACATAACTTTTTATATTTTTCACATATTCAATTGAGTGAATTAGCTTGATTTTGGAATTTAGTTTCACTAGAAAATTCTGTATTAAGCGAAAGTATGGCCGCTCGCTGGTCTACTATCAAGTTTTTTTATAAGAATAAAACTCTGGTTATAAGATGGTTAACTTTCGTTATAAGTGTAAAAGTCTTCTTATAAATGTTTTAACATTTTTCCTCTCATACGAGTCTTTTTATAAGTAGGTGTACCTATACTTGAAGTGTTGTAAGAACTTTTTTATAAATATCATAAACCTTGAATACTCATAAGGACATTTTTTTGAGAGTTAAAATCTTTGAGAGTAAAGGTTTCGTAAAAAAGGCTCAATAAGAAAAGAGGGTTTCTTGCACTCAAAATAATTGATTATCTTATTATGAGTATGAAAGGCTTAGTAACTCTAGTGGACTTATTATCTCATAATAATTATACTATGAGACTTAATTTAAATCTTATTAAAAGAGTTATGTTCTGAGACTATCGAAGGGTGTTAAGAGAGTCCTGTGAGAAAATTTTACAATTTGCAAGAGTTTTGCTCTGGAGAGTTTGTTAGTTGGATATCCTAACGAACGAACATATGCTAGTTCATTACGTCAATTAGTTCGGTGCCTTATGAACACTCATGTTCGTACGTTCGGGTACATACGGTCAAGGGCGGCGGAGCGCATGGGGATGGAAGGAAAAGTGCACACGGACTTTCGCTTTGGGTGGGGAAATCCACACCCAAAATATTTCATATACACCTAATAATCAAGTATGTTGAGGAACTGTCTAGGTCCCTGCTAAATATATTATCCCAGCGGGAAAAGTTTGACGGCCTTCCTCAAGAAGCTTTTAGGAAGGAGTTCGTATTCGTAGTTCCACAAAAGTAGGATGGAAGGGTCAAATATGGATATGTAATTAATGTAGTTTTTATTCAGTTAATACAATTTACCATTAAATTGTGTATAAAAATGTGTATCTAAAAGATTATTATAAAAGGATTAAAGCAATATCTTCCAAGGATCTCAATATATTTAGAAGGTGTAAGAAATTGTACTTCCTTGGAAGAAATAAAAGAGAACGTATCACAAAGACCTTACCGGGAATGTGTGGGGAAGGTGAATGAGCTGTCAGAGCTTTTCGACTCATTCCTTCTAATGACATGGCAGCACAAAAAAGATATGGAGCGGAATGCGAAAAGGAAGGAATTCTCGCCTTCCAAAAAAGGCTACCGTCATGCTTCTGTGTATGATTCCATTTCCGCTGGGTTATAACTGTATATAGCCTAAGTTTTTTAAACCCCATCCGACAAGTATTTAAAAAGGGGATTGTCTCAGGGGCTTCCCTGTAGGTTCCTCATGAGGACCCGATGAGGCAATGGGGCATGCCAAAAAAAGGCTTCTCATGAACACCACACAAAAAAAATCAGCGATACTGAAGTGAGGTTTCTCATAACGGCCCTATGAGTCAAACCAAATGAAATCTGCCTTACGTATTCGGAAAGCTTTTTAAGAAGCTTTGAATTAATACCTTTAAACTTTAGCTGTACTCTAACAAAGCTTTAGATTTTGTTATTACATTGCTACATATTTCAGGAAATTACGTTGGTGACCATGAAGGGTGTTATTCAACCTGCTCAATAGACTAGAGCATCACAAGACCGAGACAATACGAGATTTTTAAGACTCTCGTCTCGATCTCGGTAAGTCTCGAACATTTCAAGTCTCGTCTCGACTTTAGGCGGATCTTGCCCATCCTAATCGCGTCTCGTCTCCTCTCGGCGCGAATATGAATTTATGAGCCCATCACGGCTCTTATACTTATAGGCTCATCCTATACCTAACCGGCGAGAGAAAACAAGAGGCAATGTGCATGTGCATGAGTACCACATCCCAGCCTTGACAATAAGGAGTCGAGACCAAGACGAGACTCTCGTGTTTGTCGAGATCTCGTGATGCTCTACAATAGACCGGTTCTGGTTCGATCACAAAGGTCAAGCAGCATTGGACGTTATATTAGTACTTAGTTGGGGGACCACATTGGTAAAACGACACTCGCGTTTAAAAATACATATAAAGTTTTCGACAACGGCGCTGTTATTACTCACATATCCACGCCGAAATTCTCAAATAAATAAATTGACCGATTAACATTTTAAGGGTTATCTGTTCCCATGCTCCCCACACACAATCATTACGCTTCGCCGCCCTTGCATACGGTTACAGTACGGCACGTCATATTTGGTTCAGGCTATAGCCTCTATAAAAATTCTGTGAGACGCACGGTTACCGAGATAATGCCCAAAAACACACCTCCAAGATGCTGGAGAAATGGCAATACCACGACTCCGCAGTTTACACTCACGACCATTTCTTTTATATGTTAAAATAACCTTGACTACCCAAAAGCACGATTAAATAAGTTTTCATGCTCTTGCTTGAATTTTTAATATCAGCAGTTAAGGGTTAACATAAAACAGCTGCAACATATCGTTGACAGATAAGTCAGAAATCAGAAACATTCACGTTGACTGGGGCCACCTGTATTTTATGTAGGGAAAAACACCCAAAAACTACTCAGTTTAGGTAACAGAAGGTTAAAAACTAGGTTGAGACAAGAATATAGAAAAAGTGGACACGCTGTGTCGTAGCCATTCCACCAGGACATTGCTAAAAATGTTTTCTGGAGTTTTGCATAATAAGTGTCTGCAATAAAAATTCAGGAGAAAATTCCGACCTAAAAAGTTTATTAAAAATTATTATTATCAAGTTGCCGTTGAAGGTCAAGAAATATACAACTTAACCTCCTTCCATGTTGGATCGATTCCAGAACCAGCATGCTCGAGGTTAATTGAATTTTGCTCTTTACTGAAAGTGAATGAATTTTTCGGTTTCGAGCTCAATCAGTCACTCAGAAGTTCTTAATCCAATTACCTTGAAATTTTCAACTTAAATAAACCAATTAATATTGAAAAATGTTGAGAAAAAACCAGGCAAAGAAATTCCAGTTGGTTACAAACTCGACCGTTTTCAATATTTACAGATCTTGTTCAGCTCCATTATTTCTGTGTTCTGGGTATTGTAGTTGGAGAGCCCCATCTGGAGTCTGTTACACTAACCTAGCTTTACTATCGCTAGTTGTCTTAGCACTACCATAGATCATAGTAAAATGGACTCCAGTTAGCATAGATTAAAGTAATCAGTCGTCAATTCCATTCAATCAAAATTCTCACCACCGTTGAACTTTCTAGAATTTTATTTCCTGATTCTTCGCCCGTACGAGAGTGATTTCTCGCAGCCCCGGTGGATTCAATTTCGCTGAGATCCTAATGAAGGCTGATACGGAGGAAGGATAGCAGGACAAGGATGTCGCTGGCAGAAAGAGGAAGTGAAATGGGAAATTGAAAAAGTGTGTTAGTTGATAAAAATGAGGAAATTCTATCCCGGCTGGTGCTAATGTATCAGTACACGAACCCCTCTCCTAGGGCATCGCTGAAAATGAAATCCGGAATTGGGGCCCTTCCAGTCGGGCGTTTGCGACCTCCCATCTAGATTTGCTACTCTGGCGGCCGGGGCGCACTAAACACCGTGAGTTATTTTGGTTCTGGCAGACATATTTTTTTTAATAAAGGAGCCAGGACAGAACGAACAAAGGTAGCTAGAACCCTTTTCATCCTGTCTTAATGTGACAGAGGTTTGTTGAATTTACAGAAAATCTTTGTCAACCAAAAAGATGCGGTGGCGATGAAAGCACTAAGGAAGGCTTTTGTTGGTGATGAATGTTAAAGTTTTTCGTTCTCGTTCAAATGAAAATACCCTTACCACATGGACTCCGAAATGATGAATTGTGTATACTTTGATGAGTTATTTGAAGCTTGTTAAGTAAATTTTCTCTATAGCCGGATTCCATGAAATCGAATGGAATGGCCCTAATCCGATTTAATAACAGAAGTTGTTTATCAGCTTATTGCAAAGATGTTTTGGTCGATATAGTCCAGTAAAATGGTGCAAAAAAAAGGGCCATCTGAACATTTTATGTAAACAGCAATTTTTTTTTTGCAATGTGTAGGGGGGTTGGTTGGGAGTATAAAACCGAGTTTTCGGGATAAGGAGGCGTGTCCTTCGGCCGCCATCTTGTTTTGAGTGTGAAAAATGGTTTTGCTTATTGCTCGAAAACCGTAAGTCCTACAGAATTTGTGTAAAGATGTTTTTTTTAGATAATCAAATTATCTACAACTTTCGTAAATAACGTTTTGCCGTAATATTAATAATAAAAAAGATATGGACGAAAAATGACTAAAATTTTGGGCGTGGTGAACTTTAAAGCGCTATAACTTTTTTATTATTGATTCTACATAAAAAATGCCTTAGAGATTATTTGTAGAGCATTTCCTTGCGAATAATTTGATGTGGTCATTTATTGAATTCGGGTTGTTCTTGTTGATTTTATTGTAGTGCAAACGCAGGTAAGTCGAAGATACGTGGAGTGGCACAGGTATAAAAAAGAGGTATATGTTTCGACAATATTTTATGACGGTATTTTATGGCTTTTTTCTGCATAGCGTATTGGAGTACATATTTTTACTCATTTGTAAAATATGAATGTGAATGAGTTGGTCTTTTTACATGTAAGTCATCAATAAATGACTAATTTTGTAAAACAAACTGTATCGTAGGTCCCCCATTCATAATTTTTTTTAGAGACATGTTCAGTTTTTCGAAGTCTTTCGAAGAGTTTACAAGAGTGTACAGTTTTTGCGATTGTGAAAATTTTGTTTTGGGTTTTTTGTTTGTTTCTTGGTGTTTTGGGTTTTTTTGTTTTTTTTTTGTTTGTTTCTTGGTGTTTTGATTTCTTTATGTTATTGTGTTTTTCAGCAACAGTAGACTGCTACTAGTTTTTGTGAATGTGAAAATTTGTTATTTAACTTTTTGGTTTTTTTTCTTGGTTTTTTGGTTTTTTGTTTTCATTTTATTGCGTACACTCCTACTAATTTTGTAATTGTGAGAATGAGTGAGTGTTTTATTTGTAAAAAATCCCTTAGTGAGGGCACCTCTATTAAAGTGAAGACGAAAGGAGTAGAGTCATTGCTTCATAGGAGTATTGCAAAAGGACAAAAGGAGCATGAGGAATATTTGCGAAAGGTACGTGAAACACAAATTCACCTATATTGTTATAAATATTATTCTGATATTAGAAATGACGGTGTAACTCGTCGTCGGAGTACCAGGGATATCGCTACATCGTCATCTTTGCACGAAATAACGTTACCCGATTTTGATTTTGAAAAGGGTTGTTTTATTTGTTCAGATTTAATAAATTTGTCAAAAAAACAAAAAAAGCAGTTATCGAGGGTATCAAACTCCAGTTTCAAAAATACAGTTTTGAATTTGTTAAGTAATCGCTCCGATGATACTGCGATACAAATTTCTAATCGTATAAAGGATGTTCCAGATTTGATTGTGGCTGGTGCGAAGTATCACCGCCATTGCTTTAGTCACCTATATGTAAAAGAAAAAAGAATTGAAGACGTAACTAGTGACAGATTCAATAAAATTGATAGAGCTATGGAATGCATATTCTCATATCTGCACGAAAATTCAGACGAATGTCAATTTAAGTTATCAGACTTGATAAAGGCAATTGAAGGAGATTATGTTCCAGACAAAAGAACAGTGAAAGACCGATTATTCCAGAAATATGGCAGTGATATTTTAATTATTGACCAACCAAGACGGGAGACAATGGTCTGTTTTCGTGGTACAGGTTACGAGGTTTTATCGAAATCTTGGTACCAAAGCAAGAAGTCCGATCTTCGTGAAGAAAGGCTGAGAATAGTTCGTGAAGCTGCTGCAATTATTCTCGAGGATATACGTTCTGAGGTGTATGACACGGAGCATTATCCACCGTGTGACGATTTTCTCGAAAATATTGAAACCGGAATACCTGAAACTTTAACAACACTGCTTACCGGCATAATCTGTAAATCGAAACGAAGATTATCTGAAAATTGCCAAAAAAAGTGTACATCTATAGCTCATGCAGTTATCGCGGCTACGCGACCTTCCTCATTTATTTCTCCTTTACTGATTGGGATAGGTACTTACCTTTATAAAAAGTTCGGTTCAAAAAATCTCATATATGTGCTATCTTCGTTAGGTTTTTCTGCCTCGTACGCTTCTGTCTCACAATTTGAAAATTCTTGTGTAATTCGTCCTGCACGAAATATTTTGCCACATGCATTTTGTCAGTTTGTATTCGACAATGCCGATTTTAATGTGAATACAATCGATGGGCGAAATACATTCCACGCTATGGGCGGGATTCAGTGTGTCACTCCCCATAGCGGTATTACGAAAGACATTAGATTTGTCCGTCGTTTAAAAAAACTACCAGCTTCCGTAAGAGGAAATATTGGTATGATACCCATTGCATCGTACTGCAAGCGGAAAGGATCTGGACTGACCGCTATTAAAGTCTTAGATATTAAGAACATTAGACCGTTGGCGCAACATATTGTTCCGACAGCTGGCGATTTAATGTGGCTGTACGGTAAATGGTCTTACACTCATGGCATTGGTGGGTGGAACGGTTTCATGACTGAGGCTACCGCTAATAAGAAATATAATAAAAGTAGAATTCTATGTCTTCCATTTATTAACGCCCCACCAACTGATTACGATACGGTTTTAACGGCGCTTCGCTGCGCTATTGACAATTGTAAAGCTGCCAATCAAAGTACCTGTATAGTTACTTTTGACCAGCCTTTGTATTGGAAAGCTCGCGACATCACTGGGGCTGTTGATCCAGAATCTGATCTTGCAAAAGTCGTCGTTCGACTTGGAGGGTTCCATTTACTAATGTCCTTTATAGGTTCGATCGGATATCTCATGTCTGGCAGTGGACTAGAAGAACTGCTAAAATTAATATACGCCGATAATTGCGTAAACAATATAATATCTGGTCATGCGTACGCAAGAGCTGTACGAGCTCACACCTTAGTACACTTATCCTTGGCAAAAAAAATAATGGATTACATAGAATTCACCGATGAAGAAAGAGATGCTATGGATAAAATCGTGACGGATGTGGATCGAACAATAGTTATGGAATCCGCGGAAACGGAGACCCTAAAAACAGTAGCAAATAAGTTCGAGAAAGCTATTGACATGTTAGAGAAGAAGAGTCCAACTTCAAGACTCTGGATCCAATATTTTAAAACTGTAACGCTTTTAAAGCATTTTATTGAGGCTGAAAGATCAGGTAATTGGTCGCTTCATTTAGATACGATCCAAAGAATGCTCCCTTTCTTTCATTCCAGTGGGCACTTTTTGTACGCGAAGTCTGCTCACCTTTATCTTCAAGATATGCGGGAATTGCACCAAAAAATGCCTCCACAAGAACTTGAGGATTTTACAAATGGTGGTCGTTTTACTATTAGGCGAAGTAATAAATTTTGGAGCGGAATAATGTCTGATCAAACCATTGAGCAGACACTTATGAGGATGATGAAAACGTCAGGTGGACTAACCCGCGGTCGTGGGATTTCTGGAAGTACACTTGCTTCGTGGACTCTGGGAATGATTTCTTTGCAGGATGTCTGCGAGCAAGTAGAAGATTTCTGTGATATTTCTATGCAAACCTCAGATCAACATGTCGATCACAGAGATTCTCGAGTACTTCGAGACAATGAGGACGTAGAAAAATTAGACTTTTGGCTTGCATCGCATGAACCATTTTTGGAGAGATCGGAATTAATTTCAATTTTTACTGGTGTCGTTGCTCATGATCGCATTAATTGTTACCGCGCGGTCGAGGTTGGAGATGCTGTAATGTCTCAAAATATTGGAGCAAATTTTCAAGACATATCACACAAGAGAAAGAACAAAGTGCTTCCTTTGAGTGCCCTCTCGAGTTCGATTGAGGTGGAGAAAACTCCCGTCGTTATAAATCCCTTGCTTCTCTTTCAACGAATGTGTGTGTCGAAGGAGTCTATTGGTCAAATAAAACAATATTTTAAGTATGAACTTGCGCCTTTCCCGTTGTCTTTGTTTTCTGAGGAGGGTATGCGAAAGGGCACTAAATCCACGTTGTTTAACGCCTTTTCACCGCTCGATTATCCCGTTGACCTTGGGCCAAATAAACTTTTTGTAATCGATGGTGGATATCTTCTGCACGCTGTTGTATGGGACCGAAATGTATCATTTCAAATAATTTTAGACAAATACGTTAAATACGTTCAAAGTCATTACGGTTCTAAGGTGACAATTATATTTGACGGTTACTCGGATGATCCAGACATCGCTGGTACTAAGTCATGGGAGCGCCTTAGGCGTTCTAAAAAACACATATCTACTGATATCATTTTTAATCGCAGTAATGTTCCGACAATTTCGCAGGAAAAATTTCTTAGTAACCAAAACAACAAAAAAGCTTTTATCGACTTTTTGAAGATAGAATTATTAGAAACGTGTTATCATATTGATCAAGCACAAGGAGATGCAGACACACTAATCGTAAATTCTGCCCTTCAAGAATCACCCCTTTTTGATTCCGTGACTATAGTAGCCGAGGATATTGATGTCCTTGTTTTGCTCATCGCTCTAGGGCGCGATCACCCGAATGTTTTTTTCTTAAAACCCGCAAAAGGACGTTTACCAGAAAAAAGGTATTCCCAATCAAGTCTCCTACACGGAGATGTAGTAGCTAAAAATATATTATTTATTCATGCTTTATCTGGATGCGACACAACATCGGCAGCTTTCAGTCATGGGAAAATGAAATTTATTCACGCCCTTGAGAAAAACCCCGAGTTAGATTCCCAAGTTCAGGTTTTCCAAAATGATAAAGCTGACCCCGCTGTACTGAGTAGTATCGGAGAACGTTTCTTTATTGCCTTATATAGTGGTGAAAAGCAAGAAACATCACTAAATATACTACGGTATAGGCGATTCACAAAATGTGTAGTTAAAAGCAAATTTAATCTCGCTACGCTCCCTCCTACACAAGATGCAGCTCGTATGCATATATTTAGAGTATATCACCAGGTACAAACGTGGCTAGGACGATATAAAGATCCGGAATGCTGGGGCTGGAAAAAAATGTCGCGAATGTTTGTACCAATTAAGTGCACGATGGCGCCGGCGCCTCCAGAGCTGTTAAAATTAATTTTTTGCAGGTGCAAAACCAAGTGTGGTGCAGCCTGCGGGTGCCGGAAGACTGGTTTAAAATGCTCTGCGATTTGTCATAATTGCAATGGTGAAACATGTGAGAACGTGGTAGAAGTTTCAAAGTTATTAGACGAAGATGAATTCAACTATGAATGCCCGTCAATGTTGCCCGAAGAAGTTGACAGTACTTTTCTCGACGAGGACACTGAAACTCCCACGGATGATACCTGTGTAATTATTATAGAAGATGAGAACGCTTCAATATATGACCCACAACCTGGCCCTTCAAAAAATAACAAATGATAATCTATCGGTGGATTAGGCCTATAGGGGAACCACTTTAAAAAAAACGCGCCAACAACTCTACCTCGCGGGTGGTGTGGAAATGAGTTCAATTTAAAATAATTTGATAAAACATCCTACAATAATATAAAGTATTATATTATAAAATGGAAGCATAATGCAGAACTTTTGTTATAATTTCTCCGTTTGAATTGCTATAAAATCAACAAGAACAACCCGAATTCAATAAATGACCACATCAAATTATTCGCAAGAAAATTCTCTACAAATAATATCTAAGGCATTTTTTATGTAGAATCAATAATAAAAAAGTTATGGCGCTTTAAAATTCACCACCCCCAAAATTTTAGTCATTTTCCGTCTATATCTTTTTTATTATTAATATTACGGCAAAACGTTATTTACGAAAGTTGTAGATAATTTGATTATCTAAAAAAAACATCTTTACAAAAATTCTGTAGGACTCACGGTTTCCGAGCAATAAGCAAAACCATTTTTCACCACTCAAAACAAGATGGCGGCCGAACGTCACGCCTCCGGATCCCGAAAACTCGGTTTTATACTCCCAACCAACCCCCCTACACATTCAAAAAAAAAAATTGCTGTTTACATAAAATGTTCAGCGAATGTCTCATTTGACTGGACTAATATGATGGATTTTCAGCGCATTAAATGGAAAAATGGAAGTTATTTATCAAAGTCTTCTTGTTTTGTAAGAGAGCCTCGGATTGGAATTTGAGTGGTTTTTGCATTAATCTGTTTATGGGCCTTTGTAAACTTTGTGGTATTAAGTGTTTTACTAAATTATATATTTGTCAATGTTTTTGCTGTTTTGGTAGGTATGAATGGGCAAAGAGTATTAAGACCGATTGGTCATTCTTACTTGTGAATTTTAATGTTATTACGTTGCTATTTTAAACAGTGGTCGAATGAGAAAATCTTTAAGGACTTCAATTAAATACAAAGGAAGTTGCGCAAGTACGATTTTTTTGCTGGTTGTAGGCTGTTATCTTTGAGTCGGTTATGGAAAATAATTTTTATTTAGTGATTTGGTAGAATCTAATCATATACTACTGCTATCAAAAGATAGTAAGACTTTTTCCATTTAAATTGCACGGGCTTATTCAAACGACTAATTTGAAGAACGAACGCGTGGAAGACAATGAACGACCTGGGCGCCTATCGACGTCTACCGAGGATTTGGGGCTCAAAAATCGTCGATTGATAATTACAGACCTCGTTGACATTACGAAAATACCGTTTTGGGTTGATACATTCGATTTTGGAAAATCATTTGGGTCTCAGCCGCAGTCGCATCTCGTTTTGGTTCAAAAATATTTCGAAAGAGAGTGTAATTCTAATGTCTGTTCAACAATGATTTCGGACTACCAAAACGTCATCAAACACATGGGCAAGGATTTACGCATACAACCCAGAAACTGCCGACCAATCAAAGGCACACTCGGCTCACCTCTACACACTTCAGCCCTCCTCTTCGCTCACATTACGGTTTAGAAGTTCGTTTGTAAAGAGAACAACTCGATTGTAGTACTGTCTTCCGCAGCCGGTGTTTCCGAACTCATATAACACCTCAGAGTTCAAACGCTAGGTTCACCGACATCTACTCACGCACCATCCAGACCTCTAACCAATCGTTTCTCTCTCTATCTTTCACATCGAGCTTACTACTAGACATTGCACCATGGCTTGAACGACATGACGGACTAGTAGCACAAAGGGTGATCCCTGAGCTTGACGTTTTCACTTAGAAAAAAGGAATATCGCGCCAATAGTTAACGAGGCTGAAAAAAACACGTTATAATATGATGAAAATCAAGGTGGTGAGGACATCGTTTTGACTCTATTGAAGAGGTACAATCCGAATCGATGAAGGTTTTGAAGGCCATTCTATAAATCGACTTCAATAACTGTTTCAATGACTGGAAAAAAACGTTGGCATAACTGTATTATGTCCGGTGAGGATTAATTAGAAATAATATCAATTTACAATTCTAACAGAAGATCTTCACCAAAGTATTAATCGCTTCGACAAGTATGGTTTAGATACCTCCAAAGCTTTTGATAGAGTATGACACTCTGTTCTATTGTCTAAGCTCCAAGCTATTGACATAGATTAAATTCTAAAGAAGTAGATTTAGAGATTCCTTTCTGGCCGTTTGACCAAGCTGCTGGATGGTGTCGATTCTAAACCCTACATCATATCGTCTGGTGTTCCTCACGGCTCAATCCTATCTTCCGATTTATTTCAATAATTTATAAACAGCCTGTATTCAATTCTTTCGAACTCACTTCACAGCTTTGCTGCCGAGTAAAAATAATTTAGTTGGTTAATTTTTTTTTAAATGTGCCTGCTACACATGCACGCTGCTGCTACAGGCATGAAAATCTGCAAATGCGCACGCTAGAGGTATGTACGGGTACGCTTCTGTTACAGATGTGACTATATTCATAATCGGCCTTTCCAAATGCGAGTGTCGTTTACCAAACAATTCCCAACTAAGTACAAACCACGGGATGGGATGAGGTATGACCCACAAAAACTGTCATTGAACCATTTACTAATAGAAGTAACCCAAATTTCTCTCCCTCTCTAGATGGCAAAAACTGGTTTTCTCCGAGGAATCTAAATATCTAAAGCTCTCCTGGAAACCCTAGATTGAGAGAATAACTGCCAAGGCAATTACATCTCCCTATATCTGTCGTAGGCAAAGCCTAGAGCCTCAAACCGAGGTTAATGTTTTGGCCTTACATTTGACGGTCATATTGCCCATGGTAACATATGCATCCGTTGCATGATGGGTCAAGCCCAAACAAAAGAGTGCTGTGATTAAGCTGGCCAAGGTGCAGAGACCGGCCTGTCTTGGTATCACGGGAGCTAAAAGCACCTGTCCGACTGTGGCTAGTAGTGAAGAAGGAGGCTCTGGGGGACTTCGTCAATGAGGGCTATTCTTCGTTAAGCCAGGAGCCAGAATGAGGTTAACCTGGAGCCCACGCTTTCATTGACCAATACCCCTGCTGCCAATCCCGACTTCGGCATACCGTTTATGAGGATTAACCGAAATAGGTCCGAATGGCAAAACCGATAACCAGTTTTTGAGTCGACATAGAGGCTACGAGCAAACCTCCACCGGTTAGGTTATCAGCCACACAGAGCTTAGCGATATCAAACTGGATGATATCGGCTCAGAAACAGAGAGCAGATGCGAGAAGTCAGAACCGGATTCCGGCTGTAGAGTCGTTAAAGAAGAAAAAGGAAATATACTGCAACCCATGCTAGGGTTATAGTCCAGTCCCCAACCGTAAAATTGGGGTATTACCTCTACTTTTTTTCGGCGGCCACCGATTTTGATGAAATTTTGGATTTAGGCTCTACTTACCACACTTTTCAAAGTCGACCCTTTTTGAGACACACAAATTTAGTTATAAGTTCAGAAAGTATTTTAGTAAATTTTTTAGTATGTGTGTATGTGTGCGTGTGCGTGGATGTATATATACTGGCGAGATACCGACCCCCGCACACTCAATTCACCTATGCTCTGAAAAAGATTGCAAACCGTCAATTTTTTTCATTTTACTTAATTGCACATTTTTCGCAGCTGCGTACAAAAATATTGCACAATACCTTCCAGCTTCTAGAATATCTTCTTTTTTTGAGGTACTCTTGTAAAATGTATATTAAACCTGTTTTTCAAATGTAGCAGGTATGTACGTGAAATACTGTAATGTGCTCACAAGAGCTCCGAAAAACATTTGCTCCGAAAATTAAAAAAATTGTCGTTCGGTTTTTTTACTGTAGCGAGGTCAATTTTCAAGCTACAGTGTCCATTCAAAAACCATTTTGTAAATAATTTCACTGGCAATAAACCTGTGTTAATTGTATTATATTAGAACCCTTAATTTTCAAAACAAAGGGCTAAGCAAAGGTGGTACTTACACTATAAAGCAAACTTCAATCCGCTATATCTCCGTCAGTTTTTAAGCTACAGCAACACGTAAAACACCAAAATTGTTGTTAAAGAAAAATCTAAATTTTGTTACTCAGCAGTTTTTTACGTATCTTCAATAGTTTTTGAGTTTTTTTTGAAATAAACGCAGAAATCTGTAAAATTCGTAAAATCCCCTTTTCATTTTGATCGTACCCATTTCGAAAAATACACCCTGAAAATCGCTCAAACTATATAGATCCGATAGACATCTCTAAAATAAAGTGAATCCTACGTGGAACATGATAAATTTGAATTTGGGTGGAAGTGGTATTAGTTTTATTGATCATTTTTTTAAAAAAAATTTGAACGGTTCACCTTCTGTTTGTCATAACTCATTCATTTTACATGCAAATGACTTTTATCAGTGTTCATTTTAAAGGTATTTTGAAGCACTTTAAAAAATGTAATATAAGTTATTCTCGAAAAACGCATCGATTTTCCGTTATTCGACGTTAAATACAACGTTTTGAGTATTTGGTTTGAAATAGGTCCTTCCGATCAATCATTACTCGCTTTGTTTTATATCTAGAGCATTCATTCAAAAACCATTTTCTTCGTTTTTTTATAAGCTTTATAATCATAACAAAAATTTTGATAAAACGCTTATTTTTGGACTTATTGACCAAAAACTGTTCGAAAACGTGGGGTTTTTTAATGAAAATTGCAACTTTTCAAACGCTTATAACCAAAAAAATATCAATTTTACAAAAAAAGTTTGTACTACATTTTTTGCTTAAAATTAGCCTCTCTATCGATTAACGGGGTTATTTTGACCAAAAATATTTCCACCCCCGAGTTGGGGTGGGAACCACCCCCAAAGAAAAAGCGCATATTGGCATATCGTAGAGTTTGATTTTTGAGTCATTCCCTATATACTGTTAAAATTTCAAGTAAATCGGTCTCCTCCGAAAAAAAGTACAGGTGATATCGGTTGGGGACTGGACTATTAGAGGATATGTGAGTCAGAGAGTCAGCTACAAGTGATAAAGTGTAAAGGAACTCAACACGAGGGGGAGGAGCCTGAGCCGCAATACCAGCGGAGAGAACATAAGTTCGATTGGATTGCAGGTTTACTTAATTATCAGTTGGGCGCTCCATACGAATGTAGCAGTACTGACAAAACTCGATCGTCACTACCACAATGAATGTCCCACCGAAATCGACAAATTTATCCTCGCCCTCATTTCCACCGTTTAGAATCCTCTTTTTCGCACATAGTACATCTAGAAATTCGTTTATATGGATGCATATAGAACAACCGTGACATTCCTTGTTATCATTTCAGCACCATCCCGACTTCCTTTTGTTAACCGGTTGGATCCTTGCTACTAAACATTGTTGTGACAACGACTGCTGGGATAAGGCTTTCCTAGAACTATCACTACCTCCATCACAATTGAAATCGTACATATTTTCAAAACAACTTTTATTACAAAAGCTGGGACCCGGCGCGCCTATGCTGCACCAATAGCCAATAGGAGTAATCAGTTGATATGAATTTTAATAAACAGTAGGAGAGTTTGCAAAAAAGGCAATTTTTTGGTATTTTTGATTCCAAATAACAAAATGTGAAACTATTAGGCAAATTCGTTTGCCATATTGGCGCGGCCATTTTGAATTTATAAGTTCTGATCATAAATTCGTTATTTGCTAGCTTAAAAAACCCCAGATATCGATTTTGGAATCGGAACACAATTGGCAAATTCGTCGGCCATATTGGCGCGGCCATTTTGAATTTATAAGTTCTGATCATAAATTCGTTATTTGCTAGCTTAAAAAACCCCAGATATCGATTTTCATTGGAATCGGAACACAATTGGCAAATTCGTCGGCCATATTGGCGCGGCCATTTTGAATTTATAAGTTCTGATCATAAATTCGTTATTTGCTAGCTTAAAAAACCCCAGATATCGATTTTGGAATCGGAACACAATTGGCAAATTCGTCGGCCATATTGGCGCGGCCATTTTGAATTTATAAGTTCTGATCATAAATTCGTTATTTGCTAGCTTAAAAAACCCCAGATATCGATTTTCATTGGAATCGGAACACAATTGGCAAATTCGTCGGCCATATTGGCGCGGCCATTTTGAATTTATAAGTTCTGATCATAAATTCGTTATTTGCTAGCTTAAAAAACCCCAGATATCGATTTTCATTGGAATCGGAACGCAATTGGCAAATTCGTCGGCCATATTGGCGCGGCCATTTTGAATTTATAAGTTCTGATCATAAATTCGTTATTTCCTAGCTTAAAAAACCCCAGATATCGATTTTAATTGGAATCGGAACACAATTGGCAAATTCGTCGGCCATATTGGCGCAGCCATTTTGAATTTATAAGTTCTGATCATAAATTCGTTATTTGCTAGCTTAAAAAACCCCAGATATCGATTTTCATTGGAATCGGAACACAATTGGCAAATTCGTCGGCCATATTGGCGCAGCCATTTTGAATTTAGAAGTTCTGATCACAAATTCGTTATTTGCAACTATAAGAACTGTTTGTTTTGCGAGGGCGCGTTTCGCTTCTTTTTTTTTCTTTTGTACCAAAAATTTTCTCTGCAATTACCTTTTTTCTATTTTCCTTGGGCGCCATCTACCGGAGCGTATTTGCGCCATGCGGTTTACCGAGATTTAGTCAAAACGCACATTCTGTGATAGTTTCAGCCGTCTAGTTTTCGAGTTTTAGTGTCGCATTACAAACCAACAGACATTCATTTTTATATATATAGATATATATGTTGTTGACTAACTTCCCACAAGGAAAAGGAAACATACAATCATGAATGCAAGAAACATTCTGAAGAAGTTTAGAAGCATTCGCTTCCGTGCTCTAGTTCATATCCTTTTTATACATCCATGTCATTGGATGGAAGACTTCCTTTTATCTTCCATGGAAGTTTTTCCGAAGACTTCTGTTTTTATTCTGCAGAAGTGATTCTTTGTAAAATAATTTCGAATTTTATAAGAAAACTTCATTTGAATTCTCTTGGAAGCTATTTTGAAGGCTGCACTTTGCATTCCGGAGAGTAGTAAATCGCAAACATGATTTTTAATTACAAATCTTAGTTTTTATATCTGTGGATTTGTTCACTATAAAATAGTTCTTTACAGTAACCACAGCTCTAACAAAAACAGAATTCTTTAAAACGGAAAACTAAACAAGTTCAGCTTCAAAAAATTCTCTATACCTTCTCTTAGCAACGGACAAGAAGGCTTCCTTATTCCTACCAAGAGAAAGCATTCTCTATTTTCCTCGCTACCATTATAGAGTAATTTTTATTGTAGAGAGTAGAGAGGGCAAATTAAAACTTATTCAATGTTTCACTAGAAATTTTCTATTCAGTGAAAGATAAAAATATTTGTTTGCCTTCCTTACAAACATAGCAAAGCATACTTGTGTACAATCCCACACCTATTTACACCAACACCTGGTCGATATTGAATATGTTTTTGTTGCATACCACCATTTTCCTAAAGCATCCTTTTAAGTAAAGAATAATATCCTTTCTAGGAATTTTACAACGATGACGACGCTTATTATTCAAATTCTTGGAAAGAAAATTAATTTCTTAGAATGCAGAAAATGTAGCACAGAAATTCTTCGAAAATGTAATCATTGCGCCTCCTCACCAATCTGAAAGTTTTTTTTTTAAACAAAATAAACATCAAGAAAAGTAAGCAAATAACAAAATATAAAAATAACCAAAAAATTCCATTAAAAGTCGAGCATTTTCTCTCTTTAAGCCTTTAAAAATCAGACACGACAGTTATGCAGAAGTGTGATTGTACAACTCTTCACCTCGAAATAATAAAAAATACATAAGGATTCCTTTGCATAAAGGTAAGACAACCTTGAACCCTCGGCTTTATATTTTGAGAGAATTTTTAAGGTAAGATGGGATGCTATGGTGAGTGAGAGTGTTCAAATACAAAGAAAATAAAGATGAAAATAAAATAAAAAAATGATTATTTTTATAGGGTTGTATTTTATGGAATTGTATCTCTTGTCACAATAGACCTTTAGAAGACCAATGCGTGGGACCATTTGCATTACACAAACCAAGCGAAATAATAATAATAACAATGGACTTTTTCGAGGAACACCACGGAACCAAACCTCTTTTTGCGAACTTAGGATGCCTACGTCTAAACTTAGGATGCCAACAGCAAACGCATGATTTCCAACTATGTACTAACCGCTCCCAATGCTGCTTGACTTTGGTGGTCGAACGATTACCGGTCTATTTATTATGCTAATGGCACCCAGATGAGCAGTAACTGATAGCAGTATGTATTTAAAAAAAAATGTCGTATATCAAAAATGAGATCGATGAACGTTTTACTTCGACCTAAGTTCGTCATGCCTTAAAAATTATGCCATTAGTACTGCGGACTCTATTTTAGACAGAAGTCGTACCGATCGGTCCGGCTGATTCAATGATTAGTGTAAGTTAGACACGGCCTTTAGAATGATGGGCACTGAGCATGCTGAAATCTTATACCAGTAGTGTCCGTGGTGCAACATATTTTAGATGACCCTTTGGCCAAACTGTTGGCATTACTACAGACCTCGGTAATCAAGGTGCCGTTTCAGACCCTGAGGTCTGTCCGTCTCGACCACTTTCCACTTGTCTGCGGGAAGCGAGTTTTGTGCGACGATAATCGCCAGCACTTTTTTATTGGTTAGTGTAAAACTATGAAGGAAACAGCCTCGAATCACATGAGTGATATCAAGAACACTTTTTCCCTTGGTGTCGGAAACGTTACTCCTCACCTATTCTACAGTAACTGGGTTTAAGCAGACCAGCAGCAGCCAGCTTGTTCGGCGTCAAAAATCACCTCCTGCCAATTGACCAGGTGCTGAAAGATGGTTGACCATATCTGTCGATAGAAAGCCAAGATTGACACTGTTTGCCATCTAGCTAAAGGTCCTCTTGTGTTCCGCGCGACCCGAGTAAAAGCAACTACCAGGTATAGCAAACAAATGCGCTTACCACACGGGTATGCACGTTCCCGCTACAGGTATGGAAATCTAAAAATGCCCCCGCTACCCTGCAAACCCCAGAATATTTTTTCCGTGTGAATTTAACGCACTACACACTTCATAAGCGTGTAAATTCGGCTAATCGTGTTAAAATAAAGCATTTTAGGAATAAACCGTGTTAAAATAATGCGGATAGAAAGACATACGTGTAAAAATCACACACGTTCAGCGTATAATATTTTTTACACGCTAAAGAAGTTGTAACGTTTTATCGTTTTACGTCTTAAACGTGTGAAAATACGTGACATTATGTGTCATTTCACACACTTCACTATATTAACACGCATGAGACCTAAGTTCGTCATGCCTTAATCGAAAGTTATAGACAGTTGTAATTCTTTATTTAAATGCTCAATGACCAGAGAGCTTCACGACCTCTATGTACAGTCAGTCGGTAACCGAAGGGCATCGAGACAAGTCGTTGCAGTTTACATCAAGAATCTTAAGCTTACGGTGACGATTTTTCTAAGTTTATTCCCCGCAAAACGACGCTAAAAAAACTTCACTCAAAAGCTTCCAAGCAATATATATTTCATGTGTTTTATACCCGGGACAGACTAGCACCATTAATGACGAATATGACGTCAGAATGACGTAGACTCCATTTTACTTCCATATCTTTTATATGGGTCTACGTCATTCTGACGTCATATTCGTCATTAATGGTGCTAGTCTGTCCCGGGTATTAGACACACGCATTCATCATTATCATAAATAGCTCCACAGCCTGTTATTGGCCTTGGCTTCCTGCAACATCCTCCTCCAGAACTGTATGTCCCTGGCTTTGGGTCTCCAATTTCTTATACCTCGGGTTCGTAGATCCTCCTCTACGCTATCTGCATATCTCTTTTTTGGACGTCCAGTGCCTCTGTGTCCGTCTGGTCTCTTGTTCATAATAATTTTTGTTATGCTGTCATCACTGCTACGTTCAACATGTCCTGCCCATCGAATTCTGCTAATTTTTATAGTTTTTATGATGTTTGGATCTTTATACAACTGATACAGTTCGTGATTGTATCTTCTCCTCCAAACACCATTTTCGTTCACTCCTCCATATATTGTGCGCAGGATTTTTCTTTCAAAGCACCCCAGGAGGTGTTCTTCATTACTTCTTAGTGTCCAGGTTTCGGATCCATACAGTAGTATTGGCCTTATAAGGGTTCTGTATAGTTTAACTTTAGTCCTCCTTGATATGTTCCTTGTTAAGAAGTGTTTACGTAGCCCAAAATAGCACCTATTTCCCAGCGCCAATCTCCTTATGACTTCTGCCGTCGTGTCGTTATCTTTTGAGATTAGCGTCCCTAAGTATATAAATTCTTTTACACCTTCGATGTTATATGTATCAATGGTCATATTCTGGCGATCATTCCGTCTTTTAGAGATGCACATATATTTCGTTTTCTCTTCATTAATTGCTAGTCCGAATTTCTTTGCTGCTCTTTCTAGCAATATGAAGGCTTCTTTCATTGCTATGCTGGATCTGGCTAGTATTACGATGTCGTCAGCACATGCCAATAGTTGCACCGACTTGTTGAAAATACTGCCCGCGGTGTTAATTCCTGCGTCTCTTATCACTTTTTCCATAGCTACGTTAAATAGTAAGCACGATAGGGCATCTCCTTGTCTTAGTCCTACTGTGGCGTTGAATGGTTCTGACAGCTCTCCTTCAATTCTTATTCTGCATATGACCTCTTTCATTGTCATTTTGGTCAAATCTACGAGGTGTTTGGGAAATCTTAAATACTCCATAGCTTTATATAATTCTTCACGTTTTATTTTATCATAGGCGTTTCTGAAGTCTATGAATAGCGAATGTATGGTAATATTAAATTCATTTGCCTTTTCCAGGACCTGCCTAAGGGTGAAAATATGGTCTGTGGTGGATCTTCCGGGGCGGAAACCGCTTTGATAGTTTCCCAGAGCTGCTTCTGCGTAAGGCTGCAGTTTAACGTATAAAATATTTGACAATACTTTATATGCTACGTTCAATAGCGTGATACCTCTATAATTACGGCAGTTTAGCTGATCTCCTTTTTTATGTATAGGGCACACAATGCCCTCGCTCCATTCCGATGGTATTCGTTTCTGGGTCCATATTAGTGTTACGATTTCATGCAGGCTTAATATTACGTTTTCACCTCCTTGTTTCAATAGCTCTGCTACGATGTTATCTTTGCCCGGAGATTTGTTGTTTTTTAGCTTTTTCACTGCGTCTTGTACGTCTTCTAATGTAGGCATGTCTCCCGCTAGTTCTTCTGCTAGTTCCATGTTTTCTGTAAGGGGTTGCTCCTCATCTCGAGCTAGCAGTTCTTGAAAGTGTTCACGCCATCTAATTAGAACTAATTCTTTGGTACTTAAGATCTCTCCATCCTTATTTTTGCACATGGTTATTCTGGGCTTGAAACCGACTCGTTGCTCCTTTACTTTTTTATATAGACACACGCATTAAGTGTGTTAAATTTACACACTTTTCGCGTATTAAAAATTAACACATTTTAAATGCGTAAAAAGTGACTACATGATTTTACACGCGAAATTAGTGTTGAGCCGGACCTACACGAGGCAGTACATTTGTCCCTTACACGATGTAAATTGTGGTACATTCTCTTTTATTTCTTCCAAGGCAGTATAATTTCTTACACCTTCTAAATATATTGAGATCCTTGGAAGATATTGCTTTAATCCTTTTATAATAATCTTTTAGATACACATTTTTATACACAATTTAATGGAAATTGTATTAAATGAATAAAAACTGTACATTAATTACATATCCATATTTGACCCTTCCATCCTACTTTTGTGGAACTACGAATACGAAATCCTTCCTAAAAGCTTCTTGAGGAAGGCCTTCAAACTTTTCCCGCTGGGTACGAACTGGGTGGAGAGACATTTCTTACATTTTTCGAACGAGTGAGGTTTTGTCCTTAACCCAGCGGGAAAAGTTTGAAGGCTTTCCTCAAGAAGCTTTTAGGAAGAAGTTCGTATTCTCAGTTCCACAAAAGTAGGATGGAAGGGACAAATATGGATATGTAATTAATGTACAGTTTTTATTCAGTTAATACAATTTCCATTAAATTGTGTATAAAAATGTGTATCTAAAAGATTATTATAAAAGGATTAATGCAATATCTTCCAAGGATCTCAATATATTTAGAAGGTGTAAGACATTGTACTTCCTTGGAAGAAATAAAAGAGAACGTATCACAAACACCTTACCGGGAATGCGTGGGGAAGGTGAATGAGCTTTTAGAGCTTTTCGACTCATTCCTTCTAATGATATGCCCGCACAAAAAAGATATGGAGCGGAATGCTAAAAGGAAGGAATTCTCGCCTTCAAAAAGGCTACCGTCATGCTTCTTGGAATGATTCCATTTCCCGCTGGGAAGAGACAATTCTTACATTTTTCGAGGGAGCGAGGTTTTGTCCTGAAGAGATAATTCTTACATTTTTTGAGGGAGTGAAATTTTGTGCTGGAGACACATTTCTTACTTCTAGCAGAATTTCTAACTTGAAATTAGGCGAGGTGGGATTGCCAAAAGACCTATCTGCAAAAAGCTCGTTTCGAGAAAAACGCGTTCAAAGTTTTCAAAATACATGAAACCGAAGCAAATAAAGTAACTGTTCAAAGTGATAACTTTTAATTAAAAGGTACAATCAGTCTGATTTTTTTTAAGGAAAAATATGAATATAGTCCAGTCAAATAAGGCAAAAAAAGGGGTCAACCTCGGAATGAGAGGTAATAAGCTGAAAACTTGTATGAACCTTTGTTTTGGCATTCTAAATTATGTGTCAAAAGTCTCATAAAATCTCGTGTCCGCGTCTTGAGATATTAGAGGTCAAAGGTCACCAAAATCAGTTTTTCGGAAATATGTCGTAAATTATCGGCTTTACGTAAATTTTGGTTAAGTAAAGTTTGTTCATTAGATAAATCTGCATAATAGTGTCCTATACCGAATTTACGTAGAACCAATAGTTTTCGAGATAAAGGGCTGAGAAGTCTTGGTATCGTGCTGCATTCGTTCCACACCACCTCTGAGGTAGAATGCAAGGGACGTTTTTTACACGGTGTTCTAGTAGGCCTAATCCATGGGTTACAAGTTATGATAAAATTTCTTGATTATCTCTCTATCTCTTCTATTTCCACTTCTTGCATATTGTTATCTTCTTCAGCACTCATCTCAGAGGAAAATAACGAAATGTGGTCGGCGTTATAATCATTCAACTCAGGTTTAATGGTTGTATCCTAGGACATCGAATTTAGACACGACTGGCCTCGACAAGAGCCATACGCTACGAAACATGGCAATCCTACTTTTCTGCATTTACTTGATGCATGTACCTTTGAACCTCCGAAACTTGAGTAGCCGGTCAGTTGGCTTTATGGACTTTTGAGAAATTATTTGTGACTCCAAAATAAAGAGAATCCCGGTCGAAAATCTCCAGCTGGCAGTTGTCAGAGGTACATGTATCAAGTGAATGCAAAAAAGTAAAATTGCCTTGTTCCGTAGCGTATGGCTCTTGTCGGGGCCCGTCGTGTTTC
This sequence comes from Thereva nobilitata, assembly GCA_963855945.1. Taxonomy (NCBI): domain Eukaryota; kingdom Metazoa; phylum Arthropoda; class Insecta; order Diptera; family Therevidae; genus Thereva; species Thereva nobilitata. The sequence continues at coordinate 22,480,068 of OY979694.1, forward strand.
CATAGTATGTCCGAGGATACAACCGTTGAATATAAGTTCAACGATGATGACGCCGACCACAATTCATTATTTTCTTCTGAGATAATTGTAGATGAAGTGAAAATAGAAGAGATAGAGAGATAATCAAAAAATGTTATCATAACTTGTAACCCATGGATTATGCTTACGGGAACACCATGTAAAAAACGCCCCTTGCATTCTACCTCAGAGGTGGCGCGGAAACTAATGCAGCACGATGCCAAGACTTCTCAGCCCTTTATCTCGAAAACTATTGGTTCTACGTAAATCCGGTATAGGACACTTTTATGCAGATTTATCTAATGAACAAATTTTACTTAAGCAAAATTTATGTAAAGCCGATAATTTACGAGATATTTCCGAAAAACTGATTTTGGTGACCTTTGACCTCTAATATCTCAAGACGCGGACACGAAATTTTATGAGACTTTTGACACATAATTTAGAATGCCAAAACAAAGGTTCATACAAGTTTTCAGCTTATTACCTCTCATTCCGAGGTGAAACCCTAATTTGACTGGACTAATATTTTATATCAAAAAATGCATACAAAGCCATTTTGACCTATAATGCATATAGGTCATTTGTCCTTTGCACGGCAGTAGGAATCAAATTAAAGAATTCCCACCACCTCTCTTAATTTTTTTTAAATATATAATGATAGAAGGAAATCAATAACAATACAATAATGAATTCCTAACAGGATTGCTACATAAAAACATAAAAAATGTATAAATGCAATTTTTATGAAACTGTTTCTAATTAGTTGTCCGTGGCTGTACATTGTGGAGGCATATATTTCTTACTTACTCTAAGGCAGTTTAATGAATATTAGAATTAAACTTGTAAAAATGCACTTCATTGGTATTTATTTTCTTTCTTTTTTTTAATCTGCTTGTTTTTGTCATTTTGGCATTACAATAGCACCTCGCTTCATTTGAAGTATGACATTGTACTGGCTCAAAAGAAAAAAGAGGCACCTCTTACAAACTCATTTTATAATCGTGTCCTTCCCAACACTACGCGAAATCCGTTTTAAAAGTACACAATTGGGTTTGCAGTACAGAGGTAGGCACGCGTTTGTACTGAATTCGTAATCGAACATTCCAAACGCGAGTGTTGTTTTACCAAGCGGTCCTCCAACTAAGTACTAACCACGCCCAATGCTGCTTGACCTACGTAATCGAACGAGAATCGCTGTACTGAGTTTGACACCCTTTATGGCCACAAAGATAATCCCCGGTTTTCTTCCTCCTTTACAATTTTTTATAGATCCAATTTTGCTCCCTTTACTCTAAAAATGTGTGAGCGCCCCGAGCTTTTTTTGCCTTGGTATCTGGAAATTGGAAAAGTAGGATTTTTACTCAAGTGTACCGTGCCTGTTTTGGGTGCCATAGAGGCATTTTGACGCTGGGCGTGCCTGTTTCAGGCTAAGAACGAGCGAGTCTTATTTTTACTCAGGCGTGGTGCCAATTAGGCGATTTGACGTTGTGCGTGCCTGCTTCAGTGTTTCCGGGCGGCTTTGTTAAAACTTTTTCCACTGTCTTCTCCCTTAGGCCTTTTGTCTTTGCTTTTTTACAGCCCTTCTTTTGGCGATTGGTGAACTTAAACCGAAGTTTTCCAAAGTCCATCTGTTCAAAGCTCTGGGCATGGCCCTGCACATTCTCTCCGAGTCTAACGTAGCGCTACAGAGAGATTCTGTGTCTAAAGACTCATCTTAAGTGGCTGACAAGACAACCCGGCTGCATAGCACACCTACACTGCAAACCCAACTGTGTGATATTAAAACGCACTTCGCGTGTAAAATCATGTAGTCACTTTTTACGCGTTTAAAATGTGTTATTTTTAATACGCGAAAAGTGTGTAAATTTAACACATAAAGCGCGTGTTTAAAACACACCAAATATGTATTGCTTTGAAGCTTTTGAGTGAAGCTTTTTCAGCGTCGCTTTGCGGAGAGTAAACTTAGAAAAATCGTCACAGTAAACTTAAAATTTTTGATGTAAGCTGCAACGACTTGTCTCGACGCCCTTCTGTTACCGACTGACTGTAAAGAGAGGTCGTGGAGCTCCTTGGTAACATTTAAATAAAGAATTACAACTGTCTAACTTTCCTTTAATTTATCCTTTCATGCGTGTTAATTTAGTGAAGTGTGTGAAATGACACATAATGTGTCTTTTTCACAATACAATACCTTTAGCGTGTAAAAAATATTATACGCTGAACGTGTGTGATTTTTACGCGTATGTCTTTTTATCCGCATTATTTTAACACGGTTTATTCCTAAAACGCTTTATTTTAACACGATTGGCCGAATTTACACGCTTATGAAGTGTGTAATGTGTTAAATTCACACGGAAAAAATATTCTGGGGTTTGCAGTGTACCCAATGGCTCCGCTAGCTGGTCACTTGAGATGAGGCCGCCGTTAAAATTAAAGATGTTGATGCTGTAGGAGCTGCATGAACCCATGAGTAGACGGGAAAATATTACACCCACAGTGTTCTCTTATACTGTGGCAAGGCAATTGAAACTAGAGGGCGCCAGGAATGTAGAGTTTGGATATTTGTGACCAAACACCCCATTGACCCTTCTTTCATGACCGATTTTCGCATTTGCATTTACTATGACTACTTTGCTTTATGTCTATGGCAGTTTCTCAGCGTTCTATCTAGGGTTTCGTAGAATGCGTCTGGTCTGGATGCCTTAACCTCTAGGCTATCGAAATCTCCAATTCTGTTTTTATTACCATTAAATCTTTATTTTCATTCTTCAATTGTCCTCATTCAACTTGCATAAGTTTGTTCTAAATTTTGTATATCTTCAATATTTTGAGTGAATTTCTACCATAAAATACCTTAGATATCTTTTTTTCAATGGTAAAATTTCGTTTTCTGTTTCTCAGATATACCATCACCATTAATTTCCTGTCGGATATGTTACAATCAACGAATTCCTTCTTCCATATCGTTTGCCTCTTCTGCATCCGTTATCAGCCTCGTACAAATAACATAAACTTCTCCCAACCCTTCGCCTTGTAGACTATTTATAAAATCTTTAAAAAATTTCTGCTCATTCCAGAGGGTAGTTTTGTAAATTGAAATAGACCCTTATGTGTGTTTAGGGTGACAAGGGATTTTGCAATCCTATCAATTTCGATTTGCTGAAAAGTATCCTGAAAATCGAATACATAAAAAAAACCATAACAATTTGCTGAATGAACAAAAACAATGTTTAGGTATGGTGGGGGTTACCTTATACTACAACCACATCAATGCCCTACGAATCATAATTGAACGGTTCCTTTAATGTCATGCTCATTACATTTTACGCTTGTAGATTTTGGGGAAAGCATTCGATCGAGATAATCTCGAAAAATTTATTGGTGTCATTAATGGTGGGACCACACTACGCGGTCTTGGGTCGTACGCGCTTTTGCCTTTTTTTTCATATAGAGTTTTATGACTTTTTTACGACTTTTTTACGACTTTGTCAATGGTAAAGGCCGTGCGGCCAAACAACGCGGACAAAAGGCTGTGCTTAAAAAGGTACATTGTGCGTCCACACACTATGAGCTTTTCAAAAGCGCGTACGCCGTTTCAAATGAGAATTGATTTTAGATCACGCGCGCTTTTGTCTGGTCGTACGGCCAAAAGCGCGTGGGATCTAAGTCCGCGTAGTGAGGACGGGCCTTAAGGCCTTAAGGACAAAAAAAGTCGTAAAAAAGTCGTAAAAAAGTCATAAAACTCGATATGAAAAAAAAAGGCAAAAGCGCGTACGACCCAAGACCGCGTAGTGTGGTCACACCATAAGGAGTCCTTCTTCGGTGCTAAAGTGTCTTTCATAACTGAAAATGGCAAAAACAATTTAAGAGTTACAGTTACGCCAAAATATAGTATTAAATTAAATATAATAAATTGACGAAGAAATCGTATTTACAACAGCAAAGACAGATCAAAGATTTATGAATGTTTGTCAGCATAGGCGATTTTAACTTTTGGGATGTGTAGTAAATAGTGTGGCGCAAATATCACATTTTTGGTTCAAAACTCACACATGATTTTCAATAATAGTAGTATTTTCAGCATTTGGTAATGTCTCTTTCATTTTCCAAAAACTTCTTTATACCATTGTGTTACTGGTTTGATTTTGTTATATACCTCTCAGTGATTTTTAAATGACTTCTGCTGAAAACAAAGAAAGAAAGTGCCCTTTAAATACGAAAGGAAATTTAAAAACGCCAGTCAAACGTTAACACTATACAACCCAAAGGTCGAAATTCTAAATATAAAGTGAGCCTCATTGCTTTAGTTGAGCCCGCAGGAAATGAAAAGAAAACGAAAATTTTATAATCTGTCATAAGAAAATGAGAAAAGAAAATTGATAGAAGGTATGAGAGCCAGTCTCAAGAGGTTTGACAGGTGATAAGGGAAAGGCTTTTTTTCAGTCTTGGGTATTTGAAGAAGAAAAAAATATCAGACAGATCTAATAAACTGAAGGAATTGGTATATTGATTGGATATTGATCAATGGTAGAGTTTTGTAAATGTATGTTTTACTAAAAAAAATTATTCAAGAACCCATGTTTGGGCTTAGAGTTTGGAAATGAATTTACATTTATATGACAACAAAATGATAATGTTGGTGTGAGTGTGTCTGGACGTGCAGTTCATCACAGTTTTCTAGTTTGAATTAGGCCATTTCAATAATAAAGTATGTGTTAGCTTAGAGATGAAAATTGCGAGTTGGCTTATGTGGCATAACTCAGTCAGTGAGAGCACCTACTCAGAATATTAACATGAAATATATAACGGAGAATCAAAACCATTTGCTTCCAATCTTTCAAAATCAGCTTTTCTATTATTTAAACATTTTATTTCCACGTAGTTGTATAAAATATTAGGTGGGGGGAAGAAGTGCTTTCTCAGTCTGACTAGTTGGAAAATAGAAATAATATTAGCACTAGTGGGAGACTGACTGACAGTACTGGTGCCTGGTAATCCTGAGAGGAGCTAGTTCAAATCACAATATCAGTGGTAAGCCCACAAGATTTTTCTAAAAAATTTGTTTTTATTTAGTAGTTTTGTTAGTTCAAAATGAATTAATTCTCGAAGTACTTCAAAATGAATTAGTTCTCCAGTAAGTTCAAAATGAATTAGTTCTCCAAGAAATTCAAAATGAATTAGTTCTCGGAGTACATCAATATGAATTAGTTCTCGAAGTATTTCTAAGTAATGCAGAGGGGGGCAATTGACTCCATCGTAGGACAACGCTGTACAAAAGTAGTAGGTTGTTTTCATATAAAAGGTATCCAACTGAGAACTACTACTCCTTCCTTAGAAAGTAGTTATTATACTAGTCTTAGAACTAGTTCACTTTCCTACCGCGGTCTCAATCGTTTACTGGGTGGCATGTGACGCCAACTAGGTCCTATTTCTATTCAGAAAAGGGCAGTGAATTATGAAATATAAAAAAAGCTTATTTGGCTCTTGTATAACAGACTGTACACGCAGGCCCGGCTTGACTGATGAAGCAGAAGATGCAAAGCATCGGGGCGCCACACGAAGAAAGGGCGCTAAAATCCCTTTCAAATTTTTTTTTTAAATTTTTTTCAAATTTTAGTTTTTTTTTTAAAAGAGTGATGAAAAGTAGGCGATTTTCGAATTCAGGCCCAAAACACATTCGCGCTGCATACTTCACGCAGCAAGATTCACAGCTTCAAATCAACGAGAATTTATTAATGCTGCCACAATTGACCGCTTCTTACATCACGCTACAATGAAGTATGAAGCCAAATTCAAGAAATTTTCAAAATTTGTAGTATGCGGCGGAAGTCCTGTCAACTTTAGAAAAGGGAATTGTAACAACTGTCACTGTTTGCATGACAAAAAGTGAAAAAGCAGAAATTTAAAATGGAAGAAAAAATAATAAATTTTGTGAAGGAAAATCCGAAATTTTTTTTTTAAATAAAATGCTTCTTCGTCTCTCTACGGTTTTTGCAGCTTGGTATTTTTTTTTATGTGGCAGTGCTAAGCTCAGGAATCACCCTTTGTACTACCAGTCCGGTATGTCGTTTTTCCCGTCATGGTGCAATGTCTAGCAATAAGCTTAGTACGGGGGGGGGAATAGGTTAAGGGCTGGGGGGGTTCGCCTGGGTTAAAGAAGGTGGCGATGAACCCTGCGTTTGAACCCTTGGATGTTGTAGGAGCTCGGAAATACTGACTGCGAAAGATTATTCCACAGCCGAGTTGTTCTATTTAGAAACGAATTGCTATCTTGTTGAGTGCGCGAAAAGATGGGTTGCAGGTGGTGGGAGTGAGATGAGTCGGCTAATCTGGTGTTGCGGGTATAAGATTGCCGTAGAGGCACGAGAGCGTTTATTTCGCTGGAACAGTCATTATAATAGTAGCGATAATATTTTGCTAGTGCTGCTACATTCCTACGGTGGCTTCTTTCCATCGGCTTCAGCTTCATAAAGCTTGCGGCGTTAAGTATGCAGCACCGAATGTGTTTTTGGCCTAAGTTTTCTAAAAAAGCTTTTGGTAGATAAAAAGACATTTTCTTTAATTAAAAGTTCTTGTTTTCACTTTTTTATGTGTTCCAGTCATGAAAGTGTTGCAACTTGAACTGTTTTATCGTCCAATCTCTTATCTTTATGTGATTAGCAGCACGGCACACCGGTTGACACAAGTAAAATATGGCATCATTAGCACTGCCCTGTATACTGGGTTATATTTCGGAACACAGCCATAATTTCCTATAAAGGGCGCTTGGCAGAAAGTTGCATCGGGGCGCCAGCGCCGCTAGAGCCGGGCCTGTGTACACGTCTACTATACTGACTGTATAACTCAGAACGGACAAGGATTTGGAACTAGGCGCCATAGTGTAACTTATATTCCCTTTAAAAAGAGCTATCCAATCATGTATTACACATAGCTATTGGAGGTGGGTACCAAAGGCCATACATTTTTAAAGTCGTAGTGACAGGATAAATACATGCGCGCACACAAGGTTGTTTTGTTGTATTGAAAAAATGGAGAGGAGTTTAGAAGAGACCCTTTTCCGAAAACTCTTTTTGCGTCCCCTTCGTGCATCTGGGTGTATTTTTGACCGAAGAGTTCTCATCATCTACAAAACTCGTAATCTGATGAGATTTATTTCGTGTTATAGGCTGGATGTGGTAGAAGCTCCATTCGATGGAGTTCTTTCAGTTTTTTATGGTTGTTTTTTTGAGCACCGTGAGGTGATGTGGATGTAAGAGCTCGCCAAGAGTCTTCGAAATAGTCTCGCGAGGAAGACTTTTCGAGTCAATTGAGGCTATAAAATAAAATTTTGCTAAACGATTTCAACGGCAAACCTCAATCGGCATACTCAGGATTCAATCACACGTTGGCAGTTTTATTGCACTTGATGAGCTCAGCATTAAAGAAATCTACTAAATCTGATGATAGGTGGTATCGTTTCAAAGATGATCCTCCCGCCTCCACAACCCGAGTAAAAATAAATGATGGCCTTAGAACGGGCAAATACCGACTGCGATTGAAGCATAGTCCTCGGCCATCTGGCGGTTAACAGAAGGCTCGTTGCAGGACAGTACGGCCGTACGGGGGGCGATTGACGGTGAAACAACGGCCTTTCAGTTCCAATAACGGCAATACGACGGTGGTGCGGCGGCCGTATGGTTGCTATTACGGGTATACGACGGTGGTACAGTGGCAGCAACATGGATTTTCGCCCTCCTATAAGAAAATATATTTCACTGCAATTAAATGTTTGATTTTTTTTCGGTCGTGTTTTTTTTCAAGCCGTTAAATAACAAAATTTCCCACTAAAATATAAATAAACACGCACCACACACTTCACGTACAACAAACCGACGACTGGTGAGCTCGTTTCTCTTGTGCATCGATATCTTTAAGTAGGATAAATCGAAAGAACCATTGTACATAACGAAAATGATGAAGTTCCCATAAAACACATTCAACAATACATTTGGTGCAGATTCTTTTTTTGGCTCAAATTTCCCGTCAAATGCCCGTTTCTACAGCTCAGAACTTTGCCTTTTAAATCTTTTGGTCAAATTTGGCCGTCGTAAGGCCGTATGTGCTCCCATTAAAAATGGTTAAAAACTCTACGGCCATCATATGCCCCTTAAAAAGCCAAGCGGCCGATGTTCGACCCTTATAAGGCCGTTTTTTATTTTTACTCGGGAACCCTTTGGTAAGGGTTAATTTAACTTTAATTTCAGAAGTTTTCTTGAATCTTGAAAATTAGCTCATGCTCCCAATATACTAAAAAAAATTATTTGTTGTCGATATCCCCAAGACTTTATAATTATACTACTTAAATATTTTGACTAAATTGCAAGCTATTGGCTCTGATTTAGTCCTATGAAGAGTTTCCTTACTCGCTGTTTGATCAACTGAATAACATCAAGTCCAAACCGTCCAGTTGTTAAATCTCTGCCAGTGTCCTCTGGGTTTAATCCCACCATATTCCCTATTTCTTAAGTTTTTCAATAATGAAATTAAGATTTAGATATTCCACAATCGGTTAACAATTGTCACCATGTCTGAAATTTTTCATGGGATGTGAAGTCTGTTGTCAAACAACAGCACTGGATGTAATGTTAAAGTGATAAAAATAAAAACTCGTATTCAGAAATCCCATTTTTAATTTTACAATCATCAATCAATGTTATCATGAGTAAAAAATGTACTTAGAAACTCAAATATTTCCGAGATGTTTATGTGGTTTCACAGTAGATGCCACACCATCTCATTTGAAGTTCCATAGGTATACAAATTACCCTTCATATTAAAGTATTCACTTAAAGTCGTCTCCAACGACGCAAATCTTATTCCCATAGAAACCGCACCATATCCACACTCTAATCTAATCTCGGAACAATGCGGATAAAATGAAAATAATTAAATTAAGTTTTCGGCTCGTGAAAAACAACATTATTGATTAAATTAATAATTTTTTTTCTTCAGTTATTTGTTTACAATCTTTTGAGCAAACTTTACAAAAGGGACTAAAAACCAAAACCCACCATAAACGTCACATTTCGATTTAAGTTTGTTGCGAGAATATCTGAAAAGATGAGATAAAACTGGTGTCGTTAATTATATGCCAAGCGTAAACAAAAACCGAAGAGTGGAAAATAAATTGATCTCACAATTACTTCATTCGGTGAAAAAAAAATGATTTTCTATTTTGATCCAAACAATTCTGATGAACAAAAGGAAAAATTTAAGAAGAAAAACGATTTTATTTTTGTAATGATTGTAGACCTGTCAAATATATTATATACATATATGAAGACACAATAGATGGGGTTGCTTGGTTGCCAAATTCTGTCAGCATATTTAATTTTTATTGTTTCTTGTTCATTGACATTTAGAAAACGAACGAATTAGTGTAATCGTGAACAAAGAACTAAACGACACAAACAGAAAGTGATTGGGCGACCATTGAGATTGGGTTCAATTATCACAAGTGGATATTAAATTGGTAATTGAATAATGTATACGGTGGCAATAATATCAAGCATTACTGCTGCATGTTAAAGTGCAACAATCCTCAAAGCTTGCACATGTGAACGCTTGCATCATTCAAATTTCATAGATACAAACCGATGGTTTTGTTAACTTCGTTGTGGTTTCATTTACCTGAATTGCAGTGGCAAAAGTCAAACACAACCGACAGATAATGCCAATTAGATAGAAGTTGTGCCTTTGACTGATTAATTAATGCTTTATTTAGTTGATGTATGATGCTACTTTGAGCTGTTGACAACTAGTTGATGACTGCGATTTGTTGGGGTAGAAACTCGTCATTGTTATCATTGGTATCCTTACCCAGCTTTCAAGTTATTAATTTTTCAGTGACTCTGACTCCGGAATAAGCCATATATAACTGGCCAAGGGAGAACAGTCACTCCACTGATGAATATCACTCCGTCTTTCTTCTTTATTTAGCAAACCTTCAAAGGAAATTGCAAACGCTTGAACTTAAAGTGGTAGTCAGGAGGTCTTCTTTTGAAGTAAACTTAGGGCCTGTGCGAATAGTGACTAAGGGCCTGTGCGAATAGTGACTAAATTGATGACTAAACTAAATTTTGCAGTTTTTGTGAATAATGTAGGGAATTGCTGTGTGAATTCTTTTGATGACTAAATTCTGTCAGTTATTCAAATATTTAAATTGTAACCATAACAACAATTTAGTCACCGGTCGAAAAATTTAGTCTACTCGCCAAAAGACTAAATACTGTATTATCGACACTAAATTTTAGTCATAGAATTCACACAGGCCCTAAATTCTATCAGTTATTCAAATATTTAAATTGTAACCATAACAACAATTTAGTCAACTGTGGAAAAATTTAGGCTACTCGCCAAAAGACTAAATACTGCAATATCGACACTAAATTTTAGTCATAGAATTCACACAGGCCCTTAATTTCATTGAGGAAGTTCGGCGAGATCGGAACAAGTGATCGGTGACATTCTCAATTTTTGACAGGTTATCAAAGAAGCGTGCAGTGTGGCGTTGTAATGGTGCAAAGTAACAATCTTCCTATTATTCAATTCGGGTCGTTTTCATTCCATTGCTTGAGGTAATCTCATTAGTTGTCCTTAGTAAAGGTGAGAATCAATTGTATGACTAGCTGGAAGTAGTCCATAGTGGACGATTCTTTCACATTTTTCGACATTAATCACGGCTTTATGTACTCTTGTGACGGCTCTTTGACTCTTCCAATTTTCGTACGTGACCCATTTCTCAGCACACGTTATGAGCCGTTTAAGATATGGGTCGATTTCATTGAGTTTTCGCAGTTTTTAATTCGGTCTGTCATATATTTCGCCCTTAACTATCATGAGTAACCCCCTTACATCGAGCTTCTTCTTCTAACCAGCTTAGGTGTAAATGGTTCGAAACAGTTTTGTGGTCAATGACTCGCCCCTTACCAATATCGATACTACTGACATGCCTAACTTGCTGGACCTTTTCAAGAATTTCAGCAACTTCTTCAGTGTTTGAACGACCAGAGCGTGACTCATCATGCATCAAACTTACCAGAACGAATACGAAAAAACCACCGGTAAAAAGCTACTCATGCTACCAACACGCTCCTGTATGGTTATGTGGGACTCGAACTCATTACCCTGCAAACATTTCGATAAGGAAACGATTCCAGAATGATTCAGTGTTGCCAGACCCACTGCAAGTGATTTCCCCAAACTTTGTGTGAAAATTCCCCAAAATTATACCTTTCCAACAAATTTTCCCCATTTTTAAAATATGACTGCAATTATAAATTATAATGAATATTATTATAAACTAGCTGGGACCCGGTGCCCCTCGCCCCAATTTTGGATTATTTGAATACAAAATTTTACCTGAAAATTCTGTTTCGGGTTCCCAAGCTTTTCTATATTTCCTAGTTGACATTTTTTCAATTCGCCGAGGTATTTTTTTATTAGTTAAAAGTCTTTTCCGGCGCACATTGAATTACTGGCTGGACTGGCTCACACTGAATTAAAAAGTGTTTCTGCGAAAAAAACTAACGAATCCAGTTCTATGAACTCGTAAACACAATTTCGAAAAACACAAGTTCGTTCGGTAATAACAACAGTTTTGTTCTGTCGATAAACTTTTACTGACGGTTTTGTATTAAAAATGTATTAATGTATTCTTTATGCAAATAATTGCATTTTTTATTTTTAAATATATATTTCTTAGTTCGAATTGTATCAGTGCAGAGCCTAATAATGGATTTAAAACCTCTGAATTAATTATTCCCCAATGTTTTCCCCACTAAATTTGTTTCCCCAATTTTTCGCAAGGGCATAATATTTTCCCCAGTTTTGGGGGAAAAAACCCCAATCTGGCAGCACTGGAATGATTTGCCAAAAGCGAAAGCTTGCTTCGATCTGTTGTTAACCACGCCTTGCTTCTGCAAAAACTCTCCCAGCAAGTAAACTTTTCCCTTCTGCTCTCAACCTGATGCAAAGCTTTCTAACTAACCGTTCTCAGAAAGTCGTGCTCGGCACCAATTGTTCTTCGATTGCCTCACTTCATGCTGGCGTCCCCCAAGGCTCCATCCTCGGGCCTCTCCTATTCAGTATTTTCATTAATGATCTTCCTTTACGCATTTACGCAGATGATGTGCAACTCTATATTTCTGCACCAGAAGATCAATTTGAAAGATGTATTGAGAAGCTAGCCGCCGACCTCCAGCATATTTGCAACTGGTCTTCTTTGAACCTTCTACAACTCAATCCTCTGAAATCCCATTATATCCTCTTCTCCCATTCTCCCACTGTTCGTCGTGACTTCCCTGATATTGCTATTGCTTTAAATGGAGTTCCTCTCGACTGCGTTGGTAGTGTGAGAAATCTTGGAGTCGTCCTGAATAGTGGTATGACCTGTTGCGATCACGTCAGTTATACTCTTCGTAAAACTTACGGGCAACTATCTAAACTTAGGCTCCACTGTGGTCTGCTCAGTAGGGCTCTCCGTATGAACTTAGTGAAAACCCTACTCCTCCCTCATTTAATGCATGGCCTTTCCATTTTCCCTTCTCTTGATTCCTCCTGCGCCCGTAAGCTCAATATTGCCTTCAATGATTGCGTACGTTTCATCCACAAATTACGCCGTTTTGATCATATCACACCCTATTCTAATTCGGTTTTAGGCTGCTCGTTTAGTGATTAGCGCGAGTTTCGGCTTCTTCGTCTACTTCATGATATCCTTCATCATCACAAACCTGGCTACCTTCACCAGTTTGTGCAGCCTTCGCAATCTCTAAGAAACAATAACTTCCACGTTTCCGCACGCTAATTGGTCAACGTTCTTTCTTTGTCGTCGCAGCTCTGCTTTGGAATTCTCTCCCAATTGATTTGCAAGGCGTGGATTCAGCGCCCATCTTCAGGAAGCGTCTTTTCAATCTCCTAACTAATAGGACAGTTTAGAGCACGAACGCATACTTTTGCACTTTTCTCTTATCATTTAACTTCTTCTTTTCTGCTTTCCTTTTCTCTTTTTTTCTCCTTTTTATATTTCTTCATCTATCTTTGTATTTTGATTTCATATTTTTTTTTTATTATATTTTTTTTATATTTTGTTACTTTTTTTTTGTTTTTTATTATATTATTTTTGTATTGCTTTTTTATTTTTTGCTATGTATTATTGTTAGTTCCTCAGTTTAATCAATGTACTAGTTATAAGATATCTATCTTTTGTACATGTTTTGCCTAATAAAAATGAATGAAAATGAAAAATGAAATCTCGGACTCGTTAACGACTCGTAAACGAATTCGAAGGCAATAACGGTTTTATTGCCTTCGAATTGCAAGGGATCGAATCGCTTTCTCGTGTTGATAACGAATCGCATGCTCGTATCGATAGCAAATCGCTTCTGCGCCGAAAATCACTTCGCCGAGCAAAACAAATCAAAAGCTCAAACTTTCCAAGCAAAGCGTTGAAGAGAAACCAAAGGCTCTCAAAATTTCCTCTCAATAGGACTTCAAATCGGTGAAATGACGTTATACCCCGGCTTCACCGGCCTCAGTTTAATCAAGTTCACTTCAATGTGGGGTGCTACACGGAGACTCAAGACGTACGAAAAACCCGGTTTTATAGGAAAGAAACGAAGGAGAGGAGAGAAAGAAGGACGCACATGACGAAACTTTAACGAAAGAATTTTCACCCAAAAATTTCCGGGGTGAAAACTAACTCATACGCACATTTCTTTCTCTTCTCCTTTCTCCGATGTAAACAATGACCGTGGTATACATACAATCAAAGCTTTCATGTAGGGTAAAGAATTATTCTAAGCCGAAGACAGCCTCGTGTAGCATTAAATAACGAGACTCAAATTCGATTTCGGAGTCTCCGTGTAGCACCACCCAATCGGCATAAGTGGCTTCACCGGCTAAAGTCGAGTTCAGTACTTGAAATTGTTGCTGCTTTTTCGCCGGAAGTCAGAAATGCAAAAGCTCCCTGGAATGGCATTCCACGATTCCAGTTGATTACTCTCTTTTGAGCGAGCTTTTACTTTCAAGCTTGATTTCAGGTTCCGTTGGGCGAAATCAGACTTTATTTTTCCTGACTTCGAAATGTGAAAATGTATGGGAAATCAAGCAAAAATGAAGCTCAGTAGACTAATTTTCTCGAACTTGCGCAGTTCGGTCGGTGAAGCCGGGGTATTATGTTGATAGTGTAATTTGGAGATTCGAAGTCCCATTCAGGGGAAATCGGCTCTCAATATTTTTCTACAGCATGAAGGCTTCGGGAGAAACAAATCAACCAGGAAAGCTTTCATTTTGCGTTTTGAATCTTTTTCTCGTACCCAGGGTAAAAACACCTCCTGGTCTTCCACTCTATTGGCGTGACTTGAACCAGCATTTATGTATCTGTTAAGATTGCTGGCGGTTCCTTTGTCTTTCCTCTTTTTCTCGGTTTCAGCAGCGAGCAATAATAACAAGAGTGATGAGCTGGGCTTCAAGGACAAGTAAAAGAGTTAAACATATGAAAGAAGAGATTAGAAATAACATTAAGCAAAAAGTAAAAAAAAATATTAACAAATGCGCGATGGGTATACATTTCATGCAAAAAACACAAGAGAATGAAAGAAACAGAACATTCATGTTTACATTCAAATTTAAGAAACACTGGAACAGAGCACGTGCGCACTGATCCCCGACTTTAGTATGTATGCGTGAAAATTCGTGTTGGTACACATTGTTTGAGCCATCAACTACACTTGTATTGTCCCTTAAAAAAGGCGCGAATCTTGCAAGGCGACGAAGTCACTGCCCCTTCATCTTTTATCTTTCTTTCACGAACATTGCATGTAGTGTGAAAGTAATTCTGCCTCCTTTTATCATAGATATTACTTCTTTGATATTTTGACTTTTTCGCTCCCATTGAAATTGTTATCAGCTGATCTCAAGGTCCCTGAAACATTTTTAAAAATTTGTTCTAGCTCATCACTCTTATTATTATTGCTCGCTGGTTTCAGCTTCTTCCAGCCTCAACTTCATGTGTATGCTCATTCGCTTCCACTTTCTACCACACATCCTTGTTCCATATCATGTGCCTTGGTATGCCAGCCACAGCGGTGTCATCGTGCTCGAAAGGATGGAGGTATTTCCTATATACCCCATTCCACTCGAGAACTGCGGGAGGTCGTAATCCACTACGTCGCACTCCCTCGTAACATATCTCTCCATGTTTGGGATAATTCTGTGGGTTCACCGACAGGCTCGTGTCGCTTCCATTGCCATTCCTTTAGGGATTCGCAGTGCGTATTCGGGTTTTGAGAGCTTTTGAGTTCCCATACAAAATCGAAAACCCAGGTTTTATCTGGGTCTTCTGGTTCTTCGATTTTGTATGGGAACTCAAAAGCTCCTCAAAAGCTCTCAAAACCCAGTTCATTAAAAGAACACGGGGAGAGACGCATCCCTTCACTCCCTAGCATGTCTATGGGGATCATCCCTACTATCACGCACGCTACATCGTTGCACGTGGTCCTGTATGCGCACAACGCGCGTAGGGCGCTTAGTATGTAAGAAGCCCTCCATTTTAAAAATTTAAAAAAAATTTAAAAAATTTAAAATTTAACCTGCGGTAAATCTTCACTCCCAGATACCTTAGGGCAGGCTGTGAGTGAGTGTTCTTTACCTTATTCCTTACGGATACTTGTTTTCTCAGTTTGCTGATCAACACAGCTTCAGTTTTGTGCTGTGAAACCGTTAGACCACCGCTTTCAGGCTACACGCTTTAATCTCCCTGGATCCATAGGATCCCTGAGGAACTCCGCGTGTTATTCTGTACATCGTTGGCCCATCTTCCCATTCACAAGTAGAGGGCTTATATTCTTTCCTTTTTAGGTAAAATATCAAATAAAAATTTTCGGTCCGCACTTGTTGCGCCCTACCCTGGAACCCTTACAAGACCCCCTAAATACAAATTTATAAGCCAGTAACTTAACTCTGATACAACTTTCATCCCCTGTTTCTCCTCCCTAGTAGATGTCTACGTCGTATAAGAAAGCCTATCTTCAAAGTTTGAAATTTACGGTCTTTCTACTGTCGGAGATTTTATGAGTAGTGCTACATTGTCATAAGTATAAACATTTTAAAATGATGTAACTTGTACTATGTATAAGACTACAAAAGTTGACTTGCATCAGTTGGTAGAAAAACCATCCATTAACATTGCGTGTGTAACGCGATCCTTCACATAATTAACACAACCACTTTTAAACCAATTTGATGCCTTTTAATACTTAACATAAAAGGTACTCAAAACCATGACTTTAATTACGAAAATATTGTTTTCCATGTACTTCTAAAACACCAATCAACACACCAATTTCACGTGATATACACATATTAAATTACTATTCTAAATTATGAGGAACTCATGCATAAAAGCCTAAAACGACAAAATATTATTGATTATATTTAACAAATGTGTTCACAACTACGCTAATTAAATATTCAGGCCTGCACCTAGTTTGTGGGATTTTCTGGTGTACAGGTTTTGTGGTAGGAAAATAATATGTTTTAAATATAATTTTGTGTTCATGGATGCATGTATTTTCTAATCAAGTTTTGTAAATCAACTAGTGATGATGCTAGTGACCCAAATGAATTAAAGTCGCGCAATTATTTACAGTATTTAGCTATGAGTAAGCAATACTGTTTCTCAATCAAAGATTTTACCTGACTAATGGAGTTGTTAACTTCTCCCCGAAATCAAAGTCAAATAATCATTTGATGATTGGTTGAGAAGTAAGATTCTCAATACCACTGCAGGCAGTAAACATTTCTGGTCCTTGGTCAAGAAAAACTTTACCTCTTCAACAACTCCTTCTTTAATTTATAAGGTGCGGAGGTGATAATAGAAAGTAAATCCAAGGCCGATTCATTACCATCTCTGTTTCTCTGTTCGTCGGATTCTTCTTTACCCGAAACTGCCATATGCCACCCTTCGTCTCCGAGTATGCATACCACCTAATAGACCAAGTTTTCTTCAGGACGCGCGAGTTATATAGGTTTTTTAAAGAACTTGACCTCAATATGAGCTTCACCTTTGGATAAACCTCTTCGTAAACTATTATTCTTGCTACCATACTTTATTCCGAATATACTCTTGGAAACTAGCTCATGTTCAGCCGAGTCCAAAAGAAATTGACTTCAACAACCCCTATAACTAAAACCCAATAAAAAAAATTTTTACACTCTCCAAAATCATGGAGACAAAAATCAATAAGCATTTATTGCTTTGGTGAACCTGGATTGGTAGACATCTCCAAGATTTTTGACAGAGTATGGCACCCTTCTCTGCTGACCAATATTCAAGCTATTGGTATAGACTTAAGTGGCCCCTAGACAATCAATAATATTGTGCAATAATATTGAGCCAAATATTGACGGTTTCCTTCTTTGCCCCAGACTATCAATATTATTGTGCAATAAATCAGTTCACGTCAACTTTCGAGGATTATGAATTAAAGAACAAAAATTCACAAATTAAAGTTACATCTACATACATGATTTAAATTCAAGAATAAAAATTGGTTACCTAGTTTCAATTCAAAACTTTTAATTCAGGAATTTTAATTTCGATATCTTGCCATAATAATACGAGTTCGATTGTTTTATCTATTGAACAATGATGCTTACCAAGACATCTAATTATAAATGAGAAATAGTGCGCAATATTAACTACAGAATATATTGTACAATCTTTCAATATCACGTCGATAATATTGCGTAAATCAAAATATTGCACAATATTATTGATAGTCTAGGGCAGTGGTCTCCAAACTTTTTTGTCCACGTACCCTTCTGACGAAAATAACACTAGTTAACAAAATCAAACTTTTTTTTTGATTTCGAATCTACACTCAGTTTTATTGTATCAGCTCGAGTTTTATTGGCTTCATTTGGTACATTTTTCACATAAGCTTATGACGAAAAGTACCAAATAAAGCCTACTTTAACATCAAAATTTGCTAATATCTTCAAAAATAAAGGCCGTAATACAAAAATTGTCCAGACATTATTTATAGGAAATTATCCATGCTTTCCAATTTTGGAAAAAAATATTGACTAACTACGTATTTTTGGGGAAAAGGGTAGTTGAAGTTGATATTTTTGTTTAAAAAAACGAAATTTTGACATTGATGTCTCATTCTCTGGAAGTTGGTAGGGTAGAACCTTCACTTTTACTGTTTTAGATGTAGTTTTGTAGTTTTTTTTAAATAAAATATTTTAGTACGGCGAGAGTATTTTTTCTAAAAAAAAAACCCCTCGTTATAATTCATAAACTAAAGCTGATACAATAAAACTGAGTGTAGATACGAAATCAGTGCCCTTAAATTAGTAAACAACCATTAAAATATTTTATGCAACAAAAAAACAATTGATCTTGTAAACTAGTGTACCTAATCATTAATTGTACCCCTAATTATATGAGCGGCACTATTCGCACCATATATGGTATACGGTGCAGCAATGATATAGAGATACCGTATAACGAGCGAGCCTACACACGGCCTAATTTTTAGGAAAAATTACCATTTATAAATGACAGTCACACTTATAATAGAATTCAAGTTGGCGTGCCAAAGGTGAGGTACTTTCTTAAGTACCATAGGGGAATATTGTCAGGGCTAGTAGATTTATTGTCTTCAAGCTCTTTGAGACATTTATACACCTCGCGAATCCTGAAGAAAACTCCGTCCATTGAGTGGGCGTTGTACTCGAGAACGGATTGATAATTCAGGCTTCGGGTAAAGAAGAATTTGAGGCGAACCGAGGTGTTAATTCGTTATTAGATTTGGTTTCTGGTATCACCTCGCCATTATAAATGATAGAAGGTGGAAGAGATAAAATTCTTGTTGATGGAAGTTACCAAGGACACAGGGACGCAGCGAAGGGGGATTTTGGGATAGTCAATCCTCCGGGTTTTTTTACTTATAACTCGGAAACTATCAACTTTTCCTAAATAACCTCGCTATTTCTTACAAATTCCACTATTTCTTCGACGAACCGTTCGGGGTCGAGGGCTAGTTGAAAATTGTCGTAAAAACCCACTTCTGTGGTGTTTCTTCAAGCTATAAAATTCAAACGAAGCGAAGGAGTGCAGCCTTTTGCAATTTCGAATACCTTTATTCGGATAAAAGACAGGGCAGGACATTCAGATGAAGTGCTACGAGAATTTGTGCGTTACAAACTTAGCCCCTACCCTCCCGTTCTCTCTTTTCGTTGAGCATGGTATGAGCAAAGGAACAAAACCGAACTTGTACAGGGCTGTTTCACCTCCAAAACAGGCGGACTTGAACGATAGAAAATATTTCATCGATGGAGGGTTTTTGTTACATTGGGTCAAATGACACCACGGCCAAAGTAATGTAGAAATTTGCAGCAGTATCATATGTCAAGTCAAACTACGAATCAAATGCCGTTATCATTTTCGATGACTTCCCTTACGAAGCTAGTGAACACACCAAGCGAATAGAACCATTGAGAAGAGCGCAAAGAATTTGCTGCAATATCATTTACAGAATCGATGGTGCTCACTGCCTTGCAGGATAGTTTCCTAGCAAACTCCACAAACAACTGATATCTATTCTGGCTACGCCCCTTAAACGTTGTCAAAGTGATTAAAATAATATGGATTGATCATGTCGAACAAGGTCCGGAACGGAACCCGGTAAAGATAGTGTTGCGGAAAGTACCGACAGAAAAAAGGAGACCAGGACGACTAAGAAAAGATATATAGACGAAGAAGACATAAGAAAATTACGAATAAGAAACTTGAAAAGACGGGCTAGAGATCGACAATCATGGAAGCGAACGTAAGTCAAGACCAACAATAGGCTGTGAAGCTCCTGATGATGATGAAAACTTAGAAGGCAAGGGCACCCTGGAGCTTCATTTGCTGCTCGATTTTTAAACACGTATTCCGTGTAGCCGGCCATTTTATAAATGGTGTTGACGATCATTGGAATTTTTGTTCCTCTTAATGTTTATATCTGTTAGTTTACTATGAATATAAAAACTTTTTATTCTTTTCTTTCTTTCAAAAATAAGGTTTAAAAGTCAAAATTCGCAACAGCATTGAATATCTCAGGAAATAAAGTACTTGAAGAGAAATTTGGCGTACCCCCTAGAATTTTCTGCGTACCCCTCGGGGTACGCCTACCACACTTTGGAGACCACTGGTCTAGGGGCCCCATAACGCATACACCGATCCGTGGATTTGTTATAATAATAAGTTACAAAAATTTATATTTTTAAAATTATAGTATAAATCTCCCGGGGGGGGGCAGGGTTCCAGCATATCTTACCAGATCTCACCAAGGGGGAGGGAGGGGTGCCAATTTAAAACAAAAACGCCTCACGTCCCTTTTTGGTGGCCAAGCAAGAAAACCCTTAAATAATTCACCTCTAATGGTGGATTTGTATTCGTGTAATAAGATAAAGCAAACTCTGGGCAACAACATGGCCAATGTACGCCAGAAAATATTGATGCAGTAAGCCAAAGAGTTGCACAGGCACACATAGACTCGAGTTTCTTCGCCTCTTATGCCCCGTCATTTCCATTTGACGGCGTTATACGAAAAATCTGACGATTTTTCAATATGTGAGAGACTAACGCGAATGAAAGCAATTCAATCCCAAGTAATTTTTTTAGGCATAGGCGCGCGTAAAAAAGTTCTACTTCAAAAAACTTCAATGGGTCCTACTGGATAAACCGTTACGATTCCCCCTCAAAAGATTTTTTGTTTGTCTGACCAAAACCTATCAACAGCCGACCGCTTTGTAAGCTTACCCCCGGAACACAATGGGGCCGACAAGGACAACTTCTACCGGAAAACAACAACAATTTATATGAGAATTGTCGTTGTCGGCCTCATTGTGCCCCGGGGTTAGTGTATACACCATGCATATGTAGGTTTTTTGTTATTTACGTTAAGCTCCACAAATTCGTACATAAGAGATGCTTCTTGTTGATAAGATTCAAGTAAGGTTTTAACTTGTTGCAAATATTATTTCCCTACACAATTACCTTTTCTATGTCCTTATTATAGGTCTGGAAAGTACTTGATGAGTAACTTCCAAAAGTCCTCTTCAAGGATCACAATACACCATGCCTAGAATCGCTATTATAGAGTTTCAGCAATTTATATCACTCGCAGATGAGTTTATCACACAAAGTTGAATCTCGCAAATATTAAATTCGAAAATTTTGTATAAATAAAATTCGAATAAGAAAATATGCTGATCTCATAATATTTTGCATATGATATCTCCAGGCACGTGTTACTGTCTTAAGGAGTATTTCTCATTCCGCTAAATGCGTCGAAGGTGTATTATAAATTACAATCTTCCTACACATAACCTTCAAAAACACTATATACATACACGGGTGTACACCAACTCAAGATGCTTGGGCGTGATTTATTCACATTTGCTGCTCTTTGTTAAGGGCTGACATTACCTTTGTAGGTTTTGAAGCTTTATATAAAACCCTAAAATCCATATTTCTGCTACTTGAGTGAAATTCAACACTAACAACCACCTACTTCATATTGTAGTAAAAAGAGAGGACGACTTGCTATTATTTTCTGTCAATTTGCAAGTTTATGCTGTAAAATTATTATGAAAGGGCAACGAAACGTAAAAGGAAAAGTCTGATCCTTTTGCAGATGGAAACCTCTTCCAGACACTATTGTGGCCACGAAACAAAGGTTCCGGATTGGAACCCTGAATTCTTCAGTATTCAGCATCAGTTCTTCATATATATATATTTTTTTTGTTGTTGACCGCAACCCAAAACGAGGGTGAAAAGTATGGTCCTTTTTTTTCTATTTTCCTTTATAAATGAACTCGATTTTTCCTCCTTTTTTTGTTGATGTATGCGTGTGAATGCCTTTGACAGGTTTCACACTTAATGGGATCTCGATTTTTGAAAAGAATTTTCCTTGGGAATTTTTTAACCCTTTCTTTCTTGACTAAAAGAATTCGCCCTTTTTACCTGTACATAATATTATTTTAGTGTGGGTTTTCGTTATTGGATGTTTTCTTTTCATGTTTCATTTATTTTATTTTATTTATTTCATTTTATTTTTTATTCTTTTTATTTCCTTTTATATTATTTCCACTAAGGTGTTTGTATGAAATTTGAATAAAAAATACCATCCCTTAAGGCATTCCAAAAGGTGGGATTTCGGTATCTAGAAACATATGATACAGTTTTGTGAAGGTTTGAATTTTATTTGAGATATTATTGTTGATTGTTAGTAATAATTTTGTGAAATTTAATTGAAATTTTTTCCTGGGAATCGTGTCTTCTTTAATCAGTTTTAAGATGGAATTTTATTTTAGGAGATTTAATTTGAATTGGTTAGCACTATTTTATCTAATACGGCAATTGTGAAGCATTGTCCAAACTTTCAGTTTTCTTGAACCAATTTTTTTTACAAAATATTGAAAATTGATGATATACAGGAACTACGCGATTTATGCAAAGGCTGATTTTTTTAATGTGCAAAAATCAAGGTTAGGAATCATCCTTTGTACTTCTGTCCGTTAGGTCATGATGCAATATCTAGTAGTAAGGTTGATTTGAAGGATAGATAAGAATAAGGCAGGTTAAGGTTCGAGGAATGAACCCTTTTTTTAAACTCTGGGATGGAACGATGAACCTTACGTTTAAACTCTGGGACTCTTAAATGAGTTCGGAAATACTGACTGCGAAAGATTATTCCATAATCGAGTTGCTCTGTTTATAAACGAACTTCTAGACCGGAATGTACCCGAAGAGGAGGGCTGCAGTGTGCGAAGGTGAGCCATAATTGATCTAGCCTTGTATTGAAGAAGTTCTTAATATGACTGAAGTTCTTAATAACTCGTTCAGCCATATTGACGATGTAATTGATGCTTCAGTGAACACCCTGCGTTTAGAAACTCTCACCGGAAAATCGCCAGTTAATAGATGTTCTGAGATGAAAGTGCTGCCGGTATTTATTCGAGTTTATTTAATTGATCCGTCATTGGAATGTTAAATTCAATGAGATTTTCTTGTTACTAGACATCATTCGTAGCCATAATCTACGAGCGAACCATTATCTTCAAAAGAATTAAAAAAGGATAGGTCACTCTGCTCACTTACTTAATCATACCTAAATCAAATCAACATGGCCGCCGGAGATATCACTTTTTATACCAGTCACTTGATACAAAAAAAAGGACAAACCTCTAAAGAAATCCAGCTGGAGATTTTACAGCGGGGTTCTCTTTATTTTGGGGTCACAAATAATTTCCCAAAAGTCCATAAAGCCAACTGACCGGCCACTCAAGTTACGGAGGGTCAAAGGTCACGAAAATCAGTTTTTCTCAAATATCTCGTAAATTATTGGTTTTACGTAAATTTTGGCTAAGTAAAATTTGTTCGTGAGATAAATCTGCATAAAAATGTCCTATACAAAATTTACGTAGAACTAATAGTTTTTGAGAAACCTGGGTGACAAGCTGTGGATCAAGGCATACCCCATTATCATATACGAGGGCATGTGTTTGTTGTGTATGCTCGTGGCAGCGTTATGAATAAGATCCCAGGCGCTATCAGATTATAAGCCCATGAAGATTTTAACAGTTTAAGCCTTCTTCGGTGCATATAAAAGGGTGGCCATCTGTTAGTTCCTTTTGAAATTGTTATTAAAACTTCACCATTCAATATTTTTCAATGAATGCTGCTTTATTGAAGAGAGTATTTCTTCCGATTATTTATGTAAAACAATTTCACCCAAATGGCTGCGGCGGCTGGTTTGGCAGTGGCCCATTCTGTTAACCAAATTTTGTTTGAGGCATTATTTCACAAATATCACGAAGGATGTTTTCCCCAGTGGGTCAATTGTTGGTAGATCGATGGAGTAACAAAGGTACTTAACATTTACCTATAAAAAAGTCCATCGAATAAATGTTATTTAGCCAAAATTAACGTAAAACAGATAATTTACGAGATATTTAAGAAAAACACAGTTTTGAGACCTTTAGCCCTCCTTAACTTGAGTAGCCGGTCAGTTGCCTGTATGGACTTTTGAGTAAATATTTGTGACACAAAAATAGTGTGAACTGCTCTGGAAAATCTCCAGTTGGCATTTTTTAGAGGTGGATGATGGGAAGTGGATGCAGGAAAGTAGGATGGCCATGTTCCGTAACGTATGGGTCTTGTTGGGGCCCGTCGTGTCTCAATTCGATGTCCAAGGATGCAACCATTGAACCTGAGTTGAAGGATAAGAACTTCGACACACATTTCGTTGTTTTCCTCTGAGATGTGTGTTGATGAAGGTGACAATATGAAAGAAGTAAAGAGATAGAGAGATAATCAACAAAATTATATCATAACTTGTAACCTATGGACTATGCCTACTAGGGATGCCATGTAAAAACGCTGCTTGCATTCTACTTCAAAGGTGGTGCGGAAACGAATGCAGCGCAATACCCGAGTTTTCTCAGCCCCATATCTCGAAAACCATTGGTTCTACGTAAATTTTGTATAGGACATTTTTATGCACATTTATCTCACGAACAAGTGTTACTTAGTGAAAATTTACGTAAAACCGATACTTTACGAAATATATGAGAAAAACTGATTTGCGTGACCTTTGACCCTCCGTAACTTGAGTGGCCGGTCAGTTGGCTTTATGGACTTTTGGGAAATTATTTGTGACCACAAAATAAAGAAAATCCCGCTGTAAAATCTCCAGTTGTATTTTTGATGTGAAACATCTTTGCGCGCGTTGAGAGTAATTTTTCAAGGTTGCAACGCTTGGCCTTATGCAATTGTTGTTGTGATTTGCAACGATTCTAAAACAATAACAAACCAAGAATCCTAGAATGGACGAGTTGGTTGAGTGTATGATATTCGACGTTGATTCCGAAAAAGTCGCAGGTTCAATTTTCGATCTCGGCATTCGAATTTTTATTTAATTTATATTTCAAAGTTTTTATTTAAATTTATTTTCAAAAAGGTATACTAAAGCAAGGAGTGCATAAGAGTTTAAAAGTACGTAAAAGGACTCTTACTATTAAATGTAAATTACACAACTACAGTAAATTTCTTAACTACAATAACTTACAAAAATTTAGATGGAGCATTCGGATCCTGTCTGTAGAAGGACAGAATGCCAGGAAGTTACAGATTAATGAAAATGATTATTTAGCTTAATTTACTTGATTTCCTATAAAAAAATTTAATGGGCGGACTTAAATTACTTTTCATCTAAAAATTTGAGTTATGGAATTATCCACTCATATAACATATCTATTTCGTAGCACAATAATGCACAAACGTCAATCTATTGTTTTGATTGTAAGCATATAGCGGCAGCTAAAAATTAAAACTTTTTAGTTATCACAACTAATTTTCATTCGTTGCTATAATGCAGGTGCTATAAGAATGGTGCTATATTCATGTTGGTCCTATAAAAATATGTTATATGAAATTGTTATTTCAAGTATTTAAAACAAATCCGATGTTATTTAAATTGTAAGCCATAATAATTTCTTGAAATTCCCTGCAAATATTGCAATTTCAACACAAATATTCCCTTACATAGAAAAAAATGTCTTGTCAAAATTGAAAAATTACTAATTTTTTTAGGGAAATACGGCATATTAACTAAGTGGATGAATGGATGGATGGTGTTTTCTTAAATAATTGAAAATATGTTCTTAAATCCTTTGCAATGTATTTGTCTTGCTTAAATTCAAAATTTTGAAATAATTATGAATTTTTGACTTTTGGACAAGGGTAATTGTTTAAGGAGGAATTATTTTATTCCTACTGTAATGGTCACAATGAAACACCGTGACCTCGGTTAAGTTTGATACGATATCAAACGGCACTTGAACCGAGATATCTTGATGTGTTGAAGGAGTTGCGATATCAAACGGCACTTGAACCGAGATATCTTCGTTGATAGTAATAAAACGCACTGCTTGGTGGTTACAATTCAACTCCGATTTATTGATTGATGATTAACGATTTTTATACAAAATTGATTTCAACAAAAAGTAATAATAAGAACAAAACAAACATAAGAACACAGGTAAAAAGTCCACTCAGCAAATCCGGCCATTGACATTAGCCGGTGAATGAATTGCTGAAGGTGCAAGCTAAGCATTGCGGATAAACACAAATAATAAATATTGGCTAGAATTGCAATCAAAACAATAATGCAATGACCTTAGATTTGCAGAGTGGAATTTTTACCTTTTCATTAACCTAATTAACAAATGCAAAATTTACAAATTTCGAACTTCACGACACGACTCGACCGCTGGCGCCGATCCTACATTTTAACCATTCGGCTACCAAAGCTCACGTAGAGGAAGTAACGAAATCGATAATAGTCTTCTGGCTGGATTTATAGGCCTCATGTAAGCGATAGCCTAAATATGTAGAGGCCTATTCTGAACTCCGCTGGAATCGATTCCGCTAGAATTTTCTTACATCGGTAGCATAAGCTCCACGGAACGGAGAAAAATTTCGAAATTACAATTCCACTGAAATTTTGGTAGCATAAACTCCAGCGGAATGTCAAAATTGTTTTTTTCTACGCCTCTGTTAGAATACAGGCATTCTGATATTACTTTTAGTTACGGAATTAGCAGCATTCCACAACCCGTGTGGAATATTCATTCCATCACTTGTTATGGAATGACTACTAGTGGCGACATCTGTTTCTCGTAATCCAAGAATATGATTTATTAATTAAAGAAAAAAAAGATTTATTAATTAAAGAAAAAAGGATTGTTTCAATAATAAACAATCAATGATGTTCTGCTAGAATATTTTGGCTTTAAGTAAACTATTCAATTATTAAATTGCAGAAAATAATAGCATTTTTTTATTAAATTTTGCGGCGGCCATCTATTAATAAATTATTAAATTACAAAATTGTTAACTCCCTACTAATATGTTATTTAGTGTTGCTGTGCCTTATACATTATATTTTTGACAGTAGCTTTACATTAGGTATATTTTTATTTACAAAATATTAATAAAAACTAATTAGAGGCGTAGAAAAAGTATAGTCTGCAACGCGTTTTGAATGGCATATTCCGCACTCGTGGACCGCCAAACTTCCACTTGTGCGGAATATGCATCATTCCAAACTTGTTACAGAATATATGTACTATTCTCCGCCAAAAATTTCTGGCGGAGGATTAGATTTTCTGTTGTTTGCATGGAATTCGATTGTTTAGTGTTACTAAAAAAAATAGTAGAAATAAAGAAATAATTGAATTAAAAATTTTAATTCAATTTTCAAATAAAATAAATATAAAACAAATATTTTTTTTAAATTTATAAATTAAAAAAATTTAGTAAATATTTTGAGATTTTTTTTTCTAAAATAAAAATATAAATTCACAACATAACCATTAAAACTAGTATTTATTAACACTACAATATTTTATATATGTGAATTAAAAAATGTTATGTATTGGTTTCTTTTTAAATGAATTAAACTTTTTAATTAAAAATATAATTTTTTTCATATTTGTCATAAAGAATCCATTATTGTGTTGCGTATATGTAAAGCCTTATTGCTTTGTGTTGAAATATCTGCTTGTTTTTTGATTTTCGAAAGCATTTCTCATCGGGCAATTAATTTCACTAATTCCAGCGGAGTTCATAATACCCTTAAAAATTCCGCTGGAATATTCTCTCCGCCGGAATCGTAATTCCAGCGGAGTTCAGAATAGGCCTGGTAATATATTTGTATAAATAAATTAAAATTTTGAAAAGACAGTTTTGAACTGAAATCTTTTTGTTGTATTATCAAATGCCTGTATTTTGTAGTATATTAATAATACGCAACTAATGAAAGAACTTCGCTGGAATTAATTTCACTGGAATTTTCTTACATTGTACGCTAGCGATGTAAGAAAATTCCAGCGAAGTTCAGAATAGGTTAGAATATCGTGAATAATAAAAAGTCATTAGAGCAATTACTTATTTCAAATATGTATACAATAAAATTTCTTCAATAAGATGTCGCGAATTTTATGGTAAAATAGTAGTAGGGGAGCTGGCACTTGAAAAAATCGTGTCGCCCCAACCTTCTGCCGTTTGGCATATAAGCTTTTGAAGTAATTTTAAGCATTTTTTTATAATATGACATTTTTGCGGGAAGTGGACCCATTTCGAGTTAGGGGTTTTGGGGGGTAAAAAGGGGGTTAAAATTGAAAAAAAATTCTGCCGCTGCGTATGTAGGTTCTTTTAGAGCTAAATAACCGTTAAATACTAGTGGCAGACATTTTTGACCATTTGGACCCTACCCAAGCCACCCCTAGCTGAAGTTGCCATTTTTCTCCCCACACCCTAGCAAATAGTCAAAAATTTCTGCCACTAGTATTTAACGGTTATTTAGCCCTAAAAGAACCTACATACGAAGCGGCAGAAATTTTTTTTAATTTTAACCCCCTTTTTACCCCCCAAAACCCCTAACTCGAAATGGGTCCACTTCCCGCAAAAATGTCATATTATAAAAAATGCTTAAAATTACTTCAAAAGCTTATATACCAAACGGCAGAAGGTTGGTACGACACGATTTTTTCAAGTGCCAGCTCCCCTACTATAGGGAAAAATCTGTAGATCCGGCAGCACTGGATGTCAACAGTAAACATTCGTTACCACGTATTGACAGTGTGTGCTAACTTTGTTATGTGTTGTGCAGTGAGATATTTTTCAATTTTGTAGACGCAAAATGTCTGTGGGATAAAAGAGCTCCAGAGCTGCTTTTCCACTTGGCGTTTGGGATGTAAAATGGCTTTTATTCTTACTAATTATTCAATTTAAAGAAAGATAAAGATCGCTAAAGATGTTTCACATCTTTCACGTGCATTGGGTACACGCGCTATTTTTGGCAAAAAAAATCACTCAAAAACTGTTTTTCTCGAAATTTTTTTTGTTCAGCCAATACAAAACATTGTGGCCTACAAAATACCTCTCTCGAATTTTTTTCGAATACATTGGACCTTTCCGAATTATTCAAAGTATTTTTTGGCCGAAATGTGATTTTTGGAAACTTTGACCTTGAATAACTTCGATAGGGTTAGGTTTTCGCCAAAATGACAACAGGGCTATACATTTTCGTATTAACTGATCAAAAAGTTTTTTCGAAAAAACCAGTTTTTGAGTGATTTTTTTGCCAAAAAGTGATATCTCCGGCGGCCATGTTGATTTTTTTGGGATTCCGAAATTGTTTTCTTAAAAAGTCCCAAGGAAACTATGGTCCAATTTGCAGCAATTTTGGAATTTTGTCTCCTTAAAATGCTAATTTCCCCGGACTACCTAGTATATCCTATACTCTCATAGCCTTCAAACTAAGCTTACTACTATTAGTCCAGGAGAGATAGCGGAAAGTATTCTAAACTTGAAATAAATCTATGTGTGTGTAATGTGTTTTGGATGAAATCGGTCCAGGGAAAAGGTGGAAAAAATACTAGTATCGAAAACACGTTTTCTCACGTTTTCGGTGCAGAATTTTTTTTTTTGGCAAAGAAAAATAATGCGTAATAGCGCTTAAAAAGGCGAAAAATATGAGCTTTTAGTCGTGTGAAATTAGCATGATTTAGTGTAGAAGTACCCACTTTTTTGAAGTTGGACCAAGGACTAATTTTTTTTGGAAAGTGTTCAGGAACACTTATTGATCAAGTGTTATATGCTCTGAAGCTGTTTCTATCCATTATTTATTTAAGAAATGGCTAATGTTAGCTTCTTTCGGTTCCTACCTGCAATAAACATTTCATGAAATTTCATACAAACCCATTTTTATTAAATGTATGTGCGGTTGGATTTAATACCTTAAAAACTCGTTTGAAAACCTACAGCGACCTTTGTACAGTGATTCAAAAGCTTGGTTTGTCCACCTAAGATGGATAATATTCTCGTATAGTTGGAGCATTGCTTTGGCATTGACAACTTTATTTTATTTTTTTGTTTTATATTATATAAGTAATACTTTAGCACGTACTTTTTTATAAGTCAAAAATTTGCTTTCCTCTCCTTAAATGATTTTATGTTTTCCTTTGCAGACTTTCAAATTTTTCTACAACTATGAAGGAACCAATCGATCAGCGAAAATCATGACTAGTGTCTTGTGCTGATAATAATTACCAACGTTTACAACTATGTGGTTTTTAGTGCAAAAAGTTCGAATAAAATCCAAGAGGTAATCCACAAAAAAATTAGTGTAAAACTTTAAATTTTCTCCTTGTCTACAATGTACTTGGATTAGTCGCTTGCACAAAATACAAAAGCAAAAATAATAATACAAAATAAAAAAAAAAATAAAAATAATCTTATATAGCAGCAATTTAGTGTAACGAAAGAACGGAAGCAAATCAGTGATTGAAAATGGTGCTAAAGGGAAGTGCAGGTCCGATTCTAGTTACATTCTCCTTGATAATCAGTCACGTTCTTGAGTCATCATCTTCCTCGACTTCCGATATGCTTTTCATCAGACACGGCAGGTCACGGGTACGACATTCAAATGAGAAGGATCACATCCGCTGGGGACTACAGGCCTTTGATAATCTCACTTTAGACTATGATGTTGATGGATTTGATAACGATTCTGTTATCCTTTTTGGTGCTGACCTTTGGGCATCTGATAATGGAAGCTATATCAACTCAACAGCAGTTTATACACAAAGCTCCAGGCCAGTGAGCAAGTCCGAAGATAAAGTTTCCCAACAGTATTTGACAACCCCGAGTCCTGCTGTTGTTGTAACAACACAAAAGAAGAAACTACGTAAAAAGAAAATTATGGAAAATATTCGGAAAAATGTAGACAAGGGTTTGGAATATTTGAAAATGCACAAGAATTTAGATGAGAACTTGAAAATTCCAGTTGCCAGTCAGGAATTCGGTTACATGAATGACGATGCCGGAGTTGCAGGCAATACCGAGTCCAGGAAGGTGCAGAAAGATGTTGTGACAGCAGCTACCACCACCCAAAAGACGTTAAATACCGATTTGGACATAAAAGAAGAAACCCGCACAAATCAGAACCTGCCACATTCTGTGCCGGCACGTCTTACTGTATCTTACAAGCAGCAATTGGCAGCCAGAGAGGGGGAGGCAACGGGATCTGAGGTGAAGAACAAGAGCTCAGTTAGTGTCAATGCTGACTATGATGTGGAGGATGAGAACGCCTCAGCCCTAGCAGGTGAACAGTATCTGGATATCGGGCCCAACCAATCAGCTAGCACAAGTCTAGCGGGGGCCTCCTCCGACTTGAGTGGTGGCGGATCCTTTGGTGCCAATACCGATGTAGACGAGGAGGAGGAGGAGGATTCCGAGGATAACGAGGACGCTGACAGTGATGGAGTCGCCTTAAACGTCTACGGTACCAACGACGAGGATCTATCTGACTTGGACGAGATTAGCCGCAATAATCGTTTAAATTTGATGAAAGGACGAGACGTTGTCACGAAATTCCTGCAGATTGTCGAGACCCAGCACCTCCTTGGGGCCAACTGCACTGCTGGCACTGCCCTAAATCTGGGGGAAGGTGTAGTCGATCAATATGCTCAGGACAGGTTTCGCGTTGAGGCTGAAGTCGCCGTTAATCGTGCCAACATGTTGACAAGGTAAGTGTATACCTCCTTTAAGAAGTCTGTTTTTATTTAGCTGCCTATCTAGCAGTCAATTAAGTATTGATTGTTTCTATTCAATTCCAGTTTACTGCGCCTAATATCGGCGCCAATTTAGTTGGACCCTAGTGAAATGTTATTGATTGATTTTGGATTTTCCGCCTACGCTAGGGTCACAGTTACCTAATTGAAATCTGATACACATTTTTCCACTTTATCCGATTATGAGAAAATTAATTACAATTCGCTGCATAATGACTGTGTTTTTGAAATTCAATCCGAAAGCATGAATTGCGTACATTTTAAGTATTCAGGAGCTTAAGGGGATTTGCAGGTGAAATCGTATAAATTGTTATGTAATTTTTATTAATACGGAAAAGTACATTTATTCTATAGACTTTCAGCCATTAAATTTATCCAGCTACTCCATAACGAGTTCGAGTTAAAATAAACAAAATAAACAAAAATTTGCACATATTTTTGATAACTTTCAAAGAGAAATTAAATATAAGTGTCACAGGAACAGTATACATACATATGTTGTACAAATATTTGCAAATGAATGAGCAAATGAATTTAATTTTTGTAATAAAGAGGAATTCCAGTAAAGAGCTTAATAAATATATGAAGTCTGGACTAGGCTTCAACTTGGTCTGGAGTAGCATAATTTCAAGCAACAAAACAAATAAATATTGTATAGTATATCTATAACTAGCTTTGGCGCGCGATCTCGTCCAAGTCTCTATTTTAATATCCAGGGTTGCCTAAATAAATATTAATTGCACTATAGGTAACCCTATCCTATCTGACCAAAAAAGAAAAGGGTGGCCTATAGTACGATCAAGATTTACTGCTTAGATATTTTTTGATAGAGAAGTCCACCAAAACGCGCTTTTGCCTTTTTTTATATAGAGTTTTATGACTTTTTACGACCTTTTTAATGGCAACGGCGGCGGTACAACCACACTGCGCGGACAAAAGGCTATGCTGAAAAAGGTACATTGTACTTCCACACAATATGGGGTTTTCCACGATTCAGAAAATTAAAAGCTCACGCGCGCTTTTGTCAAAGGGCTTTCCGCCAAAAGCGCGTGGGATCTAAGTCCGAGTAGTGAGGACGGCCCTTTGCCGGTTACCGAGTTTTGAGGTCTTCAATTGGAATGATAAAAAAAGTTCCCACTCGGTTTCCTCCGACTATCGGTTCCAGTTTTTTGCCTGATCCGATAGTCGGTTTACAGTGAAAAAGTGTAGCCTCCCAGTGGGAAAAATTTGGAGCGCTGTTCAGGGGAGCTTATTTGCCCCCTTTTACACGACCGGACACCGAACAGACAAAACGAACGAACAAACTGGGGTTTAAGGGAAAGAGGGTGAGAGAGGACGGTGGAAAACCGGCCCCTCTCTCACCCTCTTTTCTATAAACCCCAGTTTGTTCGTTCGTTTTGTCTGTTCGGTGTCCGGTCGTGTAAAAGGGGGCTTTTGAGCGCTGTTAAATATGCTCCCGAGGGAGCATTACCGGAGCTTTCATAAATTTTATAGAACGAAGAAAATGAGCGATTATCTTGATGACCATAAAGGGAGGCATAATCAATGGACCGGCTCTCGTTCGATACGAAAGACAAGCAGCTTTAAAAGTGGTTAGAATTTAGTTGGGGGCCTGCTTGGGTAAAATCACACTCGCGCTTGGAAAGGAAAAGGCAATTTCAAAAGATAAACAAAATAAAAGCTTTTCGGTACCCAGATCACATATCCACAGGCGTCCATGAAAATTGTTTATTAAAAAGCTTTTTTATAATGCTCCTAGAACGCTTTTGAAGGAGCATAAAAACGTATGCTCCCTTGCAATGACATGCAATGTTAAAAAATATATGGAACTGGAGCGTAACGGGAGCGCTGTAAGCTTTTTAAGGAGTGCTCAAACAGCGCTATTGGAGCCCTCCATTTCCCGCTGGGCTAAAACAGCGATGGGCAAACACAGTTAAAGAAATGCATTTTTGTAAAAGCTATTAAAAGCTTTCTAAAGCTTCACAAGTAAGAATTATAATTTTAGTTTCATATCGTTTTTAATTAATTTTTTAATTTTGACAAATAATTTAATAAACAATTTGAGAAATAAATCTTAAAAAATTAAGGTGTCGTAAAGTCTTAAAGCACAAAGTCTTATACGTTCCCACTCGCATGAAGTCTTAATTAAGACTGATATGCTTTTTGTTGGATATTCGAGTCCTGACTTCGTATACATATTCAAAGCTTTAGAGCTCATTTGCCCGCGGGCATAGGAATGCCCATCGCTGGCCTAAAACATGCCCAAGAACATACCGAATCTATCCGTGAAAGTCCCATCGCATCGCAACCGTTTCCGAGATTAGCCCGGACAAACAGATAGAAAGACAAACAGACAGACAAAAATTTTAAAAGTACTTGAGTTCGTTTTAATATTATGTTAATAACCATATGCTTAGAAAATGAAAGTTATTTTGAACTCACGGACACTCTTATAAATTATATTAATATAAATAAATGTAAAAATCAAGTGAAGGTCACCGTAATTTACTTCAGAATGGAGAAATGACGGACGGACGGCAAGTACCTAGTGTATCTTATCCCCTTCCCATGCTTCAAGATTAAATGCGTCCGTCCGTGTTACAGCCTTTATCGGTCGGTTCACGGGAATTACCTCATTTCAGGAGGTATAACGGACCAACAAGGTTGTTTCACGTCAACTCTGATGGTTGTACGATCGGCGCAGTTGGATACACCTGAGGTTATCACCCTTAGGTAGGTGAAGCCACGAAATGAAAATTTCTGTTCCGTCATGTGCCATTTTCTCCAATATGTTCTCATAGTTCTTCCACTAAGCGAAACTCAAGTCTTAGTAAGCCTAAGCGCACAGATTCTCTGCTCATAGGGGAGTTGACATTTTTACTAGGAATGACTTGGCTTACCAGAAGTTTTACAATACATTATCTGATTCTCATCATCTTTCGATTAAAATAATTCTTCGCAGCCCCATCGTATTCTTCTGCTTTCAATGCAGAAGTCATAAAATTAGTGAAGTTGTCTTCTACTATCACACTTTAGCGTACGATGTTCTCGGAACGGAGTGGGATTAACGTTCGTAATACAAAATTAAATTACTCAAATGCCACCAGTGATTCTGGCAGACGCCGAGCTCTTTTCAGACATTAATAATATTAATAATAATTTACCTGAAATTTTAATTGATCCTAACGTCCTTGAGTCCTAACGTTTCTTACTTTCCTCCAATACCTCTTGGCAACTAAGACAACTACTAGTCAGCGGTCACTTCCCATATTTATCTTCTGGCACAAACAACAGAGTTCGCAAAGAACTGAACTAAAGCCAACTGGATTAGATTTGTTTTTTTCCAAAGCATCGACTGGGATTTGTGTTTTCGCAGTGCCAACGCGAATTCTTATATTCTTTGTGCGCCCAAAGTTATACAGTATGGAATGCGTTTATTCATTCCTAACAAGTCTATAAGTTTATTCATTCATTAAATCTATAAAACCCCAGCCGAATAAATGATTTCACGAGGAATGAATTAACCCAACTAATGGTAAATAAGATGGTTCGCTTATGCTCCTTTAGGGAGTTTTATACTCCTTTTTAGTGAACAGTACAGCTTTTTAAACCTGTACTCCAAAAATACTCATTTGCATTCTTTTGTAGGTACTTCTTTGTACTCCTAAAAATATAAAAACTATAACTATTATTTTATGTAACATTTTATACTTTCGTATGCTTATAGTTGTCTATGATAATGTGTGTGCTTGACAATGGCCATGTTTGCGCGAATTGGCTAACCCTTTATATCGAAACTATTAAAGAAAAAAACCCAAAATGCAAAATTTTCTTGCTCAAGAATTAAATGAAAGGCAATAGTAACTGGAGTTTTTAATGAATATTCCAAGAAAGTAGTATTATACCGCGGCTTCACCGGTCAAACTGCGCAAGTTCGAACAAATTGGCGAACTGAAATTTAAAATAACCTCAGTTCGCATACAATTTCCACATATTCAACTGAGAATAAAATAAACCTCAGTTCCTCCAACTGGACACGAACTGAAGTTTAACGTAAAAGCTCGCTCAAAAGAAAGTAATCAACTGGAATAATGGAATGCCATTCCAGGGGACTTTTGCATTTCTGACTTCTGGCGAAAAAGCAACAACACTTTCAAGCACGAACTGAACATGAACGAAACTTTAGCCGGTGAAGCCACCTACGTGGATTGAACTGATCATTATTGAACTGATGTTGGTGAAGCCGGGACATTAGAAGAACTACAAAGAAATAAAATTATACGTAATTTTAGTAAGATATTTCGATATTAAAAGTAGCATTCGTCTTAAGATTTTAAATTTGCAGTCTATTGAAAGAGAAACTTATTAATAATTTTATGAAATTACGCATTTCGTGTTACATCAGAAAAACCGTGAATTCAAAAATTTTAGCGTTATCGGCAGATTATATGAATTTTGGTGGACGTAACCGAAGAGGTGTTAAAAATGTACACACAAAATCTACTCAAGAGAAATATTTTAGGAATTGATATTGCCCTCATTTTATCGATTGCCATTAATACAGCTTCTAGTTCCATGTCAATTAATGTTGGAAATCGTAATGGCAAACATAGATTTATATTGGCTTGCTTTGACTCCAACAATAGAGCGCATTTTACAATTTTACAACCATCGGCATCGCTGGTATTTTTTAAGTTTGGAAAAATGTCCCACACTTTTGATAGCGTTCTTTCAAAACATTACATACGAACGCTATTGGAAGAAAATTCAGAATTATACAGGAAAATTCATGCATGATTTTAAGAGTTAGAAGTTATATTTAAAATTTTAGAATTACTATAACTTTTATATTATTTTAAAAATATATAATCGGGTGATGACAGTTTTGTTCACAACCCTAATCACTTTATCCATAGAAACTCCATTCGTACTTATTTTGTACAAAAAATAGTAAAAAGTAGTTAGTTATATAAATGCTCTCCGAATGAGTCACTTCCCGAGAGGATATATAGTTCAGAAACTACTATAATTCCACCATCAGCAAAGTTAAATCACCTTTTAAAGGGAGGTTAGGATGTAAGATCTACAGTGGGAACCCTGACAGTAGCAATTTCTGGTCCTTGCCTACATCCATCAAGAAGAATTCCCCTTCATACACAGCCAATTCTTTTATTTTCAAGGCGAAGTGATAATAGAAGGCAAACCCAATGGCGATTTGCTAACAACTATGTTCGCATCAAATTCTTCTTTATCACTACCACTGCTATGCCATTTTCCAATGATCGGAGTTTTCGCAATAAGTGGTCATCTCGCCGGGGTAAGGGGTCTATGTATAATAGGGTATCAAAGTTCCAATTAGATCGAGTCTTCACCTACAATGTTCCCTCTAAGCTGCGCGGGTGCGCGTCCGCCCATTAATTTATAGAAAGTTGCGCAGCCGTTTCTATATTCTGCGCACAATGGGCTTCTTCACCATTTTTTTATTTTATTACATTTAATAGAAGAATTACGTCTAAAAATGGCAAAAATCCAAATTTCACAATAAAAAATATAAAATTTGTTTTATGTTAAGAGAGAGAAGTTCGCCGTTGGCTGATTTTTATATACAGGGCCGGATTCCGCAAGAGTGAACACAACTGTGTGCACGGCCAAACGGATGCACTGCTCGGCTTTTGATTCCGCAAGCATGGACGTGGATTTTTTTTACAGAAGGCGGACACACGGGTGCGACAATTTATTCACATTTGAAATGTGCGTGAGTATGTGGTCAAAAATGGAAGAATAAAAGATTTTAAAAAGCGAGTGAGGAGGAGCAAAAACCAAATCAGTGCTCTAATGGGCCGCTAGACTATCAATAATATTGTGCAATATTTTGATTTTCGCAATATTATTGACGGTCTATGGGTGATATTGAAAGATTGTCTGGGGCAAAGAAGGAAACCATCAATAATTTGCTCAATATTATTGCACAATAATATTAATAGTCTAGGGGCCACTTAAGCTTTCAGAATAAAATCAGCGTAACAAAATTTAGAGCCTGTTGCGGAATTGCGGGAATCGAAAAAGTGCAAACGGGTGTGACTGGGATTTTTTTTGTGGTGCGCACAGGCAAACGATGCATAGGGGCAAGTCAATAATGCACGTTGCGCGAGAAATTGACTTATTCAGCTACAGACTTCCAATGCAACTTGCATTTTTGACTTGGCCCACACTTGCGGGTTTGGCCCGAGCATAGCATGCGTGGTTGTATACTACTCTTATTTTATAGTTTTGTTTCGAAGTGCAAAGATCGAAGATTTTAAGTAAACTCTTGTAACAATTTGTTGAATTCACAGGCACCAGAACCTTCCACTTGCAAACTTTTACATACGCTTTGAATATTTTTGCTCCCATATATTTTGTACCGGGCAGTCAGCAAAAAAATTAGAGGGAACATTGTTCACCTAACGGACGGTATTCTTTTTTGTTCATCTGGAACTCCGGTATTGCCGGCGGCATGTTGGCTGCTTAGCGGGATTCAGGAGGCATTACAGTCCGACGAGGCTGTCTCCTGTTAACCTCAATGGTTGCATGTCATACTCAGCCCGCTGCTATTGAGGATATCGACTTGGTGAAATTGAAATCCAGTTTTAGTCCAGTCGTCAGAGCAAAATTTGAATGAAAGCCTCTAACAAAATGTTAACTCACTAATTTTTTTTTAAAAAAAATTGTTTGTAGTGAGTAGAATATGTTAAAACAAAGTTTCGGAAAATTGGTTGTACGCTACCCCCAAAAACCACCCCCTAAAAACAAAGAAATCCGTTTTTGGCTAATATCTCTTAAACTGTAAGTCTTAACATAAAATAGTGTTCACAAAGTTTGTAGATTATGCGATTATCTACAAAAAAGGATATTATACATTTTCCCGTACGAATTGCCATTCATGAGATATCGCCGTTTTAAAGATTTGAAATACTCATATCCCCTCATTCGCGACTTGTATAGGTCATCAGACGTTCAATAAATCCTCTGTTGGACTACGTGGCTAATATTTTCAGGGGTGATTCCTGCATGTATTTGGAGAAAAAAATTGTTCTAGAGAGGTGGGCTATCCCCACTATCCACTAAGTTACAGGGTGTTGATGAAAAAACAAATTTTTTTTCTTTAAATTTACTTAAACTTAAATAACTTTTAGACTAATTATCGTAGAGCAACGTAGTTAGGTTCATCATTTAGGTAAATGTGTATTCTTTTATTTGATGTAAATAACAGAAACTTGAGTGATTCGGTTTCGAACAAATGGTTCAAATTATGAACAAAATTCGAAAACGAAAAATATTGAGATTTTGCTCGCACTTTTAACCTACATATCTTCTAACAAAATGTTAACTCTCTAATTTTTTTTTCAAAAAATAGTATTTAGTGAGTAGCATATGTTAAAAAAAAGTTTCGGAAAATTGGCTGTACGCTACCCCCGAAAACCATGCCCTAAAAACCAAAAAATCCGTTTTTGGCTGATATCTCTTTTCGCATTTTGTTCACAATTTGAACCAACATTTGTTCTAAGCCGAGTCACTCAAGTTTCTGTTATTTACATCAAATAAAAGAATACACATTTACCTAAATGATGAACCTAACTACGTTGCTCTACGATAATTAGTCTAAAAGTTATTTAAGTTTAAGTAAATTTAAAGAAAAAAAATTTGTTTTTTCATCAACACCCTGTAACTTAGTGGATAGTGGGGATAGCCCACCTCTCTAAAACAATTTTTTTCTCCAAATACATCCAGAAACCACCCCTGAAAATATTTGCCACGTAGTTCAACAGAGGATTTATTGAACATCTGATGACCTATATAAATTGCGAATGAGGGGATATGAGTATTTCAAATCTTTAAAACGGCGATATCTCATGAATGGCAATTCGTACGGGAAAATGTATAATATCCTTTTTTGTAGATAATCGCATAATCTACAAACTTTGTGAACACTATTTTATGATAAGGCTTACCGTTTAAGAGATATTAGCCAAAAACGGATTTTTTTGTTTTTAGGGGGTTGTTTGCAGGGGTAGCGTACAACCAATTTTCTGAAACTTTTTTTAACATATTCTAGTCACTAAAAACTATTTCTTTTAAAAAAAATTAGTGAGTTAACATTTTGTTAGAGGTCAAAACCCTTAACAACTGGACTATTTCAAATAATTTTTGATTTGATTTTCGTAAAATTGAAATTTCTTCGTATTGGTGTGAACTCCTATAAAATCCACGAGTCCAAGAGCAAGGTCCATCGCTTTTAGCACCCTCCAGACTCTCATTTATCTATCGTGTCCTAAATTCCTTAGTTCGAACCAATCTACTAGACATTGCACACCGGCGAGTTCGTCATGACAGACTGGTAGTACATAGTGTGACTCCTAAGCTTGGACTTTCACATAAAAAAAATGTTATGGCCACGAACAGTTGGAAATAAAATTTTGCTAATTCTTCATGGTGAAAATCCAGTTGCAATAGACAATAATCGTGAGGATACACCGCCCATATGCAAGGACAGAAAAGAAAATATCTGTTCAGGATGACAAAAGATAATTATACAAAAAGAACTTTAAAAAAATGCATAAGCTAAGCTATAGCCGAAAATAGAGTTCGAGTCCGACCTCCTAGAAGCAGTCACAATCAAACAAGAATATATTTTTAGATGGCAAAATTCATCATTGTCATATTTATTTAGCTTAATTAAGATCTATTTTGTGTAAGCATAATACGTGCTGTGCTTTCTATGCATTTCAGTAAAAAATTTTATCAATTTCATGCTCAAACTCTCCTTGTTATGTTTTGCGTATTTCTTGATTCAAGATAGCCATAAAATTCCGATTTGTATAATAGTTTTATCTCCAAATTCTTAACAAAATTCGATCTACTATATCCTTACAAATGCCAATACATTTATAAAGATCGTCTTTACAGTGTTATAAATTTATTTTCAGTACATTCTGACAGCTGTAATTTTTCAGCTAATAGCCAACCATTTTGATAATAAATTGACTACATTTTCACTTTAATTGCAATTTGAAGAAAATGCAAAAAAAAAATATAGAAGACAAAAAAATTTCTCTGATGTCCCTTAATGATCTCAGCTAAATAGGGTAAGCGATATACGTTTAATAAAACAGAAAATTACTTTTAGTAAATTTAATTTAAAGGCCTTAAAGTCGTTTGCCCTTGCTATAAATGTTGGCCAAACAGGACAACAAATTGTGAGAAAAAGAAAAAGAAAAATAACAACAACAAAAACAACAACAATGCAAAAAGGAAACAGAAATTTTCTTCACAAACTTCTTGAGTAAAGTAACAAAAAAGAAACGCCTCACAAATTTCCCTAATGTAATTCTATGCCAAAATTAATTGTATCCCATTTTGTCTATCCTTTGTTCTTTTATCCTTCGTCTTATTCAGTTTAAAAGTTACTAACAGGAACATTGTGTAGATCCTAAGGACATTTTCATTCCACCAGCATAAAAAAAAAATAGAAATTGTTCAACGGATGACAAAAGTGACACAGAAAATCGTTTAGATCAAGTGGAAGCAGATATGTAAGAAGGCCGCATACATCATTACTGGCTGTCTTAAAAATGTTTTAGAAACACTTTGTTCAAGGATCAGGATCTAAACAACATAAAGTAGAAACCTGAAACCGTTTTAAGATTATGAAACTTTCTTCACCGAAAGCACGTTACCCAAACTGCCATACTAATTTAAAATTCTCGCACGTCTACTTCTAGGTGCTTTTTTGTTTTTGTTGTTTGCTATGAGATGGGAAACTCGCAAGTGTGATATGTTGTTACTCAGCCTGGTTGCAGGGACGTGTTAGACATGTCGTGAATAATTATTAAAGCCGCTCGATTTATGCTTAAGCCTCTTAAGATGCTGAGACGTCTACATTGCAGCGTGTTTCATACTTTGTTGCGTAAAAGTAATTGTTGCAGCTAAATATAAAAGCAAAATTTCATCACACCTACGATGCTGCTAAATATCTTGGGAGTTTCGTGAAGTGTTTAAATAGTGTTAAGAAGTTTACTCAAATATAATTTAACAGTAGGGGAGGGCGCCCAAAGTTGTTGGAAGTTAGTTGATGTAAAATTAGGGAAACATGTAAACAACTAAAAGTCTTACAAGTTCGAACTAAAACTTTGTTAAAGTTAAATCAATGCAAGCGACGTTTCTTACACAATAAAATTTTGTGAATCAGTAACTAGGCACAAGAAATGTATGTTCAGCTAGGAAATATGCCTCACCAATTTTTTTGGCTCTTTTCCCTCAATAGTAATTACCACTGAGTCTGGTCTGGTTGCTCCAGATTATCTCCAGGGCTTTTGCCTGAATATGGCACCACGTTCTGTCGACTAAACTCCAAGCTATTGGTGTTGACTGTGTTCTAAAAAAAACTTAATCGTGAGTTTCCTTTCAGCCCGTTCAACCACATATCTGCCAGTTTTCCCCAAGGAATAATTACACCACCCGCTATATTTCCTATCTTAACTAATCAGGTCTCAATCCTCTTCAACCTTCATAGTACTGTTCGTTGACTAGCGGTCTAAAGGAGCTCCTGTTCGAGAAAACCTTGTGCTAATTCTCAGAGTTCTGTCGCGGTAGTATTAGACCAGAGCAGGTGGATTCAAATCGAGTGTTGGCGTTGGTAGTTAGTTATTCGTTCTACGCTCAACTATCTTTCCGACTAGAATTTGTAGTTTGACATTGCATTCTAGAATAACAGTAACTACACTATTTTAACACGCTATAAGTGTGTAATTGTGACGTCACCCATTTGATTTACATTGCAGTCACTTTTTACACGCTTTAAAGTGCGTAAAAAC
Source organism: Thereva nobilitata (assembly GCA_963855945.1). NCBI lineage: Eukaryota > Metazoa > Arthropoda > Insecta > Diptera > Therevidae > Thereva > Thereva nobilitata. The sequence continues at coordinate 22,522,679 of OY979694.1, forward strand.
TGACTACAATGTTAATCAAATGGGTGACGTCACAATGACACGATTTAAACGTGTTAAAATAACACACTTCAAAATGCTGAGACATGCAGTGTAGAACAGTCAACAGTAGGTACAAAGGGACCTCTGAGGTCGAGCCTTTCATATAAAAAAATCAGTAAAGTTAAATCACCATCTGAAAAAAGGTTGAGGGACATGATAACATATGAGACAGCGTGACATAGAACACGGTTTAACACAGGCGCGGATCTAGAATTTTGTTTTGGGGGGGGGTCACGGTATTAAAATTGGCGGAAAAAAATGTCTACCCGTAAAAAAACAAAAACAAAATTAACAAAACTAACCGAATTGTGGAGTTTTCACAGAGCAATGCACTTACGCCATTAACACAGCCTGTCCGAACAGGCAGCATAAAGAGGCTTCCACACCCCCCAGATGATCTCGCGAACTTGAAAACTCCGAAAAGAGTGTAGAAAGGAATTTAATTCAGCAAGACGCAGCAACAGTGCAACCTCCTGGGGCTGCTATAAATCGAAGCTGAATAGATAAGGAAAGCCAAACGTACCTCCTGGGCTAACTTTTGCAGCAATATAGAGTCCATGTCGGAACCCTCAAGGCTACGTAAAATATTAACTAAAGCGCCAACAATGCTTAGTTATATACGCAACTAAAACGGCGATTGGACTGACATTATTTATGGACACCCGCTTCCCCAGTAGTACTACCGCTGAGACAGCTTTTACGTTAAACCCTGCAGCCTCACCACAGCTGGTGAAATCTATCATAAGTAGAGCAAGCAAGTGTAAACACCTTCCAGCCCTATAAATCTTCAGGCCCGGACGGCATAGTGCCGGCACAACATGTTACATCATGCCCTGGTTGCAGGCCATGTCTACCGGGTGCCTTCATAATAAGTTCCCTCTATTTGGAAAGAGGTGAAAGTAATTTTTATACCTAAGGCAGGAAAAGCCTCCCACGCAACACCCAAAGGCTTTAGGCCAATCAGCCTAGCATCCTTTCTTTTAAAGACTCTAGAAAGGCTAATCAAAATATATCTGAGGCAGACCATACTAACCTCGGAACTCTCTGGCGCACAACACGCCTACACAAAGGGCAAATCTACTGACGCTGCTCTCCATTCATTGGTCTCAACCATTGAAAAATCACTCGAGGTCAAGGAGTATACATTAGCGGCATTCCTTGACATAGAGGGAGCTTTTAACAACGTACTCCCGGAAGCCATTACCCTGGCCTTGACAGAAGTGCGGATCGAGGCATCACTGGTATCTCTCATCCATCAAATGCTTACTGGCAGGTTGGTGAGCGCGATCCTAGGCGACTGCTCGGTCCGAAGGGCCGTAAATAGAGGCACCCCGCAAGGAGGAGTCCTCTCCCCGCTCCTATGGGTCGTAACTATGAACCAGCTGTTGCGACGCATGGAGGCAGTGGGCCATCACCAGTGGCAGTGGGCCATTGTCATCGTCACTAAAGGAAAATTTCCTCAAGTCCTCTGTCCTCTTCACGAGGAGGTATAAAACCCCACATCTAACACCCCCACGGCTAAACAATGCCAGGCTCAAATTTACCAATAGTGACAAATATCTGGGAGTAGTCCTGGAAAAGAAACTCCTCTGGAATGAAAACACAGAAGAGCGCATTAAGAAAACGAACATAGCTGTGGGAGTGCTGACCGGACACTGTCTGACGCATGCGACCCGTTTAGGTCTTGAAACCTACGATTTTTGCAGAAGCTGTAAAAATCCGGACAAGGAGGAAAGTGTACCACGTCTCTTCTGTCACTGCCCAGCCTTAAGCAGAAGGACGTTAACCACATTTGGTGAACCCTTTCTAAACCCGCTTGCGGAAATCTCGAAGACTGGGATCCCGCAACTGAGAAGATTCATTACTTCCTCGAAATGGTTTAGCGAAGAAACGACACTTTAACATCCGGTTTAAAGTGGTATCACTATGGCATCACAATGGGCCTATCTTTTTGACCTAAGTGTATGAGCTTAAACCAACAGCTCAGCCATATCTAACCTAACCGAATTTTCTGGTGGATTAAAAACAAACGTGCCCTACGAAAACGTGCCTAATCCGTTTTTGATGAAGACGCGCCCTTTCTTGTGAATGCAGCTAACTTCAGAGTTTACAAATCAAAACATATAGAAAGAGTTGACCTTGAAGGTCATTTTTTAAGGTCGTTTTTTTAATTTGCAAAAGAGTTGGGTCGGTTTTAGTCGTTTGGTTATTTTTTGTTTTTGTTTTTTTAGTTGGTAATTTTTGTTTTTTAAACCGCGGCCGCTTTTGGGGAAGGGGGGTCATGACCCCCGTGACCCCCTTGAATCCGCGCCTGGTTTAACAGCTCTGCAGATAAATTAAGAAACATTTTAAGAGTATGATACTTTTTCATCAAGAGGTATTTGCTCCTCACCAACTGCAACGTTGAAGAATGCTCAATCTTAGGTGTCGGCATTGGTCTTATCTTGAAGTAAAAAATGCAGCGGTAAGCACTTAATCTAAGGACGATTGAACACCTGGAATATGGTCTTCCTTTCTACCTTTGACTCGGCGTAAAATCGTGTCCGAGTGTCAAATTGATGGGGACTCGTGACATTTTCCTTACAACAATAATACCAATGTCCACACCAAAATTCAGCTTTCCCAGAATTTTTCCGAAGTTGGGCCTTTTTTTGTCTAATACCCGTGAACTAAAATCAAAATATCTCAAAAACGGTTACTCTTGTAAGAAAAAGTTATAAAATATTTTTTGTAGGAAATTACCTAGGCTACAAACTTTATTCACATAATTTTTCTATAAAAGTGAGCTTTTGGTGACCTTTGACCCCGTGTGGAATCGTTTCGGAGTGTCAAATCGATGGGGACTCGTGACATTTTCCTTAGAGCAATAATATCAATGCCCATACCAAAATTCAGCTTTCCCGGCACTCATTTCTGCTTTCACGGGGTTCGTATCCTAGAGTATTTGATGCTGATTCTTTGATTAGGGTTTTCAAGTTCTTCCATTTGACTTCTATGTCTTCGGCGTTGTGATTATTTGCATTTGTCACCCTTCTATTTGCATTTGTCACTCTTCTATTTATTACTTACTTACCAATGTGCCCTAACTATTCCGGATTGATGAAAGAGCGATCAAGCTGGTGGTCACTGCTACTACCCTTATAAAGAGTAATGTAATATGATCGGGCCAATCCCTTTCAACTAATATTGGTGAGAGACTAATAAAATGAATGAAAAATCAATATTATTTCGGAACAAGAAACAGTGAACAAAGACCGGAATAAAAGACAACCGTGACGACGAAAAAGACGCTGTATGTCGAATTCAGAGCATACTCGAGGGTATTGATCATTTTGTCAAGTTTCGCACTCGACTTCATTCTACCCTTAGGCGCCCATTACACGATCGGTTTTGCTGTCAGTTTTTCCACAGTTTTGCCTACGACTGACGGAAAACCTATCGTCTAAGGTGTTGACTGACGTAATCCTCCGTATATTTTGATTTCCATTAATCATGACTGGTGGAATTGATTGCCGCTTGCATGAACGTGTAATGGCCGCCTTAGATGTTTGGAAGAGTCTCGCCCTTGTAATCACTGTGAATTGCTCCCAGTTGGGGTTCCTATAAGGCGGTGTGTTGTCTCCCTCCGATTTATAATGACATAATTGGAGATATAATTGTTTTCTTGGAAGAGTCTTGTATTCAGGGCCCTTACCCTTACCATAAGGAAATTATGATTTAGAGATACGGTAAAATTGATAATTTCCTTCACGCCTCTTAAAGGGTTTACGCTCAGAAATACACAGGTATTCTATAAAAAATCTCCAAGTTAGAGTAAACTTTGTAATTAAAAGGTTTCACCTCTTTCATTGCTTTTCTTGCTACCGCAGTTTGCGGAAATCTTGCTTTGTTATGGCTTTCTTTAATCGCTTTTTTACGACCACGAAAATAACACCCAAGTTTTTTCTTGGAGCTGCGAATCAGTTTTACGACTGCTTTGGTGACGTCATTACGCTCGCGCCCCAGAAAAATTACATAAAATTCATTTCAACTCAGTTTGCGCAAATCTATCTTGTGTCGTGTGAACGCGTCATAACGAATGGCTCGCATTGGCAGAACTTCTGTTCTTTAGTTGTTGAGCTTTCCACTAGTTTCTTAACTTCTTCTGGTGGTGATGGATTTTTGTGTGTCTAGGCAGGGTCTGGCCTTACCATTGATTGGTCAATTACCTGACCCAGAATTCTCGGACAGAGCTACTTATGTCGAAATGTTTCTCACATAGAAAAAGCTGTTTATCATCCGACGAGTAACAGCAACTATTGTAACAATTTATTGGCAGGTAGGTACTTCAAAATTTTGTTTTCCTTACAATAGCTAGCGATTGCCACACTTGGGATAAGCTATATTTCGTTCAAGTTAGAGTGGTTTCGTACTTTGTAGTCACCCAGTCGGAATAAACTGACTACTTAGAAAATAGAAATAATTTTAGCGGGAGACTGACTAGTTCCAGTACTGGTGCCAAAGTAATCCTGAGAGGAGCTAGTTCAAATCACGATTTTTTAAAGAATTTGTTTTTTAGTTAGTAGGTTTGTTATTTCAAAATGAATTAATTCTCCAAGTACTTCAAAATGAATTAGTTCTCCAAGAAATTCAAAATGAATTAGTTCTCGGAGTACTTCAAAATGAACTAGTTCTCGAAGTATTTTGAAGTAATGCAGAGGGGGTCAATTGACTCCATGGTAGGACAACGCTGTACAAAAGTAGTTGGGTGTTTTCATATAAAAGGTATCCAACTGAGAACTAGTACTCCTTCCTTAGAAAGTAGTTATTCTACTAGTCTTAGAATTAGTTCACTTTCCTATTGGGCATAGACCTTGTTCGTTCCTTTACCGATAGACCTGTGCATTCTGAAATTTTGTTTGGCATTGTATTCTTTGTGACGAGGATTCTGTAAAAAGTTACTTCACCCTCGGATTGCCGTTTATCATGGAAATACACTTATGCTCGCCTATATTGAGGGCATCCGTGGGACAGTGTTTGACAGCCTCTTTAACCAATGGCTGGCCATTCAGCTCTTGGTATAGTAGCTTTAAACCTTAGCTTAATGGTGGTGGAGTTGCAGCTGGAAGTAGGAACTGAGTGTACCTATCTTTTTAATGCCTCTCCATCGGGACTTGATCGGTAAGTCCTCGGCGATTTCCATGCACTGTCTAATCACCACCGACATAGCCAAATGTTTGAAGGAGACAGGCACACTTCAGCATCCATGGTTCTTTGATGAGAACAGGAGAGGAATCAAACTAGATACTTCTGGGATGGTTGTCGAGCGCCTTAACCCATAAGCTCCCATGGATTACCTGAAGTATAAGTGTTATAAGTATGGGCAAATCACTTTGTAGCTTCGTTGAGGAAAGCTCGTAAATGGTAGCGTACATAAAGATTCCCTTTTGTAATTGGAGTTGTGTCCGATTTAATAAAATCATACAATCGGCATAAAGACATAAATAGTAGAGGGAAATTGTCATATGAATGTGATGTAGTTGGGAAGTTGGATTTTTTTGTTTTTTTTCTTTGCATATTCATTTACGAGTATTTTCCAATCTTTTTTATTGATCTACGACCAACAGAACTGGAGAAATTAAAAAAATAGTGTAGCAATGCACTCAAAATGCATCAAAATTTGACATTTATGCAATTTTCTCGTGCAGCACAGGACCGATTTTGCAGAAATTTTTTTTTCGCTTTATCTTAACATATGTAAAGAAAAAAAACAAAAAAATCCAACTTCCCAACTACATCATAACTTCGCTTTTTTTTGTTTAATTTCCCTCTACTAAAAGTAATGAAACACATAACACACACATAAAGATTATGTTTTAAGTATATTGTTCAACTATGAGAGGATTTTCGAAAATCAATTCAATCTCAAAGCTAAAGTAATAGTCTTGTTGGTAAATTGCACCTACCTACATTTACACATATTGTTCACTTTGTCACAAGAATCCAATTCTACTCATTGGCGACTGGTTTAACAAATACGGGAAACTCAAAAATTATTTTATTCAAGAAATTTTAAATTAACGTAAGATTTAATTTAATTGTTACTTATATGTTTTCACTTTTATAAACACTAGTAGGAAAGCCTGTTACCGAAAATCGGCCACCAAAAAAAAAATAAATAAAATTCACGATTTGTTCGAATTTAAATTTTTTTTTATTCAAAAAAAATAATTCGCAATGGCGATTTTTTGATTACACTGGTTAACAAAAATTAATTTTCGTTGTGCCACACGAACTTTCTTAGTGTTTCCACTATGTATTAGGTGTTGTGAATAAAAGTGCGCAGTTATTTTTTTTAATCACGTCTCAATTTTATTTGTTGAAGAAAAATGAATTACAAAGAAAATATTAAATAGTTCTCCAGAAATATGTGAATAATGTGGTTTGTCAAGAAAAGGTCTACGATTTTCTGGAATATTTGGCTTCCGGTTTCTCCGTTTTGATCGTCCCAGCAGTAGTATATAGCAGGCAGTGGCAGTATATAGCACGCTTTTTACAGCCGTACATGTGCATTTATCGCTACAATACCAAAAATGAACTTGACCTCATCACAAGGAAACGGAGGGTGATGGAAACAAAATAAGTGCGTTTTCGTAATATGGGTAGGTAGTCAAAATACGATCAACCATCAGAGTTCGTATGGCATGACCACTTTTGACCAGTGTAATAGACCAACCTAAGCTTATGTCGAAAAGTACCAAATAAGGCCAATTTTAACATCAAAATTGCTTATAGCTTCAAAAGTAAAGGCGGTACCATAAAAATTGTCTGCGCGTTATTCATAGGAAATACTCCAAGCTTTCTAATTTTGGAAAAAAAATTATAGGTTAACTACGTATATTTTGAAGAAAAAGGTTGCTGAATGTGAAATAATAAACAATAAAAACAAAAAAATACAAAATAAAAGTAAAAGAAACACTAAATAAAACGATTAAATCAAAATTAAAATATTGAAAAAATAACACCGCAACTTGCTTTTTTAAATTCAAATCAAATAATAAATGCATTCCATCACTTTGCACTTCTATCACTCGTCAAAAAAAAACGAATGGCAGCACCTTACACAATACAACACAATAATACAATAATAAAAAAATGCACGCACAACACAAACTAAGTGAGTCTTTTTATGTCAGGCATGCCGCCAAAAATCCACACAAACGATTTTTTTCTCTGTTTCTCATTCGCTTCACTGAAACGGCGTTTGTGACAATCGTAGGCTACTCAGCTCTACGTTGATGCTAACAAAAAAACTCAAATTTTCCAACGGCTTTTTTAAATTCGAAAAATTAAAATCGCTATAACTTTTTTATTCGTGAATCGATTTTGTTCAAATTCCTTATTACAAAACTATTCCATAAAAAGAACATTCTCTGAAAATTTTAACGAAATCGGTTCACGAACAAAAATGCGTTAGCGTTTACAAACTTTTTGTTTGCCTATTAATATATAAGCCCCGTGTTCTTTTAATGAACTGGGTTTTGAGAGCTTTTGAGTTCCCATACAAAATCGAAAACCCAGGTTTTATCTGGGTCTTCTGGTTCTTCGATTTTGTATGGGAACTCAAAAGCTCCTCAAAAGCTCTCAAAACCCAGTTCATTAAAAGAACACGGGGAAGATGACACAACTTACAACTTAACTTCATCATCTAATGGTGGGTCAACACGACACAGGCTTCTATCCGTCGTGCTTTCCGTGTTGGCTGCTATACAGTCTGTGAAGGTTAAATGAAACGGCCGACGGAATATCTGGGCGGACAATATCGACGGAATGTTTGTGCGCACGTTTTTCAGTGCCTTTCCTTTATTTCACCGATTCTATGGAAAAAAAGTTCGCGCGAACAAAGTTTGTGTCGTGTGAACGTGCCATAAGCCATAATAGCGTTGGATCATTCCAAGGTTATGACCTTAAGGTAAGGGGACTAAATTCCTAGTACACTGCCAATCATGCAAGATAATAGAAATTCTCATACATAACCAATTTCCCAAAAAATCTTAACTCACCCAATAAATATAAGTATTTGAAACATTCAATTATTTCAATAATTTTCTCCATAAAATATTTTATTAATCAGTTTTCTTCTTATCATATTTTCATTTATTGCTTGGCAGTTAAGAAATATTTCTCCACCGACTACAAGAGCTTAATTAATCGAGATTTTAGGCCATAATCAAATTTTATTCTGTTGTTCATTGCCGGAAATTTTCTCTGTCTGTAAGAGATTTAATTATAACGATGATGAAAGGCATTTTCTTATGAAAATAATAACGCTTTTATGTCCATCGAATTCAATGGAGCTGAAATTATGAACGAGTTCAAATTGTAAGGAGGTTTCATTTTATTGTCTAAAAATCGTTAACATTAAAGTAAATAACATAAACATTTTTAATAGAAAGGTTTTTTTTACGTTTAATTTAATCGGATAAATTTGTAAAAGGAATTACATAAATTTTCTTCTTCTTCTTCTCCTGCTCCTTTAATCACTTGTGGAACATGGAACGGAAACAGTTGCCCTCCGATGGGCTCTGTTTTGTGCGACTGGTCTCAGTCCCGTCTAGGATTTCTCAGTTGTTGTGGTCTAATTTTATCTGGGATTTTTATGATAGGACGCAGGCATCTGTTGATGAAAACTTGAAAGCGCCATGTTTCGCAACCATACAAAAGAACTGGCTTGACGTTGGAGTTGAACAGCTGCAATTTAGTTTTGGTTGACATCTCCATATGCGGGATGTGTTAGTTTTGGCTTTCGCCAAAGATTGTGGTGCTGTAATAGCCATCTTTGAGCAAACCTTAAAAAGCTTACAATGCTCCCGTTCCCATATCAGTTCTATGTACTTTTTAACATTGCATGCCATCAGACGGGAGCATTCTTTTTAATGCTTCTTTAAAAGCGTTTTAGAAGCATTCGAAAAATGTTTGTCAATAATACCCCGGCTTCACCGGCCGAACTGGGCAAGTTCGAGAAATTAGTCTACTGAGCTTAAATTTTTGCCTGAGTTCCCATACATTTTCACATTTTGAAGTCAGGAAAAATAAAGCCTGATTTCGCCTAACAGAACATGAAATCAAGCTTGAAAGTAAAAGCTCGCTTAAAAGAGAATAATCAACTGGAATAGTGGAATGCCATTCCAGGGAGCTTTTGCGATTCTGACTTCTGGCGAAAAAGCAACAATAATTTCAAGCATTGAGCTCGACTTTATACCCTTGATACAGGGGCTCAAGACCTTCGTAAGTACAGGCCTGGAAGCAGACTTTTTGGTTGTGTCTGTGCGAGTCCAAAATCGTCTGACAGTTGTGGAATTAACATGGCCGAAGCCGTACGAAGCAATTTTTTAACTTTGGTTTTGGAATAAAAAGTGGTAAAATATTGTATTTTATCACTTTTTAGTGCACACGGATTATCAGTGATAAGTTATTTAGTGATCTGAGTCCATAAATTAAAAAAAAATTAGTGGTTAAGTGTATTTTAAGAGTGTTAATTGATTAGGAGACCATTTTTGTTAACAATCGCGGTGGTTATTTCGTGTTAATTTAGGGAAAAAGTGTTGAATTTGTGTAGTAATGGAATTAAAAGTGAATTTAAAGTAGTTCAAAATTATTATAGAAGAGTTATTAAAAACATAAGTGCAAGTACTACCACACAACATGAATAACAATAACTTTTTCACTTTTCCTTCACATTTTTCTGCACTTATGTTTTTAATAACTATTCTATAATAATCTTTAATCACTTAAAAGGCACTTTTTATTAAATTACTACACAAATTCAACATTTTTTCCCTAAATTAACACGAAAAAACCACCGCGAATGTAAACAAAAATGGTCACCTAATCAATTAACACTCTTAAAATACACTTAACCACTCACTTCATTTTAATTTTTTTTATTAAATCACTAAAGCACTAATCACTGATAATCCATGTGCACCAAAAAGTGATAATATACAATATTTTACCACTTTTTAGTGCAAAAACAAACTTAAAAAATTGCTTCGTATGGCTTCGGCCATGTTAATTCCACAACTGTCAGAATATTTTTGGCCTGTTTTCAGCTATGTTAGTATTAGTTGGCCTGGTTGCTTCCAGGCCTGTACTTACGAGGGCCTTGACGGGCTTCATCGGATGCTCATTATTCCAGTTTCATTGGTCTTGAATGAACATTCGAATTCGAGGTGATACACGGTACTTCATTTTCACTTCATTTATTTAATGTCACAATTATTTGCACAATGGATTCAAAAGCGTTTTTTATGAATATTGAAGTGAAACTTTTTTCATTAATACCAAAATCAAAAAAATTAAAGCGATTGGCATACATAAAAGAATCCGATTCTTTTTATAATTTTTTTAGTTTTTTTGACAGTTCGATTATTTTTAAATTTTATGAGAGGAATGGAAATTTTATGAGAGTAATGGAAATTTCATGGAAAGTTGATGAAAATTTCCCCACTTTCAGTTTCATTTCTCATAAATGAAGCAGATTTCACTTCATTCTTTCGAATAATGAATGAAGCTATGAATGATAATTCAAGGTTAATGCCGGATTCATCGTTGCGGATGAGTTGTGCCGCACTTATGCGCGCGCATACTTTTTGTATGAAAAATTGAGCATTTCTCAATTTTGGGATATTTTTGGGATTTTTTTTCCTCTCTGGAAAAAAGTTGAACCAACTTCAACTTTTGTGCGGCGGTTTTTTAAAATTGTCGAGAAAATCATATTTTATGTCAATGAATGCGATTTAATGAAATATTGTTTGTATAAAAATTCGTATAGAAAATAAAATGGAAAATATATGGGGAAAAGGTAGGTAATTAAATGAAATTTTTGCAAATGAAATATTTTCTAATTTGTATTTATGTGGAAACATTAAAATTTAGATACACAACTGCAAGAAACATTGATTTTACTAACACAACTTTGACAACTTATACAAATTATGTCAAATTATCCAAAATCCGCGGCACACTTTATCCGCAACAATGAATCGTAGTTCAGCCGATTCTCTTTTTGGGAAATTTGTGCGGCGCGACTCATCCGCAACGATGAATCCGGCATAATTTTAGGTGATACACGGGCCGCGAATGATCATTCGATGAAGCCCGTGTATCAAGGGTATTAGCCGGCAAAGCCACTTATGTGGATTGAATTGAATATTATTGAAATCAGGGCGGTGAAGCCGGGGCATAATAAAGAATAGAGTAAAAACCATAAAAGAAGACAACGAATGTCCCATTCGCTCTGGTTGTTTGAAATCGCAGCTTTTTCACTCAAACAACCAGAGCTAATGGAAAGCTGGTTGTCTTCTTTTATGGTTTTTCCTCTATGCATGGAGGGCTGTGGGTGGATATGTGAATAAGCTCCGGTGTCGAAAAGCTTTTATTTTTGTTTATCCAATTGCATTTTCCTTATTCCAAACATGAGTGTGGTTTTGCCAAAGCGGTTCTCAAACTAAGCACTCATCGAACGTCCAATGCTGCTTGATCTTCCTATTAAACGAGAACCGGTTTATCGAGTAAGCTAATGGGACTATTTATGGTCACCAAGAGAATTGCCAGTTTTCTTCGTCCTATAAAATTTCTGAAAATTCCAGTAATGCTCCCTTCGGAGCATATTTGGTAGCCCACAAAATTAGCTCCCCTTAGCAGCGCTTCCAATTTTTTCCGTTAGGACATGCTAGGCCTTGACTTTGGCAAGAACTTGATGACAAGATCTACAACAACCTGTTCGGAACTCCTTTGCGTTTATGGGCTGCTACGGCAAGGTACCACCAAACTGGAGAGTCACGTTTTCCGGATTATTTTTGTTCCCGGGAAACGAAAAAAATAAGTTCATTTTTCCCGGGATTCTCGGGAACCCGGGAAAAATGAAACCTATTAGGAATAAGGAATGAAATGGGAATTAGGAGTAACAATTACTGTTGAAAAATAAATGAAAAACTTATTTAAGAAAAGATACAAGTAAATTTAATTCAAAATATGATTGGTCCCGTCCGGTCCAGATGGATAAATTGTGCCAATATTGTCTTGCTTTAAAATTTCAAAAAGAAGCAACTGTGATGTGCTGCTGTTCCAATGGCAATGATGCAAGTGACACTATCCATCATTTCGTATATTACCCCTATGGTTTTTTAGAAAAGTAGTCGCAGGGAAGTATATGTCATACATCACTTTTCAGCCAGAAAATTTGCCAGACTCACCCATCCATTACACTAACACAATTATAACATCGCACTCCGGGGTCTGCGAAAACTATGAGAAATTCCTCTTCTCATTCACCCCAGCGGGAAAAGTGGAAGCCGCTTCCTCTGCAATCAAATTAGAAGTGTTTCCTGGTCGCCCTTCAGAAGCATTTTGAAAGATTTTCCTGTGCATATGGCTACAAATAAGTCATTCTCAACTTCGTTGGTAATTTTTTTTGTTTTGAGAGATTCCCTGGATGCAAAACTTAAAACTTCAAAATAGCTTCCCAGGAAGCTAATTAGAAGAAAATCGAACAAACGGCTTCTTGCTAATGACATGCAATGGTAAAAAAGATATGGATATGGATACGGAAGGGAAGCACTTCTAAGATACAGCTTCTTCATGCATCAGTGAATGCTTCTATTTCCCGCGTACGTTTATTGTTACAACTACAAAGGCATCACAATCGTTATACGGAAAAGAGGAAGGCAAATGAATGCTTAGTGTAATACCCCAAATACCCGCATCATACACAAACCTTTTTGATATGAGTGGGTGCAGCAAGGCGTACCGGGTTCTAGCTAGCTTTATATAGAAAACAAGGATTTTGATATAACAGTTACTTATTTTAATTTTAAAACCTTGAAATAGTTAGTGTTTTCAAGATTTTTCCAAGAAAATTTGCCATTTGAAACAATAAATTTTTTCCCGGGAAATTTAGTTTTTTTCCCGGGAAACTGGAAATACATTTTCTTTTGATTTCCCGGGAGTTCCCGGGAAGGACTCTCTACACCAAACCAAGAGTTCGCAAAAAGCCAAACGAATGATATCTCCTCGGAATCTGGAACGTTGGAGATAACAGTTACGGCCTGGGCGGTTAAACATCTGTTCGAACATAAATCAGTCCTATTATTACTGAAATCAATTTTTCTGAATTTGAGTTTTTATTTATGTGATAAGCTGGCGCTCAGAGGTAAGGTAAGCCAGTTTGCATGTCGCCGATTCTACCATTGAGTGTAATGATGGACTCCAAGATGTTGTCGAAAAAATGAGTTGTTAAAGAATTGACAACACCAACACACTGTTTTATTCCATTGGCTCCAATTCAATACTACAGCGACTGAACGCTGAGTTCAGTGATCGAACAAGGAGATGGCTTCCTCCTGTTTATTAGGCTTATGAGCGATGACATTGGAAAGGGCGGAAATTTTTTTTAACGGAGGAAGATAAGAAAGAAGGGATGTTATCTAGGTGGAAGAAATGTATTTAAGCACATGTTTTTTTGTTTAACCACAATTAAACATATATAGTAATTCCTCATTCTATGTTTTTCCAACATATACAAAATTATTATTTTTAAATAGTTATCTCTGCAACTGAACTAATATGAGAGAAAAATAAATTTGAAGGTATTTTCAGGGCAACCCTTAAGAATGTTAGAGTACATTCAAAGTAACTATAACAAAGTAAGCAAGATATATGCATCCTAGTGATGTTGTGCATTTCTCGTGTAAAATATTCCGAATGCATATCTCTACACTATTAAGTACAGGATCGATTAATCAACAGAAGCAGTTTCTGACCTCCAAGTAGGTACTTTATTTTGATTCTGACCAAAAACAATCTATGATACGAACTCAAAATCACTTGAGCTCCATCAAGTGAATTTCCGGAATCGTACGTGCTTTCTTTGGTGCATCGGGAATTATCGAAAAACTAAAGGATGGTTGCAACTGAACTTCAATAGCATCTATACAGGGAATTTAGGGAAGTATCACTTCGTGAAGATTCTGGTAAAGCTGTGATTTTAGTATCCAGTAAACATCACTCGAAACCCACAAACCCTAAAAGATTGGAAAACCAGAAGTAATTGCCCTTATATAGTATAGTAAGATTAAAATTACAAGTGAAGGATTGCAATAATAGCATTCAAAGCAATTTGAATAGTGTTACTTCTTACTTCTTTTAAATAAAATTAAAGTTGACTCGAAGATCATTATGCCAGCGACTATCTTCCGAACTTAGTTCAAGAAATTTTTTGCCCCAGCAACTAGCTGAATCTTGTTCCAATGAATAACTCTTCAACGGTTACACGAGCAGATAAATGATTGCTTTAAAGATTAACTCGTCAAAATCCCCAATTAAGAGAAATGGAAAATGAAGCGTCCCACTGAGTCCTTGCACTAATGAAGAAGGAAAATCAATATTATGATCCAATCCCTTGAGTTTGCTGAACTCGCATGCTTAGAAGTGGAAATACTTTGTAGAAAAACGATATGAATTAACATAAAGCGATATATGTATGTATTTACTTTGCTGATTACATGGTCGCATTGAATTTGTTTAATTGGTAGTACCATGTTGAGAGGGAGTGGCATTTCCGTCATTATTTATTGAAGTATGAAAATTTTATCTTAATTAATAGATTTTTTCTTTTTCTTGTGTGAGGTACTGGGTCCAAAGGTACTGCGGCCCTTTATTTGGCCTATTGTACTACACCCCTACACCTCATAAGTTCAGCAGTCTGCCTAGTGGCTTGTCGCTTAGACTTGAATGATCGAGCAGGGACTCCTCGAATAAAGAAACCCTGCTCCTCGCTATTGCGGGGCATTCACAGAGGACATGGATAGCAGACTCATCTTCCTCCAGGCAAAGCTTGCAGGTGTCGTCCTCCGCCTTTCCTATCCTCCATAAGTGGTAATTTAGGGCACAGTGTCCGGTAATCAAGCCAACAAGTGTCCTGACATTATTTTTACTGCGCCCTAACAATTCCTTGGCCGTGTTAGGAGACCTTTTGGGAAGGAACCGCTTAGAGTTGGCCAGTCCAGGCGCGGACCTCCAGCATTCAGTATGATTCATCAAAGTCCGATCGGCTAGGGCCCTTTACAGCAAGCTTGTAGGTGCTCCGATAGCCAGCAGCCCGAGTAAAAATAAAAAACGGCTTTATAAAGGGCGAACACCGGCCGCTTGGCTTTTTTAAGGGCATATGATGGCCGTAGAGTTTTTAACCATTTTTAATGGGAGCACATACGCCCTTACGACGGCCAAATTTGACCCAAAAATTTAAAAGGCCAAGTACTGAGCTGTAGAAACGGGCATTCGACTCGAAATTTGAGCCAAAAAATTAATCTGCACCAAATGTATTGTTGAATGTGTTTTATGGGAACTTCATCATTTTCTTTCGATTTATACTACTTAAAGATATCGATGCACAAGAGAAACGCTCGCCAGTCGTCGGTTTATTGTACGTGAAGTGTGTGGTGCGTGTTTATTTATATTTTAGTGGGAAATTTTGTTATTTAACGGCTTGAAAAAAAACAAAACCGAAAAAAAATCAAACATTTAATTGCAGTGAAATATATTTTCTTATAGGAGGGCGAATATCCACGTTGCTGCCACTGTACCACCGTCGTATACCCGTAATAGCAACCATACGGCCGCCGTACCACCGTCGTATGGCCGTTATTGGAACTGTAAGGCCGTTGTTTCACCGTCAATCGCCCCCTGTACGGCCGTACTGTCCTGTAACGAGCCTTCTGTTAACCGCCAGATGGCCGAGGACTATGTTTCAATCACAGTCGGCATTTGCCCGTTCTAAGGCCATCATTTATTTTTACTCGGGTGGGCCGACGAATGCAATGCCAGAGCCCTGTTTAGCTAGGGCATCCGCCTTTGAACCCCCAATGACCCGGGACCCAGACAAGCGTAAAGTGATTGAGAACGCCTAGCTCACCAAGAGCACGTTGGCAGTTCCAAACTAATTTAGATTGGTCCTACGAGACCTTATCGCCCTAATTGCCCTTGGCTATCAGAGAAAATAAAAATCCGTTTATTTTGGTAGGCACTTCTTAAGTTCTCATTAGTGCATGTCAGTATAGCATAGACCTCTGCTTGGAAAACAGTTGCTAGGGTGCCTTAAGCTTTGTTCACACGGTGACACTGATGTCGTGGCATTTAATGTCGCGACGTGAGTGTCGCAAAAGTGTCATCGTCTGAACTACTGAATTTCGCGCCGTCTCGACGTCGTGACAATAATGCCGCATATCAAAATTTTTTGAAATTTGACACCTGATGCCGCGGCACTTCTAACACATCTGCTACTGCGATACAAGTTCGCCCATTTTTTTACACGAGTGTCGCAACACTATGCCTGGATCATGTGAACACTTAGTGCCGTGAAAGCAAATGTCGAGCACTCTCATGATGATAAATGCCACGGCATCAGTGTCACCGTGTGAACGAGGCTTAAGCTCTAATTAATAGAGCTAATTAATAGATACTGTACGAATGAATAGAATGGATTTAAGTAACAACAAGAAACTATAATTGGAACGACAGCTACATTAGCTCTAGCCCTGTTGCAGGACACTAAATTATTGAACCGTCGACAGTTTAGATGGCCTTGCACATAAAAAAGAGAGCTGCAAATTGCACCACTAGCCAAAAGCTCTTGCAGTGTGATATAATGTTTCAAGTCTTATATTCGGCCTCTCCTTGAATAGAACTCTTTTATTTGGGGAGGATGTTCGAACTATACCTTAGCGTGATTAGAATAAGTTCAAAAAAGGGGCTTAAAACTAAGAGGCGAAAACATCGTTTTCTCTACTATCGACGGCAATTTAGCAGTCCTACGATACTGTCATAGCGTTCCAAAATTCGAGAAAAGTGCTCGCCAGCAGTTGGCTTTCTCTCTCTACTCATGCCTTTGTTGAGAAGTAGGAACGAGTAGGTACTTTGCTCGAATTTTCGAACACAGCTAATGTCATATCTGCAACACCAGATTAGCCCGGTCGACTCCCAAACAAGGAATTCGTTCGTAAACAGAACAACTCGACTTTCGCAAATATTCCGAATCTCTACAACATCTAAGCTTTGGCACTCGGGAGTAAGGGTTCATTGCTTCGTTTAATATTCTCCTTATTCCAACACCCCCTTAAACCCGGAGCGCGTTCAAAAACCTTACTATGGTAAACCACGAGGTAAGCTGTGGTTATGCTGCATCCCTTCACTTAACCACGCAAGTTTATGTTTAACCATGGAGGTTTTTGAACGCACCGTGGTTAACTACATGTTAAAGAAGAAGAAAAAAAATAAAAACAAAATTTTCCATAAAATAGTCCCCGATAATTGCGTCAAATATTTCATTAATTATTTATTTGCAATAATCCCACAAATCCCACTTTGATTTGTTCATGTTTTTAACATTAAACAACTGTCAGAGAGTTGTTTTTATTCTTCTTCTTCTTAACTATCGCTAACCATGCTTTAACTACACCATGGTTAACCATGAGAGTTTTTGAACGCCAAAAAGCTATGCTCGTGGTTATGTTGTAGTTAACCACGGAGTTTTTGAATGACGAAAGTTTACCATAGTTAACCATGGTTAACCATAGTAAGGTTTTTGAACGCGCTCCTGTTCTATCCCACGAACCATGACTACTGCTAGACATTGCACCATAACGTGACCAACGACAAGACGGACTGACTGGTAGTAGTTCAATGGGTGATTTCTGAGTTTGGATCTGCCACATAAAAAAATTTGCTTCATCATTGTTAGCCACAACTTATATATATATATATATATATATATATATATATATATATATATATATATATATATATATATATATATATATATATATATATATATATATATATATATATATATATATATATATATATATATATATATATATATATATATATATAGATTTTCGAGGGATATCGAATCAGACCACTGTTTGCGGGTCCCTTTTCGTCCCTCTACCTAGAGTCATCTTATCGGGGTGCAGTGGGTTGTCCCATTGCTCCCTTGCTTCGACTACCCTAGTTATCGCGAGCAGCTGATTGAAGGGAATCTGCCTCATGTCCTCCATCCAATGGAGTCCAGTTATGGCAGCCCTTTTTCTCGCCAGCGCCGGACAGTGACACACTATGTGTGTGGCCCTCTCGGGTTCCTCCAGGCACATCCGACAGGTGTCGTCCTCCAGAATTCCCATTCTTTTTAGGTGATACCTGAAACATCCGTGTCCTGTAATCAGTGCCACCAACCATCTGAGGGTTCTCCTTTGCATATGCAGGATCCTTCTTCTGGTTGCGGCAATCGGCAACGTAAGCACCATCTTAGCCTGCCTGCACGTGGTCATAGCGTCCCACCGTCTCCGGTGTTCTTCAGCGACCCATTTCTCGATGCGGTTCCTTACCAACCCTCTGCCAATGGCAGAGTATGGCTCCGGTCCCCAGAATTCCGAGGTTGACCCCTGTTTTGCCAGGTTGTCCGCCTTTTCGTTCCCATCGATGCCTGAATGTCCTCTAACCCTAGCTAGCGTCACGTTGTTTTGTTTCGCACACTTGTTCAGTTTTTGGACACATTCCAACATCAGAGACGCATTTATCTCTGTCTGATTCATGCGCTTAATCACAGCCTGATTGTCCAGCGCTATGAGGATGTTCCTTCCCTGCACCTGACCATCATTTATGTGATCCAGCGCGTACATCAGAGCAAGCATCTCCGCCTGGTAAACTGAGGTGTAATTCCCCAAAGCCAGCGAGCAGGTTAGGTTTAAGTCCTCTGAGAAGACTCCCGCACCTGCTCTGCCGTCAATCATGGATCCATCCGTGAAGATATATATGTCTTCCGGCCTCCCTTCCGGAAGCGTTCCATTTCCTATGAGGGTTTTGTGATACCTTTCGGTCACCCTCATTTTTGTGATCCCTTCCATGGGCATCATGAGCTCCCTAATCCCTTTGATACGATCTAGGATCTTCATGTGCCCATATAAGGCTCCTGACGTCTGCCATACGGCATCCCGTCTCATCCGGATCGCTGAGGCCGCCGCAGTTTTCACCACCTGGAGATCTAACGGCAGCAGACCTAACAGCGCCTCCAATGCCGCGGCGGGTGTGGTGCGGAAAGCACCGCTCACACCCATGCAGGCCATTCTTTGCACCTTGTCCAAATGCTTCTTGACGGTTTTCTGTGTGACTTTAGTCCACCAGATCACCGAGGCATATGTTATGATGGGTCTCACCATCATGGTATATGTCCAGTATGCTAACCTTGGTGAGATACCCCACCTTAGTCCACATACTCTTCTGCACTGGTGAAGCACCCTTTTCGCCTTCTTGATCTTCTCCTCAACGTGGTATTTCCAGGTTAGTCGTGAATCCAAGTATACACCCAGATACTTGACCTTCCCAGACACCTTGATCTCCGATCCAAAAAGCATGAGGGGCTGAAAATCCAGATCTTTAATCTTCCTAGTGAAGATTATAGCGTCTGTCTTGTTGGCGTTTATGGTGAGGCCTTGTTCCGTACACCACTGCTCAACCACTTGGAGTGCATTCCTCATGATATCTGCAGTAGTGCTCATAAACTTGCCGCGTGCCACAATCGCTACATCATCTGCATACCCAATGGTATGCACGCCCATTTCCTCTATCCGCCTGAGCAGAGTGTCCACAGTGATGTTCCACAGGAGGGGTGATAAGACCCCGCCCTGTGGGCATCCCTTGCTGACCCTCCCTCGAAGCCGCGAGTCTCCTGTCTGAATCCTTACTGCTCTGTTTTTCAGCATGCTGTCCACCCACCTTACAATCATGGGGCTGACCTCGCGCCTCACCAGAGCATCTTTAAGTTTGCTGAACTGTATCTTGTCGAAGGCACCTTCGATGTCCATAATTACGGCCATCGCTATGCCTCCGGTATACAGTTCCCCCTCGGCTACTCGCACCAATTGGTGAAGTGCCGTTTCTGTAGATCTGCCAGCCTGGTAAGCGTGCTGGCTTCTACTTAAAGGGTGCCTCCTTAGCATAGTACTCTCAAGGTGGTCTGCCACCACTCTTTCCATTGTTTTCAACAGAAAGGATGTTAGGCTGACCGGCCTGGAGGACTTCGCCTCGGTGTAGTCCTTCTTACCTGGCTTAGGGAGAAATACCACTTTGGTTTCCCTCCACACCGCCGGTATGTATCCTGCTGCTAGACAGGTAACGAATATTCCCCTAAGCCTGGGTGCAATGATTTCTTTGCCCCATTGGAGCAGCGCAGGGAATATTCCGTCACGACCCGATGTCTTGAAGGGAGAGAATGTGTCTATTGCACGTCTCACCCCTTCCTCTGTCACTAACCCGTTAGCCTCCTCTCGGTTCATCCTTGTAGTCATTCTGTTACGAATAACCCAAGATTTACCCGAGACGTAGCTGCCAGGAAAGTGAACTTCCATCAGGATCTTGTTGGTTTCCTCCAGCGTCTCCGCCATCCTTCCCGACGAGTCACGAACGAGTCCGACTTTGGAGACCGGGTCCCTGGAGATCATTTTCTGAAGTCTGCTGGCCTCAGATATGCTCTCCATGCTCGAGCAGAAGTCCCTCCACGACTCCCTTTTTCGTCGTCGCAGAGTTTGCTTCATTTCTCTTTTCTTGGCTTTATAATTCTCCCAGGCAACCGGGTCATTGCACCTCATCGCTTGGTTGAAAGCCCTTCTGACCTCTTTCTTCAGTTTCTCCAGTTCCCTACACCACCAGGGTGTGGGATCATGGTCATCCACTGACGTAAGAGGGCACGCCACTCGAAAAGCGTTCTCTATCGCTGTCTGCAGGATATGCAACTGAGACTCTGCTTCTCTTGTGGTTTTCGGTACCCTTGGCACGCCCTCCCCGAGATTCGTGCGCAACATTTCAGTGTATCTAGACCTGTCCGTGTTGCGGGGAATTCTCGTGGTTCTAGTTCCGTCTCCCCTGCCCGGGGTTCCGTACGCTATTTCAAAAGAGATGGCTCTGTGATCTGACATAGTCGCCCGATCCATCACCTCCCAGTTGGTCAGTCTTGTCAGCATCCGGTTGCTGCATAGAGTTATATCTATGACTTCCCTTCGCCACAACTTGAAATGGAACTCAATTTCATGCCAATTTTTCCAATTTAATGAATACAGATTCCGGACTTTATATGTCTTGTCCAGAACGTTAACTAACCAGTCTGGAATCGATAAGGTTAATTAGTGACTATAGTCTCTCGGGTCCTCAAGAGCCCACTAGTTTACAAATACAAATGTTATCTATTTGGTTTTGTACATCATTCATGCTAATCGAATGGTTTTCTAAGGTATCGATTTAACAAAACAACAACAAACAGAATGCTTAAGGCAATGTACAAATAATTGAAGCAAACTTTTCTCTTAATTAACGAAAATAAATTAATTATAATGATTCGGACAACTTCGTTTATTAAATTACGGCTGACAACAAAATTTTTCCTTTTTCTTCTTGTTATTTTTCACAATATTCTTCAAAAGGTCAACATTATCACAGTCACAAAAATCTACGGAACCATTTTAAATTTATCCAAAGAAAAGTAAAAGCAAGAAGTAGAGAAAAAATATATATGTATGTATTGTATATAAAATATTTTTTTTTGTGACAAACTTTTTCCGTCTCTTTTTAAATTAAATTTGACGCAACTTCAAGGCAGAAGGAAACCGACCCTCCCTCCTATGGTATCCATCCTTCAGTCGAATCTTTATGAAAGTTATAATTCTGTAATAAGATGGAATAAGTCTAGAAAGAAGATCCCACTTCCAATGTGGACAATGTACCCTAAAACTTTTGACAGGAAACAGCATTAGATAAAGGAAAACTTCGCAATGCGTTAGATAAATTTATTTTGGTTTTTTCCCTATAAAAAATTATCATAGGATGGAAAAAAAGTTTCGAAAACCATTTCCTAAAGAAGGCATAACAAACCAAAATCTGTAGACATCCGCCAACGCCCTGTCAAACAGAAAAACAAAGTGAATTTACGAATTTTCTATTTCTGTAATATATGTCCTTCCAATAATAGAATTTCTTAAAACTTTTAATGCTTTCCTGTCCAATTCCAGAAGAACAGCAACGATTTTCGGAAATTAAAAACATTCGGCGACCAAGACGACCATCAATAATTGCCATTTTGCTACTTGGAATTCACCCATTGTAATTTTGTGATTAGAAGAGTTTTGTTTCGTTTGAAATTGAACCGACGACGAAACAAATTATTTTTATAGAATCAGTACAGCAGGAGTATTGAAATTAAATCTGCTGGTAGAAATGTTCGGTTAAAGAAAGGGTTACCCCGGACCCAACTTACTATGTGCACTGGTTACGCTGAAAATTAA
The DNA here is from genome assembly GCA_963855945.1 of Thereva nobilitata. NCBI lineage: Eukaryota > Metazoa > Arthropoda > Insecta > Diptera > Therevidae > Thereva > Thereva nobilitata. The sequence goes on from OY979694.1 coordinate 22,545,085, forward strand.
TTCAGTTTAAAATTGATAATAATTAAATTTTCCTGTGGTCCCGGTGTAGATGGGAATTGCATTTTCAGTCTGCAGCAACATGTTGGTTGGACCATAATTTAATTAATTATGAACGAAACTAGTAATAAGGATTTGGCAATACATCCAACCTTGGCAGGAGGAATCCTTTATGAATTAAAATTTTTAAATATTTACCCTTTGAAGGAACGTGAATTTAATTATAAACAAAAAATTAGCTTATATTATGGAAACTCTCTAAAATTGTATTTATAATTTGATTAGATAATTTGATCGTGTTTTTATATTTAATGATCTTATGGGATTTTGTTAGACAGTTAAAATTATTATGAAAGGTGTTGTTACCATAAAAACTTTAGGTTTTATTTCATTCTGCTGAAATGGCGCTACGTTCCTTGTACGATTCAGGCCTCTTGAAGTGTCTTCGTCCAGTCGTCTCTAAAGCCGAAAACACACTTTTGTGTTGTGGTGTGCCGTGGCTCTCTGTGCCCAATCAGAAACGCCAAATCGGGACGCGCCACACCACAACACACCATAATAATGTAATCAGCCCCATATAAGGCTAGCGACATACGATTAGGTTTTTCCTGGACCGGTTTTTTCGTGCCAAAATGGAACTCAATCAATTCGATTAGCTGAGACATACGTTAAGGTTAAAACGGGAACGGTTTCAGAACAAACCGGAGACAAACAAAACCGGAGACGGTTAGCCGTACCGGAGAAACCTAATCGTATGTCGCTAGCCTAAAATATATGAATTAGATCCACGAGCTCTAGTTCTTTTGAATTAATTCAGAACTTGGAATATAGTTAACAGAGTATTCTACAATACTCTATGGCCTTCCGCACACTTGTCCATAACATCAAAACAAAAACCGGTTTTATAGGCAAGGGATCGCAGGGAAGACAATTTTTCTTCCATAATTTTCCATCATTTGTTCACCCAAACATTTTCTGGTTTCACCGTCCATTACACTAACACAAGCATGTTTTCGTTCTCGGCAAAGCTGCTTCGCTCTGCTTGCACCCCACACTACTCCATAGGCATTACAATCGTTACACGAAAATGATGGAGAACAGTGAGTTCCGAGTGTACTATTCAACTCATATTAAAACCGGTCTGAAATGATGGACAAGTCTGCGAAGGGCCTATTACAAACTTTGGAGATAGCTGGGTCAATGGGTTCCTTACGAACTTTCGGAGTCGAATTGCGCGCAGAGAGTGAATGTGTGCTCTTCCTTGCTGTCACGTCTCGGTAATGACACTTTTTTGGACCAAATTTTAATTGGCAATAAAAAGTGGATCCTATGCGAAAATTTTAAGTACAAGAAACAGTGGGTAGACAAAGAAAACACCTCGCAACCCCAGATTAAATCGAGTCGTAACCAATGTAAGGTGATGCGATCTATTTGATGGGATATGAAGGGTTTCATCCACTATAAGCTTTTAAACCCTAAGCAGACAATAACCAAAGAGGTCTACTGCGAGCAGCTTGATTGGCTAAGTCAGCTCCGGAAAAAAAACTGTATTTGGCTTGAAAACGATAAATGATCCCTCATCAAGATAACGCTCGGCCACATACAGCAAGAACTTTACAGATGCCACGTCTATCATGGGAGGTAGGAGCGGCCGTCCCATCCAAACTGTAGGCTAACCGACAGAACACAATGGGCCCGACAACGACAACTTCTACGGGAATACAACAACAATTTATATGAGAATTGTCGTTGTCGGCCTCATTGTGTCCCGGGAGTAAAGAGCAGTTTACACTACATGATTTTGTCACATGAGTTGACACAAGACAAGTCCTACGTTCGATATTCAGCAATTCACACCACATGAGTTTCCTTGTGAGTTCGCTTATGTCAAACTCACATGAGTTTTTGGAAGATAGAACATGTTCTATTTTCTTATGATCAGTCATAGGGTTTTCGTAGTGTGAAAAGTAGTTTTGTAGAGGAGACATTTTGTTTTATTTTCCGGGTTGTAGAAAATAATTTTGTTGGTTTTTTTTTAATTTCCGTGTTGCGAAAAAATAAGTTTGTTGTTTTTTAATGGTTTTATTTAGCTTGACCTCGTATTTTTGTTTGTTTGTTTATATCTTTGCGTCAAATCTTGCGACAGCTTTTTCAACTACTTCTACTAAACTGATTCTTATGAAACTTTGCACACACATTGAGTTCCCGTGGCAATGCAATCTGACAAATTTGTAAAAAAATCAAGATGGTTCCAAGATGGCGGACGAATTTTGCATTTGCGTTCTGAATCCATTGAAAATCGGTATCAGAGGGTTTTTATGGCCACAAATGACGATTCTATGGTCAAAATTTGAAAATTCAAGATGGCGGACGAATTTTGCAATTGTGTTCCGATTCCATTGAACATAGGTATCGAGGGGCTTTTATAAGCACGAATGACGAATATGAGGTCAAAATTTGAAAATTAAAAATGGTGGCGCCAATATGGCGGATGATATTGGCAAATGTGTTCTGAGTCCATTGAAAATCGGTGTCTGGGGGTTTTTAGGGCCACAAATGACGATTCTGTGGTGAACATTTGAAAATTCAAAATGGCGGTGCCAAAATGGCGGATGAATTTTGCAAATGTGTTCTGAATCCATTGAAAATCGGTATCGGGGGATTTTAAGGTCACAAATGACGAATCTGTGGTTAAAATTTGAAAATTCAATATGGCGGTACGATTTTGGCCATTACGATTCGATTTCACTGAAAATCGCTGTTTGGGGTTGTTTAAGATCGGAAATAATGAATTTGTTGTAAAAATTAGAAAATTCAAAATGGCGGCGCCAATATAGCGGTACGATTTTGGCAATTACGATTCGATTTCACTGAAAATTGCTATTTGGGGTTGTTTAAGGTCAGAAATAATGAATCTGTTGTCAAAATTAGAAATATCGAAGTGGCGCTGGCAATATGGTATGCATAACGAATGACTTCACCAGGATTTGGTAAAAAGTAAAATCCAGAAATGGCTGAACTAAGACTAAAAGTAATACAATAAAAATAGTTAAAAGAACTTTTAAGTTAAATGTGTTTTATTTTAAACCAAGCTGTACCAAAAACTAGAAAATAATTAGAACAAAAACATGGACCTTCTTGAGATTCTAACGTCTGGTAAGAAATCGTGCAATAGTACGTAGCACTGCTGTGTTCACATGTCGTATGCCAAGGGGCACTTTGTGTCGCTGTGTCAGCGGATTAAGTAATAATCTAGGACTTTTAACAGACTAAAATAAAAGCATGGGTCGTATAAAAACCTGTATAACGACCATATAATTAAACAAGAACGACTTGTCTAGAAAAATGTGTTTCCAAGTCCACCAAAAAACAAAAAATGCAAATTTTTTTCATTTTAATTTTATTTATTTTTTATTCTGTTTCGATTTAGGGGCCCCTTAGTTGTGTTTCGACATACCCTCCCCCACCTCCGCGCGACTACGTGCCGACCATTTTATCTTTTTAGAAGCCAATTTCTAGAACACATGTTTCTTAGTTTTTTCGTGTTTTTTTCTTTTTGCGTTTCATACTGACAAAATAATCATAGTGTGTAATAAAATCAGAATATTATTCCTGGATTCGATGCCGATTTTAATTTTAAATAATTTATGTCTCTTCTGACTCTGTAGTTAAGTCACTGACAAAATCACAACAATGTAAACAAAATCGGGGCTGTCATATGACAAATTTTGTCAGTGAGAAAATCACGGACAAAATGATGGGCGAAAGCTTGTGACAAAATCATGTGGTGTAAAAAGCTCTTAAGACAAAATTGGCGTTAAGATGCGCCGTTTTGTAGCCGCACTCGTGTAAAACTTTTGCGTGAAAGGAGGCGGAAACTAGAAGAGATTTTAGATCCATCCTGTCATTTTAGGTACCGGATCAAGTCTCCTATGTTGAGCTTCGAAACACCACCCAAATCCCTTAAAAAGAGGCCAGAGCGGGACATCCGCAGAGAAAATGTTTGGTTGTCAGGTCAGTGTCCTTTTCGCAGCCGTTCCTCTCCGCAGGGTATTATACCGGATTCTCAATCTGGCTGCATGATGCCCAATTTAGGCTAGTGCCGATAGATTTTTGGAAAAAAAAAATTAATAGCAGGGAGGGACCAGCAAGAAATGTCGTTAAGGTTATAACTAAAAGAAAAAAAATGTTTAAACTCGAAAAAAAGAGATATGGTAAAATGGGCATGCTATTTAGGAGTTGAAAACGATTTTTTGCGATTTGCGGTGAAAAATGACCTCCTAGTGGAAAATGTTTAATACAAAAGTTGTAGATAATAAAAAGATCTAAAACTTTTGTATTTAACATATTTTGACATAACCTCAAATTTTCCAAGAAAATGGCGGAAAATCGATTTTTCAGTTTTTAATTTTTTTCTCCCGTAAAAATAATTCAATTTACATGAAAATTTGTAAGAGTATACCTTGTATTACGTTAAATAAGCATGATTTTTTTTTGTTTGGAAAACGGATAGTTTCCCAGAAATTAACATTTTTCGAAAAAAATACCCTTATCTTGGATGGACAACTTTATTAATGTTTTTTTTCAAATTTTGATATTCAGTAAGTACTCAATTAACCAGTGAAATGTCTAGTTTCAAATGGTCTATACATTTTGATACTTTATTTTCATTAAACCGCTTAAAATTAAGAAAAACCGAACACCTGATTTTTCGAATCACGTACATATTTCTCGATTTTTTCCATTTTTTTCAAATTTTTTAATTTTTTCTGTTAATGAGGAATTAAATTTTAATGAAAAATGATTTTTTTTAAATTTACTTAAACTTCAATTAGTCCTAGACTAATCATCGCAAAGCAACAAAATTAGGCTCATCTAATGTAATGTGTAAATGTGTATTCTTTAATTTGATATAAAGATCAAAATGCTGAGTGATTCCGTTTAGAAGATATGAAGGTTTAAAGTATGGGCAAAATGCTGCAAATCGAAGAATATTGCGATTGTTACACAATTTAAACCTACATATCCTCTAAACGGAATCACTCAACATTTTGATCTTTATATCAAATTAAAGAATACACATTTACTTAAAAGATGAGCCTAATTTTGTTTGTTTTACCATAATTAGTCTAGGACTAATTGAAGTTTAAGTAAATTTAAAAAAAATAATTTTTTTTTCTTAAACACCCTGTATTTTAGTGGATAGTGGGGATAGCCGCCCTCTATAGAACAATTTTTTTCTCCAAACACATCCAGGAATCACCCCTGAAAATATTAGCCGCGTAGGCCAACAAAGGATTTATTGAACGTCTGATGACCTTTGCAAGTCGTGAATGAGTGCATATGAGTATTTTAAATCTTTAAAACGGCGATATCTCATGAATGGCAATTCGTGTGGGAACAGTGGCGTACCTAGAACTTTTGCCGCCCGGTGCGGTCTCCAATTTGCCGCTCTTTCTAAGTCAAATCAAATGCTGGTTTTTATTAATTAATAAACATAAATAAATAATTGTAATTGAAACAAACTACAGGTGGGGAACTTTTTTACCATTGGTTGCCATATTTAAATTAGGCAGTAATAAAGTAGGCCGCGTAAGTTGTAGCCCAGGGAAATTAGCAACAAAAATGCACGAAAGGAGACAAAATTCCAAAATGGCTAAAAATTGGTCGACAGCTTCCTTGGGACTTTCTAAGAAAACAATTTCGGAATCACAAAAAATACATGGCCCCAGAAGATATCGCGTTTTTCACGCCTTTTCCTTGTTTCTCAGTTTCTATAGGTCGTAAAACCCTGTGCGAGGCCCCAAATTGTTGACAATGAAATTCTCTACAACCTTAAATCTTACAAAAATGTTGACCCGATTAACCCTTTTAATGTTATTCAAGGTCAACGTTATCCTAAATCACTTTTTGGCCAAAAAATCACTCAAAAACCTCTTGTCATTTTTTCGTAAACTTAACCCCCTCGAAGTTATTCAAGGTCTAAGTTTCCAAAAATCTCTTTTTGGGCAAAAAATCACTCAACATTTGATTGACCTTGAATAACTTTGAAAGGGTTAATCTAGGCCTACACTGGTATTCTTTCATCACAACCCAGTAGGACTTGTAATGGCTATGGAAACGATTTGGTAATCACAATTGACAAGCTCTAGACCTTACCGCACGCAATACCAACTGAATTACATTTACATTGCAATGTCCGCCCGGGCCTTTCTTTTTATTACAAGGAATAAACTCTAGCAGGCCATTACATTTTGCATTACTTTGTATTAACTTCCGATTTCCATGAAAGAAATAATTGATTGAAATTTCAGCGATTGCCAAAAGTCCTCTATAAAATTTATTTTGAAAAATCACGGGAATTCTTGGAATAAAGAAAGATGAACGTGGTCAAAGAATACGCTACTCAATAAAATTAATTATTTTTTGCTCTTCGTTACAAATTTAAATATTTTCCATTATACAAATTGGAGTCGGAGTCGCAAATTTTGAAACCCGACTCCGCAACCTTGCGATAGATGTCTATCCGAGCAAAATTTTTAGAGAGAATATTTTCAATCCTACATTTAGTTCAGATGTAAGGCGAGAAACACAATTGGAGCTTTTCTGCCAGCTTTTGGCATATGGAACCCCATGCATCTGGTCACAATAACAGCTTCAGATTTTCGGTCAGCCGAAATGCCGATTTTCGGTCAGCTCGAGCTTTAAAAAATTTTAAATTTTCAGCTGGATGCTGTCATTATCTTTTATTGATCTCTGGTTCGCTAAACGGGGGAAAATGTCGTAGCGTTTTGTCTGCAAAATTTTATTTTATTTACAGAGCTGGCAGAAAAGCTCCAATTGTGTTTCTCGCTTAATATTGATGCGCCACTAATTCTTGGAAGGATGATTTTTCATAAAGCGTCTACTAGAAATTTTACTCAAATTTAGAGTTGAGCTTCTTTTATGCTCCATTAACGATTTATGAAAAATCATCCTTCCAAGAATTAAAGGACCATACCCCGATTTTCCAGTCAATCTGTACTGTACTAATCGAATAGTAAACTTATGAAGTGAACAAGTTGTTTTTTACAACTTAAACTAAATATAAAAAATGCCGCCCCAAAATATGTGCCGCCCGGTGCGGACCGCCCCCACCGCCCCCCCGTAGGTACGCCACTGTGTGGGAAAATGTATAATATCTTTTTTTGTAGATAATTGCATAATCTACAAACTTTGTGAACACTATTTTATGATAAGACTTACCGTTTAAGAGATATTTGCAAAAAACTGATATTTTGACCCTTTGATCTTGAATAAAAAGTTTTCCCGGCCGCCAATCGCGTGTTAGTCTCGAGATTTTATTTATAATTATGTTTTTAAGGTGTGTACCAATTTTCAGCAACTTCCGAATAAATTGTCTTCAGTCAAAAATCTATTTTGACTGGACTACCTGTACCTTCTGGCCGGAGAAAGGAGCTCATTCTGGCAGTTATAGGCGAGCTTAGAAGTTATACAGGCCGAGCCTGAAGCCTCGATGGTCGCTTGCTTATCTGATAACAGATTAACCCTGACTCCCGGGCTTGGCTATGAAAGCATGGTAGGGAAGTTCGCTTGCGGTAACATTTTTGCAAATTAAGCGATGGGGAAAAAACTCCGGCCCCTATACCTTACTCTGATTTGGATCCATATGTGTAAAGTACAACATCATGGTACTTGTCGGGTTGGAAATATTCCCATTCCTCTCTGGTAAATTTTCGGATATTGAGATCATTGCTAAAATTTAATTTTGCGAACATGTAGTCGATGGGCCTTAATACTATTTCCTGTTGAATAGAGCGCAGTACATTGATGTGCTCATAGGTCTTCTTGATCCAGCAATCCGCTTCACGCAGCCGGAGGGCCAGGCAGGAGGCAGCAGATCGAGAATTACGTTAAGCGCTTGCGTCGGAGTTGTACACATAGCGCCGTTATCTGGAGAATTCTTAAATCATTTGTTCTGTGAGGCTACAGAGGATTTTTGCCATATCATGAATTTTCGATGCCATAACTGGACTTGTTTTCAAAGAAGAAGTTGTCAACCTAAAGCACAACCCTTTACAGGCAGGATCAGTTCCCGAACATATTCCCTCGAGACATGTATGATCTAGTTTCACCTGTAGACATTTGGTTTGCAAATTTTACTAGGGTTTGGTATGTTAACAGTTGCTCTCATACTTTCACGCGATTAGAACCAGCAGCCTATCTTGCCAGAGTTGTCGACAATCACGTCCAGGTTCATATGAATAGTAAATGAGATCCGTTTGCCTGAAACTCTACTCTGGTGATTTTGATGCACCCAGAAGGCATAACTGTCTCTTAAAGACAAGCTTTCGAAGTACTTCTGATTTAGTTTTATTTTTCAGCTGTCACTTCCTGTATAGAAATATGACATTCCCATTTCTGTATTATTAAATAAAGTGCCCCCAAGCAAACTTGACAACTTTAAGATGATTACGTTTACCTCATATTTTCTTGATGTTTTGTACATCATATACCTACGTCTAAGCAAACAAAGCCAATCGAACTTTTGCCAGCAATAGTACACCAAGATTTTTTGCAATTTCATAAAAATCAAGGCTTGTTCCATTGTATACCATATACAGTAACGTTAAGTGTAGTAGAATGGGAGAAAAAAAAATTTCCCATTTTAATAGCCAGAGAGAATTTATTTTCATTTTTCCTTATGATAAAATCGGTGTCAAAAAATAATATCTTTGTGAGAATAAAGTACATTTGCTCCTAGTCAATATATTTTCCTGTCAGATTCAACAAATATTTCATCTGATTCTAACTTTCCTTCAGCTTAGAAAATGAAAAAAAAATGTTTGAAAAGTATACCTACAAAGGGGCAGGAATCTTGAACATGCAATTTTCAAGTGAAATTTTCCTTGAAAATCTGCCTGAAGGATTTCATTTATAGAAGGTAAAGAAACCATAAGGTTTCTGGGTGGACCACCCACCATAGCCCTAACCAACGAAATATCACAATAAATTAATTTATATAGGCATATTTTGATTTATGGCGTAAGGAATTGCTTGAAGGCATTTTAAAATAAAACAAGGATAAAAGTAATAACAAACCACGAAGGAAGGGAGCTACACGGTCATTATGCTTGTTGCTGACTTAGGCATTTTTGTATATATATATATTTTTTTTTTGTTCGTTCTCGGGCCTTTTATGTTTCGTTTGCGCTCTGGCATGGTTGCCCAATTCTTATTAAAATTCAAATTTCTTCTTTCAATAACTTTTTCCCGATAAACAAAAATTCGGTATATTATTCAATATTCACTCGATAAACCCAGCAGGATGCCGAAATTAAAACTCAATATTATAAAACGGATCAGCTTATAAATATTCATCTGTTGCTGAACGGAGAGTTAATAAAAAAAAAGGGAAACCAGAATAAACAAAAAAGTAAAAGGAAGAAAACAAAAAAACAAAAGATGTAAATGTTTGCACCATTTGAATTATGCGGAAATATTTTTGGGTGGTGTCATTTACAAAATGTATATTTTTGTGAAATTAAAGATTCATGCTTTTTCCAGTGGATTTGAATTTTCAACGTTTGCCTTTACAATTAAATAAATCGAAAAAGTGCGTGCTGCATAAAAATCATAGCAAATAGTTTAAAACACCTTTACAAATCAATAACCAAAGGGTAGTATGTGTGACAGCAATAGAAACGAAGCAACAAAATATAAAATGCAAGTGTTACTGCCGGGGCCCAATGAATCCGTCAACGTGATTTTCCATATAAATTGTTTTTGCTTTTGCTGGTGCCGGAGACTTGGATTTAATTTTAATTTTGCCGGTCTGCCCCTCCACGAACAAAAGCTCTCTCAACTTTTCGCTCTTTTTTTGATGAATTAAACAAGAAAGCCTTTACATTTATGTTACTATTAGCAACCCGTCCACAATTTCCTTGAACAGAAAGTGCGGAAAAAAGTACTTTTTTTCATTACAATCAAAACAAACACAAAATAAACAAACAGTCAATGCAATCACTACAGAAAATAACTTTTTTCAACGAAAACCTACGCTGACGGTGCCGGTTTCATTGGGCGAGCTCTCACCGACAGTGGTAGGGGAAATCACGTTGCCGGAATCATTGGGCCCCGGCAATAAAAATTCTTTGGAAACATCAAAAATTGATTAATTACGAATAATCGAATTGATATAAATTGAATTTAGAAGCTGGTAAATAGCTGTAAGCTGGCAAACATAAAATATATTAGTTACAGGGCCGGATCTAAGCATAGGCAACATAGGCGCTCGCCTAGGGGCCCGCACCACAAGGGGGCCCGCACCACACACAAAAATCTTTTATGCAGTCCACCACATAAGACACCGACTTTACCGTTCAGATGGAGCCGGAGATAGATTATTTTTCTATTGAAAATGATGATAGAAATTTTTACTTCCAAACATATTTACAACTCGAGCTATTTCAAACTATGCAAGAAGCTTGAGAAGAAGTTGCGATTGCAGCCAATTAGAGGATGCGAATTTATAAAAGACGCATCGTTTCGTTTTCACATAGTGTACGGTACGATCAGATCGTAGAATAATGAATAATGTTAAACAACGAACTTTTCGTCATTTGACGACCGGACTGTAAATTCACAAAGATGTTTCGTAAGAATCGAGGGGAAAAAGTGTATGTGAGCCATTGAGCCCTTCCTGTATTTCTGCCCCATAAACATTTTAATTCGGTGCTTCGGGCTGATTACCGATGCAGTATTACATATTATACATAATTTTATCATCATCGCATTGAGGGTATCTACACTACTCCTTCAACTGTTACCGAACCGGTTTTATAGGAGAGAGGTATAGAAAGAGCAAGAGGGAAGTGTAGTAACATCTTCAGCAGAAATTTTTGGAGTGAAAACTTAATACATAATGTACATAATGTGCTTCTGCTTACGCGCTCTGATGTTCACTAATTATAGGCACACACATAGATATCTCCGTGAGAGAAAGTTACTCATGATGAAGGAATACCAGTGTAGACCTAGATTATGTTGTACAATTGGCTCGGTAACAGTTGAAAGAATCCCAGTGTAGATATCGTCATTGGCCTAATCTACACTTATTCCTTCAGGAGCAGCAGAACCGGTTTTTCACGAGAGCGGTATAGAAAGGACACGAGGATAGTGTATTGTCAAGTTCACCAGATAATTTCGGCACGAAAACTTAACCCATACACGATGTGCTTCTGTTAACTCTTTCTTACCCGGGGGTAGCAAGTATAATTATCGACACGCACACAGATATGTCCGTGTAAAAACAAGAAAGTTACTCGCGATGAAAGAATATCAGTGTAAACCTAGATTAAGTTGTAAAACCGATTCGGCTGCTGCTGAAGGAATACTAGTGTAGTTATCCGCATTGTGTTGTACTTTTCCTCCCCCTGTCCATAGAGCCCGTCGGGCCATGCCTTTTCCCTCGTTGGGTGGTTGCAATAAGTATGTGTCGCGCGAATTTGTGTTCTAACCTTCATTAAATAGCTTCTATAGCGCAACGACGACGAGAAGTAGTTCAGCTCCCCGGAGTATAGGTGGTGCGAGTCTCGCTTGTCTAAACAAATAAGAAACAAAATCTTTTGTTCTGTTGTAGTGAATAGCTGTGCGAAATTTCAACAATTCAATCAGAATTAGACTTCTCCAAGTTTTCTATTATTTGACACACAAAAGTTAAGTGAGAGTTCTGTTTATACAGTGGTTTGGGGTAACTTCAAAGACTAGAGAATGTCGCTGATGACTGGAGCTTTTTTTGTATACATAGTTTCCTTCCCATTGTCGTACGCGTAGAGTGCGTATCCAAGAGAATCTCTTTGGAAAACTCGTGTAATAGTTTCATTGCCAGAGTACTATAACATAAAGATACTTTGCCCTGGTAGCAGAATTCTTCAATTTAAAATAATAAATAGGTTCAGAGTTTGATATCATCATTTTATTTTCACCTTGTTTCATTTTTCCTGCTTTACTTTCTAGACAGAAAACCAACAGGTTTGCTTAAAGCGTTCCATCCGACAGAGTACCTACTCTTGAAATATCCCTAGTTTGTTTATCCGATCAGAATGATCTCGGGTCAGGAGTTAATAAAAATACCACCAAACATAACATAACCTGCTCGGTCGACGGGGATCTAATTGTCCAAAACTCATATTGTCTCGCCTGGTGTGATACCCTAGGTTAATGTAGCAGTTTTTTGAGCGTGCCAAGTCAGGGTGACTTTGGCAATGTCCAAGTGCAGGTTTCCGAACTTCCTGTAGATGACGTCTCTCTCCAGGTTTATACCACAGTTCTTTTTATTACGCAAATCCAATGTGTTACTACTGGAGAAGGTACTAGCGAATGTATAGAAATTTAATTTGAAACCATTAAAATGTTGTTCTCTTTCTACTGCCAAGGTTAATGGTTTCAAATCCACAAGTTCCGCCTAGTGACCTCCACATCTTTAATCCGGCTCTGATTAGTTATAAACCAACTTGGCCATGAACCGGATAAATACAATCGGCCATGTTTTTTGGGGTACATTTGACTGCAGCGCCACCATTAATTAAACGAAAATTGACAACACGTAGTCTCCATGTCCAAAACTTAGAAATATAATATATAGTACGTATACATGATGAGTATACGTAACCCGAGTCCAACTAAATGTAGACGCGAGTTGAGTTGAGTTAGGGTCGTCGGAACTTGACTCATCTCTGCTACCGGAGTTGAGTCGAAATTATGCATATAGACGCGAGTTCAGTAGTTGAGTAGTTTAATTTAGTTGACAGTAGCATCTCTGTGTTTTGTTTGTGATTTTTGTCGAATTTTGTCGATTGTCGAAAATTAAACTAAACCTCAACTAAACTATTCAACTCATCATGTATACGTAGTAATACTCCTACACTTTTAATTCCGTGACCCCCCCAAAACAAAATTCTAGATCCGTGCCTGGGGCCCACAAGGGACATCTAACGCCTTGCCCCATAAGGAATGTCTTATGTAACACCGCTGAGGAAAAATAATAGCTACCCGATCCCGAGTGGAAAAAAGAGATTGAAAAATTTGAGAATTTCGCCGTGGATATGTGAGAAATAACTGCGGCGGTGTGGAAAACTTCATATTTTTAACCGTGAGTGTCGTTTCACCAAGCGGTCCCCCAAATGAGTACTAATCACGTCCAACGATGCTTGACCTGCGCAGTCGAACGAGAACCGGACAAATGAATATGTTAAGGCCGATGTTACAATTGGGGCTTTGACTTTACTTTTACTTAACTTCGGACTTTGATTACATGTAATGGCATTAAAGCTGATTAAATAGAAGTTTCGACTGAACTTTGTCTGGGACTGTATTTCGACTGCAGTCCGGCTTTAAGAAAATTCAAAGTTTCGCCCGCCTGCAACCAACTTCACTTAATGTGAAAGTACTGAAAATCACTTTTTTAAAGCGAAAGGAACGGTTTTGAATTTCGAGTATTTTTTATAGACTGCGAAATAATTCCAAAGCATTTTGTTATATTAATTTTCTTCTTTGCTTCTGCTTTGAAAGGAAACAGCTGATTGCAGTCAAAGCTACAATTTAATTTTAAAGTCGAAGTCTCTGGGGGCTTTTTTTGCAGTCGGAGCTGAAGTCGAAGCCAAAGCCCCAATTGTAACACGGCCCTAAATGACACACTTCACGGCCACCAACACAATTGCCTGAAATATGAAGCAAATCAACAAAAAAACTAAAGCTTTATATGAGCCAAACTTAAGCTTAAGGGTAAAAAGCTTTCCGAATAAGTAAGGTAGATGTTGGGATTGCTCCATTTCATTTGTAATGAAGTTTGCTTCAGGAGCCCTTTTGAGAGACTGAGAGGGCATACTTCACTTCAGTATCGCGAATGTTTCTTTGTGTGGAGATCATGAGGAATCTAAGGGGAAATCCCTCTTTCGGCATGCCCCTCATTTGCCGTATGAAGCTAATCACTGCATCAGGCATGCCCTCTTTGAATCTGGTAGGGACTTCGTGGTGTTGAAAGCTTTTTTCACGTCAAGCAAGAGCCTTCATTGCGCAACGCTTATTCACATACATGGAGAACCTTGCAAGGGTGGTAACCGTTTTGACAGTATTCGTTGTCGATCTAGCCTACCTGAAGACGAATTTCCTTTCCGACAAGCCGCCTTCCTTTTTGGACCTTGAGAGTACGAAAAGCTTACCCATAGTGTTTAGGATGCATATCGGTCTGTAGGCCGACACGACGGGTCTCCTGGAAGCTTACCCGGCTGTGAATACTTGGGCAAACCCACTTGGTGCCACACTAGCTGCCAGCTTCACCGTTCTGTTCAGTATACCGCAATCCTTTTCGCGGCTTCCACTGCAGGCCGTATGTCCGTGGTACCATTCTGTGGAATAGGCTCTACACGATGTCTTGCAGGATTACTGCGAGATAATCGATAGACATGTCGTATTTGGACTCGTTTTAGTTATACCCCAGTGGCATGCAATAGTCTGATTCTGCAGACAGGATAGCTAGCTCAGACGATAGGCGCCGCCTCTATGTCTGCGCCGCTCGGTGTCATGGCCCCCTCTGAAGCCTCAAAGCTAGGCCCCTAATCGGGTCATAAAAGTTTATTCTATATCGTAAAATCCTTGGTCAAAAACCTAACCTCTATGTCATATACATACATACATATAAGCTAGCAAACCGTCCAGGCTGTGTAACGTTGTATAATTTTGTCAAAGAAAATAATTTTATTGCTATTGGAAATTTAAACAAGCATTAAATTTATTCTCAAGAGTTTGTAGGAAAAATACTGCCTCAGAATGAAGAATCTAGAATGTTCTAAAATTTATAGGTAATAAATCTGTATTAAATTCATATAAAACGTAATTGCCATTTATATAAGAAAAAATTCCTCCATTCCAAATTTCAAATTCAAACCCCGTGTAATATATCCCATTTTGATTCGTCTATGGGAGAAAGTTTCAGCTCATAAATTCCCTTTGTTCAATCATTAGTTGTGCAATCGTTAATATCGATTCAAGTTTTGTAGAAAAATTCCGGTAGAAGAATCCACCATTTAGAACCTCAATAATCTCTAATTTGGCATCAATTGTATAAAAGGGACTTCAGTCGTTTCTTAAAGATGCCGTCACGTACACAGTTGGTATCAATCATAATGCGTATCACGTTCGACAGATCCTCGGCATCAAGTGAAAAGGCTTATTTAACATTTCGATTAATCTCCTTCACGTCTACCAATAAAGCATAAAAGCTTAAATCCGGAATCCTGTTCGTGTTATACTCAGCTCCTTGTACTCCGCCCATTCCACAGAGTAGCCCCCGTGCACGTGCTTCGCAGCTTGGTAACAATGAGCTCTGGGCAATTTCTTTTCTTCGGCAATCTATTAAAATCCTTGTCCTGTAACACCATTATTTTTTTTTGCGTTTTAACAAAAAGGAGAACTTTCGAAAAAGTTTCTCCCGAATTGGAGCGTTTCATTAATTAAACTTTGAATTATCGCCATTAAGGTGATAAATAACGGAATCGTTAATAGCACTCCCAACAACAAGAAACTTTAAGACGTCTATGCATTCTGTAATCCTGCAGTGTTTGCGCTCCTTGAGAAAATTGATATTTTTTTCTGTTATTGACGATTTTAATTGAACAAATGGCGGAGAAAGGATTCCCTTGCAAGAAATATGTGTTTTTCACTAAGAAGCACGAAGATATTTTTTCCTTTTTTTTGTCGTCTTTCTTTTTTAAATTAAAAAATTCTTTTTCTTTTATTTCAGGATATTCAAGCAAACCTCGCTGTCAGTTCAGGCTTCCGAGCATCTATTGCATGCTTCTGTCCTCTCAATGGTGGAATTCGATGATGACATTTTCGCAGCGGGAAATTGCTTTGATTGGAATCAACACCCCGCTAAGAAGGGTCTCTTCTGCCCGTTCGCATATCGTTTACCGCCACCAGATCAGGGTGCATCCTTCGCTAAGGACTTGGCAGCAGAATACCATTATCTTGGCAACACCTCTGAATGGTTTTTTCTTGCAAGGAAAAATGCTGAAAAAGTTATTGCCAGGAACGAGCAATATATCAAAGGTAATGGTCTAAGTGATATACTTATGTTTGCATATTTCTGTCCTTTCCTTTTTTGGTGATGTCCTTGTACCAAATATTTATATCTTTTGAAAATTTCGCTGAGCTTTTCTTTATCGCTAGCCTTGCAGTCGTTGATTTAATATTTAATGTCGTTTGAACATTTTCGTTGACTTTTTAGTGTAGGAGTTGAAAAAAATGGATTTTTTTGCTCCTTGTTTTAATCTGCTAATTGTTATTGAAGTTTTGTCCTTTTCAGTGTCAAAGATAATATTTTTTTAGACACTTTGCTGTGGGAAAGAGGAAAAATAAACGGTGCACCTCACTTAGAATGAATCCAGTTGATCTATTTTACTTCTTAGCTTTACACTTCATGTTTAACATTTAATGCTCGCAATATTACAAGATATTTAAGAATAATTTCTATATATATATAAAACTTATTTGGGGATGTACCGTGTTATGCTCTTGCTTGGTTGTCTCCCCCTTGACTTTGGAAATCCAAGGCTCGAGGTACCCAATTACTCATAAAACAGCAAATAAGCGTCTAAAACTTTAAGTTGTATGCCATTATTTTGTCTTTATGCTATGTAAAAGACTAGAAATGATTTTCTTCTGCTAAGAGCATGCAATTTTTTTTCTTCTGATAAGAGCATGCAATTTTTTTCACTATAAAAATTAGCTAACATGTACATAATGTTGGTTCAGTCCCTACGCCTACCATATTTCAAATTGTTGGTTTTTGACAGGAGAACTAATATTAATATTGACTTGAAATAGACTTGAAGGCCTTCCGAAACGGTAAAACGACGCTTCAAACAACCCAAAATATGAATTTCCATCAAACGGGCTTCAAACACGAAATGTTTGTTAAACCTGTCAAACCAACAGCGTAAACGATCAATTGATTTGACTCAAACCAAAATCTACGTGTTTGAGTTAAACCGTTTGACCGTCTCGGGAGACCTTAACGCAAAGAAAATTCAGTTAGCCCATGTGGGAAAGGTCGCTTGCTTCATGAATAAGATGTGCGCGTATGTCGAAATTTCTCCTTCCCCTGTTGCCGCGCAACTACATTTCTCCATACCCATCTACCCACGACAAGAATCATACTGTAACTAATTGAGAATATAATTCAGCGAAAAGTTGCTGCTTTATCCTTGGATTTTCTACTCTTCTAGATTCTGCATTCGTCAATTATTAACAAAAACTCTACCACTTAACTCTTTTCAACTAGATTTTGCTTGATTATTTGTTTTATTACCCTTTTATTACCCCTTCTGGTAATAACCAAATTTTAAAAGGTATTTAAATATATTTTCCAAGAATAATGCAAAAACTATATAAAAATACAAGAATTTCTGTGAAAATGAAGAGAGTTACGGATGACGACAACAAGGCTTTAGAATTTTAGGTAATTCTTTGGAGAGAGGTAAAATTTAACATATGATACCTATTAATTTACTCACCCAGTTCTACAGGCGGGCTCCGGTGGGCTCTTTTTTTCCAGCGAAATATGCCGAGTTTAATTCTTTTTAAGACGTCTACCAGGTATTTATCATTTGAAACATGCGCGTAAAAGTTATTGCTAATAGATTTTTTCTGCGAGTTGGTAGCGCTGTACCGAGTTACCAGGCGGTATTTGAGCCCCATTCATCCTCCAGTGTATTTACAGTGCAGCTGCTTAGTATACCCAGTAGGGAAAGCAAGTAATTACCCAATCGATTCCGAAAGTAGTTCTAAGGGGTAGCAACTAGTTCTCGTTCAGATTACAGCAAGTGGAGATAAAGCATTACATTTGCATGGCGATGTCATAGGTGGTAACCAATCGCCTCCATTCTGCATTACATAGAACTGGTACAGTCATTGGTTACATGTAATACAGGATGAATTAAATTGCATGTTAAATCTCTTTCGCTTTTTTAAGAGATGTGCCGCATCGGCTGCGATTGCATTACACTTTGCATTACTTTGGCATCAATGTAATCAGACAAAAAACTACTTCATTAGAATTGGAAAATTTTACAATTGTAATCTTATTTACTGTATTGTCAACGGATTACAGAACCGATTCTATCGGTAATGTGTTCCAAATTTCCTACTGGGTAGTCACGCTTTTAAATACTACTTCGTAATTTAAAAAATTGAAAAAATTGGTTGAATACAGAGGTATCCTTAGAATTTGTGTTGAAAACGCAATCTCGTGTGTTAATTTGCTAAAAATGTTCAAAAACACTTAAGGTAAAAATTCCACGACAAAAACTCGTAATTGCTGGGATGGTTCTGAATCAGTTCCTTCGATGGCTAAGAACGACGGAAATATAGACAAAATCGACTTTGTCCATGTACGCAAGCGGGGATCCACACACGGGTAGACTAACACATGACCGGGTTAAAATTAGTTTGCAACTGATTGCGTGCGACTATTCTTGCCGGTCTAGAAGCAATTTCAGTTGCGTTGTTGCACTTGTGCTTGTCGAAAATGAGTGATCAAAAAATTAAGGTTTCGGTGGAAAAACATGAAGTGCTATACAACTAAAAACTTTCTGGGTACTCAAGGAAAAACGTAACGGAAAAATTATGGAAAAAGGTGGCAGCCAAAGTAACCATTTCAGGATATTCTGTAGAAATCTTTGAATACTTTGCTGCTGTCAATTGTTCTGTTGTTTCAAATAATCTGAACTTCTTATTCTTCTGTATATAAGGATGGCTCCAATATTCCTTCCTTACTGTTTGTAATCTGCAGTATTGATAAAAATGAATTGTGTCTTCTTCATCTGAACTACTTGACATACTACCAAAAGCTAGTGACGAAAAACTATGTAGACACAGAACACCGATTAGTCGTGTGTGGGACAAAGGTTTAATTTTTATTACAAGACGGTTGTTTGCGTGATTGTTGTGAAACCGGTTTGAAACTGAGATTGCAAGTCAGTCTACTCGTGTGCGGAGGGCATTAGTGTTAAGGCCCGCATACACGGTCAAATTGGATGTACATCCAGATGTTTATCAAACCCATACCCGCAACGTATTTTGATCGGCCGACCGGCTCACAATCGATAGTTGTGGCTGTACATCCGCCTTCGATGTACATCCAATTTGACCGTGTTTGGGGCCTTTAGACAGTTGCTTGAAAAGACGAGCTCATCTTTTAAGTCCCTTAATATTATTAGGACTGGAATTTTGGGCATCAAGAACGTCATTGTCCAACTGCTTTCGAAAGAGCTCAAATTTATCCGGTCCCTGAATATATTATTTCCAGCGTTTTTACGAATCCCAAATTTCGTGGAATGCATCCCAACTGGTGGCGGAAGATGTGTTCCAGTACGACTTGCAGACAAGCCCAAAGTCTTCGGAGTAGCGTAGCCGAAACCCCAAAAACCACGTCAAATTCGTTTCAAAATCAATGTCATGCTCGCTGTTTTTTTTTATCGCGATAGTGTGGCGCACTCCAAGCTCCTTCCAAAGGGACATACGGTCAATAAGGAATAATATTTGGGAGAGAATAGAGAATATCGTCCGAACTGGAAGGTCATGACGCGAGTGTTATTGATCAAAAACTCAATAGATCTCATCGACCAATCATGATTCTCTTTAAAGTAATATGGCTCGTATGACTTTTTCCTGTTCCAGAAGCTATAATTCCCACTTCAAAGAATTCATTTCCCTTCAATTGAAACCATTAAAGAAAGTTTGCTGAATGATCTGAAGCCCGCCAAAATTGTGTGTTATGGTTAAAACAACTGAAAGGGCACCATTTTGACCTTCGAAACCACTCCCCAGACTTGTAAGGTTTCCAAATGAATGGTGGCTGATCCTAGCCAGAGCCGGACAACTGCGAAGATAACTGCGTCTGCCTACAGTACGGCAGTTGATGTTGAATGGAATTTTCGAACTGGCTCCATATTCCATAAGGCCTACCCTAAATGAAAAGTAGCGCAGAAGTGAAGTAGAAGTGAAGTAGTCGTAATTTCTTTCAAAATTGATATATAAACCAAAATAAAAAGATCATAAGAAGTGTAGCAAGTGAACAGCCTTACTTTCTTAACTTTTGTTTACTTCTTGTGCGGTTCTTACCGCACGGTTACTTCTGTAAATGAGTTTTCGAAATTTTTCGAAATTAAACTTCCACTTCACTTCCATTTTGGTCACTCTCATACATTCATATGCAATGGTACCTAACTTCACTTCACTTCACTTCCCATTTAGGGTAGGCCTAAAATCGGCCAATGTCCTTTTATGATAGACATACTTGCGCCGACATCCTTCCGCGCCATCGCGTGATCTCTGCTTGTTGCAGCCTGGCCAAGTCTTTCTAGGCTTGGTACACGATTTTGATTATTGTGATATCTCTCTCTCGGGGTTACACACAGTGGCTGTACATTCTAAACTGGTGTGCATACAAGATCTACTCGTAGTCTGGTCAAATCTACCTTCTAGTTACGCTTGATGTTCCTGTAGCCTAGTACCCTTTGAAGAGTGCTCCTGTATCTCGCAGCCAAGGAAAATAGCTCCTTTTGACAGATTCGGCCAGGTTGGACGTCATGTAGCCCATTCCTTGTGCCGTATTACACTGGCTCCTGGCTTTAGATTTTTATATTTTGCTCGGCAGACTTTAACCCTTTGCACTCCAGGTTTTTTTACTTAAGAGTGCAGCAACTCCCAACGGAGTTAGTGCACTGTAGCAAATAACACAGTAGGAACGCCTACGGAGTTAGTGCACTGATAGCCAATGGCGCAAAAGCGGCGCCTACGGAGTGCAAAGGGTTAAAGATTACCAGCAGTTTCACCTTTAAGAATTAGACTGGTGATAGTATTCATGGAGAATTAACGAAGGGGGAACCCCTAATTTAAAACTATCTGAGTATAAAACGACGACATATTTCTTGTCAGACTGGAAGTTTTCCCATTATTCTTTTTCTCTGGTTGGAATTGGACATCGAAACCTGGGCTAACATTACGTTACGATGCCTTATAATCAGATGCTCTTGTATCATTATCACATAGAGCGCAGTACATATACTGTAATATCCAAATGTATCTGTTGTTACTACGAGCAGTGGCCTAGCGTAGATTTCTGCCACCCGGGGCGACCATAAATTTACCGCCCTATACTTCCACAACTAAGAAAAAAATTGCTAACAAGTCTGCGATGTCGAAAAGTCACTATTTTAAAAGGATTCAAAATAAAACGTCTTTTTTAAATGAACACTTTATTCTGACTCTTTGAACTCTTTGAAACTCGCGAACTCTTTGAAACGATAGCCAATGCTAATTTGTACCACTTGTTCGATTGACAAGACAAGCTAGATTCGTTACGACAAATTTGGAAGCTGCTGGAGTCTTTCTCGAACTTCAGTAGTTAGAGCCCGCGCCATAAAAGAAGGGTATCTCCAAATCGCTGTTTACATGCGAGTGTCAAGTCTCCACAAGAGACTAACTGTTTGTTTAAAAACGCAAATAACCGGCTAATTTATATTCTCAATCGCAATACCAAATGCGCGCTCATTTCCCTTCTTTTATGGCGCGAGCTCTACTCTATCTCATGAGGAAAATATGTTTGCTAGGTATTGTCCACACAAGTGTCTTGAATCATTTACACAAACCTGAATGCAAAAAGAAGGTCGATGTATGGGTTCGACATGGGTTGAACGCGAAAAACATGATAGACCAAATTAACATCTCTTGCATCTGTATTGGAAGGGAATCGTCCACTATGAGGTACTTCCAGTTGATAAGACGATTCATTCTGTGGACAACTAGAGAGATTTAACCATGCAATTGAACGAAAACGGGCCGAACTGAATAATAAAAAAGGTGTTGTCTTTGTAAAGTCGGGAGTGGCGGGTCAGCTCTTAGAGGTTCCCAAGGTTTAAATGAAATTCCGAATTTAGGTTTATTGTTTTTAATTGGTTGAATACAATAAATTATATTTCATTCGAGTTCAATTATCGGATTATCTCCTCAAAGGAGAGGAAATCAGGTTTTGCGGCTTACCACCAGATCAACTCTCTAGGGTTCTGTTGGTTTTCGATGAACCACTGGACCAACTCTCCTGTGGTTTGCTGGTTTGTCTGTATATCGTTGCATCAACTTTCCTATGGTTCTGTAAACGGAATGAACGCTTCGATTCCACTGTCTGATTACATCTGCCATCAGCAGGCAAACACCGGCTTTTATATATATCTGTGACTTGTTGCGAGTTGCTATTCTATTTGATATCGCTTTTACAATGGTGGCGTTCTATTTCGTCTTTTGCTTACCGCGGTGTCATACTATTTCGTTACATCTTCCATCACAATAACGCCCGAGCGCACACTTTTTTGATGACCCGTCAAAAAGGAGATTTTCGTTGGAAATTTTCAATACATCCACCGTATCGTCCAAACATAGCACCATTAGCCAGGACAATCTTCTCAATCTAGTATTTCTTAACAATCAATGGTAAACATGTCGCTTTTGGACTCGTTTTAGTCATACCGCAGTCGTGCCATGATTATGGCCTTATATTGCCGACACGATTGCTAGCTTGGGCCACTTGCGCCGCCCGGGGCCATGGTCCCCTCTGCCCCTTCATGCTACGCCACTGACTACGAGGCATGTCATCAGCCCAGATTTGTTAGATTCTTTTGCAAAAGCAGGCCAACACACGACAGATTCGTAAGTCAGCACTGGTCTAATCACGACTGTGTAAAGCCGGCGCACTATATGCAGCCTTAAGCCTCATCTCTTGCCGAATCTCCATCTCTGTTTATTGCCATAGAAAGCCATACTGGATAAATTATATTCAATGCTGGGAAGTCTTATAGTAAACTATTGCTGTCATTCCGCGAATTTTTCAACTGACCTCGATAACACTGTTTAAATTCATCTGCATCTTTAATGTTCACTTTTAAAATTAGCTTTAGGACCTGCATCGACACCTAAAGTGGTTAATCTATGTTTTTTCAGGTTTTTAAACTTTTCTCTTGGGAAAATCTATTTAAAAAAAAAACCTTACCGACCATTTAAGACAGACGTTCAAAAAAGTAATTCAGCCCAAAAGTCTACAGAAAAATGCCTAAGATCTTCTAGACACTCTTCTAGTTCACTCGCTTTATCTTAAGAAAAAATCCAATTAACAACGGCACATCATTAAAGTTTTATCGTTAAAAAGTTTTAATCGATTTGACCTTGCCTTGAAACTGCCCTGAAAATGACCGCTACTTTTCTAACAAAAGTAACATGGGCGGCCCACAAGCATCCCTTCTAGAAAGTTTAGCAGGTATTCGCAATTATGTCTCGCTGCCATTAACCATCGCGTGTTTAATAGAAAGGAAACAGAAATGACCCCAAGGTAATTGTTTATTTTCGGGTGGCTGTTTCCTTTATACCTTTGTGATAGAACGCGAAAGTCTATAGACTTATAATTAGAAGAGAAAGTCCTGCAATGCCTTTTGTAGGCAGGTTAATGAATGGTCGGATTCTGCCTTAATAAATAATGCTGAATAAATTAGCGACAGAATTAATTTTAAGGTTGAACAGTTTTGTAAAGTATAACGGTGGTGGGGGATATTTTATTGCGAATAAAAAAAGGAAAAGAAAAATCAAACAGTTAACCTTACTTTCACTGTCAGGTGATAAGCACTGAGCATATGCTGATCGCGTTCCAAGTAAGTTTGAAACAGTTTTACAAGTCTTTTAGGATGCTTTAAAAAACTTGATCCTTTCCGGCTCAATACTCAGTGTGGAACTTCTTCCGTGAAAGTTCGTTTCCTTTCTTAAAAAAAAGGAAATTGAATTAGGATGCAGTCACGTGAAAAAGACGCTGCTGATGCATTGCAGATAGCGTTAGCAGCGTCATGTTTATCTTAGTGCCTTCTTGAATTGGTGGAAGCCAACAAAAACAAAGCTTGTAACGTTAGATAAAGTTCGAATTCCGAAAGGGGTATTTCCGGCAATGTTATCGATAAGGTATACGGCATGAAAGCAGCCATTAAAGAACAACTTTTATTCAAGACTGACGAAAGCAATTTTCAGTAACTTTGCCTTGCAGCAGCTATCGGTCATCAGAGAGACCACTTTAAAACTACGAGTATATTTGTACGGTAGTTTTCATATTTAAGTTTAATTAAATAGAAACAAAATTAATCCTATTACGACCATAGTGAATCCTTTCAATCAAATTACAGCTCCTTCTGGAAAATTGCTTTTTGCACAACTACAAAAAAGGCGAACTCTTTAAAAAAAATCGTAAGAAGAAATAGAATCTTCTACATGGCTTGTTATATTGTGTGTGCAGCTCCTTATACCCACCCAAACACTAAAAGAAGTCCTTCGGGTGGAAAAAGTTGTTCAATTTTTCGCTTCTCCTTTTTTTTTAAAGTTTCATCTTCCTGTAACTTCCGTGCTGTCATGATCCCAGGATGTAGTTTAGCTCCCTTCGCCTTAACTTTCAAGGAAGATAAATAGTTCACTCAATTTAGGGCTTGTCGGTTGCTCTTTAGAACCGCATGAAGTAAAGTAATCGGACAACAAATGAACAACATTTTGGAAAGGATTTTGAGTGGCCACGGACAATAGACGAGACGGGAATTGAAAGAATGAACGAATGCCAGGATCTTAACCCTTTTATTGTTCTTATTTATCTTTCTGTTCAATTTCAAGGAATTTCGTTAGTACAACAATCGGGCACTTTATATCCTTCCTGTTTGTTAAACTTCACCAAAGAGGAAAACTTTAATTTTTAAGGATTAAAAAAAAGGGTTAAAGTTGGGGAAAAAAGTTCATTTTGTTAAAGATGTACTGATATGCCTCGCTTAAAACTTATTCTAATGTTTTATTTTAGCGCACAAGTAACAATATTTAGCGCACAAAGTTTTTCGTAATGAATGCTTTTGTGGCAAATGCATGATTAGAGTTTTGCAACATCAGAAAATCCCTAAACTATGTTAGAAACTTTTACCAAATTATTGAAGCTAAAATAATTTTCTATTTACGTGCGTATTTATATATACTTGAACTTTAACTTTTTCACTACACTGAATAAGTTCGTATCCGCTTTTAAAAGATGCCGGCAAACTTTTTTCAATGGTGGAGTACAGCTCAAATGATCCTTGCACTGTAAAGGTCGTGGTGGTACAGCGTCAAACATAGTTCAAATGTACATATGGTATTACCACGAGCTTCAGGAAAAACGAAAACTTTTTATTTGTATCATAGATACCGTTTCTCAGATATAGTTCAAAAGTTATCTGGCAGATTTTATGATATACAGTTGCAGCAGAAAGTTCTGGACATTCTTAAGTATAAGCATTAATGGCGAACTTGTATGTGCCTTTGTGAAAAATAACCTAAGAGCTACAACTGAAGAGGATGAACCTAAATTGAATTACTATTTTTTACATTTTAAAGCTTTGCAACCACAAGCTGGTCCACATGAATATGGCGTAGTCATTTCTGCTCGTATATAAATATTATGAAAAAGATTATTTTATGGGTTAAATGGTGACAAGCGATGAAAAGTGGATTCTGTACAATGAGCTACAACGAAAAAGAGTGTACCTAAAACTAGCGAAGCTGAACTGTTTTTTTTATGTTAAGGAATAAACTCCTTTAATGTCATTTGTGTTATCCGTTCGTTATTGTGTACGCTCGAAATAAAGAGAAAGGATAGAATAGGCAAAAAGAAGTCTGAGCGCTAGAAGAGGTGAGTGATGATGACTCTTTTGTTCGAACTGTTTGATATCGTAGGAATTTTTAACTAGTTTTTCTTCTTTAACGGCTCTACAACCGGGATCCGGTCCTGGCCTCTCTCAACTGCTCTCTCTACCAGTCCTGATTCCGACCTGATGTTATCAAGCTTAGCATCCCCAAGCTCTGCGCGTCATGTGGCCAGTACACGCAATTCGGCGTCGACTGAAGAAGGCACGGAGCGCGTTTCAAAACCTTACTATGGTTAACTATGGTAAACCTTTGCCGTTCAAAAACTCCGTGGTTCACTACAACATAACCACTTACATAACTTTTTGACGTTCAAAAACTCCCGCGGTTAATCATAGTAAGTTTTTTGAACGCTCTCCTTGTCGTTTTCAGTTGTCGTCGAATTGCGTGAACAGTCTTCTGGTTTACGACATCCTTCCAACGGAGGTTGGGTGCTTCTCGCTGTCGCACCCCATAGATCTTACCGTAGAGAATTTTCCGAGCAGGTTCGTCTTCACTCATACGAGCTAGATACCCTGCCTACCGATTTTTATTTTCTTTACAAACATCTACGTCGCGATAGCGCTCATAGATCTCGTCGTTGTTAAGGCTTCGGAATCGTTCTCCCTCATTTAGCAATTCATGAAATTGCTCTTCCCATTGCTCCAATAGGATCAGTGATCAGATGGTCCTTGCAGTATGTGCAACGTTGTGTGAATTGCGTCATACCGCGGACTCTTCGGTAGAACTCCAGCGCTTGGTGCGGCCGTCGCTCTCTGTACTCTTTTAGTTCACAAACGAAATTCTTCTCCCCCCGAGTAAAAATAAAGCTCGCCCACAGCTAGCATGCATCGGGTACGCACTAGCACGCACGGCGTCCACAGCTAGCACGCATAACGAACAAATGCACACGGCACATTTTTACTAGGGCCAGGCTTCCTTTTTTCAATTATAATCGACAACTAGGTGGCAGGTATGTAGAAAATTGAGCGAAAAAAATGAGAGAGCTTTTGCTCATTGGGATTATACCGACAGAATTAAAATTAAATCGAACTCACCGCCAACGACAGAGCAACAACAATTTATATGGAAACTATCGGTGGTGGGCTCATTTGTAGAGGGAAATTAAACAAAAAAAGGCGAAGTTATGATGTAGTTAGGAAGTTGTATTTTTTTGTTTTTTTTCTTTACATATGTTAAGATAAAGCGAAAAAAAAAATTTCTGCAAAATCGGTCCTGTGCTGCACGATAAAATTGCATAATGTCCATTTTTGATGCATTTTGAGTGCATTGCTACATTATTTTTTTAATTTCTACAGTTCTGTTGGTCGTAGAAAAATTTAAAAAAATTGGAAAATACTCGTGAATGAATAGACTATCGAACTGATTCGGTATATATACTTTAAAAATGAATCCTAACCTCAAAAAACCAAAATGTATAAAATTTTGTTTTATTTTACTAAAAATGCAATAAATAACGAGAAAATAGTCGGATTTTGATAAAAATTGGTAAAAAGATGTATTTTGATGCTATAAATACGTGGTTGAAATTTCAAAAAAAATTTCGATTTTTACGGCAACAATTGGCAGTTTTCGAAAAAAATTAAAATTGCCGCCATTTTATGCCAAATCATCGTACGGTAAAATATTTTTTTTAAATTGTAGGTTTTTTTATGCACTTTCTTGTGAGCATACGCAATACTTCGTTACTTTATTTAAAATGCCCATTATAGGTTTTGAAAAAAAAAATTCAATTTTTCAATTTTTTGCCTTTTTTCATAGTTGGCAAAAGGCAAAAAAATGAAAAATTGGTTTTCCGTCAGGCATAGGCAAAACTGTGGCAAAACTGACAGCAAAACCTATCATGTAATGGGTGCCTAAGGTGATGAGGTTCTTTTTATAGGCTTGAAGCAGTGCTTACAAACCAATTGTGCGAATGACTCTGTTGAGGAACTGGTCTTCGTGAATCAGTGAATTCGTGAATTCAGTGTCATAGTCATACAAAAGTAACAATAGTTTCTATCCTTTTATTATGGTCGTTGCAAATCTTATGATTTCCTGCGAGCCAACCCATTAAAGTACTTGAGTAACTTTTGCAACAGTTTTTCGCCAGCCAATATTTGTCAATTTCTATCATTTAGAACTCGCCCATCCTCAATATTTAAATAGATGAAAGTAGCGTAAACCCAAAAACGAAACACAAAATATTCTGAATTTTGAGAGATTTACAAAAAAAAACTAATTAACTAGGTATAAATCTAGACGTGCCAGCAAAAATGGAAACCAGATTTAGATTCAACACACTGTTAAAAATTTCTGTGGTAATTTTACAAAAAAAATACTGGAAGTTTTATTCACAAGCAGTTTTGTTAAATTTGCAATATATATTATTAGGAATATTCCAAATCTACTTTACGTATTTTTACCAACTGTGTAGTAAATATACATTTATTTGCAGAGATGCGACTTTTTTGAAATACTTGTATTTAAAATGCAAATACAAAATGCAAAATACCTATTTTGTATTTTGCATTTAAATACCTTTTCAAAAAAAGCATTTTGTATTTTATTTGAAATACTGTTCGAGACATATTTTCCATTTTAAAAATTCAAAATACTTTGTGATTAAGTAAAGTCAAAATTACCAATCAAATTTCATATAAAATGAACGAATGGTGCTTGTATTGGCTACTAGAGGCGCAGCTCATAGCCGCATCATTGGACTTGGACTATACAGCCCCCATCCAAATGACGGTGTGGGTGAGTTAGAGTGTGGTTATACTTGGCCTCAAGGTGAGAAACTTTCAGTCCATGGCTTGCTGGCGGCCTGTATATGAATGGTGGCCTTTAGAAATCGCCCCATGGAAATATAATATTCCTCTCTCGAACTTTGACTATTAAATACGAGAAGAAAGAATACCATTGCTCTATATAACATTGGTCTCTTGTTCTAATATTTTTTCATATCCTATTGTAAGTAATAAAAAATGAGGCCTTAATTTAATTAAATTTTTTTAATGTTATTCCTAAACGAAAAATATATCATTCGTAAGACCCCTAGTACCAAAACCACGGTAGACTTGGAAACCCTTCTATATTTAAAGGATGAGTACACAAATCTGGCGATATTAAACACTTATTCTACAATAAAAAAAGTGTTTTTAAAATACAACACATGCTTATCAAGCTCAGCACCAGTAGAAAGACTCTTTTCATATGGTGGCATGACAGAAAGAAAATGAGCGATAATGTGTTCAAACAACTTGGATTATTAAAAAGTGTAATAAATAAAGAGAATTAAATTGAACAAAAGGTATTTGTAATTAAAGTATTTTGAAAATACCTATTTTGCATTTAGTATTTAAAATACAAAACACAAAACTATTTTGCATTTGAAATAGTAAATCAAAAAAGTATTTGCATTTTGTATTTAAATACATTTCTTAAACTATTTTGCACATCTCTGTTTATTTGTGGGATGTAAAAATACAATCAGTATTGGAGCTTTCACTTCCTAGTTTTGTAAATTTCCAAAACTTTTGTGTATGCCCTCTCCCTATAGATAAAAATAGCATTTTGCTCACCATGCAAGGACCGATTCGCAATGAAAGCTTCAAGCTTCAAGCGCCAAGCTTCAAACTACAAGCTTCAGCTGACTTTTGCTTTATTTGAGCACTGCAGCTTGAAGCTGTGAATGGGAATCATGGTACAAACCCTTTTATCCTAATTTTTGAAGCTTGAAGCTTGCAGCTTGAAGCTTTAATTGTGAATCGGTCCTAAGGAAGCATCAAAAATTTCTTGGCTGTTATAAGAACTGCCCAGACCCTGACCAAAGTCAAAGGTCTGACCTTAACTTAAGAACAATTGGGTATATATGCTTAGTATTCCATTATTACCTGTGAATTATATCTATGAGAGTTAAAATTTAAATCTTACATTCCAATGAACAATTTGTAATTTTACTGAAAATATAAGTTCTAAAATTACGCCTCTTACTGTAAAATTACAGTACAAAGTTCAGTATAGGGTTTTTCAAAACTGTTTAACAGTAACAGTAAAACAGCTGTTTTTTGGCTAAAATCGAAAAACAGCAAACAGGTGTTTTTTTCTTAACTGTTTTTACTGTTTTCCAAATTTAGTTTCAAAATTTTGGCGTAATATAAAAATAAAAAAAATATGTTACCAACACTAATATCAACTGTTTTGGTTTTTTACAAAGTGCTCTTTTACACGGCCGGACACCGACCGAATAGACAAAACGAACGAATGAACGAAGAGAGTTAGAGAGGGCGATGGCGAGGGCGGACGAATTTAATTGACATTCTCAGCGAACTTTTGAACGAAAATTTTGACAGTTCCTGCGTTGTTGTTGTTGCTAGGACAAGCAGTCAAAAGAGAATTTCATAAAGCAACAACAAAAAGCCATTAAGTTTTGATATAGTTCGTTCGTTGCATTTCGCCCGCGTAAAACCCATGCGACATTCCATCAAACTTTCTTAAAGTTAAGTTTCGTCAGTTCGGTATCCGCTCATGTAAAAGCAGCCAAAGTAATATGAGAACGACAATACGTCAAATGTCATTGTGCTCCATTCCATCACCACTGGCCAAGCCGGAAACAGCAATTCGCGACATATTAAAAGAATTTAAGGCGTGGAATATGACATTGGAATATTCTACTCTAAACATACTTGTCAAGGCAATGGAGCCCGTAAAACTAGCTGTCGCGAATCTTAAGGCGATGGCCCAATGCCGACGTCGCGTTATACGCGGCAGGCGCTTCGTGCGCGTTAACGTCCGTTGAAGGTTCATTCATAGCGTCAGAACGTCAAAAATATTGTTTTAATTTAAATTCATTTATGGATTTTTGTGTATATACTTGTTAGAAATGTGATTTTTTTAAATTTCATAGCCTGCCAACGCCAAATAGTTGAAAGTTGCTCGACTTTTGCCGTCGCTTGACGCCGCTGACGCCGCAAAGTCGTGAATGGGATAACTCGATTTGAATTACACACAACCAAATGTCGACGTCAACGCGCGTCAAAGCGTTGACGCGCGTAAACGCGAATAAAGTCGTGATTGGGCCGTCGCCTTTAGTCGTGAGGACGCAAAGTTGGTGAGCGCAGAAAACTTTTTACAATTCATGTTCAAGAAAATTCTGACAATAGCAGAGACATTAATAATAAGCTCATGTAAAATTTAAAAATTCGTGTGGATGGCCTAATGAATGAGGATGTCATGAAATTATTGCGAAGTCGCAAGGATTCCACAGTCACTCCATCAAAAACTTCACTAACTTTTGCAGGCAATCTAGCCTGTCATCTGTTTGGTGTCATCGATGTAAGAGTAGACGATGTACTTCAACAGTGACCTTATACTGATCAAAACGAAAATTTTTCGTTACAAGATGAATTGGACATGGTGCTTCAATTCAGTACAATTCAGAGGATCAGATTTCAAGAGGTTCAAATCGGAATTTACACTTTTTCAATATACTGGTCAACCAACAGAAAATCTGCGAAAATTATATAATGCAATTCTTTGTATCAAACCAACATCGACCAATGTTTGACGGTGTATTTTCAGTATGCACCAAAATAACGTCGCGTCTTTCAGATAAATCACTTCAGGCGCTTGTGTTTTTGAAATACTATTACAAGAAGTGAAAATGTATAATAAAATGATATTTTATAAAAAAATCTATTTATTACTTGTAAAATTAGAGAAAACTCGAAAAACAGTAAAAACAGCTGTTATCAGCTGGTTTTTTGAAAATTAAAAACAGTAACAGCTGTTTTTTGAAAACCACTGTTTTTGAAAAACCCTAGTTCAGTACATAACATTGATAAATATTACTAAGAAATATTGTAATTTTCCTACATAACCGATTTAGAAAATTACACAACATTGTGTAAAATATACGTCACATTCATGTAATCAACATTTACGTTATGCGGTATTGGAGATTCTTAATTTTTTTATGTGAAATTACAAAATTTATAGTAAAATTACAATAATTGTGTAGTAAATTAGTATTTCATATCGTGACTTGTAATTTTACTGTACATTTGCACTGTGAATTTACATAGTTTTTTTTACAGTGCACGTTAAAACCTTCATATTCAATTTAATTTGAAGGAGGATTGACCAGTGTAATCTACCTGAAAGAAATGTACGATTTTTTTACAAATTTCGTTATTTTCAGTCGATTTAGGGTTGGTTTTAACCCTTTAGGATTATTCCTTATCATAAAATTTGGCTTGATTTGGTATAAATCAACCACCTTCGCAAATAAATGTTGAAAAAAGTGTATTTCATTGGATTATTTTTGATTGTTATTGAAATTATCGCGAAAAAACCCTTGGGAAAACTGTGGGACCCCGATTTTCGTAATCAGCGACCTAAAAAATGAACGAAGTTATGTTTTGACACTCTCCTCTCCGCGTTCTGAATGGACTAGCATTCATAAAATGCACTTTTGGATATGCACAATAAAGTTTATGTGATAATAAAATAAAAAAATGCTGGACAATATTAACTATTTTTAAACGATTGTATTTGAAAAGCTATCGGAGAGCCAAAACTGTGCTTACGCACTATGATTGAATAGTTATGTATTTACGCCTAGATCAATCATTCTATCCAAAAAAAATCTGATGGACAAGAAATATCTCAAAAATCGACCTCAAATCATTAATTCTGACGGCTTATAGAGATTTTTTGAAGTTTGAAAAATTTCTCGTATGATTAAGGGGGTGGGGGAGACAAATCTCACGACATCTCACCAAGGTGGAGGGGGGTCGAAAAATCGCCTCACGTAATTAATAAACGCCCCCAAAAATGCACTGAATGTTCTAACAAATGATTAAAATACAAAACTCCAGCACAATTCTTCAATTCAGCACTAGAGGCAAAAGTTCGAAAGATCACAATGTTGCGAAAAATATTCTGTTGGCAGTTCCTTTCCTTGCCAGCCTAAACTGCCAGCTTCCCTATCAACAAACTCACCGCATCTCTTGTGTTGCGGACCATGGCTGAGTAGAATACTTTCGCTACGTAGTGTAGCTGGAAACTTTAATATGTTGCATGTTGCTAAGGTGGAGGCAATCTCAGAAGTCTGCAGATGCGAAATACGTTTGGGTTTTTTGTTCTAGCTGTCGCATCTTTATATATGTATTAAGTTATCTCTGGTATCGGCTAGATGTTGTGCAGCTCCAGTTCTGTACAGAGTTCAAACGTTTCATAACAAAATTCTTAAATTGTTTTGCCTTTTACATTGACGTGGTGTGGTCATCGTCGTTGAAAGGGTCTAGCCCGATCATATTAGCCTAGCCTCTGTTTCTGATAGTTACCAGTGACCATAGCTAGGATGATCGCACTTCCATCACCATGACTGACCAGTATTCTAAACTACTAACTGCAAAAAATTGTTGTTACAAAATTCAATACCCGACTAGCATTTTGAGGGGATATGCAGATGGTGCCCCAATTAGGCTAGCCCCATTGCCCCATGTCGGCCCTATGTGGATTTCCCTTTAGGGTCCTCACGGGGCATCTAACTCCTAGCCCCATAAGGAATACCCCATACGCAACCCATGATTGTAGTGTAATACCTAGAACCTACACAAACCGGTTTGAGTTGAGGACCGAGTGATGGATAGTGTAATTTTCCCCCATTGAAGGAGAGTTCATATCAATGAGTCACTCACTTTTTACACGGCTGCCCCAAAAAAGGAGTGTAATCTGTTTAGGTTTGTTGTGTGTATATACGTTGTTTTGTACCACCATACTTCTAAACGCTTGAACGGATTTAGATGGCTGAGGTACCGTTAGAATAGTTTAATGAGTCCGAGTAACATAGGCAAGATTAATTTTTAAAATAACAATATGTCGGCCGTCAGACGCAATTTACGTCACAATCGGTTTTTTTCTGATTGGGCTAGATAGAGCTGTAATCTAGGCTGTAAAATTTTTGCCAAAGGGCAGGCTTATGTCGCGCTCAGTCGCGTAAGGAAGTTAGAAGGTCTAGCTATTAGCTATTTGGATCCTTGTAAAGATATTCCCGAGCCTCATGATAAAAAATCACTCAAAGAGTTAGATCGGCTCAGAAAGCTCGACCAATGAGAGCCAATGGAATTTTCGCTCACATCTCTATATACTAATTGATCCAAGCACCACTTTTGCCTAATCTGTCGGCGTGTCTAAATTTAGCTGGAATAAACCAAACTGCGATAAGTTTACTTTTGCATTAAAACTGTATCTCAATAGTTGTAAGTCCTATAATAATGAGAAGTAAAATAAAATCGCTTAATAAAAACTACATTGATTGGTTAACGAATTATAATCACTAAAATATCATAAAATAAAAAAACAAAATAAGTAAAATATTAAAAAAACACGACACGACGAAAAAAATGAACTAAAGAGTCAAAAACAAGTTTTAAGTACTAATGGAAGACAGAAACAAGATATAGAAGACATTGTTCTCTTAGTATAGTCAATGTGTGTATAATAAATATATAAGATATTGTCTAACTACTGTAGAAAATATTAACTTAAAATAGTCATTTTGTTAAGTATCACACAACTATCCAATATGTATAATTTGTATTTTTGCAGTCGGGGTACAAATGTTACAGAATAACTAATTAAAACGGTCGGCAAAACGCCCCGAAGTATTCGAAAATACAAATTTTAAATGATTTTCGTGATGTAATTTTTCTCATAGTTCCAAAAATTAAAAAAAAAACATTTTATTCTTGTGCCTAAAATCACTTTATTAATAATTTTCAAAGATTCTGTCGATAACTACGTCCTGCCCATTTACCTCTAATTAATATGATACATATTACGTCGTTGCCACAATTATTTGCACACCCGAAATTTCACAGGGAAAAATGGAACGAAAGGCTAAAAATTCCTAAAATTTTCATTATTTTAAATTCAGTTTTATTTTACTGATTCTTCATTATTAAAGCTAACTTAAAATAAACAACAACAAAAAAATAAGTACAACAAAGCGCAAAAACAAAGAAAAAGAAAGTGTTCAAAATTATTTGCACATGTATTCTTGGGGCGAAAATTATTTACACAATGTTAAAAATCGCTCAAAGAAGTTTTTGATTGGTTTTACTGTTATTCTTTGAATGAGAAAGGAATGCTTTTGCAATCATTCGAGCTCGTGTTTTTGAAATTCGTGTGTTTAAAATTTGGAAATGGCACAAAAAATTGAGTTAACAGTAGAAAAACGTGCAGAATATAATGGTGTTTCGGCCGTGGGACTGGGAAAAAAATATAAATATCACCGAGATACCATTTATTATCACGTTTCCAAGCTTAATCAATTTGGAAGCGTTATTAATATTAAAGGAAGGGACGATCGCGGACTACTAATGCAAGAGAAGACAAAAATATAACTCGCTTCGTGAAAAAAAACCAATCCGAAACGATACAAAATGTTGTTAAACTATACCAATAGTGGTAGGAAGGAAAATATTAGTAAAACAGCTGTTCGGAGAAGGAGAAGGTCTCAAGGCTTATGTGGTTCGGAAGCAGCCCTACATTAGAAGCAAAAACCGTCAACTTCGGTTGAAATTTGCTGAAGAATACAGGAATAAGCCGGTGGAGTTTTGGTGGCAAATCCTATGGACTGATGAAACCGCAATTTTATTGGATGTAAGTTACGCGAAACATTTTAATTATTCGCAGCAAAAGAACAAAAAAAACGAGCAGTCTTTACCCCAACACGGCATTCCCACGGCGGTAAAATTAGGATATGGCGATGTATTACTTAAAATGGTATTGGCCCAATTGTTAAATGCCCGGAGAAGAAGAGCTCCATATTTTATTTACAGATTTTAAATGACGTTGCGATATTTGCGGGTGATAACTTAATTGGCAATAGTTTTATCGTGCATCAAAATAATGCAACAATACATAAAGCTAAAATATTTATACGATTTTCAACAAAATGTTTTAAATTGGCCACCGCAAAGCCCCGATCTTAATGTAGTAGAAAATGTATGGCACTACCTGAAATTAAGGATCCCGGAAAAATTTGGGAAAACACCGGAAGAAGCCTGGCAGGATGCCACAACTGCTTGGAGTACGATTCCTACTGAAATGTTACAGAACCTGATCGATTCGATACCTAGGCGGCTCGAGGAGATAATTATTGCGAAGGGAGGTAACACTAAATATTAAGTAATGGATTAATACGTCATTTATGGTTAGCTAAATAACAAGATTGGATTACTCCGTAGGTTTATAACACTCGTCGTGTCGTCGTCGTGTAAATAATTTTGGCACCTAGAATACATGAGCAAATAATTTTCAACACTTTCTTTTTTTTTTGTTTTTGTGCTTTGCTGTACTTATTTTTTGTTGTTGTATGTCTTAAGTTAGCTATAATAATGAAGAATCAGTAAAATAAAACTAAATTTAAAATAATGAAAATTTTAGGAATTTTTAGCCTTTCGTTCCATTTTTCCCTGTGAAATTTCGGGCGTGCAAATAATTGTGGCAACGACGTATGTGCGATAAAATGAAAGTAATACAAAAGTGCGTTTCCGTACGTGACTAAGAATAAAAAATTTGAAAGTACTTTGCAAGTTTTTCTCTCATGCTTGAATTTTGCTTGGTTATAGATGTTTCAAGATTTAGAGAACCTGACCCAATATGCTACCATCATCCTCACATGCTGAAGTATTAATATTCGACCCTTCATATTTTAGGTCAAGAATCTTGTTTCATCGCAACATACTGGGCTGGAAAATTGGCAATGAAGTCTTAAATTTCTGCACGTTAGTCCTTCAATCTTACCCTGCTGCACAGCACAGATGACCCTAATGAAATATTTTGAAACATTTTTGAAGCGTAATGAAATTTTCTGAAGGTTCTTCTTAATAATTTTCCTTGAATTTAAATAAATATATTCATAGCAATTTTTTTTTTTTGGATAAAATGCTCTTAAAGGTACTTACAAACTCTTGGATTATATATACTTGAGTGTCTTTCTTAATAAGAGAAGACTTTTAAAAATTTTATCGCACTCTTCAAGGTTGCAGCCTAAAGATTCCAGTTATATTAGGAAAAGTCTAAAGTAAATATTTGATTTCGAAAAGCGTTTGTCAAGAAAACTGACAACCCAAAGTGGAATCTACTCAGTGAAAGACTACGAAGATTCCTGGCTCATAAACATTCCTTTATATCCTTGAATCCCTGTAACCCTCAACATAACTTTTCCTTTAGCCTCGAGGCCATTTTAATGGAAAACGAAGAAAATTTTTTATTTATAAAAATACGGAAAATGTTTCAACATAAACAAATTGGGAAACTGAAAACTCATCATGGACACCCTTCGCCTCCTTATACCGATCCAAAATGTTACTAGGGAAAATAAAGTTTTCTCCTTTTTTTTATCGTCCTTGCAGCATATCACCTGTACTCCAACAGTACTTCGAGGGAAGCTGACGAGATTCTATCTGTGAAGTATGATGACGGGCGATGGTCGAAGCCGTACTATGATTGTGGTGGAGGAAATATATGGATGTTGACGTACACGGTGCCTTTCTTTGGATACGAAAATGGGACATATTTCTTCAAGTAAGTACTTTAGGATATGGGCAATTTTTGATACGGTTTTATTGGAGCACATTCAAGACGTCCGAAAATTGATAAAATTTAAGCATTTCTGACCATCTGGTGAAGGAATTGAATTGTTTTCTGGATTTAGTTCTTCAAGGATAATATAAGCAGTTTTATATTTGACTTTTTCGACTTAAGGTTCTTGATTACATATTTTATAGCTGAAGGAAAATAGCACTTTAAGTGGAAATTGCTTTCTTTGGAAATTTCTTTTATGGAGATTAAAAAGGATTTTGTGACGATTTTCATTTAGAAAAACACTTTTATTATAAATATGAAAACTTAAGATTTAGTTAAATAAGGATTTATATAAAAAAAATAACTTGTATTTAAAAAAATAAAAACATTTTGCCGCTTATCTTGGAAAATCCTCCAAAACAAAAATGGAGTAATAAAACGAATGGATTTTAAGTGTTAAATATTAATTCCTAAATTAAACGAGTTTCCAACTATGTAATATAGTTTTACGGTTCTATAATTTTATAGATGTGGATCTTCCACAAAAACGAAAATTCTAGTCTGCAAACAAACTGATTTGCGAACTTGTTGTATTTACTTCGAAAAAGGACTAGAAATTTATTCTGAAATCGGTTTCTGTGTTAGTTTCTTACTTACCCAGTAGGGAAAGCAAGTAATTACGCAATCGATTCCGAAACTAGTTCTAAGGAGTAGCAACTAGTTCTCGTTCAGATTACAGCAAGTGGAGATAAGGCATTACATTTGCATGGCGATGTCATAGGCGGTAACCAATCGCCTCCATTCTGCATTACATAGAACTGGTACATTCATTGGTTACATGTAATGCAGGATGAATTAAATTGCATGTTAAGTCTCTTTCGCATTTTTAAGAGATGTGCCGCATCAGCTGCTATTGCATTACCCTTTGCATTACTTTGGCATCAATGTAATCAGACAAAGAACTACTTCATTAGAATTGGAAAATTTTACAATTGTAATCTTATTTACTGTATCGTCAATGGATTACAGAACCGATTCTGTCGGTAATGTGTTCCAAATTTCCCACTGGGTAGTTATTCGGATTTAAAATCGGAAATCGCTTTTGGACTTCTCTACTACATCAGACATGATTCAGAGGCGATATTCAGAGTTGAATCTTATAAATGGTACCGCAAAGGACTTTTCGAACAAGTTTTTCGTTCCTCATATGATGATTTTCGAGCTGTCCTTTTTTATGTGAAAATCCAAGCTTAGAAGTCATCTTTTGTACTACCAGCTCGTCGTACTGGCAATGGTGGGATTTTCTAGTGGTAAACTTGGTTTGAAGGAAGGAATAGAGGACAGGATAGGTTAATAGGAGTCTGAAGAGTGCTAAAGGATGGACCTTACGTGTGAACTCCTTGATTTTGTAGGAATTTACACAAAAGGGAAGACATTTGCACGGAGCCCACGGATAACGGGATTCGATTTCGAAAAGTCGATATCCTCAATAGAAACCGGCTGAGTCAGAGGCGCAAACATAGGTGTTAGTGGGAGACACACAGGAGACGGTTAGTGTACGCCATCCTTCCAGCGGATGCTGGGTCTCCCTCGCTGTCGCATCCTATATATAATTCTTACCGCAGAAAACTTTCTGAGCGGGTTTCTCATCCCTCATACGAGCTAGATGGCCTACCCACCGGAGTTGGCCGAGATTTATTTTCTTCACAACATCTATGAGCCGGTTTAGACGGTGCGCTCCAGCGCATGTGCCTCACGAGCTTTGTGGATAAAGGGAGAAGTGGGGTGGTACCTCTCTTCATTCCCACTCCTCCCTTCATCGGCAAACGTTTGTGAGGCACATGCGCTGAAGCGCACCGTCTAAAACAGCTCTATGTCGCGATAACACTCGTAGATCTCGTCGTTGTAGAGTTTCCGAAATCGTTTAGTTTATTAGGGATGCATAATTCTATACCATAGACTGACTTTACTGTCATAGTGGAAAACAATGCAACATTTAAGTGCACAAGCCATCAAACAGAGTCTTGTCATGTCTTTCAGGTCATGGTGCAATGTTCAGTAGTAAGCTTAGTTTGAATAATAGAAGAGAATAGGAAAGAAGGTGTCGGGGGGGTGCTCGAGTATATATTGATGAACCTTACTTTTGAACTCTGTCCGAGATGTTGTACAAGTTCGGAAATACTGAGTGGGGAAGATTATTCCACAGTCGAGTTGTTCTATACATAAACGAACTTCTAACAAAGCATTGAGCGCGAAGTAATTGAGGGTGGGCCGAGCGGACTAGTTTTGTGATGGAGGAAAAATATTGCTGGAGGTTCTTAATTTCAGTGGAACAGTCGCTATGGTATTAGCTATGAAGTTTGGATAGGTCTGCTAGACTCCTACGGTGTGTTAGAGAGTATATGGAGGCGTAAAAAGTGCTACCACCAATAAGTTTGATGGTTCGGTTTTGCACCTTGTCCAGTTACGTTTTGGGGGCGCCTGCGCAAATATACGAATTGTATTAAAGGCGGAGCCGAATGTAGGACTTTTAGATTGTACTCAGAGCATCATTTTTCGATTTTGGTAATCCCAGCAATATCCCAGCTGACTCGCCATTTAGTAATTCATGATAGTGTAGGGTGATGCACCAATTGAGATTGAGTTTGCGGAATTGTGAATTGCTCCATACTATGAACTGCAGCTCGTTTCTGTAACTGGCAAATAAACAAGTTCCCTACCAGTATTCTCTATTACACCTCATGTGACGTCATTCTCCACCACTGTGTCCACATTTCACCACATCATTCTCAACCGCACTACGTGTTTGCGTGACGTCATGGGATAGAGATTTTTCTCCACTGAAGTTACAGAAACTCTCCTCCTCCTCCTCTCCTCCTTCTATATTGGACTAGTTCGTATGGGAAAGCTTTCTGACAGTCTAATTTGTTTAAATCTTTGATATCATTTTTCTGCAATTCTGAGGTGTTTCTATTATTATTAGCGTCCACGAATCCTGAATTTTTCGGAACGTAGCATTCTTACATTCAGTCGCCAGCTTATATTGGTCATCGAATCAGTCGTTTTTGTGTTTACGACTTCTATCTAACATGGAGTCAGCAGCATTTTTAAAGTTTATCAAGCCAACAGTTGAGTTCGGTCTAGTTGCTATGAATATAATGTAAGCTTGCATCAAGAGTTAAAACGCAAGGTTCATGGTCTTCTTCTACTGCTTCTTTTCCATTAGTTCTTCAATCTCTATTATTGACCAAAAACTGATTTTTTGAAACTTTGCCCTTGAATAACTTTGAAAGGGTTAAGTTTTCGAAAAAATGACACAACGCTTTTTTGTAGGCAATAACGCTTCGTATTGACTGATCAAAACAAATTTTCGAAAAAAGCAGTTTTTGAGTGATTTTGTGGCCAAAAAGTGATTTTTGATAACTTTGACCTTGAATAACTTTGAAAGGGATAATCGGGTCAACATCTTCATAAGAACTAAAGTTGTAGAGAATTTCATTGTAAACATTTAGGGCCTTTGTGCGGGGTAGTACGACCTATAGAAACCGAGATACAAGAAAACACCGGAAAACCGCTATATTTCTGGCGGCCATGTTTTTTTTTAAATCCGAAATTGTTTTCTTAAAAAGCCCCAAGGAAGCTGTGGACCAATTTTCAGCCATTTCCGAATATTGTCTCCTTTCGTGCCTTTTTATACCCTTTATATTAGCTTCACCTGTATGTATGTGTCTCTGTAAGTATGCATGTATGTCTGTTTGTATGTTTGTAGGTATGTATGTTTTAGCTTTATATGTATTAGCTTTACCAGATGTATGTATGTATGTATGTATGTTCTATGTAAACAAATCTTGCAACTTGATTTTGACCCACTTCTATATAACCGATCCACTTCAAATTTTTGCACATATGCATAGTTCGCGTGACAATGCAATCTGACCATTTTGTAAGAAAATCAAGATGGCGGTTCCAAGATGGCGGTCGATTTTTGTTATTGTGTTCCCCGACCTCCCGACATGGGTATCAAATGAAACGGCATGACAGGTAGAATACAATTAGCTGTATGGCGTCATTCCAAATTCAAAATGGCGGCAAAAAAAATGGCGGACTACCTTTTTCTTTACAACCCACTCGATATGGGTATCAAATGAAAGGGTGTGACAATTAGAATACTATTATCTGTGTGGCGTCATTCCAAATTCAAAATGGCGGCCAACACAAAATGGCGGATTATCTTTTTCTTTACAACCCAGTCGGTATGAGTATCAAATAAAAGGATGTGATAATAGAATACTTTTCGCTGTGGGGCGTCTTTCCAAATTCAAAATGGCGGCCACCACAAAATGGCGGTTTACCTTTTTCTTTACAACCCACTTGGTATGGGTATCAAATGAAAGTGTATGACGAGTATAGTATAGTAAGCTTTGTGATGTCGTTTTAAATCTAATATGGCGGTCACTACAAAATGGCCGAACACATACATATAATAGACTAAAAAATAGAAAATAAAAAATATAGTTTAAAAAAACTAAAAAATACGCTTTTATTTTAAAATGAACTAAAAAGTAAAAAATAATTTTGAATGTAAAGTTTTTATTGCTCCAGCCAGTATAAGAAAACAACCTACCTTTCGAAATCTAAAAAAGCGTGGGGCGCTAGCTAAAAGTTCCGGTGTTAATAAAATAAGAATATAGAGAGCCCCACGCTAAATAACCGTGACGTGGAACTGGTAGACAAATTCTGTTAACTCGGTAGTATTATTACCGAAACCGGCGGTACAGAAGAAGATGTCAGTTCCAGAATAAATAAAGCAAGAAGCGCATATGCATGCCTGTTTCACATATGGAGATCAACAGAGATCTCAATTAACACCAAATTGCGGCTGTTCAACTCCAACGTTAAGGCAGTTCTTTTGTACGGTTGCGAAACATGGAAAG
The DNA here is from genome assembly GCA_963855945.1 of Thereva nobilitata. Lineage (NCBI taxonomy): Eukaryota > Metazoa > Arthropoda > Insecta > Diptera > Therevidae > Thereva > Thereva nobilitata. Next base: position 22,587,405 of record OY979694.1, read on the forward strand.
TCACCCAATTCATCACAGGGCGCCTGCAAGTTTTCATCAACAGATGCCTACGTCGTATCCTAAAAATCCGCTGGCAAGATAGAATTTCAAATGAAGAACTATGGCGCCGTGCCGGCCAAGAAAGGATAGACGACCAAATCAGGCGAAGGAAATGGAATTGGATTGGCCACACCTTGCGACGCGAAGACGATAATCTAGCCAAACAGGCCCTTGACTGGAATCCGCAAGGATCCCGTCGAGTCGGAAGACCTAGAACAACGTGGAGGAGAACCCTATTATCAGGGGCCGCAACAACCGGGAGATCCTGGTCAGAGCTGAGAGCTGTCGCGCAAAACAGAGTCCGCTGGAGGGCAACTGTTTCCGCCCTATGTCCCATGAGGGATTAAAGGAGCAATTAGTTTAGATAGTTAATATTTTTTTTTAACTAATTTCGCCGGACTATATAGACGTGGGCTTAGAGAGTACAAAAAAAAATTAAAAAAAAAATCGGTTATCGTGGACAAGTCCACTTATGTCCCCAAGCTCCTCATTTGATACTGGCATTTATTTCAATTCTGTAGTGAGATGTTATATAGTATACGTGAATTTTTAGGTTGTGTGCATTTACTTTTATAGTAGGATTGAGAGACCATTTCGCACATTTTTTCTTCTGAACCCTGCAAAATTTTTACTTAACGTCTTCAGTTTTGACTGCATGCTTTCCTTTAAGACTAGCTGAAGCATTTTATAAGTTTACTTGAAAAAATCCTTAGAAGATCCTTGTTTTTAGAAAAGAAATGTATACGCGTTAAAACTTTTTGTACATTGTCCAATTAGAAAATTACTCAGATTTCTGGAAAACTTACGCGAAAGTTCTGCCTGCGTCTAGCACGCACAAAAAACCTATCAATGTGTGACAAAATCATGACGAAAAAACTCTCCAAAAAAGGTATTATTCCAATATTTCAGTACAGAATTTATTATTGTCAACGTTTCCCAATAAATAGCGTTCAGGTGCTTAAAACTTTATCCCAAACTATTTTTTTCTCGGGGATGTATTCTAGGCTTTAGTTATTTCGAAAGGGAAAGGTGTAACCCAAAGGATGACTTTATTCTTATATAGGATTTAAGTATAGTTGCGAAAAGTTTATGGCTTCGTAATAAGGCTTAAAGCTTAGTAAGGAAAAAGTCACCTTTTCGGATACCAGAAGAAAAAAGTAACAGTAACAGGTTCAGAAAAAGTTTTAACGGCTTTAGAAAGTAACGTTGGGTGGATAGGGCCGGGGGGGGTGGGTTTCAGAGAATTGAGACACGACGTTTATTCGCTTCGAAGAATTATGTTAACGAGGAAAGTTTCTCCTTTGCAAATTTTAACGGGATATGAACGAACCGAACTTCATAACTTTCGTCCTTTTTTCTGTACTTTCTTTCTTTCGCTCTCACTCTTTTTTGATCTGATAGAAATCACTTAAGAGGATTTTAATATACGACTGTATTTAAGTATTTTTTTTTCTTTTGAAACTTATAAGGAAAATAGCTTAATACAATATTGAGAAAGTTTCTCTTTAGTGAAATGTTTTAATAATTTGTTAAATTTGATGAGGTGAAATTAATATACTGTTTATTTTCTTTTATAACTAAAAAAAAGTTTTCTTTACATTTATTAGTTTAGTTTCGTTTTAATCGTGCAGACTAAATGTACTTTAGTATTTAATACAAAAATTGCTCAAGGTTAATAAACAAAATATCATCTCCACATTTTCGAAAAGAAAATCCTACGAAGAATATTTGATCCTTTAAGGGTTAACCAAAACGCGGGAGTCAAACGAGTTTTCTCGGTAAATTTTTTGTAATTTTTTTCCTTCTTTTGTAGTAAATTACTTGTTTTAAATTTTACTGTTTACTAACCGAAATCTACTTCCAGAACTGGAGAACCTTTGACTATATTTTTTCTTCGTCGTTTACGTTGATATTTACATCTGGTGAAACTCACTATGTACGAAACTGTATAAGGTATTTTCGAACTCTATCACAATTCACAAACAGGAGAAGACTTCCATACTTATTACGCCTGCAGTCAATGGTATATTTCTCCAGATTTCTATCATCTAGCACTCAATTCTTTAAACTGGGCAGGTCTCCAATAGGTTTGGACTAATCAGGTTCGAACAGTGCCAGAGCAAAGGTGATCTTCTATTCATTGCCATCAAAACCCTCAATGAACCGACACTCAAACAAGGGTAACTTTATTGAAAATATTTAGATGACCAAAGAGTTGTGCCTAATCCTAGACTAGTTTAGATTGGATCGCCATTCACTTTAAGACAGGTTAAAAATCCACTTACCAGCGTAGGTCTTTCTCAAGGTCTCGTAGCTGCATGAAAGCATACACTATTGCTGCAAAAACAGTACCCTCGATGCCTAAGCTGAAGGCTCTACTAAACCTAGGGCTCTCACCTGAGAACCTGTTATCCACAGCTGATACTGCCTTGTGTGATCCGAGTACCATACGAGTCCGTTCTGAGATACCTTTAGGAGAACGATTAATGCCTTTTTTTGTATATTCACGGAAGGGGATAAAACTATGGAATATTTACAATCCCGCTTCTAAGTAGTATCTTTTCCAAAGCACTGAAAATTGTACAGGATGTCCTCGTGGGAGACCATCGCCCAGGTGCTTATTCATTTTTAGCCTCAGCGCACCCAACTTTCTCTACTTGTTGCTACACTTCAACTTGGAGCGATACCTTGTTGAATAGCGTCTATCGTCCAGCAGTCGGCGAGGTACGAAGAACTGCTCCAGTTGTGGTAACGCAGACCATTCTTTGGATGCATGTGTTATCATGGGCCGGCACTCAATCTGGGTCAACAGGATATGCGTCATGTACAGTGGCGGTTCGTAAGGTTCAGGATAAGGGAAGCAATGCGTAGGGCGTCAAAGCTAATGTACCCCGCGAGCGATAAAAGTAAAGGTATCGGCGGCTTTAATTAGAAAAACTGAAAAATAACAAATTTGAAAACGAATTAAGTAATTAACCCCATGCAAAAAGTAGAAACCCGTACTACCAATCTATATTCTTTTTATTTTAATATAATAAAAAATAATATAGTAAGATATACATACAGTGGCGAACAGAAGTCAACGTACACCATACAAAATAGCGAAAATTCGTATTTTTATTTTATTTTTAAAAATTGAAAAAATTGTGATATCACAATATACGTATCAAAACATTTTATTGAAATTCCATAATAAATTATTTCTACAAAAAAAATAACAAAAAAGTGAAATATACAGAATTCACAAATAACAAAAGTCAACGTACACTTAAAAATTTTTATTATTATTTTTTGTAGAAACAATTTCATTATGCAATTTCAATATAATGTTTTTGTACAGAGGATTGTACTTATTTATTTTGTAATATCACAATTTTTTTATGCTATAGTAAACGAATTTTCGCTATTTTATATGGTGTACGTTGACTTTTGTTCGCCACTGTATAACACCCAAGTTCACCCATCATCGCTCTTTTTTTATTGTCTCAAACGAAAATTCATATTACTACGTATACATGATGAGTTGAACCCAGGTTGAACCCAAGTTCAAATGCATGTAGACGCGAGTCGAGTTGAGATAGGGTCGACTGAACTCGACTCAGCTCTGCTACCTGGGTTGAGTGGAAATTATGTATATAGACGAAAGTTCAGTAGTTGAGTGGTTGGATTTAGTTGACAGCAGCATCTCTGTGTTTTGTTTGTAATTTTTGTCGAATTTTGTCGATTGTCGGAAATTCAACTCAACCTCAACTCAACTATTCAACTCATCATGTATACGTAGTAATTAAGAGTCAAAACAAATTTCGAAGCAAAATTTTCAAGAGCAACTCCACAGCAGGCGAAACCAAAGCAGAATACCAGAAAACGAAACCAAGAAAACAAGAGAATATGGTGGATAGAGAAAATTTGTCTATGTTCGACTTCTCATATCCCGGTATTCGGCTCCGAAGAAGCTGCGTTTAGTTCAGCTTCTGAGGGACCTGTATCAACGCAAACCTTTGCGTGAGTGTGAGTTCAATTGAATTGAATGTGTTGGACTTTTCACGTTGATTTTCGGTGCCAAAGAAGCTGGAGATATTACAGCTTCCCTACGTTGTGTTAAGCCTCGGCCACGATAAGAGCGGCGAGCGGCACCAGGAAAATTTAATGTCTCGGATTAGAGCACTTTAGTATTGCCGCTCTACCGCTCTCCGCTCGTATCGTGGCCGAGGCTTTATTCTTTGTATACAGTAGTATGAATTGTACATTTTATAAGTATAAAAAAATCTGTACATTGCTTGCTTAGTGTTTCCAGATGAAGAAATATATTAAGATTTTGTTTTTAATTAATCTTAATATATTTAAATTAATTTTTTATGAAGTTGCCTATTTGGTCAAGGGAAACAGTGCTTCCTTTGCTTCCAAAGAGGAACCGCCACTGGTCATGTAAAATAATAATAATCGAGTTAATCTTCTAGCTCAGAAGTACACTTCTCAGCTGGGCTGAGAAACGGGCCACGCTTATGTGCAGGGACCGAATCCGGCCGAAAGCACCAAAAAAGGTATAAGAAGAAAAAACACCGCAAAACGAGCATGCGACCGAAAATGCGGGTTCCTTCTTAACCCTCCCCGGCACTCCTGTACCGAGCCGGTCCGGTCCCTGCACACAAACGCGGTCACATTTACCACTGCACAGTGGCTCGGCTAAGACATGCAAACACAAAACAAAAAACAATGCAACATTTAAGAGCACAAAACATCAAACAGAGAAGCGTGCAAAGACAATGAAAACGTGGGGCACACAAGGAGTCACGCCACATTAAAAAGAGTCGTTTTAAGGACATCTTCGCTAGTTTGCATGCTAAAAACACTCGCATTATTGTTAACATTTATAAGCATGCGGTTAACTGGTTCGTACATCCCATAATTGGTATTAGAGGAATTAATGTACAAGAGAGGTGGACCTCTCAGGTTGTAGTTGTTCACTCTAAATGACGTACGGGTTCGTAGGAAGTCTGAGTCAACTTTGTCATTCAACAAACGATGAACGAATATAACGTCAGCGACCTCGCGACGCTTATGGAGCAATTTAAGTCTGTTCACATAAGGCGGAAGAATAAGTGGGTCATCCCACGGGAGGTGACTGAGTGCAAAACGGACGAACTTCCTTTGAACCGATTCGATTTTATCGACATGGGAGGAGTAGTAAGGAGACCATACCTGGGAGGCGTATTCAAGTAAAGGCCTAACTAAAGATATGTACAAGTGCTTTGTGATAAGGGGGTTGTTGAATTCCTTGGACCATTTTTTTATAAATCCCAGGACTGAATTGCCCTTGGAATAGATATAATTGATGTGGGTGGGGAAATCCAACTTACTTTCTAACCTAACCCCAAGATCGATAACAGAGTTAGTGCGGGAGATCTTGTTATCGAGAAAAGTATAGTCGTAAGTTATAACGCCACGTTTTCTACAAAAAGTCATGACCTCACATTTACTAATGTTAAGGACCAGGTTGTTGTTGGAACACCAAGAATAGAAGGTGTTTAGGTCTGCTTGCAGAAGTTTGCAATCCTCGATACTCCTTATGTGGCGGTACAGTTTGATGTCATCGGCATAAATAAGGATTTTACAGTGCCTCAGCAGGGTAGGAATGTCATCGATTGATAAAATAAAAAGAAGAGGACCAAGATGACTTCCTTGCGGGACACCAGAGGACGCCTCGATGTTTTTAGATTTGGCTCCGCGGAATAGAACCTGGTAGGTTCTGTCGACTAAGTACGACTGGAACCACATAACCAGGGCATGCCGAAAGCCTAATTTTTTTAGTTTTAGAACTATAATAGAGTGAGAGAGCATGTCGAAAGCTTTACTGAAGTCTGTATAAGCACAGTCAGTTTGACAGCCAGTGACAAAGCCTCGAACAGTGTAAGAAGAGAACTCTAGTAAATTAGTAGTAGTGGAACGAGCTGCAAGAAAGCCATGTTGGTTAGTTGAGATAAGTCTCTTGCAGATAGGGGCAATAGCAGAATAAATAATGGATTCGAAAAGTTTTGGTATACATGATAACTTCGCAATCGGTCTATAATTAGATATTTCGTTCTTACAACCCTTTTTATGAACAGGGATTATAAAAGAGTTCTTCCATAAGGTTGGGAAGCGCCCTGTATTGAGGGATTTCTGAAATAAACATAGGATAGGAGACAGTAGGGCCCCTGCACAGGATTTTAGAACAGCAGGAGGGACACCATCAGGGCCGGACGAAAAATCTTGTGGAAGATCATTTATATGTTTCGAGATATCTTCCCTGGTTATAGACAGAGATAAATTTTGAGCCGTTTGTATTGCGTTGATATGTCGAAAATTGTCTTCATGAGGTTGGAAGACAGGAGACGAGAAAGATTTGAGGAAGAACGATGCGAACTTGTCGCAAATCTCGGATGAATTAGAACTAACAGAGTTCTCGTATTGCATGGTGTTAGGGTAATTATCGACTTTTTTCTTAGAGTTGATAAATTGAAAGAATGCTCTGGGATCGTCATACAGTTTACCTTCCATGTTACTAAGGTACTCCTTATAGAGAGCCTCGGAGAGAGCATGGAATTGGTCATAGCAATTGAGAAATGCATAGAAACTCGCAGTGTCTTTTCTCCTCAGGTAGGTTTTCCAGAGTTTATTCTTCCGGTTTTTGGTGTGTCTCAACTCATTATTGTACCAGGTTGGGGATGATCTGGTCAACTTTAGAGGCTCAATAGGTACACAGGACGCGAAGGTTTCATACAGGACGGAGTAAAATCTTGTTACGTTGTCATCCAACTCATTAGAGGAAAGCAAGGTATTGAAATCAATCAAATGTAAGCAGAAATCTGCACGTCTGGCTCATTAATTTGCCCATGTGCTAGTTCCACATCCACTCCACTTTGACATACCTACTTATGTAAATGTAATCTAAAAGTATTTTGCTTGTTATCAAAAGCCTAAGCATTTACCTACGAGACCAATTTCTTCAACCCCAGCATGCGGTTCCTTTCGTGGTAAATGCTACTAGAATCGTGTTCTCCCAGTTTAATACCAAGTAAAGCGTGGGCTGCATACACCTTGAGATGATGCCTACTGCTTCTGTGCTTGCCACGATGACAACGTTGTTGGCCTCATTGAGTAGCCCAAGGCCGGGCGCCCCCTAAACTGGTGTGGCAGTGACGTGGTTTTGGCCTGCCATGTGGAAAGAAAGTGGTGTGGCAGTTGAATGGTGGCGTAGTGGTATTAAAATTATTAAGCGCGCATCGAAATGGCAAGCAGTGTACCGCGCAAGTGATTCAACATCATCTTATTACTAACGAGAAGTAGCATCCACTGCCACTTACCACTAAAAAATTAGACTTGTCGGAGACTAGTGGCAATCAAGTGTTGCCACGCCATTTGCCAGATGCCACACCACGGCCACTCCACTTCAATGTGCGCTACTTCATTTGATTTTACGGGAATAAATTTTTCCACTTGCCATTAGAGAGCCACGTCACTGATACGTCACTGCCACACCACTTTAGTGGGCGCCCGGCCAGTTCATCTACAAGAACAAATCACAGGAGCTGAAATGTAGCTCCTCCATCGCAAGCGTAATTCCTTGATTGCACTTCTCAGCTTGACGATTTGAGTGTGAAGGCTCGTTTCAGTAGATTTCCACTCCGGATACGCTTGCTGGGAGGATCGGTGAGGTTAGCGTAGAAGAGTACACACAAAGCCATGAAGTTAGATTTATTTTTTTTTAGATAAATTTTATTGTCTATGTTACCTTGGTAGAGGATATTTCTTTCCAGTGGTCCCTCTTGTTTATACTTACACTTTATGTCTTTCCCTTATTGCTATTCCATTTTTTGTTCTAGGGATAATTAAGATAAGGGATCATAAAAAAATACAAAAAACAATATTTTAAAAATTTTACTCTTAAAAATATAAAATAAATCACTTTTCTTATCTCAATTAATTACAAACCCTAGGAAAAAACAATCTCGCCCTAAAATTGCCACATTCTTATCAAATAATAATAATTGACTCCTCTCCTAAGGGTCCTTTCATATCCCCATAAAGGGAAACGTTTCATAACTAATTGATATTTTACGACATTAAGTCGTGAGTAAGGCGGGCAATAAACAATGTTAAACATAAGCCCTAATGCTATCCTTTCTGCTCCTTGTTGTGTCAGGAATTAATTTTATTACACCAAAAATAGGCGACGTACAAAATCCACGTAAATAATCTCCTCTGTTACAGCGAATATCCCCGGTGGCTTTTGTATACCATATTTTATCCTTGGCACAAAAAAAGAGAAAAGGGCAAGACAAAATACTTATGCATCCGCAGGCAACAGGAGTAATTAATTTTAATAAAAACAAATCCGCAGAGCGTCAAGGACAGCAGCGGCTGCAGCCATAAAAATAGGTGCTTATTTAATTGGGCGCAAAACAAAATAAGGACTTTGTATAAAATTTATAAGAGTCCTGGAAAGTCAACGTTATCGGCATTATGCTACGAGGCAATTATTCCAGACGAACTGTTTTCACGAAGACCAACCTCGAAGCAGCCCTTTAAGGGTGTCATCCTGTTATTCACCTTGGCTTGCCTGAATTGAGCGACACCTCCCCAAAAAATGTTTAAAAAAAAGGAATACCATGTTTCTTGGAGCAAGGACATGCCTATAGTGATTCTGTACATCCTTCTTCCAGCGCGCTTTTATATAAGACACAGCAGGCGTCTCTAGGGAAACCCTGCGAGTATGTTTTTGTCAGGATATTTCGGAAAGAAGCTTATCAAACTTTGTCCCCGTTTATATATTTTTGTTACACTTTTCATCCCTTAATATGGATGTCTTGGGAAGGGAATGGGTCGAGCAAGGGAAAACCTTATAATTCCAGGTGATTACTTTCCGCCGCTGACAGAATTTAAAAGCTTAAAAATGTAAAAAGCAAAAAAAAAAATAAAAAATACTGAAACTTCAGCAAAAAGAAAATTACGTGGAAAGAGGATGGAAATTGAATGCTGTGTAAGAATGGTAGTTTCCTTCGGGACGATGCAGTGTGATTTGAATTTCGATCAAGTCAATTTGAATCTTAAGTGTACAAGTATATTTTTTTGCTGGGGAATTATGTTTAAACCATTTTTTGCTTGAGCTTTTTTAAAATTAAGGAATTTACAGACTAGGGAAGTGTTCTAGCACCGCGTGACTTAATTTTTTTTCTCTCTGTGTATTTTTTACTAAGAAGATAAGTCCATGTCCTTAAGGAGTCCTTTTTTTAGTTTTATTCTAATTAAAAGAGTTTTACGGCATTTAAGACGTGAATTTCCGAATTTAAAATTTAATTAAAATTTTACTTTTACGATGAGTCAATCAATTCTTCTTTCATTATTTAAATAAATTGAGTGGTTCGTGTCGTTCTTTTATGTGGAAGACTATTAGAGCCCCCTTTATACTGCCGATGATTCTTATTAAAGCATAATGCAACTTCATTAGGGTTACGTCGGAGAGATAGTAAGGAAAATAATAAAAAAAACTACCAATGCACTATTGTTGTGATCTTTCGTAAGTGATCTTTTTTCCATTGACTGCCACGCATTAATTACTACCGCGATAGAACGTTAACTTCGATACAGTGGCGGATTTACAGTCTTGGCCGCCCTAGGCCGTGTAGTATCGGCCGCCCCTTTCTCAGCTCCTATCATAGGTTATGTTTCCACCGGAGTCGAGTCGGAGATAGATATTCATGTTTGGGTAAATGGTTTGAAGACCTTCAGCTCGTAACCATTCCAACAAACTGACAGCACTTTTCCGATCCTCATTTTTTATACTGCAGTGAGCACGAAAATGGAGACATTCTTTTGAAAAATTGTCTTCAGTAGAATAAACTATTTGTAATGCTTTGGCCTTTTCTTCGAGCTCTGACGTGCTTAATTTCGTCAGATTAGTAATAAAATAAAATTTATTATAAAGTAATAATTTATAAGCGTCCCGTCGTCTTTGGAGTTCTTCTGTTAATGTATTAATTATCACCAAAAAAGTAGTGATTTTGAGATTTACCCGACCATTCTTTTGTTGCATCTCTTCACCTGTATTCGCACCAGGAAGTAGCTTACGTTTTCGATTGCGTCGAAAATCTCTTTCATATTCCTGTACAAAGGACAGTTTTTTGGCCTTGTTTTCGAAATCATCGAAGTTATCTCGTGTTTCGCCAATAAAATGTATTAGTACGTCATACAGTTCCTCGGTAGTCTAGCTAGGGGGTAAGGCGCCTGGCTACTATCTCAGAGGTCCCGGGTTCGAATTCCGGCAGAGCCCCACGGTCCTTCGCCTTTCCCACCTTCTTTCTTCTTCCCTCCTTACATTCCTCATCCCCCTGTCATAGCTTTCCACTAGCACTGCACCGCTCCGCCAAGCGCATGTCATCGGTTGGTTGATGGGATTCAATTCGTTTCAGGAAGCATAACACTCCAGCGAGTTGTTTCTCATTGCCCCGATGCCAGAGTCGCGATAGAAATGGTTCGGGTTAGATGGTTGTTGCAGTTCCTTCCTACTTCTCTACTCCCCTTCACTATCTATCGACTAGAGCTTGCTGTTTGACATAGCACTCTATACGAAGAAAATAGATTGTCGACAGTACAGTAAAATAGATTGTCGACAGGCTTTCCCTGAGCTCTAGTTTTCCACATAAAAAAAAAAAAGTTCAATGACAATGGTAATGTCAATTTTCACACTCTGAAGTTTTTTACTTGTGGAGTTTATGCGATCCAGTAAAAATACCAAAAAAAACAGTCTTGAAGGCCGTTTCAAGACGTTCCAGTTTCAAGCGAACACCTCTTGCTTCGCATATAACGGTTTTCTTCTGTTGTGTGTCATTTTCGATGGAGACTAAAGGTTGATTTACATATCCGACGTTTTTCTGCCACGCCGCATAACAGCTGATCATTTCTGTCGCAGGTTTTCAATACGCATTTTGCTTTTCCGACGAATTCTGTCGCAGGCAAACACTTTTGAAAAACTTTAAATTTAAAAAAAAAGCAACAAATAATTTAAAACAGTCACTCAACAACAACTCAACTAACAAACAAATTTTATTAATCTTTACTTCCAAGCAAAACCAAACAAATCCAAATAAACAAATATTTCAGTTACACCTAACCTCAAATTTTACTTACAATCAGCTGTTTCTATCACCCTGCCCTTAGAATATAGAACTACAGGAAGGGCCCTCGCCGAATTTTAGCGTAGTGAAATTCTTTTTGTGTGAGTGCTCACGTTTTAGTAGTTTTTTGTCCATTACAAGCGGATAAAGCGAATGGAATAGAGGAGGGGCAAGAACGAGTTGAAATAATCAGTTAACTAAAATAAAATCTTGCCCCTACAAATGAACTTTTTACACGCCGTCACTACGCATTCTAATCAGCTGATCCTCTTGAATTTTGCGTGGCATTAGTTAATGTAAACAAAGAAATCCAAGCACACAAAATTTACATTATTTCGAGTATTTAGCTCAGTGATTTCCACAATTATTAATGGAAATATGTAATATATATGTTTAGGAAGTATTTGAGTTTACCCACTTACCTGAAAAAGGATTTTCCTCACGGAATTAGCGAATTATTCGTACATCCACAAACTGCACACTTCATTGTTCTTATTTCACTTAAAATTCACTTGTAACAACTTTAATTGCACTGAAAACAAATTCTTTGAACTTTCTTTCTTCTTTTAATTTAGTTTTGAAAAAAACTGGAAGTAAATTTGATAAAAAAACACTCGTTTCAAAGAAAATGCACTACCGAACGCGAGAAAACAATTTATAATTTGACAGTCAACTAACAAGCAAATAGCCCAGTTTGACAGTTGTCTGATACCGGATTTCACTACGCTCACATACAGGGATTTTACACGCGAGGGCCTTTCCTGTAGTTCTATATTCTAAGACCCTGCCACAGAAAAAGTTGAAGTTTATTCAGCTCTTCGCCGTGACGCAAGATGTCGCGAAGATTGTTTCTGATTGGTCGAAATTTTAAAAAACACCGGCGCCATGGAAAAACGTCGGATATGTAAATCCCACCTTTACGCTCTACGGATTTCATTCCATGATTCGTGTAAACTTTTGCATGCGTCTGCACGAGCTGAAAGACTTTTGGCGGTGAAATGGACTTGAAGGAGCTCCCAACGAAGAGTTGACGCTGCAAAGAAATTGTACAACTCTTGCAGTAGAGAAAATAACGAGCAAGCCTCTTGGCTGCTTTCAGCTGCACATTCACCAACTAAATTGAACGAATGTGCTGAGCAGGGCACATTCCCGGCAAGGTGAGAAATTTTCTTTATTTTAGCTTGTAGGCCGTTGTATATGCCTGACATGTTAGGTGCGTTGCCAAAAGATTTCCCTCGGCAGTTTCAAATGTCAATTCCAAATTCAGTTAAAGTTGAAGTAATAGTCCATGGAAATGGTACTTTAACATTGCAAAAATACAAGACAAGGTTTTTTTTGTGGGTTGTGTAGGGGGGCGGGGGGTCGGTGTAAGTTTAAATTTGAGTTTTCGGGCTCGGGACGGCCGGCATCTTGGAAAAGGTGTGCAAATGGTTTTTTCACTATATCTCCGTAACAGTACATCTTACAGAAAACTTGTAGAGAGGTTTTTTGTTTAGAATTAAATTATCTACAATTTATTATATAAGCTTTTTTGTCGTAAATTGAATAATTAAGAAGTTATAAGCCTTAGGACACAAAAATTAGTCACAATATTTTCTTTTAAGGGCTATAACTTTTTTTCCTTCAATTTTAACAAAAAAAATAAAAAGTATGTTTTACAAGGTACGAGATGGTCAAAGTCAAAACAGTATTTTCAAATGAATTGTTAGGTACATTACAGACACGTCGTTGTCGATTTAGAGACACTTCCGATTGATCAAAAATGAAACAGTTGGTAAAGAAATTAAAATCAATCAAAGGAGCTTCTGGTGTACAAGACACTGAACGGCTGCTGCTACCATGGCAACGAACGCCCTTATCAGTACTACTATCAGAATAATTTTTATAACAACTAGAGTGTAAACTAACTTCGTTCCGATTTACCTTCGGTTAAAGATTTCTCACATCTGAAACAGCTATTCATAATTAAATAGCACAACATACACTTTTATAAACTTTTAAACTACAAACAAACTGCAATTAACACTTGAAAATTATAGTAATAACTTGCAAAAGCTCGCCACGGAATTAATATTTTCTATTTTGGTAGATAGCATAACTGAATAACTAAGTACACTTTCATAAATTTGAAATTTTGACTAAGATCAAACTGAAATAACAATTTTGAAATAAGAATAAAATATGTAATTCAAACTTTTCTCACAAAATGAATACATTCGTATTTTGCTAGAGAGTTAGCAAAACTGAATAAAGCACTTTTTTTGCGCAGCCCTAACAAATTATTTTAAAAAATTGAAGTAACTAATACATGTTATTATTCAAAGAATTTTATTATAAACCTTGTAAAGCATACCATAACAATAATAAAAAAACCCCAATAAACTAAACAATTTTATAACATTACTCAAACATTGGCATTTCGTAGAACGTAAAGTCATTCATTCATTATTATTACATGCTAACTGTTATTGAGTTTTTATAGGGAGAGGAGGAGGTAAAATCGTAAAAAAATTATTCAGAAAATCTGTCACTTTGATACCTTCGGGGCCCTGTAGAACCCTTCGTAGTGAATGAAATTAATGAAAAATGAATGTAAATTATTCGTTATGAAACCCTCTAAAAAAGCTTATTTTTTTTTGTTAAAATTGAAGGAAAAAAAGTTATAGCCCTTAAAAGAAAATATTGTGACTAATTTTTGTGTTCTAAGGCTTATAACTTCTGAATTATTCAATTTACGGTAAAAGAGCTTATATAATAAATATAATAGATAATTACATAATTTAATTCTAAACAAAAACCCTCTTTACAAGTTTTCTGTAAGATATACTGTTACGGAGATATAGTGGAAAAACCATTTGCACACCTTTTCCAAGATGGCGGTTAAAAGAGGGGGGGGGGCGGAGCCCGAAAACTTAAATTTAAACTTACACCGACCCCCTAACCAACTCGCAAAAAAAACCTTGTCCTGCATATTTGCAATGTTAAAGTACCATTTCCATGGACTAGAACACCATCTGTCATTTGTTGTGATTTAAGGTTATGGAAACGTTCTACAGATGATCCATTAGGCAGGACATAACTGACACTGACTACATAAGTGAGCTGGTCCACGTGAGATATATCCGGCGTCGAGTCAATGAACAAAGAAAAATATTTAGCTCTTAATATTTCCATTACAATTGTGTTCAAAACCTTGTCTCCCATTGCATTGTTAACCATTGCATTGTTAACCCGTAGTCAATGCGGCCTAATGCGTTACTCCTATCGTTCATATGCAGAACAGAAAATTTGTGATAGGAATTTCTCCAGTCATTGAAAACTTCCTTTTTGTCGAACTGACTCTCCGCGCCATTAAAAAGAAGGCAAGGTCCACAAAAAACACATCCAGTACTTTCGGATTAAATTAGCCACTTTCGAGGAACTTTTTCGCCATTTAGAAGCTGACGTTCGAATAAGTGTTTTGACAAATGTCGCGCCTTATCTTTGTTAATCCTCTCACTCTTGGAAAAATCGTTTTTGATGGTTTGATTGGCTCCGTTCTTACAAATGTAATCACGCGTAAGCTCGCCGATTGTCCATTTCGCTAGATCGTCGCTGATTTTGCACAGCCCCTGGTCCGGATTGGGCTCTGCTCCTGGTTCTAGTGAGGCTTCTTCCTTTGTTTCACTTGCCAAAACTATCAAGCGCGCTTAACTTAAAAAATTAATATCTCGTGAACTAATGCTCGTAGAAAGTTGGGTCAAAGCCCATTCTCTTTATCAAGCAATTTAGAAAAACTACCATTTGTTTAAATAATTCCCCAATTGCAATTATTGACGAATGGGGGGGGGGGCGGCGCGGTGCAGGTGGCGTGATAGCGTTCACGGACACACCCGAGCGCGAGCGCGATACCGGTACGACGAGCAACGACGTCTTTCCCTGCGTTCGCCCGTATAGTCAGCGAGCGAGAGAACGTTTTTAGTACAGAATGTAATATTTACTTTGAGTCATATCTTGTTATCATCAGTGTATTTTTGCCTCGATTGGCCGCCCCTTATATCTGGCCGCCCACTGCTTCGATGATCGAACAGGGTACGGATTCCTCGCTATGTTTAGACTAGTTATCGGAAGACCTAAGGCAAGAACATTTGTGGGTGGAAGAAAAGCTTTCAATCGTCGCCGAAGGGAACCCTGAAAGAGCAGAAGAAGTGCAAAGGCTGGAGGTGTTCGGACCCTGACCTCTGGACTTCCAATCACATGCTATTAACCCTAGGCTACCCAGGCTAACAAATTATGTAAGAAATTAGATCCATGGTGCGTTCTAAAGCGTGAAAAGTTGCCCCATTTTTAATAAAGTTTAACAACTTAAATAATCTAATCTAAATTTGTCTTCTCTTCTTCTTCAAACCAGAGGTAAAGTATCATGTGAACCCTTCACTTAAAACGTCGCTTTCGTCGTTAATCTGAATAGGTTTTGCAGACCAATAGCAACCAACTTAAACTCTCGTCAAAATCCTGGAAACAATACTCAATAGAAAGTTTATAGAATACTAGCTGGGACCCGGTGCGCCTATGCTGCACCCATAAGCCAATAGTAGTAATCAGGTGATATGAATTTTAATATACAGTAGGAGAGTTTGAAAAAGGCAATGTTTTGGTATTTTTGATTCCAAATAACAAAATTTTGATCGAGACAATAAAAACCATCCATTGACATGGCATTTTTCGAGATATGAATTTTCACACACAGATGAAGTGTCTCAATGACCGCTTATTTCCTGTATTTAGGATAGCTAGGACCCGGTGCGCCTCGCTGCACCCAACGTTTAAACATTTAAAATCAATCCAAACCTTCAAAATTCAACTCTTCTTAACCATCAATGAAAAACCAACTTCTTTCATGCAAACCTTCACAACAAAAAAAATCATCCAAATCGACCGAGATGTAGATAGAAGATAGATAGATAGATTATTTTAATTGGGATTTAATGTTGAGAACAGGTTGCAGGGCACCCATATTGGAATATTACAAACATTTACAAAAATTAAGTAATGCGTTCATCGTAACGCTTGGTGATGAACGATATTTTTTGTCTTTCCGTTACGAGAGAAAACGAATAGCGCCGATGGTTTACCTACTCTCGAGTACACCACGTATAACTGCCCATGTGAAAAGCATGGCAATTCAAGGTTTATTCCACACACTTCCAAAGATTGGCCTTGTGATTGAAGAACAGGAAACTGGACACGCTTAAATTCAAAAAGGTATAGAAAATGGCACTCGAATTTCGAGTGCTGGGTCCTGATAGTGTATATTACTATCGAAACAAAGCCCTCTATGACAGCGCCCCCTATGAGTGAATTTTGACAGTAAGCACCGACTCCTCAATTTTGCTTTGGTCCAAAAATGCACAATTTGGTTCTCTAAAAAACCTAGTAAATACATCACACACATTTCATCCCTGATTTTTTCATTTCGGCTTGAGACGAACAGAAGGGGCAAAAAAAATGTTCAGCATATAATCAGACATGCAACAGATGTTACGGTATTTTTTTCAAAGAGCTTCAGGATAAACTATATTTAATGTTCTGCTTTTTTACATTTCGAAAGTTAGGTTGTTCCCATATACTGGCTGGGGCAATAAAAACTTTACGTTAAAAAAAATTTTTACTTTTTAGTTCATTTTAAAATTAAAGTGTATATTTTAGTTTTTTTAAACTATATATTTTATTTTGTACTTTTTAGTCTATTATATGTCTTCTGCCATTTTGTGGTGACCGCCATATAAGATTTAAAATGACGTCACACAGCTTACTGTACTATACACGGTCATACACTTTCATTTAATACCCATACCGAGGGGGTTGTAAAGAGAAATGTAAACTGCCATTTTGTGTTGGCCGCCATTTTGAATTTGAAATTCCGCCACACAGATAATAGTATTCTACTTGTCACACCCTTTCATTTGATACCTATACCGAGCGCGTTGTAAAGAAAAAGGTAATCCGCCATTTTGTGTTGGCCGCCATTTTGGATTTGGAATGACGCCACACAGATAATAGTATTGTACCTGTCATACCCTTTCATTTGATACCCATACGGGGGTGGCGGAACACAATTGCAAAATTCGGCCGCCATCTTGGGACCGCTATCCTTGCGTAAGTAATGGACATCACCAATTGCTTTCTCGTACCCAGAAACCTTTAGGTATAAATTTTCACCATCATAGAATGTATATTATTATGCTTTTTATCGAATTTTTAACAAAGCTCTCTATGACAGCGCCCCCTAGGAGTGATTTTTGAAAGTAGGCGCCGATGCCAAAACCAGCACCTTGATGTAAGTAATATGTGGTTAAATTTTTGTGGCGATCGGTTGAATGGTTTGGCAGTAGACCAAAAAGATATACAAGCTAACTCACACCATTTCGGCCAGTGTTCCCCAGGGGTCAATTCTATCCCTACACTTTTCTCATTTTTTATTTGTGATGTGCTTTCAATCCCCTTCAATCCACTTCACAACTTAGCTGATGACTTATGCCTTCGGCAATATAAAGCGAGGACGTCCGCTTGATTCGGAGCTAAACAAGTCCAACTCGATCAATAACTACATCGAATGGAAAGACCACATATCTCATTTGGCTATATTCCTTCTTCCGCCATTGGCCCTTGGCTGCAATCTGCAAGTTCTATATTTAGCCTCCCCTCGAATACATCTTGTTTATCTGGGCCTTGTAATGACTCGACACGGAGCAAATCCATGCCATCAGACTTATCGATGATGACATCTTTTGCGCCTCAGAAACAGTCTTCCGCAGTCAGTATTTCCGAACTCGTAAAACATAAAATGTAAGACTTATCGATTTCTGCTCAAGCATCCTCCTGAACGCCTGAACCCAAACCTATTTTATCATATTTTATACCAAAAGCTTACGATGATCTCAACAACATGATGAAATGATAGTATACAAAGGGTGATTACTAAGCTTGAATTTTCACATCCAAAAAAAGTTGTGTCCTTTGATCATTTGGTTTTTCCCAGAGGAAAAAGTCTCTTTTGAGACTCCCAAAGCATAAGTCGGCCTTTGAAACCACTGTAGTCCTAATTTTGCTTTTAGTTTCCATATTCTCTCTCTCGATAAGCAACGAACTTAAAACCCTTTAAAGGACCCCTTTTCATTACACGTAATCTCATATGTCCGACTTGTAAATAGAACTTGCTTATCTTTGACATGATTGACCCAATTCCATATTTTATAAATCAATTTCACGGTCGATGCCAGCAGCAGGATTGCATCCATTACATATTTATTCCTGCTTTACTCCCTCTAGCATCTATCCACACACATGAATCATGGCATGCCGCATTCCAGCAATGAGGAACGACATTTGAGAATGCAGATTGTAAATCTCGGAGCAATCTTGTCGCTGTTGCATTCAACTCCACAAGAAGCAGTAACTGTCTTGAATGGGATCATAAATTGCAAATTTAGACACGACTTCTTCTCATAATACATTAAGGTGATGCCAGCACTTGCTAATTCGATATTATCTGTGGATCAGAGCAAATCTTCCTTTGATAGGTAACACCTTCTTTGAGCGTCTGAAATGTTACCTGCGAATTGTTAATTTAAATGCAAGCCTACACCAGCGATATATGTTACAGCACCTGATAAACTACATGACAAATAAACTCCTTAATATCACGTCTGCAGGGTCACGTACCAATGCTTGAAAATAAATTAATTTGCTCCGTCATGAATTTTGTATGTGCTGCGCTTGAAGGACATTTGGTTTTTTGCTATCGTCGGCTATTATGAAAAACCATCGTCTCTAATGTCCTTCGTGCATGTGGCAAATACACGGTGGTTTTTATAAAAGTCTCCTGTGAAAAAACTTTAACAAACAAGGGGCAATGACCCATCTACTGTTCTGTGATAAAATCGTTCGGGGATGAGTCGGTTTTTATCACCTCGGCCGTCCTTCAAGCAACTGAGAAAATTTCTTCTAATTAACACTTCTAATTAGTGAAGTCAAATATTACGAGAAGAACTTTTGCCTTATGGCTAGAGGCACCTCGATACTTATAGGAATGACTTTTTGAGTTACTGAAGGCTGCGGATGTCTTCAGGATGTTGGTGCTACGATTGTGGCTGAAAAACGAATGATGAATGCTTAATTAGTTCCGTACTTGAATCGAGTAAGGCATAGTTTTACGACTTTGGCTGTTCATCAGGGGCAATGAATTGGTTGTTATTGGAAGCGATGGTTCAATGTCTAGGAGGAAGTTTGACTCGAGCGATAGCATAGGTTAAAGGCAGTCTTTCGGAATTGAAGTAGGAGGCGATGAACCCTGCACTTGAATTCTTTGATGCTGTAGGAATTCGGATATACGTACTTCGGAAGATTGTACCATTTTTGAAGTGAAAACTTCTATAGGCACGTTGGGCACTTTTTGGCCCGGGGAAAAATTAAAAACTCGCGTTGGTTGTTTGTTTCTTTGGTTCAAATCTTGCGACAGCTTTTTTAACTACTTCTACTAAACCGATTTGTTCTCATGACAATGCAATCTGACAACTTAGTAAAAAAATCAAAATGGCGGTTCCAAGATGGCGGACGAATTTTGCAATTGTGTTCCGATTATATTGAAAATCGGTATCGAGAGGTTTTTATGAGCGCAAATGACGAATCTGGGGTCAAAATTTGAAAATTCAAAATGGCGGCGCCAATATGGCGGATTATTTTGGCAAATGTATTCTGAATCCAATTAAAACCGGTATCGGGGGGTTTTTAAGGCCACAAATGACGATTCTATGGTCAAAATTTGAAAATTCAAAATGGCTGGGCCAATATGGCGGATGAATTTTTCAAATGTGTTCTGAATCCATTCAAAATCGGTATCGAGGGGTTTTTAGGGCACAAATGGCGATTCCATGGTCAAAATTTGAAAATTAAAAATGGCGGTGCCAATATGGCCGATGAATTTTGCAAATGTGTTCTGAATCCATTGAAAATCAGTATCGAGGGCTTTTCAAGGTCACAAATGGCGAATCTGTGGTCAAAATTTGAAAATTCAAAATGGCGGCGCCAATATGGCGGTACGATTTTGACAATTAAAATTCGATTTCACTGAAAATCGCTATTTGGAGGTGTTTAAGGTCGGAAATAATGAATTTATTGTCAATATTAGAAAATTTAAAATGCGCTGGCAATATGGTATGCATAACAAATCACTTCAGCGGAATTTTCTTGCTCATCAGAACCGGAACAATCTAGCCATCTAGCAATCTAGCTGCTATCTCTTCTTGCAATGTTTTTCCTTTAATTTTCGTACACAAATTCGTTTGCTATATGTCCGAATCTCCTTGGAGCTATCCACTACTTTATTCGGCAGACAGCCCATCCTTTCACCCTTCTAGCGCTTTTTTCACTACCCGACTAGAATTTAGCTGAGGAAAACCCTTAACATATATCGGGTCCTGATGAGGCAGTGGTAAGGCATGCCACACCAGGTTTTCCTAGTCAGGACCTGGTCGGGTCCTGATCAGGAAATCCTCATCTTATTGAAATGAGGTTTTCCTAGTCGGGACCTAGTCGGGTCCAGATCAGGAAATCCTCATCTTATGAAAAATAAATTCTAGTCGAAAATGGAAAAGTATTGAAAGTTTTTGGAGACGGAACTTTTAGAAACCAAGAAAGAAGAAGGCGTAAATTCCAATTGTTTGTTAAAAATGACAAGTGACAATCACGAGTTTTCCTTGTTCTGAAAAGCTGTGAACAATTTGTGTAAAACATTGGATTTTATGTTTTTTAATAAGGTCTGTAAAAAAATTGGATGTTCAGTGTTTAATACAGTTTGTGGAAAACATTGGTGTTTTTTAATTAGTGGAAAATGCCGATAATGTCAAGGCAAAGAGTGCGTCGACATCGTACACCTTTAGATGGAGAAAATAGCGAGAATTTAAGAAAATTAAGGAAATTTTTTGGTTAAAAGGGAGAAAATGTCAGTTTTTCGCGGTTTTTCGCGATTATCTCAGAAACCGTTGGTTTTTCGAGGCAAGTGGTTATAATCAAAATTAAAGATCGCGATATTTCCCATCAAATGGCATTAAACTTTTTTACGTATCGCTATCGTTGCGGAAAATCACCAAAAAAAATCAACACCCTTAAAAGTATGCTTACACCAAAACTAATATGCAAACTCCATCAAGAATTGGAACCCAGACTAAATCCCCGCACTGGATCCCGCATAAATGAAATATATTTCTTATTATTACTATTGAAAACTTTTCCCGAAGCCTTCAAGCGGCCATAACATCCCAGCCCAAGTACTAAAAAAACAAATAAACTCGTCTTATATTAATATATTAATTTTTTTTAAATTATCTGCTTTTAACCCCATAATTTCAGATTAAAAGAGCCTTGATTCGAAATCAAGTAATCCTGGAAAGTTCCTGGTCAGGTCCTGAGCGGTTATTCTGTAACTGTGAAAAGTATAGTGAAAAGTCTTTTCAGTGAGAATGCCAATAAATGCGATTCTGGAACGATGAGAACGTGAGTTTATCTGTCAAATTATTTCATGGTGAAAAATAGTTTCTCACCAAATTTTTTCTAGTGAGAAATGTGAGAAGTTGTCATTTTCAAATCACAACAGTTGTGAGAAGTGTGAAAACTTTTAATTTTCAAAAAAAAATTATGGGAGGAGTAGCCACTCATTTAAATGCTCTAGGTGTAGCTTTTTAAATTTAAGTAGTAATGTGTAACTTTTTAAGTTCAACGATTTTTGTAAAAAGAAGGGGAGTTTGAAATGTAAAACCATGAAGTTTGAGTGCAAACCCAAATTATAATTGCCCACCTTTGGCGGATTCTTCTTAGCTCTATAAATAAAAATACTGTTGCCATTTTAAATGTTACAAAGTCTTATCTACAAAGTAGGCCACTCGATAAGTACAAAATATGACATAAAACCCTACGTTTGACGTTTATACAAGTGAGAATTTCCAATGTGAACTACATTCAGCTCATTTGTCATTGGAATATCTCACTTTAGGTTATAGAATCGCTTTGCTGACAAAAATGAGAACTCAAAATGAGAAGACCCGATGAGAATGAGAATGAAAAGACTTTTCACGTTTTCACTTTCTCATAGTTACAGAATAACCACTCTGGTCAGGTAAACCTGAGGTCCTGATCAGGCATTCTTGATCAGGTCCTAGTCAGCCATTCCTGATCAGGTCCTGATCGGGCATTCCTGATCAGGTCCTTATGCATCATCTGCATTACATGCCTTACACGGTCCTGATCAGGCATGCCTGATCGGGTCCTGATCATGTTCAGCAAAAAATTTCTAGTCGGGTAGTTTTACCGGCATATTTTTGGAGGCTGTCAGGGTGCCACCATATGCGTTCCTCAGCGCGATTCTCAGCTCCTTCACATGCAGCAGGCCTTCCTGATTCTGCAATGCCTTGCACACTTCCTTTTTTAGAAGTGATCTCCCAGTATCCACTTCTGTGAAGATACGATATAGGCTATCCTGGGCGAAAGCTCGAGGGTTCGACAGGGCCAACCTAGCTAGTGTCTTTCATGCGGAAAGTTATCGTAATGTGGGTCCTGGGCCATCTGGGCTGCGAGGGCAATGACAAGGCAAACGATTTGAACACACAGGAGTCTGCCGCTGTTTCATCGATACTGACCCACCTTTTGGTGAAAGGGGCCGTGGGCGATCGTACTCTGGTAGAGAAGAGGTACATACCGGGCTTCTTGCAATCCAAGGGGTTTACTCTGCAACCTTCTTGTAATGCGACCAGAGAATTACTAGTGCACAGTAGAAAGGAAGTCAGGGCAGGAATTGGTTTCTTTATCGGGCACTGCCCCCAAAATTACCACCTAAGGAGGATCGAAAGAGCAAAAGACCTGCCTCCAGGATAATGATTTTGCTCTTCTGTAAAGATTGAAAAAAAGAAGAAAAGTTAAGTGGATTCGAATCACGAACCTCTGGATTGATAGTTGGGCACTTAAACCCCAGGTGACTAAAGCGAGCTAATTCTTGGAGCATAGTAAACCACAGTGACGAAACATTTTCAATAACCACATTCTTTAACTTTGATAATATCTAATAATTGACAATCATTAACTGATGATATGAACTGAAATAACCGTTGTGTGGAGGATTTGGCTACCTTCTCTTTTTCATTGAGTAAAATCCACTTTAACACTTAATTATTGTAATGTACATAATATTCTGCACCTACCAGAACTGTGTGCAAATCAGTTCAACCCAGCTTAAGTAAATCACACCCAACATCTGAATATTCTCTGACATAATTAACGAGTAAGAGTAGAGTGTATAAAAACAACGGCCTTGAACTGACCTACATACACAATCTCTTGACAAGGCTGTGTCTACATAAAAAAATCCTTTTACCTTAAAAATAATTGCTCTACTCAAAGTCACGTACATATATCAAAAGGTAAGGAAATCAAAAATGGGCAAAAAACACTTCTGGGGTAATTCCATTTTCTGTTTATGCCAGTTCTACGTCTCTAAAGCTCCCCTTTTCGGGGAATGTGCCCATATCCAATGAAAAACTCAAAAAGGACTTAAAAAGGAAAAACATAAATATAAAAACAAGCAACAGGGAGAACGGGAGTGAATAATTATTAAGGCCTGCAGATGTGTACTCAGCTCTTAGATATTTATCTTCTACGTGTGCCATATCAACATTTCGAAAGAAGTGAATTCGGGAAATTAAAGCCAATGAAGGATCCTTAAGGACTAGTAAATTTGCTGGAATTGTGAACCCCTAATAGAGGAACAATATTAGCATAATAATTTTGGGTGCTGCTTTGGGTATATCATTGGCAATTAATATTAGTTTACAGCAATATAGGGGATTTAGTTTAGTCCATAGCAGCAATTAAGGCAATTGAAATCCCTAAACAAGCCAGTCTCTAATATACAAACTGAAAAATTGCCACCTTTAAGACTTTAACCAAGTCAGGATACCTTCATCAATTGAATCAAATTTCAGTCCTCAAATGGATCATACAGGTCCAATCAAATTATTCAAGGCTTCATCGTCACTTTGGAAGAAGAACTGGGTCAATGGAGTCAACAACGATTGTCGAATGTGAGAGTTTGAACCAACAAATGGAATTTTGCACTTTTAACCTTCCAAGTTGAAAAAAGGCGTTTTTCATCTGGCAGCTACCGAGGACCATTTTCAGATCCTTGCAAGAGTAGAAGGGTAGTCATATCATACGAGTTGCATTTTTTGTGCAAAATGCATTTATACAGAGAATGGTAGAGCTGCAACGGCCACACGCTTATTTGGTTTTGAAAGGAATTTTTATTAACACAGCCAGAGGAGTTGATATTCGATATTTCCATTCCTACTTTTTCATGTCAAAAAAAGGTAGAGGGTTTCAAGTGCCATTTCTAGTATGTGTTAAGTGCTAGCGAGTGTTTGTGCGATGAGTTATACTATACAATACACTAGTATATTTAATTAAAAGAAAATAATTACTTTCCAATATATTTACCAGCTTTAAGTTCAAGGAGTTACAGCCTGTAATAGGTGTCTTACAGATTTTTTCAGGATGTGATACGTTATACTTTTACAGGCAAGGCAAAAAAAAATCAGTAGTTTCGAAACGAAAAAATTAAAAGAACTTGCAAATACATTTTATTTAAAAAAAGGATGCAGCCGCAGAAGAAATTTCAAGCAGTGCATTTACCTTTCATTGCTGAAGTTGTCACTACTAGTACTGGAATCCATGCTAAAAGACAACCAAAATATTCAATTCAATCACCCTTTAAATATGCAATATAATTGCGCGATGCTTTCTAAACCCCTGTCTACACTGTCAATGAAAAATTGCCTGCTATATGTTATTGCTTCGAAATTGCAGAGACAAAAATTTGACAGTGGGCAAATAATGGCAATAAATTTCATTTCAAGCATTGCAATGGAACTGTCTAGGTGGCAAATTAGTAAAATTGTAGCCTTAATTTCTTTAAAGAGCTTGGCGCTTAGTGAGTTGGAAGCGTTAAGAAAATTAAGAAAAAGGAAGTTTTGGGTGAATCCATTTTTTTAAGACTACTCTTTTGTATTTTACACTTTTGTAATTCCACAAGCACTCATTTATTTTGTATAGATTTATTAATTTTATTATATCAATCCTTGAAATCTTCAAATCCGCCATATTTTTTCAATATGCCAAATTTATTTCCAGGCATATGTTCGGAAATAAATGGCATACTATTTAGTTTTCCATATATGGCATGCAAAATGTTATTTCTGTGTTTCGCCATCTCCATTAGCAATAACGAAGCAATAACATATGGCAGGCAATTTTTTATTGACAGTGTAGACAGGGGGTAATGTAAAAATATACGAAGCGCCTAAATCCTACTTCGTTGCTTGATACCCCCACCACCAGTATCTTGATACGTGTCGTATTCGAATTTTCGCCCGATACGATATGTTTAACATTATTCTCCAAACGGATATGTGTCTTAATCCAGAAAGACAAAATCCAGAAAGTCTAAATCCCGAAAGACAAAATCCAGAAACGACAAAATCCCGAAACGACAAAATCCAGAACAAATCCAGAATAAAAAAATCGCGCGATTTTTTTATTCTGGATTTTTTCTGAATTTTTTCTAATATTATTAGTAAAACTAATGGAGTTAAAAATAAAAATATCGAAAAATTTTTAATAAAGAACAATGTCGATAAAATAAATAAATAACATTTCAGATAACAAAAATAACAATAAAATAAACTCAAATAGACATTCTTTCTCAAAAAAGAACAACAATTCTGTTAAAAATTAAAATAAGTTACTTAAATACATAATTATTTTTACACATTTTTCATCCTAACCTTAAATTAAACCCTATGCTACTTAAAAATTCATTTTCAGAATACGAATCACGTTCTTCTATTATACGTTTAATTCTTTTTTCTCTCATGAGGTACTCTCTTCTTATTTTTTTACAGTGGCCATTTAAAATTTTGTCAATCGCATTATACACGTTTATTACCTCTTTTCCAATTATCCCAATTAAATCGTACGTACTTGTATGGGGCCTTCCAACTAAAGACCGCAACCTTCTATGCCAACCTTCTACATTATTTTGCGTTCGAGGCAAATTGTAGGTGATATTTTCAAAAACTGACCAAAATTCTGGGGTGAACAGTGGTTTCATACGTTTCCCCCTTTCAGAAGTTTTGCCATAAATATAATTATTTTCCACAAATCGTCCAATTATTAAAAAATCTTCGTCACTATTTTTAATCGACTCATAATATGGAAGGTACGCTAACGCTTTTAATTTTCTTATTTGCAGGGAAAAGTCTTCATCAATTCCATACCGACTATCTAATTTTTCTTGTTGAATACGTCGCCAGAGTATTTGTCCAAAATGAAAAAAACATCCTTTGAAGGTAGCAGAAGGAAAAAAATTTTTGAAAGCCTTTATGCTTGCCTTTTCGAAATCGGGTAATACATATTTGGGATTTAAATTTACCCCTTTGTCACATGCAAATCTTAGCAATTGGAACAACATTTCTTCATAGGACTGCAAATTTTTTTTTGTCATAAGGCAATATATGAGAGGGACGATATCATTATTATTTTTGGTTCCAACAATTCCATGAATCGTATATAACTGCCTAAAAATGGTTGGTACAACTTGGAAAGTGCCATCAACTAGCCAAATATTAGATTTTGACAAATACTTTAGGTTCCGTAGAGTTCCTAATAAAATAATGCAATCATTTCCAAATTGTTCATGAGCAATTAAAAATTCTTCGCCTTCCACTACTTTTAAATAATCCGGTATAATAATTTCGCCTATATTATTAGGTTCATTTAAAAAACGTTTCCTTCTTGTTCGATGTATTTTTCGTGCTTGGGCAGCGGTTGTTGGCCGGTATGTACGGCTAGGTCTTTCGCATTGTGCAACAGTAAAGGAAATCACCTGGGAGGGGTTTTGATCCGTTTCTAATGATTTATTCTTAAAATATGCGTTGGCTTTATAAATATGTATGTTTGAAGCCATAGGGTCGTGATTGTGTGAAGATGGCCGTTTTTTAACGTAATAATCTTCTGCCCTTGTAGTTAGTCTTGCTGTACATTTAAAGATTTTTCTTTTTTCACATATCCAATTTATTGTGGATACATTTTTTTTGTCGACATGGTAAACATAGCCATTCAGTTCTAATTTCTTACCACCTTTGTTCGAAGTGGTCACTCGACAACAACTATCTTCCATCTAATGAAATAAAAAATTATTTTTTTAGAATTAAAATATTTACAAAAGCTTGAATAAAATAACACCTCTTTCTTTTAAACCTCTTGGCTGGTCGCACACTGCAGCAGATTCGGCCGAATTTTTTACGGCCGTATTCGGCCGAATTTTTCAAACAATTATTTTGCTATTGTCATTCGCACATTACAGCCGTTGTTTTCGGCCGTTGACGTCGCTAGGTTTACTCCGATCAGATTTGTTTAATTATTCGGCCGTATACGGCCGTAAAAAATTCGGCCGAATCTGCTGCAGTGTGCGACCAGCCTTAGGCCTAAATCACTAATCCGGTTTTTTTATTTAAAAGGGAAATCCCCGGGTTCACTTAACATAAAACACTTCTGCGCACTTTGGTACTTTCGTAGATGTGATATTTCAATTCGCTCATACACTCTGTACCTTTCCTTTTCTCTCTTTCGTTAAGAATTTTTGAAGGGCTGAACTATGCTTAACGAATCTTTTAATCACTATTTACATTACAGTTTTTTGCATTTAAACAAGGGTTAAGACTAAAAATATGTTGAATACTACGTTTATATATAAAACTCATAATATTGAATCCGGGTTTACCTTAATTTTGAGAAAATAAGGATTATAGCTTGTTTCATTTATAATAAAAATTTTATGCATATAACAATCTTGTAGAATCCATTTTTTATTAGTTTTGAGAAATATACATAAGTTTAATTGGAAATACATCATTCAAATACCTTAAACTGCACTGCGAATAATTGCACTTTTCTAGCCACCTAAATTAGCAGTTTTGCTAATTCGGCAAAATCAGGATTTTGTCGTTTCTGGATTTTGCCACTTCTGGATTTTATCGTTTCCGGATTTTTAATAGTTTTCTGGATTTTGTCGTTTCTGGATTTTGCATTTCTGGTTTTTGGCATGATACCTTTTTGACCAAAAGCAAAAAAAAACTGCGATTTTTCAACGCTTAACAAAAAGTTTTTCACAACAAAAAAACTCAAAAGAAAAGCAGACCCTTGAGTAAGAAGTAACACTTCCTTTTCAAGCTGAGGAAGGAGTGAACGCTTTCGAGCTGCTCCACCAAATCCAGTGCCGAAGCTACTCTGTTTCGCGTGGGGGCAAAGAAATTTTACTAAATGTAACGTGTATTTTTAAAAATTTGGACATTCTACAGTACAGTCGGTAGTACAGATAATTATTAGAATAGAATGAAGTACAAGCTCTCAACAATATACACACTCACACATCATCTGCTTTTGCGTACGATATCATTAATGGCCCATCCACACTACACAATCTTAGATGCGCACTCATTTTAGTTTTTTCACAGAATTTTTAGAGAATTGTAAAAAAATCCTTTGGAAAATGGGTTATTCCACTTTTTTATGGCCTTTTTAAAGCGCCGCCTTCTAGTGTACTATCAAAATTGCGTCATCATTCTAAGAAAATGGCAAAAAAATATATGGGAAAAAAGAGTGCACGTTCCAGGATTTGTAATGGCGGTGTGCAAAGATTGATTCAAGGCGATTTGAAGCGAAAGATTCCGTATTTTCACTGTCTGAGCCATCAATTTCATTTGGTCATAATCAAGGCCAATTTTTTGACTAGGTTTGATATTTAGCTGTCAATCATCTTTGATAATGAATGTTTACTGTGCTTAATGCAAAATTTTTCCGTCGCCACAAACAATTAAACCAGTAACAAAAGCATTGCAAGGTCGAGCGATGGGATAAAAAATTCGATGGCACTCATTAGAGCCGTTTATTCAACGATCGAAAAAATGAGAACCGAAGATATTTTCGAGAAATACTACCCTGAAACAACAAAAATTTTGAAGAAATTACACCCTAGAGAATCGGCTCTCGCTTCAAGGCCTCCTCGCCCAATTCGAAATCGACGCCAATCAACAATGCTAAAGGATTCTGTTGTCGAAGAAATTCTGCGAGAACGAAACGAATCGGCCGTCAGCCTGAAATCGGCATTTTACGAAACGATCAGCATTGTGTTAATCGAAATGACAAAACGTTTCGTAAGAGAAGATACCTATCTCACAGCTATCGATACAGTAGATGAAATGGATTTGAAAAAGCTGCAGTCTTTGACCGAGTTGGGCATCGAATTGCTAAATGAAATTGAACTAAAAACGAAAATTCGCCCAAAGAATGAGAAATTGAACGATTTGAAAAGGCCCGAGGTTAAAAAATTCAAGACTGTGGTACTGACAGAGATGTATAAGGTGCGCCAGGGAATGGAAAACGTGTACAACTTTCCCGCGCGGAACGTCAGTATGCGAATCATCGTGTTCGGCCTTGACACGAATCATGCGGCTTCAACGTATTACTACATGCCGACTGATAGATTAAATAATTTTACTGATAGATTAATTTTTTATATCTGAACACCGTTCCTTTAAGATTCGATGGACTAAAAAAACACAAATTGCAATTATTTTGAAAAAAATTATTAAATGTTATTGTTTAAAAAAAATAAACTGCATATATGAAGCATGAGAAATACGCGTGGGGGGGGGCTAATCCCCCCGCCCCTGGGTTGCTACGGCCCTGACCAAATCCCTACTAGGAATTAATGCCTTTAGGCCGCTCCAAGATTAAGTTATTATACAAGTATTAAACCTGGGCAATATCCAGTATAAACAAAAGACTTGTTGCACAGGTACTGAACTTGGGATATAAAAAGGCATAAAATCATAGAGTAAAATAACTCTGACATAAATTGCTTCAAAGCTGGAAGCCTACAGAAAACCATGCTTGTCAAAAGCACAGGCATAGGAATGGCATAAAGGATTCAAAGAGGATCCCTGCCTAATTAGTATTCATGCACATTTTATTGCTATCAAATGTATTTACACGTATGCAAATATAGAATTTTCAAAATTAATGAAACATTTCAATTTTGTTTTTTATCAACAACAATAAAATGTGATCTGTTAATATTTGGTTGGACTACATTTGGCGTCAATCATTGCCTGAAATCTGGGCAGAATAGATCCGATTATTACGTATGAATTCTTTGAGTTTGCTACAAATTTCTTTAATTTTAGCTATGGTCTCCTATCTATTTCGTCCTCGTCCTTTTTCTGTTATTTCATGAATACCGACACATTTTCAATAATAATTAGGTCCAGCCTCTGCGGAGGCCACGGAAAGTAAACTTGACCTGCTCCATATAAGGACTTCGTTGGCGTCCTTTATGGGACGGAGCGTTATCAAAGCACCAAAAAGTACTAAAGGAAACGCATGGCCCATCAGGATATGTATGTACTTTGTTTGAGTCAGTGTTTTTTTTATAAGCACCAAGCATCCAAAACGGTACATGCATTACCAAAACATGACTAAACTACCGCCATGATTTTCAAAGGTTGTATCGAAATTTCTTTTGAGCTTTGTCAAAGATGCATTAAAAGACCTTCGCAGGATCTCTCGAGTTGTAAAGAACTTTCATCCAGTGTTGAGGTTTTCAGTTGTTTTGCTCCCTCTCTTTACTATCTTTTCGACTAGAGCCTTACTGTCCGACATTGCACTCAATAATAGGACCATCGATAGCGCAAAGACGCATCGGATTATTCAAGTTGCTTTGTGAAACGGAAGAATATAATCCATTTGTGTAAATGTTTTTGACTTTGGCTGTATATTTTTAAATTACTTCGTTAAACATAAACTAAAGTAAAAATTAAAGATAATTTTAAAGTTTATTCATATTTATTCATATAAAGTAAGGAGGTATGGACACAAGACTTACATCTTTTAGAAGTTGAATATAATTTTTTAGTTAACATTACTCAAGGATCACAATCGACTCTGCATTATGTTTTCCCTGTCTGTATCACTAAGTAATCAAGTATAAAAATCGCCCACGTTTTTCTACCTAATCCCAAGATATTTTGTAGCTCAGATACGCTAAGGTCACATGTATTTGCAGGTTAATAAATGAAATTAGAATCCCTTTTGGCATCCCAAGAAGAGAACCGAAAAATCTCAAAGTGATATTGAAAATTCAATTTAAGCTTCAGTGCCTGTCTGGAAAGTTTTTATTTACACCCATAACTTTCTATTAGAAAATTGCCTAAGATACAAAAAAAAGAACATTTTTGAAACTTGTTCAAGCATAAACTTGATTTAATTTCAAAATTCCATTTAATTCCTTGGATTCCGATCAACTTCGAAATAGAAAAAAAGATATTCCCGCATTTATCAATGAATGCAGGATTTAATTAATTATGGACAGATATATTGGAATATGCCTCCTCGGTGGCACTGTGAAGTTTTTAATAGGGAGGATCTCTTCCATTTCGCTCTAACGACAAACAGATAGATATGCATTTGTGGTAAACCACAGCCGATGGAATCTGAGTGGATTATTTATGGAACGGAAGCAATATACATTCTTGGAAAAAAAAGATTGCATCGTATTTTTCACTGGATTGAACGGGAGGTTCAATAAATTTCTGGTCACGTTCAATTACCACAGTCTCCTATAACACTCTAACGAACAACATTTCCGGAATTTAATATAACACCAAAAGGCTAGGTCATGAAATAGATGGTATTTGCCCGTTTTTAAAGAAGTAGATTCAGTGTAATAAAGGTCAATTGGTCTAAATCACTTACAATCTAGAACTGCTCAGTGCAAGTAACAAATACATATATAGTCTGAAGTTATGTCATTTTATTTATTATCATTGTGATGCACTTCAAATATTAGGAGGGTTTCTTTTTCCTGGTGTACCTACACCAATGCATTCAATGGAATTTTTTTCATTTCTGTGTAGTTTATAACCTCAAAATAATTATTGAGTTTCCATGAGAGTTCAACCAGAGTTGAACCTGAGTTAAAAGTCATGGAAACAGACACAGTTAAGAGTTTTCGTTAAAGATTTTCAACTCTGCTCAACTCAACGAAAATAGGTAGGTTGAATTGAGCTCACGCGCACAACTAAAAACGGCACACTGGCAAAGGTACAAAAGGTGAAAATGTTGCGCACTGTATAATTAATAAATACTTTTAAAGGAAAATCTATAATAAAATTAATTGATGGAACAAGATGGAGAAAGAGGGAAGGCAGAAATGGAAACGCATAGAGTTAATCGTTGAGTTGAAGTGTCATTTCAACTCAACCACAACTCAACTCGACTCCCATGGAAAATCGGTAAATAATCAATTGCATAAAAATGGGAGTTTCCATATTTTTTATTTTTTTTAAGACCATTTCATTGGACATATTTAATTTCTTTAAACTTCTTCTTTTCGTTTAGAATAATTTTGGTTTTATCAATGGTATTATTAAATGACAACGTAATAAAACGCGCTTAATGATTAATATAACCGAAAAGGTGAATAACATAACCTTAAATTTTCGAAGGCGCCATCTTTTGCAAAAAAATCGTAACTACTCTAATCATCTACTTCAATATATGAGCTGGGGTAGTTAGGACTACTCCAAAGTACCCCGGTGTAGTTAATCCAGGAAAAAGAAACACGGCTACTATGGCTTCTAATCATTTAGTATTTTAAACTCGTAGATTCAGAACAATCCTCGCATATCTGAATTTCATACTAGGAGTGTCACATGTCTACCAAAAACCGTGAGCACGAGTTAGACTCGTTAATGTATGACCAAATTTGTCCACATTAGTGGCTGTACTAATTGGCGATACACATCTAATATACCTACTAACAATGCTGCCCTGATTGAAGGGATTTTTTCCAGGAATTTTAAAAATCAGTGGAGCTAGAATCGCCTTAAGGCGAAGGCCCAATGCCGACGGCGCGTTATACGCGGCAGGCGCTTCATTCGCGTTGACGTCCGTTGAAGGTTCATTCATAGCGTCAAAACTTTCAAAATGTTGCTTTGATTGAAATTTATGTATGGACTGCGAAATTAATTTAAAATGCAAACTTTCCAAACTCAATCTTCATAATTCGACAGTTTGGCAATTTTCAACGCCTGCCAACGCGCGAAAAGTTGAAAGTTGGTCGACTTTTGCCGTCGCTAACGCCGCAAAGTCGTGAATGGGATAGATAGCTCGATTTGAATAACACACAATCAAATATCGACGAAAAAGCGCGTGAACGCTTTGACGCGCGTAAACGCGAATAAAGTCGTGTTTGGGCCATCTCCTTGAAGATACCCAGTGGGAAATGGAGTGCTCCAATAGCGCTGTTTGAGCACTCCTTAAAAAGCTTGCAGCGCTCCCGTTCCCATACCAGTTCCATATACTTTTTAACAAGTCATGTCATAACATTGCAGCATACCCTTTTATGTTCCTTCAAAAGCGTTCTAGGAGCATTATAAAAAAGCTTCGTAATAAAGAATTTTCATGGACGCCTGTGGATATGTGATCCGGGATCGAAAAGCTTTTATTTTGTTTATCTTTTGCAATTGCCGTTACCATTCCAAGCGCGAGTGTGGTTTTACCAAAGCAGGCCCCCAATTAAATACTAACCACGTCCAAAGCTGCTTGTCCTCCGCATCGAACGAGAGCCGGTCCATTGACTATGCCAATGTCACAGTGTATGGTCATCAAGATAATCGCCCGTTTTCTTTTTTCTATAAAATTGATGAAAACTCCAGTAATGCTCCCTTGGGAGCATATTTAACAGCTCTCAAAATAAGCTCCCCTGAGGAGCGCTCCCAATTTTTCCCACTGGGTATTGAAAGTCGAGTTGGTCCGATATGAGTCATTGTTCACTATCATCACTGTTGGACACCGCTGCTAATTTGATACTCTCTGCCGTTCATTGGGATACGCGAATAAGCAAATTTTTACGTGGTTATCTGAGCGAGAGACTACGGGAATTTAGTAGGACCAAATCCAATTAATTTTGGGACTAAAAACGCTCAATTGATGAGCTGGGCATTTTCAATCAGGTCACTCCTTTTGCAGTACCAGGTAACCAGGGCTTCGAAAGCAATGAAAGGGCGCTTTCTCAGCCAAGATAGAATTCAGGAATTGCGTGAATCGTTCCGGTATGCGTTCGTTGGTCCGGAATCGGCTAGTATGCACCCCAGCAGTTTGGTCAAAAGGATTCTAGATTATCAGACTCTGATGAAATATATCGAACGCTGGAAATTCACACAGGTGTGATTAACTTCAAACAGTTTTTTTCCCTGGGCTTTCTGTCAACACGACCGACAAGTTGTTGGAACGCAGTAGGAAGGATGACAGGACTCTGAATGGCTTGGTCACCGGATACTGTTACCATCTTAGGCCGGGCGCCCACTAAAATGGTGTGGCAGTGACGTGGTTTTGGCCTACCATGTGGAGAGAAAGTGGTGCGGCAGTTGAATGGTGGCGGAGTGGTATTAAAATTATTAAGCGCGCATCGAAATGACAAGCAGGGTACCGCGTAAGTGATTCAACATCATCTTATTACTAACGAGAAGTACCATCCACTGCCACTTACCACTCAAAAATTAAACTTGTCGGAGACTAGTAGCAATCAAGTGATGCCACGCCACTTGCCAGATGCCACACCACCGCAACTCCACTTCAATGTGCGCTACTTCATTTGATTTTATGGGAATAAATTTTTCCACTTGCCATTAGAGAGCCACGCCACTGACACGTCACTGCCGCACCACTTTAGTGGGCTCCCGGCCTTAGTCTTCTCTTCATATTCTCTGTTTTGCGAGCTACCGCAAAAAAACTTCAAAATTGATTCATAGGAAATACTAAAAGCTTTATAATTTTGGAAAAAAAAGTATAGGTTAACTATTCGTATTTTTCGGAGAAAAAGGTAGTTGTAGTTGGAATTTTAGTTATAAAAAACCAAAATTTTGATTTTGTCGACTCATAACTCTGGAAGTTGGTAGGTAGGGTGGAGCCAATTTTACAATTTTAGATAGGTGGGAGTATTCAGCGTGATACCTTATTCATGTATATAGGTGATAGGGTTACAAAAATACAGGGTGATATGCAAAACTCTACCAAAAAAAATTCAAAACACCCTAGCGGCTAAACCGTTACGGTTTCCACCATCCGCCTATACGATTTTTTGTTCGTCTATCCAAAACCTATGCACAGCCGGCCGCTTTGTAACTTTAGTAAATACACCCTGTACCTATATCTCACTTAGTTCATTCGTTCTTCTTCTTCCTGCTGAGCTTAACCTGTCAGGGTATATTTGGAGTTAACAACGTCACCAAGTGAAGATCGTAGTAGAAGAATGGAAAAGAAGTGATACGAAGCGCATCCGAAGATCCCCCCTTAGGCTGCACATCGCTCCACTTCGAAAGAAGAGAAAGAAAGAAATGCCGCATACTGTCAGGCGTTTTTCATTATTATGACGTAATTGATCGATTTCTTGGTTATTCTTTGGGGAAGATATTTGATGACTTGTTTAATATGCGATTTAATGAGGCACGATTCACAATGAGAGCTTCAAGCCTCAAGCTTCAAGCTTCAATTTTATTTACCATAGTTTCAGCTTCATTTGAAGCTTGCAGCTTGAAACTTTGAATGTGAATCATTGTACACAAATACTATAATCCTAAATTTTTGAAGCGTGAAGCTTCAGGCTTGAAGCGCTCATTGTGAATCGGGCCTAAGGCTTAAGATCCTTTATTTTATAAATAATGTTAAATGTTTCATATTATGGGGTTAGTCTACTGTTAAAATGCGAAAAATGAGCTTTTTTTAAACTGCTGTATAAAAAAAACGACAAAAGATAGCGACTTGAAATTTTATATGCTCGTTTATTAAACTTAAAAGTTTACATTTTTATTGTTAAAAAAAATTAAAAAAAACAAAATGGCGGCCATCCCAGGCATTCACTGTAGCACTGCCTGATGAAAATAAAAATATCGCGGGGTAAGATCCTGACAAAAATATAAATCTGTAATCACAACACAAAAAATATTCTATTAGTTTTAAGTACAATCAACGCCCCTGACCTCATTTTAGGCGAAAATATAAGTTTTTTTGTGATTTGGCACACATTTGCACATAGCTGCGTTGATTTTGGTCTTGTTTTTATTTGAAAAAGTGCTGCCAAATCACCAAAAATTTATTTTTTGCTCTAAATTGAGGTCAGCGGCGTTGATTGTACTCAAACCTAATAGAATAGTTTTTTTGTTGTGATTACAGATTTATATTTTTGTCAGGATCTTACCCCGCGATATTTTTATTTTCATCAGGCAGTGCTACAGTGAATGCCTGGGGTGGCCGCCATTTTGTTTTTTTTAATTTTTTTAACAATAAAAATGTAAACTTTTAAGTTTAATAAACGAGCATATAAAATTTCAAGTCGCTATCTTTTGTCGTTTTTTTTATACAGCAGTTTAAAAAAAAAGCTCATTTTTCGCAATTTAACAGTAGACTAACCCCTTGTATAACGTCACAATTTTCCAAATAGAGCAAATTCTGTTACCTGACATTCTCATGCACCCTTTGCGACTGTCTCTAAAACTTTATAATTAATAATTTTCCAAGAAATTTGTCTATAGTATAAAGAATCAAAGGAAAAGTGCAATTTCCTACAAGCTTCAATGCACCCATATCCGGAGGCCGGGACACTGGAGTCGGCAGCTCTATAATCCTTTGGCATATCAAATTCTTAAATATTTAAAAAAATATCCACGAATCAACGTAGAGCTGACCTTTAGCGAATTCATGATATAGTCAGGCAGTGTATACCGGCTACACTATATCAGCTTCGAAGGACTAGAAATATAAATAATATTTAAGGTGGAGTAAGAAGCAGTTTTAAATATTCATTCTTGTGACAGTCGCAAATCGATATTCACTTAAATTTATTAAAGGAAATTTTCCCGGCTAAAAATGAAGGTAAAATGTGATTAAATTGGATTTTCAGGACAAGACGAGAAGCAAGCATATCCATCTGAAGCCGTTTTCCAGGTCACGGCTAGAAGATTTCGAAATCTGTAGTCTTCAAGACCGTTGACAGCAGACAGGATGATAACAAGAACGCCAATGTTCAGCAAGTACTGGCGAACGAGTATATCCGAGAAAGGCACGCTATAATTACGGAGATAATTGCCTAAATTGCATGAAATAATGGAGTAAATTCGACTGGGGCTCATCCGTGCGGCTATGGGCTCCCCCGGTTGACGGTGCTGAACGTGCTGATAACGGGCCTCATCAGATACTCTCCCCTTGTTACAACTCTTGACGGAAGTCTGTTGTCGAACTTATTTCATTAGACGCAGATTAACTGGCGCCCTTCATTCGTTCGTTGAAAATCGCTTCGAGCGGATTTTATTTAATTAAGCGCATAATCGCGAAACATTCACCACTCTTGCCGTCGCCGCCTGCGGAAGTAGAGATTAGACAAGCTGTGGACAAGTGGTATTGGCTGTAGTAGCATAATGTCTAACAAATGAATGAAAACATCCTCTTTGCAGACAGTATGCTAATTAAGGGCAATAAGAAAAAAATCTGAAACTCTTGTATACAAACTGATTCCTCCCCTAAATGATTTTCATTGGGGCTATTTTTACAGAATGATTTGTTAATTAACAACGTAATTTTCACGGGATTATTATTAAATAAGTCATTTACAAAACTGCTTCGTACAATGGAGTTCAAATTGGTGAGTCCATATCAGAGACAGATTGGCTAGAGATTTAATTAATTGATCAACTCGTCGATTTTGATTGGCAGAATTATATTTCAACAGGAGAGAATCTCGATGCCAATATTGATAACAATCAATTTGTTGGACTGCAATGGCAAATATGTTTATGCTGGAATGTTAACGTCAATCGTTTAATATATTTATGATATGTTACGATTGCAATTTGATTGAAAATCACTTGTCTGTTTGTGAATGGACGATTCCAATAAGTTTCTTATAATGTCCTGACTTAAAGCAGAACACATAAAATAAACTGCCCTACAATAGGATAAGTTCAGGTAGCAATATGGCATATAACAACATAAAGTCAATTTTATAATTCCTGTCTAATCAGAAAAAATTAATATTCAGCACTTGCCAGTTTGCTTTGTGGACTACCAGCACATTTAGTTCTGACACCAGGATAGATTCATACATAGACCTAGGGTTTCTCAAAACCCGGTCTTTTTTGGATTCGCCGAATCCGAACCCTTAAAACTGAGAACCGCCGATTCCGATTCCAAGTAAAAACTCACAATTTTAATTTACAAAAAATATATATGGTATTAATAGTCCCATAAATAGGTCCTTCGCGAAAAATACCGCACGCGATTTTTTTTAACAAATGGTTTTATATATTTTTATGAGCTTAAATTCAAAATGCTAAACTTATAGTGAAACACGTTTAATTCTATATCTCAGAACCTATGCATTTTACGACAAAAATTGATATAACCTTTTTTGTAGATAAATAAGAGATTAAATTTTTTTGTTTAGAATTTTTTTTGTAAAGTCTATATGTATGGAGATATAGTGCTTCAAACTTCATATATCACTCTCTTTGCACTATATTTCGTTAATGGTTAATTCTACATGAAAAAATCCTGCGTAATACTTATAGAAAACACGATTATATATAATTTTTGTTATTAGCATTTTTTACGTAGGGCTAATATTTCACGAATTACAGCGCTTTAAGTGTCGAAAAACGTAATTCAGAAGTAGTGTTTTGCCAATATCTTTTTAAATACACGTTTTATTGCAAAACTGATTATAACGCTTTTCATGCGCAATTTCATTGCCGACCTTTTTTGTTCCGGGAGGGATGTAAAGTAAAGTAAAGGCGTAGCATAAAAATTTTCCAGACCTTATTCATAGGAAATTGTCCAAGCTTTCCAATTTTGAGGGAAAAAAATTAGTTAACTACGTATTTTTTGGAGAAAAGGGTGTTTTTTTTCTATCGAAACTTACGAGATAATTGGGTGGCACAGGTGATTTGGAACACCCTGTATAGTTAATAGTTTTACTTTGGCCAATAAAAATATAAAAAAAACATAACAAAAACGTACTAATTATTTTTGTTTGTTTTGAATTGCTAGTTGCTGGTTCCACGGTAAAATAATTCCAAACTTTAGATCTTTTAGTTGCCATAGCTAAGGTTATATTAATTTTAGAATATGTACTTTAATTTAAATGGTATTATTAATTATAGGTACTTGTATGTCATTTCTTTTTTAAACCAATTTTTGAATTTGAAAAATTAAACTGAAACTAAAACAATCGAGAATCCTAAAATGTTAATACAATTTTCTTCGCCGTGACATCAAATCCAAACACCCAGAACCTACCAAGATTTATTATTTTTTCAAATTTTGAAATTTTGAGTCAAGGTGTAACTTTTAATTACCAAAGTTCCTAACAGAGAGATTTTATTTTTTGTTATAATCAAGAATATTTATTTTAATAGTGAATTTTATATCGAGCAATCGGGGAATCGGGATTCGGCGAATTCCAGAAACGGATCCTGATTCCGAATCCCAGGGGAAAGATTCGCCGAATCCGATTTCGACTTATTCGGTATGAGAAACCCTACATAGACCGTCTACTATTTTTCTTAATTGGTTGACAATTTCATAGACCGTCTACTATTTTTCTTAATTGGTTGACAATTTCATTGTTTTTTTAATAGTGTGTGGTTTTTTAATATTGTTAATATGGTTCGTGGAAAAAGAAAAGGTTCAGGCATCTTTCAAACCGATAAAATGCTGTAAGAATTGGAAGAAGCGTGAAAGAAGTGAATAAAATTTTAAGAAATCGTGAGAACTTTGGCAAAGATCAAAAAGGATCAAAAGGCATCCAGCTGTAACAACAAAAAAACATCATCTAATATTACGAAAGAGCTTCCAATTCAGTGGAGATTACTGCTACGAAATAAACGTGATCTCCCAGCTAGACACCGAGAAAATGGTATTTCATTTTCTACATATCAAATGACCTGGTTTCTTTTTCTACCGGATAGTATGTATCTGCATGTGTCGGTCTAAAATTAACGCATGATCTTCAGTCGATATCTGACAGGATCATGTCCTGCTAGAAGGCCTATTAAGACTTTTGGTTTGGGTTCAGCAAGCACGGGGAGCTTCTTGGGCAATGATATCTTGGCTTGTCTCATAAATGGTACATGAGTCCAGTATTCAAGCAAACACTTTTTCTCCCTATATTCGAAAAGTCTCTGTCGTCTAACTACTGAATGCCCCCCACAGCAAGGCTCTGGACCGGTAAAAGAGCTACAGGAGCCTTTCTGGGTTAGGCCATCTGCTTGCTCATTTCCGTCAAATCCTCCATGTTATTGAATTCAAGAACTTTTAGAGAATCGATGCATCCCTTGACAAACTATAAATTTAATTGTACATAAAGTAATGCCTTTTAAGCCTGTTTGATTCCTCATTATATAAATCGTTGTGTCATTTGTCTCTAGCCTCGGACAATCATGAAAAAAGGTCCACTATGGCGTATAGTAGAAGAGCTAGAGCTACTGCTAATCGCTCTTTCGATATTCTAACGATCTTCATACCACACTTGTGATACTGATTTCAGGGTGAGTTCCTTAGAGTGCCGTAATCTTGAATCGTTAATCGAAGTGGTATAAAACTGACATGTGGTACTGAACTAGGACTCATTATTAAGCCTGAACTGTAATAGACATAGATCGTATGTATCTGTCACCGTAAGAATCGTAGTAAAGCCTGAGCTGTAATAGACGTAGATCGACGTACGTTTTTAACGAACGTACGCGTACGTATCTCTCACCGTAGACCTTGACGTACAATTGGCCATAATAATCGCAGTAAACATTGTTTGAATTTGAGTCTGTACACCAGTGGCGTAGGTAGCTTTTTGCGATGAGGGGGATATGACTTAGTATATTTTGATTGATCGAATTTTCAAAACTTAATGCATCAGAACGGGGTCTTATCGCGGTTGTTTCTGCAGATGATTCTGCATTTCTATGGTTTTCACCATCTCAAGACTTGCCGAATGGTTTTATTGGCAGTAAAAATAATAATAAATAATAAACAAAACAATTTTAACGCACTTTTGCAATTATAAACTAGAGTAAATTTGACAATTGAGTGTCGGTTCAAAAGGGCTTTACAGAAAAAGAAAAAACTGCCTGTTCCTATAAATAAAATGCTAAAATATATTTAAATGCACATTCATGGGAAGGTTAAGACTACAATATGATATCTATAGGTTTTTTATTTAAAAAAATACAAATTAAAATTATATTTTTTTTAATTATTTGTTTAGAAATAGGCCTTTGCGAACTTTTGATTAGTCACTTCAAGAAATAAGCCTTTTTGAATAGAATTTTTGGAAATACTTGCAGTGAAGTTTTTTGGGGTTCTGTCAAAAGCAAAAATCCTTTTAGCAAGATTTTTATGTCCACCTTTCCACTCCTAGTATAACTTTGAGCTAAAATTAAATTTTCTATTGTGTTAGGGGTCTAATAGACCAAGATCCAGCGACATATTTTGTGTTGTCATTTCATCCCTCATGAAAATTTCCACACTAAATCTTATATGCCTGCTTAACAATAAAAGTTACTTCTGGCAGCCCCCTGTGGCCGGGATAAACTACCCCAAAATTACAAAGAGAGTAAAAAATAAAGTTCAATTTTGTTATAGTATTAGAGGTGTTTTAGACGGTGCGCTTCAGCGCATGTGCCTCACGAACGTTTGGCGATGAAGGGAGGAGTGGGAATGAAGAGAGGTACCACCCCACTTCTCCCTTTATCCACAAAGTTCGTGAGGCACATGCGCTGGAGCGCACTGTCTAAACCGGCTCTTACTCATGAATTTTCTGGAGAATATTTTCGATAGTATTCTCTACTTATAAAAATTAATGCCAGAACATTTACCCTTCACCTAATGCTTGCCAGAACGCTCTAAATATTTATTTAAAGGGGTTTATTGCATAAATAGTCCATTCAAGATGCGAAGGGGGGTGTTCCAACATAACACCATTAAGAAAATCGGACCCTACATGTATTTTGGGTCGCTGATTACGAAAATCGGGGTCTTTTTTTATTTTCAGTTGACTTAGGGGTGGTTTTAACCCTTTAGGATTATCCCTTGTTTTAAAGTTTGACTTGATTTAGTATAAATCAACCACCTTCGCAAATAAATATTGAGAAAAGTGTATTTCGTTGGATTATTTTTCATTATTATTGAAATTATCGCGAAAAACCCTTAAAAAGTGGTATTTTTTTCTTTTTTAAGGGTGACGCCCATATTTTAGGACCGCAGGACCCCGATTTTCGTAATCAGCGACCCAAAATACATGTAGGATTCGATTTTCTTAATGGTGTTATGTTGGAACACCCCCCTTCGCATCTTGAATGGACTATTTATGCAATAAACCCCTTTAAATAAATATTTAGAGCGTTCTGGCAAGCATTAGGTGAAGGGTAAATGTTCTGGCATTAATTTTTATAAGTAGAGAA
Organism: Thereva nobilitata; assembly: GCA_963855945.1. NCBI lineage: Eukaryota > Metazoa > Arthropoda > Insecta > Diptera > Therevidae > Thereva > Thereva nobilitata. The sequence goes on from OY979694.1 coordinate 22,630,246, forward strand.
TACTATCGAAAATATTCTCCAGAAAATTCATGAGTAATACTATAACAAAATTGAACTTTATTTTTTACCCTCTTTGTAATTTTGGGGTAGTTCATCCCGGCCACAGGGGGCTGCCAGAAGTAACTTTTATTGTTCAGCAGGCATATAAGATTTAGTGTGGAAATTTTCATGAGGGATGAAATGACAACACAAAATACGTCGCTGGCTCTCCCTCTATAATACCAAAGTACCAAAGTGCCAAACTACCAAATACAGCCAACTTAAACATCAAAATTTGCTATCTTCAAAAATAAAGGCCGTAACACAAAAATTGTTGGACATTATTTATAGGAAATTGTCCGTGCTTTCCAATTTTGGAAAAAAAATATTGACTAACTACGTATTTTTGGGGAAAAAGGTAGTTGAAGTTGATAGTTTTGTTAAAAAAAAGAAATTTGTCTTTGATGACTCATTACTCTGGAAGGTGGTAGGACAGAAGCTTTACTTTTGCATTTTTAGATAGGTGGGAGTATTCTGCGTGCAATGCAGTTTTTTTTAATTAAAATATTTTAGTACGGTGAGAGTATTTGTTCTAAAAAACACACTTCCTTATAATTCATTAACTCAAGCTGATATAAAAAAACTGATAATATATTTGAAATCAGGGTCAAAAATTAGTTTAGAATGATGTAAAATATTCCATGCAACAGTCATGCTGGGCCTTCCTTTCGCTTACAGTCACAATTATATGAAACGAAAATTCAGATCGTATTTTGAAGTAAACCTTCTTTTTCTGAGAGGGTTCCGGTTATCCGATTATACTGAAATTTTGCACACAGCTTCAGTTTCGATGACAATATAATATAGTATACCAAAAATATGGCGGATTACCGTTTCCTTCACAAGATGCAGAAATACGCCTTTTTGATTGGAATCCTAATTTTTTGGAATTTTTTATATGGAAAGTACGCTCCATTTGAATAAGTTTTTAGGCTCATTCGATGGGCTTTTATGCTATATTTTCAAAATAATTTTAAAATAAAAAAAAGTTGGAAACGGAAATACGCCCTTTTGAACAGACACTCCTCAATTATAAACTAGAGTAAATTAATGTTAACGCTCCAAGGAACGCCTTCGAATTCTTGATTCGCCAGAGACAATGAGTGTACTGTGTATTGTGCTCTATAAAATTGCATCGAGTTACAACAATCTATGAAGTGCAAAGCTTCTCCGAACTTATAACTTAAAGTTTATCATAATTTTGCCCGTAGAATCTTTTCTTGAACTTTAATATTTTTACTGACTCGGCAATTTTTATAAACTTCAAAATATTAAGGAGGAATTAAATTGACAATCAAAGCCAAAAGTTAGTCCTATTTTTTAGGAAGCTTATAGTTTGATACTATACTACATTAAAAAATATTCGAAATATTAAATATTGAATAAAATATGATCATAGCTACTAGTTATTTCACCCAAAATTGGGAAAACGACTAAATTTCTTGATTTATTATAACGTTAAAATTTTGAGTATTTAGGAACCGAGGTGCCACTATTGGCTCATTGTATTAACTTTACATCTGCTCGATGTGTGCACAATAATAGTGACCGTCCTTTTCGTGGCTCTTGATTGGTCGGCCTGATCGAAGCGCGAAATTATACAATACTTAAATGCACAGCCGTCACAAAAACATATCTAGATGATTTTTATATAATTGCGCAAAAACAAAAATTGCACATTACATAATGCCAAAAGAGATGCTGGTGCTTAAGAAATTTCATGTATACTTAAATACGTAGATACGATGACTCTTATTCAATTCTATTATAATTTCCGTAGGCTCATGGGGGGGATTGATCCCCTTTGACCCCCCCCCCTATCTACGACACTGCTGTACACAACAAATATGCTACGATTTTGACATTACAACGCCTTCAATTGAGATCCAGATCCCATAAAACGGCGTTATAATTCGTTTAACAGAAAACAAGTACATATGTATGTGATGTAGATACGTTTATTATAGTCAATCATTCATCATTGTCATTTATAGGCGAAATGTTTTGAAAAGTTTCTCTATACTTCCACAGAAAGCTGTCTGAAAGGTTATGCGTTTAATCTTCAGTTTGGGCAATTAAAAGTTTCCTGACCTCTCAGACAAAACATCTTCATCTTGGACCACGGCACATCATTGCTTGTGTCTCATTTTTTCAGTTCCTATCTCTGAAAATATATTCTATCCTTCAACATTAGTTAGAAAAAACACCATTAAACGACATGATAGCTGGTAGAACAAAGGTTGAATCTTGCGCTTAGCCGTTCGCTAAAAAACTATAAAATGCTCATTAATAAAGTAAACACAAACAAAAAACAAAAACACATCCAGAATTCATGAAAGTCATTCCAACCAAAATTAAATTAAATAATTAATGATGCATCCTCGTAGGTACGTAGGTTGGCCGGTGTTAATGAACGAAATACTGATGGGAATTTTCTTTTTTATGGAAAAGCATGAAGTTGATACTTTTGGGTCAAAATAAAATTCTGAATAACGTAATAACGTTGACAAGAATATAATGAATAAATTAATACCGAAGTAAACATTTATGTGGTGCAAATAATTACCTACGATTACTTTATCAGAATTCGATTTACCTTAAAGAATTGATGCACTTGGATAGGGGGAAAAGTGGTATAACGAAAAAGGCAAATTTGCAAAAATTAATTTTCTTCTTTATTTATGTACATTAGTTTTTTGACAGGTATAGAAATTACTGGAATCAATAAAAAATATAATTAACCTATAATAAATGCCAACTGAAGATCTTCCAACGTAATTTTCCTTATTTTGGCATCACAAATAATTTCTCAAAAGTCCACCAATTGGACGGCTTTAAGAGTTGCGGAAGGTCAAAAGTCACGAAAATCAGTTTTTTTCAAATATCTCGTAAATAATAGATTTTAGGTAAATTTTGATTGTTATAAAATTTATTCGAAGATGTATTGAGGCAGCAATATACTGCATTCTCTGCGTCTGCGCAAGGTAGAGGGGCCATCTAATTGCTTAAGGTAACTACTGAACATTTGAGTGACGTTTTTGAGTGACTTTTTAAAAAAAAATTTCTCAGCTCCTTTATAAGATATCATAATACAGGTTTTTTAGAAGATTATTAAAATTTATAGAGTAAAACAGAATTTTTTTTTCAAATTTTGATAAATAGTGTAAATTATAGGTGGCGCCTATAGAGTCCTCGTTGTTCTGCGGCCGACAGTTAATCTCCGGATTAGCTAGGCCGATTTTGAAAAATCTTACTATGTTTTATTAATTGACATATTTTTTAGGAGAATTTACCTCAAATTGCAAAAAAAAATTATAAACAATTTTTTAGCAAGGTTAAAAGGTTCAAAAACAGGGTCCATTTTTGTACTTTTTTTCCCCTCCCTTCCCATTTTTTTGTTTTTATCGATTTTTCGTTAATTAAGGTAAATTCTCCTGTGAAAGACCTTCCTTTTTAAGAATCTTTTTAGTTTATTTGTTTTAGACCAGCCAATCCGGAGATTAACTGTCGGCCGCAGAACAACAATTTTTTCGAGGACTGTACTTTGGCGCGACCTATAATTTACAACTATTTATCTAAATTTGAAAAACTACATTCTTTTTTACTCTATAAATACTAAATAATCTTTTAAAACAAACTGTATAATGATATTTTATAAAGGAGCTGAGAATTTTTTTTTAAAAGTCACTCAGAAACGCCTTTCTAATGTTCAGTAGTACCTTAATATCGAAACTCAATTTCTACCCAGGTTTTGATATCCTAATCCCCACCAAATAGGAATGGGAAAAATCCCCTTCTCATTACAACTCTGAAAGCACAGCCTTCCTGTGCCTAATAAAGCTGACAATGTCTCCAAACCTGAATAGTTGGCAATATTTAAAGCTTAGTAATAAAAAAACCCAAGGCTAGGATCCAGGTCCATACTGTTATCGGACAACCAAGTGGCTATCAAGGCATTGGATGTGGTATATATAACGTACAAGCTGGTCGAGATCTGCCAAAAAGAGCTTTCTATTTTGGATAGAAGGTACAGGATCACCCTAACTTCTTCAGTGGGTACCGAGGCACAGGAATACTGAGGGTATCGATGAGTTGGTCAGACTAGGAGAAAATCTTGTGAACACTAAGAGAGATATCGCCATGTACTCCTATTCAGTACAAAGCGTGTACGAATTTAACATCATGATGCTCACTACAATCAGTAGAGACCACATGATTATTTTTATGTGAAAATTATAGCCCAGGTCTCATCCTTTATATACTACTAGTCCGTCATAACAAGCGTAAAACTCGCTCCAAAACCATCAAAGTCGTTCTGACATATTTCTGAGTGTGGTGCAATCCGAATTCCAGTTAACACACGGTAAACTTGTTTAAGAGTTTCTTCCCAAATACTTGATGAACGGCACTTACCAAGTGTCTTGTTTCGAAGCTAGAATTACCACATGCGTTTGCAGTCAATTGACTTCAAAAAATTCGGCAACGTGTTTTTGTAAGCCGTACTTCATGAGCCTACAAAAAATGCATGGAAGATTGGGATAGGCACTGGCATGGTAAGGAGGTAGGTAAACACGGCAGATTAATCCAAGAACCGAGTACTGGGAAACAATTGGCACTGAAAAGCCACCGTTTTGTAACCGCACTCGCGAAAAAACACATAGAGTAAAAACCATAAAAGAAGAGTGTCCCATTCGCTCTGGTTGTTTGGAAGCGCAGCTTTTTTACTCAAACAACCAGAGCTAATGGAAACCTCCTTGCCTGCTTTTATGGTTTTTCCTCTACATATGTCAGTGTGCTTGGTGTGATTTAAGATCTAGCCTCTCATATTAAGGTAACGAATCAGATCTCCTATTTTAACCTTCGACCTTCCTCTCCCAAGTCAGAGCCATGATGTTTGGTTGTCTCTCTAGTTTCTTTCTCCACAGAACAGTGGGTATTGTAATGCGGCGTTCACATTGGCGTGTGCAACTCTAGAGTGAACTAGCAGAGGATAGTTGGGCTATCTAATAGTAAGGGCACTAGTTAGTGGACTAACCAAGAGAGTACACTAGCACGAGGCGTGTACTGGCATACCAGTTACTGGAAATAACCAGTAGCCGCCACGTACTAACCCTTTGTACAGTGGCGTAACTATAGGGTGGCAGAGCTGGAAAAATGCCACGGGCCCCCGACCCAACAGGGGCCCCGGTTTTAACAAAATTTAGTAAAAAATATAAGTTTTATATAAGTGCTTAAAATCAATTAAGGGGTTACATACATCTGTAAATTTCTAGTATTCGGTTTTTCTACTTTTACAGACTTTTATTCTCTATATTTCTAAAAATAATTTAAAAAAAATTTTCAAGAAAATTCCATTCCATAACAAAGTTATAGCATTAAGTGCGGTGACCGTCGATGAATTAATGAATGAATTTTCACCTACCCAAAACTTGAAACGCGTTTTCCTAGAAACTATGTATGTATTAGATTTTGTTAACGGTGTTATGTTGGAACACCAAAACGCGCGTTTTGTATGGACTAACAAGGGCCTCGCAAAGATCTACGGAGCCTCGCAATGGCTAAGGCCGCCCCTGGCTAACACAGAAGTTGTGTTTATTAAGACCGAAAAAAAGCAGAGCAGCTCAAGGCAGCTCACAGTAGAGCAGCTGTCAAAAAACAATCAGGCAAGTTGGAGCAATTCAGAGAAAGAAATCTCATGAAACACTTTTCGGGCAACAATTCTCAAAGTGAATTGTCATAAGTTCAATCTGTCAGTTTTTAAAGTGGAAATTTTAATTTTAGTTTTTAATCTATTTAAAATATTAAATTTAAACTCTTATTGAGGTCTGGCGTGTATCTGTAATTTATTTTTAACAGTTTTCGATTAACTGTTGCCGTTTTGTGACAGTTGACAAACAGCTGATTGCTTGCCCGAAGTTACTCTACCAAAAAAGGTAGAGCAGAAAACCGTGAGCTAGCTCAACTTAGAGCAGGCTCATGAAACACAAATCAGAGCAACTTCAGGCGAGTTAGAGCAAGCGAATTGCTCATGAAACACCTTTTCCTGAGATATATCAACCTAGCTCAACCTAGAGCAGCTCAATAAACACAACTAATGAAAGGCACTTATGGTGGAGTTCAAAAACTCATAAAAGATATCGAGCCAAATGCGGTATATGTTCACTGCGCTGCTCATAACTAGTGATGTGCGATTCTGTATCGATTTAAGACAAAATCGATTTTTTCGTGTAAAAACAATCGGGTTTTTTCGATTCTTTTTCAGCCGATACGATTTTCCTTATTTCTCACTATACAGGGTCTTCCCGACTAAGATGCTAATACATTAAGGGATGATTCCTGGGTATATTTGGAGAAAAAAATTGTTCTTCAGAATGGGGCTATCGGAATTATCCACTGAGACACCCTAGTAAAAATTTGCACTGCGCATTTGTTCGCTATATAGTGAATTATAATGAATTATTATTATTTAATAAAAATTTTATCAAAAAAATGTAATTTTTCTTTAAATATTGTACTCGATTTTTATAAAATCGATTTTTTATGGCCAATTTATAGAAAAATCGATTTCATTAAAAAAAATCGATTTCCAAAATGGATTTTATTTTTTGAAAATCGCACATCACTACCCATAACTTAAATCTGGTACTTAATGATGCAGTAAGAGAGGTTATTGATATGCAACATTCTTTTTGAAACAATTCAGCAAAGCACCCGCACCGTTTGTATGGGAAAATGTCTTTCGGTGAAATTTTGCAGGTTGTTAGTTCTCAATATGTAGATCAAAAGTCTCCATGGGCACCAACTCCCAAAAACCCCTCCTTCCCCTACAAAAACCGTCCGCAAGTTTTTTTGTTAGAGTTTTACATATCACCCTGTATTTTTGTAAACCTATGACCTAATTTCATGAATAAGGTATCTATGTACGCAGAATACTCCCACCTATCTAAAACTGTAAAAGTCAAGGTTCTACCCTTTCAACTTCCAGAGGAATGAGTCATAAAAGTCAAAATTGTGGTTTTTTTAACTAAATTTTCAACTAAAACCACCTTTTTCTCCATAAAATACCTAGGTAACTAATTTTTTTTTGCAACATTGGAAAGCTTGGACAATTTTCTATCAATAATGTCTGCACACATTTTATGCTACGGCCTTTACTTTTAGAGTTACTAGCAAGTTTGATGTTAAAATTGGCCTTATTTGGTGCTTCTTTGGTACTTTTTGCAAAACTTAGGTGAAAAAGTACTAAATAAGCTTTACCTAAGCTTTTGAAAATTAAATTTATTAGATATTTAACTAAAATGCACACAATATTAGTAATACTGTTGAGTAACTACTTAAGTGATTTATTAAAATTAAATTACAACGTGACGATTTTTACTGGGAGGGCCCCATCCAATGAATTTTCCACGGGCCTCAGATGGTATAGTTACGCCACTGCCTTTGTACTCGCCAATGTGAACGCCGCTTAAGGATTCTCAATCTAGCCGCATGTTCCCCAATCGGCCGTCTAATGATCGAGACGATTCTAGCGATGTTCTTGTGCGGCATCATCAGGAGATCGCCTGATCTCTGCTTGCTATAGTCAGGGCAAGTGTTTCAAGTCTTGGCGTATGTTGTTTAATTCCTTATCTGAAGCTTGCAATTGATATAAATTGCAATTGAAATTCATCTGCCTTCTCGTTGCCCTCGATGTTTCCTTGGCCCACTGAAGAGTGATCCTGTACCTCCTAGCCAAAGAAGAAAGCTACTTTTGACAAATTTCGACTAGGTTGGACGTTATATAGACCAAGAGCCTTGAGGGCAACTAAATAAATTTTGATGAATAAATTAATTTAGGATCCAGTAAATTGCAATAAAAAATATAAGTACTGTTATCCAAAATTTACTTTGCTCGCTTTAATTTGTATACCCAAGGATCGCAGGATGTCTACAATTTATTTAAGGAGCCAGCGTATTTGCCAGAAAAAATGATGCCATTTGAATATCTGTGCCAATTTGCATTATGAACGTTCAAATTAACCGTAGCAATTTTCCATTTACATAACTATATAGGGTATGGCTCCGGTGTGAACGATCGATGATCGATAAGCTAAATAGAGGAACGATTTACTATCAATTTCTCTTAAAGGTAGTAGACGTATAACGGCAAGTGACTGTTTCTTTCAAATTCATTACTACCGTTGGATATGGACGAAAGATTGATAAAAGATAGATTGCGATGAAAAACGACTTTCTGTATATAAAATAATTACAAAAATATAGTTACACAAAAATTAGAATCTAGAAAAATTAATATTGTACATTAAAAACTTCATTATCGTAATATTGAGTGAGCTTACACCGTTGCATCAAATTAAATTTAAATATTTGATGCACCTCCGTGTAAACTCCCTTGCCTGTATTAATTTAGTTCACTATTTGATGCAGAACTTATTTGATGCAACTGCGGTGTATACATTTGAACGTATCAAATTTCGAAATTTTCTCCCAAATTAAAATTAAATATAGGAATATGAAGCAGAAATATTTTAAAAGAGCTTCAAGAATCAAAAAAAGCGGTGAAATATCTGAAAATTTCGAATATTTGAATGAAATTTGATTCACTTTTTAATCGCCAAACTAAAAAAATACATACGGTGTAGTAAATAACACGGCTTAATACAGTGTGCATCAATTTAATTATTTGATACAGCCGTGTAAACCCACTCATTGTTACTTTGTCCACAAAACAAAAGCACGGTGCTTTTCATATTCATATACTGGAGTGACAGCACAGAAGTCGTTTCAACTCATTTGTTACGAGTTTTAAATGGAAAAAGTCAATGGAATACTCAAAACAGATGACTTGAAACGACTTCTGTGCTGCGGTGCTGCCACCCCTGGTATTATCCCCCAAGTACATATACCTTTGTAATAGCATAATAAAAATATTAATAAAAATCTCGTTTTTATTATCAGTTTCCATACATATGTAGTAGTGGTTTAGTGGCGCCGGGTCCAACCACAAGTTAATATTCAGAGATGCTTTTGTGGCCATAATTTGTTCTCCAAAGTAAAATTAAATCACCGCAGCAGAAAATTAAACCACAATGAGTAGGTCAAGCACTTTTAACAATTAATATTTAATAAAGTGAAAAGAGAGTTGAATAAAGGTTTATTGTACTAAAAATAAAAGAGCCCCCTTATGATGGGCATGGTAATTTCAACCAGCCTCCCATAGCACTTCTTCAGTTATTCCCAGTGCCATAAGGTCACGTTTGAAATCATCATTCCATATCATGTGGGATTTACTTCATCTTGTGGTTTCCCTTTGGATTTATACCGAAAAGTGCTTTATGCATTCTCAAAATCTTCTATTCAAGGCACACATGCTTCAAGCATTCCCGATTTTATAAAATTCATAATCTTTGACGTGCCTTCAGGCCTACGTTTACTCCTTTCAAGCATTTCCATCTTGCATAGATCCACCCTATATACTAAGTATATAGCTGACATTCGCTCACATTCGTCCTTACAACGCTTATACACACCATATAGCTTTGGAAAAAGCCATAATTCACAACAGGTTTTACAATGGTTCTTATAGAAGTCTCCTTGAACTCACTTGAATGGAGCTGTCATCAGAGCCCGCCAGAATGCGTAGTTTCCACCCCCGCTTTCTATATATTCCCTACTTGATGCGTGACACTAATATCAGAAGTTTTAGAATTCCACTAGCAAAGCAATAAAATTTATATTCACATTTTGTGGAACGACGATTTCACAAGTATCCATTATAGATTCCTCATGCTAAATGTTCCAGAAAATGAACCTATTAAATATGCATCTTTTGAGACTTCATATTATTTCAAAACATAAAAAGTTGTGCACTAGTGAAAAATGTTCGAGAATTGTTGTTTTTGAAAAACCTTCATTTCACATGACAAAAGATTTTTTTTATAATATTGAAATTCCGCGTGAAATACGATTTTCTTTATATTTGTGTAGACTGCCTGAAAATCAGAGCATTTCTGGAAATTAATAAAACGAAAAAATGAAAATGTAATGCTCTTTGTGAAGATAAATTACAAAGGGAGTTTTGTCATGTAGCATTTCAGTAGCAGAAAAGGAATATTCTGCCTTTTTTCATATTAAAAATCCCTGGATTATTTTCCTGAAATCTTCTGTGGAACTTGGAAGAGATTGAAAATATCAAAATAGAAGGGTGCCGAAATATGAACATAAAACAGTCGCCTTGTTTAGTAACCATGTTATAAAATCATGATAATACAGATGGCTAGTCGACGTTTATAAAACAACGTATTATTCGTGGGATCACTAGGCCAAAGAAGCCACTAGTGGCAAAAACCCACCATAATGAAAGTCCAAAATGAAAGTATTTTACTTTCATTTGGACTGTAATTTCGGTTAAGTGACATCTGTTGGAAAATTGGAAACTACATTTTAAAATAAAATAATTTGATTTGACGTTAGTTAATACCCGTGACACACAGCTGGTATAGATACTATAGTATTCCATTAAACCATGTGTGTGTCAGCATATACTAGCAATATACCAACTGAGAAATCTGGTATAAAGCTAGTATCAATACTAGGTTTTTTTCCATAGTATCCTTATAGTAGTAAGTGACCATTCGTCCCGTATTTAAAGAGACAGTCCTGTATTTTGAAGGCTTATGTCTTATTTAAAAAAAAAATACGGGACGGAAAATGTACCGTATTTTAACTTTTGTCCCGTAAAATATTCAAATGAAAAAACTTTATTAAAAAAAGTTCATTCGACAACCCTAATTTACTTCAGTTCAATTGATATTCATTCCTTTGACGGTGATTAGACTGTTCGTTTCTACGTACGTTCATCTAACAAGCTAGTGAGAAACATACGTAAGATCGAACGGTCTAGTCACCGTCCTTTGATGCTGGGCCAGGGCATTGCCAACTCTGAGCGCACACAACGTGTGTTTGGCAAAGTCTCTTTCTCCAAAAGGAATATAAAAATTATATGAGACAGAGTGAGAGGCAAATGGAGTTGAAGTGAACGCGTTCATTACTATTACATTTCTCCATTTCAGTTTACTGTATTTTGCTTTTCCTATGCTAACTGAAAATGCCTCCTAGAAGAAAGTGTGCTTTTAATAAAGAATTAGAAAATGAGTTCAGTTTTTTGAAGAAAAATTCAAGTGAAAGTGATTTGATGTGTTTAAAATGTTATTTCGGGTTTTCTATTGCTCACGTTGGTAGATCAGATATTTTGCAACATTTAAGTACAACCAAACATAAGAAGGCGTTGCAAGGAGCTTCTACTTCGAAGAGTTTAACAACATTTTTCCCTAGAAAAGTTCGTATACATTTTTATATATTTTTGTACGTATTAAAGTAAATATTATTTTCAGAAATTTGAAGATGTTGAAAAATCCTTGGAATCTCTGGTACATGGGCATATCATTCTGTCCAACACAATTTTTCTTTCCGATTAAATGATTGCACGTCAAAAATCTTAAAAAAATAAGAAAAGTTTTCTAGCGCTCGAACCAAATGTGAAGCTATCGTATGCAGCGTATTCGCAAAAGTGCCGGAAGAAAATCTTACGAATGATTTAATGAACATAAATTGCTTCTTAACCTTATATTTCGACTGCTCTAATCATGGCAATGTGAAACTTTTTCCAATTTTGGTGCGGTATTTTACTCCACTAAAAGGAATATCCGTAAAAGTTTTGGAATTATCTAATTTTCCAGGAGCAACTTCAGATATTTTAGTGGAACGTTTATGTAATGTGATGAGAAAATTTAACATTTCAGAAAAATTAGTTGCGATTTGTGCAGACAGTGCTAACTGCAATTTTGCAGGAGCGGCCAGGAAAGGACAGAATAATGTTTTTCATAAAATGAAATCTACTTTAAAACGGGATCTACTCGGAGTAAATTGCATTGCTCATTTAATAAATAATTGCATTCAAAGTGCAGTGGAAAGTTTGCTTATTGATATTGAATGTATAGTTGTAAAAATTTATTACTTTTTTTATATATATACGGTTCGTGTTCAACAATTTAAAGCGATAACGTTGACGTAGAATATAAAAAATTACTAGGTTACGCTAAAACGAGATGGCTTTCATTAAGACCAGCAGTTGAACGTATTCTTAAACTGTATCAACCTTTAAAAACATATTTTTTATCACAACCAAAGTATCGAACGATTTTGAAATGTTTTTTTGAAAATCCTCGCGGTGAAGCTTGGCTTTTTTTCATTCCTTCTCAAGCTTCCCTTTTTCATACTAATATTTTGGAAGTTTTCATACTAATATTTCAATGCCAGAGGTATCTAAAATATTAGTAAATTTTAGAAGCAAGCTGGTTGAACGAAAAAATGAAATCTTCTTACCTTTTCAGCTAAAAAAATGTTGCAAGATTTAGAGCAAAAAGGTATTCCAAGTACTGAACACTTTAAAGAAAATATTTCTGATTTTTATAAAACCTGCGTTCAATATATTGATGAGGTGAATTTTGCAAAATGCAAATGTTTGACTGGATTAACTTAACTGAAAAATTAGAATAGAAAAGACAAAATACATGAATGAGAAGAAAAAATTAAATCGTCGGAAGGAAAGTGGATAGAATTTTTTAATCACTTTGATAAGGAAAAAATTCCTTTCCACAACTTGTTGAAAATAGTTGAATTTAGTTTATGTTTGCCAGCTTCAAATGCTTCAACAGAGAGGGTATTTTCAGTAACCAACCACTACTGGTCTAGTGAAAAAACTCAATTAAATACTGAAACTTTAAAATCATATTTATTAACTAAGTTCAATTTTAATATGAATTGTTTGCAATTTTATGAATTTTTGAAAAAAGATAACCAATTATTGAAAAAAATTCATTCATCAGATAAGTACCAAAAATGATACTTTAATTTTAATATTTTGATACTCATCTAACGACGTAAAATATTTTATGGGCAGGAAGCAATTTTTTTTGTTATGTATTATTTTTGAAATAAATATTGATGTCGTTTTTGATTTGAAAATATGGGATTTTTTTAATTTTTCCCACATAATTTTCACTTTTTTTTATATCCTGTATTCTTGTCTTTATGTCCCGTATTTTAACTTTCAAAATATGGTCACCTTTTATACACAAACCTGGTATAGGGACCTTTTATCTGATAACAACGCCATTGCATAGCAGCGGAAAATAAAAACACCATATTTTTACATTTTTAAAAATAAATTTTTGGTTAAATAAAAATTTAGCTGGGTTTTTGTTGAAAAATGAAACAAATCATTTTTAACCGAAAAGTGTTTTTTTTCGATTTCAAGGATATTTATTAACGTAAAATTATTTAAAAGAGCAAAAACTACTTCGTTTTCCATTTTTCAAAGCTTTACAAATAACAGTAAGCTGAGAGCTGTCAAATATATACCACAAATGTGTATGTTACAGGGGTTAGTATACTATGTTTATGTAGTATTTGGTATCGATACCATGGTATCGATACCACATGTGTGTCACAGGTATAAGCAACAATTTGCAAGGATGTTTTCTTCACTACTTTAAAAAATATATTTTTTAAATATTCCAAAATAAAACAACTTAAAATTAAAGCAAAAAATACGCAGGTTTATATCCTCACTTGATATGCCAGATGCAAATGAAAGTAAAGTGTAATGTGTCACCCCATCATTTCCTTGACCATCATAATGAAAGTTACCATCATAATGAAAGTATAGTGTGTCACAGGTATAAAGTCCAAAATGAAAGTATTTCACCATCATTTGGACTGTAATTTCAGTTAAGTGACATCTGTTGGAAAAATAAATATTACATTTTAAAATAAAATAATTTGATTTGACGTTAGTTATAAACAACAATTTGCAAGGATTTTATCTTTACTACTTTATAAAATATTTTTTTAATATTCCAAATTAAATCAACTTAAAATTAAAGCAAAAAACACGAAGGCTTATATCCTTACTTGATATGCCAGATGCAAATGAAAGTAAAGTGTAATATATCACCCCATCATTTCCTTTACTATCATAATCAAAGTTACCATCATAACGAAAGTGAATATAGTGTGTCACAGGTATAAATTCTGGAGAAGTATGAAAGGGCATAGAGCTAGCGAGTCCTAAAGAAAACTCGGTGTATTGAGCGAGAGGAATAATCGACGACCGGCGCAGGTGGCATGACAGTATCGGGTAAGGGACAATATGAGGCGACCAAATATTCAAGAAAGTCGGCCTTGTATTTGCTTTCTGTTATCACAACACAGAAGCAAGAAATCCATATGCAAAAAGCGGGTGAAAGTCAAATCCCACTTTGGAGTGTTTTACTCCAAGCTGGCATTGTAAACTCTGCTAAATGAAGTCTTGATGTTTAAGCTTGATAAAAATAAAAGGTTTACGGATAAATTCAATTGGCATATCCCTACCACGTCGAGTTTAACAATTTATTTTAAGTAAGCGCTGACTGTAATTTCGGGGGTTCCGTTCCCGATCCCTACCTAAAAACAAGCCTAACTATGTTGTGCTACGATAATCGGTAAAGAGTTATTAAAGTTTAAGTGAATTAAAAACTTTTCTAAACGTCTTTTCGTAAACATCCTGTATCTTAGTGAATAGTGCCGATAGGCCCCTCTCTAGGCAATTTTTTTTCCTCCAAATATACCCAGGAATCACCTGTTTGTAGTCCGGGGAAATTAGCATTTTAAGGAGACAAAATTCCAAAATGGCTGAAAATTGGTCGTTATTGCCTACAAAAAATCCCTCTTGTCATTTTTTTGAAAACCTAATGCCCCAGTTACACGAATGACAAAAAATGACAATTGTCATAATCTCTGGTCATAATTAATGGCATTGTTGTTGTTTATTTTTTATGACAGAAATAATGACACAAATTATGACCGTGTATGACGATAATGACAAATTATGACAGAAAAAATGGCAAGTGTGCCATTCGTGTAACAGCACCATAACCCTTTCGAAGTTATTCAAGGTCAAAGTTTCCAAAAACTGCTTTTCGGCCAAAAAAAACTTTGAATAATTCAACAATAACAGTTGCATTGCAATAACAGTTCGCATTGACTGATCAAAAAATATTTTCGAAAAAAAACAGTTTTTGAGTGATTTTTTTTACCAAAAAGTGATATCTCCGGCGGCCATGTTTTTTTTTGTGATTCCGAAATTGTTTTCTTAAAAAGTCCCAAGGAAGCTGTAGACCAATTTTCAGCCATTTTGGAATTTTGTCTTTTTTCCTGCGTTTTTTTTTGCTAATTTCCCCGGACTATAGCGGATTTAGCAACTTAATCTGAAACACCCTGTAGATACATGTAAGACATAGTTTTTAGATGTAAAGACCATGTGCATCAACCCACAGAGATCTGCGAGATTCCTCAATAGGTTTTCACTTCCTGGTACCAATCGAATTTGGCTTCTACTATCGTCACTAATCGGGGTGAAGTCTATGACTTTGTTTCTTAAAGGTTTGAGCAAAAACAAACTTACTTCTGGAATCATAATTGCTGCTAGGACTCATTTGTCAGTCCATATTAATTCATCTAGTTAAGCGATAAGATTCTAAATCGTATAAGCCAAGCCAATCTATTATTTCTGCAATTGCTTTAGGTCTATATAAAATACCTTGTCATTTCATTCAGAGAATTTTATATCATATTTTTTTATATAATTAGTCCTGGAGCGTGGTTAAGGTATTTCCTGTAAATCCATTGTTCCGAGGCTGACTTATCGATTCCATAGCAAGAATTGTTTTTCGAGGACTGGTTTTCATTCTCTACCTCAACTTCCTACCAGTTAACCGAACCTTGAATATTTAGGTCTCCTCGGCGCATGGGTGGTCTAGTTATACCTTTAGACACTAGTTTTACAGCTTTTGCTAGGGATTGATATCTTAACAGTAGTCCTAAATCCGCCTCGTTTTTCCGAGCTTGGGTTTGGAAGAATATCCTTGCGGAGTAACTAGTAATTCATATGACGATCATGGACCATGTTTCAAATTATCGCTGGTAACCCCCTCCCACTCGTACACTCCATGAAACTGCCAAACCTTTCATATCATTAGTTTTTCAAATTAAATTCAATTTGTTTGAATGACATAAGGACATAAAAACATTAACACATAATCGTATATCGTCGTACAGTTAAAAGCAATGACATACCCAACCCTGCAGCAAGATTATCTCATATCTAGGATTGTTTGCGAAGAAATTATGTCTCTTTTGCTCGGTCACTTTATGTTCGGGAGAAAGAGAAATTTAATAGAATGTCGACATTTCTGAATACTGTGAAGCGCCATTAACATCCAAAATGACTTTCGGCAAGATTCTTTACACAGGATCTGCGTAAATATTTAATGGTAATGACAGAATATTACACATGTGTGTTATGTTAATGCCGGTGGTGGCAATTTGTTTTAATTTCCAGTTTGAAAATTATCACCCAATTTGCGAGTTGGAAACGCCTTTAACAATTGATTCGGGTCTAGTTTTATGCCATCCTAAATCTAGATACAAGATTACCTCTGCTAATTTGTTTGAGATATACAGTATCAATTCCCTTTATGTTCGGTCCTATTTAAATTAATTTATAACGATTACAGGGGAACATCTGGGATTGATATTGACTTACGAAGGGTAGACATCGATCAGTGCCCCCAAAGGAACACCCCGGGTACAACGCAGCCGTTAAATATATTTGCTGGAACCGACAAGTGTAAGCAGCGTACAACAATGGTAAGGATTTGCTATGTCTATAATAATTCTGTTTATCCTTTTGACGTTTTGCCTCAATACTGAATTATTGTCTTATGCTATACTTTCCCTTTTTCTTTGATATAAGTGCGAGCCCATACCCGGATTAGGATTTCGTCGTGGGTCGTATAAGTGTGTGTGCCGGAAAGGATTCTACTATCCTGAGACGACAGCTCCGCAAAAGTTTTTCAATGGCAGCATACTGGAGGAGGAGTACGAAAAACTTATGCTGGTGAAGTTTATCCTCGAACTTGACATGAAGGGCGCACTTAACATTGACAGAATTTTTTCAATTTATGTTTACCTGTAGGGTGAAGAATCAACTTATAGTAAACCGCTAACATACGAATGTCTTCCGTGTGCTGAAGGATGTGACTACTGTGAGGATGCTTCACCTTGTGTTGCTGCTCTTAACTGGCCCATGAGGACAAGTATACTTGTGCTTGCCTGTGCTGTTATTGGACTACTGCCCCCAGCTGCTTGGTTCACCTTCCGTTATCAACAAGTTAAGGTAAAAATTTTATTCCCTAAGGATCCTTACTGTAATTAATTCTGCACGGTTGGTGAGAATGTTGTATAAGTATGACCAGTCTTGCATTTAACTTTAATACGACATACAACGTTTAATTTTTTTTTATGCAACGTAATAAAACTGAAGATGGAATACGAGAATTCATATATTTTATCCTCAAGGAAAGTTTGAGTTTGCTTTTTTTATATTTGTTATGTTTTTTTCTTCCAAAGTTTGTTTTATTACTTTGGTGGCAAAATAAGAAGTTATGTCGGTCGTAAAAGTTTCATTTTTTATGGGCAAATAATGTTAAGTAATACGCTAAATATCACATAAAATTTGGTTATGTTTATGGCCAAAAATATTATCCTTTTTGACAAGGCATATACTTTAACTTTTCCCATCTTTAGATATGAAACATTAGCTACCATTGTACAAAGAAAAGTTGAGAATCCAATATCCTGAGGCAAGATAATTTTATCGAGTATTAAATGACTCCATTTTTTGTAATCTTTGAAAAATTCAAAGAAAAGATATAATCGAAAGGTTTATTCAAAAACCAGTTGAGTGGTACTAAAATTTTCGGACTGAAAATTAATATCCATAGAATTAAGTATAATGTGAAACCAAATGGAAAAGAGGTCTTATTCACAATTAACGGTTATATGTAGTATGCTTTTCAGGTACAATGATAATGGGCTACACGTTACGAGTTCGCCTAAAGCAAAGTATTTTTTATTTTCCTCCCAAAAATAATGATATGGGAATTATCCAAATCAACTCGACCACCTTTCAATTTGCTGCAGGGGAACAGCTTCCATATCAGAAGGTATAAAGGAGCTTCAATTGGTACAGATCACTATCTAAAAGAGCTCGAATAACCACCATCAGGAAAAGTGTTATAATAGTTGAAACCGAGGGGCTTCAACTAAACTCTACACCACTACGTTAGAAAATAATGCAGTAAACTCACCTGGAAGAAAAAGCATTGGGATACGAACAAGGATGCAAATTTAAATACAGAAAGTTTTGAGCTGGTGGAAGGTTGAATGCTAAGATACTCTAAGCTACAAACAGATTTGGTAGAAAGCTATCTATACTACATCGACACTCTAGGCCAAACTTATTATGATATGTCCAAAAGTGGCGGCAATAATGTAAGGCCATGGAAATTCAAGTAAGAAATTTGGAAAATAATCGAAAAGTTAACAAATCAAGAAAATCCTGGTGTCAGAAGAGAATTTCATCCTAGAGTGGCAAACTGGCATGAACGAATCCAAAGAAAGCATTTCAAATAACAAGATCAAATTTTAGCAAAATGGGTAGACTATTTCAATGAAATGCTAATTAAAGGTAGAAACAGAATGGCACGGCGACCGTGGCGGAGTCCGCCGCTCAGAGAGTTTCCCATACATTTAATTTCTCCGCAGGCGGCGCGGACAAATTAAATGTATGGGAAACTCTCTGAGCGGCTGACTCCGCCACGGTCGCCGTGCCATTCTGTTTCTACCTTAATGCCAGTGCCAAAACGCTTTTGGGAGGCCAAAAAACTAAAAAATTCTTAGCAGTATATGGATGGCGGCAAAATTTAGGATAAATTGTACATAAACGGGGAAAAACCGATAGCAACGCAACAGATGGCCGGAAAGGTGGTGGGGGTGCCAAAATGTGTGTTCCCGAGTAAAAATAAAAAACGGCCCTATAAAGGGCGAACACCGGCCGCTTGGCTTTTTAAGGGGCATATGATGGCCGTAGAGTTTTTAACCATTTTTAATGCGAGCACATACGGCCTTACGACGGCCAAATTTGACCAAAAGATTTAAAAGGCCAAGTACTGAGCTGTAGAAACGGGCATTCGATGTGTTTTATGGGAACTTCATCATTTTCGTTATGTACAATGGTTCTTTCGATTTATCCTACTTAAAGATATCGATGCACAAAAGAAACGAGCTCGCCAGTCGTTGGTTTGTTGTACGTGAAGTGTGTGGTGCGTGTTGATTTATATTTTAGTGGGAAATTTTGTTATTTAACGGCTTGAAAAAAAAACACAACCGAAAAAAAATCAAACATTTAATTGCAGTGAAATATATTTTCTTATAGGAGGGCGAATATCCACGTTGCTGCCACTGTACCACCGTCGTATACCCGTAATAGCAACCATACAGCCGCCGTACCACCGTCGTATGGCCGTTATTGGAACTGTAAGGCCGTTGTTTCACCGTCAATCGCCCCCTGTACGGCCGTACTGTCCTGCAACGAGCCTTCTGTTAACCGCCAGATGGCCGAGGACTATGTTTCAATCACAGCCGGTATTTGCCCGTTCTAAGGCCATCATTTATTTTTACTCGGGTTTTTAGTGGTGAAACGCGTTTTTTTACGATTTCTGGCAAAAGTAGACCTCCTATCGAAAAAAGTTAAAGGTAAAAGGTAGATAATTAAAAAGTCTATAACCTTCATTCAAACCATTTTTCGCCAAAACCTCAAAAAATGGAGAAAAACGATAAAAAACATTAAAAACAAATTTTTTCATTTATCATTTTTCTCTTTCACAAAAATGATTCGATTTTAATCAAATTTGGTCAAAATGTTCAGTTTTATGTTTTGTAAAAGCTGAAATTTTTTTAAGGCGATGGATAATTTTGTTTCTTTTTTAACGAATTTAATTAAAAAAAAGGGTCAAATTTTCAATCAAAAAAGTTGACGGACAAAATTTCGATTTTTAAACTTTTCAGGACGGTTTTTTTTCGTTGAAACCTCTACTTTGAGATGGTGTAAAAAATTATAGTGTCACAATAGAAAAACATCGATAAAAATTCCAAAAACCTAAAACTTCCTTTTTTCAAATATCGATTTTTCCGTAAACATCACTGATAAACTTCACAATAAATTTCTGTAAACTGTAAATTTAATTTAACATCTTATAAGGGAACTTTATGTAACAGTTTCAGCTTCGGACTGCTGAAAAAATATTGTTTAAATAACTATTTCACAAACGAAATCGAGAAAAAAATAACATTTTTAGGCAAAAAAAATATACGTATTATGGTGACTCATACATTAAAACTTACTAGCAGGACCCAGCACTCGAAATTCGAGGGCCATTTTCTATACCTTTTTTTAATTTAAATCTAGAAGCCTTCAATAACAAAATTTTTCGAGAACAAGAAAATAAAATTGAAAAATGAAGCAATTTTTTTATAGTTGGAAAAAGCAATGCCAAAAAACAAACTTTTATTATCTCTTAATGTCACATATTACATTTAAAAGATCTTAATTTATGAATCAAATACTTCTCTGTACACTTCATTTTTGGTGTAAGGTAAGGTAAATTATTTCATAACGGAGAAAAACCCTCAATTTTGTTTTTAATAAAAAAATTGGACACCTCACTAATACGAACAAATATCACGTAGCAACACAAAAAGCTGCTTCCATCGATGTTGCTCCGTGTATTTTCAGAAAACTTGCAGCAAAGCTTTTGGTTGCAGAACCATGAAAGGCCTTCACCTACACGAGCCTCCCTTACACAAAAGAGCTTTTGCGGCTGGATGCATATGTACGTCCTTAAAAATGACGGTGAGATGTTATAAATGTCGTGGAGTCGATCTCGAGAGGCCTGCGAAAATTATAGGCCTATCCTACTTACTCCAGTGGATGACGAGAAAAATAGAGTATTACCTCCGAATTCTTTCGGACAGCACCGATTTTTATGAAAATTAATAACTAAGCTTATATTAACTTAGTATATATTTTAACGGAATGTAAAGTTCTTACCCTCCACTTCAAAAGTTATATGTTTCTGACGTGTGCCTTTTATTTTTAGGGGGTGAAAAGTACCCCTTTTGACAAAAAAATTAAATGTATTTAAGCAATAATTCGATTAAATCATATTTAAATATCTAAAATAAACTTTCTTTCATATACTGGAATGATTAAATTAAATGTTGCAACCCTTACAAACCACACCCTATGACGAAATTCACAAAAAAATTAGTTTTTAAACAGTTTAAAATTTTTTGATGATGCATTAATTAAAATGATGCATAAATTAAAATCCCCTCCTTGTTTATATGTACAATTATTTCAAATTCATAGCAGCGTCTGACTTGTAAAAACTACCCCTTTTTACGATATTTGTAAAAAAAAATTATTTTAACAACTTCAATTTTTTAATGAATTTATATTAAATTAAATTTCCGCTAAATGTTTAGAATTGCCGCTCCCGAGTAAAATCGCTCCAAAAAATTTTGAAGTATCTAACATGTTAACGTAAAATAAAAAACAGAATTTAGTATACCTATGTAATGAATTGTACGTGAAGCTTACCGATATATATTTGATCCAAGCATTAGGAGATATGTATTTTTAAATAAAATTTTTATTTTTTTAGTTATTATGGAAAAAACGAAATATTTTCAAAAATTTCAAATTTATTAGTAACGCAAATCTAACTTTTTTTTTCAAATATAAACATTGTAAACCGTTCAAACTTTTAGAACATACTGTTTATGCGTAAACAAAGTTAATTGTACATGGATTTCGTTTACTTTAAATTCTTGCCGTGAAGTCATTGGTATTGTTGCTTTTTTGCCGATAAATGGAGACAACCATATTATTCTCATCATAACTTCCCCGGGTGAAAATATAAAACTGAAAACGGACTGAAAAATTACTAGTTTTTTCAATGTTTAAGAGCAGTCGGAAAACGAACGGAAACTAGACTGATAAGGTAGTGGACAGGAGACGAAACTGAAAATACATTGAAAATGATAGGTAATTTCGACTGAAGAGTGTGAACGGGAATTAGGCGTAATTTAAAAGGGAACATTTAGACTTTGGATGAATGGAGTAACAATTATTAAAAAATTTCCAAACTGTTTCTAAGTCCAAGAAATGCCGAGTCCCTCCTAAGAATATTCCAAATTTAAAAATGATAAAAATATCCTCCTTGTTTCGGCCTCTTTTCAGTCTTTTTTTGATACTCATGAAGGGTAACTGATATCAGTTTTCAGTGTAAATAATAATTTGCGCCTTATTTCGGACAGAATTCCGTCTAAAATTCATTTTTCAGTTTCTTTCCAGTCCTTTTTTTCAGTGTTATATTTACACTCGGGTCCTAAGTTTTGCTGCTAATGAATTTTACTAAAGCTCATTTTAAAGGTCTTTTCAAGTACTTTAAATAAGGTCTAATAAGTTTTTCTCCAAAAATTCGTTGTTTTTCTTTAATTTAACATCGATTGGTTTGAGTTCAGTTTTCGGCGAGCAAACTATCATTTTTAACCACTCGAGTTGTATTTCGTCTACAGAAATAAAACAAAACACCAATCGATTCGTTATTTTAAAAGCTTCTCTTTTTCTTTGAAAGTTATTTTGAAAAAAATATAGGATTTTAGATCGGTTCTACACGTTCAACTTTTTGCTCAACTTCAAAACGTTTTTCTCTTTCGCTCGCATGCAATTGTAAAAGGGGTAAGATTATCCCTTTCGCAAGTTGCATGCGAACAAAAGAGAAAAAACTGTTGAAGTTGAACGAAAAGTTGAACGTGTAGAACTGCTCTTAAGTTATTCGTGAAAATCCGCTCAAAAACATGCATTTTTTACATGAAAAATCAACAGTTTCAATCGCGAATAACTCGGAAAATATTGATTTAAAGAAAAGCATTCATATAACATTTTTTTGCTTTCAATCCAACCCTCAGTCGATCTCTGTAGTTATTTTGAGTGTGCCAATTTCCACCCGCCAGAAGGGTTGGCACCCCCTACCCCAGTGAAAAAGCCCATATTAACACTATATAACTTTTGCTCCTTGAGCTTCTACTTACTAAACTGTCCAAATTTCAAGTCAATCGGTCTGGTCCGAAACAATTCGGAGCCAAAAACCGTCAACCACTGAACTAACTATTAAGGCCAGTTACACACGGGCCAACAGCCAACCAACAATAATCTGCTGTCATGTTGATTCCCTTTTGAAATTCGATGGAAAGTCGCATGGGCTTTCAACATAAGCCAACTTTTTCAACCAACTGGGCGTCAGAATGCTTTAGCTTATTGTTGTTGTTTTTAATCTTAATTTTCCCTTCTGCTATTTCTCTCCCTTTTCTTCCAGAAAGAAAAACACAACAACAGCTGTCAAAAAGTTGACTCGAAAATCCAGTGAAAGAATTGTTTCACAACGTCTGCCCCCCCACCCCCTCGTCCAATCTTACCGTCTTCTCCACAAACAACGTTTTCAGTCGATTTTTGTTGGTTGGCTGTTGGCTCATGTGAAACTGGCCTAAGCATAGTGTGTTGTCAAACTTAATCATCCCCAAACACAGGAGCATATTAGGAACCTATCAAACCGGATTTATCCCCAAATGCCAACCAATCGATCAAATGTTTACCTTGAAACAACAGCTAGGAAAAAAATATGAAAAAAGATAGCATAAAATACTTTTATTGACTGCAAGCATATGGCAACATAAAATTAAGCTGCCTACGAAACGCGATAAAAGCGCTACGAGCTGTTAAAGATGGTGACTAATAACAGTAAAAGAGAATACTTCTAACACCCTTAAAACGTAGGTACTCTGGAATCTGGCAAGAAAATTGCTTCGCCCGTCTTTTATTTTATTTTGCAGATGAACAAGATAAACATTGCAATATCATAATATGGATTGAAGTTTGGTGACTTGTTAGAAGAAAGAGAAAAACCTAAAGCTCGATGAATGGATAAAAATTTAATTAAAACAATCAACGAAATTGCCACAATAATATAAATGTTGTTGGAGGAGAATCATAATGTAGACCGAGGCTAAGTAGCCTTGACAAAATTTGATCGCTATTAGATCGCTTCAGCTCCACTAAAATTAACGCAATCGTGGCAATAGTTTTCCCGCAATACAAAATTAACCCATTCGGTTCATTCTTACACACTCCGTCATCCTTTTCGCGCATAGTACAGTCTAGAGAAGTAGGCCAGTCCAGGGGCGGATCCAGCCCTCAAAAAAGGTTGTGGTCACAGCCACCCGAAAATCGGCTAAGTGCGACCGAGTATGAACTCGCTCATGATCGATATAGTGCATTCCCACAAAGGATATGTTTACAAAATATATGACGCCCTGACTAAGATTTTGTACAGTGTTTAGTTCCACGTGGGCAAAGCCGTGGGGCAAACTAGTGATGAGCAAAAATGGTATTGTTGTTGCAGTCTTGTCTTGGACTTGCAAATTTAGCAAGACCAAGAACAAGAACAAGACTTAGTTATGCTCACAAGAACAAGAACAAGACTAACAGTGCAAGAACAAGACCAAGAGCAAGACTTTATCAAATTTTCACCTAAATTCATTCTTTTAAAAACAAAAAATATGGAATTGAGTAGTTATGATATAAATATATGTGTGTATTGTATATTTGCTTTTTAGTATGATAATTGTAAAAGCAATTATTCACATTGGTACATATGTACATAATGACTTTGCATGCATTGTGCGTCAACGGGATTCACAATTAATATTTCTGCATTTCGAAGCAAAATTTGCCGAAATGGTTTAGGTAGATGTTTCACACTGTCAAGTTTTTTTTAATCAATTGGGTGCTCTGATACTTTCCTTCAATTACTGGTGTCTAGGAAATGAATCTCTCTTCTGTGAAATCTTTCAAGATTTAAAAAGAAAACCATACAAAAATTAAGATTCCTACGTTTTTTTTATTAACCAATTTTTATAAAAATACATACAATACATACTTGATGAGCGAAAATAGCCTTGGTCTTGCAGTTTTGTCTTGTCTTGTCTTGGTCTAGCACATTTATCAGGACCAAGGCCAACACCAAGGCTTAGGCTAATGTCACATGAGTCTGAATTCAGACTCTGAAATTTTCAGTCTCGTATTTTTTCAGCTCAGATTTTAGTGTCACATGAGTCTGAATGTTTCATAAAACGTAGCTTAAAGACCAGTGTTGTGCGAAATTTTGTACAAAGTGGGTGTACATTTAATACAAACTAAATTAGAAAAAGTGTTATCTTCCTCGCTATGGACGCTAAACTTTTCTGATGAGGAACTTATGTAGTGTATATAAGAGCACACTATGGAAAACACTGTAATACAAGTTAATTATGACAGTTCTAATAGACAAATAACGACTACTGTATTACAAGTGGATTCCATAGGGGAATAGATTATGTAAAGTAAATTTATTAAGCTAAGTAGCATAAGTAGGGGAATTAGGTAGTATAAATAGTTGTAAGGATTTTGTGAATAATCATTGATTCCCAGAACTCAGTCCGAGTAAGAGTGGCAATAACTTGCCCTGCGGGAATAGGTATTTTGGTATGAATAAATGTTGCATTATTTAAAAGCAATTGTATTTATTCCACACACTAAATAAGGCGGCACTAGACGCCACAAGCAAAAGCTGGTTCACTAGCTTGGTCCACAACACCCAAACATTACACTTATTCGCCTTTTAATTTTAATGGACGAAAATAATAAAAAAAATCGAAAGCATTGGGTTCATCCGTTAACCTTATCGCGGAAGCATGAAGGAGAGTTTCATCAGTTGTATGAAAAATTAAGACTGCATCCTGAGCGATTTTTCAAATATTTTGGAATGTCGATGGAATCCTTTGATGAATTGTTATCGACGGTTAAACACAAAATAACAAAGTCTTATGCAGGACCGAGGGAAAGCATTGCAGCAGAAGAAGACTGACTATTTACTTTGAGGTGCAGGGATGATCTACTTTCCGTAAATTTTCTTTGATCTCAACGCAAGAAATTAATTTTGCGCGGGCACATTTTAGAACACATAACTTTGCAGTCGCAAGCACGACTTTTGTTTGATTGAAAAATTCAGACTCATCTGACGGGCGCGATAAGAGTACATGATGTTAAACCGAATTTTTATTCCAATTCTGAAAAATTCAGACTGAATTTTCAGACTAGTTGGAATATTTTCAGACCGTTTGGAATTTCTGAGTCATGTGACATGGCACAATGAATTCAGACCCATGTGACATTAGCCTTAGTTATGTTTGCAAGAACAGAACAATAACAAGATCAAGAATTAGCTATGTTTGCAAGAACAAGACCAAGAACAAGAGTCAGCTATGCTCGCAAGACCAAGAACAAGACTGACTGAGCAAGAACAAGGCAAGACCAAGACTATATTAGTCTTGTCTTGTTCTTACGTTTGGTCATTACTAAGGCAAACACTAGTAGGTAAATTAATTTACCTGTTAGTTTGTTCGCTCACGAAAATTACAAAATTAAATGTATGTTTGTTTGCACATCACAATGTCACATTTAGACTCTAAACTACTGAACCGATTTTGATGTAATTTTTACAACTGCAAAGGATATCAAATTAAACGCTAGTATACATTTTACATGAAATAATTTTATTTAGGTGCTTATTTAAATTACTAATTCAAGCTTGCGTTTCTTTTTCGCGAAAACGTTGATAGTTTCATCGATATCCAGTTTCACATCTTTGTGTATATTTAGCAGAGCTAGCCCGGATAATCATTCCTTTGCCATTGAGGCAACCACCAAGATCACCACCACCAAGATTTTACTCTGCGAAGAGTAGAAAACGATCTCTCTACGGTAGCTACGCTGACCGGGAGAGTTGCCAGTATTTGTAAGGAAATGTTTATGTAAGGGTACAAATCTTGGTCGCATGTTTCAATGAGATGAGCTACCGCCTCTGGTATGGCGGAATTGTTTTCACATTCTCTTTTCCATTTAGCCATCCAGAGTCGGTATTCATTTATAACAGTTTATTCACTATTGTTAATGAATAGCCAGTACATCTGAACCACTTTTTTCACTGTCACGATATCGATATTCCAGTCCCTGACACTAACATTTGGTTTAGGTAGAAAAACTCCCAACTGAAATATGTCGAGTACCTTCGGAGACAATCTCTGACCCAAATTATTAATAACGGAATCTAATAGAGGTACGTAAATTGATTTCCGAAAGTACTCTTTTGCCGATTTCTTTCTGCCGGAATTCATACATGACAATCTCCACTTATGGAAGGTTCAATTTTACGAGGTCAAAACTTCAACGAAATTCCCATGATGATGAGTGACGATTTCAATATTATTTTTTCATTAGATACTAGGTCCGAACTTTGTGGATGAGGGGAAAGTGGAGATGATGAGAGGTACCACCCCACTTCTCCCTTCATCCACAAAGTTCGTGAGGAACGTTCTTGGGAGCGAGAGCGTATAGACAGACCAAATATTGACAAAAGTACCGCGACATATGAAATCTCGCTTGATGCAGTTCTTACGCGATGTCTAGACCAGTTTCAATCGAAAATATTTCAGTTATCATAAAACCTTTGCTTCGTTTTTAGATTTTAATGTAAATAGGAACTCATAAATATTGATGTTTTGAAATTGTACTTGTATCAAGTCCTCGGTAGGCTCGTCACTATACTTCCTGCATCTGTCGTTGGCCTTACTATTCTGAAAGCGTACTATATATCCGACAGATCTCCACTATATCAATTGCATATTGCTAGCTGGTTAATATTTTAATAATTGCGGCAGTTGTTGGGTAAAAAAATTGTACTTCTAAAGTGTGGTCTGAAGCATATTTTTTTATTTTATTAAGGCATAGGATATAATATCATAGAACGTGAAAGTGTGACGTCACAAGACTATTAGGGTTGTGGGCATGCCCATCGTGCCCACAACGGTGGATCCGCCCTTGGGCCAGTCAGTGTGGACAATCAATTAACAATAATTCCAAAAGTTTTGAAACTTTCATGTAAAGGTCGGGAAGAGCATAAAAACAAACTATAAAATTTTGCACCTTGGCCGAGGTCCGGAACATTGTTGTAATTGCAATAAATGAAATTTTGCAATATTGTCGCGAAGAGAATTCCAAAAGTTCTGCAAACTTGCAGTAGTGTTAAACGCGTTATTTCATATCACGTATCAGATTTGCAACCAATTTAAAGCTACGGAACATTTATTTTATTAAAAATTACCTTTTTTTGCAAATAAACTTATAGAGAAAATTCCAAAAGTTTTGCAAACCCGAAAGCTGCATCGGAACAATGTCCCGAACAATTGCATAAATTTGCAGCCTTTTGCGTTGTGCGAAACATGTTTATTTATAATATTTGCCATTTGTGGTAATTTTTTCGAACAAAGTGGCCTCGAAATTATAACAAAAGTTTTAAATTTTGGTTGCAAATGCTCAGAACATCTATTGTAATGCATCTACAAGTTTGCAATCACGTACGCAATTCGGAAAGTTATGCAATTTCAAAAATCGAATTTCTGCATTTGTCATCCTCAAAAAAATTGCAAAAGTTTTGCAATTCGAGCGGATGACATAGTTTACCGATTAATGAAGGTATGTCAATTTGCAACCAAATCCAAGATACGGAAAATATTTAAATTATAAAAATTTAAAATATTTTTATTTCGTCGGAAATGGTCTACTGGGCTGCTGTGCAAAGGGTATAAATCTATATATATATAAAAATGAATGTGTGTATGTATGATCGCTATAGGCTCCAACACCGTGCAACCGATCTTAATGAAATTTTAACCATGTGTTATTTACATTCAAACTTAGAACATAGGCTATTTTATTACTTTCTAAAGCCGCTCCTAGATGGCGCTGTCATGGAGAGCTTCGTTGAAAATCATCACAGAGCTTTGAATTTTTGCATGAAGTTCCGTGGAGGTCTCCTATGATACTCCTCGAAGCCCGATTTTCGAAATTCAAAATGGCCGCCGAAATATGACCGAAATTCAAAATTGCCGCAGAAATATGGTTGAATTTGCCAATTTTATTCCGATTCCAATGAAAGTGGGTACCTAGGGGTTTTTAAGGTCGCAAATAACGAATTTGTGGTCAAAACTTATAAATTCAAAATGGCCGACGAATTTGCTAATTGTGTTCCGATTCCAATGAAAATCTGTATCTGAGGTATTTTAAGGTAGCAAATAACGACTTTATGATCAAAATTTAAATTAAAAATGGCCGCACCAATATGGCCGGCGAGTTTGCGAATTGTATTCCGATTCCAATTAAAATCGGTATATGGGAGTTTTTAAAGTAGTAAGTGTATGAAAATTCATATCTCGAAAAATGCCATGTCAAAGGATGGTTTTTATTGTCTCGATCAAAATGTCAGATCCCTAATAGTTTCACATTTTGTTATTTGGAATCAAAAATACCAAAAAATTGCCTTTTTCAAACTCTCCTACTGTATATTAAAATTCATATCACCTGATTACTACTATTGGCTTTTGGGAGCAGCATAGGCGCACCGGGTTCCAGCTAGTAGAATATAGAGTAAAAGGCCAGCCGTAGTCTAAAAATAACAAGTCTTTCATCTTCATACGTAATTCCTTAGTGTTGATATCCTTCCAATCTCGCAGCCGGGAGGATCGCAATAATGGAGACTTTGCTATTTCTTGACCCATAGCGATTTGTTTCGCGAACAATTTTATTTAAAAATTCTTCTGTCAAAAACAGATCAACGAAATCGTCTGGCGATTTAAAAACTGAGGCAAATCCCTCTTTTCAGTTGTCCATTCACCGCTATCGGTTTGATAAGTCACGCTTGTTGATGGTTCACCGGGATCACTTATGATGCTGTTCACTCGAAGAAGTTGAATGAATCCTTTGAACCGGTTTTACTGGTAACGATGCCATTTCGTCTTTATTTTCAGAAATGGGTTCTGCTTCCCACTCACCACCGAAAAAGAATGGCTGTCATCTTCAATAAACTCTTCCTCGTTTGCAGAAACCTCTTCTTCAAAAAATATTGTTTCGTCCTCAGAATCCATGTTTCTGGGTTAAGGAAAAAATTGATATTATAATTTTGGCACGCACTGGGAATTTTGTTAGCGCAGGTATTGTTTTTCTTCATGATCTCGTCTTGGGTTGCAACAATTATGAATAAGTATCATTCCTAGATAGTGTGATATTGTCGCTGATTTTTGCCCCTCTTTTCTTTTTATTTAAAATAAAATCAAAGAGATAGTTGCCATTTTTTCATTTCATACACTCAGGGGCGGCGGAGCGCATGGGGATGAAAGGAAAAGTGCACACACACTTTCGCTTTGGGTGGGGAAATCCACACCCAAAATATTTCATGAACACCTACCCAGTAGGAATTCTAGGTAGCCCTTACCGATGGAGCACTGATATAAGTAGTCATCTGGTAAGGGGTACTCATATTTTCTTAGGTGTTAGAAGAGCCCTTATATAACGCATTACAAGAGAAGGCAGATGGTAAGGGGTAATCCAGAATTAGACCCAAAGAAGTTAGAAATTTGCCCGATGACTCAAATACCATTACAAAAATACGAAAACAAATGAGTCATCGGGTAAATTTCTAACTTCGTTGGGCCGAATTCTGGATTACCCCTTACCATCTGCCTTCTCTTGTAATGCCTTATATAAGGGCTCATCGATGTAGTAAAAAGTAAGGCCTTACCTCCTATGACATCGTGTGTAAAAATAAGTACTTCTGTAAGGGGGATGGTAAGGCCTACCCCTTACTAGTAAGGGCTCATTTCAGTACTTCTGTAAGCTTACAAGTCCTACTGGGTAATAACCCAGAATGTTGGGGAGCTGTCTAGGTCGCTGCGACGACCCAGTAGGACTTGTAAGCTTACAGAAGTACTGAAATGAGCCCTCACTAGTAAGGGGTAGGCCTTACCAGACCCCTTACAGAAGTACTTATTTTTACACACGATGTCATAGGAGGTAAGGCCTTACTTTTTACTACATCGATGAGCCCTTATATAAGGCATTACAAAAGAAGGCAGATGGTAAGGGGTAATCCACAATTCGACCCAACGAAGTTAGAAATTTACCCGATGACTCATTTGTTTTCGTATTTTTGGAATGGTATTTGAGTCATCGGCAAATTTCTAACTCTTTGGGTCTAATTCTGGATTACCCCTTACCATCTGCCTTCTCTTGTAATGCGTTATATAAGGGCTCTTCTAACACCTAAGAAAATAGCAGTACCCCTTACCAGATGACTACTTATATCAGTGCTCCATCGGTAAGTGCTACCTAGAATTCGTACTGTGTATATTATACTAGAGCTATAAAGAACTTATAACCATATAGCCTAAGCTTTTTAAACCCAATCCGACAAGTATTTAAAAAGGGGATTTTCTCAGGGGCTTCCCTGTAGGTTCCTCATGAGGACCCCATGGGCATGCCAAAAGAAGGCTTCTAATGAATACCACACAAAAAAAAATCAGCTATGAGGCAAACCAAATGAAATCTGCCTTACGTATTCGGAAAGTTTTTTAAGAAGCTTTGAATTAATACCTTTTAACTTTAGCTTTACTCAAACAAAGCTTTAGATTTTGTTGTTAGATTGCTGCATATTTCAGGAAATTATGTTGGTGACCATGAAGGGTGTTATTCAACATGCTCAATAGACCGGTTCTGGTTCGATCACAAAGGTGAAGCAGCAGTGGACGTGATTAGGACTCAGTTGGGGGACCACATTGGTAAAACGACACTCGCGTTTAAAAATACATATAAAGTTTTCGACAACGGCGCTGTTATTACTCACATATCCACGCCGAAATTCTCAAATAAATAAATTAACCGAATAACATTTTAAGGGCTATCTGTTCCCGTGCTCCCCACCCACAATCATTACGCTCCGCCGCCCTTGCATACACTGATAAAAGTTTAGACACAATAACATGTAAATGCATAACAGTGAAAAAGTCTAAACCTTTGATTTTTTCAAATCACTCAAAGCCACGGATTGCATGTGGGGTTGCAACTGTCGATACTGTCATTATCATTAATCCCAAAATAAAATCATCAGCTCGATTTGCAAAACTTTTGCAATTTTTTCTAGGATGGAAAATTCCAAAAATTAGTTTTTTTCGAATTTGCATCACGTTCCGGATGGCATACGAGGTTGCAAATTCGTAAATGCGAAACAATACATGTTCTGAGTATTTGCAACCAAAATTCAAGCATACGACAAGAACTTTTGTAATTATTTTGAGACAGCCTTTCTCCAAAAAATGACCACCGATAAACAAATGTATAAATAAAGATGTTTTGGTCAACGAAGAAGATTGCTTTGCACAACTGTACAGGACACTTTTCTGATGTATGTTTTAAGTTTGCAAAACTTTTGGAATTTTATCGGTTAGTTTATTAAAAAAAACATTAGTATCTAATTTAAAACAATGTTTCGTACCTTTAATCTGGTACGTCGTATAAAATAATACATTTAGTGCTACCCCAAGTTTGCACCGCTTTTGGAATTTTTTTGGCGAAAATGCAGACAAATTCCATTTATCTGCAAATTTAACGATGTTCCGGACTTCGAAGAAGGTTTCAAATTTAGATTTATTGTTTTCTCGGTGTACCAATAGGTTAACCAAAGTTTTAAAACTTTTGGAATTATTGTTAATTCTTAGTTTTTTAATGTCTAAAATGACTGGACTAAAGTTCGTTTTTTAATACAACAACTCGACTGTGGAATAAAATTTCGTAGTCACTATTTCCGAATTCGTATAACATCCATCAGTTCAAACATAAGGTTTATCGAGATCTACTGAATGAAACGCCAGGCTCCTAATCTGTCCTTTTATTTTCTATCCTTCGAATCAAACTTACTTCTGCAAAATGGCCTGAACGACACGGCAAACTGGTAGTTTGAGGTTTCCACATAAAAAGGCCAACCAGAGCAGGCTCCTGTAAATAGACATGCTTTGTTCTCTGTTACGTAAAAAGAAGGTCACCACAAGATATTTTCGGTCTAAAGTGTTATTGCTTGTTGGACTTGGATAGACCATACTGTAAAAACAAAATAGTATATTAACAAAAAGAGTTATCGAATGGAATACGCAATGAAGCAGAGGAGTTGGTTGACCAAAATACAACTGGAGAAGAACAGAATGAAGCAACTGAGGAGCGCCAGAACAAAAACCGATAAATCCCATTTTGACATTATTTTTTTTATGATTGCAATTGGTTGTTTTCGTACATATATATAACCATCGTTCATCGAACCTGTTCAGAAACGGCTAAATCTGCTTCAAAAACCATCCCAAAATCACTGACCTGAACATAAACCGATAAATCCATTGAGGGTGTCAACACTAGTATTCCTTCAGCAGCAGCAGAACAGGTTTTACAACTTAATCTAGGTCTATACTGGTATTCTTTCATCGTGGGTAACGTTCTTGTCTTTACGCGAAGATATCTACGTGCGTTTCGATAATTATATTTGGTATCCACGAGTAATAAGAGTAAGCAGAAGCACATTGTGTATGGGTTAAGTTTTTAGGCCAAATTTTTCTGGTGAACATGTTACTACACTAACCTCTTATGCTCTTTCTATACCTCTCTCATAAAAAACCGTTTCTGCTGCTGCTGAAGGAATACTAGTGTAGATTGGGCCAAGGGTATCCAATTATATCCAATGATATATCAAATTAGTCTGATTAAAAA
Organism: Thereva nobilitata; assembly: GCA_963855945.1. Classification (NCBI taxonomy): domain Eukaryota; kingdom Metazoa; phylum Arthropoda; class Insecta; order Diptera; family Therevidae; genus Thereva; species Thereva nobilitata. The sequence goes on from OY979694.1 coordinate 22,664,030, forward strand.
CCGATAAATCCATTTTGTTTTTTATAATATCTCAACAGGTACCGCACACAGGAATGTGGTATTTAGGTTTCCACACTGTGTTATCAACACCAATAAATTGGTAAACTTCGTTCACCTCTAAATTATAAAGCCATATACTTGCACAGATTTTTTCAATTTCCCAAAAAAAACTTAAATGTGATTTATCGGTTTTTGTTCCGACGCTCCTCAACTTATATAATTAACGAAAAGCCAAGACTTAAACCAAAATATTAGATTACAAGAGTGTCCGATAGTAAAGCTTTGTGAAATTCCAGAGTAGTGGAAAAGACTAATAATAATTTTCAATCCAGAAAGACTCGTTTGTATACAGGGTATTTCAAACCACCCGTGCCACCCAATTTTCACGTGTTTTTTTGTTTTTTTTTCAACCGAAACTTTCCCAGAAAATTTTGTGGCACGGGTGGTTTGAAGCACCCTGTATACCGCGAACATTTAGATGAAAGTAGACTGTTCTATTCACACTTCTAGTACAAGAATTTTCTTTTTATTTTTTGTGTATCTACGAGCACTGAAAAACAGGATCTTAATCCCATAAGAAGGCTGTAACTACTCCACGACATTACAAAGTACTTCACCAAATAAAAGATTAGCTTTCTCCATTTTCCTGCAATGATACCATATATTCTATAACCAAATTACATTCCCATAAACGCTAGAGAAGATCTATCAAAGTCTGAATTTTTATCATCATTCTTCCATTCGTTGCCTGTGCGAGAAAAAAAAACATTCTGCAATTTCTCCCCCGACTTCCGCTGTCAGGAAATTTGTTCCACTTGAAAGAAACTCATCCTTGTAATCATATCATTTATTTCCTTCGATTTAGCGAGTACCTTTCGCCCCAACATTATTCTTCCGCCCGCACACCACCACCCAGCTCCGCAGTACGCATTCCTTTCTTCCTGTGCGGGAGTCCTTTTCATGTCAGAGAGAAAATACAGAAGGGTTTTATTGCGGGTGTTGGTAAGTCCTTATCACTGCATAATATGCACAAGGATAAGAGGGAAGCTCCTGCAGTCAGGATTTATTGCTATTGTGTTTGTCTATTTTCGTTATGAAATTGTTTCTTTTTTGTTGCTAGATTTACTTCAAAGTATGTACTTGATAGGATTCTAAATAAATGTTTCTATTTTTATTTATTTTCCAGGTGGTACGAGCTGCCAGTCCTGCCCTGCTGCGAGTCATAGCTCTGGGTGCATTCTTCATCTACTGTACGGTAAGAAGCTCCTTGGTAGCCTAGATTTACATGTTTGTTAATGTGCTTGTGCAGAGGCATCTACGTACATCGCTCCTGTGTATATTTTTTAACGGAATATAAAGTTCCATACAGTTTAAAAGTCTACTAACGATACTTACACAAAAGAGTCCTTGAAGTATCTTCTTGAGGATTGTGCAAACAACTGTCATCATGAGATTTATGCCAAATGCGAGATTAAGACTCAAATTTGAAAGCATCTGAGACTTAAAATAAAACGATGGCGAAAGATTTTCCCAGTATTAAATTTAGTTAATCCTCTTAGGCTTTGTATACTCTTCCGTATTCTATTTGTATCCGAATGCTTTTATGCGGGACCTTCCTTTATGGGTTATAAATGAAAATGGAGGCCAGAGAGTTGTTTTTCTTTATATATATTTAGTATTATGTATTATATATACGAAAGCAATAAGGAATTTGAAATTTGTTATTTTGAATTTGAATAATTTATGAACATCACAATTATATTTTTTGATTATGTTTTTTCCCTTTTTTTTAGTAAAATTTATACTTGATTTGAATATTTTATGTTAATATTTGTTTATAATGGCGTAGATGGTGATCGCTTGACGGCGCGGGTGCTTGTTATTTTTTTCGATTGCTTACTTAAACCTTCCCTCTTTAGAGGCACTTGCATGAGTTCTCATCAACAACATGAAACCTTTTGTTTTACATTTTCGCTAAGAGCGATTTCCATGAAATCAGTAATCAAATGTAAACTTTTGTCTCAGACTTAAATATTCTGAGTAAAATTTTGAATCCACAAGTATCGTGTACACCATTGGGACCTATTGTATGACACACTCTAAACTTCAAATTCGAAGCAGCGACACTGGTTGAATTAGCTCAGTAGTGTTTTTTATGTGTGTTTTATATCCTTCGCGGCTTGGTGCAATATAAAGCTTCACTTAAAGGATAGGAAAAGTAGAGGATAGGTTAGGAGGAGTCTGGGCATGCATAATAGCCTTATGACACTGGATTTTTCGTAGACTGAAAATACTGCCTTGGCTAGGCTGAAACCTGAAAGAAAAAATTCAAAGGAGATTTTCCCATATGCAAGAGTGAGAGGAGTATACTCAAAGTTCTCTTGGCTGGATTTTAAGTGTTATAAACAGTCTAGAAAACTGTTATAAAAAGCATAGGAAAAGAATGAGATTCATGTTCTTTTTTCTATGCTTTTTATAACAGTTTGCTGCATCTCTCGACTTTTTATAACAGTGAGTGAATAACAATAAATTGAAGTGATTATAAATATAATTTAAGTGATCTATATAAATATAATTGGAGTGTCTGTCTGTGATTTCAAAATAATTGTCATTTTCTAAGTTCATATGGTTATTTACACGATATTAACACGAAATCAAGTATTTTTAAAATTTTTGTCTGTCTGTATGTCTGTATGTCTGTATGTCTGTATGTCTGTATGTCTGTATGTCTGTATGTCTGTCTGTCTGTTTGTCCGGGCTAATCTCGGAAACGGCTTATCCGATTGCGATGGGACTTTCACTGGAAGATTCAGTATTTTCTTGGGCATGTTTTAGGCTATTTTTTTACTAGGATCCGACTATCGGATCCGATTATCGGGCCCGATTACCGTGTTCGACTACCAGATTAGACCGAAAACTTGAACCTTGCAACTTGATTTTTACCCACTTCCATATAACCGATCAACTTCAAATTTTGCACATATGTATAGTTCGCGTGACAATGCAATTTAACCATTTTTGGAAAAAAATCAACATGGCGGTTCCAAGATGGCGGCCGAATTTTGCAATTGTGTTCCCGGACCCCCCGACATGGATATCAAATGAAAGGGGTAAGACAAGTAGATTACAATAAGCTATGTGGGGTCATTCAAAATTCAAAATGGTGGCCAGCACAAAATGGCGGATTATTCTTCGGTATGGGCATCAAATGAAAGCGAGTATAGTGCAGTAAGCGGTGTGCCGTCATTTTAAATATAATATGATGGTCACTACAAAATGGTGGAAGACATATAATAGACTAAAAAGTAGAAAATAAAAAATATAGTCTAAAAAAACTAAAAAATACGCTTTTATTTTAAAATAAACTAAAAAGTAAAAAATAATTTTGAATGTAAAGTTTTTATTGCTCCAGCCAGTATATAATAACAACCTAGCTACCTACGTACCAACAACGGCTAATCCGATTGCGATGGGATTTTCACGGGAAGATTCAGTATTTTCTTGGGCATGTTCTAGGCTTCACTCGGTTCCGACTATTGATTCAGGCGGAAAACTTGATGCGATAGTCTCAGAAAAGCCAGTGGAAACTTTTTTTATCATTCCAATTGTAAACCTCAAAGCTCGGAACGGTTAATCCGATTTTAGGACTTTAACGGGATGATTCAGAATCTTCTTAGGCGTTTAGCATACTTTTCACTATTATCCGACTGTCGGGTTAGACCGAAAACATGACTCGATAATCGAAGGAACGCGAATGAAATGCTGTCACGGCGAGATATTGTTCTTTCAATTTGCGGAAATACTGTGAAGATTATGGTTTGCCATCTCCGCAAATGATCGATAGGTCTGATGAAAATTAAAACAGAGAATATATCGAACTCGATAAACAAATGGGAACAAAATGTTGAGGACGCTATTGGGCAAGTTCCGCACAGGGTGAGGCACGTGTTCTGAATGTGATTGTTGTGCATGTAGCACACAATTTTTCCGATAGGTGGCGCTCAACACCGCATTTTAAAAAAGTTCTAACACATTTTTTATAAGTAACTTTAAATTTTTTTATTTGTTTTATGTGGCAGTGCCAAGCTCAGGAATCACCCTTTGTACTACCAGTCCGTTGTCGTTTGCACGTCATGGCGCAATGTCTAGCAGGGAGCTTAGTAAGGGGGGAATAGGTTAAGGGTTATGGTGGTTCGGGGGGGTTGTTGAAGAAGGTGCGGATTAACCCTGCGTTTGAACTCTTGGATATTGTAGGAGGTCGGAAATACTGACTGTGAGAGATTATTCTATAGTCGAGTCGTGTGCCCTAAATTATGTTTTGCAAATTTGTTATTTTTTTCATTATACCTATTTCCTATCCCGGACTGTGCACACATTAGTTTTTTTTATTAAAAGGCGTTGCAACGCACGCGGGTTTTTGCTAGTTATAAATATATAAGAAAAGGAAATAAATATAATTGAAGTGACAATAGATATATTTGTAGTGAACGGCTAAATGTTTAGAATTGGGGCTCCGGAGTAAAATCGCTCCAAAAAATTTTTTTGTGGTGTTTACGGTGATTTTTGAATGTCCCAATAGTAATTTCAGGGCGGGAAGACATATTTTTCTTATTACAACGTGAGGGGGTTGCGAATTGGGGGATTCCTTCTGTATTCACTCACAACTATCTGTTACAATAATCAGGCAATCGTTCTTACTCTCACATGCTATCTCTGTCACACAGTATAACAGATTTCGTCATTTTCAGCCTAACCAAGGCAGCATTTTCAGCCTACGAAAAAGGCAGTGTCATAAGGCTATAAGGAGGAGGCGATGAGCTTGCATTTGAAATCCACTGTTTGCCGCTGACTGTGTAAGGTTTTGAAGTGAGTAATGTAACTGGCCAAAGAGCATATTCGGCAGTTTCTCTTTGCGAATTTAATAAAGGCAATTATGCAACCGAAAATGCAAGAAATGTCAACTACGGAAACTACATCGTACAAGATTAGCCTCGTCCTGGAAGAAATATAGAGCCTGACGAGGAGGTCCTGCGAAACCTGGTATTACAAAACCCAATCGTGAAACCATTGACGAACTGATGAGGAACCTTGGATTTGTACATTTCACCATTCATCGAGACGTTCATGACATCTAGAAAAACAGCAACCTGGGTCAATGGTTTCCTTACCAATTTACAGAGTCTAATCGCGCGCGATTGACAGTGAGTGAGTGTGCTCTACCTCTTAGGAATGAACCTTTTCGGGTCGAATTGTGATTGGCCATAAAAAGGAGATTCTGTACAATAATATTAAGCCCAGAAGACAATGGAGAGAAAATATCCCACAACCCTAGGCTAAAGCAGGTCGTCACTAAAGTAAGGTGATGATGGAAAATACTGCACTACAAATTTCAAACTTTGCACTAAGGATAAAAACAAGGTAAAATTACTACCTGTTTTTATAGCAAGTTAATGCAGGTAGTTTACAAGTACAAGCATTTGGAATCTGGCATTATTTATGGAATGACCAATAAATTCATCAGATTCTGCTTATTTAAAAATGTTTTGCTTCCGAACCAAATCCGATTAATTCTGTGCCTGAGCTCTATCTGGTTAGGTCAGGACAAACTTCCCCAGTACCTACACAGGTCAGAGAGCGCCCCGAAAATAGATTGACACAAACATAGATTGACACAAAAAAAATTTTTGTTATATTGCTTAAAAGGCCCCAATAATATTTTTGCCCCAGACTTAGCAAAATTATGTGGCGGGCCTGGGTAGCAGTGTTGCGCCTTTTACTACAATAGTAGCAGATCTACTACATTTGCGTTTTCAAAATTTTACTATATTTGGTTTCTTATTTGCTCCATATTTCGCGTCATTAGGGCTAGCTGACAAACTGTAGCTAAATTCCGACTCAAGAAGTTTCAGTCCAGTTCAACATGTAAATATAGACTCTTCCACATAGTCTATTAATTTACTGAGCTTTATAGATCCCAAAAAATTACTTCGGTATAAGTACCCTCCATTTGTAGATTATTTTTTGAATTTCCTCATAGCGAAGTAAAATTAGAAATTCTAAATAATCAATGGAGAGGTTTGATACGAGAAACAGATATTATTGGAAAATGCCAGGACGATGACGTGAAGCTCTGGATTAATTTAAAGAAAATTAAAAATGGACTGAATGAAGAAATTTATGTTGATTTGGCTGATTATATGTTAAACCTTTGTACATTACCGCACAGCAGTGCATCTGCAGAACGGAAATTTTCAACCTTAAAATTAATCAAGGACCCGAAAAGAAACTTGTTACAAACTGAAACAATAAATAATATATTGTTGCTTTCTAGAGAATTAATTGAAAAATAAAGTGATATTTTCGAACCCTCATTGGATTTACTTAATTTCTGTACTAAATTTGTATACAAGTATGGAAGTTATGTATGAATATGTGATCTATATTTGCCAAAATAAGAATAATATTTTTAATTATAAAAAGTGCAAATGTATATGAAGTTATTTATGTTGAATTAAAAGTTGTTTTGTTGCTACTACATTTTTTCAAATTCGGCTACCATTTTTTTACATATTTACTACATTTTTAAAATAACCAACTTTACTACATTTTTAAAAGGCCCAACACTGCTGGGTAGTCCACCGAAACTTCGAAACTTCAATGGCCCAGGACCCAAACCGATCCGATTGGGAATATATAATCTAGTTTTAGTCCGGGGAAATTAGCATTTTAAGGAGACAAAATTCCGAAATGGCTGAAAATTGGTCCACAGCTTCCTTGGGACTTTTTAAGAAAACAATTTCGGAATCACAAAAAAAAAACATGGCCGCCGGAGATATAACTTTTTTGCAATAAAATCACTCAAAAACTGATTTTTTCGAAAAAAAATTTTGATCAATCAATACGAAACGTTATTACCTACAAAAAAGGCCTCTTGTCATTTTTTCGAAAACCTGACCTTTTCGAAGTTATTCAAGGTCAAAGTTTCCGAAAATCACTTTTCGGCCAAAAAAATACCTTGAATAACTTCGATCTCCGGCGGCCACGTTTTTTTTGTGATTCCGAAATTGTTTTCCCAAGGTAGCTGTGGACCAATTTTCAGCCATTTTGGAATTTTATCGCCTTTCGTGCTTTTTTTTTTGCTAATTTCCCGGGACTATTTAGGGTTGGTCTCATGGGATTTTATGTCACTGGGATAATAGAAGAAACAGATTTTGCTAAGAGTATGTCAGAATTTCAATAAGTGCATACTAGTACATCTCTCCATGGAAGACAGAAGCCAGGTTTCCTAAGCTAAACGCTTTGATAAGCCTGGAGATTTCGACGAGATCACGACATCCACATCTGCCTCTAGCTTGGTTCCATCCGTGTGCAGTTGGAGACCAAATCGAGTTCTTGCTTCATGTGTCACCGGTTACCGCAATAAAAACATAATCTGTATAGTGTAGGATAGACCAAGGGTGCCCAACCTTTTTATAACATGGCCCAGAATAAATTTTATTTTTTTTCCGCGGGCCGTAGTAGCTAATTGACACCTTCTTATCCATCACTCGGTCCTCAACTCAAACCGGTTTTGCGTATGATGCAGGTATGACACTCATATGCCAATTTTTAGATGTGACGTGTCACAAGTCATAAGCAAGTATGGCAAAATTAATCTTGCGATAGATTAGCTGTTTCAGATTCTCAAGTGAAAAATCACAACCTTCATCTCAAGAATTCTACTACAATTTCGGTGGAACTGTGAACTGTCAAATATTGTGAAATTGTGATCAACTTGTACAACAGGGAACAGGTAAATTTTTCTGTCAGTGGTAGCAAATTTGATTGATTACATTATTTTTAAGTCTTTACAGTAGGTAAAAAGCCTTACCGGACACACCTGAAAATTCGACAAAGTAATAAACATACAATTTCTTCTTTTTTTGTTCAGAAGCTTATTTTTTCTGTTGTTTATAGCTCAACAAAACAAAAATTAATAAAAATTCTTCCATTATTATTATTTTGCATTAGGTGTAAAACCCGTGTGGCTTGCTCAATATGTCATCACAAGTCTTGGATTGACACAACTTGTGACTGGAGCACGAGAATACGAAATAGTCACAATTTTAGACATTACACAAATTTTAGAAATTACAGCATTCTAAGCTCAAGTTCTACAGGACATAACTTATATTGTAACAACATGAAATCCTACCTAGAACAGAAACGAAAACAGTGATACTATTACAACAGGCAACCGCCTACCAATTACAACACGGAATTCAAGGAAGCGTTTGTAATAAACATTCTCAATAAACTACGTGTTTTCTTTATTAACCTCGAGACGTGGCTCCAGTTTTTCACGGTCCAAGCTCAAAGGCTCATGTACCTACCCAAATCTGTAGAATCCAATCAACAAAGAAAATGGGTAGTAAATATTAATGAACAGTCAGAAAAACCAGAAAAAAGCACAGAAAAAAGCACGTTTACATTCTGTACAGATTTCCATCAGAGATGAAATAAAGCCACTGGGAATATGGAAAACCACAATGGTTGATAAAAATGGAAATAATAAATTGTTAAAGATGAAAACAAGCACTGGTGTTCCGCGAAAAAATACGTATTATGTTTCACTGTGGCCAGATCGGGTGGCTGGATGCCTAATGTATGATAAGCGCCAATTTCAATTTTGCCTCAACGCAGCGTGCCAACTTCTAATTATATTCGTCGGCAAATTGAGAGACTAGCACGTAATCGGCTTCGGTGTGTACACAAACATTCATAATAATTAATCTATAAGCCTCTAAAATCTATTTAATCCGGGAGTGTATTACAAGCAATTTCGCACAAATTGCTTAGTAAGCATGTTTTCAAATATTTAGTTAAATTGTATGAGTTGAAATTTCAGGCTTAATCTCCGTGAATTTAAACAAAACAAAATTTGACAATAATAATACCGAGATTTTCTAAATACCCGATGTGGAATCCCACGCTAGATGTAACTTTTTCACTATTTGATTCTGTGAATTTAATGTGTCTTAAATTCGTATAAATTTTGTTATAAGGTTTAGTTTACACGGACCAAACAGTTGGTTGTAAATAAATATAATTAAGGTTGACACAATAACAGTTTTTTGATAGAAAATTTTGCCGGAAAATCCTCATCTATATTATAATTATACAAGGAAAGCTCTTTTCAGTACCCTTCAGGAGCTTTTTTCCATATTGCAAAAATGAAAATAGCATATCATCTATACTTATGTTGGAAAGTTCACTCATATTCTCTACTTAAGTTTTTGGCCAAGGTATGCTCTTACGGAGAGCTTTTATGGTGTGACGTCACTGGTATCCGATTTATGAAATTTTATGAGGAAATAAATTGTTTTTAAATTTTCACGTGAAAATTACTGCACCGATTTCATTGCAATTTTGCATGGTATACGATGGTACACCAGGTAACAATATATGCCAATAATTTTAATTTTTCAATGCATTCAACGGGTATAATGGTGTTTAGTGAAATATATGGGATAACTCAAAAGTGATGTTTCTGATATTAAGTACAATTTTCTTTAATTTGGTTTTACAATGGTTTTGTTTATTTGCAAGAACATTTAAATTTTTGTTTTAATAAGTAAATGCAGCCTCGGAAAAATAATTCCTTGCATTTTACATGAAGTATTTGTACCATGGTTTTTGCCTTTCGAAAACCTTGAAAGAGTTTGTTTACATGCTCTTGAATGAAATATATGAAAATCGTCGAATCCTTTCTAAACGTCAAAGGATAATCAAAAAATTGTGCAAAAGTTACTTATTGTGGTTATTTGAATTTTTAAAATGAAGAGAAGCACACAAAATAGAAATTATTACGAACAACATCGCAAAGAAATCTCTGAAAAGAGGGCATCGAGACAAACTAATGAATTGCAAGTGACCAATGGAAATGAAAGCCAAAATGATACAAAGTCTACCGGTTGTGTTCGTAGGCAACCTAAAGCATTTTTCAAGGCTGCCATTCAAGATTATTGTAAAAATTTTATACCTTAAAAATTTAGCTTAGATGATTTGTGCAAGGAATATACATATTGTTCAGGTTTAGGTTATAGATTATGAGAGCTTTAGTTGATTAAGATTTTTCAAGTTGGGTTCTCAAAGTTGGGAATTCTACTGTTGAATGTCCAGAAGGAACTAAAAATACTCAGCATAGTATTTTAATTCCCTCTAAATTTATCTCGAAAAATATTGTTAGGTACTGGTGGGTTTGGTGAAAGTTTCACAACGCAAGATGTCCTTAGTATTTCTAAAAAAGCAGTTTTATGTCCTAAAAATGGTCACGTCCGTGTAATAAATGAATCTGTTCTTGCTAGAATGAACGCGGAAGATGTGTCATACTATTCAATCGATTCCATGGTAATAGATGACGAGAGTTTTTTTTACCAAGCACAAGTAAACTTTCCAGTAGAATTTCTTAATACTTTGAACCCATCCGGTAGGCCCCCACATTAGTTAAATTTAAAAAAAAGGTTGCATAGTTTTGTTACTGCGAAACCTTTCTATTAAGAATGGTTTGTATAATGGAACCAGATTAGCTATTCGGGACTTTCGCGCGAATGTAATCCAAGCCGAGTGTCTTACATGATCTCAAAGAGGCAAGATTCACTTTATCCCACGGATACGTCAAACGACCCTGGTCTTCCATTTAATTTCAAGCGTCATCAATTTCCCCTGCGCCTAGCGTATGCAATGACAATAAATAAGTCACAAGATCAAACATTCGAAAAAGTTGGTCTTTTTCTTGCGGAACCATGTTTTACGTACGGTCAGTTGTATACAGCGATCGTAAAATTGATGTTTTAAGTGGTCTAAAACAGGAAGTTACCCCTCAAGGAATTGTCACTGAGAACTTGGTTTTTAAAGAAGTTTTAATGTAATTAAAAAAATAAACCAGGAGATAACTCTTCCTTTTTGAACCGTGCTCAAGCGATTGCAAAATTCAAGTTCGAAATGATCCAATCGTAACTTCCGATTTCAGGAATTACACTGTGGGCTTTGGGATAATTAAAATAATAATATACTCTGCACAATTGTGCAGGGGCCCGACTAGTTCATATAGATAGGCTCAGTAAAGACATAACGTGACTTTCGTCTGGGTTCCCGGACATAGTAACATAAGATGGGAGCAAGAAAGCCGACCATTTAGCCAAGAACTTTTCGCCGGGATTCGGATATTGAGTTGATTAGCAGCTCAATAGAGGCGGGGTCAAAGGTGGAGCAGAATTGAGGCCTGCTCTATCTTTAGGGCACCTACTTACAACTAAGGAAGAACAATGGGTCTCGTAAAGCAGACCCGAAAAGATTTTGCCAGCGTTTTAACGGGACATTGGCCCATAGGGAACTGCGCTGCGAATTGGCCCATAGGGAACTGCTCCCTCACAATGTATGTCAAGGTAAATGGCACAGAACTGAACCGCTTAAAGTTCGTCAATCCACTTCAAAATTCGATGTGTTTTATCAAAGTCCTAAAGCTATATATAATTGACTTTGAAGTTCCGACGATCCGGGACCCAACAAAGGTAACTTGATTTAGAGCAGCCAGCTCACAAAGGGCTCGTTGGCAGTCCCAGACTAATTTTGACCTTGTCCTACAGAGCCTTATCGCTCTTATTGCCTCTTGGCTATCTGAGAAGATACAGATCCGTTGGTTTTTGTAGGTCCTTCTTAAGTTTTCATGAGCGCATGGCAGTATGTAGTACACCTCTACTTGAAAGACAATCGCCAGGTTGCCTAGGTTTATCGTTTTACGTTAATGCCGGATTTCTTTAGCTCAAAGTGGAGTGGTACCAAAATTAAAAAGAATCGCCAACGTTGCGTCGGCGAAGTGCGGATGGACCGAGTAATGGAAAGGCAGGCCATTCTTTGAATTTTGCTTATATCCTATAGTTCTGCCTGGGCGGGTCGATTCTTCCAGTCCCGGCAATGTTCGTCTATTGGTTTATGAAACCAGAATCGTTTTGTGGGCACTGACATATAGTCCCACGCTAGCGCACCAGATGGAGACCAAATCGAGTGCCTGATGACAACCTAAATTGCACTAATTCTTTCTTGTCTCTTCTTTTAACAGTAAGGACGCGTTCCCATGAGCTGTATGCCGCACGGCAAAAGCTTTTAATGTTTTCTGGTTGGCCAGAAAAATATATCTGTCTCGACATGTGTTTTCTCTCTTACAAAGTCTTGCTGCAAAAGTCTCGCAAGGGAAAATATTGTGTTCATGCGGCAAAATTACGGAACTGTCAAGTTCACGAAGACTCATACTTAGTTTTGCGACTGAAGAAGACTTGGCCTTACAAAAATTATCAGAAAACGCTGTCTTTTTACAACAAGCAGATTCACACGTGTGATCGATGAGATGCAGCGATGAAGCAATTTTTTTGCAAACTCTCACGAAAATTTCCGAATACTGCACCAAAGCAAGTCGAAAACGAACTTTTGTTGTGTGCCCGAGTAAAAATAAATGATGGCCTTAGAACGGGCAAATACCGACTGTGATTGAAACATAGTCGTCGGCCATCTGGCGGTTAACAGAAGGCTCGTTGCAGGACAGTACGGCCGTACAGGGGACGACTGACGTTGATACAGCGGCCTTACAGTTCCAATAACGGCCATACGACGCACAGTAGGGCAAATAGCTCATTTTTTGGACAAGCGACAATTCCCAAGCCTGGAATTAATGAAACTTAAATTTTTTTTTTAAACTATTCGTGATAAAATTGCCTTTAATTCTATCGAGCCAGAATTTTGAAATTTGAAAATTAAAGATGGCTAATCCAATATGGCGGACATAAATTTTGTAAGAAAATTAAATTTTTGTCAGAATATTCTTTAATATTTTAAAAAATTGTTAATTTGGGGATTTTTTTGGAAACCAAAAATTAATTAATAATAATTAATTTCAATAATTTTAAAGAATCTTACGAAAAAAATTTAATTTTCTTACCAAATTTATGTCCGCCATATTGGATTAGCCATCTTTAATTTTCAAATTTCAAAATTCTGGCTCGATAGAATTAAAGGCAATTTTATCACGAATAGTTTAAAATAAAAATTTTTAAGTTTCATTAATTCCAGGCTTGGGAATTGCCGCTTGTCCAAAAAATGAGCTATTTTCCCCACTGTGCGACGGTGGTACGGCGGCCGTATGGTTGCTATAACGGGTATACGACGGTGGTACAGTGGCAGCAACGTGTATATTCGCCCTCCTATAAGAAAATATGTTTCACTGCAATTAAATGTTTGATTTTTTTTCGGTTGTGTTTTTTTTTCAAGCCGTTAAATAACAAAATTTCCCACTAAAATATAAATCAACACGCACCACACACTTCACGTACAACAAACCGACAACTGGCGAGCTCGTTTCTCTTGTGCATCGATATCTTTAAGTACGATAAATCGAAAGAACCATTGTACATAACAAAAATGATGAAGTTCCCATAAAACACATTCAACAATACATTTGGTGCAGATTCTTTTTTTGGCTCAAATTTCCCGTCGAATGCCCGTTTCTACAGCTCAGTACTTGGCCTTTTAAATCTTTTGGTCAAATTTACAATTTTGTTCTCAAAACACATCCAGAAATCACCCCTGAAAATATTTGCCGCGTAGGCCAACAAAGGATTTATTAAACGTCTGGATTTATTAAACGAATGATGCAAGTAGCGAATGAATGCATATGAGTATTTTGAATCTTTAAAACGGCGATATCTCATGAATGGCAATTCCTACAGGAAAATGTATAATATCTTTGTTTGTAGATAATCGCTTAATCTACAAACTTTGTGAACACTCTTTTATGATAAGACTTACCGTTTAAGAGAGGTTCGCAAAAAACTGACATTTTGACCTTTTGACCTTGAATAAAATAATGTCCTCTTGACCGGTCGCGTGTCAGTCTCGACATTTTATGTATAATGATGTTTTTAAGGTGTGTATCAATTTTCGGCAACTTTCCAGTTATCAATCAATTTCTGCTATTTTTCGTCTATTTTGGCTGGACTAGTGCTCATGGGAACGCGGCCTAATTCTCCGTTGTCGTTGTCAGTTCAGGAACGCTATCGACCCGTTGCAGTGGGCATAGTCAACCTTTATTCAACGAGCAGAAAAAAGACTCGCAATCCAGATCATAAGAACAGATTCGATACCAAACCAAACCAGACTCGTCCAAACTATGTATAGACACTTTGGTCGAGGTTCCTGGTTAATCACACATCAAGGTCGCTAGTAGATCTTTTCGGTCTAGAGCGTTACTGATTGTCATCTAATATTTGGTTATATTTTAGATATTCCATAATCTTCGTATTGATTAATGTCTCCATGATATTAGAGAATATAGAAGAGATTTTTATTGCATGGTGGAGTCATCTTTTTTCGGTATGAACTGAATATGAGCCAATTTTTAAAAGTCTGAATGAATTCCGTCTCCAGAGAAGGACTCTTATGACAGGGCATAGCGTTTGCGCAGAGGTTTAGCCATAGGTGAGGCACTTGTTTTAAGAAGTGATTGTCCTACACATTATCAGCGCCAATGGATTAATTGTCGTGCAGCTCGTGGGAGACTTGCACACTTATTTTGTCTCTATCGAAGCAATTGTAGACGGGAATGACTGTCATGGATTAACGCATAAATGGTTGACAAATTTCATATAGCATAAAAAAGTATTTTACTATGATCCATTAATACACATATCTTGATTCCTATTTTTAAGTTTGTGTCAAATTGTCAATACTATTCTATTCTAAGAAGTTGCGGAAAACTTTGGCTGACTGCGCCTTTTCAAAGTCGCGAAAACCCAGTTTTTCACCAAAAATATTACTGACACTTATTTAAACAGAGGAAACAATTATGAAAGAACTGTATTTTTCCGCATTGTGTATTTAGTAAATTTTATGGGATTATTTTGTTTCAACCTTGAATTATTTATTACCTCACGTCAATAATTTTACCCTTACCAAAAGTTTTCGATCGAATTTAATTCAAACTGCTCACGGCGTAAATATCTTGAAGTGTTCAATTTTGATGGGGGGCATTATCCCCGTCCTCCATCTTTCCGTTAAGCTCGAATCTATTGGGGTGTGTATTGTCAACAAGTAACCAACCCAGTTCCAAGAGAATTTTCAGGCATCACTTCATGATTTCTTAAGGCCCCTACTTCATGTTAAAACGTTAAAGGTGATGGCATTCTCTTATTATTATTTTTTTTCCTTATTCTTCTTGTACTTTCAATTTCAACGTAATTTATGATAAAACGAGGAAAGTCGATTTGAAAAGTAAAATCCTTGTCAGAATGTAATTAGTTATTTATGCGCAGACAGTGATTACCATATTCTTGAGCAGGTAAAAATTAAGAAATAACTGAATAAGAATGAAAAACACCTTATGGGGTGTAATTAAAATTCTTAACTTAAAGATTAATTTGACAACTTTTCACAGGTAATAAAAGCCTTGAAGTGTGCTGTGGGTTTCTTTAAAGTATGCGACACGAAGAGATGACGACACGGTGACAAAGACGATAACGATGATGTCTTCTACACGAATCCTGGGATCAAGATGTCAACATGTTTGACAAGGAAATTAGATGAAGCTTTTTGAAACCTAGATGAGAGCAATGGGTCCTGGGAAAACAGTAAAACAGGAATAGAACAGTTTTGTTAGAAATATTTTTTAATCTTCTTAGATTAAGGTATCAAAAATTTCTATTTTCTTCTCTCGCTTTTCTCTTCGTTGTTTCGCGGAATTCTTGCTTAAAATAAATCTACGTCGGAAATTGACCCGATGATTTTATTAAATTTTTAATATTTTCAGAATAAACCTTTTTTTGTATATTACAATATCTCCTTTCAACCCTTGTCGAATATATTCAATTTTTTCGCCTCGTTAAGTTATTTTCAAGAGCTTTGTAAGATGCTTTTGGTCTTCTTGTAGTCGGTATTAGGTTGGCTTAGTGTCATTCTAGACTAATTATGCCAATGTTATGATGGATTTGTCAGAATGTAAGATGGAAACTTCGGCTTTTATAGTATTTGACATATGACATACACGTTAAATATGCACAATAATCAAGAGGCTTGAAAGCGGCTTTAATATTACGAAGTCATTCTGAATAAGTTGAATAAAATACGATAAGTTAGCTAATGATATTTGCATGATATTCCGTAAAAAGGTTTCATACATTTTAAATTAAAAAAAGTCAATTTATTACATTGCACAAAATAAATAAAATATGTATGGCGTACTCTGGATCTTTCCGAAGAAGCAAAGAGTAAATTAGTCATCGTGACCATTTTAAGCTAAATAAAAGATTAAGTCAATTCCATTTCTATAAATAAGTGATGATGCAATTTATTTAATGACACAAGAAACATTCGATATAGATTATTTTTAATTGAGAAAAAGGTTTTCACAAATGGCAGAAAGCACCACCTGTACAAAATGACATTAAAAAAATTAAAAATAAGATACTGTAGCTTTAATTTATTTAACATCCAAATGTTGTTAATGCTTTAAAATTTACATCATTGTTGTGAATATATTTATTGACGGATCTTTCATAAATAATGTACAGGTTGTCAGCACTGTACGAGAGTTGAAGACTTGAGTTGTTTTCCTTTAATTGATTGACGTATTTTATATTTTAATAGCAAAACCTTGAAATGGAGCCTATACCTGTTTGCGCTGTAACCCGTTGACTGTTCGGTATCAAATAAAATAACAATTAGAATTTTACTTAACCCTCGTCGAGCTGAATAGGTACAATTGTAACTTTTGCGTTTTTAAATTTTGATTCCTCTTTCCCCAGAAGCAATAGAGCCCTCATATTTTCTGACATCTCTACTTTTGTGGCCTAGATTTCATAAGTCAAATTTCAGAAAAATATCTCAACCCCCTCTCTTGATAAGTGATCACATTTTTTTACACCTATAAATGGCGGTATAGGTACAATTGTACCTTTATATATTTTCTATGAAGATAATGCAAGAAAAAAAAAGAATCAACGTTTTTTGAATGATTATGTTAATTTATTGTACCTTACAAAATATAATTAAGATTTTTTTATTTTATTGATTTTCTTCGCAATTAATGCACGTCGTCTTTGGTAGTGAATGTTCATCGCAAACGGGATTAAGGCAAACCACACAGGACTTTCTAGTTTTGCGCTGCTCCCTCTTCAGCTCTCGGCAGATATAACAGCTACCAACGACAGGGGAGGCTCCACGACTACCATGAGGTTCTTGACGTCCAGCCGCTGGTTCTGACGTCACCAGAATGCGTTTTCCAAGCACCATTTCCACTGCACATCGAAGGAAATGATTCCTCATACACATTCGGTTTGCACTCCGAGTTTCGACTGCAGGCATACAAAGCTGAGTGGCAAGATCTTTGAGGAACTTTCTTCGTTGATCCTTTGTGCAGAAACGTGGGTTGTGTTCTCTGAAGATGACGTACGATGCTAACCCAGAGACGTCAATCATGTTATAAAAAAATGCCAGAGGCCAACGCAATGTCCGTCGTTTGACACTATATTCTCCCAACATTTTATCCATAACGTCTACTCCGCCTTTGGTTTTATTGTAATATGTTATTATCTCTGGTTTGGCTGCTTGCGTCTCTTCGACTTCTCCCGTCATGTGCATGGTTGATAGAAGCACGACTGCTTTGTTCTTCTTTCGCACATATGAACAAACTGTTGCTTCATTATTGTAGGCAAAATTCGTCGAGTTTATAGGCCTTTCTTTGGAGGCCTGCATGTTGCTTGGCAGGAACCTTTTATTTTTTCTTACTGTGCCAACTAACGTCATGTTCCAGGAGTTCAATACCTTAGCTAGTTCCATAGATGTGAAAAAGTTGTCGGTGGTGACATTTCTTCCAGAACCTTTGTATTTGCTGACTAGGTCCAAAACTGTTCGTTCACCAACGTTTACCTGTCGAGGGCCATCTGTTGGTTTTCCAGTATAAAGCTGACCTTGTAACGGATATGCGTTTGATGCATCACAAACCCAGAAAACCTTTATCCCATATTTAGCCGGTTTGGAAGGCATATATTGGGTAAATTTGGTATGTCCTCTATACGGAAATAGTTGCTCGTCGACTGTGATGCATTCATGTGGCTTGTAGGCTCTCTCCAAATTTCTGTTCAGCATTGTCCAGATGTCCCGTATTGGTGCAGCTTTATCAGATTTCAAACGTTCTGCACGTGTAATGTCATTGTCGAATCGGATGAATCTCAGCATCATCTTGAAGCGGTCACGAGGCATTGCTGCACGTATAAGAGGTAGAGCATCAACCTGCCACAAATCGTTCAGATTCACTTTATTATCTTTGTGCACACCAGTAGAAATAAGTATACCAAAAAATGCGTCGAGTTCACTTTCACTAAATGGCTTGAATGTTTTTGGTGGTGGCCGTTTGGAAGCTACAGGAAACGTTTGAACCAGTTTATTATTGAAATCCTCACAAACTCTCTTGCCCTTCCGATTTGTTTCGCGTAATATGATGTCACACATTTCCGGAGTCATGATTGTTTTAAATATTTCTCTTGCTGTATACATCTTACTGTTTGCTGCAGCTCCACCTTTTTGTCTTACGATATTACGACGTCTTGTTTGAGCATTGGGTAGTGGAACACTACGCCATTGAGTTCCATCCTTCGAAGTCCATATATCACCCACACTTGGAGACACACTTTCATCTTCAACACTTTCGTCTGAGTCGTATTCTTCTTCATGTTCGATGATCATTTCTTGTTCAATATCAGACTCTTCCTCTGCTGAAACTTGTGGTACGTAACTTTCGTCATCAGATGCACAGTACGGTTCTCCCTCGTCTTCAGAATCAGATTTTTCGAGCATTCCACTGATTTCTTCGCATGTATATCTGTAAAAATATGAAAATTGTATTATGAAATACTACTACATTATAGGTTTGTCACTATATAACACCGACCTGCAATCTCGTGTTCTTGAACTGCGGCTGGTACTAGGTCTAGCTTCATCACTCATAATGATTAGTATAACTTTTATCTTTAACAATATCTTCACTGCACAAAGCCTCAAGCAATATTAAATGCTTGTCAAAGTTACTTTTTCTTTTATACCTTCTTGATTGAATCATAAGAATATAACCCTAATTATTCTAAAAAATAATATTTCCTTATATTATTCTTGGAATATCAGAAGGGACTCCAATAAGTCTTGGAATAAGAGCAGGTACTCTTATCCTAATCTAAAACCAATTAGTATTCCATACCAAGAATAATCAGGGTAATAAAATCCTTTGAATCAGATCTACCGCAAATATTTATTATTTTTATTAGGTACCTGTCATAAAATGCAAAAAAAAATTCCTGGTACTCCTGAATACAGGTAAAATATCACAAAACATGACTACACAATATCTATATACTAAATATTATTCATTAATTGTAAAAAATTATACCTAAAATGGATTTGTTCATACAAAATATATGAAGGTACAATTGTACCTATGCCGCCTAACGTTGTAAATTTATGCCGCTCGACAAGGGTTAACTTAAAAGTTAAAAGTATGTGAGTTTGGGGTGAACATCGCGGTCAGTAAGTTTAGTTTCCCGTTGGTCTTATCGTTTCCGTGATGCTGATGTAGGTATTGGGTTGATTTAGTCTGGAAACTAAAACCGGTTTGTGGCTAGAAAAATCAGAACCGATTCCAGGACGAGGTAGGGTCATTAAGTATTAATTCTTAAATTTTTGAGCTATGAGAGCTAATTAATCACTTTTCTTCTTTGGTGAGGTATTGGGTCTCAAAGTACCGATATTTGTAGGCCAGACCTCTGGAGCATGTTCTGCAGTCTACCTAATGGTTTGTGGCTTAGACTTAACTATTAAGGCTATCGCGGGGCACTCACAGAGAACATTAGATTCACCCACCTCAAGGCAAGGGCTGGAGGTAGGGTCCTCAACCAGGCGCGGGTCTAGAATTTTGTTTTGTTGGGGTCACCGAATTAAAAGTGGCGGAAAAAACTTTCTACTCCTAAAAAAATAAAAAACAAAATTAACAAAACCAACAAAACTAACCGAATTTTCTGGTGGATTAAAAACAAACGTGCCCTACGAAAACGTTCCCTAATGTGTTTTTGATTAAGGCGCGCCCTTTCTTGTGAGTGCAGCTAACTTCAGAGTGTGCAAATCAAAACATATACAAAGAGTATAGACAGTGGCGTATTTTAATATTTGGTGCCCTGGGTCTATAAGGTTTGCCGCCCCATAAATTAGGTCATACAAAAGAATAATCACCATTTATTAAATGTTTAGTTTTTAAACGGCAAATGTTCTTCGCTTATCCGGAAACGTAGGTAATTTTTTATTCTTTTTAGTACAGAGTTCTACACTGCAGTGACAAGAAATTTTCCCAGGCTCAAGTAACACAATACCTACTGAAATACGTAATGCTATTTCTGTATATGGAAATGCTTCTTTCAAATCCTTGTGCTTAAGAGATAAGTTTACTTTCCTTTACCGCTTTTTTTTAACATGACGCCAAGAATTGTTTTAAAAGAACACATTCTTCTTACAGATCATCCGCAAGATCAAGGGCATAATTTTTGGAGTTTTATGGGGTTAGCTCTAACTTCCCCATCAGGTATTGTATCTAATTTGCATAGGAATACAAAATTGTCAGTTACTACGTCATATGAAGATTTTAGCCTCCAGAACTCGATCAACACTTGGTAACTATAGGGAAAAAGGTATTAATCTGTTGCTCAGAAAAGGTCGCCTTTTCGTCCTTTCAACAATACTCCCTAATGACACTCATGGTATAGTTTCTTCTTGATCGCTTCTGAATTCTTCTGTGCATTTTTTTTACCGGCTCAAAAGAATCAAAAGATTCCTGTTTGTTCCCTTTGAAAGTGATAACTGACCCCTAGAATCTGGAAACTAACTCTACGTCTGCGTCGAAACCTTTAGAATCTTGGAAACTATATAAGCTATATAAGCCGCTATTATTTCGTTCCAATTTTTGTTAAGGCTGGCAGAGGTATCGTCCCTAGCTGACCATCGCGTATATCAAAAATTTTCCACAGTTACATTTTCAGGCTTAGCTCAAAAGGACTGTAGTAATTTTATACATTCCGTTGATGCTGAAAAAAGACGTATAAATTTTTCAGCAACACAAAAAGTAATTTTTCTCTGAGTGTATTAAGTAACGATTATTAAAGGCTTCCAAAGCTGATTAGGCAAGCCGCCTCGCGCAACATACCGCCCAGGGCCGTGGCCCCTATGGCCCTAGGGTAAATACGGGACTGATTATATGTAGATCAATCTATTGTTGACTTTGAAGGTCACTTTTTTAAGGTCGTCTTTTTAATTTGCAAAAAAGTTGGGTCAGTTTTCGTCGTTTGGTTTTTTTTTGTTTTTTGGTTGGGTCAATTTTGTTTTTTAAACAGCGAGCTCCCCCCCTGAATCCGCGCCTGTCCTCAATATTTTCTATCTTCCATAAAGGGTAAATCAGCGCGCCGTGTCCGATAATCAAGTCAATAAGTGTCCCTACATTGAGCCAACAAGCGTCCTGTCCAAAAACTACCCACTGCCATGTTGCTCTCAAAACATTGACTGAATACATCTTGGGCTGGTATATTTTGAAGCGTGGTCTCCTTTTCACCAACTGCATTCGTTCTCTTCCTTTCTGCTGGGTGTTGCTCAGCATCCATTCGATCCGTTTCGGATCCATACAGTAGTATTGGTCTTATAAGAGATCTGAATACTTTAACTTTAGTTATGTTTACTTAGGCTCAAAGTAGCTTCTATCGCGCCAATCTCCTTTCGACCTCTGCTGTCGTGTAGTTATTTTTTGAAATTTGAGTCTCTAAGTATATGAATTCTTTCATATTCTGGCGATCATTCCGTCTTTTAGAGATGCAGATTCTCTCTTGATTAATTGCTAGTCCGAATTTCTCTGCAGCCCTTTCTAGCGATGTAAAGGCTTCTTACGTTGATATAGTGGATCTGGCCAATGATGGTATCTACACTGTTATTACTTCGACTGTTGCCGAACCGTTTTTTTTTTGGGAAAGGTATAAACAGGACAAGTGTAGTAACATCTTCCTTCATCAGAAAATTTTGGCGTGAAAACTGAACCCATACATACCATGTGCTTCTGCCCTTACTCCTTCTTTCTGTGCTCTGATGTTGGTACACACACATATATCTACGTGTAAAGACAAGAAAGTTACTCGTGTTGAAGGAATACCCGTCTACACCTAGATTATGTTGTAAAACTGGTTCGGTAACAGTTGAAGGAATGCCAGTGAAGATAGTTCCTACCAACTTGTTTAAAATACTACCCGCGGCCTCTTATCACTTTTTCCATAGCTACGTTAAATAGTAGGTACCCCAAGGCATTTCCTTGTCTTAGTCCTACTGTTCTGACAGCTCTCCTTCAATTATTATTCTGCATACTATCTCTTTCATTGTCATTTTGATGAAGTCTACAAGTTGCGCCTAAATGCCAGTGGAAAATAAACCCATCTCCTAGCCCATGTTAGAGAGAGAGATAGGCTTTTAGCCTCGACCCCAAGCAAAAATACCCTTTGCTAGCCATTTCCCTCCCTCGGGACCACTTTGATTTCCTAATTATTAGCAGGGACCACAAGGTTAAAAAATAAACTGTATCAATCCAAAAATAAACTTTAATCGAAACGTTTAATTAACATAAGTAATGGTAAAATTTATTTCAATTCATTGAAAACATATAATTTTTAGTAGATAAATCAGCTTGCGTCAATCTTGTTTGTTTTGACTTGTTTTTAATTATTAATAAAGCAGAAAATCCTTGTTCGCATAAAGAAGTTGGGCAGAAAAGCACAAGATAGCGCAAAGCGATATCTCGAATTTTAGTGCATGAAATTACTTTTTACACCAAAACTGCTCCAAAGAATCAGATTCAAATGCGTCCTTACAGTTTCAATAAGTTCTTCTGCAACTTCTCTAGCATTAGTGCCAAAAAGTTTGCCTATCAGTTTTTGGTTAACTTTAGCTTCTGTACGGCTATATTCTGGGAAGTAACGATTTAATTCATCAATCAACATTTGTAGATGACATTTGATGTTTTCTTGTATGCTTTCCTAAACGTGTCATACTTTTTGTCGTCAAGAAGTGCATTTATCGTTGCGAACGCACTATCATCGAAAATGGCATAAGTCTATTAATTAAAACTTTTGTTTCATTTCAATTGAAAGTGGCATAAGTTAGGACTCGTACCATTTTCATACAGACTTTACTTTTCGATTGCTTTATAAGTTGACAGTTGGTTTTTTCACAGGGAATTATGTAAAATGTTTCAATGAATAAAATGAGGTCAAAAAGTGATATTTAAAAAAATGTGACTTGGCCCCCCTTTTCGAAATGATGGGTTCAATTGTCCTCCCTAACGCCTCCTTCATAATGGAAGTTTGCAAATAAAAGCCCGAAGCCCGAGATAAATATATTTGCAACACCTTTTAAATGTCTGTTTCCCGAATTTTGCAATTGCAAGTTCAATTTATTTAATGCCCCGGCTTCACCAACCTCAGTTCAATAATGTTCAGTTTAATCAACATAAGTGGCTTCATCGGCTAAAGTCCAGTTCATGTTCAGTTCGTTCTTGAAATTATTATTGCTTTTTCGCCAGTAGTTAGAAAATGCAAAAGCTCACTGGAATGGCATTCCATTATTCCAATTCATTACTCTCTTTTGAGACAGCCTTTAATTTTAAATTCAGTTCGAGTCCAGTTGGGCGAACTGAGGTCTGTTTTATTCTCAGTTGAATATGTTAAAATTGTATGCGAACTGAGGTTATTTTAAAGTTCAGTTCACCAATTTTCGCGAACTTGTGCAGTTCGGCCGGCGAAGCCGGGGTATAAGTGTGTGAAAATATCCCAAAGGCATCTGGGATGTTAGATCAGAGAATTGCTCCAGCAAGTCATTTATTTATTTCTCGCCTAAAAACAACTCAAACTCTCCCCTGAGCTCGTATAATCTTTCCAGCATGTTGCCTTTGACAAACAACGAACCTCTGTGTGAAAGAGAAGGTTCTCATAGTCGGGTTCCACAGATTTTTAAAAACGCGTGAATTTAAGGCACTACTTTTGATAACATTTACTACTTTTATGACCAATTCCATTGTATTATTGAGGCATTTGGGAAATCTTGGAAGCTAACGCCTAGCAATGAAGGATATTATGCGATGTTACTGCTGACGGATTCCTCTGTTTGATTAACGTCGCTAGACCGGAACGTGATCCTAACATCACTGAAGCGCCGACCGTACAGATATGGTCTATTGCGGACCATATTTTAGCTCTTGCCGACCACTGGTTGGGAACCACTGCTCCAGGGCATTCGATTCTGTGGCCGCTTCTGCTTTCCAAACTTGGCCAACTCGACCACTTTTCTACTTCCGCTACTCGACTTCCTTTTTCTCTTCTTTCAAATAGACTCCAATGTGTTCGCCAAAACATTGTTGTTTCATCCTTCCTACATGTACCCTTGGGAGTTTCACAAGTAGGGTGGTTCAGTCTTGGGCACTTCTATAAAATAAATAAATAAAAAATAAATAAATACATAAATAGTACAGTAAACTTAACATTTAAGTATAAATAGGAGGCACATATCCAAAATTCAAAAAATAGGGTGAAATTCACGATACAAAATCCCATTGTTTTTCGAGATATTTAAAAAACACTACTGTTTCATTTTTTTCACTGTTTGATAAACATCGGGTATTTTACAAATATAATTGATGACCAAAGGTAATCCTTGATTCGAGATATTGAAAATCCTCGTCCATATTTACAGATTAATAGTAGTATGCTAAAAAAAGGATCCTTGAATCGGTATATTGAATATCTCGGTGGATATTTACGGTTTTTAATTCAAAAATTTCTCCTTCGTCACTAGAATAAATTACAATGTATTGTGGGGTACCTATTCACTGCAAAGGATCAATATAATAAAACCCATTGTAATATTATAGCAAGGATAAATAACTGACCCGGAAATAAGTTTATTTACACGTTACCACATTGAAACTTTTCCTTTTTTATGCTCTGCTTATTGCAATTGCCCTTACAGGAGAGTCCTTCACTTGTGGAGGGTTGAAATGGAAACTTTTCCAAACCAATGTCCTGCCTCTGGCGATTGCATCATTATATTTATTTTCTGTGTAAAAACGTACTTAACATTTTGATATAATTATATTTTTGATTTTTTTTATGTATTTGTAAGTTTTCCAGGATTCGTTATAAACACATTTTTACTTCATCTAAAAGTAGAAAAGCTGCACTGGTTGCCTTAGTCATTCCAAACTTTCTGAAAAAAAAACTAAATAAATCCGAAACTTTTCTTTTTTCTTGAGATCAAACTTTGTAAAATGTATTCTACTTTTTTGCCCCCGCCCCCCTTTAAAAACTTCTATAATGAGTGAAAATCCTTCATAATTACGATATTCGTGCATGATAGTTCTGTTGTAGGAGGATGCAACAGAAGTGAAGCAGAACTTTGAAATGACTTGAAAAACGATTTTTTTCCTGCTCCAACAAAAAAAGTTAGTTTCTCTAAACCAACTTATTTGAGTTCATTTTTGTTTGTTAAATTTAGTAATTGTTCTTTTAATATGTTAATAACATCGCAACAATAAAATAAGTTTTTATTATTCCAGACAATTGTAATGTATCCACCTCCATCCCTCTACACGTGCACAGCTCGAATTTGGTTACGTGAAATTGGTTTTTCATTGACGTACGGAGCTTTAATGCTGAAGACTTGGAGGTAAGTCCTTCTTACATTTTATAATTTGGTAAGAAAGTTGAAAATATAATTATTATGAACGTAATACGAGTACAGAAGAAGAAAAGGGATAAATTTAACGAAATGTGCATGCAATTTAATAGCGTTTCGACACGAAAAAGAAACATCAATTTTCATAATGACAGACTTTTGCCGTGTATAGAATTTACATGCAACATGACTTCTCTCTGTGCTTAATAATATCGTTCGAGGAATTTCAGTATTTTCGACTGCTCATATTATCGTTGCCGGTATTTATTTTTACAATAAACACTCCTTTTCATAAATATTGGTTCATGGAAAAATATTTGATAAAAATAATATGCTATAAAGGAATTTTGTTTTTCCTTATGTCAATTTTGGTTGAGTGCTCTCGAGAAAATCCGCTTCAAGGAATAACAGAATTATTCTTAGGATTTATCTTAATACAGAAAATAGACATGTAACGTTAGGTAAATATGTAAAAGACGAAAGAGTTTTCAGTAATAAATTGATATGCAGTACATGCAATACATACCCTACTCGACTTTGTATAAGAATTGAAATTTCAACCCCTATAAAGGGGTGTATGGTAAAGTGACTCTAGGGGCTAAAGAGGGGGTCTAATTCATTTTTGGTAGTCTTCCTCGTTCTTAGAGGCCCAGAAAACATAGGAATACACACCCTACTCGACTTTGTATGAGAATTGACATTTCAACTACCAGAAGGGGGTGTATGGGGGTGGTTGCGGGGAAATGGCTAGTTAAAAAAAAATTTTATGGTCATATTCGGTTTCAGCGACCCCAAAAACGGGGGTAGGGGGATGTACCCTCTGGGTTTTGACTTTTTTTTTGTGTGCCTGTGTAATTAAAACGAGCTTACAACGTGAGTCTCGGAATTTTGAGTTTCATATCGAGAATACGTCTTTCACGAGTTTTTCAGCTGCTCTAAAAATTTCGTCGAATGATACTTCTGCATTTTTTCGTTCTTCTTGAAGCGTTCCACAATTTCGTGAACATGCTTTACTGCTGACTAGGGAATCCAATCCCGCATCAAAATCTCAATCCCGCAAGCCCGCGGGATCGAGGTCATCAATCCCGCGGATCCTCGGGATTTGCGGGACTGCAAAAAAAAAATCATAGATTTTGTTCTAAATAGTTATGTTCATGAATTTATGAACTATTATATGAAATAAGAGTGTATTGTATGTCAAACAAACTATACTTTACTCAGTCAAACAAAATATTCAGGCCAATTCCACTATGCAGGAATTGATTCCGCTGGAATTTTCTTACATAGTAGCATAAATTGTAATTTCGAAATTACTCTTCGTTACAGGGGCCGTATTTGGTAAAAAAACCACTTATATATAATTAAAGTAGAAATTTTTTGTATGCCTAAATTGGGCATTTTAGGCCCGTATTCACCGGCCTGGATATATCCACGCATATAAATATCGTGGATATTTCGTATTCACCGACCGCGATTTTCGGGGCTTGGATAAAGTTAATACCACTTCGACCTGGTAATAAGTTTATCCGCCGATTTCTAAAGGCCTGAACATGTAACCGAACCGAAACGAAACCGAACCGAAATGAAGGATATAAATTGTATGAAAATGTATGAACTCAATTATGTAGCGACCGAAACGGAAACGGAGCGGAGGATATAAATTCATTTCATTTTAGCTTTCGTTTCAGCTATTCAGCACTGGAAAGTACTGATCAGCTGATTGTCAGGTTTCAAAATCACATTTTCTTTTTCTTTTGTAGATTTTTAATAAACAGAAAAACCATTTTAGCATCCGGAATATTATTTTACAATTTTTATTTAATTTTCTTATAATATTCACATTTAAATTAAAAACTTTTCAGCCACTTTTTCATTGAGCATACAAGTTATCAGAAATGTCAAAAACCGATTCGATCCGATTGCCATATAATCGCTATCATATTGGAATTCGTTTCGGTTCCATTTCGTTTTCGTTTCGCTTCGGCTACATGTTCAGGCCTAGGCTATGAACTTTTTATCTTAAACAGTTCCCAAAAAATCCTTCAAAATTTTCATCATTTTGTCAATACAAATTTAGCTAGTTAATGAAATTACAAATATAATTACTTTGAAAGTAGTGTAAGTCCACTTTCCGCAAAGACATAAATTTCTGGACATTTTTAACTTTCAAAATATGCCGATTTTGGAACTATCGAGACGTCCATAACAAAAAAAATTACTGTTTATTCCTACAGATTATTATACCATCACACAACAATGCTGAAAACGTAGAAAGTTTATTTTACATGAAATGAAACGATATGATTTTGTTTCGACGAAACTACTAGTTTAGTAGTTAGTTCTAAAAAGACGGAAAAAGTAGTTATGGTGAAGCGGTAACTTGGCTGAAGATATTTTGCATAAGGTTTTTAAAAAACAAACCATATACAATGCTGCATAAAACTTCATTTGATGAAAATTGGGAGTTTAAAACATTAGATTTATCCCCCACACGAGACCACGAAAATTTGAAAATATAATACTACCACCTTTATATCCATCCATCGCATCCCAAAAATTCAACGATATAATGGATCTATTACCTTTTATTCCTGCAATATATCTTGGCTACTTTCTCATAATGAAAAAATGGAAAATGGAACATATTAATATAAAGTTGTAATTAATATAATATAAATGGCGTTACCTGAAGAAATATTGGAATAAAACCTCTTTACTTTGTTTTTTTAACATATTTTACAAAAATTTCATAAGAAAAATTTCAATTGAAATCCCATATTTAATATTTCATCAATGTATGATTTTCATATTTTGTTGACTTTGAAAGTAGTGTATAAGTTTCTTTTAACTAATACTTTAAAAGCGATCACATCATAAAAATAAATCAATTTAAGCGTATTAACATATACCAATATTTTTCAATCCATTCAAATACAAACCCTTAAATATCTCCACATCATACAAAGTGGATCTACACCACTTTCAAAGAAAACGGCTCAAATATTGAATCAATATGAATGAATTTGTAATTCTGTAAAAATTTTAAATTGGTATATTTGCTTTCCGTGAATAGCAAAAAATATCCGTAGAATTGTACGCGATAAGAAATAACCGAGAATATATCCAGGTCGATGAATTCGGGCCTTAATAAACGTCAAACGACTTGATCCACAGGTATAGACAAGATAAGGTTGTCGATATCGTGTTGCCAAATGCCAATTTTTATTTATCCACAGAAATCGATATCGACTCGAAAAACCAAATACGGCCCCAACAGAGTTTATGCTACCGATGTAAGAAAATTCCAGCCTAATCAATTCCAGCGTAGTTCAGAATTGCCCTGAATGCTTTGTATGACTGATTCAGTAGTTCGTTTGACAAACAATACAATTAGCCGCAAAGGTAATCCCCGTACGCTCAATTCACGTGGAGAATCCCCTGTCGTAGTCGTAGTGACATTGATCACGTTCATATACACGCACAGCACATAAATTGTTAATACTTTGCAATATTGTTAGTATTTCTCTTAGTCCCGGTTCTTTTAACAGGTCATTCTACTGCTCAAATCCCGCAGATCCCGCGGATCCCGCATGCCTAGTCCCGCATTTCTGATCCCGCAAAAATGGTGCGGGATCCCGCGGATTGGATTCCCTGCTGCTGACGCCAAATTACGTGATTTTTCTTTCAGTCGAACTGACAAAGGAAGCGTGAAACTGAAAAGTCTGGCACAAACCAAGAGAATAACGATGAACTCGCTTTTCAGAACTGCTGCAAGGAAGCAGACCGGTCTTTTTGAGATGATCCTAGATTTCCCAGAGAGGACCCCGAACTTTTCCTATGGAAAATTGCTCTCGGCTAATTTTTGTTATATTCAGTCTTTTGAAAATTATTGCTAAAAAAAAAGGAACACAACCGTACTCGTTAACACGTTTATTGCAAGTGATGAAAATTGCAAGGCGGAAGTGTTATTCAGTTTTGGTGCAGTGGCTGACCATATTGTATATCTAAATATTTTACAGCGGTTACTAAGCAAGGTTGCACAACTGAATATTACACCTCCCCCTTAAGATACATTTCTTAATATAATTCAATAAATTACACTTATTTATACAATTCAATCAATACAATTCTTAACATAATTCTTTTAAATACAATTCTTTATATAATTCAATCAGTAAATGTGTATTAAGCAATATCGGTTGGCAAAGGTCAAGGATACAACTACAAGATATAGTGCCTCTTACACATGCTTCCTCAAAACTGATGTATTTCGGCGAAGCGTAGTACCATCCGAAAGCTGAATCCAATAAGACCGTGGATTTTTATCCTTGTTAATAACCTGTGCTTCACCCAATGTACTTCCGTTTTTGAACCAAATACGTTCCCCTACTTTAAAATGAGTGTCCCTAAGCTTCGCGCTCCTATTGTAGTGTTTTGAGTGATCTGCCCTTCTCTTTTTAAACCTACTAACAATATCTTCAGAGTCATTTATAATAAACTTTTCATTTCTCCCCGGAAGCAACGTTCTTGTTTGTCGCCCCATGATTAGTTGTGTAGGGGTCTGACCAATATTTTGTAGGGGGGTATTGCGATGTGCTAATAATGCCAACCAGAGCTCAGTTTTGCTTTCATGACATTTCTGCATCATTCTTTTTGCTACCTGCACCATACGTTCAGCCAACCCGTTGGACTGAGGATATCGTGGACTAGACGTTCTTAGGTCAATGTCATTTTGACTACAAAATTGCATAAATGAGTGAGATCCAAAGGGGACATTATCTGCTATTATGACTCTTGGAAGCCCGTGACAGGCAAAAATTGGTTTAAGTTTAAGTATGACCTCTGCCGCCGATTTGTTCCTGAGCAAGGATATCTCTAGGAATTTGGAGAAATAGTCACATACTATCAAATAAGTTTTCCCGCCAAATTCCATCAAGTCCATTCCAATTTTATGAAACGGCAGCATGGGAATATCATGAGGTAATAGGGGTTCTTTAGTGTCAGCATTTATATATTTTTGACAAATGCTACAACCAATCACTTGCTTGTCTATGTCAGAATTTAGTCCGGGCCAATAAACTAAACTACGCGCTCGCGTTTTGGATCTCTCTATGCCCATGTGCGGATGATGCAGAATGTCGAGGATATATTTTCGTAGGCTTGCTGGGACAAATATGCGATCGTTTAAGAATACCAACCCATCGTCTGTAGTTAACTCTCTTCTCATTTTCCAAAAATAACTAACGTTGGCAGGGACTTCCTTCTTATTTTTTGGCCATCCTTTAGCTAGGACATCGCGAAGATCTTTCAATACTGGATCTGACGACGTTTCGTCTATAAAAAGTCGTTTTTTGTTGTCACTTATATCGATGCTATGAACTAGTTCATTTATTTCTGGGATCTCCACGTCTTGTTCATTACAGAAATCTCTTGACAGGTAATCAGCAATATACATATGCTTCCCTGGACTATGTTGCAGATTAAGTCGATATTTTAGAAGTCTCAACTTCATACGCTGAAGTTTAGGTGACGGCACTTTCCATATCTCTTTACCCATAACCCCTAGTAGTGGCTTATGATCTGTGATCACTTTTACCTCTCGTCCATAAATGTACGAATGGAACTTTGCACAACCAAAAACAATTGCCAAAAGTTCTTTTTCTACTTGGGAATAATTGATCTCGGCATCTGTAAGGCAGCGAGATGCAAAACAGATTGGTCTATTTTCTTGCATTAAGCATGCACCCAGACCGTACTGGGAAGCGTCTGCTTGAAGGACAGTCTGCTTTATTGTTGTCAAAAAATTTTAATACAGGTGCGTTAACAATTTGTTGTTTAATATTTTCTAAGCACTTAGTGTGGTGTGGCAACCATTGGAAAATTATATCTTTCTTTAACAAGTCCCGCATGGGCTTTGAAATACTTGAAAGGTGTGGAATAAAATTCCTCATATAATTAATAACGCCAAATAGCTGTTGCAGCTGTTTTTTATTTTTAGGGGCACTTAAAGCTTCTATTGCTTTGGTGCGTGTTTTGTCAACCTCGACTCCCTCTCTAGAAATAGTATGGCCCATGTACTTTACTTTAGGTACACAATACTGTAATTTATTTTCATTAACCCTCGCTTCCTGTCTGGGGTCTTTTTTGACCCCAAGTTCCATTCAATGCTTAATACAAAAGAATTTTTTTTACCAATATGGCCCACTCTTGTTGACTTTTAAGTTGCATGATTAATCTTTAATTTCCGAAATTTTCGAGGATCCAGGACGGATCGTTATTTATTTATTAGCAATTAATTACGCGTGGGGTCAAAATTGACCCCAGACAGGTTACATGTTTTTTTTTTGCCTGCTTTCCCGGAAACAATAAATTGCATCATCACGTACAATGTATTGCATCATCTCGGAAACGACTACATCATAGTGTACAGTGTGCTGCATAACTTTGGAAGCCTCAAAGTAGATAGTGCATTTTGTTTGTTTTGTTTGTATTTAGTGTTTGTTTTGTTTGTATTTAGTGTTTGTTTTGTTTGTTTGGTTGAATTTTGGCATACAAAATGGCAAGCACAAGTCGTCAAGGTGCATTGGACAGCGATGAAGTCCTAGAAATGCTAAATTTATCTGAGGAAGATGACGCCAGTGACGGAAGTGACGCAGAAGAGGACATTATACTCTCGAATAGTGAGGACGAGGATGATTCAGGGAATTCGGATGAAGAAAACGACGATCAGACTGCCGCATACATCAGCAAGAATGGCATGATAAATTGGAGCCCTCAGCCACCTGTCGTTCGAAGGCAACCATCGCGGAACGTAATAAAGTTTTCACCCGGCCTTCCGGCGAATATGCAAATTGAGTCAAAAGTGGATTCCTTCCGAAAGTTCTTTACCGACGATATGTTGGACCTCGTCATCGAATACACCAATCATCGTGCATCTTATCTGAAAAAGGATCATGAATACTTTACCCGCTGGACTAACATCGACAGAACGGAACTTCTTGCATTCCTTGGACTGCTGTTGGTGTATGGAGTGGAAAAGGGTCGAGGAAAGATCCTTCGTGAATTCTGGTCAGAAGAGTATGGTTTCTCCATCTTCAGGGCAACAATGAGTCGAGCCAGATTCGAAGACATATTACGAAGTCTACGATTCGACAACAAAGAAACACGACAAGCAAGAAAGGACGCTTCAGGCAACAAGGCAGAGGCAATTCTGGAGTTACTCGATAAGTTTGCGAACCAATGCCGAGAATCTTATATTCCATCTTCAAACATCACTGTGGATGAGCATCTCTGTACTTTCCGAGGACGATGTGGGTTCAAGGTCTATATTCCTTCGAAGCCAGGAAAGTACGGAATTAAATTCTGGGCTGCCGTTGATTGTGAAAATCAGTACTTGGTAAACCTGCAAATTTATCCCGGAAAAATTGGAAACCAGCGAGAACAAAACCAAGGCAAGCGTGTAGTGCTGGATTTAGTCGAACACCTAGCAGGCACTGGAAGAAACATAACGACAGACAACTTTTTCACAAGTTTTTCCCTTGTGCAAGAACTGCTTCAAAAGAACATGACATTGGTTGGTACAATGAGGAAAAACCGCACTGAGCTACCAAAGGAAATGCTGCCGTCAAAGGGAAGAGGAGAGCTTTCTACCGTTTTCGCTTACGCTAAGAAAACTCTGATTGCATCTTATGTGCAGAAAAAAAACAAAGCTGTAATTTTGCTCTCCACCCAACACAACACGTTTGACATATCCACCGAGGATCACAAGAAACCCGAAGTCATATTGTTCTACAATTCAACAAAGTCAGGAGTAGATACTGTCGACCAAATGGCACGGATTTATTCTGCAAAACGCGGCACGAGAAGATGGCCACTCGCAGTGTTCTTCGACATTGTGGACTTCGCTGGCATAAACGCATACAAGTTGTTTGCAGAAATAGACCCTACCTACAAAGGGAAAAATTCAAGGCGAACGTTCTTGAAGCAGCTTTCCAAGGAACTAGTATGTCCTGAGATCGCCCGTCGACTGCTACGGCCTCAATGTAAGACCGAGAAAATTCTGCGAGCTGTGCGCGATATCGGCTTCAATCATTTGATCACTGCGGCACAACCACAAAATCGGGGCAACAAGCGAGGAAGATGTGGAAGATGTTCCAGGAAATCCGACAAAAAAACAATGCAAACCTGCATGAAGTGTAAGGTGTTTGTTTGCAAAGAGCATTCTGTGACAGAGGTATTGTGCCTGGATTGCACTGAAAATTCGTTGTAGAGAGCGAGTGAACTGAACACATTTGTACTGCTATGCAAGAAGCAAATTTAGAATTTATTTATGTATGATAAACGAAAATAAAACATTTTAATTTTACTGTATGTTTTGACTGTAAACTCGCTGTATACCATAAACACATACATCGCATATATATATCTATATATATGTATACATATGTATATATATGTATACATATGTATATATAGTATATACATATATACTTCTACTATATAAGTTATACATATAGAACTGATATGCGCGCATGTAACAATAGTTTTGCCTTAAAAAATGGCTTGGGGTCAAAAAAGACCCCAGCCAGCGTTAATGTATTTTAAAAGCAGACAGGAAGCGAGGGTTAAATTTGATATTCTTTTCCGCGCACGCCTTATCACTTGCTGCAATATCTGATCGTGCTCTTCTTTGGTTTCTGCCGCAATTAATATGTCATCGATAAAGATTGCTATATTAGGAATTCCCGCGAAATTGTCTTCATTAAGTTTCTGAAAAACTTCGGGAGCCACTTTGATACCAAACGGTAATCTTTTAAATCGGTAACACCCAAATGGTGTTATGAATGTGCACAATTTGCTGTATTCTGGATGAAGACTTACTTGAAAATACCCTTCTTTCAGGTCCAAGACCGTAAATAATTTTTTGTTTGCTAACTTAGCTGTAAGTTCTTCGAAAGTGGGAATGTAGTGCACTTGGTCCTTAATGGCTGTGTTGAGATGCACAACAGGTGTGTGTGGGTTTTTCAGCTGTATACGAAAATTTTCGCAAAAGCAACCCATGCCGTCAAAAATGTAGCGATTTTCGTTTCTAAATTGTTCTTTCGAATATGTTTGTATCTCATTTACCCGCCTTATTAAATTAAGTGCGATGCAACCAGGAAGTCCTATTATGGGAATAGTATTAGTGTCTACTACAACAAAATCTTGCAAGGAATTAACACTGCCTACTTGGCACAGTAACGTTACTGTTACGTTACTAACCTAACTGAACTTTTTTTTATAACTATATTTTTCAGCACTTTCACGTATCTAATTGGAAGAACATTGGTTTCTGCACCAGAATCTAATTTAAACTTTATTTTATGGGACTCAACTTTCACTATTAGGTACCACGATTTATCTTCTTTATTTAAAATTTCAACCGTATCAATAAACAAGTTTTCAAAACTTTCATTTATGTTTGCAGTTTGTATTGCACGTACCTGTTTTGTTTTACATACTTTCGCAAAATGATTCCACCTTTGGCAGTTTTTACATTTTTTTCCTTTAGCTGGGCAGCGGTTTTATCCGTGAGCTTGGCCACACGACTCGCACACATTTATAAATTTTCTTTTTTTTTCTTTATTTTTCCTAAAATTATTTTGAAATTTTGAATTTTGTTTACTAGAATTGTAAGATACAGAGTTACCCTTATTTCTATTGATGTCTTCTTGTCTCCGTTGATGTTCCGATGAAATGTGATCCACAACGCTGCTTGTTCCAACATTTAACAAATCTTTGGTTTGTTTGGATGTAGCCTCTGCAGTTCGTGCTAATTCAATTGCTTTGTCTAGTGACAGCTTTTCTGTTTCCAGCATTTTTTTTTGTAAACTTTTATCATTTATTCCCAAAACTATTCGGTCACGCAGCATCCGTGACTCCATTTCTCCGAAATTGCACTTTTTCACCAATTTCTTTAGGCACATCAAATAACTGTCTAACGGTTCTTTCTCTAACTGGTTTCTACTATAGAAAACGTATGACTCATAGACCTCATTGCACTTTTCCTTACAGAATTCTTCAAAGGATTGTAGTACTTCCCCAGCGGGAAATAAAGCAAGTGCTTCCACTGGAAGCTTTAGTGATGCGCTTCTAGAGTATTTCGTATCGGAAGTAGGTTTGATGCAAGCTGCGAATTCTCTTGGTACATGACAATTCCCTGTGGATTTGCTTTGATTTCAGTTTTCATAGGTCTGAGCAACTAATGAGTAGTGATTTGTGAAGGAGCATAACTGGAAATTTTTGTGTGAATATCAAAATGTTCTTTATGTCTAATGCTCAAAAATGCTCTGTGTTTAAGTATGAAATATTTACTCTCTCTTCAGCTCTTTTCCTTCCTCTTTAATTAAAAAAAAGCTTAAAAGCTTCGCATATCCAAACAGAACCATAATCGCAAGTGCTTCCCGCTGCATCCATTTAACAAGCTTCAGAAGCGCGTTTAAGGAAAGAAAGGGGAAGCGCATCTTTCTGATGACATCCCCATGTAAAATTGCAATGAAGTGGAATGGAACAGGCAAGCACTCCGTGCTTCCAAAGACGCGCATTAACTGCCGTGTGGAAGCGCTCTTCTTCCCCGCTGGGTCACTATAAACTTTTCTTTTGTCGTCAGATAAAGCAAAAGAATTGAAAACTTCTATTGCCTTAGATCCCACGGCATTTAAAAATACAGCGATGCGAACTGCTTCCGACTTTTTCTCAAGTTCCACCGCTACGCTGAATATTTCAAAATTTTGACGGAATCTTCGCCAACTTTCTGCGATATTTCCATCCAGATCCAATTTCTCTACATAGTGCAGTAAAAAAAGCATTTTTATTTGCACAGTCTGGTAACAGCAAAATTATGATTTATTCCTGTTTGGGATATCACCAGGAGTATATTGGTAAGTTTTGGACCTCGAAAAACTTGTGCTACTTTTGTTATAAACAATTAAAGTTTTTTTACCACGTTTTTCGAGCTTAAAATGTGAATTACTCCGGTTCTATAAGTCGGATCGGGGCAAAATAAATACCAGTCTCTTCGTAATAAAATTTCCAATAAATCCTCGTTGGTTTCAAGTTTCTGAAGTACATACATAACCTACAAAACTGAAAAAACAAGAAAAATACAGTATTTTTTTCAATTTAATGCCCAAGACAGTCAACTGCACCAATTTGCATCAAACTTTCAAAAAATATACTTTTTGATGTTACAAAAAGACTCTGAAAAATTGGTGCCAAAATACTGAACCCGTTGGCCAAAATTGCTATTGTTATCTAAAATTTGAAATGCCCGCCATTTTATGCCATTAAGTCCAAAATGAAAATTTCTTTTTTTCAAAATGTAGCTCTCCATGCCACCTTCCGAATGCAATTAAAAAAAAATTTTTTTAATGTAATTTTGGTAACTGTTTTTTTATTTGTTTATAACTCAATTAATAACAATTGCATTTTTTCTGCCATTTTGAAAAAAAAATTAAAATTTTTTATCAGATCTGGTAGAAAATCTTGGGACCTTTAATTTAGAAAAACGAAAGGTTATTTTTGTTAACGTAAACCCGAGATATTTAACCTTTTGCGTTTTGGCCAATTGTTAATTAACAAATCCATATTTTGAGCTACAATTTGGACTGCATCATTTTAAAACCTATTAATTTCATGTGATCAATTCGAAAAAAATTTAAGTTTTATTTACATTTTTTACAAGCATTATAACTTATTTACAAGCAAAATAATCTGTGAAAAATGCTTCACTATGCGAAGCCGAGTGCAACAACACGTGATTATAATATTTCGCAATGCAAAAAATTCCAAAAAATGCCAAAGCAAAAAATTAAATATCTCAAGTTCATGTTAACCAAAATGAACCTTGTTTTTTTTAAACTAAAGGTCCCAAAATGCTCTACCAGATCTGATAAAAAATTTTAAATTTTTTTTCAAAATGGCCGAAAAATGCAATTGTTAATATTTGAGTTATAAACAAATGAAAAAAAAGTTACCAAAATTACATTAAAAATTTTTTTTTAATTGCATTCGAAAGGTGGCATGGAGAGCTACATTTTGAAAAAAGAAATTTTCATTTTGGACTTAATGGCATAAAATGGCGGGCATTTCAAATTTTAGATAACAATAGCAATTTTGGCCAACGGGTTCATTATTTTGGCACCAATTTTTCAGAGTCTTTTTGTAACATCAAAAAGTATATTTTTTGAAAGTTTGATGCAAATTGGTGCAGTTGACTGTCTTGGGCATTAAATTGAAAAAAATACTGTATTTTTCTTGTTTTTTCAGTTTTGTAGGTTATGTATGTACTTCAGAAACTTGAAACCAACGAGGATTTATTGGAAATTTTATTACGAAGAGACTGGTATTTATTTTGCCCCGATCCGACTTATAGAACCGGAGTAATTCACATTTTAAGCTCGAAAAACGTGGTAAAAAAACTTTAATTGTTTATAACAAAAGTAGCACAAGTTTTTCGAGGTCCAAAACTTACCAATATACTCCTGGTGATATCCCAAACAGGATTAAATCATAATTTTGCTGTTACAAAACTATACCTATCTTTTCATTTTTTTGGCCTTTTTTTACTGCACTAACAGGCTTGATGTGATCCATTTGTTTAATGAACAAATATTTTATTTGTTTCGGAGGTCTTCCACGTGGTTTTTTTTCTGCAGTTTTATTTTTGTTTATTTTGGCACGTCCCATATGCTTTTCACTCTATTTTTTTTTATATATATCACGCACTTTTATAAATTGGCTTCCGACTGCGCCATGTTATATTCAGTCTTTTGAAAATTATTGCTAAAAAAAAGGAACACAACCGTACTTGTTAACACGTTTATTGCAAGTGATGAAAATTGCAAGGCGGAAGTGTTATTCAGTTTTGGTGCAGTGGCTGACCATAGTGTATATCTAAATATTTTACAGCGGTTACTAAGCAAGGTTGCACAACTGAATATTACAATTTTCTTGAAATTTCCACGGAGATATGGAGATACGTCCATAAAAATAAATTTCCCCGCCAAAAACCACCTCCAAGGGGCTAGAGGGATACAACAGATTTCTGAATGTGAAACAATTTATTCTTGTAGTCTACTAAACGGCTACCCAAAACAACCACCCCTTTGACCCTTTAACCACCGACCATCTAACCCCTCTTCTCCTAGGTCTCCTCAACCACACTGTCAGTAAAGTCAAAATGCAGAGTACTCACCTTTCAATTCATTCGTTCTTGATTTTTTGAAAAACCAACAATACTTGGTTGGCCTTGTGCGCGTTTCATTCCGACGATTCGATTCGTTTGGAAACAAGCAAGGCCCTTTTACATCCCAAGCGCAAAGTGGAAGCGCAAATTTGAGCCCTTTTATCGCACAGAAATTTGTATGCTTTTCTCTCTGTTGCACGAACGTGGATTCCAGACAGAGAGAAAGCATACAAATTTCTGTGCGATAAAAGAGAGGGATGTAAAAGGGCCTTAATACCAAATAATTGGGTTGGTGTTCGCGGGTTTTGGCGATTAAAATGTGACAAGTAGAATTCCGTGTATTACGAATTTGAAAATTTTGAATTTGGAGTTGTGGGCATATTGGAAATTTGAAAAATTAGGGAAACGGGAAAATTACGAAAATGCAAATTTAGGAATTTGGAAAATTCTGCGAATTTTCAATTCGATATTCGAAATTGGAAATTCAAAAATTTCCGAACTTTTGACATTCACAATTCTAAAAATTGAAAAATTTACAATATTGTTACTCAGAATTTCGGGAGGGGCCCGGGCCCTAGGGCCCTATAGCTGGCTACGGCCCTGGCCCATGTCGACAGACATTGTGTGGGATTTCACCTACCTTGACAAGGGGATCCCCTATGCGCCAATGTGCCGTGAAGATTGCCATAATTCTAGCAATATCTCTTCAGGCTTGTTAAGGATACCCATTTTTCTTCGTTTGCTGTAAGTAGTCCAATTGAGATAATGTAAGTCTCCAGGGCGCTCTAACTTTGGATAGCTTAAAGCAGGTTGTTTTCAAGAATAGCGCCTTTGACCCAGCCTATTGGGCTGCTGACCAACTCAATTTCCGAATCCTGGCGAAAGCCTCGTTGCTTGGCTAAGTGTTCGGCTTTCTCACTCCCACGTTACGCTTTCTACCGAGCTTATCTAGGTAAGCTCTACATTTCCGTTAGCTTGCAACGCATTATCTCTAAATCTAGAGCCCTTATAGAGGCTTTTGGCTGGCTAAGAAATTTTCGAGGTTCATTTTCTGATATGCATTCAGGATAACTTTTTTAATAGCCCCTATTGACCCTATCGTTGTCGTCATTTGGACACTTCCTAACTTTATGATTTTATAGGCCTCATGGCCACCACAACAACGAACCATTCCTCAGGATTGGACGTACCCCCCGCTGTGTATATCCCTAGACCCATATTTAGGTTAACACCCCAGCTCTTTCCGAACGCCTTTTTACAGACGTAGATAGTTATATTGTACAGGCTTTTTTAACATTTCCTTGATGTTCGACTTCCACTTGAGTTTTAAGGTCCAGAATTAAAGCCAGAAATTTCACTTTGGAGAACAGAGTGTATATCTATCTAACCTGGGGTGGTTGAGCCCAAAGTTTTCGTTTTCCCAGTTGGCTCAGTTTTACATGGGTTGGACTACAAGCGTTATTTTATAATTAAACCCAAATTTTTGGAATCAATGATAATTGCCGACTTGAGCGTTACAGGACGAACTTTTCAATTCACTTTGACAAAAATTAATAAAAATAAAGAGTGCTTTCCGCAATCCAACCCAACCTCCGCAAAGATTGTCCCAAGAAGTTTAAATAATTCTGAAAGGCACATTTTCTATAAATACTACCAACTCGGGTTTTGTTATCTCTACACTTGTAAAGGGCAAGCATTTGTAAAGCAAATTTAATTATAAGCCTTTCCCCGAGTACTACAGAATGTCAAATGTCCTTGAGGTGGACTTGGCGACCTAGGAGAAAATCTATAAATATCCCAGCGGAAAGTAACCACTTAAGAGATAAGAAACCGGAACATGCACAAATGGATTAAATAAAAATAAAACGAGTTTTAAGAAACTAATGATAATAAATTCACGGAAATTCAGTTAGCCTTGAAGTTTTGGAAAAGAAATGGGAAATAAACTTTTGAAGTATGCATGAAGTCTATTTGAATTCCGTCATCACACAGACAATTGGAAAAGTTCAAAGCAAACTATACAAAACTTTATGGTGGCTTAAGTGAATATTTCCTCACTTTAGAAAGTTTCTGTCTATAGTTTTATTCAATTTAGTAGAGTAGAAAACTTGGTTAAGTTGTGATTTTCATAGATGTGGGCTCAAAGGAGTACTGCAGACTTTAAGGAAAGAAAAGTATGATCCTTGAGGGATAAAAGGGATTCAAATATAAAAGAACTGTGCAAAATAGCGTACTGAAGGAATTTATAATAGCTCTTTCATGGGAGGTAAATACGAATTGAAATTCTGCAAAGGAGAAAGTTTTTTTTTAAAATATAAAGGGAATATTTCAAATGCCGCCGCAACAATGAACTTAAATGAATGATAATAGTGGTGCAAAGAGCTAATTTAAAGTTTAAATATGCTAATTAGATTCTTCCAAAGTCGAATTTTCACTTTAATATGGTTAAAAAGCCGCGTACACACCGACCCAAAGAAGGCCAACGAATGACATTCGGTGTTGGCTACCGAACGTTCGTTGGCGTTCGGAGATACGTCCATAAGTATTTCTTGGTTTATCAGTCGTTCGTTGGGACCTATATTCCGGTTAGTTGCATCAAGAGGACGATGGATGATAACGAGGAAATTATATTTTCGAATTTCATATAACTGTTATGTTTTTAATGACTAAATAAAAGACAACTTCTTCGGTTGCTGGTTTATT
Organism: Thereva nobilitata; assembly: GCA_963855945.1. NCBI lineage: Eukaryota > Metazoa > Arthropoda > Insecta > Diptera > Therevidae > Thereva > Thereva nobilitata. The sequence goes on from OY979694.1 coordinate 22,705,779, forward strand.
TCAGAAGACCGGGATAATACAAAGTAGAAGTCCATTTAGCTGGCGATTAACTGTCCGAAGCCATACGGCATTGCCAGCAGCTTTAAATTTACAATACAATATTATCAGCGATAATAAATACAACATTCTCTCCCTCCATAAAAATAAAAAAAGGAAATAAGCCTCTACGAGTACATCAAACGTTGAGGAGGTTGACGGTCTCATGTTGAACGTCTGAGAACAGGTACTGGTGATGCATCTCGGTGGGGACGCGTGCCTTCAGAAACTGTTTCCTCCTTGGAAAGCGGCACCACATCTTCGAGAGGGTTCTCCACTGTGCTGTTATTTTCCTGGGGGGATGGTGTCTTCGGTTGTTCTTGCACATCTTCGTGATGAGCTGGCGCAGTAATTGGCGGTGTGAAAGTTAAAGGATCCAAAGCCGGTCGTAACTGTTGTCGATGTGCCATTCGTACCCGGTTATTGTGTTCGATGAGGTAGCGACTCCCACTCAAAGGTTGCAAAAGTTTTGCTGGTTCCCACTGCTTGTTCGATCGTAACCAAACCTTGTCTCCGGCGGAAAATATTGGCTTATGGGGGGTATGGCGGTCAAAATTTGCTGAAACCGGATTACTGTTTTGTCCGAACCGTGGTTGTAGTTGCCGTAAAATTGTTCTGGGTGTATACCTTAGAAGATACTCTGTTGGACATACTCCAGTAGAAGGACAAGGCGAGTTCCTGTAAGAGAATAAAAAATTTATAATATGCGCTTCTATTTCACCTTGGCTGTAGTATCGGCCTGTTTCGAAATGCTTCTGAAAATTTTTCTTAACTCGCTCGCTCTGCGATACCATTTCCTTTAGGGTAGTACGGTGGACTTTTAAGCACAGCAATGCCATTTCTCTTTAAAAAATTACAGAATTTCTCTGAGCTGAATGGAGGTCCATTGTCTGATACTATCTGTTCGGGAAGTCCGAATACAGCAAAGAGGGGTTTCATTTTACTAATGACAACATCTGCCGTGGTGGAATTGACAAGTTGCACGTCAATCCACTTTGAAGTTGTGTCGATCGTCAATAGGAACGTTCTCCCCAAAAAATAAAAGAAATCCACATGTAGACGAATCCAAGGTCTTTCCAATTTCGGCCATCCAACATAACTTTCGGTATTGGCGTTATCCGATCTGACTCTTTGACATGGCACACATTCCTCGCAGATGGCAGCAATATCTTCGTCAATTTTTGGCCACCAACAGACGGACCTTGCTAACAACTTCATTTTTACTATTCCGGGGTGTTCTCGATGAAGAAGTTCTAAAATTTGTTGCCGGAGCGGTATCGGTATAAGTGAACGAATTCCATAAAGAAGACACCCTTGTTCAATAGACAGCGAGTAACGACGACTAAAGTACGGCTTTAATGCTACATCTGTCACCTGACTTGGCCATCCGTTCTTCACTAACTCCATCACCTTGGACAGAACAGGATCCTTACGCGTATATGCTGCAATATCAATATATGATAAAGGTAGATTTTCCTTCTCGCTAAAGGAGTTGATGAGGTGTTCCGTCATTTCAGTAGTGTGTGATTCCGGTATTGGTAGACGCGACATTGCATCAGGGGCGGACATCAGCTGTCCTTTTTTATATTTAATTACATAGTCATATCCTGATAAAATAATGGCCCATCTCTGTAGACGACAAGCAGCCGTTGCTGTGATTCCCCGACGAGTGTCAAATATATATTTTAATGGTTGATGATCAGTTTGAAGCACGAACTTCCTACCAAACAAAAATTTGTGAAATCGCCGAACACCAAAAATTATCGCGAGAGCTTCTTTTTCCACCTGTGAATAATTTTTTTCAGCAGAACTGAGGGTAGCTGATGCAAATGCGATTGGAGAATCTTCATCTAACTGTTGACTTAGGACCAATGTTCCCTCTAATTTTTTCGATGACTGCGCGGTACAAAGTATATGGGAACAAAAATATTTAAAACGTATGTAAAAGTGCGAAAGGGGGGGGGGGGGTCCAGTGCTGTATTTGAAGTAACTTTCTTTTTTAATAAATATTCTTGAAAATTGATGCTTTCATTATAGTTCATATCTTGGTTTATACGGATACGCCATCTAGACCTTCGGTATTTTAACATTGAATAACTCCGACAATTTTTAGCCGATTACGACAAATGTACGCGATTCTGAAACGTCATTCAGTACCATTTCAGCTATGAGTCAGTACACACCGAAAGCTCATTTTAAACTTTCTGGCGGAGTCAATAAACAAAACTGTCGAGTTCGGGGAACAGAGAACCCATACGCGTTCTCGAAACACCAATGCACGACGACAAAGTGACTCTTTGGGCCAGAGAGTGCTCAAAAACCATCATCGGACCATTTTTCTTCAAAGTTGGAAAAACCGTCGACGGCGCACGCTATCGTTGGATGTTGGTGCACTTTGTGTGTCCGAAAATGCGTGAAAAAGGTCTGGCGAACTTCTATTTTCAACAAGAGGTCGCACCCAAAGCCTAGAAATTAACTAGTCTTTCATCTTCATATTCTTCAAATGACGATGTGAGGGTGAGGCTATTAGAGTAAGAGGGAATGCACCATTTTTATACACGACACAACTACCCAATCCAGCGGAAGATTTTATGATTTTATATGGAGATAAACTTGATGTGTTGGCGCATATTTGCTCGTTTATGAAAAAATAGCTGGTTCACTTTTCCTTCCTTTTCTGTTCTGCATACTTTATCGAAGAGAGACAATCTGGCTTTGTTTCGCCGAGCTCACGATGTTAGACTTTGGGCGCACCTTGCCACATCGCAGCCGCTACGATGTAGTTCTTAAGACACTTTGTGTCGAAAAATTGTGATTTGGAGTGGTCTCCTCATTCTCCGGATTTAACGCCACCAGACTTTTTCGGTGGGGTTATTTAAAAAGTAAAGTTTATGCCAGCAAGCCGAAGACCATTGACGAACTCAAAGCTAACATACGATCCGAAATAACTCCTATAACGCCCGAAATGTTCGCCAATGCTATGCAGGATGTCCCAAAACGAGCTGCTTTTTGCTTTAATCGACATTGTATTCAAAAACTGATTTGAAATAAATGGTAGAGAATATCGTCAGAATTATTCAATGTTGAAATACCGAAGGTCTAGATGGCGCACTCCATATTCTTTCCTTATTAGGGGCACGATCTACTGTTTAAACGACAAGCTATAAACACGAGAAGTATATAAACAGAGGCTAGTCATATGTTACGTTCGGTGACGTTACCAACTACGTGACTGTAACCATGCACGAAATGCTGTATACAAAATTAACACAACAACGAACTCCCCTCTCTTTACATAAAGCAAACCAAGCAAATTTTACTTTTTTTGTGAAATTCGGATTTTTGCCATTTTTAGATGCAATTCTTTTACAAAATGAAATAAAAAAATGGTGAACAATCCCTTTGTGAGCAGAATATAAAAACGGCTGCGAAACTCTCGCAAAATTAGTGCGCGGTCGCGCACCTGCGCAGCTTAGAGGGAACATTGCTTAGGACTGCTCCCACTCCATCGTTACTGGCATCACAGGATAACACTAGCTGCTTTGATGGATCATAATGGTGAAGTAAAGTTTTGTCACTCAAAATTTTTTTGCTTTTCTCGAATGCATCTAGACACTTTTGACTCCATGTGAAGGGTACATTTGATCTGGTTAAATTATATAAGGGCGCCAACAAACTCGACTGCATTGCCATAAATTTCCTATAATATGTGATTAACCCCAGGTACGCTTTGACTTGCGTGACATTCTGGGGGACTGGAGCCTTTTGAATTGCGACGATTTTACTTGGGCATGGCTTAATGCCGTCTCCTGTGATAACATGGCCTAGGTATTCTACTTTTGTTTTAAAAAATTGACACTTTTCCACATTAACTCGTACCTGACGGCTTGATAACACTGCCAAAACCTTTTCGGTGTTTCGGTAACATTCCTCAATGGTTCGACCTTTTATAAGCACATCATCAATATAACAAATTGCCTCCGTACCCGCTAGAATTTCATCCATTGTACGTTGAAAGATGGATGGAGCACATTTTAAGCCGTAGGTAAGGCGATTATAACGGTATAAACCACGATGCGTGTTGATGGTAAACAACTCTTGCGACTCGGGACTAATTTCTATCTGCTGGTAGGCGCCACACAGGTCCAAAACACAAAAATATTTTCCACCCGCTAACGATGCTAAAATATCTTCAATATTGGGCAAAGGATAATATTCAGTATCAACAACTCTATTCAACGACACTTTAAAATCGACGCATATGCGTATATTTCCATCTTTCTTAGCCGCCACTACTATAGGGCTGGCCCAATTACTATACTTAACAGGAACCAAAACACCCTCCGCTTGAAGACGCAGAAGCTCCGATTCGACTCTTTCTCTAAGGGCGTACGGGACTGAGTAGGCTTTGCAAAATATTGGCGACACATCTTGTTTTAACACGACAGACGCTTTGAACCCCTGGATAGTAGAAGGTTTCTTTGAAAAGACTTGAGGATATTCTTGCTGAAGTTTTTTTCCAAGCTCCTCGGTCTTCTCCTGGATACTTAGAATGGATGATGTCTTCGAGGGGGAAGATAATAAGTTTTCCCTCCAATTTGGGCATAAAACATTTAGCCAGTTTCGTCCCAATAGTGTCACAAACGCTGGTCGACTGTTGGTAATGGCAGCTTCAAGACACGATTTTTTTCCATTATATTCCACCATAAAAGATATTTTTCCTATCACTTTTAAGACATCCCCAGTTACCGCCGTTAACTTTCCAGTGGTTGGTTTGAGAGGACGATTCCCAAAGTATTTGCGGAAGACTGACTCGGACATAACTGTTACGCATGCACCGGTATCAATTTCAACATCAATTAGTTGACCATCCATGATAACTTGCGTGATTAGCGGCCTGACGTTTGCTAAAAAAAAGGTATGAGCTATTGTATCATCCAAAATGACTTTAGGCGACATCCGTGACTTGGCTGCTACACCTTTACAGTACCTGATAGTATTAATTTTTAATACATCTTCTGACTCACTTTCTTCGCTCCCATACTCTACTTCACCGACTTCAATAACCTTAATTTTATTCGATGTGGCGCGACGGTGACAAACTACAGATGTGTGTCCCTTCTTATGACATGAGTAGCAAGACCAATTGATTGCTGGACACTTCGACGGATCATGACGACGTCCACAACGATAACACTCTAAATATTTATTTTCCTGCTGTTTACTTTGCCTACAATTAGACGGACGTGTATTATAGGTTTGCTTATTTGAATACTTAGCCTTCGATTGTTGTGAAGTTACACGATTGCTTCTCACTGCTGCGACTACTGATCCATGCATTGCTTGCGTGCCCATTGATGCAGCCTCCATGCTCAGTGCTTTGGTACATGCGGTCTCAAAACTAATGTCAGCCTCAGACAAAAGTTTTCTTTGAATGTTTTCATTGGACAGCCCACAAATGAATCTATCACGAAGCGCTTCTGACAAAAATGTGCTGAAATTACACGACCTAGACAGCTGTTTAAGCTGCACTATGTAATCACTGACCGATTCCGAGAGTTTTTGATCCCGTTTATTAAATTTAAAGCGCTCCAAAATGACCGTTCTGGTGGGCGAAAAATGCTGTAACAACAATTCTTTGCAATTTGCATACGTTTTACTAACAGGTGAATCCGGCACGCATAAATTTTTTAATATTTCGTACGTCTCTCCACCTATGAGAGTTATAAGTAAAGCCAATTTTTTTCATCTTCCACGTTGTTCACTATGAATAACTGTTCTAACCTCTCACAATAAGACGCAAAATCATTTTTTGATTGATCGAATTGTTCGATATTTCCTAATAATGACATTGTATCAATATTTTTACCATATTTTTCACGTTACTGTTTTTTCGAAATTAATTTATTAATTTCCTTTTGCACACACCATATTTCTCGTCGCCAAAATGTTATGTTTTTAATGACTAAATAAAAGACAACTTCTTCGGTTGCTGGTTTATTTCAGAAGACCGGGATAATACAAAGTAGAAGTCCATTTAGCTGGCGATTAACTGTCCGAAGCCATACGGCATTGCCAGCAGCTTTAAATTTACAATACAATATTATCAGCGATAATAAATACAACAATAACCTTGATGAAATTGTAAGGAAAATGAAACGAAAGCAGAGATGGTGGACGGTTACATGCACATCAAAATTAGGTATAAGAAATCTATCGAAACGTAGAAATAAAGCAATAAATAAAAACGGACCACAGGATTGTCAAAATGTTAAAATGTTCGTTTGAGTTCGACCCCCGTCCACACCGTATTCGCTCGATTAGCCTATTTTCTTGATGCTTCCGCTACGCTACGGGTTGCAAGCGAACGACAACGAACCTTCATTGGCCTTCGCTAAGCCGTCCATTTAGAACCAACGAATGTCTAAGAATCCCATTCGTTGGGCAGTGTACGCGGCTAAAGAGGATGTTGTGTTCCGATTTCATTTTGTTATTTTTTAGTTCACTCGTTTTCATATTTATCCAATTTGCAGTGGGTCATTCCATATCAAATCAACCAATGCTTTGGACCTCACCACCTCCGATAGTTATAATTTTTTTTATATATGTTCTTCTGGTGGAAACTAAGAAAAAACCAAATTTTCAGATTTTTCGGACTTTTAGTTTTTTAATTATAAATTTTCAAAAAATCGAAAACCGCATAATTTTGACAAATTTTGAAATCTTTAAATTGCTCTAGTTTAAAAACTATTTGACATAGAAAGCTGAAACTTGCACCAATTTCTTCTTCTTTAATAAGGCTTTAATTTAATATACAACATAGTATTATTAACAAGAATAAAACTCTTTCCGCCATTTTGAAAATTTTCTTTTTGACATATCTCAAAATAATGTTTTTTCAAATTTTTGAAAAAATTATATTTTGTGCATAAACTCTTAGGCTGCTTAAGGTACAAATAATGCCAAAATTTAGGATGGGACGACAATGGGATCATATTAATATAAAATTTTTTAGGTACTTGAAGAGCTAAAGGTTCAGTGAACGCAATATAAAAAAATAAATTTAGCTGCGCGGGAGCTGATACGCCCCGCTGATAATGTCACCCTTTACTAATTTGGGTATGGGAAATTCAATGAAAATAAAGCCAACCCCCTAACTTGAACGGAAAGTACCCCCAGGACAACCCTTATTACTAAAATTGAGTGTTTCGCACTTGCTTATGAAAATACCCCCCCCCCCCCCAATTTTTGTGCAGAAATAGCCCTTACGGTAAGCTATTTTTTAAGCCCAAAATCAACCCTATCGGTGAAGCAGAAGCCACCTCCACAGCAGCCCCTAAAATTAAATTATTTTTTCTACTCCCAATATTAGGAACCACCATTCAATTTTTGAAGGACATATACCTAATAGATATAAGATAATTTATAGAAACCATACCTACCCCTTCGGGCATCGGAAACCACCCCCACCACTAGGGCCTGTGATCTACATTATTTAATTGAAGTTTAGGTATAAAATTAAATAATTTAGATCCCAGGCCCTAGTGGAAGGGGTGGTTTCCGATGCCCGAGGGGTAGGCATGGTTTCTATAAATTATCTTATATCTATTAGGTATTTGTCCTTCAAAAATTGGCGTGGTGGTTCCTAATATTGGGAGTAGAAAAAATAATTTAATTTTAGGGGCTGCTGTGGAGGTGGCTTCTGCTTCACCGATAGGGTTGATTTTGGGCTTAAAAAATAGCTTTCCGTAAGGGCTATTTCTACACAAAAATTTGGGGGGGGGGGTGTTTTCATAAGCAAGTGCGAAACACTCAATTTTAGTAATAAGGGTTGTCCTGGGGGTACTTTCCGTTCAAGTTAGGGGGTTGGCTTTATTTTCATTGAATTCCCCATACCCAAATTAGTAAAGGGTGACATTATCAGCGGGGCGTATCAGCTCCCCCGCAGCTAAATTTATTTTTTTATATTGCGTTCACTGAACCTTTAGCTCTTCAAGTACCTAAAAAATTTTATATTAATATGATCCCATTGTCGTCCCATCCTAAATTTTGGCATTATTTGTACCTTAAGAGTTTATGCACAAAATATAATTTTTTCAAAAATTTGAAAAAACATTATTTTGAGATATGTCAAAAAGAAAATTTTCAAAATGGCGGAAAAAGTTTAATTCCTGTTAATAATACTTTGTTGTATATCAAATTAAAGCCTTATTAAAGCAGAAGAAATTGGTGCAAGTTTCAGCTTTCTATGTCAAATAGTTTTTAAACTAGAGCAATTTAAAGATTTCAAAATTTGTCAAAATTTTGCGATTTTCGATTTTTTCAAAATTAATAACTAAAAAATTAAAAGTCTAAAAAATCAGAAAATTTGGTTTTTTCTTAGTTTCCACCAGAAGAATAAATATAAAAAAAATTAGGTGATTTGAAGTCCATGAGGTCCAAAATTAATTAAAAATTGGTTGATTTGATGTGGAATGACCCAGTGTTGTTCTGTGTCTCTTCAAATAGTTGTCAAAAACTATTATCATTCGCGAAACAACCAATTTTGATCGGTGCTGTTAAAGGAGGCTATCATTATTTTACTCTGCAAAATATTTAGGGCTTCGTTCGCGCTTGATTATATCAATACTGTTTGGAGGAATGTCATTATTGCATTTATACCCAAATCCGGAAGTTCTGATTTACCCTGGCCAAATCACGCCAATATGCCTCTCGGCTTTTGACCTAAAGATATGGGGAACATTATCGAGAAGAAGATCAGATGCACTCATCTTCTACGCCAACCGCTCGGTTCTTCTCAACACGTGGAGGACCACTGAAAACGCAAATTGGTACTCAACTTGATAAGTTTATGTAAAACAAAGGAAATGCGCTGGTGGCTTTCATCGATGTATTGATTTTTGACTGCACGTCCTTTGACGTAATAGCACGAGCTCGAAAAATACGACTTTGGACTAGGCAACACTTGGACCAAGTAACTGCATATACTCTATGTTGAAAACTGGCAAATTAATGATCACTCACCTTGGGGGTCTCTGGAGTGTACTATCACAAAAGCAAGTCCCGAGTAAAGAGTGATATCCTGAAGCTCCTCAATGGCCACAGCTTTTTCACATAGGGTTACGCAAAATATATTGGCGAAACAGATGGTATTACGTCAAGGTGTATGCAGGACGCACTTGATTTGGTCTCCGGTCTACCTGGAAAGGAACATTTTCGAATCTTAATTCATTTTCCTGTGGGCCTACCGCACAGTGTGTGGGTCCACATGGGTTAACCGATGACATTCATATTTGGATACTCATCACCATCGCAAGGCTCACGGTAACTTATGGATCATTAGTTTGGTAACATAAAACTATGCATAAAATTTCCATTACTAATTTTACATTCAATCGAGTCTATTTGCACCACACCGACTAAAGCGCTGGAGACCCTAGTCTATTTGATTTCACTTCATTTGGAGGTAGAGAAGAAGGTATGGAAACCTGCATGCATTGAGGCTGAGAACGAATGGTAACCTGCGCTATGGTCTTCAGCTGGGATATTCTGCAGTCGTTGGTGTTATATAAGAGAATTTGGAAGCCGCAAGTTTAAAGTACAAGTCCCTTCTGTTAACATACAGAATATACTGGGTTCTTTTTAATATTTGGCAGGGTTCAGCTGTGTGGGGCACGAAAGCACCTAGTACAGATGCACTTGCGGGTGTCGGAATCTGGGATGAAAGCCTTAGGTTATAAAAGAACTTAGAAGTGTCTAGGCTAGTGTTTCACCCAGACCCGAGATAATCTTGTTTTCGTCTCGTTCTCGGTACCGAGAACGAGATGAGAACGATGAATTATATTCTCGATCAGTCGAGACGAGAACGAGATCACCCTTACGAGATTCTCGTCTCGACGAGATTATTTAATTTCTCATTCTCGTTTTTTCGAGGCAATTCGAGACAATATGAGAGATATTAAAATATTAGAAATATTAGCCAATATTAGATTGTAGAACAAGGTGGAACAGCTGTTTCGAGATGCTAAGAGTTATTAGTCATTTAAAACCTGCGATAAGAATATTATGTGAGACTACCGTGGAACTGGAGCACTTGAGACTACGTGAAATTGAATGGGATTCGATTCAACAAATTATTGAATATTTAGAATTTTTCAAGCAAGTGTCTGATCTTCTAGCTGGAGAGAAATACCCCACGTTACCTACAGCTGTTATTGCAATTAATATGCTGATTGATAAAGTGGAACTAATAGTGTATAAACTAGATAATAAAAATGATAGAAATACCTTGGACGAAATTTTGTTGGAGGCATTTCAAAAAGGTCGAGATAAAATTTTGAAGCACTATCGAAGGTGTAATTGGTTATATAGCGCTGTATTAGTTTTGGATCCTCGGAATAAGATTAACAAGTTTGATAAATCCGAGTGGGTTAAAAAACTAGAGAAAGAAAGTTTTAAATGTTTAAAAAAAATTTTTAAACAATATTATGATAAATTTGAATTTTCAAGAGAGGTTTATAACGTAAAAAAAAAAATAGAAAATAAAAGGAGACTTTTAGATTTTTTAACTATTTTTGATGAAGAAAAAAGTGCCGAGAATTGGATGAAAGAACTTAACCAATATTTGGAAACTCCGTGTGCTCCAAAAGGGACTGATATTTTGAAGTGGTGGTGTGACCATAAACAACATTTCTGAAAAAATTAAATCCAACAACCCCTATGTGTAACTACCGCACCAATAACAAAAGCTACGTCCATTATCTCAAAAATCATGAATCTTTGGTAATTCCAGTATGGTTCTAAATAAATATTTGCATTGACTCTGTACTTAAAAATTGGATTGACAGTATTCTTTCTGGCCGTTTAATAAAGTTAGGTAGTATTGAAAGCAGGGCCACCCTAACCACAGGGCTAAATGGGCTATAGCCCCGGGGCGCAAGTCTTTTCGGGGCGGCAATTTTTGTTGGTGTTACATTTTTTAGTTATTATTAGTTATTAGTTCTTTTTATTAAAAATCTTTTCATAATAAAAGTAAGTTCAGGTAATTTTCTAATGAAATGGAAAACATTATAATAAAAAATGCATATTATGTATGTGCGGATCTGCTTTGGTGAACCGATCCTCAAAGTTATTTTAATATCTAGGCTTCTGGGACTTGAGTGGTCGTCTGCAATTAAACAAAACTCCGCTTCTTTACAAAACTTTACCCCAAAAATGATTCTCGACAAAATGCGTCTTTCTAATGACTGTGTCTCTTTCTAGGACTCACATTTTAGTTTACTTTAATAGAATGGAGAAGCCCCGAATGATTAGCCCCATCCTTTATGGCCATCCGCCGCGTCTGTAGTTATCCTGGGCCCCTCGTAGTCACCTATCTTTTCCAATTCATAACGGTCATGATTGTGCCGTTTCACAACAGGATAAAGTCTCAAAAACTTTGGTTTTAATTTCAACCCTGGGCTAAATCCTGGGCGCCCTACTTATAGACACTTGCAGCCTTACGCTTCTTATTGCTTTGTCTCCTATTTTCCTGTTGAATCTTAGTAATATTTTATTTGGCTTCTCGTCTATAGTTCATTTAAATTATCGTCCCTTATAAAGGCTTGGAAGTCTGGCAATGCTTCTATCTTCATTTTCATGCCAGTTAAAATACGGAAGGGTGAGAACTTCGTACTTCTTGTTTGGGTATTATTTATGATTTGTTGAACTCGATCAACGCGCTTGTACTAAGCGTTTGGCTCCGCAATTGATAATTTGGTTAGGATCGGTATTGGGATGCGATTTACCCTTTCTACCTGGCCGTTTCCCCTCGCGATGCCAGTAATGATTAACGAATGTAGTATGCCTTCTCTTATGCACTCATTTTTAAACAGATTAGCTGTAAAATCTGATTTTATACTTCTTGGGTTATCAAAAATAACTGTCAGCATCCTTAACCAGTCGACAACCTCTACGCTTGACATACTCTTAGTATGGTACAACCAAACAAATTTAGAAAACGCATGCACTCTTACTATTATGGCTGTATCTTTACGTAGTTACTTTCATGGGACCTACATATATTATCTATATGCAATGTCTGAAGTGGACGATCCTGTTTATCAATGGGTGTCAGTAAACCTCCTGTTTCCCGGCCTTGTTTTCTGCCATTATGAGTTCTATGCATCTTTTGACTTACTGGAATACTCACTTCACTTTAATAAAAATTAACGGAGTAAGACTTGCCGGTCACGTAATGAGGATGGAGGACAATAGCATCCCAAAACGGCTTATGGTATCAGAAATTTGGGGAAATAGACCAGTAGGCAGACCCAGGATGCAGATGGATAGACTCTGTGACGACTGAAGCAATGCATAGCATCCGAAACTGGAGACATGCTGCAAGGGACCATCAAACTTGCAAAATGCCCTAGAGTAAACCTCGATTTGGGCTGTAGCGCCATTGGATGGATGGAATCTTCACTTCAGGAATAAAGTAGGTTTTCCTGATTATGGCTTCCCTCTTAGTAGCTGAAAAACGTCCTTGCCTGTGAGCAGATTTAATGATCTCCTTCTCCATTGATGTGGTAAAGACAATTAACTCTTCCCCTGGATTCTTAAATAAAAAGTCAAGTATAAGGTAAAAATCTTTATGAGCAAACATCTTTAATATCTCTCTTATAGCTCATAAATATTGGTCTTCCTTCAGCGCTTGTTTAATTCGGTAATTTAACATATCGACAATTGATAATGCAATTTTGCTCAACGCATCTACGTGCCTCAATTTAGTACCTGGACGATGTTAATTTGGTAATTAAATTCTTTTAGAAACATCGCCCATCTAGCCACTCTCAGTGGGAAATCTTCTTTTTTCATTGTCGTTGCGAATGCATAATGCGTAAACTCCTTGCCAGGACGTAAACTCGCAACTTCTTTAGCCCGTGTATTATATGGCGAGTACTTCCAGCTCGTAAGCGTGAAAGCGTTGTTCCGCTGGCCTTGTTTTACGACTCATGTATTGCACTGGGTGCAACGGTTGAACGTTACTATCCCGCCGCAAGACAATAGCCCGAATTCGTCCTTACTAGCATCGGCATGAATCTCCGCATGCGCCTCTGGTTCAAATAACTTCAACACTGGTGCTTTTGCCAATATTTTCTTTTAATGCTTTAAAGGCATTTTGCTGTTCGCTTTCTATTTTAAATATGGCGCTTTTTCTTAGCATTCGCGGAACGGCTTTGCTATGAATGCATAAGTCTGCTATAAATCTTCTGAAGTAGGACGTTAGCCCCAGAAACCTTTGTAAAGTTTTCCTATCCTCTCAAGAGGGCGCATTATTTTTAGTAGCCCACGGGCGCCGAATATCGTAGGACGGCCCTGATTGAAAGGAGTCGAATTCAAACCTTACCCAATATTTATTGATGCTCCCCCGGGGTAAATTCTAACATCCGATATTTTCTTAATCTTTATAAATGATCTACTCTTAATTCCACCCAACTTTCTTCACAGCTTCACTGATCACCGTACTTTTACGCCTTCGGTCGGAAATATATAAAACAAGCCCATGGCAGAACAATTCTTCGTGATGTTCAACTCATGTTCGATTCAAGTAACAGGGGAACCAAAGCCATTGTTGTAGTGCTGTGTCGTTCGCGAATGATCCGTTCGTACTGAACGGAACAGTGTACTGAGCCAAATGAACTGGTTCACTAAGTAGTACATGTTCCGTTCACTCGTTCAATGGTACTGCACTGGTTCAGTGATACTGAACTGTGTATGAACGATGAACGAAGAGCCAAATGTACGGGTCTCGAATGAAAAGACCTGAACTTTTGAATGATTTGAAAAAAGAGCGAATGAATGAATCACAATGAATACATAAGTAAGATATATCTTTCTCAGAGAACTTGTTTTGGTTGTATTGATTTTATGTAAGATGTGAGTTGCAATTTCTCTCTAAGCAATTCCAATTGGAAATAGACATTTTGAAATTGACGAGAGTTAAAAAAGTTTTATGAAGAACATTTCAGATTTATAAAGAGTTCTAATTAGAATTTCACTCGTATTATTCGAGTATAGGAGGATTACTTATAAAATGCAACGGAATAGAGATTTTAAGAGGAGATTGTTTTTAATTTATTTGAATAGAATATAGTATATCTTAAGGGGAGTCAATTAGTTCGAACTGGAAGTTTGATTTTATTAGGAAATTCATTAATTCTTATCAGTAGCAAATTTTTTCAAACATGGGTGCATGGCTTGTCTATTTTTTTATTGAACTGTATTTGTGTTTGTAATCGTATTTAAGGGAACTCCATGTTTTGAAGTTTTCACCAAATTTACGGGAAATGAGCCAAATGAACCGAATGAACGGATCTTTTGAATGGTTCTTTTTAGTGAGCGGAACCAAACGAACCAGGTCACTGAAAAGAGCCATTTCGCCCACCACTACATTGTTGATTACGGCTACAGGAATCGTATTGCATTCAACGCCTCCAAAACGAAGTATTCTCCCATCTCTAATAAAACTTAGAGCATCTCTCGTTTTTTCATTTCTTATTTTCTTTATGTGACACTTTGTGTGACACGGTTGTCGTTTCTTCTATGTCGTCGTTTCTTTTAAGGCTGATCGGTGCCCACATTCGCTCCTCGTTAACTGCTTATATCCAGTATAATACTACCATATCTAGTAATAACTACAACATGGTCAATTTGGTTATTGTATCTTCCACCTGACGTCCATATCATCTTGTGTATATTCTTATGACTAAACCACCTGCTAGCTATGGTTAAACTGCTTGCAATTTCGAATTAAGCTATTATGTTGTGATTCTTCGTGAATCAATCTTGGTAATTTGAATGAATTCCCTTTAAACATTGACCTGATCTACGTCACGGACTTGTAGTACATAGTGTGGTTCTTAAGCTTAGATTTTCATATAAAAAAGCAATTGTGATGAACAAAGCAGGTGGAAGCGTATTAGTTCTCAAATTGAAAATCACCATTATGCTTTTTTGTGACCATAAAGATTGATAATAATTTACTAAATTTTTTTTGTAGATTTTAAATTGTTTATTATCCATATCAGAAAAACTCCTCAAATATTTCTAATATTTTCACTTATCCCACTATTTTCCCTTTATTAGTTATCTTTTAGTGAAAAACTTTTTTGTAAAAGTTCTCGTACGTTCATTCATGCCCTAAGGTGCTCATGTATATTCATCAACCCTTGCTCCCACACACACAAGTGTTACAAGTGTAAAATTCTCGTTTTAATCCATTTTTACGCTGGTATTTCTAGTGTGGTATAAAAAGTCATGTTCACACGCCCTTATCCTAAATTCAGGATAATAATTCCCCATAAAATAGATAAAAAAATATTTGAACACGTTACTTCTAGTCTGTATACCATTGGTATGTAGGAGGATGTACAGAAGAAGAGCACTCACGGAATCTTGCCTAATCTTGGGATTCAATACCATCATTTTCCGTACATTTAAAAGCATTAAATAATTTTTAATAGTAACACCATATGTGATGAAGTACGTGACACCATCTTATATCGCATAAAGGTACACCCTTAAACCTTCACCGCATATGAGGAGCGTGACCTTATTTAATACAACAATAGAAAACATCGCACGTGAATGGCACAGTCGTATTTTATATCCTGAATGGTATATTCTAGTTTTAGGATCCGTAAATGAAAATATTCAACTCAGGTGAAAGATAGTTAAACAAAATTGGTTTTCGGTTGAATATAACAGGAACAAAAGTTATAAGCGATTACTCAGCACTTCTCGTTTTTTATATCCTATAAATATTTTTTGTTGGTGTTGTTGTTATTTGTATCCTTTTTTTTTTCTAGGATATCGGTCATATTTCGAGTTCGTTCTGCGAAAGCCGTAAAAATAACCGATGCGGCGCTGCTGAAGCGGCTAGGTGTTATATGCGGTGTTATTGGTGCATGCCTTCTGGTTAGAACGGTTGTATCGCCGCCAGAAGTTGTGGTGGGAAGGACTGCAGATGACCTGAAAGCATTCCTATGCAGAACGGACTGGTGGGATTATACGTTTACCTCAAGTACGTATACAGGTTTTTTCGATTTCAAAAATTGCTTCTACGTTATACTATTTTAGGCACGATTTATGAGAAAAATTCTACCCCAGAAGCCTTTCATGTGTGTCTTTCTATTTATTTCCAGTGGAAGTGCTATTCCTCGCTTGGGGTGTAAGGTTATGCATTATGGTGCGGAAGGCACCATCCGAGTTCAATGAAAGCCGCTTCATATCGATGGCCATCTATAACGAGTTCCTGCTCACCTGTTTCCTGAATGTTTCCATGTAAGTGTAAAATGAAAGATGAAAAAAAAATACACAAAAACGTTGCTCAAGAACTCAGGTGCTGGCGTTGCTAGAAATTATGAATCCTGAAACGGAAAATTAACAATTCAAATTGCCTTCAATTCATGTCCCATTCATTTTTCCAGGCTGTTTCTTCAGTCACCTGCTAATCCGGATCTACTCTACATAATCTTCTTCTGTCACACACAGTTAACAGTGACTTTACTGTTGGGATTAATTTTTGGCAGTAAGGTAGGATTCTCAACAAGTATTTTTCGTCCTTTTTATTATCATTATTTATTTTTTTTTTGTTGTACTTGTGTTTTGATAAAGCAATTTATAACTACAATTTCTCAGCAAATATTTTCGGTAAATTATAATTTTGTCAAAAATTGTTAATCCTTTCATTACAGGTATACATTGTGCTGCGTAGCGGAAAATCCCAAGAGAACGCCATTGGACTAGGTGCAAAATCATCAGGTGCTAAGTTTAATTTTCGTCCGCAAATAAGGACATTCGCAAATCCCAGCACGGCAACATCATCAACAGCACAATTAGCCGGTAATGATGGTAAACAATTTTTAGTTAAGTTTTCTCTGTTTATTTATTTATTTAAATTTTTTGCAGGAGATTTTTCTTTTCTAGACAAAAAATTATTCATAATTAAAAATAATTTCTGCTAACAAAAAAAATCTTTTGCATTAGTTAACAGAAAATTGCTGAATATATTAAAACTATAATTTCTAAAAATTTACACCTTTAATGAATAATAAGTATCTACCGATGACGTTGGCAGCACTTAGCTTCTGATCTTGATAAATGTTTGATAAATTTTAATAATTCATAGGCCATGTTGCCAATTAAGCAGAATATTGTAGTGCAGAATGGGGAGTAATTAAAATTTTCCGCTCGCAATTTTTAACAAAAGGGTATTAAATCCCTTTTTAATTGGCAATTTATATTTCTTCTGCTCGTGATCCCTCAAAAAAAAAAGAATCACTAAACAAAAGCTAGCCTTCGGGTAAAAGATTGAATTCCTTTTTTTTTTGTTCTTTTTCGGTCATTTATTTTCATAAGACTGAATTTGAGCACTTAATTTTCCCTCTTTTTTTTTTGAAAATTATTTGACTGAATGAATTGTTTTCACGTGACAAATAATGGGTATTGTGAGAAAGTTGCTGGAATGTGCCTTTTGGGAAAAAGGGAGTTATTTTTTTGTTTTTTTTTTCTACAAGGACTTTATTAATTTTTTCCCTTTTTTCACAGGGAATAAAAGGAACAATTTTTCCGGTGAGGAATTAATTTTAATTGTAGCTTTTCAATTGGCCTCTTCCATAACATCCAAAATCATAAAGGAATAATGTTTTGTAGGTTTCAATGGAAGGTAAACTTTTTCTGAAGGACTCTCTCGAAAACTTTGATGAGCTTCTTATGAATACCGATCGACCTAATAAGGTTTTATACAGAAATAGATCCATTTTTGTTTTAAAAATAAAAAGAAGCAATTATGTTTAATTTTTCTACTACGCAATGATACTATATAGTCGAGGCAATGAAGCAAAAAAGTTCCTAATTGGTTGGGCGCGGACGGATCGGAATGCGGTTTTTTGCATTCGCTTCCAAAAATTATTTGTAAAAAATGGCCCATTTTTTTTTCTGAACAAACCGGAAATTGCACCTGTTCACCTGTGTGTATGTTTGTATGTATGTATGTATGTAGACAAATATTGCAACTTGATTTTGACCCACTTCCATATAACCGATCAACTTAAAATTTTGCATATATGTATAGTTCGCGTGACAATGCAATCTGACCATTTTGTAAAAAAGCAAGATTTCGGTTCCAAGATGGCGGCCGAATTTTGCAATTTTGCTCCTCGACCCCCGACACGGGTATCAAATGAAAGGGTATGACAAGTACAATACAATTACCTATGTGGCGTCATTTCAAATTCAAAATGGCGGCCAACACAAAATGGCGGACTACCTTTTTCATTTGATACCCATACCGAGGGTGTTGTAAAGAAAAAGGTAACACAGGCCGACAAAATTTAACAAAAGTCCAGACCCAGAGACCAGACCTAACATACCCGAAGGATTTTGATGCGCTGAATCCGAATCCGTGTTCAGAATGGCCCCTACACGTCTGGTTTTCGAGATTTCCTAACCTAAAAGTGCAAAAACGGGTTTTTTTTCAGTTTTTGAGGTTACGTGACGTAAGGAAAAAAATGAGAATCAAAAAATGTTGTATGGCAATTGAAAGTACCACCCTGTCCCTTTTAAACCTATTTGGATTTTTTGAAATATCTTTTTTTTCACCAAAATATCGCTATTTGAAATTTTACACTTTAGCGTATTAACCCAACTACAAAAAAAATCGAAAAAATTCTGCCAGAGACCAGACCATGTTGATCTTGTGTTTTTGGGGTCGCTGATTCCGAATCCGAGGTCTGATTCACCCCATAAGGCCAGAATTTTTCGTAAGCTTAAAAAACAACCCCTAAAAACCACCCCTACCAAACCATAAGCAGGCTAACCCACCTGAACTTGGGAACAGGGAGTTAAGTAGATTATTTCTTTTATGGTCTTTTCTTTTAAGTTCTATTTTTATTCAAATTGGATCCCACAATACTAGCGAGCTTACTTACCCACCCCCAACCACCCTAATACCTAGCTACCTATTTTTTCGATTTTTTTTAGTAGTTGGGTTAATACGCTAAAGCGTAAAATTTCAAATAGCGATATTTTGGTGAAAAAAAAAAGATATTTCAAAAAATCCAAATAGGTTTAAAAGGGACAGGGTGGTACTTTCAATTGCCATACAACATTTTTTGATTATAATTTTTTTCCTTAAGTCACGTAACCACAAAAACTGCAAAAAACGCGTTTTTTGCACTTTTAGGTTAGGATATCTCGAAAACCAGACGTGTAGGAGCCATTCTGAACACGGATTCGGATTCAGCGCATCAAAATCCTTTAGGTACTATAGGTCTGGTCTCTGGGTTAAAAATTTGTAGGCCTGTGTAATCCGCCATTTTGTGTTGGCAGCCATTCTGAATTTCGAATGACGCCACAGAGGTAATAGTATTCTAATTGTCACACCCTTTCATTTGATACGCATACCGAGCGCGTTGTAAAGAAAAAGGTAATCCGCCATTTTGTGTTGGCCGCCATTCTGAATTTGGAATGACGCCACAGAGGTAATAGTATTCTACTTGTCATTTCCTTTCTTTTGATACCCATATCGAGCGCGTTGTAAAGAAAAAGGTAATCCGCCATTTTGAGTTGGCCGCCATTTTGAATTTGAAATGACGCCACATAGGTAATTGTATTGTACTTGACATACCCTTTCATTTGATACCCATGTCGGGGGTCGAGGAGCAAAATTGCAAAATTCGGCCGCCATCTTGGAACCGCTATCTTGATTTTTTTACAAAATGGTCAGATTGCATTGTCACGCGAACTATACATATATGCAAAATTTCAAGTTGATCGGTTATAAGGAAGTGGGTCAAAATCAAGTTGCAAAATTTGTCTACATACATACATGCATACAAACTTACATACAGGTGAACAGGTGCAATTTCCGGTTTGTTCAGAAAAAAAAATGGACCATTTTTTACAAATAATTTTTGGAAGCGAATGCAAAAAACCGCATTCCGATCCGTCCGCGCCCAACAAATTAGAAACTTTTGGCCTTTTTAGTGCTTCATTGCCTCGACTAATATTCCAGTTTCTCAATAGAGCCAACCAAGTCCAGAACTATGAAATGCTCTTATTCCACTTAATAAATTTGAATAAAATCTGTTCGCTTTAATTTAAATATTCATAGCTTCGGCCTCGTTAGCTAATATAGGATAATACTACCTACCTCTTGCCATTATGTTCTCTGAGTTGCTATTGAATATTCTGTTTTATTTATATTTTTATTAAATGCTCAAGCCATCATATCCCTTACGCCTTGGTAAGCCTCACTACGCCTTTGTTAATTGCCTCAACTGCAGCGATGTTGTAGAGTTGAGAAGATGATACTTGACCTACGCAATCGAACGAGAACCTTTTTACTGAGTATGCTAATGGCACCCTTTATGCTAACCAAGACAGTTGCCCCTTTTCTTCGTTCTCCACAATTTTTAAAGCAATACAGGCGATTTCGTGCATCCCTGTGGCGGAAGCGTGGATCCCTGTGGCGGGAGCGTGGATCCCTCTGGCTGGAGTGTGCATGCTAGTTTTGTTCCCGAGTATAAATAAAACTCGCCCGCCACAGGGATGCACGAAATCGCCTGTATTGCTTTAAAAAATTGTAGAGGACGAAGAAAACCCTAATAAAAATGTGCTGTGCGCATTTGTTCGCTATGCGTGCTAGCTGCAGCGCCGTGCATGCTAGTGCCTGCCTGATGCAGGCTAGCTACGGGCTAGTTTTTATTTTTACTCGGGTTAACACTCTGCGAGCATACCAGCTTCATGCTAGGTGCGCCCTAGTAAAAATGTGCCGTGCTAGCTGTAGCGCAGTTTGCTGCTCCCTCGCCAAGAAATCATAATTTATGGGTGATGGTAGAGAAATAGCGTTAACTCCTGAAAGAGTGTTGCTACAGTATTACATTTTTCAGAAGTGTGACGAATATCCGTGGTAAACTGCCCTCAAGGGTTTGAGTTGTCGCGGTGAGGACTTCTCGGGTTTTTGCTGAAAGGCAAATGTTAGTGATCGCTGTACAATACGAACTGTCTTCCTTCGAGAAGCTGTCGAAAGTACTTAACTACTGAGTAAGCATTAAGGAACTCTCGACCGTAGGTGCTGTATTTGGTTTGTGTTGGCGATAGTTTCTGAGAGAAGAATTCTAAAGGCTGCCGTACTTTGGAGGTCTGTTTTTGGACAACTGCACCTACAGCCCATATCTGATGCATCTACCATTAGGGCCACTGGTGCCTGCGCTGCTGGGTGTGGAAGTAATCCTGATTGTGCTAGTACTTCTTTGTACTGTTCGAAAGCGGTAATGAGTGGTCCATTGCATTGATGTCTTATAATTATTTTTGTTTCAAGTACAACCGTCCATGGATTTCTGCTGTTTTCGGTGTAAATTTTCTGTAAAAGCTGATCAAACCCAAAAATCTGCGAAGCTGCATTCTTGAATCCACTTTAGAAGGGATTGGCCTGGTTCCCTCTGCTATAATTAGGAAACCCAAGAAACTCACTGATGAATACTGTTGTCAATTAATTGATTTCGTTTGATATCGGCGAACAGATTGAATTTTGCCAGGAAATCTGAACCAATTATGGGTTTATTAACACAGGCGATGATAAATGGCCAAATGATTATTCTGCGTAGGCCCAAGTTGAGCTGTATAAACCGCAGATGTTGGAACCAGTCTGGTCAATTTGAATGTGGCCAGTAAAACTCAGCATACAACTACATTTAAACGCCTTGTGCGTTTGGAACTGAGAAGACGGGTTGAAGATTATTTCCGTTTTTCAGTTAGTGCCAGCGAATTATCGAAACTTCTGCTCCGGTATCTATGATAAATCTGCGTGTTGCGGCTCTTTCTCTGTGAGATATAGGCGACTTATGTGGGTTGTGAACTGGGTAGTCCCCGATTGCGTTCCACTGCTTAGTTTTCCTGGTAGCTAAATGGCTGCTGGCAACACTTGGCTAATTTTCCAAACTTTCTGTCATGCTAGCAAACTGTGTTACGAGTAAAGTGGGAACTTGATTGACTTAACAACGCATATGTTAATGATTATGTCAATTCGCTTGCTCAGAAAGATATGTAAGCACCCAAATTGACATACCATGGCATATGTGATCAAAATTTCCCCAACTAATTATTTCGTCAAACATTAACGAATCATAAGAATTCGGTCTGGAGCGAACTTGACATAGTACGCATAGAAAAATTAATTATTTTATATCAAGCACCTTATGTTAGTGTGGTCAAGTACATGTTTTCACAGTTTGCTATGTTAACATTCTTAAAAAAATGACGTCACTTTATGCTATGTTCATGTCAATCTAGTTCCTACTTAAGGCTAATGTCAGATGAGTCTGAATTCAGACTCGGAGTTTTTCAGAGTCTCATAAAAATGCACAGAAATGAATTGTGCCATGTCACATGAATCAGAAATTTCAAGCGGTCTAAAAAAATTCATATTCAGTCTGAAAATGTTGTCTGAATTTTTCAGAATTGGAATAAAAATTTCCTCTCTTACATGTTTTCTTATCGCGCCATGTCAGATGAGTCTGAATTTTTCAGTTAAACAAAAGGCGTGCGTCTGTAAAGTTGTGCCGGCAAAAAATTAATTTCATGTATTGAAAGCCGATTATTTAAAACTGGAATTAAACGGAAATTAAAAAAACCAAATGTACAAGATCTGCGTTGGAGTAATCATATATATTCCAAATTGTAAAACAAGCTTCGCAGGCGCTTGAGATTTCCCAAAAAATGCAATTTCCTCCTTCAGCCGTCGACCGTCGTTGATTTCACCTCATATGTATATCTGGGCCGCGGCCCCAAGAACCACATTAGCGTGGCTAGACAAGGTGCAAAATAGCACCCTTCGACTTATTGGTGATGGCGCCATTAGCTCCTCAATTGACTCCATAAATCACCGCAGGAATGTAGCGGCTTTGGTGAAACTCTACTGCTTCTCCACAATGGCTGTTCCACTAAATATATAACCTTCTGCCTCCTCTGAGCTGAAAAAATCCGAGTCTGAATTCAGACTCTTGTGACATTAGCCTAAGCCTGCTTTTACATCTATGCTGACACAATTTTTTTTTTTTTTTTTTATGTGGAAGACTAGAGCTCAGGGAAAGCCCTTTGTACTGTCGACAATCTATTTTCTTCGTATAGAGTGCAATGTCGAACAGCAAGCTCTAGTCGATAGATAGTGAAGGGGAAGAGAGAAGTAGGAAGGAACTGCCACAACCACCTAACCCCAACCATTTCTATCGCGACTCTGGCATCGGGGCAACGAGAAACAACTCGCTGGAGTGTTATGCCTCCTGAAACAAGTTGAATCCCATCAACCAACCGATGACATGCGCTTGGTGGAGCGGGGTAGTGCTAGCGGAAGGCTATGACAGGAATGAAGGTGGGAAAGGCGAAGGACCGTGGGCTCTGCCGGGACTCGAACCCGGGACCTCTGGGATAGTAGCCAGGCGCCTTACTCCCTAGACTACCGAGGCGCCGTTTTGAGGGTATGCGACCTCTGTGCAGTTTTATTTGGATTATTCTTTCTCCAAAGCAAATATCTGTTGCTTTAGTTTTGAAATTTCAGATGCCGGTACAGACGTCGAAGATGATGATATTTCAGGGCTGTTTAGGACATCTGAAAGTTTGTCGGCCATCTCCCCTAGCACGTAGCACGATTACAACTTGGCTAAAGTGGCTTTCACTTGCGAAGGTAGTTCCCGAGTTCGAAAGATGTCATTAAACACGGTGCCGGCTGCAAGCTGGTTGAGAAGTTGTGCTGGTCTTCTTCCATTCGCAAAGATGTCACCTAAAAGTCTTTGGGGTCTCTTTTGCTCGGACTCCCGAATTCTGCTGACACATATGAATCTCGTATGACTTTCTTTAACACCAGATTTATGAAGAGGCAACTCTGGTGCGATTTTAATGCTACCTTATCCTATCGATTTATTATGGTTTGCAATTTATTTAGCTTGAACCATCTCAACAGGTCAAGCAAGGTCGCGAAACTAATTTAGGCCGCAGTATCCAAGCCAACCAGTTCGCTGTTAGTTAACCTTTCTACAAGTCAAGCACTTCCGGCGTTAGATATATTCCATCAGGGCCCGATTATGTAGGTGTAGGGACTTCTTCCTCAAACTGTTGGGTCCGATAAATTCAGTGATGAAGCCCTGTTTGGGTTCCGAAGCGCTTCTTTTTTCATATTTTTTACAAATAAGACCATTGTTTTTATTAATCAAATGAAAGCCCGCATTCCTTACGTAAGGGTTTAGCCGCTACGGCGTTTTGAAATTTATTTGGTTAATTTTACATATCACTCTGTAGTTTTCTATCCGTATAACCTATTTCCATGAATAAGGTAGCAATGAACCTATCTATGATGGTAAAAGCCCAGCTATCCTACCAATTTTTGGAGTTATGTTATGAGTCGTCATTTTGTGAAATTTTGTGTTTTTTTTAACTAAAATTTCAACTTCAACTACTAGTCGTGTCAAATTAGCAAAAGGGTACCCATTTTTTTGAAGTAGGACCAAATGGAAAGTTTTTTTTGGAAAGTTTTCAGAAACATTTATTGATCAAGTGTTATATGGTCTAAAGATGCGCAAATGTTTTTATCCATTATTTATTTAACAAATGCCTAATGTTAGTGGAGAATTAATGTAGCACTAACTAAAAAATTAAAAATCTCGGAAAATATCTAACGAAATGGACCCAAAATATATACTTGGGGGTTTTCGAGGACGGAGAACACGAATCCGAGGTTCAAATCTAAAAATTCAAATGGCAGATCCAATATGGCCGACTTTTAAGGCCACATTGAATCCCCCGCTTTGTAACTTTAGTGGGTATACATTAAAGTTTTTTTTCGATGTAATTTCAAATATTACAGCTCCCACGACTGACATGTACTTTTCACCTTGTATTCTTTCAGATACAAAACTCTCTGATACAGAAGCACTAGAAGAAATACGTCAGCTAAGTGTTCAATTGCAGCGTATTCAGGAGCTGGCACCGCCAAGAGGTATAGCCGTAATGACAATATCTAGCCTGCTGGAAGGGCTTAAAACAACATCCCACCAACTATCATTAAAGCCGCCATCTGCTCAAACATTACCAATTCTATCAATAAATAACGAATATCATAAGCATCTACAAAATAACACAATTAAAACACTTGAAAAATCCATAAATACAACAATGTCTGGGGATGAATTTTGGATTCAATTACAAAAGATCTGCAGTAATTGCCAAAAAACAAATGATGATGAAAATAATAAAACAATTTGTGATGTTATTGCTAATAGAACAACATCACCATATAAACGCCAAGAAAGCTGTGATTTAAGCTTTTCAGAATTGCAACTTGATTGCATGTGCTCACAATCGGATGATCTAGATTGCCATCATGATGATGGTGATCCCAGCTACAATATTAGTTCTGATAAATTAGTCGAATGTAATCAAATTATAAAGAGAGATAAGTTTGATAATTGTGGAAAAACGACAATAGACTACGATAGGACAAAAAAACCGAAATTTCATAGCACATGCAATCTAATTCAATCAAAAACGAATAACTCGAGTAAATGTGATAATCATAAGAGTAATGAACATTTTTTAATATGTGATAATTGTAAAAATAAACTTTTAAGTAATAAAAGCATCGAATTAAATTTAGATAGCCACCATAAGAATCGGTTGGATGAGTTAAAGACAAAATCCAACGATGATATATCTTTCTATTCCAGTAACGAAAGCGATAATGCATGCGAGAATAACGATGATAGCAAAGATAGATGTGGAATTAGTAACAGAATTAATAATAAAAATACTGACACCATTATTCATTCCGATATAGAACATACAAATGAAACCACCACCGATAATACAAATCGAAAGGGACGAAGCCGTAAGCCAGATAAGCTTGTCCTCGATTTAAATGATCGATCAAAATACACAAAAGAGGTTTCTGTTTGAGTTCAGTCAGCATCACAATTTGCAAATTAAATTTTTGTTATTTTGTTTTTTTTGTGTTAATTTTTAGAACTAATTAAATACCAAAAATAAATGTCGAGATATACAAAGTTACATAATCAAAAAAATAAAAAAAATAAATGCAAATACAAATAAAAAAATACAAAACATTTCCCTCCACTGATTACTTAGACAACAGGAAATGAGCCCCAAATGAACAATTTGTAGTCGGTGGAATGAAAATGTTTTCGAGAAATATGGAAATTTTGAAAACAAAACAGATAAAAATTGATTAGAAAAATATATTATATATATAAACAAACAAATTAACAACAACATATCTTCAAAGATAAAAAAAACAATTTTTGTTACGAAAAAAACGAACCACATAAAAATAATCAAATTTTTTAATTTATTATTAAAACTTAGCGATTAAGAATTGACCTAATAAATACTATAAACTGTAAGTATTAAAAAATGACACATAACTGATAAAAAAAATTGTTTAAGATTTAAGATATCTAAGGAAATTATATGACAGAATAGATAAAAAATTAAATATTTGTTGAATTTATACTTATGTGAATGTTTAAGTTTTTTTTTAAAAAATGAATAGTTTAATTTGCCTCGGCAAAGAAAATATGTAAAAATAAATTTAAAAAGAAAAAAGAAATAAAAAAGAAAAACAATTGTAAATTTTTAAACTAAATTTGTAAAATAAATGTAAAATATAAAATGAAATTAAAAATAAATAAAATTATATAATTTTAGTTAAGAAATGACTATTGTAATTTAAGAAATTTAAGAATAAATTTAAAATTTGTTTAGAAAATTAAATAGTTTTTCAATTTTTTAAAAAATTCTCCTATTATCATAAATCGATGGTATTTTGTTTGATTTTTGTTGTGTTAGGTATTGCGGTTTAGTACCCAAGGACATGGACCATGCAGGAGTTACAAAATTAAGACTAAAATAATTTCTTTCCTCTATATCGGTTCGACAGTACATCGTTTGTTACTAAAACTAAGGATTTAATTATACGAGGCACTTTCTGTGTCTATATTGACTCTAAACTGAGAACTCGCAAAATAAGTCTAGTTATATATGAACTCCTAGAGGAACTAAATTGCAAAAACTTTTTCGCCCAAGGCTAAGCGGACGATGTTATGATCGTAGTTGCAGGGAAAAAAGAAGGTACCACATTTTAAAAAATGTCGGCGGTAATTTTACAAAAAAAAAACGAGTTTTATACACAACCAGTTTTGTATATTTACAATATAGTCCAGTCCCTAACCATAAAAATGGGGTATTGATTTTTTTCGGCGGCCACCGATTTTGATGAAATTTGGATTTAGGCTCTACTTACCACCCTATTCAAAGTCTACCCTGTGCCGAGGTGCGCTTTTTATTTTTAGGGGTGAAAACTTCCCCTTACCGTAAAAAATTAATAAAACTCAATAAATAGGTAATAAAAACGATTAGTAGGCCTATATATCACCTCTTAGACCTATGTACTATTGAAATAATTTTTTAAGAAATTTTTCAACCCCTAAAAACTACCCTTAGAGAAATAGTCCAGTCCCAATCGTAAAAATGGGGTATTATTCTATTTTTTTTCGGAGGGCACCGATTTTGATGAAATTTTGGATTTAGGCTCCACTTACCACCCTTTTCAAAGTCTACCCTTTTTGAGACGCACAAATTTAGTTATAAGTTCAGAAAGTATTTTAGTATTTTTTTAGTGTGTGTGTATGTGTGCGTGTGCGTGGACGTATATTGGCGGGGTACAGACCCCCGAACACTCGTATACGTGAAATACCGTAATGTGCTCACAAGCGCTCCGAAAATCATTTGGTCCCAAAATTAAAAAAAAAAGTCGTTCGGTTTTTTTTACTGTAGCAGGGTCAATTTACAAGCTACAGTGTCAATTAAAAACCATTTTCTAGGTAATTTCACTGGATATAAGACTGTGTTAATTGTATTATATTAAAACCCTTAATTTTCAAAACGTGAAGGGCCAAAAGGCTAAGCTAACGTGGTACTTACACTATAAAGCAAACTTCAATCCGCTATATCTCCGTCAGTTTTTAAGCTACAGCAATACTTAAAAAACAAAAAAATTTGTTGAAGAAAAATCTAAATTTTGTCACTCAACAGTTTTTTACGTATCTTCAATAGTTTTTGAGTTTTTTTGAAATAAACGCAGAAATCTGTAAAATTCGTAAAATCCCCTTTTCATTTTGATCGTACCCATTTCGGAAAATTCACCCTGGAAATCGCTCAAACTATATAGATCCGATAGTTATCACTAAAATAAAGTGAATCCTACGTGGAACATGATAAATTTGAATTTGGGTGGAAGTGGTATTAGTTTATTGATCATTTTTTGAAAAAAAAATTTGAACGGTACACCTTCTCTTTGTCATAACTCATTCATTTTACATGCAAATGACTTTTATCAGTGTTCATTTTAAAGGTCTTTTCAAGTACTTTAAAAAATGTAATATAAGTTATCCTCGAAGAATGCATCGATTTTCCGTTATTCGTAGTTAAATACAACGTTTTAAGTATTTGGTTTGAAATAGATCCACTTCGATCAATCATTACTCGCTTTGTTTTATACCTAGAGCATTCATTCAAAAACCATTTTTTTCGTTTTTTTATAAGCTTTATTTTTAGTCAAAAAATTTTATAAAACGCTTATTTTTGGACTTATTGACCAAAAACAGTTCGAAAACGTGGGGTTTTATAACGCTTATAACTAAAAAAATATCAATTTTACCAAAAAAGTTTGTAGCACATTTTTTCCTTAACCCTTAAACGGGCAAGCGGGTCCAGTGGACCCGGCCAGTTGGATTAATTCAAGTTATATACGATTTATAATTATGTAAAGCTTCAGTATGGAAATTCCTGCCAATTTAGTTGTAAGTCATACAAAAATTCAAGAGTTCCGCAACGGTCACTCATAGATAACGCCTAAAGAGCATTTAAAGTTGAAACTCCCTCAAAAGGGCATGCCGGGTCCATTGGACCCTATTATTATATCATATTCCCGTTCTAAGGCTCCTTTAAGATTGGCGACAAAATCGCGCCTAAAATTTCAAGTGTTAGGTATAAACAGCATGTTAACTCAAAAAAAGACTGAATTGTGTGAGCAGTATCACCGCACAGGACGAAATGTAACCATGGATAACTTTTTTACAAGTTACGCTTTAGCTCAAAATTCTAAAGGAAATTGTTTGACCTATGTTGGGACGGTACGCAAAAATAAATCATTTATTACACGCGAATTTCTTCCAAATAGACAACGCTCGGAATGAAGTAATTTGTTTGGTTTCAGAAAATTGGCAACTGTGCCAATGTGATACGTGCAAAAAACAAATAAAGCTGTCGTGTTATTGTCTACATTGCATTTTAGCAACCAAACACATGCAAATGGAAAATCAGCTATAAATCTATTTTATAATGATACAAAAGGAGGCGTCGATGTCCTTGATCAAATGTGTCATACATACACGGTTCAATGTAAAACTAACCATTGGTCAAATGCACTTTTCTTCAATTTAGTCAATGTTGCTGCAATTGCAGCTTTTGTTATACACCGAAGTGTTACTGGAACTAGTGGTCAACCAGTGGGTTCTCAAAGAAAGCGTTTCTTGACAAGATTATGTGATAATTTGGTGTATGAGGTATGACCAAATAAAAGCAAGGAACAAAATTGGCCTTCATACATACTGAACACCGACAAGCTATAGAATCCGTTCTTGGAAAAGACGCCACATTGTCAAGAGCAGAAACGGCTAGTGGAACATCATCGACCGTACCATCAGAAAAAAAAACTAAAGTGCGATGTGTAATCTGTCCTTCATCAAAAGACAGATAGGTGCGACAAGTATGTTCAGTTTGCAATGAACATGTTTGCAATGAACACGCAATTATTGCAATCAAATGCAAAAATGTGCCAAATTATCAGCGCTAAATGAATCAGACAGCGAATAAAAACACTTTGTTTTTAAAATTTTCTCTATTTCCATTGAATTAAAAAATATTATTTAAAATAAATTAACTTGTTTTAAATCATTATTCTTAAGCTTGCAATGAAAAATCTGTTAAGGGTCCAATAGACCCGGCTTGCCCTCCAACGTCATGTTTTTAGCTTGCCCGGTTGAGGGTTAAAATTAACCTCTCTATCGATTAACAGGGTTATTTTTACAAGAAATATTTCCACCCCCGAGTTGGGGTGGGAACCACCACCAAAGAAAAAGCGCACATTGGCATATGGTAGACTTTGATTTCTGAGTCATTCCCTATCTACTGTTAAAATTTCAAGTAAATCGGTCGCCGCCGAAAAAAAGTAGAGGTGATATTGGTTGGGAACTGGACTAATATATGTATATTATTAGGAATATTCCTAATCCACATTATTGCATGCCCTTTAAGATCTCAAAATTTGAGCCACCTTACGTGCACATACAAGATAGGCTATCCGGAACTCTTCTTAAAACACCACAGGGTGGACTAGTAAGGTACATGGATGGTTGAAAAACAGAGACAGGTGTGGGCGTGGAATCTCCTGTGAAAGCCCTATAGATTCAGTACAGTGATAAGCCTAGACGCAAGGGTCACTAGGAGGACCTAGGAAGAGATATAGACGACATAAAAATGGATTTACGCACAGTTGGGATTACCAACTGGAAGAGAACGACGCAATATCGAGAACGTTTGAAGAAAATTGTTGAGGAGGCCAAGCCTAACAGAGTGCTGTAGCGCCAATGATGATGATGATGTTGATAAGCCTCTGCCCCCAAGCAACTGTATTTCAAACTGAGGTGTACTGAAAATTTAAGAAGAACCTACAAAAACAAACAGGTCTTTGTCTTTTCTGATAGTCAAGCGACATTCAGGGTGATAAGATCTTGAGGAACCAAGCCTTAATTAGTTTTGGGCTGCCAACATGCCAACATGGTGAGCTATGCATTCTTAATCGATTAACCATTGTTCGAGTCCCGGTTCATCGGCGGTTCAAAGGCAATGAAAAGGCTTTATGCCCTGGCTGGACAGGACTCTGATATTGGGCCATAATCTGTTTCTCGCCAAACATTCTGACGAATTTCAAATTAAAAAAATAGTAGTAGATACGCGATTGTAGTGAACATTTACATGGTCGAATGCGTGTGTTATGTTTATTTTATTTAAATAGAAAATAGCAATCGTCAAAGAACATTGACAATAAATTTCTTTTCAACACTGAACTGGTTTTGGTTGAACAACGTAGAATCCACAAACATTCACTTTAACGCTTTTAATTAATTTGCTTTTAAAAAAAAAACACGACAATTAAAACGATAAAACCTTAACGATTCTACAATCGGCATAAATAGGTTGAGAATTACCTTTTTATTTTGTTGAATGCTTCGATATGGAAGTTGTTTATAAAAGTGTAAACAAATTGGGTGATTTACTTGGTTCAACAAAAGACACTGAAGACAAATTAAAAAAATCGGGTATATATTCGATTAAGTGCGGTGAAGCTGATTGTGATGGTGTGTATTACGGCCAAACAAAAAGAGCTGTTGAAAAAAGATTCAAAGAACATATTTCGTATGTTAAAAAGAATGAACCAAAAAAAAAATCAGCCTTTGCTAAACACATACTTGACACGGATCACAATTATAACACCGATTGTGTAAGTTTATTAAAAGAAGTGCGAGATGCAAATAGGTTCGATGCATACGAAAGTTACTACATTCAATCAAATCATAATGCTTTGAATTTGGATAACGGTAACATTAAATCTGTGCTGTTCACTCGTATTTGATAAGAACATAGTTGTTGTATTTTCGGTTGCTGTTATACGGAGGATACTTTTGCTGTTTAGTCGTGATGCTGATGATGAACCGAACGTGGTTCGAAATGCATTCAACAAAATAAAAAGGTAATTCTCCACCTATTTATGCCGATTGTAGAATCGTTAAGGTTTTATCGTTTTAATTGTCGTGTTTTGTTTTTAAAAGCAAATTAATTAAAAGCGTTAAAGTGAATTCTTTTCAACAATTCATCAAAATGACAGAAAATTCACAGTTTTTGACTACCAACCAAACGACTCAGCTTTCGTTTTACGATCGATTGACGAATCGAATATCGAACTAGGGCCATTATATTTATCGATCTAGAACTGGATATTGGGGCATCCACCAGCTTGTTGAAAAGAGCCTTTGACGATGCGACTTTGATGAAACATACCAAACGGTGGAGGTCCGCGCCTGGAATGGCCAACTTTAAACGGTTCCTTCCTTCGTCTTAACGTGGCCAAGAATTGCTTGGGGCAGTAAAAAGGATTTCAGGAAACTTATTGGCTTGATTATAGTGCTTGGTAATTGGCTTGATTACCGAGCACTATTACCAATTATGGAGGTAAGGACGAACAGAAGACCCCAAACGAATTCAAATTCTTCATTAACATTATACATTTTGAGTTATCGGTTTCGGTAGCGTAAAGGTGAAACCCCGATGTACGGTTGGCTTGCTTGAACTTGGTGAGCTTTTCAGGTACTTTATGTCAAAACAAACCAAGCACATTAATTAAACCCAAATACATGCTTTGCTTTATTTAATTGACTTGTTTGCTTTTGATTTTGAATGAATACAAGTTTAATAGTTTGATTTTGATTGTGATATTATAAATAGGGCTGCAAATTTTTAATAAATAAAAGTACATATAATTCGATGATTTTGAAAAATAATATTTATTTTCACCATATACGGTGTTTTCAATGATGAAGGTTGCGTGCGCAATTGACTTATTCAGCAACACACTTCCATTGTTGAATAAGTCAATTGCGCACGCAGCTTGCATCATTGAAAACACCCATACTCACTGTGGGATTTTCGTTTTTTATTCTGCTTTTTTCACTGAAAATAAACGATTTAAGATTGTAATTGTAACGATTGTAATTGTAAATGTCTCAAAATATAACTGTTCCCTCGAAAGTCCGGAAAATAACTTATTTCAATAACCTTCATCACTCAAAAACAAGATTTCAGTTTTTAACCGAAACGAAGAACTATGTTTTGCTTAGGGACTACACACCATAAAGTCTAGAGGAAAAACCATAAAAGAAGACAACGAGCTTTCCATTAGCTCTGGTTGTTTGAGTGAAAAAGCTGCGTTTTCAAATAACCAGAGCGAATGGGACACTCGTTGTCTTCTTTTATGGTTTTTACTCTAGTTGAAATTCTCCCATTTTTAGGAACAAACATAGTAATAAAATTTTCCTAACGGTGGAAATGCATCTGACGAAGGTAACGAATGAATTTTAATGATTTATTACTCTCATAAATGAGCGCAAGAAATAGAAATGTTACACGAAAGAGGTAAAAGGTATAAATTGCGCCATCCTTTTCGAATGGACATTATTATTTCATTAAAAGAACAAAGGATCGTATGTAAATTGTATCTGTAAAAAAAAGAGAATGAAAATTTGAAATATTGTTGTGTAGAGTCATAAAGAAGCACATATGATTTATGGCATTAACTGTACGAAATTTACGAGAAATTTGTTAAAATGTGAAATAGAAAATAGTTGATTCAAAATAATTTTGAATGATTAAATATTTATAGTTAATTCCCAAAAAAATAATTTCTTTATCAAATAAATTTTCTGAAATCTCTACACACATTTATTTTTCTAAATAAAAAAAAATGTAACAAAACGCCAAAGCGTAGAAAGCATCAAAAAATTGAACATTGGTCATTTTGAGCTTTGCTTTGTTTGCTTTGGCTGTGTCGCTTTGGAATTTGGTTTTGCCTCATAACAAAGCATTGGTTTATTTGATATGTCAAAGCCAAAGCACCAAAGCAAGCCAATTGATACCGAGGATAGGATGCAGAAGATTTCTAATTTCGGTGTAAAAAACGCCGTGATAATATCTACGAGTAATTTTACTACATTTCTACGCGCAAACTATAACGTCAAATCTATTCTATCTCCTGTACTAAACTCACTAATAAACAATGGACCAAAGGGTGATTCTAAACTTAGATCAGACATATAAAAAAAGTGTAAAATTTTTAGTCGTAATTTTTGTGACACGATGTAGGACCTTTGTTTCATAGTGGCATGGCAACACAGACTTTAAAAACACTTCTCTTAAATTTGATTAAAAGAGATTTTAAATATTTTCATTGCCAATTTTTATTTTTTGGTTAGCTAGAGTGAAATCGTGTTGTTGAGGTGCCGTGTAATGAAGGCGTTGTCTTCTGTCTAATTAAGTACAAATTTTCTTTTTCAAAATTGAATAATTTTGGCATTTCAAAAACAGCCGAAACCTACTCATGTACGGTTGAGTCAGTTTATAAAATAGATCAAATATATTAGAAGAACATTTCCGAGAATTTAAACTCCAGTATTCTATCTCTATCCAAAATCCCGTGTGAAATTCAGTGTCGAATAAAAAACAAAATCATAAGAAAACG
This sequence comes from Thereva nobilitata, assembly GCA_963855945.1. NCBI lineage: Eukaryota > Metazoa > Arthropoda > Insecta > Diptera > Therevidae > Thereva > Thereva nobilitata. Next base: position 22,740,277 of record OY979694.1, read on the forward strand.
GAAATTAAAATTAACTTACACTCAGTTAACAAATACAAAGCTAAGTGATACATAAAAGGTAAAACATTTTAATTGCTAAAAGTACAAAGCGTAAAAGCTCAATTAAATAACAAAGAATTTAGATTTCAATTTTCTGGGAAACATTTAATTTATTTTTCGCTGTAAAACAAATATATGCGTATGATTTTTTCACCTTTAGATTTGATATCAAATTACGTTAGAGATAGAAGATATAAATACTTTTCAATTGCATGTATTTGATTGATTTGTTTCACCTGAAGCGTCCTTTAGATATATAAATATTTATTTCTAGAAATAAATGATTACTTTTTAAATTGGAAATAATGTGTTTGGAAAATTTAAATTACAGATAGGAATGTTGTTGGCAGAAAAACACACAAATTTATATTCATTAGCATTTTATGCGTATATTGAATTATTTTTATTGTTTTGAACATATTTAAATAATACAAAAGTACGTTTTAACGATGTGAAATTACCATAAAAAAATTCAATATAACATCTGGAAATAATGTATACAATTTTTATGTAAACGTTTAATGTAAATGGACAAGTTTAAGGTTAATATTTTCGAAGGTGGCTACACCTCTCAACCTTCTCTAAATGATTTTGTTTGTATCAATTTCGTGTTGCCCTGATTTTTCTCCTTGATATTTCATATATACAAATACATATTATGTGGTGTAATTCAATCTTTTATTACTGCTTTGGGCTTCTCAAATTATTTATCCTTTAAGTAATGGTGTGGTGTGTTTTCTTTACTGATATACATTTATCACTTTATGGAGATTTTGTTTAATATTCCTTTTTTCTGGCAGTTTTGCCTCTCTTAATTCATACTATCCCTTTTGTTTCCCTTTCCACGGTACATTTATCAGTAATTACTTTTTTATGGTCATCAATTAAGGTAAAATGTTTTTTTTATTCTCCAAATTATTACTCATTTATGTGAGTTGGGTGCTTGTGTTTTATGCGGGTGATCACATATTTTTTTGCTGGTATCCTCTGTATGGTATTCTGGCTTCTTATATCCTCGACAGACGTCACCGTCGTTACCACGAAAATTCGCCTTTACGACGAATGCCATTTTATGGGTGACACACGGTAAAATTCGTTAACATGTTTTGATTTTGATAGTTGTAATAAGTGGACGTGTAGTGAAGAATGTCAGAGAACGAAAATTAAAAAAAAAAAAACATTGATTTCGTTGTTACGTTGTTGTCCACCCGCCGATGTCTCCATCTGCTAATCTGGAAACAAGTAATATTTTTTATTAATTTTTAAGTAAAATTAAAATCAAAATCAGCTGAAACCGTATGACAATAAAAAAACGGCTAAAAACGAGCTTTTTTCGCTAGTCTATCGACCGGCAGATGGCCCTCTATTACAGTTTTCATCCTAATGACGTAAAATTTACGCTGTTGGGTTTCTCGTTACGATGCTCATATTCGTCAAGCATATGCGCTTCTTGCTTTATTTATTCCGGAACTGACATCTTCTTCTGTACCGCCGTTTTCGGTGATAATACTACCGAGGTAACAGAATTTGTCTACCAGTTCCACGTCACGGTTATTTAGCGCTGTCCGTTCAAGGGTGTTTGCATTTATCCGCATTTCTTTTGTTTTAGTCGGATTTAACCTTAAGCCCGCCGAGCTACTTTCTGTTGCCAATTTGTTTAACATGTTTTTGATGTCCTGGTGTCTGTGGGCCAGCAAACAGATATCATCCGCGTAGTCGAGATCCTTAAGGCGGTCTAGCAATCCCCATTGTATGCCACCTGTTCTAGTATCTAGAGCGCTGACAAGAATGTCGTTTATTACTATAAAAAATAGTAATGGTGAAAGTAGACATCCTTGTCGTACTCCTGAGCTCACCTCAAAGCTGTCGGATAATTTTCCATTATGGAGAACTCTGCATTTGGAATTGTTGTATAGAGCTTTTATCAATTCTATTATTTTGTCCGGCAGTCCACATTTCCGTAGAGCTCGCCATATAAAGCTCCTATTGACCGAGTCGAACGCTTTCTCATAGTCTACGAAAGCAAGGTAAAGGGGGGATCGGAATTCAGTAGACTGCTCCACTATGATTCTCAAGGTGTTAATATGGTCTATGCAGGAGCGGCCCTTTCTGAATCCAGCCTGCTGTCTTCTAAGCGTTCGATCTACTGCCTCTCTTATCCTAGATAGTAATATATAGGACAAGATTTTTCCCACCGTAGATAATAAACAGATGCCTCTCCAGTTGTCACATATTGTTAGGTCCCCCTTTTTTGGTATTTTGACTATGATACCTTCCGTCCAATCCTCCGGAAAGGCACAGGTGTTCCATGCTATTTCCAGGATTGGCTGTAGCGCATTTGCTATGAGGCTTGAGTCGGCTTTCAACAATTCTGGCGGGATGCCATCTTTTCCAGCTGCTTTACCATTGGCCATTGCATGAATTGCGGTTACTATTTCTGTCTTGGATGGTGCACGAGTGGCGATTCTTATTCGCTGTGCATTGTTGTTATTTTCTTCAGGTTCCTGCGAAAAGGAACCATTCAGGGCGGCGAAGAAGTAAGGCCCATTCAGAAACGGCAGCAGCAGTGGCAGCAAGCTTTTGTTGTCATTTGACCACCATTAGCCAATAGGAACTGTTTGCTGCCGCTGCTGCTGCTGAATCTGAATGGGCCTGTAGTCTCTCCATCTTTGGAGTTGCTCCTCGTCGCTGCACAGCAGCCTTCTATCCGCACTCTTTACGGCATGCTTTTTAGTAGAGTGCTTTCCCGAGAGCTGCTTAGTAATTTGGTACAGCACTTTACTGTAGCCTGTGTTTGCCGCGTTTTCCGCTTTCTCTGCGAGCTCATTTATCTGCCGCCTTTTATCACGCCGGACACTTCTCTTTACGTGCCGGTGCAATTGGGAGTATTCCCGTTCAAGTTGTTGGCGTCTTTCCGGGTCCCTTGTAGAGTTCACGTTATTTTTGAGGGCCAGGTTGTGTCCGAGATCCAGTGTTGCTGGTTTCTTTGGACATAACCGATGCTTGTTTCCGCTGCTGTTATTATAACGCCCTTTGTTGTGCTCCACAGCTCTTCAATATTCGTGTCGTCAGAAACGGTTTGCTGGTTTAAGATTTGTTGCAGATTTCCAGCAAATTCTCTCCTTTTAGTGCTCTCCCGCAGAAGGTCTACGTTAAACCGTCTACGGTTTATGGCATCGCGTTGAACGTTTCTGATTGCGGCGATTTTTAGGCGGATAGTTGCTACTACCAAATGGTGGTCACTTCCAGTGTCTGCTCCCCTAAAGCTCCTGACATCCTCCAGAATAGTTCTCCATCTGCGGCTGACGGCCACGTGATCTATCTGATTTTTCGTTCTACCATCGGGCGATACCCAGGTCTCCTTGTGTATCTTCTTGTGACAAAAGTAGGTTCCACCTACCATGAGTTGATGGGAACTACAGAAGTCAACGAAAAGCTCACCATTGTTATTGGTAACTTGGCTTAGGCCTTGATTTCCAATAGTGTGCTCAAGGCCGGTGTTGTTGGGGCCGATCTGTGCGTTTAAATCACCCATCAAAACAATGATGTCTCCCCTTGGAATAGAGCGAAAAACCTCATTCAGTCGCATGTAGAACTCGTCTTTGATGTCATCTTCTGCGTCTTCAGTCGGAGCGTAGCATTGGACTATCGTAGTACTTCTTAGCCTGGTACGTAGGCGCACGGTAATAATCCTCTCAGAAACTGGTGACCAGCTAATGAGGCTGGACCTGGCTTCCTTGGTGAGTATTACGCCAACGCCATTCCTACGATTTTCAGTTTCGTTTCTCCCAGAATATAAGAAGGACTCACCGTTTGGACAGATATGTTCCCCCGCATCGGTCCATCTTGTCTCGCTGAGTCCCATGACCTTGATTTTATAGCGGTTCATCTCGTTGAGGACTTCATCCAGCCGTCCATCAGCAAGCAGCGTTCTCACATTCCATGATCCGATTCGTGTCCTGGTTCGAAAAGCAAAGGTCGTCGTCGTGTTGTCCATCCGGTTCCGAGGCATTGTTTGCCGATTCGTAGCAATTATGTGTTTTATAGGAGCGGGCTGCTAACCCTCAGCCCAACCGACTTAGAACTCTGTTTTGTGGCGCAGAGAACTCGCCATTCGACCGTCTCCCGTTAGCTCCTTCCGAAGAAGTACCCCAGGGGGCACCGCGGGAGGGGGGATTAGGACTTGCTAACAGAGCTGCTAGGTGTTCGTCTGCAGTGACTCTTCTCGGGTTTTGGCAGAAGTGACAAATCGGGTGCCACCACCTTCCGAGGTCTTTGTTAGCCGTTCGCCCCCCACGTTATTGTAACCTTTACCTAAATTTTGCTGCTCAAAGCTGAATGCGTCCTCCATCCCTAACAAAGGCATTCCAAATATGACAATGTTATACGCCATGATCTGGATAGATTTTTTGAAGTCTCCGTGTAGTTTAGTATATGTATTTTAATTGTGATGATCTTTGCTCTGGTGTTTTACATCTTTTTGGATTATTTCAGTTAATTAAGTTAAATGCCTAAAAAATCAAAACATTCCGTATGGGAAAGAAAAGAATCTATAAAATATTATTAAAGCAAAAATTCCAAAGAAATTTTATTTTCATTACTATGGCTATGCGAAGCCACATCATTCCCCGGGACATAAATCTTTAGTAAAATCTTAAAATAGATTTCCTGGTTTATTATATAATATTAAAAAAGGGAAGCAAAACTTAAATCAATTTCTTTTTATGAAATATAAAAATTCCAAACAGAAAATACTTTCTTCAAATATAATAAAAATCCTTATACGTTTTTGACATCAGGGTTGGACACGTGCAGAAATATTATACAAACTAAGAAATAGCACACAGTCAAACAGACATATGTATGCATGTATGTATATGTTAGGGACCCTTTGAAAAGATAATAACTTCAAGGGAAATATAACACGGAAGAAGGATACTTTGTGAATATCCTCTAACGTGAAATCCATACATAACAATAATACGTAATCCTTACAATATCAGATTTATCATGTCTTAACCTAATTGCGTAAATTCTCGTAAGGAAAAGCAAATGAAGAAGTGAATACTGAGAAACGTCTTGCGTAACATTTTTATCCATTAAAGTGTAACAAAAATGATTTTCTTCCGTCTTAATTAAAATTTGTTCTTGTTTTAAAAAAATAATTAACAAAATTCTTTTCTTAACCGCAATTCCTTAATCAACCTTCTGAAATGAGAAATATTTCTTTCATCCTAAGGGAGAAATGCGCCATTCTTCACCCTTTCCCATGTCTTAATGAAGCACTTTTTAAATCATGAGAAGAAGAAACACTCTGAAGGTTGGGCATTTAATAAATTTGAATTATCCTTCCGCAGCTTAATTAAATCTATTTTAATAAAAACGGGATAATTTGCGAGAGAGAAGGCAGAAAGATGAATTAGGCGAGATTCTAACATGGTAAAAATGTTTAAATTAAATTTAAAATTACCAAAGTATTTTTATTTTTATTTCAAGTAAAGGCATGATATCCCAAATTGTTCCTGGAAAACTGGATAATAATACTATGTTTACATGGTGATTTATTTTAACAATAAATGTAGGTGAATGATGCTTCAGTAGACAGGCACGTTGAGGCCTGTAAACATCAACGGAGATTTTCAATATAAATAGAATAAAGGATTACCTTTAGCAGCAATCCGAATTGTTTTTAAAATTCTACAACCAGTAGAAAATATGAAAATTTTCAGGTATATAGCAATTCCTTTCTAAAAAATCGAAAATTATCGCGACTTTTGCCCACGTTTTCGCATATGGATCTCTCGCTCCTACTTCTATTTCAATGTTAAGCTCTATCTCAGAGTAAAGCTCACTCTTATATTGTTAACGCTTGTTGTTAAGGAAAATAAAAGCTTTCAGACGGAACCATGCATGCATCACCTCACACTTCAAACCACAGTATTGTTGCTGTAATTAAACAAAAAAGCTCTCAGATTACGCTTTCGAAGTAGACACCGCGCCATAAAGGGGAGTTTGCATCCCAACATCAAAGTGGATGAACAAATACTAAGTTTCCATGAGAGTTCAACCAGAGTTGAACCCGAGTTATACCTCATGGAAACGGACACAGTTAGGAGTTTTCGTTAAAGATTTTCAACTCAGCTCAACTCAATGAAAATAGGTAGGTTGAAATGAATTCACGCACAAAACTAAAAACGGCCCACTGGCAAAGGTACAAAAAGTAAAAATGTCGCGCCTCGCTTAGAAGAGACTTTATACTTAACTAACTAGGACCCGGTGCGCCTATGCTGCTCCCAAAAGCCAATAGTAGTAATCAGGTGATATGAATTTTAATATACAGTAGGAGAGTTTGAAAAATGCAATTTTTTGGTATTTTTGATTCCAAATAACAAAATGTGAAACTATTAGGGATCTGTTCATAAAGTCGTTATTTGCTACCTTAAAAAACCTCAGATACAGATTTTCATTGGAATCGGAACACAATAAGCAAATTCGTCGGCCATTTTGAATTTATAAGTTTTGACCACAAATTCGTTATTTGCGACCTTAAAAACCCCTAGATACCCACTTTCATTGGAATCGGAATAAAATTCTGCGGCAATACTAAATTTCGGTCATATTTCGGCGGCCATTTTGAATTTCGAAAATCGGGCTTCGAGGTGTATCATAGCAGACCTCCACGGAACTTCATGCAAAAATTCAAAGCTCTGCGATGATTTTCAATGAAGCTCTCCATGACAGCGCCATCTAGGAGTGGCTTTAGAAAGTAATAAAATAGCCTATGTTCTAAGTTTGAATGTAAATAGCACATGGTTAAAATTTCATTAAGATCGGTTGCACGGTGTAGGAGCCTATAGCGATCATACATACACACATTCATTTTTATATACATATATAGATAAATACTTTTAAAGAAAAATGTATAATAAAATTAATTGATGGAAAAAGATGGAGGAAGTAGGAAGGCGGAAATGGAAACGCATAGAGTTAAGTCGTTGAGTTAAAGTGTCATTTCAACTCAACCACAACTCAACTCGGCTCGCATGGAAACTTGGTAATCGTGGCCCTGTACAAAACTCAAGCGCAAAGTTTCGTCGAAGTTCGAAACTTTTTACAACTGTCACACGTAAAATCATGGAGACTATACAAGGAGATAAAACTCTTATGGGGAAAATGGCAGGAAATGGATGGGTAGAAGAAACTAAACTTCTAGTTCATTTTTGGCCACAGATGTCACCTTTGTCCGATGCACCCCACATGAAATTAATAAAAATTCATTGGAAACATCAAAAATTGATTTATTACGAATAATCGCATTTATATAAATTAAATTTAGAAGCTGGCAAACAGCTGTAAGCTGGTAAACATAAAATATATTAGTATTAAACGAACTTGGCCATGAACCGGATAAATACAATCGGCCATGTTTTTTGGAGTACATTTGCTTGCAGCGCCACCATTAATCAAACGGAAATTGACAACACGTAGTTTTAACTCCTTGTATAGTCTCCATGCGTAAAATGTTAAACACGGCCGCAGAGGAAACAATTTAATGAGCTGCAAAGCCTTTCAGATAGTTATATTAAATTAATGTGTAGTAAAAAAGACAATTTTATTAGTTTCAAACATTTTCTCACTTCGTTTTTGAGCTAAAAAAAATTAACGCATTTTTCAAATTGTCGAAAACAATGTTAATATGCAAAAACTAGGGAAAATGGCATATTTATAGGCTTTAGAATATTGAAATTTAACGAAATTAAAACCTTTTTTTCGGTCTAGAGCCCTACTTTGAGGTTACCGTTTTCTGTTGCCACGTTGGTGGAACAGAGATAGAACCAACTATCTTCTATGCAATAAAGGAGCTCAGATTTGCTCTTCCACTATATTCTTGGGATGTAAACTCGCCTTAAAATAAGAATACAAATGAGCCTTAGCTCACGCTTGTGGGGACTTGAAACTCTCACTGCATTTCGAAACAGCGACTTTGATTTATTTCGCTATTTTATGGCGTGGGTTCTATATCGGGTTTCGAGATTTTACACATAGCGTAAACGGTGTAAAGTTATCACATTACCCAAATCTTAGATTTTGTGCGGAGTTAACTAGGTTGACACGAATGATATACTTAGAATTAAGGGTAAATTTCTGTGATGTATACGGCCCTATAGGTAGCAAATTATCCTTAATCTTGGATTTTGTGAGAGAAAAACTAGATTAATGCTCATGACTAAACTAAGATTAAGGATTAACTTTCGTAGATTTATACGGCCCTAATAGAGCTTTTCTTCCAAGAACAGTCAAGAACCAAGGTAATTGCAAGATATAGGCCGTACCTTAGTTTGGTTACCTACCTGCACTCTCTACAATAAGAAAGATGAGCACACATAGTACATCTAAGGTCGGCTTATTAGTATCTCGGTTCGCACCGATTTTTTCTTGGCCTGACATTGCTATGCAGCCCGAAATTACTCAGGAAGGTGGTACGATTCAACCGTCACTTTTACAATTTCAGATAGGTGGGATTATTCTGCGTACACTGTTACCATATTCATGGAAATAGGTGATACGGTTACAAAAGTGCAAGGTGATATGTAAAACTCTAACAAAAAAAACTTAAAACGCCCTAGAGGTTAAACCACTCATACAGTTTTTTTGTCTAAACAAAACCTATCGACAGCCGCCCTATTTCTAAACTTAGTGCATACACCTTGTACTTGTGCAATACCTCAAACTTGTCACACTTGGCCGAATTTTATTAAAAAATTGTCAGATCATATTTTCATTAAAAACACTAGAAACACGGCTCTAAACGAAGGCTAGGAAGGGCAAAATGTCGGCGGGACTCCTAAATAAGGTCAAACATCGTCTGGGAGCTAATTTAACCGAGAAAAACGCAATTTTGGGTTTTTTAGCCGCTATTGACTCTGTAATTTACAACACGGGAAATACCTGCGTAAATTGTCATCACCATTACCATCAGCCGTTTTCCTCCTTCCTGACTACTTGGCCGGCTAGTCTTATAGTCTGTTGATTTTTATAAAAATTGAGAGTTGTATATTGTCAAAAATTTCATACAAATCGCTATTCTCTTTCAGAATATTGTATCCTCCCTCTTTGGTCCTATTATGCATCTGAGAACATTTCTTTCAAACCTGTTGATTCGTTCCTCTATGTTCTGAGTCATAGTCAAAGTCTCGCTACCATAGCACAGTACTGGTCGTATTACTGATTAGAAGAGTGAAGCCCCGTTTTTCTGGGCACAAATCTTGAGTTGAGTATTTGTTTTTGGGCATTCTCTATTAGGCCGTAGTATTCATCTACTTTTGTTTTCCTTTTCTCCCTTTCTTTTTGTAATTGTACACCCATATCGAAACCTACAGGGGTGGTTTTAACCCTTTAGGATTATCCCTTGTTTTAAAGTTTGGCTGATTTAGTATAAATCAACCACCAAATCGCAAATAAATATAAAAAAATGGATTTCGTTAGATTATTTTTCATTATTATAGAAATTATCGCGAACAACCCTTAAAAAGGGGTATTTTTTTCGTTTTTAAGGGTGACGCCCTTATTTTAGGACCGCAGGACCCCGATTTTCGTAATCAGCGACCCAAAATACATGTAGGGTTCGATTTTCTTAATGGTGTTATGTTGGAACACCCCCCTTCGCGTTTTGAATGGACTATTTATGCAATAAACCCCTTTAAATAAATATTTAGAGCGTTCTGGCAAGCATTAGGTGAAGGATAAATGTTCTGGCATTAATTTTTATAAATAGAGAATACTATCAAAAATAATCTTCTGAAAATTCATGAGTAATACTATAACAAAATTGAACTTTATTTTTTACCCTCTTTGTAATTTTGGGGTAGTTCATCCCGGCCACAGGGGGCTGCCAGAAGTATGTTTTATTGTTAAGCAGGTATATAAGATTTAGTGTGGAAATTTTCATGAGGGATGAAATGACAACACAAAATACGTCGCTGGCTCTTGGTCTATTATATAAGTGCTCCATCGGTAAGTGCTACCTAGAATTCCTACTGGGTTATCTGTGTCATATTTCTGCCTTTTTTGCGTTTTTAGCGTTATCCGGGTTCTAAATTTCACTTTGGCTGGATATTGGTACGAGGCACCGGTCGCTTCTTTCATTGTTCTTTCATCCAGTGTGCTTACGGTCCGGGCCCTCTTAGGATGAGGTCGATTTGATTATTTGTTACCCCGTCTTTAAATACCTCGTGGTTATTGAAGTTATACTTCTTTAGGCGCGTTTTGAAAATATTATGAGAGTGAGAGTGAGAGTGAACGGAGAATATAGGCGAAGGGGTATGGAGAGCAAGCATTTCAACTCCCATTCTTTAGCTATGCACAGATTGGGATTATTATATGTATATGAAAATTCGTAGCCAATGTCTGTCGATAGGTTAAGGGGTTTTTATCCTGAGGCTATGGAGGGAAATAAATTTCATGTTCGATTCATCAGCTAAGCGTAAGTTTGGGTTTTTTGTGGGCATAGGCAGGCATAGTTGCTGGGTGTGGGGTTCTGTCGCGAGGCTATGGAGGGAAATCCGATCCGTGTTCTATTTATCACCTATGCGCGAGTTTCTAAGGGCCAGTTTTAAACGAGCTGACTTTCTCAGACTTTTTCTTGGTTGTTTGTCGGCCCGTGTGAAACTGGCCAAGATTAAAGCTATATGGCAACTGTTCAATAACAAGCGATAATTATTTTCTGTTTTACTAATGATTTTGAATGGTTCAAAATTAATAGAATTACTCAATCAGAAATTAATTTGAATATGAGGAGCTGGGGAACAAAACCGGACTTGTCCCAAAAATTGATTTTTACACTAGAGCAAAAATACTGAATTCGATAGTTGCACATTAGTTAAAATTTTTGCGTTTGAATATAATTATAGCTTATTGTATAAATAATCAATAGCCTAATTTTTGGGCACAAAAATTCATGTTTTCTATTTTTTTTGAATTTTTTTTGAATGGACAAGTCCGGTTTTGTTTCGCAACGATGGATATGTATGGGACATCTCCGGTTTTGATTCAAAACCGTCATGGACAAGTCTAGTTATGAAACAAATTCCTTTGAATTTTTTCATTTTTTAACAGGACAAGTCCACTTATGAACCAAATCAGTATTTTTAAAAAATTTTTTTTGTGGGTTTGCAACACTTTTGGATGGAAATATTTCAGGGGTCTATAGAGGTGGGCTTAGAGAGTAAAAAAAAAATTTAAAAAAAAAACCGTTATCGTGGACAAGTCCGGTTTTGTTCCCCAGCTCCTCATATATAATACAAAATATTTACTGTTATTATTTGGGAAAATCAAACAATGAACAAGATATTAATGGTTTTATTTAGCTTGACCTCGTATATTTGTTTGGTACAAATCTTGCGACAGCTTTTTCAACTACTTCTACTAAACCGATTCTTATGAAACTTTGCACACACATTGAGCTAACATGTCAGTGCAATCTGACAATTTTGTAAAAAATCAAGATGGGGTTCCAATATGGCGGACGAACTTTTCAATTGTGTTCCGATTCCATTGAAAATCGGTACAGGGGGGATTTAGGGCCACAAATGACGATTCTGTGGTCAAAATTTGAAAACTAAAAATGGCGGCGCCAATATGGCGGATTAATATTGGAAATGGGTTATGAATCCATTGAAAATTGGTATCGGGAGGTTTTTAGGGCCACAAATGACGATTCTGTGGTCAAAATTTGAAAATTCAAAATGGTGGATGAATTTTGGAAATGTTTTCTGAATCCATTGGAAATCGGCATCGGGGGGTTTTTTAGGACCACAAATGACAATTCTGTGTTCAAAATTTAAAAAAAATCAAAATGGCGGCGCCAATATGGCGGTTCGATTTTGGCAATTACGATTCGATTTCACTGAAAATAGCTATTTGGGGGTGTTTAAGGTCGAAAATAATAAATTTGTTGTCAAAATTAGAACATTCAAAATGGCGCTGGAAATATGGTATGCATAACAAATCACTTCACCAGAATTTTGTATAAAGTAAAATCCAAAAATGACTGAATGAAGACTTAAAAGAATACAATAAAATAGTTAAAAAAAACGTTTAAATTAAATGGTTTTATTTTAAATCTGCTGTACCAAAAACTAGAAAATAATTAGAACCCAAAACATGGACCTTCTGGAATAGTAGCAGTGCTGTCTTCTCATGTCGTTTGCCAAGGGGCACTTTGTGTCGCTGCGTCAGTGAATTAAGTAATATTCGGGGACTTTTAACAGACTAAAATAAAAACATGGGGCGCATAAAAACCGGTATAACCTGTATAAATAAGAACAACTTGTCTAGAAAAATGGGTTTCCAAGTCTACCAAAAAAAAATAGTTCAAATGCTCTTCGTATCATATTTAAGTTACCAAAAGCCGCTCAATTCAATTGAGTAACTATTAGAAGAAGACGCTAGGGAAGTGAACATAATTTAGAAGTGACGTTTATTTCAGTGGAGTAAATCTACTCAAGGTCGACGGACCCACAGGCTCATAACAAATGTGGAGGGATGGGTAACAATAGAACATGGAGATAAGTTACGACCTCGCACAGTTCTTGAGTGGACATGTGTGTTCCAGAGCATACCTCCACCGGTTCGGACAAAATGTCTTGGCTGTCCCCGGCATTCCTAAACGTGATAGAAGACACAGAGCATGTCCTATTGAAATGCCCGATATTAGCCGAGCAAACTGCTGCGCTGCAAGCGACAGCTCAGGCACGACTAAGACTAGAGAACATCATAGACTAGATGGTGACATCGGGTGTTGTAAGGAATAAAGTGGAGGAGACGCTAAATATGCTCCATCAGAAGGTAAGGCACAAAGAAACCAAAAGGAAGAGATCCAGCTGGCGAAGCATTGCTGAAAAGGCCTCTCTCTGCCGGAGAATGGATTGACAAGTAGTAGTAGTCTTGTATAAACGACAGGCTATAGCGTGACGGCATCATGATGCTTCCACCTGCCAACGCACGCAAATAATAAAAAATCCAATAAATTATTTGCATGCAAATTAAAAATTAGTCTTAAATCACGCCAAAGGAGTATAACTTCTAATGCGCGTACATAAGTACACACACCCACTTTTTTTTATTTTGAAACGCCTTCCGTAGGCATCATGAGCATCCCGATCGCTTGGATGTGACCCAGGACCTTTAAGTACAAACATTGAGTTCCCATGGAATGGCATATGACATCCAGTCTTTTGCATAGCGTTGAAACTGCCACCATCTTCATTAAATAAAGACAAAGTGCCTTCCAGCTCTTCAGCACTTCCATCCCTCCTGTTTGCGTGATGTATTAACATCCACGCACGCCATTTTCTGCAACCCGTCCAAGTACCTCTTAATTAAGTTTGGTGTAAGAAAGCGTAGTTTATGCAGCTAAGTTTTGGAAAACTTAAAACAGATATCCAGACTAAGGGTGGGGACACTGATAAGCTTCACAAATTCCATTGGATGGCTTAAATATCCACCGCAGTCGCTCAAAACATCCTCAAACTTAAGATACACTAAATGGACCTTCAGTCGTACTGAAGGCACCTCTACACAGGTAACTACATCCCACAAAAGGAAAACTGGAAAGTACGTAATTCCAGTTTTCCTTTTGAAAGCACACTTTCGTAGCGCAGTATATTTTAAATAAGGATTGTCCACTATAAATGTGTAGGTTCTGAATATATAGTTAAGTTCAATCAAATGATTCTTAAATTCATACCTTTGAGTCGATAAGGTTGATAAGATTACAAACCCTACTTAAAAGGGAAAAAATATTTCTAACTCTTTTTCAAGATTATCAGTTTTCTTATAGCTTTTACGTACCCACACCTTTTCACATTCAAAGAATGAAAAAAAACAAGATTTTTTTTTTATGGAATCCAAGATAAGCCCATTTAAGTACTTCAATAAATCCGAATAAGGACGATAAAATCCTTAAATTGGTATTCAAATCAGAAACCATTTCACCATGGTAAGTAAACAGACCTCCTCAAGAACACCCGAAAGCTTTAAACATTTAAGACTGTTGCATCATCCTGACAGCTCAAAAGATTCTAAAAGACATAGGATTTCACTTAGTCCTGGACATGTGTACTTAACACCAAGCAAATGCTTTGGTATTAATCCTGATTCTCCTTCTTGTAGCTGGACCAACATGATGTTCCTTGTATGTAGCGACGTGTGTATTTTCGTCCTGAAAAATAGCTAAATACTGAAAGTAATATATCTGTTGGATGGAAGGGGGACGGCGGCGGAGGTTAGAGGTGCATAGACACTAAATCCAGTTTGAGGCGACTTTAAAGCATATACCTTATGCTTTTGTAGTAAACGTGTTTGCGTTTAAATTATTTTGTATTCCCAAACTGATAATAACTACTTTGGGAGATTAAGGAGGACATTCGAAGAATGCTGAGGTAAGGATATCGTTCGTGGCACTTGAGAATTTTTGGAACTTTAATCCTTAAATGGTATTAAATTGGGAAATCGATATGCCTGTATGTCGGGCAACTGCTGTAAACTACTGCTGTAAAAGACATAAATTAGATTCTATGGTAACTTTCTGAATCGATAACAATTTGTTACAGCTGGAAAATGTCCTGGAATGGCAAATTTTTTAGAAAGAATTTTTGTTCAGATCGCACTTCTGGTGAAACTGCTGTGTAATCAATCCTTGGCCATTGATTGAGCGCACATAGCACATGATACACACGTACGAGCACATATCCTGGCCAAAAATCGAAACCTACGACCTTAGTAATATTTTGATAAATTTTGAAGTTAAGTTATATATATGTGTGTTTACCGCATTCCTTAAGGTTTTTATATACATACGAGTATATATACAGAATCGCAGCACATCCCGCCATCACGTATACGTATTCGACCGTAAAAATTCTGTCCTCTAAGGGATAACCATTTTGTGTGAAACTTTTTGCGGAATGTTTAGAAGGTTATGAGGTCGAAAAGCATTATTTTGAGGAAAGTGTAATTTGCTCCTGGGTTTCGCTCTTGTAGTCCCATATTGTAGCGATAGTAAACTAGACAAAAGGACTCTAGCAGACGGAGCAAAAGGAAGGATCTAAATCATTTGGAGCATTGGGATCTTTTTTCCGAAATGCGAATGTTACGGGGCCATAAATAATAAGAGGCCTGCAAAATAAGTTTCTGTATGAAAATGTTTTTATGGAAATTTTATATGTAAACGTAAGGGAGTCGTCGGCCTTTTTAAAAGTGAATCAGTGTTAAATGTCTGGGGGTGGTTTGGGTAATAACTTTCAAGGCAATTTTATATGTTTGCTTTAGACAGTCACGGGACGGTTATTCATGTTTCGGATATTTACTCATAAATATTACATATGGGGATTATATCGAATGCGATGTGCACGCTTGAAATGTTTCATGTTTTATTTTTGTTATCGTTTTATATATGAAAAAAAAATTATGAAACAATAAAATCGTATTTTAATGAATCAATATTTGGATTTGTTGCTTGTGTTTTTTCTTAATAGCCTACATTTATTCATATTTAGCTTTATTTTCATTATTGACAAGAAATCCATTAGAGCGGTGCGAAACATGAAGGAACGTTGACGATATATAGAGGGTATGAGAGTATCGGCCAGACTTAGGAAATTTAATCCTAAGCCGCCCTGTCAAACATCTTACTTCCGGCAGGAAACGGCACTTAGACAGAGTCCTCTGGAGAATTCGCGGAACATCTCCAGAATACCCACTTCTGGGATTGCGAAAAAGTGGTCCTAGCCATGGACCTAAGATTATAGGCGGAGATAGAAGTATCATGGAAGAAAGCAAGGTCAAACCTTCACCCTGGAAAAGGTTCGATGGGCAGCGAAAACTTTTCCCAGAATCCCAGTATAAGTCACAAGAAATGGAGAACGTAGTCATTATTATGCACGACATTATTGATCCATGGCTGTTGTCAATGCTATGTAAAAATATTTAAAAGGGAAATTTATTAAAGTTTCCCAAAAAAATAACATTGCCTAAATCGGAATTATTTTTAAAATTCTTTCAAACGAAGGCTGGGAAATCTTTTCGTAGCCGCACGAGTATCTCCCTTTACGAGACGAAACGCGAGTCACTAAAAATTTCTGAAGAATAATTTTAGCGTAAATTGTACTAAGGTGGGTGGAAAATGCAACGTAAGCAAATTGTGCACCTCCAGGGTGGCTGAGAGCACGCTTTTCGTTAGTGCTCTTTTAAATAATCTCAAACCCGAGTGAAGCGATTTTTTTGAAAAAATTTGAGTGCTCTTTAAACCGTAACCGGCGACGAGGGTTTGTGTTGTTGAGCCAGGTGGTTGTTTCACAGTATTCAGTTATTTAATAAAGAAAATATTATTATATGGTTTAAAATCGAAAAAGAGAATAGAAAAATTCTCGAAAGCAATATAATATCAACATAAAGGTGCTGATAGACGATGAGAATATTCTCAACGTAAATTTTGGTATTCCCATGAGAATATTCTCATGGGTGTTTACACGAGGTATGGTATTTGTTCCCGCGAGAATAAATATCGTTCTCATGGTGGCAATTCTCATAAGAATATTCTCATGAATTCTCATGTGCGTTTACACGATGAGAATAAAAGCTGTGGCTTAAGACTAATTTTTCTTCTGGCACTGTCAGTTGTTGTTTGTTATTTTCATATGTATTTTCATCACCATGTCAAAAAGACGAAAATTAATGTTGGGATTTTGTGTGTTTCGGGGTCGAAGCACAAACGGCTGAGAAGGCTGAAAGGAAACTAAAAAGAAACCTTGGGTCCAAGGAAATTTCGTTAGAACGCAATGGCAGACATGTTTTTGAAAGTTTAATGGATCGGCTGAAGAACGAAGGCTAGGAGTTTGTACGGCTGTCGTACGCGCATGACAAAAATCGCCAACGATCCGAATATCTCCATTTGTTAATCCTCCGCGCCGCTTTTCCAGGTTCCTTCGCCCTTTTTAAATTTTTCATAAAGGTTTGGCGCATCGAAGTCCACCTTACTTTCATTTCGGCAACCGAGCAGCCCAAAGATTCCGCGATTTTTTGTTCTAGTAGTCCATGGGGCCTAAAATAATTTTCATTTGATTTTTCCACAAACATTCATTGGCCTCATATGTGGAAAACATTTTTTTCAATTTTTCTTCCGGCCGTGCCTATGCCTATTATTTTATTCAAATAAAAAATAATTTCTTTTTCTTTATTTCTTACTGCACTTTTTCCTTTATTTTTTTTCGGCCATAGCAAGTTTTTAGCACAACAAAAACAAAGAACTTGAAAATCGCAAATGTGATCGCATGAGAGCATTCGTTCATTCCAACATGTTGGAAAGAATGCATTCTCATGTTTTTTAATTGGAATGTTCTCACGCCTTTACACATATGAGAAAACGATTCTCATGAGAACGCTTGAGAACACTTCCATGGGAACAAGAACGTATGAGAAAACGATTATCATGAGAACGCTTGAGAACACTTCCATGGGAACAAGAACGTATTCTCGCGCTTATTTACACGTGTATGAGAACGAAATTTGGTTCACTCGAGAACATTTTATGAGAATATTCTCATCGTCTATCAGCACCTTAAGAACTGCCTACTATACAGCGGGAGAGTCACAGTGAGCTTCATTCCGAAGGCAGTTAGACGCGGACACGAATCGGCAAAGGATTTTAGGTAGTATAAGCTTCGCATCTCTCTTTGCTTTATTTATCTCCTAAGTTTTTAATCGAGTACGCCACCCCCCAGAGGTGTGTAATCGAACCGCCACCTGCTATTGGTGCCCCCTGGGTAACCCACTAACGACGATAGGAGCACACCATGTAAAGCTTACCAAGCCAAGATGTAAGGATATAAGGCTGTATCAGATCCAAAGCAGCAAAGCAGAACCACGAGTTGGTGGCAAGTTGTTTTTAAATGATTAATGGACGCGGCAAATTGAGAATTTATTGTTGTGTGATATTTTACAAAGAATTTATTATTATTAAAGAATTATTTGCAAAGAATTTACTGTCAAATAAAAATTCTGCCGCTGTTGCTGCTTAACTTGGATCTGATTCAAAAGGCAGAATTCTGCTTCTTCCTCTGCTTCTGCCGCTGCTCAAAAAGTTGGATCTGATACAGCCTATAGTTTCGAGGGCTGCATGGCAGGTCGTGCAACTAGAAATACTGTCTCATCAGTAATAAAACCCTCACCGATATTCCTTCCCATTTTTGAAGAGGCAGACTCTGTTGAAGGAGTCTTTGAAAAGGAACTTTTGAAACCTACTTGCCTCTGCTGGCTTTCACAATGCTTCCTCCAGGC
Source organism: Thereva nobilitata (assembly GCA_963855945.1). Taxonomy (NCBI): domain Eukaryota; kingdom Metazoa; phylum Arthropoda; class Insecta; order Diptera; family Therevidae; genus Thereva; species Thereva nobilitata. The sequence continues at coordinate 22,758,652 of OY979694.1, forward strand.
AATACTTTTGAAGCGTCTCAACCCGTTGTTGTAAGCTATTAGGGTTCTTCCCAGTGCAGGGAGACACTCACGGCTCTCGTTTACATGGGTACTCCCCTGGATAGAGTGGTGAGATTTTGCATCACAAGTGATGACGGATTTTTGTTTTGTCCTGCTACAGAACTCAAACATTGACACTATTTATATATCCCCGAAAGTAAGCGGACGTAAGGACGATTACCTGACAACCGCTGGTGGTGGGAACCGTGATGGAGATCGCCACTAGATCTTTAGAGATAAAGTTAGTAATGGGGAGATGAGCGAAAAGATTTGTAATTAAGAGTGCAGCACGAAACTTCCCGCATCTCCGATCATATACTAGCTTACTTGAACCGGTGGTAAGTCCTCTGACTTTTCCATCAGTTACCTATGGCTCCAGCAAGTCTTGCACATAGTGGAGGATGCCCCTTTGGCATAGTGCAAGGTTACCTGAAGTGTCCTTATGGCGCCTATTTTTTCCCAAGGGACGTTTAACACGCCCGGTCTTCTTGGCTTGTTCAGGATCCTTTGCCCTGCCGTCTTTGATCTTGGGGGTAGCTTGGTCCTGGGATGCCAGTTTTTCTCCGTCCCGGTGCTAGCTGCGCTCTAGGTTCCCCTGGATAGGTCTTTTACCTGTGCTTCTTTGAAGCCCTTCCTTCGGCGATCAGCGAACTTGACAAGCCCAGGTTTGCAAAGCCTCCATCTACAAGCACAAACTGTCCAAATCAGCGCTGCAGACGGATTCAGCGGCTGATAACTTGTCTGCACAACAAGCGTGGCCAATGGCCATGCTGGTTGAATCAGTACGTTTACAACGTGCGTGCCCAATGGGTCCGCTAGTTGATCAAATTGCAATGTCTTGTGTCCCACTGAACACTTTCGATAAGGCTGTCGTAACAATTGACAAGGTTGATGCTGTCGGAGCTGCATCACGCTCATTGTCGAGTAGTCCGGAAAGTAAGTCACACACAGCGCACTTGCAGGCGCGGATCCAGCCCTCCAAAAAGGTTGTGGTCACAGCCACCCGAAAATCGGCCAAGTGCGTGTCGGAGCATGAACTCGCGCATGATCGATATAGTACATTCCTACAAAGGAGATGTTTACAAAATATATGACGCCCTGGCCCAGATCTTGTACAGTTTATAGTTCCACGTAGGCAAAGTCGGGGGGCAAACACTAGTAGGTAATTTAATTAGCCTGTAAAATGTTAGTTTGTTCCTTCACGAAAATTACAAAAGTAAATGTGTGTTTGTTTGCACATCACAATGTTACATTTAGACTCTATACTACTGAACCGATTTGGATGAAATATTTACAACTTCAAAGTATATCAAATTATATTGCTCCCTTTAAAATTGCGGCTTTAAAAAATTGTATGGGACGAAGAAAACGGGCCATTCTGGCGACCATAAAGGGTACTAATAGCATACTCAGTAGACCGGTTCTCGTTCGAATGCGTAGGTCAAGCAGCATTGGACGTCGTTAGTGCTTAGTTGGGGGACTGCTTGGTAAAACATCACCCGCGTTTGGAATCGTCTATGCCGATGCGGATGCATTTATAAATGTTCATGCCTGTAGCGGGAGCGTGCATGCCATGCCTGTAGCGGGTGCGTGCATACCCGTGTGGCATTCGCATTTGTTCCCTATGCGTCCTAGGTGCGGCGCGTGCATGCTTTTAAGAAAATTAACCAACTAAATTATTTTTACTCGGGTTTGTATAGACTAGGATTATCAATACTTTCGCTAAATTGTCAAAGTATACGTGCGAACGTACAAGATTTAGATGACGAAGTTTTAAAAAAATGTATTACTTTTATCAGCAACTTAGATGAAAAATGAAGAATGTGTTGAGGACTTCGCTAATGTTTTGACACCTCATACAGATATACAAAAACGTTATCGCTTAGTCACGATAAATCACCATGAAATGTGTGTAGGCAGATCTATCGCAGAAAAGGACAGATGAATTTGATAGTAGTTATTTGTGTATCACCGCATCACTTTTCGCGAAATAATGGGATTCAAACATAACAATCTCTACTTCTGGGGGTTCAATTTTACTAGGTCAAAACTTCAACGAAATCCCCATGATTTTGAGTTGCGATTTCAATATTATTTTTTCATTAGATACTAGGTCCGAACTTTGTGGATGAAGGGAAAAGTGGCGCGGATGAGAGGTTAGAGGTACCACCTTACTTCTCCCTTCATCCACAAAGTTCTGAGGAACGTTCATGGGAGCGAAGCGTCTAAACAGACCCAATATTGAAAAAAGTACCACGACATATGGAACCTCAATTGAAGCAGTTTTTACGCGATTTGTAGACCAGTTTCAATCGAAAACATTTCAGTTATCATAAAACCTTTGCTCCGTTTTTAGGTTTTACTGTAAATAGGAATTCAAAAAATTTGATATTTTGAAATTGTACTTGTATCAAGTCCTTCAGTAGGCTCGTCTCTATACTTCCTGCATCTGTCGTTCGTTTTGCCTGGTCTTCCACATTTAGCAAGACCAAAGCAAACCAAGAAAAGACAGGACAAGACAAGACTGCAAGATCAAGATAGCAAGACTTTTTGGTCATCACTGAGTTCCAAAAGTTTGGCTGTGATGAGCAAAAAGTCTTGTCTTGTCTTGGTTTTGCTAAATGTGCTAAGCCTTCAAGAAATTTTGCAAGAACAAGACTGCAAGAATTCTTGCAGACTTATTGCTCATCATTGCAAGACTTTTGGCACTTAGTGATGACCAAAAAGTCTTGCTATCTTGATATTGCAGTCTTGTCTTGTACTGTCTTGTCTTGGTTTTGCTTTGGTCTTGCTAAATGTGCAAAAATAGGCAAGAATGCAAGACGACTGCAACACGAGTCTTGTTCATCACTACACCATATCAATTGCATATTGCTAGCTGATTAATATTTGGGTAAATTTGTTTGATTGATTAGTTGTTGGGTAAAAAAGTTTTACTTCTAAAGTGTGGTCTGCACACTCATATTATTTTTATTTTATTAAGGCATAGGATAGAATATCATCAGCCTATCAATCTCAGTAGACGTTGAAAGTGTGACGTCACAAGTCTATTAGGCATTCCCATCGTGCCCACAACCGTGGATCCGCGCTTGCGCACTTGTATAATGCGGGCAGGCTAATTCAAACTGGAAGGCGCCTGGTATCGAGTACGGATATTTGTGACTAAACATACCTTTTGGCCATTCATCTCACGGCATACCACCACCTTTGATTGAGGTGCTCTTTCTCCGCCCGACTATCAGTAGCCAGCACTCCTGGTGAGACATGGTCATGCCAGTAGTCTTAATCCGTCGTGTTAATTCCGTTGTGTACCTGGTTGTTGGCTGGCGACCATATTGGTTTTTCCACACTGAGAAAAACTTGGCTTGTTGTAAACTAGGATTATATACAGTAAGTTGCCATTTTTTAAAAAACGGTTCCCTTGGACCATCATATTTACTCATATTTTCTTTGTAAACTCAATTTGTCTCACAAATCATATGGTTTTGACTTACAAGGAGTCAATTAACCATGTAATTTGAGGGATACATTTAAACGGCATTCGATGGCTTACGACCAATTTTACCCATGTTAATATCGTGTTGACAAAATTCTAAAATCACTGTACAAAGGTGCAAAATCCCTAATTCAGAAATAAGAAAAAAACATTTTATAAAGACGGTTTATACACAGATTTTCCAATATCACAAAACCTGATCATAAATCACTTTTGTATTTTCTTTATTGGTTTTCCTATCACAGAGATTTTTACGGTTTTAGAAGAAAATACCAAATTCCTTCTGATAAAAATCTTTGACTATAAAACGACCATACAACAAACAAATAATACGCAGTGCGTAAAATAAATCAAAACCAAAACGAAAAAAAAAATGGTCTACAAGAACAACATTTTCCTCTCATGTCTTTCAGGAACTTTATTGCATGGAAATAAATTTCCCATGCACATAGCTTCATCGCTTTTAAAGGGAAAACGACTAAGAAAATATCTAGGAACCTATAAAAAGGTCTCTGCCATAAAATCTTGTAAGATTTCTCAAGTTCGAGGTGACTATTACTCTGCTCGGTATCCTTAAAAATATTCGATATCCCTTCTTCGTGATCCTTGCGGAAAATTTCTATGCTCTTTCTCCCTCTCTCCCTCTGTCGTTTATTTATTTTATTTTTTCGTTTTTTGGCTTCGTTTTTTGGCTGTCTGCGTCTCATAGCTGCGATAAGAACATTTTCATGTCCTGTGGGAAATCCTTAAAATGGAACGTTTCCTGGATTTGTGTCAGTAATTCTGATAAATGTAGAAGATGTTGTCAGGAATGAAGAATTCATTTTTTCCACGTCATTCAAGTTCATTCCGAAGATTCCTTTCTGTTTCTCATTTTATTATATCCAAAGTGTGATAAATAGGGACAATAAGGCCGACCTTCTAGAACTTAATTTTCCACACCAGGAGGTGCTATATACCGAAATTTGGATCCGTACACTTGGGTGATTACCTAGTTATGGGATGCGGGTGTTGGGTATTAAGGTGAGTATGAAATCACCAAAATTTATCTAAATTGTAATTGAAGGTAATTTTACAAAACGATAGAGATATAAGCACAATAAAGAAAGCGGTGATGCTATATTAAGGAAAACTTTGTTTACCGATAATTCGAGCATGTTAGAGGCTACATTAATCGCAAGAGGGCTGAGATTGATTTTGATTAACTGCGCAGCTGATGTTTGTTTTTTGATTAAATTTCCATTTAGTACCACTCACCTCACCGTTGATGGTTTATCTTTCTCAGCAGATTTCTCGAATATTGCGCGGTTTCACCATAAAATTAATCTTAGAGGATTTCGGTAGTGTTAGAAACGTTAATTAGTAACAGCTCAAATTCTAGGCGGAAAACCTCAAATTAATTAATTTGATGTGCATATCAAATTACGAAATAATCTATTACGCCTTGAGGTAAGTTTGTTAGTTTATCTTAAACTTGAGATGTAGGCGAGATGAACGTTGAAAGGGAGATTTAGTATCGTTCGTAAATGTTATCCATTGTTCTTTTAGAACTTTTTTTGTTGGGCAATAAAACAACCGAAAAGGGCGGGATACGAACGAGAGCTTGAGCATACAGTGGTGTGGAGCTTTAACCCTCTAAAAACCATCCTGTTTTGAATAATTAAATCTGGTTGGTCAGAAGGAAATAGAAAGTCAAGGGACCAAAGTGCTTCGTAGCTTAGAGCCACAAACCTATGGGATGACGGGCCTTAACATTAACATGATCTTAAGACCCCCCAACACGACCGATTCAAACGACCTGAGTAAATTTGCCCGAGTCCAAAAAACTGAAAAAATCAATCAGAGTTTCCTCATCAATAGTCCAGGAACCAGGGGTTTTAACCTGACACTAAAACCAATAGAAATGATTTTTCAGGCTCTACAAGTTTGTTTCTATACAATATATCGAATTTTTCAACCCCTTGCACGTTATAAACAGTGATGGATTTACGCTTAGGCCCGTGAGACCCGAGCCTAGGGCGGCAAAATTTTAGGGGCGGCAAAATTTTAGAGGCTGCAAAATATAAAGAATTAACTTGTTTGCTGTTCTGGAGAGAGATCCTTCAAAAAGAGTGGAAAGCTATTTGCGTGCAAGTATGGGCCAAGACAATCTCAACTTGCATTATTGTCTATAGGAGCAAAATTGCAAAAAATGTGATCTTTTCGCCCAAGCTTAAGCAAGAAAAAAGTTTATTTGATATGTGATGAGTCAATTTTCAATATTTTTCACCGACCAACAGAACTGGAGAAATTAAAAAATAGTGTAGCAATGCACATTTATGTAATTTTCTCGTGCAGCACAGGCCCGATTTTGCAGAATTTTTTTTTTCGCTTTATATTAACATATGTAAAGAAAACAATAAAAAAAAATCCAACTTCGCAACTATCATATGACAATTTTCATCTACTGTCTATTGTGAACGATATTGAACATCCTTTCGCAGCAGGAAATTTAATAAGATTTTATTTGGCATTTGAGTGGGAAATGTGAGTGCAAAGAGAAAATCGAAACAAAATGTATGCATTCTCTTCAAATATGTATTCTTTTTCCTTTTAATTTGATGGATAGCGCATGCACAGTGTATCAGTGCACATGTGAAGAGAAAAATGTCCATTATAGTAAAAACTCTACCTGGCTTTCAAATCTTTCCCTATGGTCGTACCTGAATAAAATATATATTCTGACCATCTATGAAAAAATACCTTTCGTTTATATGTTATTATATGATATATATGTTTCATTAAGATACGTGCACCGGAAATAAGTTAAAATGGGATCACAATTTTTGGAAATAGGTTAAAAAGGGATCACAAAGTTTGGCTTTGCCTATTAATATATAGATGCTAACAAGGTATGTTGTCTACTCTTGCTAGACTACTCCAAAGCTTTTGACAACGTGAGTCCCTCCGTCCTTTTACACATACTCTGTACACAATTTCGTTTTCCTTCTTCTGCCCTTACGCTCATGTATAGCTTTTTAGCTGCTCGTTCACAACAAGTGAAGATTTCCAATTTAATTTCCTCTCCTGCCAAGCTTTTTGCTGGCGCTCCCCAAGGATCTATCTTGGGCCATCTACTGTTTAGTATATATACAGGGTGTATCCGTTAAGTTTACAAAGCGGCCGGCTGTGTATAGGTTTTGGATAGACGAACAAAAAAACGTATGGGAGGGGGAAATCGTAACGGTTTAGCCGCTAGGGCGTTGTGAAGTTTTTTTAGAGTTTTGCATATCACTCTGTATTTTTGTAACCCTATGACCTATTTTCATGAATAAGGTATCAGTGTACGCAGAATACTCTCACCTATCTAAAACTGTAAAAGCGAAGGTGAAAAGTATCACTGCAAAGCAAAATGGGCGCCATATCGGACGCGGCCTAGGGCATAGTCGAGCTTAAATCCGCCACTGGTTATAAAGGAAATACTTATGTTTCGAGATTTTCCGGGGGTTTTCCACAGTTTACATAGGTGTTCGCGTACAGAACAATTTTTTTTCTTAAAGTACTCTTCAAAAACTCCTCGTGTGCCAAAAATAATTTCTCTGTCGGGTTTTAGTAAAATTTTGGCTACAGCGCCTGGACGACATAGTTATAGCATCCAAAACGAATATTTTCTGTGTACACACGCAATAACATACTATCTACCTACACCAGCCAACACAGATCCTTAGTGAACTGATATTTTGGGAAGACCAACTGAATCGGGCTTATTCTCTTCTTTCAATCCGCTGAGTGGGATTTGAGTTCCAGCCAGGCGCGGATCTAGAATTTTGTTTTGGGGGGGTCACGGAATTTAAAGTGGCGAAAAAAAATTTTTACTCCTAAAAAAACAAAAACAAAATTAACAAAACGAACAAAACTAACCGAATTTTCTGGTGGATTAAAAACAAACGTATCCTACGAAAACGTGCCCTAATGTGTTTTTGAGGAAGACGCGCCCTTTCTTGTGAGTGCAGCTAACTTCAGATTTGCAAATCAAAACATATAGAAAGAGTATAGATCAATTAGTCCAGGAGAGATAGCGGAAAAGTATTCAAAAGTTGAAATAAATCTACTCTGCGATTTTTCGACTCTATAATTAAGAGAAAAATCGTAGGAATTCAATGAATGTGTTTTGGAAAAAATCGGTCCAGGAGAACAGGTGGAAAAAAGCTAATAATGGTAGCGAAAACACGTTTTTCAACGTTTTAGGTGCGAAAAAATTTTGTTTTTGGAAAACAGAAAATAGTACGTAATAGCGCTTAAAAGGACGAAAATTATTAGTTTTGGACAATTGAAATCGGTCGACAGGTTTTTGCAAAAAAAAAAAAAACACGAAATATGGCCATTTTTTGACATTTAATTACAGGGACTATAATTATCGTAGAGCCTTGTTTCAGGGCTGAAATTGTGGCTTCTGTTAGTGCCTACCTACAATAAAAATTTCATGCAAAAATAATTATAACTTTTCGCGTAAATCTTAAAAATGTAAAAACAGCCGTTTCAGGAAAAAATTTTGAACGGCCCACGGTGGTGCTAGAGCTATTTTGAAAAGCAATATTTATTCTCGAAGAGTTACTCTACCAACCCATTTTCAAGAAAAGTTGGTGAGGTTCGATTTAATACCTCATAAACGCGTTTGAAAACAGGCACTTTTCTTGATTTTCAGAAAAAACACCTTTAAGCGAAGGGGAAGTGAAATATGGTGTGGATTTCTATTCAGTAGATTTCGAGAAATCAAAATTTTTTCCTGTCAGGCATATATGGAAACGCTCGAAATTCCTACTCCTGGACTAAATCTGAACGGGCAAATACCGACTGTGATTGAAACATAGTCCTGGGCCATCTGGCGATTAACAGAAGGCTCGTTGCAGGACAGTACGGCCGTACGGGGGACGACTGACGGTGATACAACGGCCTTACAGTTCGACGGTGGTACGGCGGCCGTATGGTTGCTATTACGCGTATACGACGGTGGTACAGTGGCAGCAACGTGGATATTCCCCCTTCTATAAGAAAATATATTTCACTGCAATTAAATGTTTGATTTTTTTTCGGTTCTGCTTTTTTTACAAGCCGTTAAATAACAAAATTTCCCACTAAAATATAAATCAACACGCACCACACACTTCACGTACAACAAACCAACGACTGGCGAGCTCGTTTCTCATGTGCATCGATATCTTTAAGTATGATAAATCGAAAGAACCATTGTACATAACGAAAATGAAGAAGTTCCCAAAAAACACATTCAACAATACATTTGGCGCAGATTCTTTTTTGGCTCAAATTTCCCGTCGAATGCCCGTTTCTACAGCTCAGTACTTGGCCTTTCAAATCTTTTGGTCAAATTTGGCCATCGTCAGGCCGTATGTGCTCCCATTAAAAATGGTTAAAAACTCTACGGCTATCATATGCCCCTTAAAAAGCCAAGAGGCCGGTGTTCGCCCTTTATAAAGCCGTTTTTTATTTTTACTCGGGCAGATTCAGTATAAAGAGCATCTTTAATTAGGCAGAAGATCTCTTTTCGTGTTAATTGAAGTACTCTTTGGCTTCCTGAAAACATAAAAAAACGTTAAATTTAGTCGCTTCGACTATAATTTAACAACAAAGAAAAGCATTAAAATGCAGGCAAAAACCGATACTCGATATGCCCCGGCAAATACAAAACAATTTTAAAAATAATATTTAATTCGTAATCAGCAACCTCGAAAACCCCCGGGTATCGAATTTCATCCGCGAATATGAATTTTTTCATTTGGCCGTCCGCCATATTGGATCCGCCATTTTGTTTTTTGAAAAAATAATGTCAAATTCGTAATCAGCGACCTCGAAAACCCCCTGTTATATAGTTTTCAAGAGATTCCTTGGCATTTCGGAATTTTTTGTCAGTTTCATTACCTCCTGCTGTGCAACAATTTTTGCGCGATTTCAGAAAAAAAATTGTATCTCCAAATTCGCACAAATTCGCACTTTAATTTACTTCTTGTTTTTTTCTTTAGAGACTATGATGAGTGAAAAAAAAAAATTTTTTGGAAAACGAGCGAGGACGACTAATAAACTTTAAGTTATTTGAAAAATTAGTTTTTCTCTGCGTTTTGCAAAAAAGTTGATTTATTTAAATTCATATCAATAATTCTGCAATGAATATTTTACGATTATACATATTCGATTTAATTCTACTCGCCTTCATGAACAGAATCCATTTTTAAACTTTTCAAAAGCACTAATTGGCACTATTTAACAAATAGTTATTTTCAATGCACAATATGTGTAGAAACTTCGATAGCTGCGTCTCGTGTAACGGCCACTTTCGAACTGATCCTACAAAGGGAGAAAACGTACCTGTACCCCGAGGACAGATGTTCTGTGACCCTCGGGGCCCCTACTTAAAATTCCGCAAAGAGAAAGTCCCGAAATAGAATCTTCATTTTAGGGGTTTTGGCCAGCTTTTTGGGACTCTGTCCCACTGTGCAACGATCCAAACTTTAGTTTTATTGCAGATTGTCCTATACAATGGGGTTATTCTCAATTTGCAATGAATTTAAAAACATTAATGGGCGAAAGGGCACAAATACGACGACAGCCTTGAAGATAATAGAATCGATTCGAGCTTCCTTAAATGTTCTAATAAAACAGATCCATGTAGTTTTAGTGTAGGGTAAACATTAACTACCAAATCTTTCCAACATAATTGATTCTGAATTCTTCCACCCACATGCAAACACCCACATCAATACACCAAAAAAGCTAATAAATTTTCATTACTATTTGCATAATAATCCATTCGAAATAATAAAAGGAGGAATCTTTCCGTTTCCTTTAACTCCGTCTCCGATTCCCAGTAAGAGTTAAGGAAATTCCCCCTGAATTTATTTGAATTTTTACGGGCACTTGTTCTACCACTTTCTGGATATCTTGGGGAAATTCCTTGTCGTTTCAGGATTTAGAATTGGCTCCTGTTCAGCATGCTGGAATATTATCATCATATGTAAGTGTCTGCTGCAGAGTTGCTGTTTCCAACTTTCTTTGTGCTCTTACGAATAATGGAGATTTATATACAATATTAAAATGTGAATTTTCGCTAGGGCACAAAGTTATAAAAAAATATGCCCATATTTTATATTTTGAATGTTTTGTTCCTCTACATGTTTATGAATTGGGTGGGTTTAGAGTACTATGTTGTGGAGGCAGTAACAGTTGCTATTGTTAGGGATTGATTTTTACGGTAGGTTAGGCAATCAATTTTAAAGTTATGTCTTCAATCTTTGTTTAAAATTGCTATAAGTTGAGTAAATTAAATTGTGAAATTCCTATATTTCTGCGAGCATATGGCAGTTTCAATCCTTCATATCGTTCAAGTCATGGTTTTTTTCTCTAATAGTTTATTCTAACTTAATTTGATAGAGATAGGAGATTCAATATGTGAAGAGAAGCCTGGACGGATCTGTGCGAGAAGGTGAAGAACCTTGACTTTGAACTCTTGGATAGTGTACAAGTTTTGAAATACTGACTGTGGAAAGTTGTTCCACAGTCGAGTTGTTCTATACTATACTAACGAATCTCTTGACTGGGGGTGTTCGGAAAGTAGGCCTCTAACCTACGAGAATGAACTAAGTGGGTTTGGTTTGTTGTGTAAGAGACTTGATCTCGAGAAAGCGGGAGATTTTTAATTTCACAGATATCATGATAATATCGATAAAATTTTGCCATCATAGAAGGGTAAAAGGCACTCTCTCCGATAATTATAAACTATAACGGAAACACAAATTCCAATCAGTGGCCCATCCAGTTAGCTTTCCAATAGTGCCAAACAGTTTTTTTCGGAATTGTGTTGGTTGGAGCAGAAGGTGGATATGGCAAATTAACGTCAACTAGGCAGTTACCGGAAGGTGAGTAAGCATCGACGGCGTACCGCGTAGGTTGACAAGTCAGTAATGGATCGAGGAAACGACTCAGCCGCTGCTTACCTTGTAGTTGCTGTTACTGTGAAACCAAATAGTAGGGATAAATGACAAGGAACTTTATTGGTTGATTTCGTCCTGCCAAATACTATTCCTTCACGTGAGGGCATCTGAAAAAATCATTTCCTCAGGATCCTGACAACTTATTTAACACGGCCTATGATGTTTTTACATAGAAACAAATTGACTCGCGATAATCTCTGAAGGAAGTTCAATTTTCCGAAAACCGACCCGGAAATAACTATCCAGGCTAGGCGTGTTTCGATCAGATAGGCTTCTTAATCCAAATAACCCTGAAGACAATTTCTCGGAGGCTCGCTTTCTCGGACCATTCACGATTCGAAAACTGCTTGTGAAAGGTACGAGAAAAGATTCAAAATGCCAGTGGCGGCTCGTCTTTAGGGGCTAGTGGGGCTTAGCCCCACCAGAAATTATCGAGCAAATCATATTCACACATTTTTTAATTAATTTCATTATTACAAAAAAGCAACGCAAATTTTCTTTGCAATTTATTACAATTTCTAAAAAAAATTCAAAATATGTAATACCGCACAAAAATATTCGAAATAGAACTTCATAGGAAAAGTATAAAAAAGAGCAAATAAAAAAAATAAGAAAAACTCTCAACTCTCTCATCAAAATTATCTGGCCCAATCATAATAATTCCATACCCATTTATATGGAATGCTCTCCTCAGGAGGGGCTATCATTTAGTCAGCCCCGACGATGAACCATTTTGTATGCAAAATTTCTTGACTAATGCGATTGATTCATGAACCTTTGTTCTACCAGTGAGCAATAATAATAAGAGTGATGAGCTAGAACAAATTTTTAAAAATGTTTCAGGGACCTTGAGATCAGCTGATAAAAATTCAATGGGAGCGAAAAAGTCAAAATATCAAAGAAGTAATATCTATGATAAACAGAGGCAGAATTACTTTCACACTACACGCAATGTGTGTGAAAGAAAGATAAAAAATGTGCGGGAAGTGACTGGAATGTGCATTGGAAATATTTTGACAGTTCTCGGTTGAATATTTACGTTTTTATTTGCATTAAGGTAGCCATACACGTCGTTCTTTTTTGGCAGTTTTAACCGCACGGGTAAAACTGTACGGGTAAACTCGAACAACGACCATATCCACACACCAGGCGTTGTTTCGTTCAGTTTTTCTTAAATCGTAGCCTTATCATCATCATCTGATCTGCTATGATGGATCCTACGACAACGTTAGTAGTTGCGACCGTAGTGGCTATAATATTAAAAAGTTTCAAAAAGAAAACGTTCAAAACGTTTTTTTTATCTCTATCAGAATACTCAATAGATTTAATTTTCCAAAGGCACGGATAGCTTCTATACAATTCTATGAACTCAATTAGAAATTGTTTGTTATAACACCGTGTGTCTGTCATTGTGAAAACAAGAACAAAATTTCTATTAACAACAAAACACCAAATTATTCAAACTAGGAGGAAGTCGACACTGACAAAACCCGTCCTTTTTAACTGCGTCGTCACACACACGAGCCGACTTGAACGAACACGATTGAAAACGGACGGTTAAAATCAAGCTGTTCTTTCATATCTTTAACTCTTTTACTTATCCTTGAAGCCCACCTCATCACTCTTGTTATTATTGCTCGCTGGTTCTACCAAGCGGGGCTAAAATTTATTAGCCCTAGGATTCATTGGGATTATCTTCAATGACATGTAATACACATGCCAGTGGATTCTCTTGCTCTCTTGGGTTTACTCACGAACATATAATGACAGTGTTGTCGGTTCGTTCTTTTAGTTTTGTTTATTATATTTCTAAAGTAATTTTGCCTGCATATGCTACTAATTGGCCGAACATTTTGATACTTTTTTTACACTTATGGATTTTATATACCTGAGGGGCTGATTTTATTCAGCCCGTAGCAAACATTTTGATACAAATGTAGTAAAAAGACAAATTTTTATTGGAAACAGAGCTAATTGGAGATTGAATTTTAACTGAAAGTTAAAAGTTGATTTTTAAATGAAAAGTGTGTGCTTGCAGAATTGCGGTAATTCGCCAATAAATATTGTTAAATTATTATTTATTAAATTATTTGCAATAAATATTAATATTCCATTTTGTAATATATAATTTTCTTAAATTATATTTAATTTAATTTTTGTTTTTGGTTAAAATGAATCACGTAGATAATTTATTGAAGAAAGAAGAAAAATTAGAAATTAAACGTTTAGGGCCACATTAACCATTTGATTTTAAATTAATTTGTACTGAAAAATCTCAAAGTAGAAAATTTTCATTGGATTGGTTTCTAAAAAGAAATCGCTTACGGTTAGTATAGGAAAAAATGCATTGTTTTGCTTTTTTGCGCTTGGTTTAGATGAGAATCGGCTTGGACAGAAATCGGTATCCGGGTTTAAAACATTTATCGGAACGAATTAAAAACTTGAAACGAGCGCTACGCATTTAAAAAATACTTTAAATTCATTCAGGATACGCGAGTTCCATAGGAAAATATAATGAAAATGTTAAAAAGAATCGTCAAGTATTAAGTCGAATTTTAGATATCTTAAAGTTTTGCGGTGGTTACAATTTAGCTCTTCGTGGACACAACGAATGTGAATCAAGTAGTAATGGAGGGATATTTCTTGATATGGTTCATATACCAAATAGATATCGCCAGGGCCGGATTAAAGCATAGGCAACATAGGCGCTCGCCTAGGGGCCCGCACCACAAAGGGGCCCGCACCACACACAAAAATATTTTATGCAGTTCAACACAAAAGACACCGACTTTGACGCGCAGGCGGATAGATTATGTTTCTACTGGAAATGATCATAGAAATTGTTACTTCCAAATATTACAACTCAAGCTATTTCAAACTATGCAACAACCATGGCAAGAAGTTACGATTTCGGCCAGTTGGGGGGGCGCAAACTTACTTTCAACTCAGTAATATTGAGCTAATAAATATTTAAAATTATGAGCCATATGAGCCATTGAGTCGCTCCTGCATTTGCACGAATTTGTGTTCTAACCGTCCTAAGATAGCTTCTACAGTGCAACGACCACGCGAAGTAGTTCAGCTCCCGGAGTGTAGAGTATAGGTGGTCCTAGTTTCGCTTGTCTAAACAAATCAGAAAGAAAATCTCTTGTGCTCTTGTAGTGGATAGCTGTGTGACATTTCAACAATCCAATCAGAATTAGACTGCCCAAACTTTGAATTGGATTACACATGGTTTTTACAAAAGGTAAGTGCGAGTTCTGTTTATACAGCAGTATTCAATAACCTCAAAGGATAGAGAATGTCGTCGATGACTGCCAGATTACAGATTCACGGGCGTATTTGTATAGTTTTCTTCCCGTTGTCGTACGAGTTTAGGTAGAGTGCGTATCCAGTAGAATATCTTTGAAAAACTCGTGTACTAGTTTCGATTGCCTTTGCCTTGCTGGCAGAATTCTTCAATTTTCAATCATATCTTCGTAATCTTGACCAACGACCAAACAAAAATTGGTTCAGAGTTTCTGATCATTATTTTCTTTTCACCTTGTTTCATTTTTCCTCCTTTACAGAAGGCAAAATACCAAGCGGCTGGCTTAGCAGAAGTGTTTCATATTACAGAGTGCTCTTGAAATATCCCTACGCTTGGTTATTCGAACAGAATGATCTCGGTCGAAGGGAAATTTGACGGAGTTAATAAAAATACAGCCAAAGCTAACATAACCTGCTCGGGTGAAGGGGAATCGTTCCAGTTGTCCAAAATTCGTATTGTTTCGCCTGGTGTGATGCTCTTAGTCAATGTAGCCTTTTTTGAGTATGAGGATGACCCTGGCAATGCCCAGCTGGAGGTGTCCGAACTTCTTGTAGATGACGTCTCCAGGTCTATACCACAGTTTTGTTTATTACGCAAGTCCCCTTATTAATAAACGAACTGATTCATCAGATTATTTCTCTTTACCGACGTGAAAACGATGAAACGATTAGCTCTGGCAATCAATATGTGAGGTGATAATGAACTTAATGATTTGAATTTTTTTTTAGGGGGCCCGCACCACCGGTTCCGCCTAGGGGCCACCAGATCCTTAATCCGGCCCTGGATATCGCATTCGACGACTACTTGAAGAATAATCAAATCGCAAAAAAAACACTTCGAAAACCATACAAAATGAGTTACTTGAATACTGTTTACAGGTTTATCTTCATGAAGTGAAATCTGAACTTCAAGCAACAAATTTTGTATCTGCTCAAGCTGATGAAACTACGGATATTTCGTGTAAATCGCAAATGGTCTTGATTTTATGTTTCGTTAAAAAAATAATAAGCCTGTTGAACGGTTTTTATCACATTTTGACCTTTGTCCGCAAAAGGTATAGTTGATGTGATTTAGAATACGCTGAAATGCTACAATTTAGAAAAAACTTGATTGCTCAAACATATGATGGTGGCGCTGTAATAAGTGGGAGTACAGCCGGGGTCAAACCTTAGTAAAAAGATTGTATCCATTTGCGCACTTTGTGCATTGTTATGCCCATCAACTAAATTGAGTCTTAAAGCAGGCATGCTCAGTTATTAAAGAAACACCAATATTATTCCTTAATATATGTATTTGCTTTTACGTCATTTTTTTCATGCTCTCCCAAACGAAAAGATTTATTAATAGAAGTTTGCAACAAACGTGGTCTCCCGCGAACTGTTGAAATTCGGTGGAACTTCAATTTCCGAGCCCTGCGATCTATACTCGAAAATAAAGAAAATCTCACTCATTGTTTTGAATTGAATTTTTTTTCAAGCCCCACCAAATTTCAGAGGCAGGAGCCGCCACTGCAAAATGCACCATAAAAGCTTTCCTAGTTGATTGGTTTCGATATCTTGCTCCGCTTTTATTGTCTTCGAAATCGTTTACGAGTCCGATTTCGAAGCAAGCTTTCGCTTTTGGCACGTCGTTCTCGAATCGTTTCCGAATCTAAGGCCGGTATTCTTAGTCGGTGCTTATTGCAAAGTTCGTGCTTAAGCACGTGCTTAAGGTGTCCTTTCGGTTCACAGTCGCAACTTAAGCACTGTCTTAAGTAAATGCTCAAGCATGAACTTAATCAAACAAACCTTATTCAAATAAGTATTCATAGTTGATGATTAAGCAAATTGTCATATAGGACGATCTTATTTCAGTGGCGGACTAAGGGTGGGGCGGAAGGGGCGGTCCGCCCCGGGCCTCTGGTTCCTAGGGGCCTCCAAATGTCTACAAGTTCCCTTGGTCAAATCCTTAACAAGGCTTTTAAGGTATGGTCAGTGCCTACCTAAGTGGTTTTTTGGAGTCGGAGGTCCAGTACAATGTTCCCGTAGACACAAATAAGTACACATGTAATTATAAAAATGGAACTTTATTGAATCGTTATCCTGTACATCGCTTATTCTTCAATACTTCTTGACCATTTTCATGCAAGATGAGTTTTTCTAAACTTAAGCCAGGGGCCCCATTCCGCAACGGTGA
Organism: Thereva nobilitata; assembly: GCA_963855945.1. Taxonomy (NCBI): domain Eukaryota; kingdom Metazoa; phylum Arthropoda; class Insecta; order Diptera; family Therevidae; genus Thereva; species Thereva nobilitata. The sequence continues at coordinate 22,775,654 of OY979694.1, forward strand.
GTTTGACGGTGTTCACCGATTTCAGTGTACACTGCTTATTTTCGCGCCCGCAAGAGTGAGAATGAGTTTTTTTGACATTTTCCGTGAACACCGCCGTGGAAAATTTCTCACTGAGAAAAAGGCTGTGAATTTACGGTGAGTTTGAATTTTGACGAGTAAAGTTGTTTTTGTAATTTCATGCGATTATTTTTGAATAAGTTTTTTAATTTTTTTTAAAAATAATTTTTTTGAGAGATTTGTTTGGTATGTAAAAATAAAATGTTGTTTTAGTATATTGTTCTAAAAGATTTTATTTAATTAGAATTTTTAAAATGGAAAGGTCAAGACAATACCAACTCACTCACTTTAAAAATCATTCAGCACTTTAAAACTCACTGCACTGCAAACCCAAGAATATTTTTTCCGTGTGAATTTAACACACTACACACTTCATAAGCGTGTAAATTCGGCTAATCGTGTTAAAATAAAGCATTTTAGGAATAAACCGTGTTAAAATAATGCGGATAAAAAGACATAGGTACGTGTAAAAATCACACACGTTCGGGGTATAATATTTTTTACACGCTAAAGAAATCGTAACGTTTTATCGTTTCACGTCTTAAACGTGTGAAAATCACACATTATGTGTCATTTCACACACTTCACTATATTAACACGTAGGAGAGGATAACTTAAAGGAAAGTTAGACAGTTGAAATGCTATATTTAAATGCTCAATGAACAGAGAGCTTCACGACCTCTCTTTACAGTCAGTCGGTAACATAAAGGCATCGAGACAAGTCGTTGCAGTTTACATCAAGAATTTGAAGCTTACGGTGACGATTTTTCTAAGTTTACTCCCCGCAAAACGACGCTCAAAAAGCTTCACTCAAAAGCTTCCAAGCAATACTTATTTGGTGTGTTTTAAACACACGCATTAAGTGTTTTAAATTTACACACTTTTCGCGTATTAAAAATTAACACATTTTAAACGCGTAAAAAGTGACTACATGATTTTACACGCGGAATGCGTTTTAAAATCACACACTTGGGTTTGCAGTGTGGCTCTTACGGAATCGCATTTTAAAGAAAAGTGAGCACCGAGGTTGTCAGTGAGTTTTTCCTTCGGTGTTCACTGGCGAAAAACTCACCGTTGCGGAATCGGGCCCCTGGTGTCCACTATAGAGCTTTTTGCATAGAGCTAGAGAAAACTCTCGCGTAGAGAAGTGTATATACCGTCTAGAGCTGTACACATGCGCTCTACACCCACTCTACGCAAAAGTTTTCTCTGCTAAAAAACTCTATAGTGTATAAGCAATTTTTTTGTATTGTGTAGAGCTCTACATCTGCTCTACGATCTACATGTTTGATAGAGTTTTTCTCTCTACAGTATTCATTTTTATTTGCATTTCGACTGCGCTTCGAATTGTTGTACATCGGCCTGTTAAATAACAACGAAATTCGAATACGACATACGCAGAAAATGTGTCTTCTTCCTTGAGCTCATTCAATAATTCTCGATACATTCCAGCGTTTTATTTTATTTTCGCAATCCAATCTCGCGCCCAACATTTCCTTTCCTTCTTTTTCTCTCCTTCGAGCAGAAATAAAACGGCAGCAGCTTGTTTTTTTGTTTTCTATTATTATTTTATTGTTTTCTATTAATTTCCTTTAAATTTTTTACACAATATGTGTACGCACGCATCTCTGAATAACTGAGAAATTAAATGACATGCAAAAGTCCGACGAAAGGCCGACTCTACAGTAGGGAAAACGCATCTGCAGTGTACAGTCTGTAGAGCACGTGGTAGAGCTCTACTGAAAATTTCTCTAGAGCAATTTTACGGGCGGTGGGGTGGTAGAGTGGTAGAGACGCGCTGTAGTGTACACAATACAGGTAGAGCTTTACACTCTACACTCTACCAAAAAAACTCTATAGTGGACACTTGGTTTTAGAACTACTTTCGGAATCGATGGGTAATTAAATGCTTTCCTTACTGGGGATTAAACATACACACACTTTTACATACAAATGAAAACTGAATAAAAGGCTTCTAAAATTACATCAACTTCTTAGACTGAGGGCCTCATTCAGCTTTGCCGCCCCGGGCCTCTGATGGGCTTAGTCCGCCACTGTCTTATTTACCCGTAATATGAATTTATTTTTTAAGTCATCTCCAAAGGTGACTTAAGAAATTCCTTCTATCGATGATTTTTTAATAATAGTGTGAAAAAATGAACTTGTTTTCGTCGGTTACTGATATTGAAGGTATTAGTGACGTGGATGATGATGAAGAAGATAATGGTAGATTTATCCGTAGATCTTTGCATGACCGACAAAACCCTTTTGAGTTTTACGATAATAATGAATTTAAAAAGTGGTTTTGATTTAAGAAAGATTCCTTACGCTAGTTGCCAAAAATTCATCATGGATTAGCTGAAATAAGTAATCGAAGTTTACCTATTGCATAAGAATTGCAGTTGCTTGTATGCTTGAGGTCCTATGCAACAGCAAGTTTCAGGTAAGAGATTTAACATCTTGAATGTATGCCATTGCATCAGCAGCTCTTTCCGAATTACTTCTTGGAGAATCAAGTAGTAAAGACAAGTAAAACAATAAACTTTCATCAATTCAAGTCGTAATTTAAACTAGTAACTGTTAAACAAAAATTAAATGTAATATTTAATATAAAATGAAAAAATAATAAATATTTTCATATACTTTATTATATTGTATAAATATTCTTTATAAATTTGCAAGAATATTTCTGTTTACAAATGTATTAAACACATTTGAATCGCATTAAATCCTTCACGTAATATTTGGTAATTATTTAAACAAACATACGAGCAACAAACGCATCGCGTACCGCAAATCCATCTCCATTATTCGCATTTAGAAAATTAGGTTGAAGATCATCATCATCATCATCAGCAGTATCATCATATTCATTATATTCCAAAACATCTAACTATCAAAGAAATATTGTGCAATACTGCGCATGCTACAATAAAAGGAATTTCTTAAGTAACCTTGGAGACGACATAATAATATGGAATTACTGAAAAAAACATGGGAAATGCTTAACCATATCCTTAAATAACAAATTCTCAATAAGCAATTGCTTAACAAAGTTCACCTCAAGACATGACTGTGAATACATGATATCTTAAGTATACGCCTTATTTAAATAAGGCGAACTTAGTTAAGAAATTCTTAAGTCCATGCTTAAGAAACGACTGTGAATACCGCCATAAATGTTTGCAGGGAACCTATCGAGTATTTTGGTTGGTATGTCTTATCGCAGTCAATCACCACATAAGTGAGTGTTGAACACGAGATCACGACGAAAGAAATACAAATAACGACTACGGGCCGCAGTTCGCCCAGAGGTCGTTTGAACCCTCTCGACAGAACCATTCCAAGAGAATACCATCAACATACCTGAGAAGTCCAGGGTATATTACGCTTTCCTCGCCTGATCGAAACCTGAGTGATAAAGGTGACTATGACGAAGCTCTCTACCCAAAACACTGGCTACAGAAGTACCCCTAGGTGCGTCGGAAGGTGGGCATCATTCTACGAAGAAGCTCCTGGCTATCGGTTCTGTGGGTTTCTAACCCGGCCTAAAAACACTTCTTGCTTATCTTCCATTCCCCGCGCGACCGGCTTTCGCCATTGCGTCATGGGGCTGGATCAACTATCAGCTACCTTCTCCGCCTCTTTAATTATGAAACCTTTCCTTCATATTAGTACTTATAGTCCATTCAAAACGCGGTTTAGGGTGTTCCAACATAACACGGTTAAGAAAATGGATTTTGGGTCGCTGATCACGAAAATCGGGGTCCGGCGTCCTAAAATATGGGCGTCACCCTTGAAATCGCAAAAAAAACCCTTTTTAAGGGTTTTTCGCGATAATTTCAAAAATAATGAAAAATTATCCGATAAAATGCATTTTTTTCAATATTTATTTGCGAAGGTGGTTGATTTATACTAAATCAAGCTAAACTTTATGATAAGGGATGATTCTAAAGGGTTAAAACCACCCCTAATTCGGCTCAAAATAAAAAAAATTTCAAAGAGTTTTTTTTCAAGTTCAAATTCGACTGTATGCGTATTGTCAAACAAAAAAAATTATTTTCAACCCTTAAGGGGCTCAAACTACCCCCACAATTTTAAAAATGAACTTTAAATAAAAAAAATTTTTTTCTGCTTTTTGCTTGAAATTGGGTTGCATAGGTTTTATCAGACAAAAATAAAATATTTTCAACCCAATTTTATTGTAACCCCTTTTTAAAAGGGGCGGCGTTGGTGGGCGTGTGGCGGAAGGGGCGGAGTTGTAGGAGGGTGGGCGTAGACGCCAGCGGTGTAGGCGGAGGAAGACGGGCGGTGGTGGGGCCGGTGTAGGAGGGCTGGCGGTGGCGGGCGTCTGGCGGAAGGTGGGCGGGCGGATAAAAGTGAGGGGCTGCGGCGGTGGGCGGAGGGGCCCTTCTCAGACCTCCGTTCGCGCCCCTTCCACCCCTCTCTAGCCGCCACCCTCTCCGTCTTGATATTTTTTAGCCTATCTGTTTTTGCCTTCAAAAAAGGGGTTACAATAAAATTTTCCAAATGTTTTAATAATATTTCATCAAAAATAAAATTTCACTGCAAAAAAAAAATTTAAATTTTTTTTTCAAATTCAACTTTAATCTAAAGGTAGTTTTACCCCCTTAACTGTTAAAAATAATTAATTTTTGGCTGATAATACATATTCAACCCAATTCCAAGCGAAAAACAGGTAAAAAAATTCAACTTTAATCTAGGGGTAGTTTTACCTCCTTAAGGGTTGAAAATATTTAATTTTTGTCTGATATGCAACCCAATTTCAAGCAAAAAGCAGAAAAAATAAATTTTATGCAAATTTTGTTGATTTTTCAAATTGTCGGGGTAGTTTGAACCCCTTAAGGTTTGAAAATAATTTATTTTTGCCTGACAATACGCATACAGTCGTTATTTGAAGCATAAACTTGAAAAAAAAACTTTTTTAATTTTTTTTTATTTTGAGTCAATTTAGGGATGATTTTAACCCTTTAGGATCATCCCTTATCATAAAATTTAGCTTGATTTAGTATAAATCAACCACCTTCGCAAATAAATATTGAAAAAAGTGAATTTTATCGGATAATTTTTTATTATTTTTGAAATTATCGCGAAAAACCCTTAAAAAGGGGTGTTTTTGCGATTTTTAGGCTGACACTCATATTTTAGGACCGCCGGACTCCGATTTTCGTGATCAGCGACCCAAAATCCTTGTAGGGTTCCATTTTCTTAACGGTGTTATGTTGGAACACCCCCCGCGTTTTGAATGGACTAATAAGCTAGCTGACTTCGCTATTTTGTCGGTCAGGCCTTTTGTCTGTTTCGGTATTAATTCTCTAACTTTAATAAAACAATAAAGTATTCACTTGAGCTCAAGGTCAAGTATTCCCTATTTAGCTGGTTGGGAGATACAGGCTGCTCCAAAAGGCCTCCAGTCACCTAAAATCAATTTTATAGCCGCAAACCGATTTTCAAGATCATCGCTTTTTTTGTTTAAAGCAATCTACTTTAGCCTTCTCGATTTAATTTATCGAACTCGACTTTTCCAACCATAAGCATAATCGAATTGAATATCGCCACATTTAAGTGGTCTGCCGCTAAGTGATTTTTTTTATAAATATCGGAATTCTCAACTTAAATCCTAGTGGAATAAAAGAGAATAGCATTGTATTTAAAAATTAAATCCTCCTCGAGTTTTTCCAACTAATATTTATTATTCTGGTTAAAGAAAAAAAATGCCAAACGAAATAATGCAGGATAAAATCTTTTCTGTACTTTGAGTACCTTTTTGGCTCCCGAAAACTCATTGTGGCTTACCGAGATTTCCTTTTGGTCCCGGCAATTCTAATAAATTAAGGAGAGTAAAAAGTTTCACCTTACGTCTGCTGCCCTTTCTTCTCAATTGTTGAAACCTGAAACTTTTGAAAGTACCGGCAAATTGGTGATTCTTTATGAATTTTTGCGGCTTTTTCAGTCCGTGAGAAAGTTGGGTCCTGCGATGAATAAAATCTGCGCCTTCAGAGGGTACTACTGCCGCAGTCAACAGCGGGATGAAAACTTTTCCAGATGATCCTTTGGACTTCGCTATGTAGTATTATTGATTGTGATTGGAGGCCTACGTACGATTGTGCATATTGAGTTGATTTTTTTATTTTAGAACTTACTGCTCATAATAAAATAACTGAAAATATGTCCAATTTCTTTTTTGAAGATGAGGATGAAATAAATTTAAGATTATTTAATGGAAACCGGGGTTGGTTTGTGCGGGGTTGGAGCAGTCAGGGAACTGGAGGAAACTTACACATTACTCTGCTGGTGTTATAAACATGAATACATAAAAAATGAAAAACAATCAGTATGTACAAAAGGCACAGCATTTATTAAGGCATCTGGATGAATATTTTTAGAATTCAATCAAATAACTTGAGAGAAACAGTTGGAAACTCAGTTGAAAACAAAAGCCGGGGGTGAGGACGTTTGATTTCCTTTGATATTGTCAGTATTAGAGCTCGGCCTTGCTGGTGTTATCTAGCCTTTTGGCCCTAATGATGCGTGCAAATGTCCTTCACTATATATCGGTCGTGGGCAGCATATTGGCACCGTCCTGTTAAGAGCCACATGTGTTCTGGGCCGAAATGATTCGCAACACTTAGGGCCGTAAACACCATCGAGGAATACCTTTAATCGAGAGGCAAGGGTTACCTTTACTTTACCTTTTACTAGACAGGTATAGAGTTTTTTCTTCTTTCTCTCACTTTCGGTTTTTTTTAAAAGTTAGTTAAACAGAGGTAAAGAACCCTCACATATTTAAAAAAATACATTTATTTAACGAAAAAACTGCTACTAAATAAAAAGTAATGATGGAAATTTATTTCTATCAATAATAACATATATCTTATCACTTATTTTCCCCTAAATTCGGAAAAAAAAACTTTTGTTTACATAGAAAACGTCCTCTACTTCTGGAGAAAAATGGTGCCATTGAAAGTTGTCAATTAGCAGTCCATATCTATATGTCAGTGGGTCTAACCCACCATCTTCTTCTTCCATATCTTTATCTCAGTAAATAAATGCGTCAAATAGCAGAATTTCATTGACTCCATTAGAAATATTAATCTTTGTTTATTGTCCATTTCTTTAAACTTTAAAATCAATTCAAAAATAACACTCCGAACAAAAATTACGACTTGAATGTTGCACCCTGCTACATCAATTTGTTCATCAAAGCGACAAACAAAGCGACAGTGACGACGACAGCGGCAGGGCAGCGACAAGGGACACACATGAGGACACCAGTACTGTGTTTCCATGCAGAGTTTATCCTGAGTTTACTCAGATTAAGCGCCCATGGAAACGGGGATTGAGTAAAGTGTCGTTAAATCCAAGTAAACTCAACGAAGCCAGTCCGATTAAAGGCTCAACTATAATGCAAGTAAGAAACGCACGTCATCTGGGCGCTCTCATGGAAATTAATAGGTTCGGCCATATTGGACGTACGTCGGTCATATTTTGTTTCGTTAAGTTTCGTTAAACGTAAAAATGCGAAAAGAACCGCGCTCAACGTACGTTTTGGGTGAATTTGTAGTTAAATTGATGACAACTGATTTTTTTTGTTGTTGTTTTGTGGGTTTTAAACAAGAAAGAGTATGGAAAATGTTGTGCTTCAAATTTATGGGAGTGATTTTGACGAGAAATTTATTATAATTGAGAATAAACACGATTATTTTTAATATGCAAAGATTAATAGCCAAGTTTTAATAGCCAATGAAAAATATTTATGCATTTTAATAATTTTAAACTTGTGAAAACTTTCCGTATACACAAACCATTATACGTTTGACGAAAGTTTGATATTTACGCACGTCGGCTGACGTGCGTTTCTTACGTTCATTATAGTTGGGCCTTAAGCCAGGTTTTGCATATGTGTGTGTTTCAGTATCGTTTACTGCACATATACCAACGGCGACGCAATGTAAAATTAAGTATCTGTCACTTTAACCCAGAACCGTCATGGAAACAGCATCGAGTGATCTTGAGAGAAAAAGATTTCTGTTTACTTAACGAATACTCTACCCTGGCTCATGGAAACACAGTACAGGATATGGCCAAAGTCTAGAAATAACAAGTCTTTTATCTTCATACATACATCGTGAACTCGGCGAGACAAACCCAGATTCTCTCTCTCTCTCTTCGATACAGTATACAGAAAAGAAAAGGAAGGAAATTGAATCAGCTGTTTTTTTCATAAATCGAATCAATAGCACCAATACATCAAGTTTAACTCCCGCTAGTTGTGTGCAAGTGTGTATAAAAATCTTGCATTCCCTCTCTGATAGCCTGACATCGTCATTTGAAGAATTTGTACATATGTATAGTATAGCTGTTCGCCTTTCACTCATTAACCATATGAAGATGAAATACTTCCCAACGGGAAATGAAGCGATTTAGAAAAGGTACTGAATCGCTTCTTTTGAAGCAGAGGAGTGCTTCTCTTAGCCTTGCCTTACATTTATTTTTTAACATTGCATGTCCTAGCGGAGAAGCGATTCAATTAAGTTCATTTGGAACGATTCGAAAGCGATTCATAGGAATGCAGAAGGAAGCACAATTGGCTCGGTTCCCTTATGGCAGTTGGGAAAAAGTTTTTTTTAGATTTGATTTCCTACTGCTATAGTTAAAAGTCTTTATAAATTTTATTTTGCGTTGACGTCCATCCCAGTTCATTGATGAAATGACTCTAAAAATATAGATTCTCTCTCTGGGACAGCATGTGCTCATGAAGAGATTCCTTTGGCAGTGACATAAAAACGATTCTTTTGTGCTTCGGTTGGAAGCACGTCTAAATTGTGTTTTTCCGTGTTTTTATGTACAGTTAAGGTGTCTAATCTTTGTGCAATTCCAAATAAATATTATTATTATTATTATTATTATTAATATTTCCCGCTGGGTTGGTAATAGCTAGACTTTGGATATGGCGAATACCGGGTGAGAACACCTGGCGCACATGAACGAGGGTATAATACAAATCATTCCCCTCTGCATTCCCTAGAATCGCTTCGGAATTGATTCCTTAGAATTGATTGGAAATTTTTTTACGCTTAGCAACGAACTGGGAATACATTTGAATACCTTCTGCATTCTCCAGAATCAGAAAAGGAATCAATTGGTTCTTTCGGAATGCATTCTGAATCAATTCTTCTGCAATGGGTTCTTCTTGCTAATGACATGCAATGGTAAAAAAGATATGGATAGGGATACGGAAGGGAAGCACTTCTAAGATGCACAAGGATAGCTTCTTCATGCATCAGTGAATGCTTCTATTTCCCGCTGGGAGGTGACAGACAAGTAGTATAAGTTGGGTATACGCAATACAGTGGTATCGATACAGGCCCGGTTCTAGCTGTGCTGGCGCCCTGGTGCAACTTTTTGTTAAGCGCCCAGGGTTAGGGATCATTTCTGTCAAACAAATATTTTAGTGGGCAAATTAAATATTGCAGCAAAGATAGCATGCAAAAATTGTATAGCATGTGTACAAAAAGATTCGCGTATAGAAAACTTCATAAAATCAATCAAAATTGCGATTTTTCAAAAATTCCACCGGGATTTCATGAACAATTGTTTCTTAAATTTTCTTAATGAGTTTCCCAATTATAAACCGTTTTTTGGAAAAAAATGGCACAATTGTTAATTAAGGTTAAAAAAACTAAATAGTTAATTACTCAAAAAGTAATGAATCGATCTTGTTGAAATTAGGGTGTTCAACTACACCCTAAAACGAAGCGATTCCAACAAAGGTCCTTATTCTGGTTGTCACTTATGGTGACAATTGGAGAAATCAGACAAAAATTCTATTATGGTCCTCTAAAAAAGTAACATTTCAGTGAGATAAGGCGAATTACAGCTGTCACTAATATCGAGAAACGGCGAATTCAGTGAGAATTGTTTTCATTTGATGTTTGTAAGTGAGATTTTTCTGATTTGATATTTAAAGGTGACATTTCTCATTATGGTGAAGTAACAACCAGAATAAGAGCCAATAATCTCGCCTATGAGCCAAACATTTATTTTTTAGCATTTTTTCCCTTCTCGCCGACTAGGCTATGTGCAAAAAATTTAAATTGACCTGATATTCATTTAAATTTTGGATTTTAGCGCCCTTTGTTCGTGTGTCGCCCCGATGCTTTGCATCTTCTGCTTCATTTGTTAAGCCGGACCTGTATCGATACCCCATGTGTGTCTAAGCATAATACGTGAAAAACTCGAATCGAAAAGTCACCGTCTGACGGTGATTAGACTGTTCGTTCGTACGTACGTTCATCTAAAAGCTCGTGAGGAACGTACGTAGCAACGAACAGTCTAATCAGCGTCTCTGAACGTCTCTCTGAGCTTTCGATATTCAAAAATCATGGCTACTTTCATAGAGATTATTCATCATACAATATTATAGTTTTCTTTTAATTGTTGGGATTTTATATGTGTAGGTCGTTTAGTCGGCATTAGATCATAAACTATACATATATCAGAAGGTTGAAGTCTATAGGTTTATTTAAATCATTGAATTTTTACTTTGTAGGTACAGGATGCGGATTTATTGACTAATACCAATTAATGAAATTGTTCGAGTTTTATCGAAATACATTTCCGAGAATTCTTTACGCTGTACATCAAAGAACAGGTAACGTAAACTCTTTCGCAGGATAATTATTTTTCCAAATATAATGATGTATCACCCAGGTAAGGATTACCAACATATTACAAAACCACATTCCATATATTTAAGGGAAAATATTGTTAATCAGTGATTATGTTTATACTATAAAAGACTACACAGTTATTTCGTCGAAAATCTGATGATGTCAAAGGATTATATTAAGTATAATGGGGATCTGTTTACAATCGGATGTTATGCATATAGTTTATATTTTACAACGTTTTCCCCATGACCTTATCGCAAATACCTCTGAAATGCATAAATTGCGGATAAAATCCCGTCAATTTACATGGGATTATCCAAACTGACACATAAACGTAAAGCATGCAATAATGGAGGTAAATAGTTCAAATACAAATTGTAATTGACACACTTGATGCGTCATTTTCAGTAAATTCATGAATATATCAAAAGGCTCGACAAAAATACCGCATTATGGATTAGCCATATTCTTCATGATTGGTGATCAGAACATATTTCATGATGGTTGTGGCCGTGCATCTAAATTGTTGCTTTCACCACCATAAAGTGAACGAACGCACAAGGGCAATGTATATAATAAATGGCTGTTTTGCTCATATTATATAAAATAAAGGCCATTATTTTTTCCAATAAAACAGAAATTATTAATGTAAATTGCCTCCCTGGTGAATACTCACAATTCCCCGGCATGGCATCGTCACAAGTACGAAACGACATAGCAGAGATTTAAGCAAAGTCTCTTCCTTGTTGAAGTACAATAATAATATCCTTGGAAAATTTAAAGCAATTGCCTTGAGCAGGAGTTCCACCATTCTGTGCCATTTCCTAGAAATATAGAACAAGCAATTCGGAAATGATTTGTGAAAAATATTTTGATTCTTTCTTAGTTTGTTTACATTTTTCGTTACTTTGTGCTTTATCTTTTTCAAGCATTTTATCATCTCCTGGTAAACTCCATTCAAAAACATTCCGATCGTTTGATGTTTCTATTTTACAATTTTCGTATTCTAGATTTACCCGGACATAGAGCAGCACTGTTTGTTTTCCTTAAATCTAACTTGCAAAAGATAAAATTCTTGGCATTAATGGAATACTTTAGCCCAAGATTCCCCTGGAAATTTATTAAAGTCATGGCATTCGAAATTTCTAGGTGGAATAGGATGGGTAACGAAAGGGTTCTAATATCTTCAACATTCCCCCAATGGCTTAAGGTGAAGAAGGTACCTACCTCTAACTGATGTTAATAGAACGATTAAGCCGAGGCAAATTAAAGACGAGTCAATTATTGATGGAATCAGAACACAATGGGGTCGAAATTGAAATTTCGCTGAATGAACAGAACACATTTCTATTTGCGTGCCGTTATTGCGCCTCTGAGCTTCCCGGTTGTTGCAAAATTTATAGTAAAGCTTTTGGGCTCTTAAAACAGCCCTTAATGTACCCTAGAGATCAGAAATTGCTCGTAAATAAATAATAAACGCTATGAAGGAAACAAGGTGAAAGATTAGTACGGCAGAACTTTGTTCTTGGACCCATTTTTGGGAGGACTAAATGATAAATAAAATTTTGTTAAACCAAAAACCAAAGAGAAAGTTGCCAAAATAGTCTGTAGTATACAAGGCATATACACAAGCATATTATATACGTCAATCAAAATCTGTGCCATGGCTTAAGGTTGACCACCACCTTAAATAAGTCACACAAAACTCTTAAAAGAAGTAATCTTCCAAAATGTTCAGCCAATTTGCCGGAATTGCTAGAAGGGATTTATGTAAAGATACCAGCACGATATGTCTCGGCATTAATCACTTCGTTACTTTTCTTGTCCTCGAATTGATGATAAATCTTAAGATGGACTTATATTCACACACTCGCAATATTTTCCCCATTCACTTCAGATGGATGCTATTTTTGTTGACAAAGACTCGGAGATTACTGTTCGTCATCACAGAATAAATGACATCCAAAAGAAACTTTATTCTGAAGAAGTTTATTTCTTCCTCGAGGAGAAACTTAAGAAAATTTGTTGCTTGTGTGACCTTCAATATTTTTGGCTGGAAAGTTATTAGCCATGAAAATCATTTTTTTATTCACACATTTGAAGATGGAAGAGACGAAATTATAATTTTATTAATTTTCGGTAATAAGAGTTTTTATAGCGTGTGAAATTGCATTAAAAATAATATAATTGAGGTTATCTACACTGGTATTCCTTCAACTGTTACCGAACCGGTTTTTCATATATTTCCCTATTGTCCTTTCTATACCTCTCTCCTAAAAAACCGGTTCAGTAACAGTAGAAAGAATACCCGTGTAGATAGATTCTGAGTTTCGGATGTTATGAAATAAATGGGGATTACTAGAGAAGTAAAGACATCAGCTGCTGACACCGTAAATAGAATGACATATTCTTTGTTTTTAAAAATACAACAAAAAAAATAATATTTATGGTTCAAATCGTTCTTGATTTTTTCTAACAAACTTTTAAGAACATAATATGCAGTATACAGTATAACAAAAGTGGTTGTGATTCAGTGAATTATCGATGACGTCATAAATGGGAATATCGTCTCTGTTGTGGATGTGACTTATGGTGTGGTTTGCGAGGAACCAGGTAGGCGGCATAGAATTGACAGACCAGACAAACACCCATAAACACACCAAATTTGCCGTATCGAAACGCTTTCTTCATAGCGAAGACACGAACCGTATATAAATTTCCCCTAGAAATAAACTGTAATACCAGCGAACGCAAACGAGCTAATCAAATTTCTCCAACAAAAAAAGCTTTTGTCCTAGCAAAGGCACGAACCTTGTTCTTATTAGCTCATATTGCGAACTTCGGGCGGGGGAATGACAGACGCACATTACCCTGCAAACAATTTCTCGGCTTTTCTCGGAGGCTCGCTTTCTCGAAACATTCTCGATTCGAAAACTGCTTGCGAAAGGTACGAGAAAAGCTTCACAACCCACCATAAAAGCTTTCCTAGTACATTGGTTTCGATATCTTGCTCCGCTTTTATTGCCTTCGAATTCGTTTACGAGTCGTTTACGAGCCCGAGTTCGAAGCAAGCTCTCGCTTTTGCGTGTCGTTCTCGAATCGTTTCCGAATGTAAATGTTTGCAGGGTATATACATATAAGCCCATACCCACATAGATACACACTGCTACACACATACGAAACAAAAGTGCCCCTGAACCGGTATTATTATAATACTGCCAAATCTGGGTGGGTCTCTGATTCTAACATTGCAGGATATTACTTTAACTTGTACATCTCTCCAAACGAGTAGTTTTTTTATTACGCCCGCCGCACATGCCCACACTCGCATTGGGCCTATTCACACAGTGTATATTCATGGCGCCTAAAACCGGTTTTATAGATGCGAGAGGGAAGGGAGCGGAAGAACTTAACGAAACATTTTTCACGCAAAACCAAACGCGTGAAAACTAGCACACATATAAAAAGTTACTTCTATCTCTTGCATTCTTTAGCTCTGTTTTTCTCTAACAAGTAAATTTCATCTGCAATACATTTAAATGTTCATGTAAAGCATTCAAATTTACTATCCATAATTTACGCCCCGTGTGAGTTGCTAGGAGTTGAATAAAACCGGTTTTACTCACCACACTTATGGTAACGTGTGAATATGCCCATTGGTCGACACGAGCCACGTCCGAGTGGCAGTATTTAAAACCTATGGCGGAGTACCGAACTCCGCCGCATTTACTCGCACGTGTCGACGCAGGCGCGTACATGAGCCAATAGCGCGTGTCGGCTAGTGCGAGTGTTTCCAATGAAACGAATCACAGAGGCGCTAAATCTCAAGGAAGGTAAGTTAATTAATAATTAAGGTGAGTTAATAAAGGTACTTACTCTTAGATAAAAAACTAAAAATGCTATGTAGTTACTTACAAAATTCTAGCATTTATTTAATACTTGTATGTAGGTACCTAAAATAATAATAGTAATAATAGGTAGGAAAAATGATTATGTGAGGCGAATTTACATGTTGCCGAGCCGTTGGACGCTGTGGTTGCCACGTTACTCGTCCTTCTTCGGAGTTAAAATAATCCGTAAATTTGTCTCTTATTTCAAAATCCCTGTTCGAAATGCGTCCTCTCGATCGAGGCAAAGGCACTAATTGTTGAATATTTGGTAAAATTTCTATGTCCTCATCTATATTTCGACCCGTAGTTTTTGTGCGTAGATAGGTTTGTCCGTCTTGAATGCCACTGACTGATGTACGACTCGTGTTAGCAAATGCGGACACGCACGGGTTCACCAATGTCAGTGCCACATTGGCGCAGTGTCGTGAACGAGTGCGAGTGTTGGCATGAGCCGCGTGCGTTAGGCTTGGTAGCACTTTAACTAACATCTGTGTCAGTGTTTGATTTTTATAAGTTGTACAAAGAAGGCAGCTAACGAATTGAAGACGATGGCCGTCCTTCAATGTCTACCGATGACCACCACGTCAAGGAAGTCAAGAATTTGGTGCTCAAAATTGCTCGATTGAAAATTAGAGACTTTGTTTGCAAATATAGTTTGGGTCGATATAATCGATTTTAAAAGAAGATTAAATGTTTTCATCGCATCAGCAAGTCTGATCTGCGTACTTTAAGACATCTTCAAGGCTTTTGATAGTTTTTTTATGGCAGCTTAATCAAGGTTATACTAGACGGCGTCGAATCCAAACCCTACACCATCTCGGGAGGTATTTCCCAAGGCTCAAGTCTATAACCCGCCTTCTTTCAAATCTTCATAACCGATCTTCTCTCAATCCCCTCGTATCCGTCGTTGATACACTTTATAGGCGATTTCTTTGACCTTGGTCCATTATTCTTCATTAAAGCATCCTCGGCCTAGGCTTAATTGGTCGAATGAGGAGTGAACAAACTCATTTCCGCCTGTATGACTCTGCTGACACAAAGAGTGACTGAGTTGGCGTTCTTAGTGTAGAAACACAAATCCCAGTCCGTTGGCTTTCACATACAGTTCGACAGTTTTATTCGAAGTTCTGGTGATTGGAGCATAAGGTGGATATGTTCAATTAAAGCTGACTAGGCAGCGATCACAGCTGCTGAGAGGTGAGTCTACTTCTACATAGTATCTTGTTAGGTGAGAAGTAAGAAACAATTTTTGGAGGTAAGCTTTATCCTTAGTTTAAAGATAGTTTTATGACTTGAATAGTTGATCAAGCGCCTTGTATCAAGAATAATAAGTTGATTTTAGAACATCATACCGAAGTAACTGAAATGCCTCTGAGTTATCACTTTTTGGTGCATTTTGTATCTTCTATCTACAATCATCATATTTTTTGGGATATGTATAAAGTAACGAACTAAACTAAGTTTATATACTGTATCCCCCATTTTTACGAGCTGCGATTTTCCATACAGCAGATTGGAATAAAAATAGTTTACCATTAATAAGATTTAACTTTTTAACTTTCAGCTGCGAGGTACACTATAATAAAGCATTTCACCTACAAAAGTCGAAAAAGCAAAGTCACACAATTATTCTTTGCTAGAATAGTATAAAAAGAATAATTGAAGCATAAAATGTATTAAAAATTTTGATTTCGATTTTCGAACCCTTTATAATAAATGGGAAAGTTTATTATTTTAAAAAATCAATCCCAGCAGGGATGCTCCAGTCGGCGGGTATAATATGTTATAAGAGCAATTCACAATATGAACTTTTGGTACATAAATCACCATGAAAATAAATTTTCGTTTATATCGATATTCATTGATATCAACAAGCTCCAGACCGTTTAAAAAAAATTTAAATTTCCTTTATATGTTTTATGACTCCCAAAAACGTTTAATCTCGCAATATTGGGAAAACTCCACCAACAGTAGAGGTTTACTGCAACTATACATCAATATCAAAGAAATTCATTTCCAAATAAATCTATGTATATATATTATTTTTTAGAGCTACCCTCAGTGGTTTTTCCTGAACAGAATTTCCCAGATAATAGCACGAGTACCATCACCAATCGGTTTTCATTTGGGTTTCTATAAATATAGGAATATTTCATCTTCCTTTCGTTGCTATTAAAACTAGATATTTTAAGCAGTGGTTGGTGATGATTTTTTGTGGTTCCATAGCAATGGTCATAATGAAACCAATCCGCTTAATGCTATCAAGAACCATATTAAATTACAGGAAAGCAAATCCAAATCCATCATATCGAATCATACTATATGATATCGATTTTTTTTTCATTATTTATAGTGTCCACATTTCCTTCTTATTAATTTTTAATACCACCAAAAATTCATCCCTGAATAAATCCGACATTACATTTATATGTACTGTACATATTTCATATGGTTTTCACCATTTCTGCAGCCCAATTTTTTTTATAGGATTTCGAGGATATTTAACAGTCGCCATAAAAAAAAGTTCGCCCTGAGATATGGCATCAAGTGCACTAAAGTTCCTGAAATGCACATCGGTTTTTTTTGGTAGTAATTTACTACAATGGCGATGCTTCCGACAACAGGAGCGAAAATGGAAAAAAATATGCCTGCCACGATTCAATGAAAAATCCATGCCCATAAATGACTGGCTCACAGGATTGACGTTCATGTCCCTTGCAGGATTTTTTAATTTTGCACAATTTTTACTCTTTCATTTTCAGCATTTCCTGTTACAAATTCAAATTGCCGAAGGATAAATGTCCTGGATTCAAATGTTTTTAAATAATTACAAAATATTGGCTTAGAATAAATCTTTTTTAGTAGTGGAAATATTATGGGAGTGTTTGGGTGAAATTTTTTTTTTGATAACATTTTGTTATTGTTGAATCCTCTTTGCGCAATTGAAGTTTTCAGTTCACTTATCTGTGAATGAAAGTGATTTGGACTGGAAAAACTGAAGAGAGTAACTCGGGGATAGCAATGGTGACATGACCACCAATGCAAATTTCTGACGACACTCTGGTTACTATAAGGGCAGCTCATAAGAAGCCTTACATGAAATCCTTATATCTTGGTTAGTTGAAAATATGATTTGGGGTAATAAGTTTTACGCTGATGTTTTTCCAAACTTCTATATTTTGTAAACTATTACAGATATTGAAATCATCTAAATACTATTGGATAGGTAAATGTTAATACTATTAAATACATTTATATAAAATTTTCCGCTATCTCAGCTGTCGGTTCTGAGGGCATCTGTGGAAACTGCGAAGCACTTCTTTTCGATTGTGTGAGGCTACAGCGAGGAGGAGATTGAATCTTCGCCATCTTGACTTCACTGCAAATGTAAAGTGTCTTGAAACAACACACCTAAGTGTGTTGTTTTCTTGTAGTCATTTTTAATCCACTTTAAAGTGTGTTGTTTCCGTAAAGTGTGTTAAACAACACACTTACGTGTGTTGAAACAACGCAGTAGAAAAAAGCTTTTTAAAATAGAATTCATGGCGGCCTGTGACATTTGTAGGGTTCGATAAGCTATTATTTTTGTTCGCCTTTTGCAATTGCTTTTTCGTCTTTCCAAGCCCGAGTGTAGTTTTGCCAAGTGGTCCCCGAACTAAGAACTAACCACTTCCAATGCTGCTTATCTTCCGTAATCGAACGAGAACCGGCCTAGTGTGGGGTGCTACATGGAGACTCAAGAAGTACGAAAAACCCGGTTTTATAGGAAAGAAACGAAGGAGAGGAGAGAAAGCAGAACGCACATGACGAAACTTAAACGAAAGAATTTTCACCCAAAAATTTCCGGGGTGAAAACTAACTCATACGCACATTGCGTTCTCTTCTCTCTTCTCAGAAGTAAACAATGACCACGGTAAACACACACAATCGAAGCTTTCATGTAGGATAAAGAATTATTCCAAGCCGAAGGGAGCCTCGTGTAGCATTAAATAACGAGCCTCAAATCTGATTTCGGCCGACTTCTCGAGTCTCCGTGTAGCACCGCACCACCCATTGAGTGTGCTAATGGCACGATTTATGGTCATTAGGATAATTGCTAGTTTTGCTTTTTCTCACTGCAAATCTCCCCCCATTTGATTAACATTGTAGTCACTTTAAAGCGTGTAAATAGTGACTACAATATAAATCAAATGGGTGACGTCACAATAACACACTAAAACGTGTTAAAATAACACACTTCAAAAATCTGAGATTTGCAGTGTGTATAATTTCTTAAAGCTCAAAAATTTTAAGAAAATGTAAGAAAACTAAATAAAATTTAACTAAAACTGAGATAACTAAAAACTAATTTAATTTTTTCGTAATTTGATTTTTCTGAGTTTTTCAGAGCCTGACGTAACATTAACATTTCATGTTCCATATATTAAAGCATATTTGAGGATGCTGGCGGATAAATTCGGTTCCATACGAAATGGGACGCAAAAGTATCGTAATCATTTGCTTTGCGCACGGATTTTCTGTTTCAATTTCCACTTCATCTTCAAAACATAAAATCGTATGTAATAGCGCTTAAAACTGAGTTTTGGACAATTGAAATCAGTCAACAACTTTTTTGTAAAAAAAAATTAAAAACCGTGAAATATGGAAAATTTTCAGAAGCAGGAACTGTAATTATCCTAGGGCTTAAATTGTGGCCTATCTACACATCTATGCGTAAACCGCAAAAATTTAAAAATAGCTGTTCCCGAAAAAAGCTTTGAACAAGGACCAAAATAGTCCTCGAGTTATTTTGAAAAGCCTTTATTTATTCGCGAAGAGTTGCATACAACCCCAATCCCATAAAATGTATGTGAGTTTCCAGCCTTTTTGCCCAGGTTCGACCGAAATTAGCCAAAACATATTCATATAATTCCTACGATTTTTCTCTTAATTACAGCGTTATAAATCTGCATGGTAAATCTATTTTAAACAAAAACTATCGCTCACAATCAGAATAAGTCTGTAATTGATATTTGCGATTTGATTTTAACACATTGTCATATGATAGTGATGTAGTTGGGAAGTTGGATTTTTTCTTATGTTAAGATAAAGAAAAAAAAATAATTTCTGCAAAATCGGGCCTGTGCTGCACGAGAAAATTGCATAAATGTGGATTTTTCATGCATTTTGAATGCGTTGCTACACTATTTTTTTAATTGAAAAGTACTCGTGAATGAACAGACTATCGCACTGATTTGATATAAATAATTTAAAAATGAATCCTAACCTCAAAAAACCAAAATGTATGAATTTTTTTTTTATTAAAAATGCAATAAATAACGGGAAAATAGTCGGATTTTCATAAAAATTGGAGAAAATGTTACTTTTGTTGCTATGAATGCGTGGTTGAAATTACAAAAAAAAATAGTTTTTTACGCCAACAATTGGCACTTTTCGAAAAACATTGGCGTCTCTTTATGCCAAATCATCGTAGGGTGAATTTTTTTTTAAATTGTAGGTTTTTTGGTGAGCATACGTAATACTTCGTTACTTTATTTAAAAAGCCCATTTTAGGAATTTGAAAAAAATAAAAAATTTCAATTTAAAATTAAAAATTATTTTATTTTATTGCGGCACAGGCCTGATTTTGCAGAAATTTTTTTTTTCGCTTTATCTTAAGATATGTAAAAGAAAAAAAAAGAAAAAATCCAACTTCCCAACTACATCATAAATTTGCATTTTTTTGTATAATTTCCCTCTACTAAAATTATTCTACACACCAAAAAGTGTGTTGTATTTTCATAGCTCAAAAGTGTGTTGTTACTCCAAAAGTGTGTTAATAAATGTTAAGTGTGTTGTTTCAACACATTTAAGTGTGTTGTTTAGATTTCAGGTCATAATTCACGACTTATTTTTAACACACCAAAAAGTTTGTTATAATTTTAACACGGAAGAGCGTGTCAATTGCAAGATAGAGTGTGTTAAAACAACACACTTTTTATTGACAACACACTAATGTGTGTTGAATTACACACTTTGGTGCGTTAAACAACACATTTCGTGTGTTAAAAAACACACTTCAGTGCATAACACCTTTTACAGTGTTCCCTGTTTCCAGGGAGATTTGGGATATGAATCCCAAATAAATATTAGGCTATATCAAAAGCCTTAACCTCGAAGGTTTTTAGCAACCGGGTTGACGCAATAGACAAAATAAATTAGGTCGCAAAGTCAGCTAAGGCGCCCCTTTAAAGAAACATAATAAAGGTTGATATAGAATTAAAAAAATATTTTACCTAAAACCGATTACCACAAATTACTTTTTAACTAACGAAGAAATGAGGCACAATGCTTCTTATAAGCTGCTTCTGTAAGATTCTGTCTTCGAACATCTTCTCTTGGGCTACCTCGGCCATTCTTATCCTGGTGAACCTTTGCAATGGTTTCAGTGATATTTAAATGTAGTTTGCGTATTTATTACCTTAAAGGTGCAGAAATCGCAAACATTATTCAAATCTACAAAACTTCTTTACTTGAATAAACCTTCCTATAAATCAGCATCCTCCTTCGCATTAAAGTTAACAAAACAGCGCTGGCCACAAATGATACAAAGCTAAAAATCGTCAATTCCTATTGGAGTAGAAATTAATTTCGTGATGGAACATTTGGGAAACCCCCCGCAAAAAAAGCCAACCTAAACTTGAAATTGATTGGAGCATCATTAGACTGGGTATAAAGGAATTCATCAAGAAAATACGGAAAACTATTCCCAAAACAGCATTGCCTTCATTAATGAGGATGCCTTTTGTAGGCTTTATAAATCCCATTGGGTATCAATTTATCTTACAATACACAATTCGCAGAGTTACAACTGTACACCCACTCGAACGCTATACAACGAAAACGGGGCCCCGTCTATCAGGTTCAGTGAGTCTTTTTGGTCCTTGCGGCCTTCAAATTCAAAGCAAAGACGTTCGGAGTTCTCCTTTGAAAATCATATGATACGCAGAGCCTGTGTCTAAGGGATCACCAGAGCCCACATTAAAATCGTAGCATGGACTATGCTGAAATTAAAGTGTAGGCAAGCATTATTGGGCTTCAATTGCTCTAGACGAAATTTATATTTTAAGGATTTTTGACAAACCTTGAGAAAATGTCAAGATGGGGGAGAATCTACGTCGATACTCTGAAAGTTTTGTTAGAAAGAAACACAACAAACTTTTAGACAGAATACGGAATGTCCTAATGACGTTTATTTTTCCTTTCATTTTCGGACTTTTGTGCTTGGTTAGATTTAGGTGGGTTGGTTGCAGCTTATAACATTATAGTCTTGAGTCTTCTGAGACTATTTGGAAAGGACGAATTATAAGAAATACAATATAACACTGAGCTGAAAGAATTTAATAATTAAGCACGAAGGACGAGTTTTAAGGTCATTCTTAGCAGTCGAGCAGATAATTGGCAAAATTCATCTGATTCCTGTTTTTATTGTTTTACAAACAGGTTTTTCCTTGAAAAAAAAACAAAAAAAAATGTAAAAGATATTCGCTTCGGGCGATTGTCCTTCGCAAATCTGTCACAGAATTTCGAATTTATCATTCGAAAGAATGGACCCAGAATTGGTACTTGATTTCCCTCGTTCTGGTCGACCTTCAAAGTCTACGTGCAATGAAAACATCGATAAAATTAAGAAGTTGGTGCTTAAAAATTGTCCTAGGCACAGAGAATAGGGTGATGTTAACCTTGAACATGTATTTTGAGCATGAAACGCAGAAATGGAAAAAACTTTATTTTTTTCCAAAAAGATCATCGAAATCAGGTTGCTGAAGATATGACTACCCAAGCTTCTACGGAATCCATCTTCTTGGAAGATGTATAACTGGCGACAAGAGCACGACATACAAACAAGCCAATACTTTTCGGAATGGCGCCTCGCACACGAGCCGAAGCCCAACAAACCGCTTCAAATTCACTCCTAAAGTAAAAGCGCAAGCTAACAGTTTTCTTTGATTAACTCAGTTTGTGCATTCCAGATTCTTCCAAAGGGACAAACTTTTTTATAGGTGGTAGTCTAAGCTCAGGTAACACCCTTTATACTACCCTATAGCTCGAAGGATAAAAAATATGAGTGTGCTTAAGACCACACTTTAGAAGTAAAACTTTTTTACCCAACAAGTGCCGCAAATATTAAAATATTAACCAGCTAGCAATATGCAAAAGATATAGTGGAAGGTATCAACGCTTTCAGAAAAGTCACGCCAATGATAGATGCAGGAAGTATGGTGACGAGCCTACTTAGGGCCTTGATACAAGTACAATTGGAAAATATCAATATTTAGGAATTCCTATTTACATTAATTGGGTCTGTTTAGATGCTTCCCTCCCAGGAACGTTTCTCACGCACTTTCTGGATGAAGGGAGAAGTGGGGTGGTACTCTTATCATCCACACCTTCCCCTTCATCCACAAAGTCCGAACGTGCCGTTTCTGATGAAAAATTAATATTGAAATCGCCACTCAAAATCATGGGGATTTCGTTGCAGTTTCGATCTAGTGAAATTGAACCTTCAGAAGTGGATATTGTTATGTATGAATTCCGTAAAGTTTTATGCGGCGATCAACTACCATCAAATTCATTTGTCCATTTTCTGCCATACATCTACTTACACCCATTTCATGGGGTCTTATTCTCTATTACAATATCGTCATATTTTTTCACGGAACTGACGAAATCGTATTCTCTATTACAATAATGGCATCAATTTTACTTGAAAATCTAACAATATTGTCAACTTTTTACTCGGAAGCTGTTTCATTTTCGGTTTGGATTTAACAATATTGTAATAGAGAATAGGGCCCATGGTGATTTGTCATGATTAAGCGATAGCGGTTTTTAGGTATGTCCGTATGAGATATTAAAACATCAGCGGAGTCCTCATCTTATTCTTTATTTTTCATCCAAGCTTCTGATTAAACAACTTCGTCATCTAAATCTTCCACGTTCGCACGTATACTTTGACAATTTAGGGAAAGTATTGATAATCCTGGTCTATTCAAACCCGAGTAAAAAAGATTTAGTTAGTTAATTTTCTTAAAAGCATGCACGCGCCGCACCTACCACGTATAGCGAACAAATTCGCATGTCACACGCGTATGCACGCTCTTGTCCAGGCATGTATGCTATCGCCACAGGCACGAAGATCTAAAAATCCGCCTGCTAGAAGACTGCTCCCGCTACAGGCATCGGCATAGACCATTCCAAACGCGGGTGTTGTTTTACGAAGCAGTCCGCCATCTAAGCACCAACGACGTCCAATGCTGCTTTACCTACGCAATCGAACCAGAGCCGGTCTACTGAGTATGCTATTGGCACCCCAAGCTAATTGCCCGTTTTCTTCGTCCTATATAATTTTTTAGGGAGCCAATTTTAAAGAGAGCAAAAAGAAATGCAAACAAAATCTCAACCTTTTTCAAATTCAACTTTAATCTAGGGGTAGTTTTACTCCCTTAAGGGTTGACAATATTTTTTTTGGCTGATAATACTAGAAAAAAAGTTGATTTTTTAAATTGTTTTAACCCCTTAAGGGCTGAAAATAATTTATTTTTGCCTGACAATACGCATTCAATCGAATTTGAAGCATAAAGTTGGAAAAACATTTTTTTACAAACTTTTAGATTTTTAGTCGATGTAGTGGTGTTTTCAACCCTTTAGTATTATCCCTTATCCTAAAATTTGGCTTGATTTGGTATAAATCAACCACCATCGCATATAAATATTGAAAAAATGTAATTCATTGGATTATTTTTGATTATTATAGAAATTATCGCGAAAAGCCCTTAAAAATGGGTGTTTGCTTGCATTTTTAAGGGTGCAACCCATATTTTACTACCACGGGACCTCGATTTTCATAATAAGCGACCCAAAAAACATATAGGGAACGATTTTCATAACGGTGCTATGTTTTGACACGCCCCTCCCGAGTAAAAATAAATGATGGCCTTAGAACGGGCAAATGCCGACTGTGATTGAAACACAGTCCTCGGCCATCTGACGGTTAACAGAAGGCTCGTTGCAGGACAGTACGGCCGTACAGGGGGCGATTGACGGTGAAACAACGGCCTTACAGTTCCAATAACGGCCATACGACGGTGGTACGGCGGCCGTATGGTTGCTATTACGGGTATACGACGGTGGTACAGTGACAGCAACGTGGATATTCGCCCTCCTATAAGAAAATATATTTCACTGCAATTAAATGTTTGATTCTTTTTCGGTTGTGTTTTTTTTCATGCCGTTAAATAACAAAATTTCCCACTAAAATATAAATCAACACGCACCACACACTTCACGTACAACAAACCGACGACTGGCGAGCTCGTTTCTCATGTGCATCGATATCTTTAAGTATGATAAATCGAAAGAACCATTGTACATAACGAAAATGATGAAGTTCCCATAAAACACATTCAACAATACATTTGGTGCAGATTCTTTTTTTGGTTCAAATTTCCCGTCGAATGCCCGTTTCTACAGCTCAGTACTTGGCCTTTTAAATCTTTTGGTCAAATTTGGCCGTCGTAAGGCCGTATGTGCTCCCATTAAAAATGGTTAAAACTCTACGGCCATCATATGCCCCTTAAAAAGCCAAGCCGTCGGTGTTCGCCCTTTATAGGGCCGTTTTTTATTTTTACTCGGGCTGCGTTTTGAATGGACTATAACGCATAAACGATTTGTTGTAAGTTAAAAAAAGTTTTAATTTTAAAATTTCTAAAATTATAGGGTACATCTCGGAGGTCCATCAAATTTCACCAAAGGTGAGGTGGGTGCCAATTTAAAACATAAACACCTTACGTATTTATTGACCACCCCCTTTTGGCATTCTAATAAGGTGACCAACGTTGTGCTGCCCTGGAACTAGTACAGCAGTTGAAAGAATTTTTTCAATAGGTAATAATTTTTGGACAAGTGAGAAATCAAGATTGGATGTTAATACTCTAGCTGCAGCACTTACCGTAAAATTCAATATTAAGGATATTTCTTGCTCCGAAATTTCCAATATATTGTTAGAAAATAGCCGTGTTTAATGAGATCGAAAAAAAGCAGAGCAGCTGAAAGCAGCTCAGAGAAAAGCAGCTGTCAAAAAAGTAGAGTAAGAAATCTTGCGCGAAGTTGTTCTACTAAAAAAGGTAGAACAGAAAACCGTGCTTTAAGTTGCCATCCCCAATAAGTTTGAGAGGGCGGTTTGCACATTGTCCAGGCACATTAATACCACGTTTATAAGCGGAGTTTCCCTACGGATGGAAGTTTCGATCCGGAGTGAAACACCGCTAATAAACGGGGAGTGAAAATCCTGAACTTGGATTTTCGCTCCCGAAGAAAAAGCCGGAATGGGTGTTTTATTTTGCTATACTAGTTTTTTTCTTTACTTCTTGATTTTTTAAATACATTAAATTAAACATTGGGTTTACATTTGTGTTTGTTTTCATTGTAAATCTGAGCTCGGAGTTGTCATCTCAAACCAGAAAGTATTTTGGATTTTCACTCCTATTGCTTATAAACGCATCGGAAGTTTCACTTTGAATTGAAGATCCGGGAGTGAAAGTCCTCTTATAAACATAGTATAAGATGGTTCCACAGGCTCCGGGCCAGATAATTGGGCTGAATACAAGGCGGGGACGAATATAGGACT
The DNA here is from genome assembly GCA_963855945.1 of Thereva nobilitata. Taxonomy (NCBI): domain Eukaryota; kingdom Metazoa; phylum Arthropoda; class Insecta; order Diptera; family Therevidae; genus Thereva; species Thereva nobilitata. The sequence continues at coordinate 22,801,963 of OY979694.1, forward strand.
TGTAGATGACGGCTGAAGGAGGAATTTGTACTATTATCTTTTAAGAAATCTCCTGTGCTGGGATGCTATCTTCGTAATTTGGAATATGTGACTATTCCAACGCAGCGTTTTCGTTTGAGTAGGTAGTCATGAATATTCACCAAAATGGGCTCAATTTGTGGAAAGCTAATTCATAAATTTTGCGCCAGCATATTGCACCATCGCCTAAATCCATCGTTTTGCATGAGTTTACGGTCAATGGGCATATTCACACGTTGCCATAAGTGTGGTGAGCAAAACCGGTTTTATTCAACTCCTAGCAACTCACACGGGGCGTAAATTATGGATAGTAAATTTGAATGCTATACAGGAACATTTAAATGTATTGCAGATGAAATTTACTTGTTAGATTAAAACAGAGCTAAATAATGCAAGAGATAGAAGTAACTTTTTATATGTGTGCTAGTTTTCACGCGTTTGGTTTTGCGTGAAAAATGTTTCGTTAAGTTCTTCCGCTCCCTTCCCTCTGTCATCTATAAAACCGGTTTTAGGCGCCATGAATATGCACTGTGTGAATAGGCCCAATGTCATCGACCTAGTAACCCGTGTTACGTTTTTCCTTAACTCAAGGCTTGGAGATAGGTGAGTGATACCTAATTTGGAATGGTAAATAGCAAAAACACCAATCTACCTGTAGTCTTGGAGTGTTCCAGATATTTTTTAAGAGACTTTTGAAGATGTTAAAAAATCTCAGAAAAGGAACCTTAACGATTAACTTTTTGACTTTCAGTGAAATTTGTGGGAAAATAATGTTTTTTCATATTATATTAATAATATGAAACTGTTTTTCCCATCATACACCATTATTTTTATTAATGTAATGAAATCCGCATTCGTTATAACAAAGACACCCTATTCGTGGAAATACACCCTTTCTTCATGAATTTTTTATTCTAACTCATTAAACTACATTTTTTCCCAACGGCAGAGATGGACCCCTTTTTGTGTCGATCGTTTTTTTGTGTATTATCTACCATTAACCGTTGTACAAGCTGTGACCGGACACCCTGAATAGTAGCAGTTTAGACGTTATTGTTAGATGCTTGAATTTGAAGTGCCTTGACGGGCTATATGCTACTATTGACCCAAAGTAAGTGAATGATTTGAGTATACTTCAAGTTTGCGCTCCTTTTTTGATTCGGGGACCAATGTTAGGAATTCTTGCATACGGAGCCACCATGTATTTTGATTTGCTTTCAAGCTTTCGTGCCGCCCTCTCAATCTAGGTAAAAGCGCCTTGGACAAATGTCAATATCGTCTACATACACCAATAATTAATTGGTCATGGTCAACCTACATAGCTTGCTTATTATAATCACCAATGTCCATTTTCTAAATTGCTCTTCTCTTGAATCTTTTATAGCACTCTTTTTACAACCCATAATTATTAGCCACGTTCAGGGTCGCACGCTTATAAATTATTTATGATTTAATTTTTAATTTTGATTGGAGCTTCAGTAAGTTCATACCAGTTGTTCTCTAGCAAACTACAAAAATCATGACAGTGTGCAAACCGAGTAGTAAAACGGATTAATTCAAATATTCAAAATTCCTGCAGAGATCGAAGAAAATCAATTGATCAACGAAGCCCTGCGGTCACTACGTATTTGCAGGAGAGCTGTTTATGCTAACAATAACCACAAATTATTTCACTCACTACGAGGATAGTTTTCCATTGCAATTACTTTTTCTGGAATAATCCTCCAGGTATATGTTTTTTGATAATATTGTATTACCGCAAAATTATTTTTGCATAAATCATAATTGCTATAAAAAGTAATTCTTGTAGTAATTGAAACAGTTAATGGTCGCCAGTGGCGGATTTAAGCTCGACGGCGCCCAGGCCCCGTCTGATATGGCGCCTTTTTTGCTTTGTAGTGACACTTTTCACCTTCAGTTTAACAGTTTTAGATAAGTGGGAGTATTCTGCGTACACTGATACTTTACTCATGAAATTAGGTCATAGGGTTACGAAAATACTGGGTGACATGCCAAACTCTAAAAAAAACTTCAAAACGCCCTAGCGGCTAAACCGTTACGGTTTCCCCCTCCCATACGATTTTTTGTTCGTCTATCAAAAACCTATCCACAGCCGGTCGCTTTGTAAACTTAACGGATACACCCTGTATGTGTACTAAACAGTAGAGTGCCGAAGATATATCCTTAGGGAAAGCCAGCAAAAAGCATGGCAGGAGAGGAAATTAAATGGGAAATCTTCACCTGTTGTGAACGAGCTGCAAAAAAGCTGCATAAGCGTAAGAGCAGAAGAAGGAAAACAAAATTGTGTACAGAGTTTGCGTAAAATGATGGAGTGATTGACGTTATCAAAATATTTGGAGAAGTCTAGCAAGAGTATACAACATACCTTTTTAGTATCTTCTTTATATTAATAGGCAAACCAACCTTTGTGATCCCTTTTTAACCTATTTCTGGTGCACGTATCTTAATGAAACATATATCAAACGAAAGATATTTTTTCATAGATGGCCAGAATATATATTTTATTCAGGTACGTCCATAAGGAAAGGTGTGAAACCAAGGTAGAGTTTTAACTCTACTGAACATTTTTTTCTTCACATATGCACTGATACACTGTGCACGCGCTATCCATCAAATTAAGCGGGAAAAGAATACATATTTGAAGAGAATACATACATTTTGTTTCGATTTCCTCTTTGCACTCACTGTTCAAATACATATTCTCTTTGCATTCACATTTTCCCACTCAAATGCAAAATAAAATCTTATTTAATTTCCTGCCCGGACAGGATGTTCAATATCGTTCACAATAGAGTGATGGAACGCAATAAATGTTTTTTTCTTTAGGCGAGCTAACATCAAAAAATCGGTGGATTGGTGCACTTCAGTTTGATATATATATTAGGCCCCCATCCACGGTCAAACAAATCATCCAAGTTGTGGCCAACATCGAAAAAATTCTAAGTGTGCGTGTATAAAATACAAGTTTTCGAAGTTGGCCGCTGTTTGAAGAAAATATTCATCTGGTTTAATATTTCCTTCAAACAGCTTAAATGTGTGTGTGTATTTTTTATGTGTGCCATGTAAAGCAAATGAAATTTCGTTTTGTTTGCAGTACATTATGTGAATTGTCGCTCGGGATGTTTCAAGAAAGTTTCCCTCGTTGATGGCCAACAAATGTCAAAGCATAAATGTGTGCGTTGTTTGTCGAAAATTGGTTTGATGATTTGTTTGACCGTGGATGGGGGCCTATTTTTTTCAGTAAAAATGACTCCGGTTTTTTTTTGTTCTTTCTTAGAATAAGTTTGGTCGAATATCGACAGCAGGCGGCACTAGTCTAAAGAATGCCTGTCGTAATTTTTAGGAGAGCAGTGTCACAGCTATGATGTTTCCGAAAGCCAGATTGTCATGAATTTACAAGCATACGGTGCTCACAATAAACAATCATTTGCATTGCAATTAATTTCTCAAGACCTTTAGCCAGAATTGGCGAGACGCTAATTGGACGAAAATCCGGGGGCTTCTAGGATTGAACACTTGGCAATAGGGGTTATCAGAGCATGTTTCCAAGCGGTAGGGAATTTCGTGAAACAAGCATTGAAAATATGAACAGTAACAGGTATTAATTACGGAAGAAGCATTTTTAAAAATGTAGGTGAGATATTATCAGTTCCAGTGGCCTCAGACTTGTGGTGGTCCAAATAACTTGGAGGAGAGATTTGATTTTGAAAGAGAATCATACTAGGTTCACAGCAAAGGAAGACATCAAGTAGAGATGGGATCGTCGCATTAAAGTAATTGGCAAGGTATTAATTTGAACAAGACGTAAGGTCTGCATTGTATGATTGAAGAACTTTTCCTGACTGGAATATTTTAATAAGTTTACATTAAAATCCCCGGCAACAACTATATGTGCATACATGAGAGAAAGATGCTCTAGGGTCTGCTCCAGTTCAGCGGAATTATCAGGTTTAAATAGACCGGGGGGAGAGTAAACTGACAAAAGTTTTTTCAGAACCATTTAAGACTTCAGCACAAATAATCTCAATACCAAGGTTCATAGAGTGGCCGATAATCCTGCATTTTAGGTAGTCCCTAAAAAATATAGCAACACCACCACCAGTGCGACCTTAGCGATCGTTACGAAAAATTCGAAAACCATTTATAGATACAAGGTACGACAGGCACGACTTTGGATCTCTCCATTTTTCAGAGTGCTTCAAAAGTACACAGCAAAACTAAGTTAAATTGATTTTTAAATTTTAATCGCCTCTAAAATTTTGCCGCCCCTAAAATTTTGCCGCCCTAGGCACGGGCCTCGCGGGCCTAAGCGTAAATCCATCACTGATGGTCGCCGTTAGCATAAACTGCTAGCCTTCAAATTCTAAGGAGCTAAAAAGCTTGGAGGATCAATTGGTTTACTTTAATCTATGCTAGGAATTTCGAAATAATTTAATTAATCAATTAAAATAAAAAAAAACACTATTCGCCTTTTTCACTGCATTGATTTTTGTAAATTATTAGAGGACCAATCGGTATGGACTTTCTGAAGATACAATCGAAACTAAAAATTTTCTTCATATCCTCCCCAGCAGAAGTAAATCAAATCATAATTAATTTATATCCGTGGAACCGTGAACGTGGCTAATATTATCAGTCGCGAAAAGGTGCCATTAAAGATTCAACAAAAATTTACGTTGATTGACGTGAAGCTCTACTTGCGGCTTTGAAGCTGTCAGGTTTGTCATTTAGAATGTTCTAGATACCCTATGAATTAGTTGTTGGTTGTCGTCTCCGTATAAAGAATAGTAGTAATTGCTATTGGGCGATAGTTGAAGGGGTTGTTTGAGTCACCGATTTTGGCTATGGGTTATACATGTGCAAGTTTCCATGAGCCTGGACAAATTCGTAGACAATGGGGTAGGGCGTCCTCGACTGTCCAGTCAGTATGTGGAACGCTTTTGAGTATTGAGCATTGCGATACGATGGACAAGGAGTGGTGCCTCGCAAAACCTGAATTATAACTTATGATACAACTGTTGTTCAATACCCCATGTACTGGGGATATGTTTTATGCAGTGGCGTAGCGTGGGTGTCAGCCGCCCGGGGCGGAAGAAAATTTTGCCGCCCTCTTATTAACTTCCCAGTTTATAGGGAATTTATTGTAATCAGCATTTTAAGCAAAAATTTGAGAAGAAGAATGCGTGTGTGCGCGCGTACGTATGTGGTCATTTTTTCCTGCACGATCTTGCGCGAACCAAAAAAGATATCGACTTCGTTGAGGTGCCGGTCGAAGCGTATTAACTGAAATATATATGTTCTGAAAAGATTTTCATAAAATTCGGTCGAGTCGTTTTTTTGTTTGAACGGTGTTCGTGGTTTTTGGACGTTGTACCGCCCAATATCGCGAGTACCAAATATGATACCGACTTTGTTGAGGTGCCGATCGGCGCGTATTAACGAAAACATGCTATGAAAAAAATTTCATAACATTCGGTCAAGCCATTTTTTGTTATGAAGTTTTTTTTTCTGGATTCAGCAGAGCGATAGGACGGTTTTTTGTCAATTTCCTCTTCTTTTGTTTTGGATCGCCTCTCTGAGTTGTTGCAACACCCCACAAAAGCGTGCAGTTGTGATCGTGGTCCCACGGGGGAGCTAATTGATCAACAACAACGTTTCAAAAGAACGTTTGCCATTTTCCGGATTCCACAACTTTCGCTTTATTTGGTGTTTTGGCGGTAAGAGCGAGTGGACTCTCCATAGTGGCTGAAGCCTGACTGTCGGATCGATCGACGCACGCGCATAGAAATTTTACAGTGCTGCCACTACACCCAGACCCAAATTCCCTCCCAGACTTTTACCGCCAACGACACAGATTTAAAAAATAGTGGAACTTAATTTTGAGACGACCTTCGTACAATATTGAACACTATTTTTTATATGATAGAAGTCATTCTCGTTGAATATTAGTCATAAACAATCCAAGCACAAAATAAAATACGGGGAATCCCTGCAAGGCAGTACAGACAGCAAGATGTCGTTATTATATATTCAATTAAAGAAAGGGGATTCCCCGATTTCGTCAAAGTATAAGTAATAAAAAATTCCGTGCTCATTTCGATCGGTCCGAATCGTAGGTGCGATAAAAATTATATTTACAAGATATGATTATTATTTATTGTGAAATTTTGCCGCCCCCTAAAGGTGCCGCCCGGGGCGGGCCGCCCCTACTACGCTACGCCACTGGTTTTATGGCTAACAAAACTATGAAATCTACCGCTCACAGCTATAAAACGATAAATGAAAAATTCCTTATGTTTTCGCATAGGAAGGAAAACTTAAGGTCATAAGCATCAAAAACGTCGCGAACCTACAAATGAGTCCACAGACGATAAAAAGGGAGAATCTTCGAAGAAATTGAAAGGAAGCTTTTTACCTGCCCCTGTTATGAGGTAAATTCAGGTCGGGAGTACGTATTTTAGTAGTAGGTACATCAGCACCCACAACTTCCAGGAGAACATTAATGGCACCGAGTCATAGATATGGTGACCCGGTATCCCCTGTATACCCATTTCTAGCCAAATAGACCGCGTGTTGATAAGGAATGCTTTCATAATGTTCTCAGGAGGTCAGACAAAACTGTATTTGTTAATTCGGACCAGTAGATCTGCCCAACCCGAATTACTTTCAAACCAGATTCAAAAATCCAAATAAACACATGAGATAAATATTGACCGTAATCAAACCAGAAATTGATTTAGTAAAATTGACCGACTAGCCTCTATATCCCCTCCTCAATAATACCATAATAATGTTATCACCTAGAACCAGTTTGTGTTTTATGAAAATGATTTTAACAAGAACTTTACAATCACAATATTAAACTACAAAAGTTTTCGAATAGGATTACACAATTAATCGGCGTTGATATGTTTTCCATGCGATAATAGCATGCTTTCGTTTGTTCTGTGGTTTGAATTTCGATGGATGCTTTTAGGTATGCGACCGCAAAGTTAATGCAATTTTCGATTACGTATATAAAATAATTATTTGTGGATTAAATGAAAATTTTAAATATAAAAATGATTTTTTTATGGATAATACAAGCTTAATAGTAATTTAATTGTTGTGAGGTAAATTCGTTTAAATTTTAAAATTACAAAACAACAGACAAAAATATTATCCAGAAATTAGTTGTTTACATCTGTTTAACAGAGGAACTAAGTAGTGGAAAGTTGGGAAAATGCAAAATACTATATCAAGAATTGGTCATTTCAGAAGAAATAGTGTTTTTCCGTTTTTTGCAAGGCAGAGTTTAGTCTGAAATTTTCGTTGAGACCAAGAAACAAACTGATTTTTTATTACCTTCAAATAGTTTTTTTTTTCAAAACTTTGTAGATGCCTCGTAGGGCTTGAAACGAAATAATAGTTGGATATTTTAAATCCTCAAAGCTGCGCGTCGTTGCAAGAAATTTTAAAGTAGCAATTAATCTTTTCTCAGCACTAATAACACTTCTCATTCAAGTGCACCTAGCACCTCTTTTATATGTAGGGTTTTACAAGATGTAATAATTTTTGGAAACACTCATCACTCACGAAGATAGTTTTTCAAATCATCCCCTTTTCACCTTCAAATTGGGAATAAACAATTTCAAATTGGGAATAAACAATTTCAAATTGGGACTAAACTATTAAATAAACTTGGAAATAAATAATTATAAATTGGGAACAAATAATTTGAATTAATAAATTAACAACTATCAGTAAAGAGTAAAGTATTAATAATTTTTATTAAGTTTGGAATAAATATGAACACAGATAAACAACATCAGAACATTATTTCAAAACGAAGATCCATCATATTTAATGCATCGGGTATGAATCTTTGTATATGGGCGATATATTTTGTGCAGTTCACAACGGCTTGATTTCTTATATCATTAATTAAGATGGCTTGAGTTATGTTAGCCCTGTCTTCACCGGTTAGAATTTGTGGCATTTGAATTGCTAATTCTCTTTTAATGTAAGCTTTTAAGCTTGACGAAGCGTGCTCCACAAATTCATTTTCCCGAAACACTTCTTCGATTGAGGCATGACAAGGCGCATTATCAACAACATTTGACTGATACAGATTGTGAGCATTTCTGTCCATTGTCTAGAGTACAAAATCCTTGGCCTTGGCTTGAAATTGTTTATTTCCAATTTGAAATTGTTTAGCCCCAATTTGAAATTGTTTATTTCCAATTTGAAATTGTTTAGTCCCAATTTGAATTGTTTATTCCCAATTTGAAGTTGAAAAGGATAGATTTTCGCAGGTTTTCAATTAGTGGGATAAATTTTGCCTTTCCAAAAGCCAATCATTCACCCAAAATCGTTTTGTTTCTTTAACTAGTCTCTCTAGTAGCATTAAAAGTATAAGCTGCTAAGCATTTTTTCGTTTTTTTCCATATTTTTAAAATATGCCATTATTTTTGCACTTGAATTAACAACCTGCTAAGCTAAAATGTCGTCCTCGCCTGTGTGTATGTAGGGAATCATAAGGTCACATGCAGTCCACGGCGTGTCAGGCGGATGCCTCAAGTCTACATCCCTCAGTCAGACTGAGTAATGTACACTGTAACAAAAATATGTAAATTCACAGTGCAAAATGTATAGTAAAATTACAAATCGCGATATGAAAACTGATTTACTACACATATAACTATAAAGTTTCGTAATATTACTATAAATTTTGTAAATTCAAATGAAGAATCTGACGTGCATTAGGAATATTTCGAATAATAATTGTAAATTTACAAAACTGCTTGTGAATAAAACGTCCAGTGCCTTTTTGTAAAATAACCGCAAAATTCTTTTTTTCCGTGTATGGCCTTCAACGGGCCATACCTGCCTGTCCTGAAAGACCACAGCTTGCCGGCGGCCTGTATGCGAATAGGGACCTCTAGGCTACTGATTAGCCTAAAGATAACTCTTATTAATTGCTCTTTTTAGTGTGGCAAAACTTGCCTCTCTTATGATGTTTAATTCCTCAGTGGGCGACGCTTCTATTGTCCGTTGCGGGAATATGACTCCATGGAAACGAAGTATACTATTGTATAGCAGCATCATTCATTCTCTTGGGTGGAAGTTCTAGACCTTTGTCATTGTCGGGGTTTCCTCTCAATATCCGTATTCAGTCAGATGAGTGTAGGGCACTGGCTCTCAAAAATGCAGTTACACCTCGAGCACTGTCTGAAACTAGATCACATACGGTCGACCTTGGCAGAAATCGCCTTTCCTTAACCACCAAACCACCCCCACTAATCACCAACGTCAATTTTCTAAATTGCTATTATATTGAATTTTTAATAGCACCTTTTCGCGATTGATAATAATTATTAGCCACGTTGAGAATTCCACGCTTATAAATTATTTATGATTTAATTTTTAATTTCGATTGGATCTTCAGTTAGTTCATACCAGTTTTACTCTAGTAAACTACAAAATTCAAGACAATGATAAAAGAATCTGTGGATTAGCAATCCACGCCAACGATAAACACAAACTACATCATTTTGCTGCGAGGTTTCTTTTTCATGGCAATTAGTTTTTCTGGAACAATTCTCCAAGAAAATGTTATTTTGATTTTATGCTATATTATCGCAATACAATTTTGCATATATCAGCGAAACATCATAGTAACACATCAAAATCAAGATTGCTGGAGGATTGCTTTAGAAATCGTAATTCCAATGAAAAATAAACCTCGATGAAAGTGAAATAGCTTGTGCGTGTCATTGGCATAAGCTGCTCGCCCACAAATTCTAAGAGGCTGAAAAGCTTGGTGGATCAAAAGATTCTCTTTAATATCTGCAGGAGTTTGGAAATATTTTAATGAATCCATTTAAAAAAACACTATTCGCTGTTCTCACTGTCTTAATTTTTGTTGATTACTAGAGGAACAATCGGGATGGACTTTCTGAAGATCCAATCGAAACTAAAACCTTTCTTCATAAATGCTTCCCAGCAGAAGCAAATCAAATCATAATTAATTTATATGCGTGGAACCCTGAACGTTGCTAACAATTATGAGTCGCGGAAAAGGCGCTATTAAAGATTCATCAAAGTAGCAATTTATAAAATTGACGTTTGTGATTATTGGAGGTGGTTGCAGCTGCACCGCCCTGTTTTAGGCATTGACCTACTTAGAAACATATTTTATATACATACTAAACTCAGTAATTGGTTTCGAAGAATTTAGGTTCACAGGGTGATACAAATCAACGGGGGCAAAGGAGTCAATGATTGCTCTTAAACTCCAATTGCTTGTCTACAGGGGCGGCGGAGCGCATGGGGATGGAAGGAAAAGTGCAAACGCTTTGGGTGGGGAAATCCACACCCAAAATATTTTATGAGCACCTAATAACCCAGAACTTTGGAGGACCGTTGGGAGTCGTTGGCGAGGAAGCAACGAGGTCGAAGCTATTATAACTTATAACTATATAGCCTAAGCTTTTTAAACCCCACCCGACTAGAAGGGATTTCTCCATAGGTTCCTCATGAGGACCCCATGTGGCAAATGAAGGGCATACCGAAAGAGGGCTTTCCCCTATGTTTCCTCATGAACACAACACAAAAAAGAATTAGCGATACTGAAGTGAGGTATGCCTTATCAATTTCTCATAAGGGCCCTATGAGGCAAACCTCATTACAAATGAAATTGGGCAATCCCAACATCTGCCTTAAGTATTCGGAAAGCTTTTTAAAAAGCTTTGAAGTACCACCTTTAAGCTTTAGTGTTACTCATACAAAGCTTTAGTTTTTGTTGTTGCATTGTTTCATATTTTGGTCATGTTAGTGACCGTTAAAGGTGTCATTCAGCCTACTCAATAGACTGATTCTGGTTCGATTACAGAGATCAAGCAGCATTCGACGTGATTAGTACTTGGATGGGAGACCGCATTGGCAAAACGACACTCGCGTTTAAAAATATAACATTTTCGACACCGGCGCAATTATTACTAATAAATTCAAGCTGAAATTCTTAAATTGTTCGCCCTTTTTTTCCTCTAGGGATCGGGTAGCAATGATTTTCGTCAAGAGGGCCAAATGGGGCATTCCTTATGACGAAGCGAGAATGAGGAAAGGCTTTAGATGCCCTGTGTGGGCCCTGTAGAGCAATCCACACAGGGTCAACCTGAAGCAGTGGCGCTAACCTCATAGGCGCCCTATCTGCATCCCCGCTCAAATTCTATTCGGGCATAACCCCAAAAGCAAAGCATTTAAAACCATATAACTCGACAGGTAAATAAATTGGCCAAACTTTTCACATTTTAACGGTTATCTGTTCACGTGCTCCCCACCCACAATGATTATGCTCCGCCGCCCCTGCTTGTCTACAAATTTTGCGAAATCCTCAATTTAAAAGAAATTCACTACCCACCCTTGTCTGCCAGTGATGTTATTGAATATATTTAGGTGTTTTAGGTTTTTATAACTATATTTTTTTTTAATTATTGGATTTGCTCCGCCATGTATTCTTCTTCTTTAACGGCTCTACAATCAGGATCTCCAATTACTCACGTGCGCACACGAACGACTCAAAACCCATGTTTTTACTCATGTTCGCACACGAAATAATTCAAGTGCACACAGCTCACGTGCGTGAGTAATTGACAATTGTCCTTATTACTCACGCACGTGAGCTGTGTGCACTTGATTTTTTTCGTGTGCGCACATGAGTCGAAAAATGAGTTTTGTTGAGTCGTTCCTGTGCGCACGCGAGGTGCGTTTCCGAACTCTGGATTTTACCCCAGCATCGGCTTAGCATGTTTAAATATTCCGCACGAATGCAGTGTCGAATTAAATCCCTCTCCAGCTCCTGCGCAACGGTTTTGAAAATATTCGTATTTCAAGTCCTAATTTGTCACAGGGCCCTCTGTACAAAAGTCGATTCTGTCACATTAAAAGAGCTGTCAATTAAAAAAAGGAATAAGACCCAGATATATGTAATTCAACACTAAACATGCAAACTGTTTTCGATATGGATGGTGGCGCCATTGGAACCCATTGAGAAAGAAATAACCATTAACGATAAGATTATAAAAAAATTATAAATGCTAATGGAAAACAAAATAAGCTTCTTTAATCCATATTCAAAATAAGAAACAATTACGATTTAGAAGTGACCCTTTTAGTCGATATCTCTTAGTATTCACTTGCAGTCTATTCATCAAAGTTCACCAAATGTGAGCAAATAAATATTAATGGCAACCTAACTCCCATCATTTCCATTATACTTAATCTCTGTCACCCTGAATTTATTTGATTGCAATTTAAGTAAAATTGTTTGGGGGAGTTCGCGCCCCCGCATAAGTCGTTTTGTTGGTCTAATTTGACTCCAATTCGCCCTTGTAACAGCGGGAAACCCGGAAAACCCAGCGAATTCACCAAATGACCTTCGAGGGTCACATTCACAGTGGCAGTATTGGGCAATGTTTCACGCAATCAATTGCAACCCCTAGTGAAAATCTTTCTTAGTGAAAGCACATTTCCCACTCTTTTTCTCGCCCTCTTAGGGAAATCACAACCCAAGGGAAGTTCAATTTTCTTTGATACAAGCTTCTCAAGGGGTTTTGTGATTATTTTTATCTTTCTTTTTTCAGTCCCCTTTACGCAATTAGAAGCCCTGGGACAAAAACCTCAATTTAGGGGGAAATTTAGGTAAGTTAATAAAGGTGCGACACGTGGGCGTTGCTGCACGTGGCAAAATGGTAAAGAAGAAATAAAAAGGAACGACCTGTGAAATTGGTTGAATTGTTTAAAAGAAATTAGTGTGCGATTGATTTTCTTTTGTGTGAATATTGGGATGGAACCGATTTTATTTAATTAAGTATATGACGACTTTGTGGGGTGAAAAATTAATTGGTGGGTTAGTGAACTTTTCAAAGACTTATGTAGATGGTAGATAATGAACTGTTGTTAAACAGAAACTCTATAAAGCAAGACTGGTCATGGCTGATGCTTTAGTAATTATTTTCAAGTAATAGATCTTAATGAAATAAAATTTCAAATAAACAGGTGAGTATTTGAAGCAACAGGACTCTAAATGAGAATCTTTGTTGAGTGCTTACAATATAGAACTAAATAATGCAAACAATCCCAGTATTCTGTTTGTATGTTAACCCTTCAGTTACTACGTGGATACCGAGTAGGCACTTAACTTTGAAATAGAACAATTTTCATGAAATTGAACATAAATTTTTATATCCGATCAAATCCCCCATATTTAAAAATATTTCAAGTAGATTTCTGTAGGTTTTATTTTTAAAAAAGGATTTATATATCAATTTAAACTCTTTTAGTGGCCTAATAGGTCCTACAGGCTATCCGGTGAAGGCATGAAATTTGAAATAATTTTTATCATAAATATTTCATTATTATAAATAATTCAGAACTAGAATCTTTCGTAGTAAAGTTAAATGAGACAGTTTTAAAAGAAAATTAGAAAGATCAGAACAGAATTTAAACCAGGTTACAAAAGTATACCGGGAATACTTCAAATGAGATGAGGCAAAGTGCTATTGTAATGCCAAAATGACAAAAACAAGCAAATTATAAAAAGAAAGAAAATAAATAGCAATGAAGAACTTTTTTACAAGTTTAATTCTAATATGCCTGAAACTGCCTTAGAGCATGTAAGAAATCTATGCCTCCAGAATGTATATTTATATTTTGCAATCCCATCTCGCCTAATTTCAAGTTGGAAATTTTGCTACCGCTAAAGAAGAAAGAAATGTCTCTCCAGTACGTGTTTAAAATCTCGCCTAATCTCATTTCATGATGGAAATTTCACTTCTTCAAAATAAGTAAGACATGTCTCTTGAGTACAAAATTTCATTGCCTCGAAGAATGTAAGAATTGCCTCTTCAGTAAAAAATATCACTCCTTCGAAAAATGTAAGAATTTTCTCTGCATTACAAAATTTCACTGCCTCGAAAAATGTAAGAAATGTCTCTCCAGTTCGTGTTTACAATCTCATCTCGCCGCAGTTAAAATTCGATATTTTACTGCCGCAAAAGAGTAAGAAATTTCTCTCCAGTACGTAATTTACAATAACACCTCGCTACATTTATCTCGATACACGTTCATATACCAGTAGTATTATTTTTGAACCGGGACATTTAAAAAAATTGAGGCCTCAGTACAATTTACCATCGTGTAAGAGCCAATGTACTGCCTCGTGTAAGTCCGGCTCAACTCTAGAAATTTGCCTAAAGGAGCTCTGTGAGGAAATCTTCACCTTTGAATGTTGCTGTCAAGATTGTTGCCGTTGCAAAGTTGTTCCTGGTTGATATTTCGCAACATAATAATTGACACGCCGATTTTCAATTGCAGTACGTGCGGTGGCATCCCTTGCAGATCGATTGAATTCAAAAATTCTATAGGATAGTTAACTCGCTCATCCGTTTCCATAAAATGTCGGCGGACCTGCATGCAAAGGCGGCGGAGCATAGTCACTGTGGGTGGGGTGTGTTGAGTTACATGGTTTTAAATGCTTTGGTTATGGGATTATGCCCTACTAGAGTTTTGGGAGGAGTGGATAGGTCCCCCACTGCCTCATGTGGACCCGGATGTATTGCTCTATAAGGCCCACACAGGGCATCTAACGCCTTGCCCCATTCACGCCTCCTCATAAGGAATGCCTCTTTTGACCCCTTTAAGGAAAAATCATTGGAACTCGATTTCGAGGGGAAGAATTTCAACGTCGATAAGTGAGCAATAACTGCGGCGGTCTCGAGAGCTTTATATTTCTAAACGCGAGTGTCGTTTTACCAGTGTGGTCCTCCAAATGAGTACTAATCACGTCCAATACTGCTTCAACTCTGAAATCCAACCAGAACTGGTCTATTGAGTATGCTAAATGACACCCTTTAACGGTCACCAATAGAATTGCTTCAAGTATGAAGCAATATAACAACTAAAAATAAAGCTTTGCATGAATGTGGTATTCATGAGGAAAGCCTCTTTCGGCATGCCCCTCACTTAACACATGAGATCCTCATGAGGAACTATTTTCGCGATTTCCCTGAGGCTAGTAGTAGGGTGGGATTTTAAAAGCTTATACTATACAATTTTAAGGTCTTAATAGCTCTAATATAACATATTTAGTTTTCGTATGAAAAGCCTTACGTGTGTGTGGCCCCAACGACCGATACGGCCCTCCGACGTCCTGAGTTATTTGGTCCGCATGAAATACTTTGGGTGTGGATTTCCCCACACCAGAAAGTTTATATTAACTCCCGAAAAAAGCAATACCTATCAATGTTAACTTTCATAATAAATTCGGCGGTTACACTAAGATAGTACCTAATGTTTGGAAAATAGCGGAAATTATTATGATACCAAAACCAGGGAAGCCTTCAAATGAAAAAAAATCTTACAGACCAATTTCTTTACTACCAACAATGTCAAAACTTTTTAAAAATTGCTATTCAAAAGAATAAGGCCTATAATAGCAAATAAAGAGTCGGTTCCAAATGACCAATTTCGATTTAAAACAAATCACTCAACTATGGATCAATTGCATCGAATATCAGATAGCAGCGATAGGTAGGTACACCAAATGAAAAATACACTTCTAGCTACATTTGCAGACGATACTGCGATAATGGCGGTAGGATAGGAACAAATATTGATGAGGTTAGAAGAAAACTACCAAGTATGTGATAAATTATACTTGGGACAAAAAATTAAAAAATTGAGTTAAATGAGTTGAAATCAGTGCATGTTAACTTAACTAATAAACAATAAGAAAATTCACCAACTATAAACATAAAAGGGAAACATGGCCAAATATTTGGGAATTACACTAGATGTCAAGTTAAGGTGGAGAGATTACGTCAAACAGAAAAAAAATGAACTAGAGATAAAATATAAGGATATATTAAGGCTCTTAGCTAAACAATCTAAATTGCCGATACAAAATAAGATTCTGTTCTATAATCAAATTATCAAACGATGTGGTTGTACGGCGTACAAATATGGTGATGTGCCAAAAAGGCCCATTTACAAAAAAATTCAAACCTTCCAAAACAAAGTCGTGAGGAACACGGTAAGTGCTCCCTGGTATGTGGCAATGACGACTTGCACAGAAGTCTAAAAATCCTTCCAATTATAGATGAAGTAAAAAGGTACGCGGTAAATGCCATTTTACATCCCGAATGCAAAGTGGAAACGCAGCTCTATCCACAGAAATTTATATGTTTCGCTCTCTGTTGCACGAAAGTTTCCACTTTGCGTTTGAGATCTAAATGGGCCTTTAAGCTCGACTCCTGGATCATGTTAAGGTTGTAGCCCGCCAGCTAATATATTCTCCTAGTTGCGCTAGGAGGCTTGAAAGATTAAAGCTTCTTGAATTAGAGTGACATTTCTGCAGCACTTCTACCGAAGAGCTCTATACTTTCGCAGATCAACGTTAGCAGAAAATTAATGGTTGGTGCTTCTGACGAGTTTTAATCATTTAAAACAATGTTGGTGTTTTAATGGATTCAAGTCTCCTCCTGTGTGCAAAAGCTCGCGTTTGCATGCAGTGCCTTTCGATGGTTTCACCTTCCTTGTCCCAAAACAAACAAAAAATATGTGATAAGTCTTAAACAATTTATTTATTGTTTAATTTTTAGAATTTATTATTATATCTAAATTAAAAAACCTTATAATAAAGTATTTCCAATATTCGTAAATTAGAGGTTTTACTATAATACTACAAAGCAGAAAAAGCGCCATATTGGATGGGGGGGCCTAGAGCGCAGTGGAACTTAAATCCGCCACTGCCCATCGCTCGACCTTGCAATGCTTCTGTTACTGGTTCAATTGCTTGTGGCGACGGAAAAATTTTGCATTAAGCACAGAAGACATTCGAAATCGAAGATGATTGACACCTAAATATCAAACCTTGTCAAAAAATTGGCCTTGATTTTGACCAAATGAAATTGATGGCTCAGGCAGTGAAAATACGGAATCTTTCGTTTCAAACCCATAACTCTGGAAGTTGGTCGGGTAGAACCTTCGCTTTTACAGTTTTAGGTAGGTGGGAGTATTCTGCGTATACTGCTACCTTATTCATGAAAGTAGGTCATAGGGTTACAAAAATACAGGGTGATATGTAAACCTCTACAAAAAAAATTTCAAAACACCTTAGCGGCTAAACCGTTACGATTTCCCTCCCCCTCCCATACGATTTTTTGTTCGTCTATCCAAAACCTATCCACAGCCGGCCGCTTTGTAACTTTAGATGGGACACCCTGCATAAAGAAAACAATGTAAATTCGAAATAATTTTTGATAATTTTTTTCTTTACCCTCCATTTTCCGATCAAACGTGAGGTTTTCCGGAAAAAGCTTATAAAACCTTTTTTGTCGAGAATTTTCATAGCTTTATTTTTTTCTCTTGACATTTTTCCAATTTCGACGTTTGTCCCAAGTTACGGCCGGGAAAGCGTCGGAAGATCCGTTCAACCGAGTTTTCTCTTGATTTTCACAAAGTACGGCTCGGAACTCAACGGTTACCTTTTCTCCTACTGCTAAACTCCCACCATTCCAAATTTCATTAACTTACAATTTTTTTTTCAGAAGAAATCTCTAGGAGCTGTACTACGACTGTACTGGCGAATGTCAAAATTTTTTAAAATAGACGTTACATTTAGTAAAATTTCTTTGCCCCCCCACGCGAAACAGAGTAGCTACGGCACTGTTTTAATTCACTACTTAATTACACGTTTATCGCTGGAAACACTTTTCTCGCCTATAGAGCAGTTTTATCGATTTTCTAATCAAAACTGGAAAGAATTGTATACAAAAGTGCACCCATACACCTGACATTGATCTAAATTAGCATTATGTGTTATTAAGTCTCAGTTACTCCGAACAACAACGGAGCTTCGATTGTGCAAAGGCAATGTCCTCAATAACAATAACCGGCTGAGCCATTGATACAACTCTACAGTTACAAGGCTGAAATGAGGCAAAAGATTAACTTCCTTCGACGGTCCGGATATACTCGGGCTCACCTCCTTCCGTTCCCATTAAAATGGTTGAACTTATCTGACTGAAAACTCTTCAATAAATATTCTCACTTTGATCCGCATGCACATAGAGCTATAAAACTAGCACTCAATTCATTCAGTCAGTCAATTTAATCATCACGCTCAAAAGCTGTTTATTAACTGGAAAGTCATTCTTGCATAAAATTTCGCCAATTCAGTTCAATAGAAATTCAGTATAATGTCATTTACAAACTGAACAACATTATTATATGGACAATCAACACAAGTGCATAAATTAATTTTTATTAACATTACATTCAATTAATCTAGCAAACAATTATTATCGGGCATAAGCAACATTATACGAATTTACAACGCTCGTTAACTTTACGGCTAGCATAGAGTAGAAAGCAGTTCCATTATCGGTATCCAACATCTACAGCCCCTATTTATTTCGACCCTCCACGCACGAGTGTTCCGATTTATATTATTTTGGGGGGTTGGGGGGTTGTTTCTTTGCTAGCGCGTTATTTATGGACGATTACATCGCTTAAGGAATGCAAATTTCTTAGATTCCTGTACATAGCCAGCATAGATGTAATTTTAATAAATCGGCCTCCATCTGTGGATAGCCAATATTTTTAGGCGCGAAGGGATGGCGGGGCTTGTTTATTGCTGTTTTTCATTGGCAATATTCAAAAGAAGCTACGCGATTGCGGTTCGCGGGGGCAAATTTCACGAATATATTGAAATATATCCCATCCCTTACAGATTTTTGGGATCCCCTTAAGGATTTGATGATATTGCAAAAGAGTCTCCCTAAAAGGTAAGACATCGAACGCCATTAAGAAGGCAAAAGCCAGATTACACGTGATCCCTTAACGCCCAACGACGATGACTAGGTTCTTGTATTGTGAAAAGATTATTTCTTATTTTAGGGCCAGGAAATTTGGGGAAATTATTTTCATTATTTGCCATAAAGTGGCTGTGTAATTGTCCCTTAAGTCGATGGCTTGCCGTGCGAGCATATTTCTCTTTTATTCATCCACGTACGGCCACCCATCAATTTGGATTGATTCAACAGATAATGTTTGATTAGTGTCAATATACCTTCGAGTGGTAAAGTGGAAATGGCGCTTCGACACGTATAGAAAATCACGATGTTGACCTTTTGTGTGGCATATTGTTTTATGAAGCAATTTTGGTGAATATTAAAGCCATGAAGTGCTCCGTGGGTTCGTGGTTATGCGGTATTAAAATAAACTATGAAGATTGTTATGATAGTCGCAAAAGTAAATGGAAACAAATTGATGAAATATGATTATATCGTGAATGTTGAAGATATAGGTATATGCATATTTTCGTGGTTGAATTAATTTGATTACATTCATCGTTGTATGGCGCAGTTATAATATATAAATTATGTATTGTATTTATTTACCAATGTTTATTTTTATGGTTTCAAAAACATATTTTCATATTTTTACTTCGTTCTTTGATAAACTGCTTTAGGGAGGGTTAGAATTAGAAAGTATAATTCCGTTGATTTCAGACCTTCATCGACTTTTGCAATAAGAAGCAAAATTACTGCTGCTGCTCCCCCTTCAACCAAAAAAAATGAAAGAGAGCATGTTCTTTTAAATTTTGTTTAGATATGAAAATTAAAACCAAAATTAAATTTTTTCAGAGATTCACGAATTAATTATTTAAAAGAATCGATTAACTTTTTTTTATGTGAAAGACGAGCGCTCAAAGGTAACCCCTTTTGAACTGTCGACGGTTGAGTTCAATGTGGGACACCAAGCTCTAGCCGGAAAGATAGCAGAGAGAACTGACAACGCCAACATGCGGTTTTATTCCACCAACTCCCCATCCAATTGCTATCGTAACAGAACCGTGACTTCGGTGATGTTCTTCGCTTATTATGCTTGGAGGCCATGGCAGGAGAAAGGGCAGGGAATTTTTGTAAAAAGGGAAGTCAAGAAAGGTTATCTAGACAAGAAAAATTGAAAGGTGAGGGACCATGCCATGGAGTGGATTCGAACCACAGACCTCTAGGATGGTATTCGGACACCTTAGCCCGTATGCTACCGAGGACAGCCTGAGCATTAGATCACGAGATCTGTAATCAAGTTTCAAAATGACAAGAGGTGCCTTATCTTCTGCTGCTTTAAATTTGTTGATCTAGTTTGATTACTGATTACTCAGTTACAGTTATCGATTAACCAGTTTCCTTCTATAGTTAAGCATATTACCTACTTGTCGTTCGAGTTGAGCGGCAATATGCATTTAATAATTTCTTTAAGTTTTAAATATTTTTTCAGATTTTTCAAAAAGATCACACCACAGGAAACTCTACTACTAAACTGTGGCTTGACAGAGTGACCAAAAAAATAATAAGAAAATTGAGAAACCTGTCTATACTCTATAACCAGTTAAATTCAAAAATTCTCCATTTTCGTCTCAAATCCATAAGAATGCTCTATTTAATTACAATTGAATTTTACTTTAAGGACATTATGTAACTACTATAGTCCGGGGAAATTAGCATTTAAAGGAGACAAAATTCGGAAATGGCTGAAAATTGGTCCACAGCTTCCTCGGGACTTTTTAAGAAAACAATTTCGGAATCACAAAAAAAACATGGCCCCCGGAAATATAGCGTTTTGACCAAAAACTAATTTTTGGAAACTTTGACCTTGAATAACTTTGAAAGGGTTAAGTTTTCGAAAAAATCACAACAGGCTTTTTTGTAGGCAATAACTTGTCGTATTGACTGATCAAAACAAATTTTCGAAAAAACCAGTTTTTGAGTGATGTTGTGGCCAAAAAGTGATTTTTGTTAACTTTGACCTTGAATAACTTTGAAAGGGTTAATCGGGTCAACATCTTTGTAAGAGAATGGAAGAGGATTTGGAAGAGAATTTCATTGTCAACATTTAGGGCCTTTGTACGGGGTTGTACGACCTATAGAAACCGAGATACAAGGAAAACACGGAAAACCGCTATATTTCCGGCGGCCATGTTTTTTTTTTGTGATTCCGAAATTGTTTTCTTAAAAAGTCCCAAGGAAGCTGTGGACCAATTTTCAGCCATTTCCGGATTTTCTCTCCTTTCGTTCCTAATTTCCCCGGACTACTATACTATAGTAGTAGAGTGAAAATGAACAAAAAAATTGGTGATGATAAGTGATGTAACCGGAGCTTCAATTTTTTTTTATTTTTTCATTTCATACGTGCATCAAAGTGCATAAAAGTTTCCTATACTTCCAATGTCTACAATTCTATTGGTCGTAGAAAAAAACAAAGAAAAGGAAAATACTCGTGAGTAAAAGGGCTATCGAACTGGTGGGGCGAGATTACGTTAAAAATATTTCCTAACCTCAAAAAATCCAAATTTCTCATTTTATTTATTTTTTAACTAAAAATGCATTTAATAATAAAAAAATCGGTGGATTTTCATAAACATTGGAGGAAACATGTATTTTAATGTTATAAATATGCTAATAAATTTTCAAAAATAATATTTCTTTTGTAAGGCCAAAATTTATCATTTCCGAAAAATATTAAAACCCTTGTAACTTAATAAGAGATGGTCCTAGTGTGAACTTTTTTTCCCTGAATGTAGGTTTTTTTATGTACTTTCTAGTAAACATATACCGGAATCTGTTTATGTAGGTTTTTTTAAATTAAAAAAAGCAAAAAAAAATGAAATTTCGTTTTTTTTAACATTTTATCATCCACTCAGACCATACTTCCTTCCTAGAATTTCATTAAATTTTATTTTACACAAAATCTTTATAAAAATCTTATGTAAAAGAAACTGTATAAACGAAAAAATGTTAAAAAAAAGAAAATTCATGTTAAAAAAATGAAATTTCTTTTTTATTTTTATTTTCAATTTAAAAAAAGCTACATTTAAACTTTATAAACAGATTCCCATTACATAAAAAAACCTACATTCAGGGAAAAAAGTTCTTTCAATTCCCTCTCTAGTTAGGAATGCTATTATTTCGATTATTTCATTTTGGATATCTGGACTGGAATGTTTTTTAGGTGAGGTGTTCTCTTGATGCACTCTTGAAGGCAAATCCAGGCGCACAAGGTTTTCGCGGTTGATAAAATAATTTTACGGGGAATGGTATTGAATCTTCAAAATAAAAAGACTGAAAACAGTATATTCCTTCAATACTGTCAATTTTTCTAGGGTGGGTAATGGGTTTTGTAGGCACTCAAAATTTTCATTCTCACTTATCATCTTCATCATAGTGAGTAATTAATTAATTAGAAATTGAAGAAAACATATCGAAAACCACAACAAATAATATTACGTCAACTTTTTGCAGATGAATAAAAGATCGACAAACAAGAGACTCGAAAAGCCAAATGATACAGTTTTGCTTCTCTGAAAATTCAAATACAGGGTGTCCCATGAGGAGGGTCAAAGAGGCCGGCTGTGGATATGTTATGGATAGACGAACAAAAAATCATATTGGCGGGGGGGGGGGGGGGGAATCGTAACGGTTTAGCCGCTAGGGCGTATTGAAATTTTTTGGTAGAGTTTTATATATCACCCTGTATTTTTGTAACCCCATGACCTATTTTCATGAATAAGGTATCAGTGTACGCAGAATACTCCCACCTATCTAAAACCGTCAAAATCAAGGTTCTACCCTATCAACTTCCAGAACAATGAGTCGTTCAAATTTTGGTTTTTTTTATCTAAAGTTTCAACTAAAACCACCTTTTTCTCCAAAAAAATGCCTAGTTCACTAACTTTTTTTTTTATAAAATTGGAAAGCTTGGACAATTTCCTAATAATAATGTCCAGATAATTTTTACTTACTTTTTTTTTATTAGCAATTTTAATGCTGAAATTGGCTCTTTTTTAGTACTTTTTCACCTAAGCTTTGCCAAAAAGTACCAAATAACCACCAAATAAGGCAAATTTTAACAACAAACTTGCTAATAACTTCAAAACTAAAGGCCGTAGATTAAAAATTATCACATTATTATACATTGACATTATTGATAGGAAATTGTTCAACCTTTCCAATTTTGCAAAAAAAATATTAGTTAACTAGGCATTTTTTGTAGAAAAAGGTGGTTTTACGGTTTTAGACAGGTTGGAGTATTCTGCGTACACTGATACCTTATTCATGAAAATAGGTCATAGGGTTACAAAAATACAGGGTGATATGTAAAGCTCTACCAAAAAAACTTCAAAACGCCCTAGCGGCTAAACCGTCACGATTCCCCCCCCCCCAAAACAGTACGATTTTTTGTTCGTCTATCCATAACCTATCCACAGCCGGTCGCTTTGACCCTCCTCATGGGACACCCTGCATATACAAATACACCCAATCCGTAATTTGAATTTCATCTAAAATTTAGAGGTCTCCCATGATTCACCTCGAAGCCCGATTTTCGAAATTCAAAATTGCCGCCAAAATATGATCGAAATTCAAAATGGCCACACAAATATGAATTTGCAATAATGGCGTTCCGATTTCCATGAAAATCGGTATCTGGGGTTTTTTAAGGTAGCAAATAACAAATTTATGATCAGAATTTATAAATTCAAAATGGCCGCGCCAATATGGCGGACGAATTTTGTTAATTGTGTTCCGATTCCAAATAAATTGCGCCAAATTTCCGAAATGTCCAAGCTTCAAAATTTGGCATGAAAGTCCGTGGAGGTCTCCCACTATGCAGCTTGAAGCTCGATTATCGAAAATCAGAATGGCCGAGCAAATATGGCCGAAATTCAAAATGGCCGCGCAAATATGGTTTAATGTTTAATTTGCCAATTGTGTTCCGATTCCAATGAAAGTCGGAAAGGTCGCCAATAACGAATT
Source organism: Thereva nobilitata (assembly GCA_963855945.1). Classification (NCBI taxonomy): domain Eukaryota; kingdom Metazoa; phylum Arthropoda; class Insecta; order Diptera; family Therevidae; genus Thereva; species Thereva nobilitata. Next base: position 22,825,860 of record OY979694.1, read on the forward strand.
TGTGGTCAAACCTTATAAATTCAAAATGGCCGCGCCAATATGGCTGACTAATTTGTCAATTGTATTCCGATTTCAATGAAAATCGGTATCTGGGGTTTTTTAAGGTAGCAATATGGGAAGGAGCTGACGTCTGCGTAAACAAATAAAAATTGGGCCAGTCACATTGCAGATGAGAACCCAGGGCCAGTCAATTGTCAGACATGTAATTTTTCTGCATTATATTACATGTCTTATAATGGACAATATCCGTCTGAAGTCATACTCTCTCAGAACGTGACTCCAATCGTATACTGCCTATCACCGTCAAAAGCCCATTTTTAAATTTTAAATTAGTACCTATAATCCTTTTTTCAGGATGTAATAATATTTTTTGTACCTTTCCTCTCGACCCAATTTCCTACATAAATAGCAACTCATCTACGCACAAAACAGCACGCTGTTGTGAAAAGACAAACAAGTAGTCTGAACACAAATTATTAATAACATAATAAAATAATACTTGTAAAGAATTTGGTACTAAAATAAATAAATAAATAAATAAATAAATAATATTTTTTGATGATTGAATGTTTAATTTAAAGTCCATAAATGGTTGCCTCCCCCAAAAAAAGAATGAATAACACTGTGGATCTGACATATTTTCTTGAGATTATACTATGTCTATGTCTTTCACTGATATTTCTTTTTGGTGTGGGTACCTTTTTAAGGATGTTTCATGTGTGTTCATTTTACCAAAAGACCCATAGGTTTGTCAAGGGCAACGCCGTGCGGATCTTACTAGTATGAAATAAAAATTTTTTTGGATTTTAATTTTAAGAGTTTAAACCAGAACACACCCTATTATATGCTCACGTAGTTATAACTTCTTTACCTTTATGTTAAGCTAAGTTTTATACATTTCACTTTATTTCTAGATCAGCGGAAAAGCTTACATTATTCATGTACGTTCTCAGAATGCAAGAGACAAACAATAAAGCATAACTTTTAAGTATAATTTGCGATACAGTGCCAGCTAAAAAACATCGGAAACTCTACTTTGCATTTACGACCATGCAGCCCTAAGGTATTGTTGTATCATTTTGGCGTACAAAAGGACAATTCTTATGCTCGTTTCTTGTAGATCCGGTTGGGTTGTTATGTCACCTTCCTGGCTCTATGCCAACAGCATGGACATCTTTATGAAGTTGCTGTTTTAATTCCATTACAAGCATAATCTAATATCACTTTGAGCAAATATTTCATGTTAGGATCGTCGTTTTAGATATGCATAATAAGTGATGTTCCACAGGAAGCCATCGTATATCACCGAAAAAACATTCTCAAATTAAATTACTAGAAAATAAATCAAAAGTGCTCGACAGGACAAAGATAGCGAAAATCTATTTCGCTTGTTAACAACATAAACGTGGAACAGCAGCAGGTCTAGCTTCCTTACGTCGGCGGCAAAATCAGCAATAGAAGAGAGAGGAGCCAATCCTGTTAGACAACAACTGTCGTTAAGGACTTTATTGCTTACCACCGCGGTGAGCTTTTCATCTTAGGTTTGTCAGGATATAAATCAACCAAAGTCCGATAAAAGAATGGCCATTTGCAGCTCTAAATAACAAAGTGGCAATAAATTAAATTGAAAGGAGCTAAATTTTCTCCGTATATAGAGGACAACGTCTAGGTTAATGCTAGACTATCAAGGACTTCCTATTAAAGCGTGCACTGTATTAAAGGCCAAATCAAACCAAATGCTCTCCGCTTCTGCTAAGGCCTCACAGTATTCCCTACGGGAAACTTAAGTATAAAATTATTGTCCATAAACAACTTAATTGCTTGATAAAACGGTTCCACCGTAGAGGATTAATCAATTTTCTACCGTAATAAAATTTTATCGACAACCATCTGCCATCATTCAATTTGACCTTTTGGTATTTGGTAATTGCTAAGATGGATTTTGGGAATATTGCAGGATATGAGAATTTGAGTGCTTTGTTAATCGAAATTTTGTGGAGTGGAAGAAATTGAATAATTTCAAGTAACAAAAATTGAGATTTAGCAAGATTCTATAATCACCAAAGGCGCTCTTAAAAATGTATTCTTGGTTTTTTTTTTAATGTTCTCAAATAAACCTTGGAAAATTATTTAACAAATTTGTTTGCGTTCAAAAATTATCCAAACTTTTTGTAGACTCATAACAATTTTGTTTGCTTAAGTCAAGACCCACACCACACACCATTTTCCGCCAGAAATTGATCGTTTACGAAAAATAATACTCTCGTTCAAACACAACAGACTTTTGTCCGTCAGCCTCTTTCTTGATGAAAAAATCCTCATTCGCGTAGGAGGCCGCTTAACGTGCATCAATTTACCATAAAAAGTATATGTCAACCGATTGTATTGCCAGAACATTATACGTATTTACTTCTACAGAATTATTATCATCGCCCTCTTAATGAGGTGACGATATTGGATTTTCCCAACCCACTAGTCAGTAAAGAAGTGCTCCAACAATTGAGTGATATGTTTTTAGTCCAATCAATCTACAATAGCTCCTTGTAAATTTAGCGTTAATTGCCAACAGGAAACAAAAAATATGGTTATATAGGAAAAAAAAATTCTAAAAAAGATAGCGTTTTTTGTTTTTGAATTTGGCGTGGCGAACCTAACCTAAAAAATTCCGGAAAGTGAAAAAAAAACGCTTTTTTGCGAATAACAAAAAAACTTGAGCTCGGATCGAAAAAAATCAAATTATTAAGTTGTAGGTATTCAAATTATCTTTCGATTGATATATGCAAAGTTATAGATTAGAGCACAAAACATAGAGATAACTGCAAAAAACTGTTAAAATTCACGTTTTTTTAATTTGTTAATAACTTTTGTTTAACGCAACTTAGATATTTGTTATTTGGCAAAAATATTGCTTCTTGCTAGCTGAAAAAACAGTTTTATTTTTGTTGCAAAATATTGAACACTTTCCTTGAAATTTCACTTTTTGTAAAAAAAAGCGTTCTTCTAAAAACGCTCCTCTTGCGGATTCTTCTAGAGTACCGTTCTAGAGCTTAAAATTTTCTTCAAAACTTGTACTATCACGTACAAGTAACAAGAAGTCTCTTTAAAGCTTTTCCAGTGCTTAAAATGACCTCCAAAAATATATTAATAACGAAAAAACAGACTCAAAAAGTTAGTTTTTACAATCGAACGTCTGTAATAGGTTCAAATAATGATAAAGGACTCGTCAGACTTGACCGAAAAGGGCAATTTCTTTTTCAGTAAATGTAGGACGTGGAAAATAATTCCCCGTCCAAAAAATGGTGATCTAAGGTTTGAAAAAAATAGTGATGTTGGAAAAGGGTAACGTAATTTTTGCACGGGTTTTAAAGAATGCTCGGATTTTGTTGACAAGTGATGTTTTATGGGGAAGCTATGGGAAGCTGAATCCAGAAAAGTTAATTTCATTTAGAACCGGTTTCATTCCATCGAGTTTATTAGATGGTGCTTGTGGCTCTTGGCCGAAGTCTTTTCAAAAAAGGGCTTGACCGAATGTTATGAAATTTTTTCCAAAGCACGTTTTCGTTAATGTGCTTCGATCGGCATACCAACGAAGCCGATATCATTTTTGGTTTGTGCGATATAGTGCGGGTACAAAAATCACGTACGTCGTTTAAACAAAAAAACGGCTCAACCAAATTTTATGAAAATAATTTATATCATGCTTTAGTTAATACGCTTCGATCGGCACCTCAACGAAGACGATATCTTTTTTGGTTCGTCCAATATCGTGCTGGAAAAAATTACTACGGACGTACGCACAAACACACCTACACACATACACACATAGTTCTTCTCATAATTATGCTTAAAGAAAAACTTTTGAAAGCAAAAAATAACTTTACTTGATTTTTAAAACAAAATGTATTGAAATGGACCGAAATTTTTGAATTTCCCGGTCCTAAATTCAGTCTCAGTCCAGCCCTGCATGTACTGGTGATTTTATTGTTATTAAGCTTCAATTCGATTTTTTTTTGTTCTGGTCATTTTGTATTTGGATTAAAGTTTTTTATTAACCTTGCAACACGCGGGTTTTCATTTTTTCGACTTTCAGATCGTGTAATGTTCTCTATTCAATTTGATTTCAAGAGTGAAACCGGCTATAAAATGAAGAAAAAAAATCGGATTTTCCTGTCGCCTCCGAAGCTCTGTAATTTTGAAATTTTTAAATAAACATATTACAGGCGACTCCCGGTGTAGATTGTGGTAACCATATATTATATAGATGCTTGAATGATATTTAAAACCTGAGAAACATTGCTTTTTAAATACTTTTTTATCCATTCCTCAATACATTCGAAAAACTACCATTTCGTGACAATCACCCATATAACCATATGTTTTGTTTCCTGATGGCAATTATTAGATGGATTTTTGTAGATTGATTGGACATTGCAACAAATGGTCCAACTACTAACAGAACGCGAACGTATGATTCCAAGTCGACCGGTTACATATTTCGGCGTCGATTACACTAGTCCTTTAGATATCAGAGAAAGCCGATACAGTGTAGGCAGAACATAAAAAGGTTATATCCATTGTCTTTGCATGCGTTTTCACAAAGACCAAAGACGACAACCACACATGTTCTCATAGCAGCTAAGGAAGTCAACCGAGCCGTCAGGAATGGAGACGAAAAGATGACACATTCGACACAATTTGAAAAAATGTCACTTTATCCTGTTGAAAGATAATCGCCACCTCCCCTAAAATAGAGATTGGCTCTTATCAGTGGCGTAGCGTAGTAGGGGCGGGAGGGGCGGCCCGCCCCGGGCGGTACCTTTAGGGGGCGGCAAAATTTCACAATAAATACGATCTTGTAAATATTATTTTTTTCGCACCTACGATTCGGACCGATCGGAATTTGCTCATTGTAGCGACTGGCAACACCATCTGTACTGACTTGCAGGGATTCCCCGTATTTTATTTTGTATTTGGATTGTTTATAACTAATATTCAACGAGAATGACTTCTATCATATAAAGAATACTGTTCAATATTGTACGAGGGTCGTCTCAAAGTTAGGTTCCACAATTTTTTTAAAACCGTGTCGTTGGCGGGAAAAGTCTGGGTGTCTCAGGGAATTTACGTCTGGGTGTAGTGACAGCACTGTAAAATTTCTACGCGCACGCGTCGATTGATCCGACAGCCAGGCTTCAGCCACTATGGAGACTCCACTCGCTCTTACCGCAAAAACACCAAATACAGCGAAAGCTGGGGAATCCGGAAAAAGGCAAACGTTTTTTTGATATTTCAAAGGGGTGTTGTTGATCAATTACCTGCCCTATGGGACCACGATCACAGTTGCACGCTTTTGTGGGGTGTTGCAACAACTCAGAAGGGCGATCCAAAATAAAAGGAGAGGAAATTTACAAAAAACCGCCCTATCGCTCAGCTGAATCCAGATAAAAAATTTCATAACAAAAAAAAAGGGTTTGACCGAGTGTTATGCAATTTTTTTCAGAGCATGTTTTCGTTAATACGCGCCGATTGGCACATTAACAGAGCCAGTATCATATTTGGTACACGCGATATTGAGCGGTACAAAAATCGCAAACTTCGTTCAAACAAAAAAAACGGCTTGACCGATTTTTATGAAAATCTTTTCAGATTCTAACTTCGGTAATACGCTACGACCGGCACCTCAACAAAGTCGGTATCGTTGTTGGTTTGCATAAAATCGTGCAGGTACAAAACTCACTTACGTCGTTTAAACAAAAAACGACTCGACCGAATTTTATGAAATTTTTTTCAGATCATATATATTTTAGTTAATACGCTTCGATCGGCACTTCCAACGCGCAGGAAAAACTGACCATATACGTACGCACACACACACGCATACTTCTTCTCAAATTTTTGCTTAAAATGCTATTGGGACCTTTTAAAATGAAAATAAGTTGAAAAATACTATTTCGATTTTCGAGCCGATTACAATCACTTCCCTATAAACTGGGCAGTTAAAACGAAGGCGGCAAAATTTTCTTCCGCCCCGGGCGGCTGACACCCACGCTACGCCACTGGCTCTTATCATAGCAACCCAAGTAGGAAGCTCAAAACTGATAAACTGTGATTCTTAGCGACTCCAAATGACCGATCCCCAAAATTTGTCCACTACATCGCCATAGCTCCGGTGGGTTCAAGCTCCTCTAAATGTGACTCTCAATGAAAGTCAAAACTGAACCCATCTGAATTTCAACGACCGATCGCCAATGTTTGTCCATTACCTCTTCTAAAAGCTGTATTATCAGCGAAAGTATCTCTGGTCGGCTCATCTCCCTTAAGGTCACTTTCAGCACTCATATATGTATCTATTGAAATCTTGTATACAATAGACATTACATTGTACTAAGTACAAAAAATAATATCGCCTGACCTTACCACCCCCTCCTTTCCAATGATGTCTAAGTTTCTTAAGACGAAACAGTACGACCAGAACGCCGCCAACCTTCAAACTGAGGTAAACGCTACGTTCTGAAAATCATAGAAAGGTCTCTAGACTGAAAGCTTCTTAAATTCCACAGGATGGTTTTAAACCTTCACTACAGTCGATCATAGGTACCCAAGATTTGGCAGAGAAACAGCGCACCAAAGCCCTAATTGAGCCTCAGGTCATATTGGAGGCAGCCCCATACCTAACCTCATCTTACATGCCAATATAGCATAAACGTTTGCTTGAAAGGCAGTAGCCGGAGTGCCCAAGCTAACCGCTCTACTAAACCTTGCCCTTTCGCCCCAAATTCAGACACAAGGTGTGTTTCTGTCTTGGAGCTATACGTGCAGGGGCGGCGCTTTCATAGGTGAAAATGGTGCACTTGCACCGGGAGCAATTGGACAGGGCGTAATTTCAGAAATTAAGATTTAAAAAAAAATTTCGCGTGCCTTCATTTTCATATATTAAAGGAACTGCACAGAGTGCAGGGGCGGTTCCAGGACTGATTTTCGGGGGGGGCCATCGTGCTTTTATTCACACTTTTGGTCTTAAGAATCACAACTTTTTTTTATCTGGTAGACTAGAGCTCAGAGATAATCCCTGATGGTATTAATTACTGATGTAATCGATATTAAAGCTTGCTTTAGAACATAGAGAAAATGATTTTATGCTATTTTCAAGATTTTTTAATCTCATAACATATCGTTTAAAAGTTATTTTTAAAAAATAAAACTAATAACGTATAAGATTTAACACAGCGACTGTTTTATGCACGTAGAGTACTCAAATTAAAAAGCGAAAGATTTTCTGAAGCAATACAATCACAAAAATTAAAACTTTGTATTAATCGAAACAATTCAAAAAGAATTCGGAAAACAATGTCACTAAAGAGGCGGTAACAAATTATCTTAATTCGGAACCCTTATATCAAAGTTCCAATCTCAAATCGTTTGAACTGGGGAATTGGATTGAGGATTTAATTCATAATTGAATGTTGTTTTAATTTGTAACGGTAACAGGCGCGGATCTAGAATTTTGTTTTGAGGGGGCTCACGGAATTAAAAGTAGCGGAAAAATTTTTTTACTCCTAAAAAAAAATTAACAAAATGAACAGAACTAACCGAAATTTCTGGTGGATTAAAAACAAACGTGCGCTACGAAAACGTGCCCTATTGTGTTTTTGATGAAGACGCGCCCTTGCTTGTGAGTGCAGCTAACTTCAGAGTTTGCAAATCAAAACATATAGAAAGAGTATAGCCCCATTCAGAACCAGCAGCGGCTGCAGACAGTTCCTATTGGCTAATGGTGGTCACATGTAGGTATGGTTGCCAGGTCCAAAAATAAAAAGGCCGGACACAGCGTTACATTTAGCCGGACATTTTTCTTACCCATTTTAAATAGAAATAGAGTCGGTTAGGTATTTTCAATCGTTTATTAATAAAATCTTATGTCAAAATAAAATAAATATTCTTCATTAAACAAAATATACAATCATCTATTCTCCTTGGATGGAAAACTGGTCATTTCATTATAGTCCGGGAGGAATAGTTGCATTTTGGATGGTCATTTCAGGTCCCCTGATTTTTTTGTAATTGATAGTTTAGATAAGGCTTATAACAGTAGCAAGAGTCAGCCAGCAGAATCGCAGAATCGTGGGGAGAAAATGTACAGATCAACAACTTACTACCCGAAAGGAATAATTTCCAAAACCAATCAATTGGCACGAAATGACCAGGCCACTTGCAACGCTCACTCCGGGACTACTTTTTATTAGTCCGGGATGCAGCGTTGTAAGTTACCTGGTGTGCTTAAATCTTTGATTGCAAAACAAAGAAAAGCTTTCAGCTATCATCTATCTATGCTACGCTGCGTACTGTACGTATCCTTACATGACCAGAGGGACAATCGCTTAATATCCGGTCATAAGCCGGACATGCATATATTTGGCCGCCACGACCGTAAAAGGCCGGATATGTCCGGCTAAATCCGGACACCTGGCAACCCTAGTCACATTGCTAGTAAAACTAATTGATTGCTAGTAAAACTAAACATGCTGCCGCTGCTGTTGCTGCTGCTGGTTCTGAATGGGCCTTATAGAACAATCTGTTATTGACTTTGAAGGTCATTTTTTAAGGTCGTTTTTTTTAATTTGCAAAAAAGCTGAGTCGGTTTAGTCGTTTGGTAATTTTTTCTTTTTGTTTTTTTAGTTGGGTCAATTTTGTTTTTTAAACAGCGAGCGCTTTGGGGGGGGGGTCATGACCCCCGTGACCCCCCACCCCCTTGAATCCTAGTTTGTTTAGTTCTGCATTTTAAGTAGATTATCTATTCTTAAATTTTCGTTGTACCACTAATTGAAAATTATAAAAATTTTAGTTAAAGCTTGAAATATTAGATAAATTATTGAAAATGCCCAGTTGCTCAAATTAGCCTAAACAAAAAGTCTATATGAATTTCAAGCTTTTATACGAGAAATTTTTATTTCATTAAAAATCATTTTATTTTTTTCGTTGCTGGCTTAGGAATGTCAAAACTTCTATGTGCGTGTAAATGATTGTTATTATTCAAAAGATGTTCGTCACACATGTGTGACCGTGGATGGGGGCCTAATGAATTCGTTAAGATAACTTAAAATTGCCAGTGCTGCCAATCGAGATTGATTAAATTAGCTGGTACCATTAATCTCCACACTTTATAAAGCGATGCATTTTCGATGGCTTGATTTTGTAATACGGTACAAGGATTGTTAATTAATTCAAGTCGTATAATTTAATCAACTAAAAACTTCATTAATTTTTCTATTCTCGGGGGGGGCCATGGCCCCCATGGCCCCCCCTTGAAACCGCCACTGACAGAGTGTTTGTGTCTTTTTCCATTGTCCTTCGCAAGGTGTGGCCAATCCAATTCCATTTCATTCGCATGATTTCGTCGTCTTTCCTTTCTTGGCCGGCACGATGCCATAGTTCTTGATTTGGAGTTTATACTAGTCGTACTATTATAGATAAATAATTTGGAGAGAGAGACACTTGAATTATGAAGGTTTGGTGAACCACACAGGTACACTATCATGGAGATTGGAGTGTATAGGTCTATAGATTTGCGGAGCCCAGGACTGTGCTGGAAACGGCTAGGGAAGTTCAACGAAAAACATCCTGGAGCAGATAACGAAGCTGGGGGATGTGTGGAGCATGGTGGCAGTGGTACTGAAGGCCATCTACCAGAAGCTTAAGCAGTACGAAGCTTTAAGAAACATCATTAGCGGGAGAGTTTTATGAAGTTGAAGCGCAAGCAATCCCAGCACAAGTGCAAGATCGCGAAACAAATCCTGATTGGACGCAGGCAGGGGCGGCGCTTTCGTAGGTGCAAATGGTGCACTTGCATCGGGCGAAATTTCACAAATTAATATTTAAAAAAAAATTTAAATTTTGTAAAAAAAATTGAAGGGGCGCAATATGGTATACTGCACCGGGCGCAAAAAAACCAAGCGCTGACCCTACATACGAGTTCACCTTCTAGAATTCTAGGAAATTCCAAGATAAACTCTCTTGTATGTTCTTCTCCATAGCCCTAAAAAAACCTAGCGAAGTAAGATCGCTTGATCTAAAATATTGAAATCAGTGTTAAAAGTATGCTTTAAAATTAAGTCAGATGCGAAAAATGCAGCAAACCACATTGTATTGTTGACGGTTTTATCATGTCATCGAGTAACTGTTCTATCATATCATGTCGGCCAGAAAGGAAAGAGTATAAAGAATAGTGACTACTGCCATCGCCAAAAGACAGGATAGCTCCACGAGCCAACACTACCGCACCAGAACGATAATTTCTGTTAACATACAAGAAGTGGCTTTCTCGCTTATAGTTACGGGCGATGATAATAACGGGCATTACTGTAAGAAGTGAACACAAATAAGAAGGAATGTTATCTAGAAAGAGAAATGAAAACAAAAATATAGTTTAAAAAAACTAAAAAATACGCTTCTATTTTAAAATGAACTAAAAAGTTAAAAATAATTGTATCGAGCGCGTTGTAAAGAAAAAAGTAATCCGCCATTTTGTGTTTGCGCCAGTTTGAATATGGAATGACGCCACACAGCTAATAGCATTCTACTTGTCATATCCTTTCATTTGATACCCATAACGAGTGGGTTGTAAAGAAAAAGGTAGTCCACCATTTTGTGTGGGCCACCATTTTGAATTTTGAATGACGCCACATAGGTAATTGTATTGAACTTGTCGTACCCTTTCATTTGATACCCATGTCGGGGCTCGGGGAGCACAATTGCAAAATTCGTCCGCCATCGTGGTACCGCCATCTTATAAAATGGTCAGATTGCATTGTCACGCGAATTCAATTCAATTCAATATGTTTATTCGTTTTATCACATAAATTTTTACAAGAATATTATAAAAAAATTTTATGTACTAAGTATAGGCCAACTGTAATTAACAAATTTCTAGAATCCCAATTTTTTTTAGGTAACAATTCGATAAAAAAGTAAATATTTTTAATTTTCAATTTTTATGCAGTATTTGTCACGCGAACTATACATATGCGCAAAAGTTGAAGTTGATCGGTTAAGTGGAACTGGGTCAAAATCAAGTTGCAAGATTTGTTTACATACTACATACAAGATACAGGTGAAGCTTAGCGTAAAGCCGGCGCTAGACATAGCTTCAAAGATTTGAACACTTCTTTGAAGAGTTTGCAAAGCTTTGAAAACACATTTGACCACATATTGTCGTAACCTGCCCGACATGCTTTGCAAACGTTTTTCTCCATAGTAGGCTGGTGGACGACAAAGTTTGAACACTTCTTTGAAGACTTTGCCGATACGTATGGCAAAGTGCACATCTTTGTTCAAACTTTGAACACATATTCAAAGTCCCGTGCCACACATACCAATCAAACAAGTGTTCAAATGTTTGAAGCTATGTTTGGCGCCGGCTTAAAGCGTATAAAAAAGCGACATTTTCACGGACTCAAACCTAACCTAACCTCTGCAACGGTAAACTAACCCCCTGACTACTAGACTGCTTTGATTAGTTACCGATGCTAGTTGACTTATTGCTAAATTCAATTTTCTTGCAATTAACTATGTTAAAATCAAAACAAACGAAAATTTAACTGCAGTAAAAAAGGCAAAATCCATTAGATCCTTAAATGTATCTCATCTCCTCAACTCGATTCAACTCGATACAACATTTGACAAGCATTGATATTAGTTGAACAATCAAAAACCTTAAATGTCAATACCTGCCACATCACCTGTATTTTGTTACAAATTCCGAAATTGAGACATAATACATTCTAAAACCCTTGATAACACCAAACAATAGAAAGGGATTATTTCAACACAAAACCACCATAAGTATTAACAACATTTCGTTTTGAGTGGGAGCCTAAGGACTGTCGAATCCTGGACAATTGTTTGGCCTTCCCATAGCAGCTCTTGTGCTCGTCTTAACCCAATTAGGAATTTGTCGTCACTTGTTAGCATAACCTGCTGCAAAGTGAAACCTTATTTAATTATCCCAAGGGATACTTTATGGTCCTATTACTAACTATACTTCTAATGGACAGGATGTTCTAAATGAACAGTTACAGCCGTTTGGAAGGAGGAGAAAATTGATTTTTGGTACGGCATTTCTGGTAGCTTGCTCCTTATTGAATTTGAATGAAGTTGTACAAGATTTTAAAAAGTTTGGATACCACTAATTTTGTGAAGTCTTTATGCATATTAAGAGGTCCTCGTTCTCGTCCTGGGTATATGTATACTGGTGGAATTGATAGTTGCTCTATGAAATTTTAAATCTTTGTGGCATGTTTGAGGTCATGTTGAGGATGAGAGTATTTCAGCAAAATGGAAACTGTTTTCTCAAGGGTTTAATGGTTTTTCAAATTGAAGTACTTTTTATGATAATCTAGGGGAATTAATTAAATTTTTATTAAAGTTTTTTTTGGGGCAATATGTACTTTGAACATTTTAAAGGAGACGAAATTGTTTACTAACAAAACCTAGGGACGACGTTGTTAGGACATGCAGCCATATTTCCTAATATTATAATTCATAAAGCTAACAGTCGAAATGTTTCTACTTGAAACTACAATGTATGTTCAAAGTATTTCATTAATATTATTTACTTATATATAATATAGTGCCATATACGCAATGTCGGCCTGCAAGACTATCCGTTCATTTCATGTTTTTGAGCCCTTTGCATTTTTGCTAGTACTGTATATTAGGGATGTTACGAATGTTCGCATTCGCATTCGCATTCGCTTATGCGAATGATTCGCATCATTTTAAACATTCGCATTTGCATCAAGTAATACGAATGTTTTGTTAATGCGAATGTGTGTAGGTCGTATCGTGCCTGGTGGAAAACAAAATAAAAATACGACAAACTAACAGATCTGGCTCGCAAATATCTGAGCGCTACACCGGCCAGCGTTCCGAATGAGCAATTGTTCAGGCAGCGGGCCTTATATATGAGCCCCTTAAGGCCACCATTCACAACAGGCCGACGGCAGGCCGCAGCCTTTTAAGCCAGGCCAGATACCACCCGATGAAAGCCATACACTACTTAGTACGACGAGGGATGAGGACTTGAGGCATACATCTGACAGGCCGTGGACTGCAGGTGACCTAATGATTCCCTACATACACACAGGCGAAGACGAGAGTTTAGCGTAGCAGTTTGTTAATTCAAGTGCAAAAATGTTCATGGCCTAAACGAAAATTGTAGAGTGAATAGAAGTTCAGATCTTCAGGCACGGACTGAAGATAAATACCCATACACATAAAGATTTTTGTCAGTTTTCTTGGACTGTAGGTCCAGCAGGCCCCATCCAGTTGTTGGTGAGTGTGTCACACATGGCCTCAAGGCGGGAAACCTTCAGGCCATAGCCTGCCGGCGGCGTGTATAGGAATGGGGCCTTTAGAAATCGCCTCATGGAAATATAATATTCCTCTCTTGAACTTTGACTATAAAATTCGTAAATATTCGTATTCGCATTCGCATTGGCACATTCGCATCCCGAACATTCGCATTCGCGATCGCGAGGCTTCGCTCGTTATGACGACTAGTGGCAAACACCCAATTGCCCATTGATATTTTGAAATTCTGAATTTAGCGGAATTTTATATTAAACTAGTTGGGACCTGGCGCGCCTATGCTGCTCCCATAAGCCAATAGTAGTAATCAGGTGATATGAAGTTTAATATACCGTAGGAGAGCTTGAAAAAGGTAATTTTTTGGAATTTTTGATTTCAAATAACAAAATGTGAAACTATTAGGGATCTGACATTTCGTTCGAGACAATAAAAACCATCCATTGACATGGCATTTTCCGAGATATGAATTTTCATACCCAGATGAAGTGTCTCAATGAACCGCTTATTTTCTGTATTTTGGATAGCCTTCAAAATTCAAGTCTTCTTAACCATTAACGAAAAACCAACTATTCCTATAAAAGTTGGAGTCATTAGATTAAAAATACATTTATTTGAACTATGACCAAAATTGCCTATGTATTCTGTTAAAACCATGAACGTTAACAGATTTAAAATTAATGCAAATAGCAGCATCCAGCACTCGAAATTCGAGGGGCATTTTATATTTTCGAGAACAATAAAACAAAATCGAAAAATGAATCAAATATTTTATAGTTGGAAAAAGCAATGCCAAAAAACCAACTTTTATTTTCTCTTATATTGCGAAATTATGTTCGTCAAAATATGTGAAATTAATGCAAATTTAAAAATCAAACTATTGGCAATATCTAAGGAAAGAACCAATACTTATTTCTGTAAAATTTGGAGACATTAGATTCAATATGCTTTCATATTAAGTGTGATCAAAATTACCTATGTATGTATTCTTTTACAAAACTTGCTGGTAAACTATGTTTTTGGTTTTGTTTTCCGGCGAGTAAATAAACAAAGATGATGCCTTTCCGACTCGCTGCAGCCAACCTTAAGACATTTAAAATTAATCCAAATCTTCAAAATTCACCTCTTCAACAAATATTTATAACCATTAACGAAAAACCAATTATTCCTTTAAAAGTTCGAGAGTTTGGATATTGGTTTGTTTGTCTAATTCTGCGAAGTATGTCTTCAGTCATGCCGTTCTTGTATTTTTCCCACAAAACCGATGGTTCTGTTGGGTACCATGTCGTCAATATAATTGCGAACAGTTGACGAATGTTATTCGGGGTGGATGCAAATGCTGCATCATAAAGTGTCAGATCCCAATGATTGTCGTCTTCCAGCAAATGCAACTCGCGACATGCATCTTGAAATGTATTGAATATTTGACCATTGACTGTTCGTAAAAATTAGAAAGACGTTGGTCCTGGAACATTCAGCAACAGCAAACGCAAAAAGAAACATTCACGTTGTTTTGGATGTACTGTGTAAAATCGTCCCAATGTCTTTGCTTTCAATACGCGTGCAATAGTTGGATGTGGTTCGCCTTGTCTACGTGACTTCCATTTTTTACCTGATTTGTTGCATGTATAATAGCGAGGGACGTCGGTATATAACAATGTTGTTGCAAATTGTCCGAAAATATCAGGTTTTTGGCACAGTGTGAAAAATTCAGTAAGTGTAGTTTTTGGTGGCTGGAAAGCTCGTTGCAGAGCATTTTCTTCAGTGAAATATACACTTTGACCGTTTTCAAGATGTACCGCAATCTGAGGCATAATGCAAAAACTCGACATTTATATATTTTCTTATTAACACTTTATTTAATCGCACCAATTAAAAGCTTTTTCGCATTTTTCGGTGGAAGTATATAAAGAACAATGGATGCTAATATTTTACAGGTTTCCCAATGTTCTCAAATATTTTTATTTTGTATATAAATTATATGTTTCTTAACTGGTGTGTTTTTGTGGGCTCCGGTAGTTATAGTATACAGTCCATATTACATAGTATACAGTGCACAGTACACTGTACACACTGTACATTGTACATACTGTACACATTGTATACTCAGTACACTCAATACACTAATTCATACCTTGTCACTCGTAAAAATCAGAGTGCTTTTTTAAAGCTAACGGTGTTTATATGTACATGACAATTAAAATTAAAAATTTTTTCGCCCCGCCAACTTAAATATAATCAGTGAAACATTGAAATTCTCTATATTTCGACAACAGCTTCACTTGTCTGGACCAAAATTATCCTATCTTTCAATCTGGAACCAACCCTACACATTCGCAAATTTTCATTTAAATCTGTTGGGCGGTTTCGCAGATTAGCGTGAACAAACATTGTGACACGTAGTTTTTATATATTAAGATTAAAGTTTTTGGAGTTCATTGAGTTTCAAATAATTAAGGTGGATTTTTAAAGTGGTGCAAACCTTCATCTGCATTGGACCAATAGTAGCTTCAGAAAACAACATGGAATCATATATGAGCATTTTTATCGAAAATTTACACCACCTTTTCTCCATAAAATACCAAGTTAACTAATTTTTTTTTTTGCAAAATTGGTAGGTAAGCTTGAACAATTTCCTATGACAATTTTATTTTTTTGGCCTTTAATTTTGGAGTTATAAGCAATTTTAATGCTAAAATTGGCTCTATTTCGTACTTTTTGAGTACTTTTTCACATCATACTTGCTAATAACTTCAAAAGTAAGTAAAGTAAAGTAAACGTGTCCAGACATTATTGATAGGAAATTGTCCAAGCTTGCCAATTTTGCCGAAAAAAAATTTTAGTTAACTTGGTATTTTATGGAGAAAAGGGTGGTTTTAGTTGAAATTTTAGTTAAAAACAAACATTGATTTTTACAGTTTTCGATAGGTGGGAGTATTCTTCGTACACTGACACCTCACTCATGAAAATGGCTCTCAGGGTAACAAAAATACAGGGTGATATGTAAACCGTAATTTTACTGGACTAAATGTGAAGTTGATACAAAAAAATACTGCCCTTAAAAATGGGAGCTTTTTGCATTTTTAAGGGTAACGCCCATATTTTAGGACCGCGCGACGCCGATTTTCGTGATCAGCGACCCAAAATCCTTGTAGGGTTCGATTTTCTTAACGGTGTTATGTTGAAACATCCTTAACGCGCGTTTTGAATGGACTACAACGTTGCAATTGTAAGTGAGCGCAAAAGCCGCAATATGGACGGGTAGAAATCGAGCCATCGAGGAGACGATGAGGAACCCGGAAGATGGTTTTTGCGGGTAAGGATAGGCGGTGTATACGTCTTCAGCTACTACGCGGTGGCTAGTCGCCACGTAATGGTGGAAAAGTCTGTGCCTCAAGGAACACAGGGAGCCGAAAAGGGAGCTAAAAAATGACGTTTTGGAAGAGTAAAACGGAGCACTTTTAGACCCTGTTTGGTCGAGGAATTTCACTTAGGCGACCCTTCACTATCTGGATCCAGCCCTCAAACCGGAAGGAGTAGCGTTAAGCATAAAAATAACTATGAAAGTTTTCCTCAATATCGATGGCTTTCAAATCGATGTACATTGGCTGTAATTAGTATAAAGGGGAGTTTACATCCTGAACACAAAGTGAAAGAACAAAGTGGGCTTGTACAAAATACAAGCGCAAAATTTCATGGAAAGCTGTCAAAATTTCATGGAAAACTGTCAAACGTAAAATTTTTAACACAGTCGTATCTATAGGAAACAATTTAATGAGCTCCAAAGCCTTTTAGTCAGTCATATTAAATTATTGTGTAGCAAAAAATATTATTTTATTACTTTCAAATATTTCACATTTCGTTTTTGAAATAACAAAAATTAACGGATATTTCAAATTTTCAAAAACAAAGGTAAATATGCAAAAACTACTAACATAACCACAAGAAACCGTAAAAGTGCCTTCTAGTGGGCATTAGAATATTAAAATTTAACAAAATTAAAAGCTTTTTTTCTGACTACGCATTCGTAAAGTAGAGTAGAGCCCTACTTTGAGGTTGCAGTTTTCTGTTGCCACTTTGGTGAAACAGAGACAGAACCATACTATCTTTTATGCGATAAAGGAGCTAAGAGTTGCACTTCCACTTTGACCTGGGCTTTAATAGTTCCAAAAGGCCGTCGCAGTTAGGGTTGCCAGTTGTACTGATTTAATCAGTACTGTACTTATTTTCATACTTAGAAATTTGCGAGTACTGATTTCGTATAATTTTAATTTCAGTACGTAAATGTACTGATTTTGTAAACTTATATCGATAATTGGAAAAGGTAGTGAATTGACAATTTAGTACGTGTTTTTTCTTGCTTCTACTACATTATTTTAGTAAAATCTCACCAACACATTCGTGTAAAACGAAAGCGACTGTTAGAAATAAAACTGAAAAATGTCATTTGTCAGTATCAGTTAAGGCTGGATTACAATGCCGTTGTTGCTTTCGCAGTTACAATTAAGTCGCACTGAATATCAAGTTATCTGTCATTTAGGAAGTTAAATTTCAAGTGTGGTGTGTTTTTTGTATTAAAGTAAAGAGTAAAATTAACGAATGAATGAAAAAAGTGGCTTTAAAAAAATTAAAAAATAATTTACACAAATATTAACTTTCAAAAATTTACCGTTGCTAGTGTCTCGCGACAAAAGTTGAAATGTTGGGATCTTTACGCGACGCGACAGCGACTCCTTTGTATTTGCGATTAGATAATTTCATACATTTTAGCTTTTGACAGTTGGTGCGACAGCGACAGCGGCAGCATTGTATTGCAGCCTTTAGATTTGAGATTTAATTGGGCGCTGAAGCGGTTAAACTAAGTTGCGGCATAAGTCAATGACTTATATGAACATTGTTACATTTTTGAGTAAACTAATAACTATGGTACAATTCTAGACTAGTGAGTATAATAAGTAAGCGGGATATAGTTCAACTATAATGGCGTGAAGACCACTTAGATGAGTTTATAATTTGTGAAACTCATCTAACTTGTCTTCAAATGTCAAAAACTTAATTTTATTTTTCTAGTTTGTACATTTATTTTGATTTTTAAGTTGGTTCTAATTTTTTTTTTGCTCGAAAGTTTTATCCTAGAAAGTACAACTGACAAATGAACGAAAATTTTTGAACCCAATGTACTGATTTCTGTCAGTGCCAGATCTGGTAACCCTAGTCGCAGTACATATGGACCCTATACCTAATTAAAAGAGGAAAGCGACTCCAATATTGGTTTAGTTTTGTAAATTTAAATGCATTCGAAATTTCAAAATTAATCATGCGCATAAAAATTTTATACTATTTTACAGATTAAATAGATTCAAAATATAGAAATCAGCACTCTGTTAAAATTTCTGACACATTCTTTGCATTTATCGACTTTTTTGCCATACACATAACTTCGAAAACGACTGATCAAAACATTGCCCTAGACAGTCTCGTTAAGAATTTAGGATATCCGATTTAAAAAGTCTATCCTCCTCTGTAACCTCGCAAATTCCGGTATCACACCATGGCCCACCAACAAGACAAGCTATTTTCTATATCCACAACCATCTCCTCAGTCATGTGGCAGAAACATTCACTATATTATGTTCACGGTTCGTTTTGTTGGGAAAAAATTTGAATGCCATAGTAATGGAAAATCCCCAATGATGAAATCCTTATCAACAACAACAACAACAAAAAATTGTTTACTACGAAATCAGCAGAAACGATTGTTGCTATAGGAAAAATTAATTATATTTAGTGAAAATAGATGGAAACAAGCCAAAAATTTATGTGATGAAATATGAGGACACGAATCTGATTCACGTGTATTTTCGTATCCTATAAATTCATGTGACAGGAGCACAGTGGAAAATTGAGGAAATTTGTGAATATCTTCTCTTATGTTTTTAGGGAGAAACTTTATATCTTTATATATATTGTGTATATTTGTGTATCTATGTATTTTCAGGATAAAATTGAATCAACGTCGTAAGTCCAATCGTCCTTTTCTTATCGGGAAGTAAAAAAGAGAATTTTCTTGACGTTTGAAATACCCGAAAAAAAAATGTTTGAACCTAAGGCTTCTGCATTATTCAGAAGTTCGACTTATATCTAATCGACATTTGGAATAAATCACCCAAGAATCAAGATGAAGTTTCTTTTGACTTTAAGGCTGAACATCGTCAAAGTTTTACATAAATTGCTTCTTAAAGCAAGCAACAACAAAAAAAGGGAGAAAAAGAAGAAGAAAAAAGAAAGAAATGAATCTGAGGAAGACATCTGCCAGTTGAGCAACAACTTGGGACAGCGCCACTCAATAAGATTGCCACCAAGACGATATCCATCTTATAGAAAAAGGGGAATATCAGTGAAAAGGATAAGCCTAGAGGCAATATGAGAGGAAAATTCCCTGTTACAAATCAGTAACCACTACCTCGAAAAGTGAGGAGCCTCTGGAATGATACACAGTTGCCGCTATAGAAGAAATATCAAAGGCTTACACACAACTATTACATGTCATTTCAGACGTCAAATATTTTCGTAACGGGCCCTTTTTACGGCTCCTGAAACTGGATACTTTAGTCGCCAAAAGGCTCAGGCTTCCATGAATAATGGAAACGAGCCTTCTGGTTGATATATTTGATCCATGTCATTGCGATAAATAACAAAAGTCTGCAGATTATAGAGTCAACTACCCCTGAATGAGTTGTAAATTTTCCTGCAAAATTCTAGATTGACTTTCGTTAGAACGTCAGGACTGAGGTAGGTATGTAGGTACTTTAGCTCAAGAAGGTGACATAAAATTGACGTAAAAAATAGCCTTAGGCAGTCCTGAAATGAAAAGGTCACAGGTGCTCTTGTCTGGAACAGTGCCATCAGCTTCAGCACAGCCTCAATGGAATGAAATTAATTCAGAAAGGATGCATAGCCTTTGACTTTGTCTATAAATCCTTACAAATGACTTCAAAAGATTTTATTATATCAGCTCAAAGCTAGATTAAATTTCTCCTTTGGGAATGTAAATTTCAAAGCATGAAATTGATGTAGGTTAAAGCAATCCAAATAGAAATTCGAGTGTTTTTCGCACACAGCATGGCATTGGAAATTTGGCCTAACATTCAATGAATCACGAAAATAATTTTAAAAGCCTTGTAAACAGGTGAATAAATGGGATTTGATTTTGGATGTAAAGAGTGTGCACTCCAATTTTTTATATAGCATTTTTGGACTTGGCATTTCTATGGAACCTTATTTCAACCTAAAAAAATTTTTACTTGTATATATAATGCCTCTTTCGACAAAAGGCTTATATTTGAATTTCAATCGGCTTTCGTCCTACATTCGTCATCCAACACCGATACTTCACAGGCATTACTGCTATGCCCTTGGACCTTTTTCCTTTTGAAAACATCTTTGATAAGCAACCTTCAATTTATTTCAAAAGTTATGATTGAAATTAGAATTTTCTTGTTTATTTATTTTAAAGACATAAAAAACTCCAATTCGAACTGCAACCTTTGGAAAGATATTACGACGCCTAGGATACTGAAGCTTAAGACTACACCTTCAAGGAAGGCAACACCTTAAGGATCCTCTGTGTACTGTCGACGATCAAAGAGGACAATGGCTCACATCAAACTCTATTCAAAATAGAAGAATGAAGGAAGGTGCCAACTTCGACACGCAGTTTCAATCGACTGGAAACCGTGCCACGCGTATTAAGGCGATTTCGACGATCGAACAGGCGACGTTTTCGCCACAATGATTATGGTTGGGAAGAACGAGAAGAGAGGAGATAAACAATTTTCTGTTATAAACCTCGAGTATTTTTTATGTGAAAGTATAAGTTCACAAGTCATCCTATATGAGGATGAGGAGAAGGCGATAAGCCCTGTTGTATGAGTTCGGAACTACTGATTTTGGAAGGTTGGCCTGCAGTTGAGTTATTCTGCTTATGTTTTGGTTGAGGTTTTCTGTTAGGCACGAAAGAAGGTTGGCAGTAGGTCTTTTTGGTCTAAAGCCGTATTGCTTGTGTTTTAATAGAACGTTGGTTTCTAGATATTTCATTAGCTATTTACTGATTATTTTCGCGGTGATTTTACAAAGAATAGAAACGATTACTATTGGATCGTAGCTGGAAGAGGTTCTAGAAATACCTCTTTTCGGTTGGATTGAGCTGAACATGATCCATTCCAAAGTATAGACAAACTCCATAAAAGTATGGAAGAGCAAAGAGTTTGCGAAGAGGTATTTCCGAAGTTTAGGAACCGAAGGGACTATTGGATCAGTCCCAGTCAGGCGTGGATCTAGAATTTTATTTTGGGGGAGGTCACGGAATTAAAAGTGGCGAGAAAAAATTTGTACTCCTAAGGGCCTATTTTGACGGTTCGTTCCCAGGAGCATTCCTCACGAACTTTGTGGATGAAAGAGGTGGTGGGTCAATGCGGCGGCTGGCATATGTGCAGGATGTGCAGCTACACAGGGCTCCGTGATTTTGGGGCCCCGCTAGCGAAGCGAGGGAAAAAAAATTTTGCAATAAAAATCATTTGAATTCATTATTTGCATTTTTACTTCATTGTGAATGGGCCACACAAATGAGTATGGGCCACGGAAATCAGCATATGGGCCATTTTTATGCCGCGGGGACGGGTTTGCATGAAGGAAAATGCGCGAGCGAAGCGAGTTAAATTTTTTTGGACTCTCCCCAAATCCCCCAAATTGTCTGGCCGCGGCACTGTAGTGGGGTTGATGAGAGGTACCGCCCCACCTCTCCCTTCATCTGCAAAGTTCGTGATGAACGTTCCTGGGAGCGAAGCGTCTAAACAGGCTTTTTTAGGGACAAACACAAAATTAACAAAACGAACAAAACTAACCGAATTTTCTCGTGGATTAAAAACAAACGTAGTCCGCTCTAATTAGTCAAAAAATCGCTGTTTTTAGGAAATTTTTCCCATAACTATGAGACCCGTGCCAAGTGAAGGGTTCACAATCCGCAGTTCGAAAAAAGGGTTGTTTTTGAGAAATATGTGGATTTTAGAGTTTTTTCTCAAATCAATATCAAAGTTGGAGAGCATAAAATTACCTACAAATTTTACTTTTACAATTTTTCCCAACTCCGCATATTTTCGCCGATGGAGGCCGTTTTGCGCCATTTTGAGCCAAAATTATGCATTTATATGAAAAATTAAATGAGATCAAAGTATTAGTTGTAGTTTTTCAACGGCCTTTCTTTGGACGCTGTGATTAGGGTTTTTCAAACTGTTTAACAGTAACAGTAAAACAGCTGTTTTTTGGCTAAAATCGAAAAACAGCAAACAGCTGTTTTTCTTTTAACTGTTTTTACTGTTCAAGCTATTTGGCGTAAAATAAAAATAAAAGAAATTTGTAACTAACACTTATATAAATTGTTTTGGTTTTTTACAAAGTGCCCTTTTACACGGCCGGACACCTGACAGACAAAACGAACGATGAGGGTGAGAGAGGGTGATGGGAAGGGCGGACAATTTTAATGGGCACTTTTGAACAAACATTTTGACGATTCCTGCGTTGTTGTTGCTCTTGTAGAAGCAGCCAAAGGAATATGAAGACGACAACGCCGTATGAAAGTATTATAAAATTGTATATTAGTAGCCAACACTAATGCAGAGTTTTTTAAATATAGAATGATCTTTTAATATACATTGTCCAGAGTCCTTATACAAGGTGAATGTACCATAATTTTTACAAATGCCGTCAGATGTCCTCCATTCCATCTATGATTGTGCCAAGGAGGTCAAGACGAAAACAGCAATTCGCGAATTTAAGAGCCGGTTTAGACGGTGCGCTCCAGCGCATTTGCCTCACGAACTTTGTGGATAAAGGGAGAAGTGGGGTGGTACCTCTCTTCATTCCCACTCCTCCCTTCATCGGCAAACGTTCGTGAGGCACATGCGCTGAAGCGCATCGTATAAAACAGCTCTAAGGCGTTGAATATGTCATTGGACTTTTCTGCTGTCAAGGCAATGTAGCCCGTAAAATTAGCTGTCACGAATCTTAGTCAATGATGGACCTATTGGTGATCGCAGAAAAATTTTTACAATTCATGTTCAAGAAGTTTTCTGACATTAACAGCAACATTATTAATAAGCTCATGCAACATTTAAAAATTCGTGTAGATGGCCGAATGTACGAGGATGTGGTGAAATTATTGCGATGCGTCAAGGATCCCACAGCCACTCCATCAAAAACCACACTAATATTTGCAGGCAAGGGTGGACGATGGAGTTCGTGAATCCTGAAGTAAAAATGTATAATAAAATGATATTATATAAAAAAAACTATTAATTACTTGTAAAATTTGAGAAAATTCGAAAGACAGTAAAAACAGCTGTTATCAGCTGTTTTTTTGAAAATTAAAAACAGTAACAGTTGTTTTTTGAAAACCACTGTTTTTGAAAAACCCTAGCTGTGATTATCAACAGAGTCTGAAAAAAGTCGCAAAACGAGCTCTACCGGCGAAACAATGCCGAATTCGAAAAAACAGTGAAGGCAAAATTTGCAGGTAATTTTACGCCTTATAACTTTGCTCTTTTGATATTTTGACCAAAATGCGTAGTTTCTCTTAAAAATAGAGAAAAGGCGAAAAAGCTATAAAATTCACATATTTCTCAAAAACAACCCTTTTTTCGAACTGGGGATTGTGAAAATCATGCTTAGACAAGCTATATCCTTCACTTGGCACCGGTCTCATAGCTGTAGGAAAAATTTCTTTAGTTGTTCCTAATTTGAGCGGAGTAGGGCAGAAAACGTGCCCTAATGTGTTTTTGATGAAGACGCGCCCTTTCTTGTGAGTGCAGCTAACTTCAGACTTTACAAATCAAAATATATATCTGTTGACCTTGAAGGTCATTCTTTAAGGTCGTTGCTTTAATTTGCAAAAAAGCTGGTTCGGTTTTGGACGTTTGGTTATTTTTTGTTTTTGTTTTTTTAGTTGGATCAATTTTGTTTTTTAAACAGCGAGCGCTTGACCCCCAACCCCCTTAAATCCGCGCCTGGTCCCAGTGGATTTATTGCATGAACTTTTTTGAGATGCATATGATGGCAGAAAGGGGCATAGCAGTACCGGGTAAGGAATAATTCCAGGCGCACCATTGGGGTCTTAAAAATTTCGTTCACAATGACACTGATGCCAAGCGCCCCCCCCCAATTTCTATATGAAATGCAGAATAAATAACGCGGCAAGTTGAGCGAAAAACTCAGATCACTTTGATCTTTCAAAGCGTACTGAGCCTAAGAGAAGCGCCGTACTGAGGCAAAGTAAGTGATTTCACCCCAAATCAAAGCGCATTGAGCCAAATCCTAATTCCAATTGAAAGCTGTACTGAACCTCTCAATCACTAAGTTGTTGTACTGAGACAGAATCCCTAATAAAGGCGAATTGAGCCTATTCCCGAATCCAAATTGAAAGGCTTATTGAGCCTTTCAATCTCTAGGCTGTCGTACTGAGACAGCATAAATATATTGAATTAAAATAAAGATTGAATTATTGAAAACGTGATATTTTAAAAGATAAAGTCAATACGCAGCAGCAGTATAAACCCAAATCTAAAACTAGTTGGGTTGTGGTTTTGACCCTTTCGGTCCACATGATCAACTTCCCAGTATGATGAATGCTGAATAAAGGGCTCGACCGAATGTTATGAAATTTTTTTCAGGGCATGTTTTCGTTAATATGCTTCGATTGACACCTCAAATAAGACGATATCATTTTTGTCTTGCGCGATATCGTGCAGGTACAACTATCACGTACGTCGTTTAAACAAAAAAACGGCTCGACCGAATTTTATGAATATATTTTCAGATCATATTTCCGTTAATCTGCGTCGAACGACATCTCAAAGAAGTCGATATCTTGTTTGGTTCGCGCGATATCGTGCAGGAAAAACTGACTACATTCGTACGCACACACACACATACACACACAGGGGCGGCGCGTGGTTTTTTTGCGCCCGGTGCATTATGCTATATTGCACCCCATCAGCTGATCATATGAAAAAAGCTTTTTTCGTCTGGATCGCAAGGACGAAGAAGCGAAAAATACACAAGGCACTTCTAACTTGGTAGCAATTAGCTTGGCTTTTTCAATAACTTCCTGAAATTTTGCTCTGATCGTAAATCTATCAAAAAACCTTTTGTTGAAATTAAAAATATCAACTGCAGTAGACATTTGGGCTTTGTAAGTATGTGTTGGTTGTATTTACTTCTCTAAAATATCACACTAGATTACTATGGAACAAATTAAATTTAACTCAGTAATTTTATTTCCAAATTCTGCTGTATGTTTCGATATGGGTTCCCTACCTGAATGAGTTCTACCAAAGCCTCGTAAACATCATCTAATTGACGAAGTAATCGTTTTAACGCTCTATGCTACTTTCACTTCGAGTCTTACTAAGCTTTTTAGTGTCTTCTTTTTCAAAATAATAATCTTTTAAGCGAACTGGAGAAATAAACATATAAATTTTGAATAGTATCAAAACAAGAAATTGCCTTTAGAAACATACGTTTTTTCGAAATTCACCCCTATTATCAAACGATGCTTCTACAACCGTAAATTAGCTTATTTTTCTGTTTGTTTAATATCACTGGTTTTTTTTCAACAAAATTTAGCGTGAAATAAGGTGCCTGCACGATAAAAAATGCAGCTAAAATTGTAGAGACTAACATTGCTCGAAATAGAAACGTAAATTTATCGAGCATTTTAGCGGCGAACTTAGTACTGCATGCGCTAAAGATGTTGCTAAAATTTAGCTTGATAAATTTTCGCGCTAAATTTTGTATGGAAATTTCATTTAGCGGGGAACTTAGTACTAGGCTTTTTTTAAGAAATCTTGGAACAAAATTTAAAAGTACACCAACAGCGCCCTAAGTTTATATCAATCAAAGAGAAAACAGCAATACACAATACAGAGCCATCGGAACATTTTGTTTCGTTGTGTGAGTTCATATGGTGCATTTTACAAAATGTTCAAAAAGTGCTCCAGCATAGTGAAAATGAAATTATTTTGTGTTTCGTCTCGCTCATTCCACTGCTTAATTCTGTATTTACATCTCATGTTCTTTTTAAAATCTGAATATCTGAAATAGCGCCCCCGTTCAATGGCGCCCGGTGCAAGTGCACCATTCGCACCTAAGAAAGCGCCGCCCCTGCACACACATACTTCTTTTCAAATTTATGCTTAAAATACTTTTGGGACCTTAAAAAATGAAAGTACGTTGAAAATTACAATTTCGATTTTCGGACTGATTACAATAACTTCCCTAAACTGGGAAGTTAACAAAGTGATCACGGCACAAATGAGTTTTCCAATTCATCAATTCATTATTTCTCATCTTTTAATGTGCGTCAGCTTAGCTCTACTCAGTTACTTTCGTCGAGTTAAACAGAGTTGAAAATATTTAACGAAAACTCTTACCTCTATGCGTTTTCACTAGGCCTAACTCGAGAGAGTAGAGTTTGCATCTGTGAAGAAATCCCAGACATGGCAATTCTTTCTTGGTGGTTTGGTTGGTGGTCGCTGCATCGCAAATCCCCTGTTATTGCTTCATCTAGGAAGTTAAGATATGAGTCAGCCACCACATCCAGACCGTCCACTAATATGGCGGTAAAATAGGACAACTTTGATTGAAAATTAGGTACTACTTGTCCATTATTGTCGAAGATCGAGTTTAGGTAACACAATACTCTATTAAAAGCCTTGAAGATATCATAAAAACTAAGTTCACCGAAACGAGGCGAACAGAGATACTAATATATCGGCCTTAGATCTGCTTTCTGTTACAACCTTCTTTCTCATCGAATAATGATTTACCTTTCCTGTTGGTAGGTTCACAGGAATTTCTCAATTCAATGTATTTACAACGAAGTGATGGAGACTTGCTTACCGGGGACTGCCTTCATACATTCTATATTAAATCATCTATTCGGCCTAGCCCTTCTAGGCTTGGTGTTGGTAGTATGAATATAAACAAACTTAATACCGCCTATATATCTCTGGTGACACAATAATCGACAGAGTTGGTATTATTACTGCGGAAACTGAAATCACAGATTTAACTCTATTGAACACTCCAACGGAAAATCTTAATTAATTAATCTTACCATAACACCAAAACAACAAAATGAAACTTCTCAATTCCCTCAATATTTTTCAATAATTTCGAAAGTTCCCTGAAATCAATACGAACTTATGAAATCGTTTCTTTCATAACCAGAAAATCCAGAAATTCTCTCAATATTTCCAATTAACGACGATGTCACTACTAACTTCCCCTTTACCCGAATCCTCGACTTTATGATTTGTACGCGACTTTCCACAGTTCAACCGCAAACTTATCACGGTGATTTCAATCTGAACTTGTGATATTGCTTGCACTCGTGAGAAGCCAAAAGAACCTCAGAACTCTTCCGAAATGCAAACTGCATATAATTTTAAAATTTCGCTATAAACCAAAAATCCAAAGGAGAGGTACCTGGGACCAGATGATCACAGGGGAAGAAACGACGGTAAAGCTAATCCCATGGAGAGGTCTACTTCGGAAACTTTCGTCCTTCTTTGTGGAGTAGATGGAAAAGGATACTTTAGTGTGTTTCTAGGGATATCAACCTGGAATCCTTTTATCTCGATTTTGCATGACCTATGTCGCAATAAATTTCAATTTGACCAGCGTTACATAATACATTGCTCACGTTACCTGTTCCCGTGTGAAATATCCTGCAGAATTTCGTGATCTCTAACGAATCCACCACCATTCGGTGGATGATGATGTCACACAAGGACATTCTCCTGTGCTCCCGTTATCCTCGGGCTTAGGGCGATAAATTTGGAAAAAATTCTCAAGTTTTCTTGATAGTGACAACCTAGCTAGTTAAAGGCCCTGTTGGGGGCGCAATGGCCAGATACTATTCAGGTTCTTTGCAGCGGAATGATGATTTATGGCGTATCTCAATGCAGCAGGTTAGAAACTCTTAAGCTGCATCGTTATAGTATTTTGACAAACTTAAAAGGAAGGAGATTAATTTATTCTGCAGTTTCCTTCATGTTTGCGTTGAAGAAGATAAATTCAACTTTTATTTCTTGTCACTAGAGATTGAAAAACTTTTAGATAACAATGCAACTTTGAACAAAATTTGAACGAAGCACCGTAATTCTGATGTCAGTTTTGATTAATTTAAAAAGTGATAAGGATTAAAGGAAGGACTTGCATCGCTACGGTCGGAACTTGTTAAAGATTGACGACCAAATCATGACACATTTTAGAATGGATTTGTTTGTACTTTTAGTTGAAGCTATTTTACATAAAAAGACTTATTGATTGAAGATTTTCAGTGTTTCCTTCTTTTTTTTATTTACCGAGGTATCGGATCCAGAAAGTACTTTCACCTATTACACCCTTCGGAACCCCTATACCTCAGACTTGCAAGCAAGATCGATTGAAATGCTTCAGCAGTAGGTATACCTAAGAACTTCACACTCAATCTTCTCGGGTTAAGCAAGGTCCTGACGAACTCCTCCAGCATATCCTGTAGTCCCCAAGTCCGGAAAAGGACTAAAATTGTTGACCTTGGCTTCCTCCAGCGTTCGCCGCCATGATTGTTGACCTCTGACCCGTCTTTTCCAGTTTCTCATTCCTAACTGTCTTAACTCTTCCTCGCCGTCGTCTATATATCTTTTTCTGGGGCGACCTGGTCTCCGTTTTCCTTACGGTACTTTCCCCAGCACTATCTTTGCCGGATTCCGTTCCGGACATTGTTCGACATGCCCAATCCATCGTAGTCTATTTATTTTAGTCAATTTGACAACGTTTGGAATTTTGCTGATTTCATACAGCTCTGAGTTGTATCTTTTCCTCCAAATGCCATCCACCTGTATTCCCTTGTCAATCGAACGCAGTTTTCCCTTTTAGTCATAATTTAGTCATGGCAGACACAATAATCAATTTGACCATGTTCTAATTAATTCTGTAGGCATGGTTTTAGTATATAGTACCACCCTCCCTAAGCGGGTGGTCAAAAATTTCTGCCACTAGTATTTAACGGCTATTTAGCCCTATTAGAACCTACAAACGCAACGACAGACCGGGCTAGCGAGTGTTCAAACATTCTTAACTGCCTATCACACTATTAGTAGAGTCGGACAATAAGGAATTGTTTCCAGTGTCAAAATTTTTTTCTTTAATATGTTAGTTACATCGAATACTATACGAAATGGACATTTTCTACCACTGGCAACCGCCGCTACGTAAGTAATGAGTCATTTTGTGGAAAATCTACCATTTTGGTCGTGCTTTCTAAATATAGATGAGAATTTCTCGGTATGTGTAGGTCCAAAGAAAGCGAAAAAAATTGAGGCTGTTCTGTTAATTATAATATTACCTCTCAGCGGTTACAAAATGAAATTTTAATCTGCACACATAGCCTCATAAAAAATTGAAAACTGAAGAAACTGCTAAATTTTGGTTTTTTGGTTATAACTTCGCATGTTTTAAGTAAAATTTGATGAAATTTTTAGAAATTATACTTTATAATGTGAGCAATAAACTGGTTAAAATTTCAAGTCGAAATTTTTAATACAAGTCTCAAAAATTAACCTTAGTTTTAGTTTTATCAAAAAAAAAGTGGAATTTTTCGAGAAAATTGACGAATAAATACAAACAACGGGAATATGAGGATTTTAGAGGACTTGAGACATCTTTCCTTTTTCTGGTTTAAAAAATATAGTTTAAAAAAACTAAAAAATACGCTTTTATTTTAAAACGAACTAAAAAGCTAAAAATAGTTTTGTATGTAAAGTTTTTATTGCTCTAGCCAGTATATGGAAACTACCTACCTTTCGAAATGTAAAAAATCGTGGAGTGCTAAGAATATAGGTAAAGAGCTCCACGCTTTTTTACATTTCGAAAGGTAGGTAGTTTCCATATACTGGCTAGAGCAGTAAAAACTTTACATTCAAAATTATTTTTTACTTTTTAGTTCGTTTTAAAATAAAAGCGTATTTTTTAGTTTTTTTAAACTATATTTTTTACTTTCTACTTTTTAGTCTATTACATATATGGCTTCCGCCATTTACTGTAGCTATACTCTTACTGTACTATACTCTTCATACACTTTCATTTAATACCCATACCGAGGGCGTTGTAAAAAAAGATAAACCGCCATTTTGTGCTGGCCGAAATTTTGAATTTGGAATGACGCCACACAACTAATAGTATTCTAATTGTCGCACCCTTTCATTTGATACCCATACCGCGTGGGTTGTATACAGAAAAAGGTAATCCGCCATTTTTTGTTGGCTGCCATTTTGAATGACGCCACATAGCTAATTGTATTGCACTTGTCATACCCTTTCATTTGATACACTGATAAAAAAATTTTTTGGCTTTAAACACTTTTTCTTGAACCAAGCAACTCATGTTTTGGATATAACGAAAACAAAATTGTCTCGAGATAAGCAATACTCATAGGCTTGGTTTTATTGTCTTGGACAAAAGTTGACTTGAAATAAAATAAAATACGAAACCGATGATTTTATATTTTAAAAAAAATTCAAGTTCTTAAAATGGTTTTAAAGGTTGTGATACATTTTTAGAAAGTCCGGCAACCGAAAAAAGTCCGATGAATTAAGAATTTAGTTCCTTGAGTAAAAAATTAAACAATCTTATTTCGAGAAAAATATATTTTGGTCGAAAAATATAAGTATTGAGCGGAGAAATACGATTGCTTGGCTGAAGAATTTCCAGTGTCTTACTCTGAGACAGCATTCTCATGTTAAGACTGAAAAATTTTTCTACTCAAGACAACGAAACGAAGACTATCGAATTGCTAGAATCAAGACAATTTTTTTATCAGTGTACCCATGTCGGAGAACACAATTGCAAAATTCGGCCGCCATCTTGGAACCGCCATCTTGATTTTTTTTCAAAATGGTCAGAATACATCGTCACGCGAACTATACATATGTGCAAAATTTCAAGTTGATCCGTTACATTAAAGTGGGTCAAAATAAAGTTGCAAGATTTGTTTATATGAAACATACAACATACAGGTCAAGCTAATATAAAGCGTATAAAAAGAAGATATTATTTACATCACGGTTATATAGCATCAGCATCCTCCACATCTTTCTGTGAATCAATTTTTGCATCATCAAATGTTAGCATAGATACCAACTAGCTAGGAGTTTGTAAGGAAACTCTCCTGCGTGACACAGGGCACCATCGATTCTGTAAATGATAATTCAGCAGATTGTTGTCGTCCACAGCTTGAAAATCACCACCAACCATGCGCATGTGATTGTGTACTCATGTCCAATTCAATCAACAGGGACATCAAAACCATTCTTGATTTGGACCGCGCGATTGAGGCCATTTACACATTGAGCGCTCGGCGTTGCCATTTAGCGAACGTTGGTTGGTACTTGTTTGTAAAACGCACGTGGTTGCATGTGTACACCTCATAGGAACAGTTTGATTCGGTCAGACAATTGGAGGTCCTGTGCAAAAATTCAGCGAAAGGCCCCAGAGAGCTCAAAAAAATTGCAAAAAATATGTTGGCTCGCTTCGCTCACGGAATTTCCTTTAAAGGAGCCCGAATTATGGAAAATGGGTTGATTCGTGTGGCCTATACTGATTTGTGTGGCCCATTCAATGAAGAAAAAATTAAAATGATTTTCGCCGTAGCTATTTGCTCTTTAATTGACTCATTGAGTCATCGCTATGTTTTTCTCGCAACTCAAGGAAATTTTGCAGACCTTCTACATTATCGAGGACATTTCGGTTTAGGAATTCGTTAACAACAGCACTCGGAACAGCCTGCCACAGTCCTTATTCCCGAACCCATACAACATCCAAGCGCTTAAACGCAGAGTTCATCGCCTCATCCTCATGGATCCAAAAGATTACCTTCAACCTATTCTATCCATTTTCTATCTTTCCAGCTAACCTTACTACTACATCGACATGACGGACTGGTAGTGAGGGTGACAGCTAAGCTTAGACTTCCATATAAAAAAACAGGGAAAAGAGGCATAAGACAACCAAGGTATATGTTGATGACGTTCTAGAATAATGTTCTCCCCGAGTAAAAATACAACTCGCCCGCAGCTAGCATCCATCAGGTACGCACTAGCATGCACGGCGCCACAGCCAGCACGCATAACGAACAAATGCGCACGGCTCATTTTTACTAGGGTAGAAACCATTGGAAGAAGATACTTCAAGATGCCCAATTTCTACAAGGTATGTTGAACCATTTAAGAATAATTCTGTGTTAAGTCCTATACTCCACATAATTTTGCGTTATTCGCGACTGTAATATAGATAGTTTCATTAATCCTATTTATTACGAAAATATATTCTCAATTATGCCGGGTTTTCACTAGTAGAATTAGTGGTAGAGTATACTGGTCGAGTACTAACTACCCTGTGAACTCACCTAATGAAAACTCGTTTATAGTAGAGTAGAGTGGGATAGCACCGTGGTAAAGTTACTCTACCGCTTAAAAGTAGGCCAGTTACTCTACCACTAATTCTACTAGTGAAAACCCGGCATTACTACCATAAGTCCTTGCTCTACGTAAATATTTTATTAAAGTAAATTATGCTTGCCAGCTTCACCTTTAACAAAAAGAAACACAAACGCTGTTAAAAAATTTCAAAAATTTTGTATCATCAAGGATAAAATTTGCATGCGAAAATCATTATACAAAAAAAAACCAAACAACACATTCAAACACATATACAAGCGAAATTGTAAAACATCCTTCAAAAGAAATTAATATTTACGTATATATTTTTTTTTTGGTTTTTATTTTTAAATTCCTCGCAGAATTCTACTAATCCTTTCATTTTTCAGTTAAGGTACGTGACTCGAATATTCCCTTAAGTTACATCATTTTTATTTTATGAAATTTACCATACGACAAGCAGCATATAATGAAAGTGTGGGGAAAGTATCCTTTTGTAGGGCGAACCACCGTCATCCTCTAACAAATATCCTGAATGAACAAAAAAATAATAATATAGAAAAGAGGCACCAAATGGAAAAGGGAAAGAAAATACCTCTTCCAGCTTCAATATAAATTTATTCTAGACAAAAATGAAAGAAGGACGAAGGAAAAAAAGGAGGAATTTTCCCTCATTGTGTGCCATTAGCTCAGTTTCCATTAGAAGCGAATTTTTATGTTCGATTTTCTTGTTTAAAAACTTTTTTTTTTGAGTGAAATGAAAATGTCACACGTCACGTGTCAAGGAAAATAAATAGGGAGTAAAGTTTCTGGAAAATCTTTCAGCCTGGCACAAGCAGTCGTCAAAAAAAACGAGGAGGCCAAAAAAAAATATTGTATATCCAAAAGTTAATGGCTCCACCGCTTTAAAGAAAAGCCTTCGTGCGTATGTATTTATATATTGCGCTTCTGGTTACGAGTCAATAATGAACGTATCCAAGCTATATGATAATATACATATATACCTGTATGTCACCCTACCTGTGTCAGATGTACCTGGAGAGTCGTCTGTCTGCCAATCATGAGGTTGCAACTGAGAGCACCCGATTCTGGTGCTGCTCTGTGGGGCGTTTGATGAGTTTTTATTAAGGTAGATGAGCTTGTGCTTCCACAATATGAAAGTGGGTAATTACCCATTGGGGTGTGATGTAACTTAGGGCATATTATAAATATAAAGGTCAATTTAATATAATCAACTTTATGGTAATGCAAATTGGTGGGCGCGGGTGTGGCGCTGTTAAATAATGGACTTCATTTTGATGATTGGTAGTTTTCGTGAAACTCTAATCTAATTACAAGTCTTCTCCGTCTTTTGTATTATACCAAAACTCTCTTATCGAATGCACTGATATGAACATAACTCACGTGATTTTAATCTACTTAAGTGCGGTAAGTAAGAACACCGTACAAAAAAATGCTTCGATGATTGATAACCAAAATTTATCTTGTCAGTTTAATGGAGCAAAAAATGCCATCAACCAGCCTGAATCGACACTACATAATACAGCTTTACTTCATCATAACTATAGAAAGGAAGTAGATACAAGAGCAAAATGCCATTTTGAAGGCAATCCTCTAGGAAAATTGAATCAGTGAACAGATCTAGGCCTCACAAAAGCCATCTTGGCAAAAACATCCCTCCTACACGAAGGACAACATATTTATCAAAGAAAAGTATCTACGGATTTTGCTTTTGGATGAGTACAGTTGCCATTAAATAGATGCTTTTGTGCACTAAATTCTCAAAGCATTTCCTAATGCCAGTTTTGAAGCTATTGAGTGTTCTGTAGAATTCTACGGTATTGATTCGTTGTGGTTACTAAGTGAATACTCTTCCACTGAAAACGAGACCTTTCATTCTGAAAACTCGAGCACAGTTGAATTACACAGTTTTAAAGGAAGGTTTTTTTTTATTTTCAGGAAAATTTTATAGTCTTGTTTATTAGATGAAAGAAGTCCTTTTTCTTATTAAATACCATTTCCATTTAGGTTATTTATCAATGGTATTAATTATAGACAAAAGATTCACGGAGTAATACATATCTGTAAAAAAACCAAATATCTTCTGAAAAGGCATTTAGGTATAGTGTTGCCAGATCAGGGGAATCTCCCCTAAATTTAGGGGAATTTTAGCCCGCCAGGGGAATATCAGGGAACAAAAATCGTCAGGAGAATTTCTAGGGGAATGCAAGGCTTACGAATATTCTAATCGAGCCAACTTTGAAGACAAATAATATTTGTTCTACATTTGAAAAAAATCAACAGAAACTCGTTTTAGTCCGGGGAAATTAGCAAAAGAAACGCACGAAAGGAGACAAAATTCCAAAAGGGCTGAAAATTGGTCCACAGCTTCCTTGGGACTTTTTAAGAAAACAATTTCGGAATCACAAAAAATAAAACATGGCCGCCGGGCATATAGCGTTTTTCCCGTGTTTTTCTTGTATCTCGGGTTCTATAGGTCGTACATCCCCGGCCCAAAATGTTAACAATGAAATTCTCTACAACTTTAGTTCTTATAAATATGTTGACCCGATTAACGCTTTTAAAGTCATTCAAGGTCAAAGTTATCAAAAATCACTTTTTGGCCAAAACATCACTCAAAAACTGGTTTTTTCGAATATTTGTTTTGATCAGTCAATACGAAACGTTATTGTCTACAAAAAAGCCCTCTTGTCCTTTTTTCGACCTCTCACCCTCAAACCGACCAAAGTTGCAGGAAACTTTTTGTTTCGTGTTTCAAAGTTTAAAATGGGCCATAGGGTTTTTCCAAAATAGCGGTTTTCAAAAAATAGCTGTTACTGTTTTTAATTTTCAAAAAAACAGCTGATAACAGCTGTTTTTACTGTTTTTCTTATATAATATCATTTTATTTTGCATTTTCACTTGCTGTAATAGTATTTCATAAAGACAAACGCCTGAAGTGATCTGTCTGAAAGACGCGATGTTATTTTGGTGCATTCCGAAAATACACCGTTCAACATTGGTCGATGTTGGTTTGATACAAAAAATTGCATTATATAATTGTCGCAGATTTTCTGTGAGTTGACCAGTATATTGAAAAAGTGTAAATTCCGATTTGAACCTCTTGAAATCTGATCCTCTGAATTGTACTGACGATTCATCTTTTTGAAGCACCATGTCCAATTCATCTTGTAATGAAAATTTTTTGTTTTGATCAGTATGCGGCCACTGTTGAACTACATCGCTAGATTGCCTGCAAAAGTTAGTGAATTTTTTGATGGAGTGTCTGTGGGATCCTTGCGACTTCGCAATAATTTCATGACATCCTCGTTCATTAGGCCGTCCACACGAATTTTTAAATTTTACATCAGCTTATTATTAATGTCTCTGCTATTGTCAGAAAGTTTCTTGAATATGAATTGTAAAAAGTTTTCTGCGCTCACCAACTTTGCGTCCTCACGACTAAGATTCGCCACAGCTAGTTTTACGGGCTCCATTGCCTTGACAAGTATGTTTAGAGTAGAATATTCCAATGTCATATTCCACGACTTAAATTCTTTTAATATCTCGCGAATTGCTGTTTCTGGCTTGGCCAGTGGTGATGGAATGGAACACAATGACATTTGGCGCCATTTGCAAAAATTAAGTACCTTCATATTACGACATTACTTTTGCCCCACCTTCAATAAGAGCTACTCTGGACACAAAAAACTCAATATATTAAGAGATCATTAATCGGTATGTTTTCATACAGTATTGTCGTCCTCATATTACTTTGCCTGCTTTTACAAGAGCGGACACTGAACAGACGAAACTTAACTGTAAGAAAGTCTAATGGAATGTCGAACGAATTATATAAAAACTTAATGGCTTTTTGTTGTTGCTTTTTGAAATTATTTTTTGATCTCTTGTACTAGCAACAACAACAACGCAGGAACTGTAAAAATGTTCGTTCAAAAGTTCGCTGAGAGTGTCCATTAAATTCGTCCGCCCTCGCCATCGTCTTCCCTCACCCTCTTCACCCTTAACCAAATTCATTCGTTCGTTTTTTCTATTGGGTCGGTGTCCGGCCGTGTAAAAGAGCACTTTGTAAAAAACCAAAACAGTTTATATTAGTGTTGGTTACATATTTCTTTTATTTTTATATTACGCCAAGATTTTGAAGCTGTTTGCTGTTTTTCGATTTTAGCCAAAAAACAGCTGTTTTACTGTTACTGTTAAACAATTTTGAAAAACCCTAATGTTACACATCATATAACTTCATGTGGCCATCATCGGAAGCGGTTAATGATATTTGTGAATCAGGTGAGAAACAAAGGCTTCTTACCGACATTTCATAACCTTCCAAGGCCTGGACAACTTTACCAGCTGCTAGATCAAAAATGTTAATAATCCCATCGATTGTTCCACTGGCTATATACTTCCCATCAGGACTCGGTTGTAAATTAACACTAATTATAATAACTGATTTCATTTTTGCTTTAATTTTTTCGACTTACATATGCAATACTTAAAGTGAATTTTCCGTTTTGGGAATGAAGAAATTGCTCTGCTTTTCTACTTTCAACACTGCACAACCACACTTGACTAACTAATTGGTCATTTTACGAGTTCCAAAAACATAAACTAGAATCCAAAGAACTATAGTATATACTAGCAATAACTATATACTAGCAATAACTGAAAAGTTTTATAAAACAACACAACACAAGTTCAAGTAATGAAATTACTTTTTCCATCGGAACTTATACGGCGTTTACATCGCCTCGAAAACACGTGTTTTCGTCAAAATTTGGCGTTTTGGGCAAAAATACAATCGAAAACAGGTGTTTTTCATACAAATCGAAAACAACTTGGGAACCTGTTTTCAATAAAAACAACAACGAAAACAAGAAAAGTGTGGACAAGAACCCAATTCAGCGTTCAGCACTTGTTATACGCATGTCATTTTCCGTATCACACTTTTTTTTAATTCTCAGTTTGCCATGGAAAAAATTTAAAACGAAATAATTAAATTAAAATTCAATTAAATAGGCATAACTGTCACTCGAAAACAAGCAGAAGGCGATGTAAACACCTCACTCGTTTTCCGAAAACGAGTTCATGAAAACACTTGTTTTCGAGGCGATGTAAACGCCGTATTATTCCAACTAAAACCAAGCGAATATCCGGTAAATTGATGCCGCATAGCATGGGTGTTGTCTTCCTTAACATTCCAGACCTTAGTTAAATCATCTAATCCCCCACTAACTATAAAATCCCTCAAATTATTCGCGCCGAAATAATGTTACCGCCTTCGATTTTAATATTTCCGTGCATTAAAAAGCCCAATTACAATGAACGGATCTACGCGAATTGAAATGTCAAAAGAACGCGTGGGATGGAAGGAAAAGTGCACACGCACTTTCGCTTTGGGTGGGGAATTCCACACCCAAAACTTTGGAGGACCATCTCAGTCATTGGAGACGAAGTAACGTGGTCTAAGGTATTAAGAACTCATAACTATATATTTTCCCATAGGTTCCTCATGAGGACCCCATGTGGCAAATGAGGGGCATACCGAAAGAAGGCTTTCCTCTTAGTGTCCTCATGAACACCATACAAAAAAAATCAGCGATAAGCGGCCTAGAGACGATCAACTTGGGTTGTAAACCCGTTGTCAACTAGCTCTAGTTTTCAACGAGTTGCACGTCTGTAGTCGTGTTTATGATTGAAAACAAGCGTTGATAAATGGTTGAACCAAGATCAAAACTTTTAGATTTTTGGTGGGCGGAGCTTCCAGGTTGCCAACCAATTTGCGCGTCTGTAGTGACGTTGACAATTACAGGTGACAAAATCATTGTAAATCGTGACCTTTAGACTAGTAAAATTAAATATTAAATCATGAGCTTGAGCATTGAACATCAGTGTGCTTTGCAATCAAAAACTGAAAATAAAATGATGTTTGCAAACTGGTTGACAACAAGTTGAAGCGTGTGTACGCTTTCTGTTGACAACAGGTTAACAACCCAAGTTGATCGTCTGTAGGCCGCTTTACTGAAGTGAGCTATGCCTTATAAATTTCTCATAAGGGCCCTATGAGACAAACCTCATTACAAATGAAATGGGGCTTTAAAGTAATACCCTTAAGCTTTAGTTTTACTCATACAAAGCTTTAGTTTTTGTTGTTGCATTGTTTCATATTTCAGTCATGTTAGTGACCATGAAGGGTGTCATTCAGCCAAAAAAAACAACAACAACAAAGTAAAAAACTTCAATTTTCAATTTTTTGCCTTTTGCCAACTACGAAAAGCTACTTGCCAACTATGAAAAAAAAGGCAAAATATTTGAAAAAATTGAAATTTTTTACCTTTTTCAAAGTTCTAAAATAGACATTTTAAATAAAGTAACGAAGTATTGCGTATGCTCACAAGAAAGTACATAAAAAAACCTACAATTTAAAAAAAATATTTTACCGTACGATGATTTGGCTTAAAATGACGGCAATTTTGAAATTTTTCGAAAAGTGCCAATTGTTGCCGTAAAAATCGAATTTTTTTTTTAAATTTCAACCACGTATTTATAGCATCAAAATACATTTTTTTCCAATTTTTATCAAAATCCGACTTTTTTCCCGGTATTTATTGCATTTTTAGTAAAATAAAACAAAATTTCATACATTTTGGTTTTTTGAGGTTAGCAT
Source organism: Thereva nobilitata (assembly GCA_963855945.1). Lineage (NCBI taxonomy): Eukaryota > Metazoa > Arthropoda > Insecta > Diptera > Therevidae > Thereva > Thereva nobilitata. The sequence continues at coordinate 22,865,436 of OY979694.1, forward strand.
TCATACAGCACAGGACCGATTACGCAGACATTTTTTTTCGCTTTATCTTAACATATGTAAAGAAAAAAAAACAAAAAAATCCAACTTCCCAACTACATCATAACTTCGATTTTTTTTGTTTAATTTCCCTCTACTATGAACATAATTTTTAAGTAATATCGACCCATGCCACCAAAAAAACAACTCCGAAATTATAACAGGATTAAAGTAGATCGTCTTCTTCATGTCCAAAGAGAAACAATTTTCAGATCCTAACAAATTTGAGATAATCCTGTGACATACGTATATTAGTGTCACTTTGCATAATTTATAATGTCCTCCGGGCCAACGGGTAGAGCATCATATGTTATGCGCATCTGCACCATTTCATGGAAATGCATTTCGTAATTTCATCTAAGATCCAAGTGGCATCACAAGCACTGTCATAAGTAAGTACCAAATTGCTAAAGGAATCCTTTGAATATTCTGAATGGGTTTGTAATGGTGTTAACTGCCTTTTGGCCATGAAGGTAGTTATGCATTGCAGGAAATTACATTTTACAAGAAAATAGTGTTGGACTATTTTCAAGTAACTTAACGAGCGCATGGTAAATACTCGAGATGGGCAGACCAAGTAGATAGTGTTAAATCAAAATTTGTAGATGATAGGAGATATGCAGTAGTGTCTTTATGGTCTTGCACTATAATTTACTAAAATCGATGCTGCGACCCATTATTTAACAAACACATTATGCCATAACGTCTGTTCTAGATTACAGTTGAAAGGTTATGCCTACACTGATAAAAAAATTGTCTTGATTCCAGCAATTCGATAGTCTTCGTTTCGTTGTCTTGAGTAGAAAAATTTTTCAGTCTTAACATGAGAATGCTGTCTCACAGTAAGACACTGGAAATTCTTGAGCCAAGCAAAAGTATTTCTTCGCTCAATACTTATATTTTTCGACCAAGATATTTCTTTCTCGAACTAAGATTATTTAATTTTTTACTCAAGAAACTAAATTCTTAATTCATCGGACTTTTTTCGTTTACCGGACTTTCTCGCTCTAAAAATGTATCACAAACTATTAAGACCGATTTTAGAACTTGATTTTTTTTCAATTATAATATCATCGGTTTCGTAAATTTTTTAACTTCAAGTCAACTTTGGTCTTCATCCAAGACAATAAAACCAAGACTATGAGTATTGCTCATCCCGAGACAATTTTGTTTTCGTTATATCCAAAACATGAGTTGCTTGGTTCAAGAAAAAGTGCTTTAAGCCAAGAATTTTTTTTTATCAGTGTAAAGATAAATTCTCATGATAATAAACTATGCTATTGGTGCTGCATAAAACTTGGTTACCAATGTCGGATTCGGACTATGAAATAGTGGCTTATAAATGCAGGATTGAGAGGTGGTAGTCTACTCTATAACAATGTCGACAACTATAGCAATAAACCGGGAAATATTTAATGGGCAAGGACTTAAAGAAACCATACTTGAAAATTTCATTCGCTGCAAATTCATGCAAATGTGAATGAATTAGTTTGAGATTTTAATTTTAATCTACTTGGGAGCAGTAATCACCATGAGGAGACATGAGGAAAAATTGTGAGTTTTTCGTAGAAGCAGAGCTTACGAATTTGCAAAAATTCTAAAAGTTAATGCAACTAGAAGTATTTAGTGCCAAGGAGATTAGAGCTTGAAAGACGACATTTAGTCCCATTCTCCATAGATGACTCAAAATTTCCTGGAAGCACGACTAAGGACATTGAAGCTTACAGAGCGGTATAAAGAGAACATACAACTTGGGTCACTTTCTGATTTTTATGTAGCATTACAGCAAGGCATGTTAGCACTTAGACCGCATTTTATGTTATAATGTGTGAGCTTAATAATTACCCTCTGTACTACCGGCCAGTCATGTGGTTTATGTCACGGCTAAATGTTTAATAGTTAGATGGGATTAAAGGATTATATTGGGAGGATAAGATGGACTAGCGAAATTGTGTAAGTGCTGGAGAAGCGATGATTCACGCTTTTTTTAGGATAGTAGAGAGAAGAGTGAAAGGACAATACACGATTTTATAACACCGTCTCCCTTGCAGACTATCGCGACAGAGCCCTGACTTCGGTGATCGAACAGGAGATGGCGTAATGGCTTATTTTGCGTACAGGCGGTGGCAGAAAATTGGACACAGTATTTTCGCTAAGAGGTAGGACAAGAAAGAAGGGATATTATCCAGGTGCGAGAAAGGCGAACACTCTAATTGTTTTATTTAGGAATGAATTTTTTGTTTGTAACGCATTACTTGGCTGTAGACTTATCTGATGTTGGGGGTATAAAATTACCCTGGATACATGGAAGAAACAAAAATCTTTAATTGAGTTGCAGGGGTTCGACCAACTCCTACCTCCTGAACCTTTCGTTTGAACTCTGAGGTGTCGTATGAGTTCGAAAGCACCGACTGAGGAAGACAGTTCCACAATCAAGTTGTTCTAAGTAGTAGTGCTATGGCGCTCCTGGCTCACTGACGTCATCGGTTGCTGTCTTGGGTGTTAGCTGGATGAGTCTTGGATGAGCTGGAGGAATTTGATTGAACTTGCACCCACCTCGGATTAGCTTTTGAACTTAAATTTGCCTGCGGAATTAGATTGAACTTGCATGTGCCTCGGATGTGGTCTTAGGAGCAAGCTGGATGTGCCTCGAATGAGCTTGAGGAATTAGATTGAACTCACATGAGCCTTGGCTGAACTTGCACGCTAGACGAGCTTTTGAACTTCGCTGTGCTTTGAGCGGGGTCTTGCTATTCAGGAAATTAGCTTCGAGTTTTGGTTTGCACCCCTACTAAGCTTGCGCAAGGGTCCGAGAGACTTAAATCCATATTCCAGCTTCAAGGATCCCAACGACTCCTATTTTTCAACATCTTTCCTAAGAAATAAAATATCCCCATGCAAAATATTCAAATTATTTCACATAAAATCACACCACTCAAAACATGTGCAAGCGATATACTAATAAGGGGCAAGCGTGAAAGGAAATTGCCAATCAGATCTCGACATGAATTTTCATGCTCAGTCACCAAAACCCAAATCCAGGCATCGAATGGCATTCCTTTGTCTTATAAATTTTTCAACCAAATTGACCTCGCACATATCCTTCATGCTCATATGTCGTGAAAGCACATAAATTAACTCAAGCACGGGTCACTCTTTCTTTTCACGAATACTATTTTTACCGATCGCGCGCCAAGGAGCCTTAAGCAAAATACACATCAACTTACAGAAATCACCAAGCTAAAAAAAATTCATGAAACTGAAAATATTCCCAATCAGACCCTATAACATAACAATAGCAACAATGCAGCACTTGCATATAATTTACAGCTCAGGAAAGTATGACGTATTTCAAGAGTTGAGATCCCCAGCAGATTCTTCATGAAAACAAATATATATCGCTACCTTGGAAGAAAACTGGCATAATTCAAAAAAACTAAAACGAAGAAAAATATGTACAAAAATAACTTCTATGTACATATATACTTTAAACCGAGTGGAAAATGTTGCTGATATGATTTTGTGGAGGTAAGGGATCTTCAGATGACCTTTAGTTAAATCTTTAAATGGTTAAATGAGATTTTCTCCACACTAGTGGTTTTCGAGTTGTGCCGGTATTCTTCCAAGGTAGCGATATGCCGGGAGTTTGAAAATTGTAATTTGATATGTACGACTACGCACGTGTGGTGTATTAGCATGGGGTTTAAAAATTTAGTTCTTTTAAGGGCTTGAAATTTAGGATGAAGAACTTAAGAATTAGGTCCAATCGTTTAAGAGTTTGAGTTTGAATTTGAGGTGGAGACATTTTCTGTACTTGAGAAAATGCCTGGGATGATTTACTACGCAGGACCCAATTATACTGAAGCCACCCAGACATGATTGAACAAGTTCAGCTAAAATATGCCCCAATGTAAAAAAAAAGTTGGCTATATCAGCATATTTGGAGTGGGAAATCTCAATGTGATGCAGCTGTATAAACAGTTAGATTAAAAGTTCATGCTTTTGAGCGCCTTGGACGGGGAACTCGGATGGGATCTAAGCTATTCACCCTTTTAACCGTAAAATCATATAAATACTCGAAAAAGTGAAACATGTATGATCAGGTCTGAGGATGATTGTTATAAAAAGAACGAGCAAGTTCTTATTTTCACAATTCGTAGCTATAAGCCTGTGAATAAACAGCAGCAAAGAAATTAGGGCTGCTAAATTCCTACGGTGGCTTAAAGGGTCGATGGAGGAGCAAAGGCTGCTATCGCCAATGAGTTTGATGACGCGGTTTTGCACCTTTTCCAGCCTAGCCAAGGTGAGTTTTGGGGCCCCGCCCAGATATACGAGTTGTATTCAAGGTGGAGCCGAATGTACGTCTTGTAGATTGTAGCCAACGCAGCTGGCTGAAGGAGGAACTGGCGGAGGAATCCATTGATAAGCGTGTTTGGCGATTTGGAATCCATCGCAAATCTGAGGGTAAGGTTAGGCCTAGTATGTTAAGAGATGGGTCAACCATTACATTCTTTTTACCCACTGACATAGAGGGAAGGACGGTGCAGGTTTTTCTAGAGATAAGACAGTACTTTGTTTTGGTTGCGCTGAATTCGATACGAGGGCCCAATCAAGAATGAGTTCAATGTCCCCTTTGGAATTTTGGTATTCCGCAGAAACTCCAAAGGTTCTCCAAATTACTGTCCGCTTACCGTCTCGATCGCGATTAAGATGGTTGGTAGGGTTGCTGAGAGAGAATGTTATAATCCTGGCAGGTTCGCCGAGACCTTCTACATATTGTCAATCTGCCGGTGCCCACCATGTTTGTGTTTTTGCGGCCCTGATAGTTTTATAATAAAAAATTAAAAATCTAAAAATTTAATCTTTTTAACAAATTTGCCTTGTTCCGCTTCAAAAAGTTCATCTAATGAAGCTATTCTTCTGTGAACAAGCAAATTACTTTATCGACATTTATCTAGATCTCTATGCGTGTCTGATGTATCCTTCTAGAAGAGCATGTCTGAATTAAATATCTCCTTGGACTTGTTAAATGCATAACGACAGGATGGAAACGAGGATGCGTTAAAGCGTATCGAATTCTCTACTCTCGTGCAATATATACCCATTATCCTTTACAGGTATATTTCACGAAAATTTATGATTACCCAACGACCGAACGCTGTTGCAGCAACTGCACTAAATCGGATTAGATGAAAATTCCTGGAAGGTTTGAATTGGCACGGATCTCGTTGTTTGTTGCTTTTTGACAGGTTTTGGTTTTCAATTGGAATGCCTAAATTCCGACAAGGCCAGGTCCGTTCAATTCAATTGTTGCGTTATTGTGAATATTCGCAGCGTCAATCACATACCTATTCCTTTCCAAAACAATTATAGGCTTGGTTTTCAATGTAGTTAGATTCAGCTCACAATTCAATTTAATTAAAGTTCGCTTGCACGATATCACCTTGGCCAAAACATTCGCTTGGCGATCAAAACATTCGAGATTCTGCTGCAGTGAACTTCATAGGAAATTCAATCAATCGAGTCTAGAACACACTGCATATACGTGGAAGAACAAATGAATCAATAAAATACATCCATCAAGTTTAAGTAATTTTGCCTAAACGTATACTTTTTTTTTGTTGTGCCATAAGTGAGTAATGTACTTACTTAACTTTTATTCTTGACACACAATAATACTCGGAACTACTTAGCCTATAGCACTCACTGAGGCAATAAAATTCAATGAGTAAACATTTCAATTTTGTTTATTTTCATCTACCTACAACTTTCATTTCGAACGTGGTAAGTGGCTTTTATACCCGATCAAACATATCCTTTGTTACGTTAAACCAAATCATCCTACGTCAATAAACCGTTTTATGTTTAGTTGTAGAGCGGTCGTCCTACCACCACCACCACCAATATTGGGGGCATATACATTGGTGGCATATAGAACCCAAGCTCTAGCATGAAATTCAATGAATCTCAAGGTTATCCGCAACATATCAAGTGACATTAATCGAATCTGAATGTCCTTTTTGTCAGTCATGAAAGTGTTATAGACCATCCGTAATTGTCCTCCAGAGTCCGGTAACTGCCGCAACGATAATCATTCTGTTCGTATAACGTTCATGTGCTAAGCATTCTTATCACTGTACGTATATGTCGGTATGCTAGCTATGTCACCATTGGTGCCGAAGGAGAATGAGTAACAATAATCCTGAAAATTGCTCCTGCGAACAGTGAACGGAATTTATTTTGTCTCATTGACGATTCCAGGCCAATTTTCCAAAAGCGAAATTTATTCGTCCTGAATCTGTATTGAGTTAATGGGACGTGAACTTGTAAATTTGTGGCATTTGTCCTCTTCCGGAAATGGGCCCTAGAAAGGTCTGTTCAGGTTACCGGTAGTGATAAATGCAAGGATGCTTAACCTTTCCAAATTTGGGATAACATCCGCAATGGTATCCCTGAAAAGTATCCTATTGTTTACCTGCCGAATGTGCCAGAATGAGAGGGTGTGACACGTTATCGATTCGGCCATTTGCATTAGTTTGCAGGATTTTTGGGTCGGGCAGTTGAGCCTAATTACAGAAAATAACCATGAAATTCCTGACGAAAATTACAACAACTATGCCAATGCTACGGGGGTTAATTCCTGTATTCGAACATTTGTATGGAAGGGACACAATCGCCCTTGGTCCTCTCGAAAGCTTTTTACTGTACCAGCACTATAAGTAGTTTGTTTCTGCATAGAAACGTGAAAGGGTTTAAAAGATGGGTCTAACTGCTCCAACTAAAAAAACACCAAAGTGATTACTCACTCCATTATTGATAAATTTTCAATGAAATGCAACTAAAGGTGATAAATTCGTTGATTTCATTCATTTATGAGGCTACTAATAGACTAATTTGGATGCAACACAGCCAGCAATTTCCATCGATTCCCGTCACTTCGAATACATCCTACACTCCTTTACTTCAAGAAGGTATCCACTTTGCAAAATTGCTATCGATTTCACAAATTTGTTGTTTTCATGGGGAAGCAGAAATGGTGCAGGAATTTAGTGCAGCACGTTTCAGTATCCACACAAAACATATCCATGCCCTGATTTATGGTTTTATTTCGCCGAAGGGCAGGGGGCATGCCTGTGCCCTATCTATGGGACCCCATAACAGGAGTTAAGTGTGGTAATTTTGAGAATTTATATGCCCTTTTTATGCCAAATAATTTGAAAAACGAGGAACAACTAGCGAATAGACTCGAAGTTGTTTAAGCCTCCGATACATTGCAACATTTTAAATTTAAATGCCAACATCAATTTCATGATAATAATTATCCTGGAATGTGAAAAATTTCTATTTTACATATGAACTATTTGATATCATTGGGTTTTATTCAGGAATTAATTAAAATTTTTGGCGGACCACTAGAGTATTAATACCAAAGACTTTCGCCAATATTCAGGTCACGTTCAATGGTTTTAATTAGTTGATCGCCACTTTCAGTCGATGGTTTTCCGGTTATCAAATTTGAATATGCAAAATACTCGTATTGAAAGGTAGGGAAAATTTTATAGCATGTCTTCGTGTAATCTGTTTATTGTACGAAATTTAATTTGCTTGGAATATTTTTAAATGTTCGATGGTATCTGGGTAAAATTACATTCCTTGTGATTTAGTTACAACTTTTGTGATGTTTGAAAACATCAATAATCAAATCAGAAGCACTGGAAGGTCATAAACCAGGTCGGAAATGTAAACTATGTTATCTTTAACTCTATTAGCAGGTTTCCTGAACAGCAAAAATGTCGTGGCGGCAGAAGAGCAATCAGCGCAAAGTAGGTATTCACTGCTGTTTAGGGATAGCACAACCATGACTTTAAGTAGCAACCGTTAATAAAATAAAGCTGCAAAATGAACATTCTCCTGCCTTTAATTAAGAACTTGGAGAGGTTAGCGTGTGGTCCAACCGCTGCGGGCAATTTGTTCGCTAGAACTTATGCTTTTTATCAATAGGGGTCTTATTTTGGACGGAAAGATAAACTGTAGGAACAACATCGAGGCCAGCATAATTTTCTATGACAGTAAGTAGACCTTGGACAAAACATTAGACTTCCGATGCTTTATAAACCATTAATTATACTAGCCCTGCTATATGGCTCTCCCGTTTAACTTCGGCCTACGCCAAATAAAATGCATGCAGCAAACGTTTGAATTGGTGTCTAAGTGTTATACCTGCTCCACACGTTGGTCCCAAAGCGGGTAGCGCACGTTGGCGCTTCCGACACCCGACGGCCAACTCCCAATGCTTACGCCAATGCAAATTTCTCGATCCACACGTTGGACAAGTAGCATTGGAGCTAACTTTGGTGCCAACGTGTGGAGCAGGCCTAAATCCTGAACTATAATAGACGTAGTTTGACGTACGTTTTTAACGAACATACACGTACGAATCTGTCATCGTAGACCTTGACGTACAATCGGCTATAATAATCGCAGTAAACATTGTTTGAATTTGAGCCTGAATCACGGTATACAGACTAATACAAGGTATGCTACACAATTTTTTGACATTTGTGTGTGACGTCACAAGGCTGAAAATTTTTGTGTGGAATATCACAAAAGGAATCATAAAAGGGTTTTAGGAATGAAATAAAATAAATAAATTTGTTATGCCGGATCCACACGTGTGCCAAGGCTAGGCAAGCATTCGCAAATTCAAACGTGTGGATAAGGCGTTTGGCTTGGCTTGTGTAAGCTTGCCGACGCTTGTGGCCGATCCGGTCGAGTGTGGATGCTCGGCAAACCAAAGCAAACGTTTTGCGTTTGCGAACGCCTGCAAAGGAAGTTTGCGGCAAGCGTTTGTGATGCGTCCACACGTTTGTTTTAAAAAAGCGTTTTCAATTTGCGAACGCTTGCCAAGCCTTGACAAACGTGTGGATCCGGCATTATATGTTTATGAAATAATTTGGTTTTGTTTGCTTTTATTTATATTTTCGGTTTTTTCATTTTTATTTAAATGGTATATTTTAAAGTACCCCAGTGGGAAAAATTGGGAGCGCTGTTCAGGCGAGCTTACTTTGAGCGCTGATGCTCCCGAGGGAGCATTACCAGAGCTTTCATAAATTTTATAGAAAGAAGAAAATTAGCGATTTTCTTGATGGCGATAAAGGGTGGCATTAGCATACACAATGGACCGGCTGCCGTTCGATACGAAGGACAAGCAGCTTTAAAAGTGGTTAGAATTTAGTTGGGGACTGCTTTCATAAAACCACACTCGCGCTTGGAAAGGAAAAGGCAATTGCAAAAGATAAACAAAATAAAAGCTTTTCGATACCAGGATCACATATCCACAGGCGTCCATGAAGATTCTTTATTAAAAAGCTTTTTTATAATGCTCCTAGAACGCTTTTGAAGGAGCATAAAAACGTATGCTCCCCTGCAATGACATGCAATGTTAAAAAGTATATGGAACTGGAGCGTAACGGGAGCGCTGTAAGCTTTTTAAGGAGTGCTCAAACAGCGCTATTGGAGCCCTCCATTTCCCGCTGGGACATTCTACATCTACATCTTCTCTACATATAAAAGAGTAAGTGACTGACAGACAACGCACACCCAACTAGCACAGATGCATCACCTTACAACTAAATTGTTTTATATATGTTTTTTAATTGCATGTGTAAATACTTCTTGGCTGAATTAATGTTTTATTAATTGTATTTTGCACTCCAATGCCATTTAGCTAACAAATAAAATTGTGAGAATACTTATACGGCAAAATTATAAAACTAGTTTATTAAATATTGTATAATCTTTATATAAATGTTGCCTTGAAACCATTTATGAAACTTAAAGGTATTCGAATTCATTTTTACATTTATAATTATTTTATAAATACTTTAACAACCAATCTATAAAGTAATTATAAAACAAGTGTTTTCTGTATTAAAGCTGAATATAATATCAATTTAAAGGTTTACACAACTACGTTATAAAACATTATTGCTTTTTGAGCTTAAAGGCTGGTATATAAGCTTATATAGAGCTACTTTAAATAAATCTATTAAATAAATAAAGTTAGCATTTAAACAACCCTCCTTCAACCAAAAAGTGTAATACGCATCTATAACACTCTCTTACAACTATTTTGTGATTACACATTTTGGTACAAATAATAAATATGTTCATGGGTAGCTCTCGCTCTGCTTTTCAGTCAAGTGCACAGTACAGTATTTATAAGCGACTTATTCTTGCTTTTTTTGAGCTTGATTGGTATACAATTTAGTGAATTACATGAGATTTTATAATGAATATTTTGAAATGGAATAATGTTAAGCGAAGCGGCAATTTTCGAAAGAAAATGAAACAAAAACAGAACCGATTCATAATGAAGACGTGGACTTTAATTCTGCCATAACAAATTCTGTAACAGAAGCATGTACGATTTTACAACACTGCCCCGCAGATGATAAAACTTGCAGTGAGAACTCGTTGTTTTAAAGGATATATGGGCAGCAATGGTTCCTACTGGCAACATGGCTTATCGATTTGCCTTAGGAAGTACTTGTTGAATGAAGAAATAAATCCACAAACCGATTCGAAAAAAAGTGGTACGTTTTGATAATATCATAAAATAATTAATATTCAAAAATTAGTTTAATATTAACATTTGTTAAATTTACATTATTTTTATGGCGCGGTGTACCTATTCGAATTATTACCAAGACTTTCAACAGTAAAGTGAACTTTGCAAGTAATTTTCACTCCGCCAAAGCCAATATTAGAATTTAAAATTGTCATATTATTATAAGATGACTATAATGATGTCATCATAATATGCAAAAAGTTAACATGGCGTAAAATATTAAAATTAAACGAATAAATAGCAATTATGTTACCATAATGTTTTTTAATAATATCTAATGAAAATAGATATACAACAAAATGGTTACAATAATCCTCTAAAATTTACGGATATAAGGTTGTATAAAAATGCTTTTTAAAAGTTATATAGCCACTTATACAGACAAATAGTTCTGTATAATATCTTATTATACAGTTTTAAAACAGCTTTATCAGTTACTGTGTAAAAGTGATATAATTTGCTGGACAAGCGATTAAACAACCTTTATGTACGACACGTACAAAGCAATTTTGCTGTATAAACCTGCGCCTATTTGGGGTATATAAATGTTGTTTTAATGTTGGCAAAACGTTTCCAACACTATATTATAAAACTTCTACACTTATTAAAAGGTTGTGTAAAGATTCTTACAACATTTTTAAAACCTTTTGTGTTAGTTGGGCAGCCCAAACCGCTGGACCTAAAGGGTTGAAATTTTGACAGTACATCCCTATATTAACATGGACATTCACTATTAAACGATCTTTCTTTCAAAACTATGCTTTTGTATGAAAAATGAAATGGGATCAAAGTAGTTGTTGCAGTTTTTCAACGGCTTTTCTTTGGACGCTTTGATGTATCGACAGAATCTGAAAAAAGGCGCAAAACGGTCGCTAGCGGCGAAACTTTGCGGAATTCGAAAAAACAGTGAAGACAAAATTTGTAGGAAATTTTATGCTCTACAACTTTGCTCTTTTGATATTTTCACCAAAATGCATAGTTTCTCGTCAAACTAGAGAAAAGGGCGGAAAATGGGGAAAAACACCTATTAAATATAGCCTTGAACATATTTCGTTAGGCAACCCATCACCGTTACGTTTGGTAGCATATTTTTTATGATATGAAAAATATTTCATTCGGTTACTCGATCGGTGAAGGTCGCTCTTCTACGTATCTTAGACTAAAAAGTGATCTCTTCACTTCAAGCTCAAATTTTTTCAAAACTAATCACTGTAAAACAGTCAAACTTCTAGAGCCTATTACAAGTACATTAATAAAATGAATTGTGAAGTGGTACCGAATTTTTTCAATGGGGGTGGTAATTAGGGGGTGATTTTCACATTTTTTTGTCACCGAAAAAATAGGGACCAACTTTATTTTCGTCATAACTCGCTTAGTTTTAATGCTAGGGAGTTTTATAAAAAAAACAAAAATAAAGGTTTTGTCAAGCACTTTAAAAAAGGTTTTATGAGTTTTTCCCGAAAAATGCATTGTTTTTTGTTTATTTCAAGTTGAAACTTTCAATTTTGGCGTTTAACAAATAAGAAGCAACCTTCAACAAGCTATTACTATTTTTGTCTTGGGTCTACAGACACCAAAAATCCACCAATTTTTTGGTTTTTTTATAAGCTACATTTTTAATAATAATAATTTTTTTCGCTAAAATACTTACTTTTTGAGTTATGCCGTATTCATCGTAGCGGATGAGTTATACCGCACTTATGTGCGAGTGCGCGCATACTTTTTGTATGAAAAATTGAGCATTTCTCAATTTTGGGATATTTTTGAGATTTTTTTTCCTGTCTGGAAAAAAGTGGAATCTACTTCAACTTTTGTGCGGCGGTTTTTTTAAAATTGTCGAGAAAATCATGTTTTACGTCAATGAATGCAATTTAATGAAATATTCTTTGCAAAAGATTTGTATAGAAAATAAAATGGAAAATATATGGGGAAAAGGTAGGTAATTAAATGAAATTTTTGCAAATTAAATATTTTCTAGTTTGTATTTATTTGGAAACATTAAAATTTAGATACACAACTGCAAGCAACATTGGTTTTACTAACAAAACTTTGACAACTTATACAAATTATGTCAAATTATCCAAACTCCGCGACACACTTGATCCGCAACAATGAATCGTAGTTCAGCCGATTCTCTTTTTGGGAAATTTGTGCGGCGCGACTCATCCGCAACGATGAATCCGGCATTATTCGCGAAAAACCGCCGGAAAACGTGGTTTTTTTGGTTGAAAAATTTACATTTTCACTAGCGAATAACTCGAAAAGTATTGACTTTCAAAAAAAACTTTATAGAACAAAAGTTGCTTAGAATTAGCCAATCTATCTATTCCTGGACTTTTTTTCAATGAAAAAATTTTCACCCTCGGGAAGGGGTGGCATTCACCCTCAGGGTAAAAACACAAAAAAAATTTTAGTAGGTAAACTTTGCAATTTATAGTATAAAAAACAAAATCCCACCTCGACCACGCAAATTCATTCACCGTAACAAAAGTCTGAGGCCAAAACCCCAGCCACTCCACTATAATATAAATAATAAAAATGTAAAATTTGCTACGAATATATTAAGTTCTTCTCATACATCTCCCAACATTGACCCATTAATAAACAAAGAATTATTTTGGTATACGTGGGTTGATTTTAAGCTTTAGCAATATTTATTTAGGAATAACAAACAAACAACATTGTTACCCTTAAATTTGAACACAGAAATGTAATCAACACAGCATCCGAAAATATTAATTCCATCAAATTCGTGCTGGAGTTGCTTCCTTGGCAATTATTACACACCCACAATGGGACACGGAAGGATTATAATTAGTCAAAATAACCACAATGAAAAAGAAGAGATTCCTCGTTTCATTAGTTTAATTTGAAGGAGATCCGGAAATCCTTTTTGATGAATGATTTAATTATTATTATTAACTAGAATTAAGTTGATTCCTACATCTTGTTGTCCTGATAGTCAGTTATTAATTCAGTCTCTTTGAAGTGCTTCAAACTATAGCCGAAACTGTGTATGTCCACTCCATTTTTTATTTCGATTCTTGATAGGAGTTTTGTAAGTTTCTTTATCAATAAAAATTGGCCTTGATATTGGCAACGAGGAACCCAAAACCGAATAGCAAAACTTTCTCCCCGGAAAAGTAATTAAGGAAGAAGCATGGAGACCTTGTGCTGGTCGGCCAGTGATCTACTGGGAGTTGAACTGAAAAGAAGAAGGATGGAGAATAGGAAAAAAACTTTGACAGACAGAATGTAACCTTCCTTTCTACAACAAGTGTTATTTATGTTATCTTAGAAAATGAAGTCCTAAGGACTATAGGGGAGGATCCTTGGGCGTAAAACTTTAACCACATACACCAACAAATCGAATTCAAGGATACGAATGAAAGATGTTTACTCTTCCTTGGGCCTATTTAAACGCACTCCAGGAAATTGAAAAATGGTCAAAAAAGGTTATTTAGGATCTGTGGAGGGATTTTCGTTTTTTTTAAGAATAATTGTGTATGTGTTTTGGTAGTTTAGGGTATAATTTTAATAACATTTTTTTTTGTTTAAAACTCCAAAGTAAAATTGTTGAATAGCAATTCCCCTTAAAAGATTCATCAATCTGCTCACTTAAAATTCCTCCCCAAAAGATCGTTCAATTTAGGGGTATAAAAAATTCCTAAGAAACTCGTTAAACGCATTCTAAATGGAAAAAATTCACACACCTCCGCAATATTTTTTATGGCACATTTAGGATATTGTACAAAGAAAATCATACAAGAAAAGAATGCTTTAGTTTGTGACATGAGGGAAAATTAAATCTGCGCCTGTAGATACACAGATAACGATCCAGAATATAGACCTGAATGCGGACGACATAAAACCAGACGGACGTAAATAGACACAGTGTAATCCTTTCCGAGGCAATAACAAGGATATCGTTTGGGCTCTGATTTACATAGAAGGGCTTTGCGCCATCGTTCTATGGGGCCAATAAAGATAAATGGCTACAGATTAGGGGCAGTCATATTTGTTGGTTCGCTTCATTCTTCTAAGGATACCAAGATAGGTACCAAGGAAATGTCCCGACTTAAGTCTCTCAAATAAATGATTTCGTCCTCAATTTAAACTTAAATGGATTTTAGGGCACTGAAATGAACATTTACAGAAGCGTAGGAGTTTTTTTTTGGTTGGTGCTAGGGCATTATCAAGTTTTTTTTATATATATTTTCCTTCAGTATAAAGTAAGTAGTTACAAATTCTAAAGTGGTTTAGGATGGAGATATAATTTTTTACGCAAATTGGGCAAGAAAAAAAAACTTTTCTTCCAATTTAAGGAGAGTTTCGATTTGTAATGGACTCTAGCAAATATTGATGGGTCCTAATGAGTATTCCGGTTGTTAAAGTAATGATCGAATAATTTTACCATAAAATCGTTCAATATCATTATAAAACGTTTAAAGTTCATTTAATATAAAATGTCGGAAGTCTTATCCAATGAAATATTGACATAAAATTAGTTTTGTTTACGTAATTGTGAGAGAATAAATCGATATTCGGAAGCTGTGGTGGAAACGTTGTGGTAACTTCGTCGAATATTTTATGATTATAATTTAGGAGGGAATAAAAAACAATTTTTGATAAAAGTTAGATTGCAAATTTATGGAATTTTTAAAATAGCAAATTTCTTGTGAATATTTATCGGATGTTAAAACTGATTAATTTTTATGAAACTACGACAGTTTTTTTAGAATAATCAATTAATCATATCATTTTAGATTAAATTTGAATTGCTTGACTGGTATGAAAGTATAAAAACATTTAACTATTGACGCGCTTATAAATTTATGGGTCCTAATGTTGGTACACATGTCGTTCATTGGACTAAAACACCAATATGAAATTTCACTTCAGCAGCTACCATACAGGGGTAGTTTCTTGAGTCGATATCGACTTTTGTCGATAAATAAAAATTTGCATTTGGCAACACGATATCGACAATGTTATCGTCTCTTTACCTGTCGATAAGGACATTTGACTTTTATTAAAAGGCTCGATTTATGCATACAATAAAATTTTAACAGTTTCTCTTTAATTAAATATAAGTGGTTTTCTGCAATTGGAGTAATATCACACAATTTGATGGTTTTATATAGCCACACTTAGGTCGTAACGCCAAATACAAAACTAAGAGAAAATCTACTCTAGAAACCAAATACGGCCCCAGCCCTACCACCACTGAACACTGGCTTCGTTGATTGTACCAAAAAAAAAGGTTCACTGGCGAACTTCTAGTTCGTATTACAGAACACTCTTGCCAAATTTTGCATCTATTTGGTCAGATAAGTTGCTCTAGATACCTCCACGGCTTGAGCTTGATAGCGTATGAAACTCAGTTGCGTTAGCTAAAAACCAAGCTATTAATATTGATTTCAGAACTAGATTGAGAGCTTCCCTCAATATTCCACACCTACCGTTACTGGTTTCAATTATAGAAGACAAGCAAAAAAAAACGCATACTTTTCCGTTTAAATATCAAAGAGCTATAAATAAAAACTGTCAAAGCGTCGCAGCGGCGTTCGGAAATAAACATTTCCCAAATCGAAGCTACGCATGCTGTGATCCGCATTGCTGGCTTTTCTCATTGGGCAGCCTTATGGAAACACAAAGTATATTTTATCTGTCAAGGCGAGGACTGCAAGCGTAGCAACCGCGGCGTTCTTTGGGCCCGCACCTTTAAAATGAATGAACTTACTCTTAGTACAGATTTTAAAAAGTATTAAATATTTTTTTAGTAATCGATTTTATGAACCTTCAAACTTCCCCTATCATACTTTAGCTCCGGGCCCCGCAAGGTTATGTGGCGGGCCTGTCTCGATCTCAACATAGTCGGCAGGTATTGCCTGAAGATTGCTTCTAGATTTAGGTCGATGACTATTTCCAGTGTCTTAAGCACGAAAGATGTTATTCGGTTATCCATCGCGGATTCGTGACCTTTTCTCTCTGGGATGAAGAATATTCTCCTATTCATGGGTATCATGCTACTACTACCTCAGGTAGTTTCTGTAGCATGACTGGGCTGGTAGTTTGCCGTCCGGGCCGGGTACTTTGTAGGGGAGGAGCGCAAATCTCCTGCCAGGAGTGTCTGGATCCATTCCCTGGTGCTTCGATTTCATTTTCGTTCTGGCATTCGGGAAAGTGTGTGTTCATTAGTAGTTCTACAGACTCCGCCTGCGATTCTGCTCAAGCTCCGTTTTCCTTTTTTCCCGAGTAAAAATAAAACTCGCCCGCAGGTGGCCTGCATCAGGTACGCACTAGCACGCACGCACAGCTAGCACGCATAGCTAACAAATGCGCACGACACATTTCTACTCCGTGCATCCCTGTGGCGGGCGAACTTATTTTTAATCGGGAACAAAACTAGCACGCACACTCCCGCCACAGGGATCCACTCTCCCGCCACAAGGATCCACGCTCCCGCCACAGGGATCCACGCTCCCGCCACAAGGATGCACGAAATCGCCTGTATTGCTTTAAAAAATTGTAGAGGACGAAGAAAAGGGGCAACGGGGGTGTCCATAAAGGGTGCCAGTAGCATACTCAGTAAAAAGATTCTCGTTCGATTGCGTGGGTCAAGCAGCATTGGAAGTGGTTAGTGTTTAGCTGGGGGACTGCTTGGTAAAACAACACTCGCGTTTGGAATGGTTTATGCCGATACGTATGTATATTTATAAATGTTCATGCCTGAATTTTTAGATTTTCGGGCCAGTGGATGCCTCTAGTGAAAATTTTTTTAGATTTTCTTGCTTGTGGCGGGAGGATGCATCCCTGTGGCGGGTGCGTGCATACTTTTGTGGCGTCCCTATTTGTTCGCTATGCGCGCTAGCAGTGGTCGCGTGCGTGCTAGTAAGAAAATTAACCACCTAAATTATTTTTACTCGGGTTTTAAAGGACTGGAATGTTTTTTGGAGAGAATTCTGCATAGCGTAGCAGAGTTTCCTGGACTCTCGATAGATTGGCAGTACCCTTGCCAGGTATCTCTCTTGGCTGAGGCAATGGTTTTCTTGTACAGCTCTAGGCAGTCTTTATAAGCTGCCAAATGCCTGCTATTGAAGATCTCACTTGTTACCTTCCTGAGTTTCGAGAGAACTCCATTCCACCACGGGGAAAAGAATTTTTTTGCCACGCTTTACGCCTTTTTTTGCCACGCCGTGTAGATCGCATTTTCGAAAGTATTGACCCTATCTTCGAATATCTATCTCTTTTAGGTCTATCCTTTCATTTGGGCGCTTCCTAGAGAGTTTCGCTCTCAGTACTTGACAAAACTACTTCCAGTTGAGGAGTTTCAACTTCAACACTTCCTCTCAACCTTGGAAATTCTCCGTACGTGGGAATACGAAGGTTGGGGTGTCCCAAGAGTCATCTCCATAATCCCTGACTGTGGAAAGAAACTAACCAGATAGAAAGATCTCCATGGCGTTTTCTAGTATTTTTATAATCTTACCCGTATCCATAAACCAAAAGCAACGGCAAGAGGACTACTCTCTCGTGTGTGTGCTGTGTTCCTATAAAACTTATGTCATAAAACTTCCATGAATTCTATGCATTTTTCTAAGGCTTCCAGCAACTTTATTCTACATTAAAATGTCATAGAAAATGCTTCAAACAGAATCTTCAGCAGTACTCCTTTATTTTCAATCAATCATGATAATCTTAACCAGTAATATTATTACCTTAATGCAGAGAAGGAATCAAGTAACATGTGTTTTTCTATTAGCTTGAAATTGATCACATTTCCTCCCCCTCTTAAGTTATTCGCAAGGACATTAGCTGCAGTGTATGTTTAGAAAAGCGATACACAATGACGTATACATCTTTCTGAATAATTTAGCAGAGAAGTTTCTAAGCACAAGGCTCCTATCCTACAGCTATCAAACGTGTGCCAGCCATGAATTATAAATTCTTTGCCTTAAGATATGAAAGTGTAGTTAGCATGGCACTAAACGTCAATATTTCACAAAACCATTAGAAAATGAAAAATTTCCAATGCGGATATTTTGTTATAAAAACTTACATACATACTTACGTATATGTATTTATGTATAATGGAATTATAAATGATTTTAAATTTTAATTATTAATTATGTCCAGTCCATGCATAGAGGCAGAATGTGATCGGCTAGTTGGTTTCGGTTTTAAATTAATAAAATTATGTACTTAGGTACTACAGTACCTTGTATGAATGTGCTGGTTTATACATTACGTACTTGTTTAGGACATGAAATAAAGTTTTAGCTTCTTTTACACACTCAAATTAAAGGCAATGCAAAATCGAATTTAATATGACCAGTCTTGAAGTCTTAAGTGTAAGCTAACTTCATGTTATTCACTCAGGAATAAATATGCTCTCTGAAATTCGTCGAGAAGCTGTTGAAATATAATTTTCCGGCAAATAAATTTTAAGCATAGAGGACTATTTATTATTAATTTCCATTTAATTAGGTTTGATATAGCATGAAAAGCAGTCCCTTCGATTCAAATCAATAAACCAAATTATTATCAACGAAATATATCAAAAGGTTCAGCAAACAAGAAACCTTTACCACATTATACAAACTCGTTTTATGTCATCTACAAATTTTGTAGTAGTATATATTTGGTAGCACTATGGCAGAGTTCCATTATTTTACAGTACAGAACCATATTTGAAATTAAGTGAAGCGAATCGAGGTACATACATATCGAAGGTACCACACATCATCGCGAATAATATTTCACCATGGTTTCAACTGAATCAATATCGAACTGGAGACCATATGCAGATTCCTGCACGACAAGGTATGTACTTAGGCTACATGTCCGGATTGCATGTCGTGACAGATGTTGAACGTTTATCCTAAAAGGAATTCTTAGTTCTGCGAAAATTTCAAATATGTCGTTCAGGTGTGGCACTAGTGGGTGGGAATGAAAGTACTGTACATTCTACAAAGCACTCTTAATCGCCTCGAATGCTGGGAGTTGATTTGTGATTCTTAAGTGATTTGCCAATTACGTCTTATATTATAAACGGATTGGAATATTTGTTCAATTAGTTTGTCGTCATTGGTGGAGTAATATCCTTATTGGAATTTTTTCCTATGGAAATTTCATATTTTATTATTCTTAAAGTAAAAAATTCTAATATCAAATTTTATTTGCATTGCAATAAAACGCTAACAATAATATTTTCTTATGCATTTGGTTATTAAATCGGATTTTGTACACAGATTCATAATAAAATTTTATAACTTTTAAATATTTTTATATTCAAGTGAATTCAAATTCTATTTCAGTCTCTAAGTCGGTTTGTGGGTTTTTTAACGCTTCTCCCAAAAGTATGTGTAGAATTTGAATTTTGTCCCATTTGTGACATATTGAACATGATAGGAAAAAAGTTCATCAAAAACTCGGACAATAAAATCGGGCTACCATGCACTGTGGATTTTAAAAGCACTTTTGGCAGGCGTAAGTGTGGGTTTGGGTTATGATGAAAAGAATGATATCTCTTGAGAGAATATTATATTATCTTCATGTAATCAAATATTTTCGGATGGTCATTTTCACGTAGCTCCACAATGCCTACTATGCGGGACGCTGTTCCAGTTATGATAGAAGCAATTCTTCCTATTTTTTAGCGGCTCTTTAATCGGGAGGTACCAAAAAAGTTTGAGAGTTTTCTTTCTGCTCGTTCAATTAAGGTAGAATTGGATGGCCTCAAATCTAAGCCTTACACATTACCTCCGGCGTTCCCCAGGGGTCAATTTTATCACCCGTTCTTTTCATGAAAAGATGCCCAAGCAATATTAACCCCTCCCCGCCTCACATGTCATCGGTTTAATCGCTGATATGCAGTGCCAATCATGTGTGGCTTAAATCACACTCTTGCCGAAGATTAGGTTATTGGAAAAAAAACTATACAGGGTGTATCACGAACAGTGACAAAGCGGCCGGCTGTGGATAGGTTATGGATAAACGAACAAAAAATCGGTGGGAGGCGGGCGAAATTTTAATGCTAAAATTGGCTCTATTTCGTACTTTTTTAGTACTTTTTCACCTAAGCTTAGCTAAAAAGTACCAAATAAGCACCAAATAAGGCCAATTTCAACATCAAACTTGCTAATAACTGCAAAAGTAAAGGCTGTAACATAAAAATTGTCTGGACCTTATTCATAGCAAATTGTCCAATCTTTCTAATTTTGCAAAACAAAAATCAGTTAACTATGTATTTTTTGGAGAAAAAGGTGAAAGAAAAGGTTAGTAGAAATTTTAGTGAAAAAAACCAAAGTTTTGACTTTGACGACTCCTTGCTGTGGAAGTTGATAGGGTAGAATTTTGACCGTTTTAGATAGGTGGAAGTATTCTGCGTACACCGAAACCTTATTTATGAAATTAGGTCATAGGGTTACAAAAATACAGGGTGATATGTAAAACTCTAAAAAAACTTCAAAACGCCCTAGCGGCTAAACCGTTACGATTCCTTCGTCTATCCATAAACTATCCACAGCCGGCCGCTTTGTCACTGTTCGTGATACACCCTGTATTAGCTCTCTCTGTGATGTTGACAAAATAATTTAGCTTTATCCAGTGAAATGGCTAAAAATTGATATAATAGACAGATTTTGATGAAATTTTGTGTGAATATAGCTGCTATCAAGTAAACAACAAAATCGTGGTCGTTTGTAAAAAAATTACGATTTGTAACAAGTTTTTATTAAATAAAAATTGGAAAATAGGTCAACTTTAACGAATATAAGTACGTGGATTTTTATCCGATTTTAATTTTGTTGGTGTCAAAATGTTCGGTAATTAATAATGAACAAATTTGTCTGCCAGAATTTTGATATCATCTTTTGTTTATCAACAATCCACGAATATGTGCCGAAAAGTCAAAAATTGGCCAAAAATTGTGGTTTTTCCGAGTTTTTTTTTTAAATTTTTGTTTATAACTTCACTGCAAATCCAAGTTTCTAGCAGGTGTTTAGAAATAAAACGCTCTAGTGTTTTATTTCTAAACGATAAAGTATTTAATGTTTACTTTTAAAACAGAAGAAGCGTTAAATGCACAAAATATAAACGCTAAAGTGTTTGATTCTTAAACACTTAAAGCATTTAACAGAAATTAAACGCGTCTAAAAGTAAAACACTTATTCGCAAATTAAACACTTGGGAAGGTAAACACTTAGTTATGACAAAACACTTATGGGGAACTAAACGTCATAGCGTTTTATTTTTACACGGTAAAGTGTTTAGGGGTGGGAAGTGTCTCTAATGAAATCCTGGCTGTTCCATTTTAGAGGTACTATTTTCAGAAATAAAAAAAATAAAATCATTTAAGTTTATCGGGTAATTTTTATTATCATTCAAAAGAACTAGAATTTCAAGAAACAAGGAATTTATTGCATTTTGCATCTAAGCTTTATGAAAAAACAAAAAAAATCACTCAATTAATAATACTTACACTATAATGCTTGAAAATAAGTTTCTATAAAACTTTTTGAACTTATCACATGAATAGTAGAATATGTTTCAAAGTGATACAGTGCAAATTATAGATCAAAATATATATGTATTCGTTAATTAACAATTGGCCAAAATACAAAAAGTTTTAGGTCTCGAACTCATGTTAACAAAAATGAACTTTAAATTAAACGTCCCAAAATTCTCTACGAGATCTGATAAAAAATTTTAAATTGTTTTTTTCAAAATGGCCAAAAGAATGCAATTGTTGTTATTTGAGTAATAAACAGAAGTAAAAAAGTAACCAAAATTACAGTACTGATTAAAATATTAAGACCACCTACTATTCGACATAAAACTCTGACTTCAAATGACTGTTACTTTTTAAGCTATAGGTGTATTTAAGAAAAAAACACTCAAAATTTAGCTTGTATCATAATGTATTATTAGTAAAAAAATTTTAGTAATAAAATGAACAGTAAACTCAGTAGAAAAAAAAATAAACTTCGCTATTGATTAAAATATTAAGACCACCCCCATGAATAATTGCAATACTTTAAAAAAATTTATATGAGAAAGTATTTCTAAGTATTGAGTTATCCCATTACTAAGTAAGAACGAAACATCCTCTAGTCTAGAGTTCATTCGTATTACTTCTGGCACCGTTAATTATGACTATTACCGTTATTTTTGGGGTGGATTTTGATATGTTCTTCATTGCTGTGAAAAATGGGTAGATAATATCGATGTACGAGATAGTATCGATGTACGATGTTAGGATACAAGCTAAATTTTGAGGTTTTATTTCTTAAATACATCTACAGTTTAAAAGGTTATAGTAATTTGAAGTCAGAGTTTTATGAAAATAGTAGGTGGTCTTAATATTTTAATCAGTACTGTACATCCAAAATTATTTTAGAATATACCTATTCTTCATTTTTGGCCTTTTCTTACTTCATTTGTTGTTTTCATTTATTTAACTTAGTTTATCCTGAAATTTTTACCTTAAAGCTGCTTAAATAGTACGAATTTAAAATTATTAGTATCACTGCAAATCTGAGGTTTTAGAAGTGTTTTATTTCAAAACGCTTAAAACGTTTTATTTTAACGTCACCAATTTGATTAACATTGTCGACACTTTTAAAACACTTAAGCGTTTAAAAAATGTCTACAATGTTAATCAAATGGGTGACGTCAAAATAAAACGTTTTAAGCGTTTTGAAATAAAACACTTTCAAAAGCTGAGATTTGCAGTGATAAGACGAGAAAAAATATGAGCGACCCATATTTCACGTAATTATGTTAATGCCCGCCAAGGATACCATTTAGCATATTCAGTAAAGCGCATCTCGTTCTATCATGGAAGTCAAGCAATATTGGAGGTGGATGTACTTAGTCGGAGGACCGCTTGGAAAAACGGCACTTGGGTTGGATTTTTTTTGGTTTTTTTTTGTTTTTTTTACTTTTTGCAATGATAGTATTATGTTTTAATATAATATTAATTATTAGTTCTATCAACATAATTTGTATTACTCATAACCAAAAACACGCTACAAACGTTTACTAAATAAACACTTAAGCGTTTACTCATTAAACGCCGCTAAGTGTTTAAAATTCGTCTACAACGGTTTAAACGCTTTAAGTGTTTAGCAACTAAACACTTGAGCTTACAGTGTTTGTGAATTTTTCATAAATCAAAAATCCACCAGACAAATTTGTTCTATATTAAATTCCGAACATTTTCCACTTTATAAAATTAAAATCGGTTGAAAACTCTCGCTGTTATTACGCTAAGAAGTTGATAAAAAGTTGAAAAAAAAACTTTCGAGATAATTGTCTTTGAAGTGTGACGTTCCGTTGTTTCTACCTGGAATAGCTAGAATTTGATCGGCTCGACCAATCGACATGAAATTTTGTGTGAACATTGTTGTTATCGAGTAAACAACAAAAGCGTTCTCGATTGTTTATAAAAATTGTTTTTTAACAATAATTTTTTTAATTAACAATTTAAAAAAAAGCAGTGGCGTACACTGAGTGCCGAGCGCTTTTTAACGCCGTGCACGCTATTGAAAAAACACGAAAAAAAACATGTTACACGTCGTTTTTTTAAAATCAGAAAACGCTAAATGATAGAGGACATTTCAGTCCATTAGAATATGCAATAAAAAAAATCGTCAAAAACCCGATTTTAGACCAAAAATCACTGTAGAGTCCCCTTAAGTTCTTATTTTATCGGAATAGGCTCAGCGTTCGGCCATTTATTGTAGGTAGACTGAAATCGGGTATTTTTTTTCCTTATTAAGGGACAGATCTAACAATACGTTTTAATGCCTTCGGGATAAAAGGTGACAAGGCTCCTTAACCCTAAGGTGGATGGCCTTCAGCGCTACTTCCACTATTCTCCACACATCTTCCGACTTCATCATCTGGTTTAGGATATTTTCCTGTCTTAGCTGTATCTCGGCCGCTGTTTCAGCATAGTCATGTACTCCGCAAACCTTGGGCATTTAAAGAGGACTCGTCATCTCTGTGGTCTGGGCATTCTCGGCCAAATGGTGGATCGTCCAACCTGAAGCGGTGCAGGTATGCCGTATAGCCAGCCTCCCTGCCAACTCAGGAACTGCATGGGTAGTAACTCACTTCGAAATCTTCCCACATAATTCACTTCTATGTATATTTGGTGTGAGTCTATGGGTCCATCGGCCCTTTGTAGACTCGTCCCACCTCCTCTGTCATGCTGTGATTAACTGGCTACGCTCCGGAATCGGTCGCACAGCCTTAGGTCCCCCTGCATATTCCAGGTAGTACAAGATCCTACTGCCTGCCAGAATATCGATAGAGGTCATTCATATTGCTTCATCGGACGTAGTACGGTATGCATAACGTGACCATACGTCCCGTTTTGAACGGGACCGTCCCTTTTTTTGGCTCTTCGTCCCGGTGTCCCCGAAAATAACCTGGGGACACAAAATTGTCCCGTTTTCAGAAACCGCGCGATAATTGGCGGGCTGGACGGGAACGGGCGGTGCAGACAGCGCGTCGACGATAATAGCGGATCCGCCGCGCCCGAAAAAGGGTAGACGAGAGGGGCCGTATGTTATGATTGCACCATTCACTTCATGTGCACTTCTCACTATTTTTTATTGTCTTCAGTTTGTTTGAAATCGCGTAATATTTGTAGTTTTAGGTTACTTGAAGATTTGTGGTTTGGAATCTTATTTCACTATGCCAAAACGCAAATTTACGTTCAATGTTAAGTTACAAGCGAAATACCCGTTTATTAAGCAAATACTCCCTCGGATGTCAGATGTGATAAATGTGGCCCAGAATTTAGTGTTTCCCATAGTAGTGTGCAGGTAATATTGAACAGCATTTAACGTCTGACAAACATAAAAATGCCGATCGTGCCGCTGCTTCAAGTTCTTCAATGTTGAACTTTTTCAAAAAATCTGCCAACTTCAAAGGATTTGGATATCGCCGCGGCAGAAGGCGTCTGGGCCTATCACACAATACAAGAAACCCACAGTTTTCGCTTTGCGTCGAAATTTTTCCTATCATGTTTCGACCAGAAATTTAGATGTGCACGTACGAAAACAGACTCTATAGTACCTATTGTAGTAAATGTTTTGGCGCATACAGCGATCAAGGAATTGAAAGAGTATCTTGGTAAGTCCAAAAGTATTACAGTTTCAACCGACGAGACGCATGAAACCACGGTAAAAAGAAAATATACTGGTCTCATCGTCTCATAATATACTGAAATTGATTCAAAATTAGGCTAATTATTGTCATTTTCAACATTAAAAAACTATGCTTAGATATGGTTTCCGCGCCCAACATATTCTTGCTCAGGATGAAGAATACTACAACATACTAAAATTTCAAGAAAATCGGAAGGAGGGGGGGGGGTTAAACTCTACAATTACCCTTTTTTATATTTACACGGTTCGAGTTAAAGCTCTGAAGGAGTTTTGCGCCGAAATTGGAACAGAATATCAGAAAATGCTAGACTATAGCAAAACTATATTAGGCTTGCGCTTATGGCTGCCATAGAAACGGCTTTAAAAATATACCAGTTATTAAAGAACTACTTTTTGAGCATTGAAAAATGTCCCCAAAAATTTAAAAACTTTTTTGACGACCCCAAATCAGAATTGTAGAATTGAATTTTCTTACACACTCAGTCAGCAAGTTTTCATCAATCTGTATTGAAGGTTGCAGGTCAGTCTTTATCGGCAATTGAAGCTGCAAAAGAAATTAAACCAACTAAAACATAATTTGGTTCAGAAACAGACTAATCAGTTTCTGCCACATACAGCCCGTAGTTTGATGGTGAAATTGACAGATAATGGCACAGATATTGACGTAGAGTTAATAGTACCGCTACTGATTTTTATAAAACAAGTTTATTTTGAACCTAGGCTGGTATTCTCAAAATTGAGTTCCCTTTATGAATTGGCCCTACTAATTGAGATAAAGAGAGAGATCCGAGATAGAGATCCGAAGTCCCGTTTTGAATCAAAAAATAAATGGTCACGTTAGGTATGCACAGCATGCTCGAAGGGAACTTAGCCTATATAAGGAAAGATTATTTTCCTCCTATTAACCTTCTGTCCAAATCCGCTGCCCCCACTTTCACTGCATACAGTAGAACAGGAGCGCGTTCAAAAACCTTACTATGGTTAACCATAGTTAACTATGGTAAACTTTTGTCGTTCAAAAACTCCGTGTTTAACTACAACATAACCACGAGCATAGCTTTTTGGCGTTCAAAAACTCTGGTGGTTAACCATTGTGTAGTTAAATTTTAACCCTGCTCGGGAGCATGGTTAGCGATAGTTAAGAAGAAGAAGAATAAAAACAACTCTCTGACAGTTGTTTTAATGTAAACACATAAACAAATCAAAGTGGGATTTGTGGGATTATTACAAATAAATAATTAATGAAATAATTGACGCAATTATTGGAGACTATTTTATGGAAAATTTTGTTTTTATTTTTTTTCTTCTTCTTTAACCTGTAGTTAGCCACGGTGCGTTCAAAAACCTCCATGGTTAAACATAAACTTTCGTGGTTAAGTGAAGTGATGCAGCATAACCACAGCTTACCTCGTGGTTTACCATAGTAAGGTTTTTGAACGCTCTCCAGAACTAACCACTTTAGTGATAAGGAGACGTCGGCGAGTGTACCCCGAAGTTGAGACTTCAGTCAATCATCACTCCCAGATACTGAAGTGCGGGCTTGGAACGAATAAGCTGTTTACCTATTTTCACCGCTTTGGTTTCCACTCTTTTCTGTTTGCTGATTAGAACTATTTCCGTTTTATGCTCAGCTAGCAGCGTTATACTAGCTTTCTTGAGCCACGGCTAGTGTAGGCACCAATTTGTCAGCAGCCGTTGTCGATCTAGCCTTCTTAAAGCCGAGGTCGGCAGTCAGCTGAGTTGACAGCAACCGAGGAAAGCCGTGACACAAGTCGAACGCAACAATGTCAAAATTGCGCGCATTGCTTCCACATCCACCTCTCCAGATTTGGCCCCCAGAGAATATCACCTGTTCCTAAATCTCAAAAGAATGCTCACCGGAAAGTAATATGGCTCCAATGAGGAGGTGATCGGCGAAACTTGAGCGCTTTTTGAAGGTTTGGACAAATCGTTCTATAAAAAAGGCATAGAAATGTTAGAGAATTGTTGAAGGAGACTATGTTGATGAATAAAGTCGAATTTTGCCTAAAAGTTGTTGTTTTATTAGTCTTCCCACTTATTGAGTGAATTGTCGAACAAAGGCCCAAGTCCAAAGATAAAGCTTTTTAGCTGACGACAGTGTTGTCAGATTGGGGGTTTTTATCTCCAAACTGGGGAAATTCTCATGCCCGTGCGAAAAATTGGGGAAACAAATTTATGGGGAAAAACATTGGGGAAAAATTGATTCAGAGGTTTAAATCCATTTTTTGCTTATTATTTTCTGCGCTGATACAATTCGAACCAAGAAATATATATTTAAAAATAAAGAATACAATTATTTGCATAAAGAAACATGAAATTCTCAAATTTAATATATTTGCCACTGCATCTACTGGCTAGTGGGTTTTTTGGTGGTAAGAGGAAAGTATACAAGTGTTCTAAATTAGTGTTGGCCATGGGCTAAACCATAACAAGACATCAATTACTACTGACCTAATGATTCACTTAAATAAAAACCAGGAATTTATTGTCAAAGTTGATGAACAGTGGCGTCAATTCGATCTTCTGAAGTGGAATGAAACCAAAAATACCAACCAATTTTTTGTATGAAGTTCTGCAGTTTCAAGGCGCACCAGGAGTATCTCGTTCTGAATAATTGGCTGGCCACTTTTTCTATTTAATTACTAATATTGCCACATTCGAACACCGATGTTGAAACGCTTAAACAGCATGAACATTGTCAAGAATAAGTGAAAGTCTAAATTCAGGTGTCACGCTTTATATTAACGTCGTTCACGTCAGGTGCAATGCCTAGTAGGAAGCTTAAGGTGAAACCCCAATGTAGGCTTGGCTTGCTTTAGTGCTTTGACATATCAAATAAACCAGTGCTTTGTTATGGGACAAAACCAAATGACAAAGCGGAAAAGCCAAAGCAAAGCCAAAGCAGAGCAGAGCAAAGCTCGAAATTACCAATGTTCAATTTTTTGATACTTGCTATGCTTTCGCGTTTGTTTAATATTTATTTTGGTTAGAGATATAAATGTATGTAGAGGTTTGAGAAAATTTATTTCCTAAAGAAATGAGTTTTTTGCGAATAACACTACTTATAAATATTTAAGAGCTCAAAAACTATTTCTATATCCCATTTTAAATTTCTCGTAAATGTTTGAACAGTTAATGCCATAAACCATATGTGCTTCTTCAGCACTCTACACAATATTTCCAATTTTCATTCTCCTTTTTTTACAGATACAGTTTCCATACGATCCTTTTTTCTTTTTGTGAAACAATAATGTCCATTCCAAAGGAAAAATTTCGCAAAATTCATACCTCTTACCTCTTTCGTGTACTATTTCCATGTCCTGTGCTCATGAAAAGCAAACTGTCAAGTAACTAAAGCAAAGCGTGTATTTGGGTTTGTTTTACTTTGGCATGTTGGGCTTGTTTTGCTTTGGCACGTGGTACCTGAAAAGCTCACCAAGTTCAAGCAAACCAAGCCTACATTGGGGTTTCACCTTTAGTTCGAAGAATATAAAAAAGTTAGAATGGGTTAAAGGAAGTCTAGGGATGCATGAGGAAGTGCCGGTGAACCTCGCGTCTGAACTCTTAATGTTGTATGAATTCAGAGCCAACCTACGGGGTTAGCGGGAGATATCGACGTTGGAGTTTTAAGCCTCCTGAAAATGGTGAATCCCGCTAACCAGCTGACAAGGGCTGTGACGCCGGCAGTGCCAGACTACTAGGCCAACAATGTGATGTGCTTTACCGCTGGGTAAAGACCCAAACTTAGTGGAGCTTTGGTACCCCGATTAACCAGTTAAGCCCATAAGATGCGTTATTAGAGCCGTGTATACCCTTAAGGGCGCAATACACTAGCGCTCCATTCGATTAAACAGCGCCTTTCAAACTTGAAGTTTGAAGAACTTTACATTTACTGGAATATCTAGTTACTTTTGGCGGAGGAAAATTTTTTAGTGGTTTTCTGGTGGTTTTAAAAGTCGAATGTAGTGGTCTCGCGAGGAGAGAGTTGGCAACGCTAATTCAGTGTGAGCCAGAAAAGATTTCTTGAGTAGTATTTTTCATATCTTATTAATTTGTGTGCATTCAAATTATTGGTTGTGTTCAATATCTAAAAAAATATTTAGAGAAATTGCTGAACTCGTGAGCTTGAAACGTCTTTATTAAATAAAATACAAGTAATTTAATTTTTTACCATTTATTAAATATCAATAAAAAGAACGGAGAACATTAACAGTAACGAATGATTCAATATTATCGAAAATTATTTATTTGAACAATAAGAACCGACACGTGGCAGTTTAAAATGATTGTGTATGTGTACTAAACCTGAATTCGCACTTTGGTAAATCCCAAATTGCGGCTAAACCCTAATAATGTGTACCTCTGAATTCTTGTTGAGCGACTGCCAAGTTCCGTACAGATGCTCCGCCTTTTATTCCATTTAATAGCAGGAACACAATGCTCGCCATAAGCCGCGGGCTATGAAAGCTTTTCGTTGTGAAATAATAGACACTATGTATCTACATAGGAACGAACAAAATGAAACTACCGGCGAAGCGACCATAACCACGACCAAAAAAATTAGAACCTATTTCTATTTTCTGGTTGACGCTTACAGTGTTACCAATTTCCCCATACAAAAAAACACCGCTGTCAACAAAAAAAACCTTATTATTATATGGATTTTTGGACAAATTCTATTGCATCTAAATGTGATATATTTTAAAATTAAAAAAGGCTCGTTTTGCACCGGTTTAAACTCTCTTTTTCCTCATATTAGTTTAAATTAGCTTTAGTTTAAATTTGAAAATCATTTGACAGGAAAAAAATTGTTTTCATCGCCTACGATATCGCTTTGCTCTATTATGTTTTTAGTTTTACGATTGACAGCGGTGGCATAATTTGAGAGCGATAAAGCTTTCATAGCCCGCGGTCTTTGGCGAGCATTGTGTTCCTGCTATAATGTCGTCGAAAGCTCGATACTTTTGTGGCGATCATATCTAGTAGGCGAGCTTTTGACATACTTGTCGTCTATGAACTGCCATATATAACTTTTCCTTTTTTAGAACAAATGTGACATTTGTTATTGCTGACTGTTCTATGAATTATTTAGTGTTTTTTACTGTCAGTTTCAATAAATGTTTCATGGTGTCGGGCTGCGCCACAACAGGTTTTATAGACTTTATTTAATTGATTAAAACGTTTCAGTATATAATTAAATAAAATAATGTTTAAGCTAAAGTTGATCGATTTAAACGAATTGATAATAATATTCATTGTAATTCATAATTGAAGTCATATTTTAAAAATGGGGAAAAGTTGGTACAATTTTGGGGAATTTTCACACAAAGCTTGGGGAAATTACTTTCAGTGGGTCTGGCAACACTGGCTGACGATCAGTAGATCGCAACGAGTAGATCCAAAGATTTTGGAGTATATTCAGCGGTTGGGATAGGTTAGGTTAGGTTGAAATGGCTGCTCCCCCACTAGGGAGCCGACTTAGGCTCACCATTGGGCCCATTGTGATGCCATTCTAGTGTTGGGACAAAGTTTAGGCCATTTCAAGCCATTTGGAGCTTTTAATAAATCGACAGAGGTCAAAAACACCAGAGTTTTGCAGCTCACTCAATCCATCAAGGAAAGGTGAGCCAAGGAAGGTCCCTCTTTTCCTGCGGTTGGGATAATAAAGACTGATATCTCTAGTCAGAGGGTTCGACATGCTGAGAGAATCAATTCCAGAAATCCGGTGTAAATTTTTGTAATTAGCTAGAAGTTTGGAATTTGGAAATAATTTAAGTAACCATCTCTTATCCTTTCCTTAATTAGAATTCCTCCATTGTATGCATAAGCATATCATCAACATCCCAGCGATAGCATATAGGGCCAAAGACACTAATCCAAGGTGTTACCAAAGCAATCACTAAAGATTTCCCCAATCAGAAATTAAGAGGCTTCGTCTCATATTCCATTGTTAATGAACTATTGAATAACCATAAACCCGGCTTATCGGTTTCCTTGAACCATAGGGCACTAGGTACATTATAGCCGCAAGTTTCCAGGGAATCACCGCCAATTAATCCGAGACATAATTAAATTGTCTTATGGTGGTCCCACAACAATCGGTAATGTTATGAATGGGAAAAATTTGTTCCAGCTATTCTCATTAACACCATCGCACATATATCAGAGCAATAATTCACCAGCAGAAGGATATCGAAGTTAATCTGAGATCCTTAAGCAAATATGATTCGCGCTGCCAAACAAGGAACAGTAACCGTTAAGTCCTGAATAACTTGGATCTGTTCGTATCCCCAGTAATTTAGGGACACATTAATTTAATGAAAATGTTTTGCTACAGATTATCACGCAATCTTGTTCCTTCGTATCCAGACTTACGGTAATAAAAATTAATCCCGAGTAGGTTCCGAGGTCCCTGGGACCTGGGATTATCCTTTTGAATTAGTGAAATGTACAAAATGGCCTTAAATTAGTGGTTTTTGTACTGAAGTTTAAGAAAAGGAATTTCGCTTATGAAATTAAGAGTCATTAACACATTTTCGTTGTAAAAGGCTTTCTTGATTGTATGGTCCCTTTTTTTGATAGATGCTAAACATTGGAATTACGTCGGTTGGATATAACCGTATAAGGGTTCTCGACCATTAAAACATTCCTTATCAAATTACATATAGAAGAAAAACTTCAAGAATTTCACTGGTTATTTTCTTACCTTTATTAGGAACTTTACATTTTCCCATTACTACGGATGGATCAGGTCGGGTCTCGATTAAATTCGAAGGTTTTTCATGCAAACAAGATGATACCCTAGGCATGGTAGTGTGGTGTAAAAAAAGACATGGTTCAATAACGTGAACCCTAAAAACACGGAAAGGTTTGAGACGAATATTTACATTAATTTACATTTGTGCTAAATCTAAATCACAAGCATGCTTTTGGGTTAGTTTGATATGTATAATGGGATATCAATTAGTAGGATTACAAGGATATTTACCACTTATTATAGTAAACGATGATAGCACACTAATTTTGACATGTTTCCACGTGCACAGCAAACACAATCAACAGCAGATATGTCACATGTTGTCGATTTTTTCTCATGTGAAAGTTTAAGCTCAGGAGCCACACTTTACACTACCAGTCTTTATGTCTTTCATGGGGAAATAGCTACTACCCTTTGCTTGAAGGGTAGAAGCAAGATAAGATAGGGTGAGGGGAGAATTCCTTGGCCATCTTCTTCTTCTTCTTCTGCTGATCGTTCAATCCCTCGTGGGACGACGGAAACAGTTGCCCTCCACTGAACTCTGTATCAGGGGCGGCAGAACACCTGTTGTGTGTGTGTTGACCATTCAACACATGAGCTCTCCTAAGTGTTGAGAATCAACGTTTCCATTTTAGGTCTTCAAAAAATTTATTAGTATTAAAACGACTGAAAAGTTACCTTCGGGCGATTATGGGTCAACGAAGGTTGAACAGCCTTACAATGCTGCATATTTATCAGGATGAAGTTGATGAAATCGATCTTGAATTGTTGATGAACGAATTTATTTCGCGAAGTCAGTTTTTGCTAATTTTTCTTGTATAATGTGTAAACATATCTATATGTATACACGGTGTATCACGAACCGTGACAAAGCGGCCGGCTGTGGATAGGTTATGGATAGACGAACAAAAAATCGCATGGGAGGGGGAAAATCGTAACGGTTTAGTCGCTCGGGCGTTTTGAAGTTTTCTTTTAGAGTTTTACATATCACACCTTGTTTTTTTGTAATCCTATGACCTATTTTCATGACGTATTTATACTACGTATTTTTTGGAGAAAAAGGTGGTTTTAGTTGAAATTTTAATGAAAAAAAACAAAGTTCTCACTCATTGCTCTGGAAGTTTATAGGGTAGAACCTTGATTTGGACAATTTTAGATAGGTGGGAGTATTCTGCGTACACTGATACCTTATTCATGAAAATAGATCATAGGGTTACAAAAATACAGGGTGATATGTAAAACTCTAAAAAAAACTTCAAAACGCCCTAGCGGATAAACTGTCACGGTAAATCTACAGTATAGTATGACCCACCTCCGATTTTTTTGAATTTTTTTTATTAATGTATTTTGGGCTGTAGAATCCATTTTTCAAAAATTAAATTGTCGCTCACTTACCGTTTTCGAGTAATTAATTTTTAAAGTTGGGAAAATTCGGTTAGCTGAAAAGTGTTAACCGCCATATTGAAAACACTTATTTAAAAGCTGGGGGGTGTCACTACCCAAAATCCAAAAAGGTAATCTTAAAACGGTGGGTAGGGGGGGGAGCTGTAGCCCCTCAAAATGGGAAAATATAAACTTAAAAAGGGGGGTATGGAAAAATGGAAAACATTCAACTGAAGAGCTCCTGATTTTAGAAGCACGAAAATATAAAATAAATGCAAATTCTCTTACAAGCCCTTCTAAAATTAGGAGCTCCTCAGTAGAATCTTAGCATTGGGTAACAACCGCAAGGATCCACCAAAATCATGAAATTACCACTAATGTTGGAACTAAAATTGCAAATTATCCTATATATTCTGCTGAAACAAAAGGTGCAATAGAAAAATTAAGTACTCCTTGTATGGAATGGGGGCTCTGCCCCCGATCCCCCCGTTTTAAGGTTTTATTTTTCCATTTTTCCATACCCCCCGTTTTAAGGTTATATTTTCCCAATTTGATGGGCTACAGCCCCCCCCCCTACCCCCGTTTTAAGATTACCTTTTTGGATTTTGGGTAGTGACACCCCCACCTTTTAAATAAGTGTTTTCAATATGGCGGTTAACACTTTTCAGCTAACCGAATTTTCCCAACTTTAAAAATTCATTACTCGAATACGGTAAGCGAGCGACAATTTATTTTTCGAAAAATGAATTCTACGGACCAAAATACATATATATAAAAAAAATTTCCAAAAAATCGGAGGTGGGTCATACTATACTGTAGATTTACCGTCACTGTTCGTGATATACCCTGTATATAAATTTCTTCTGTCCGTGTGTATGTTACTGAACTCCTTCTAAACGGCTGGACCGATTTTTATGAAATTTTCTGTGTGTGATTAAGTTGATTCGGGAATGGTTTAGAATCGGCTGACTGATTAAGAGATAAATCAAAAAAATTTCGATTGTTAATCCATAACTTATGATAGGCTCAACAGATTTCTTTAATTTTTTTTGTTTTGTTTATAGAAAAAAAGTTGGTAAATCGCGATCAACGAACATGCACTTTATTTAGTCGTTTTCGACAAAAGCTTATGTGAAAAAGTAGAAACAAATCTGGAATTTGGTGCAGCCGAACCGTCACTTTTACAATTTTAGATCGGTGAGAGTATTCTGCGTACACTGATACCTTATTCATGAAAATAGGTTAAAGCGTTTCAATAACACTGGATGACATGTAAAACTCTAAACAAAAAAATAAAAGGACCACAGCAGATAAGCCGTTATGATTTCCAACCACCCAAAAACTACAATTTTTGGTTTGTCGGACCAAAAACTATCAACAGCTGGCCACTTTGTAAAATTAGCGTATACAACCTGTTGTTATCTGGGGTAAATTTTTTTTCTACGGAGTTGACTCTTATATGTATGGATATCAAAATTGTTTAATTTTTCACATAAAAAAGTGTCAGAATTGGGTTAATTTATTTAATTAGTTCATGCAGAAAGGTAAGAATATTACATTTCATTTTAACAGTTTTTTTGGACGCACCAGGTGGCACTGGCAAAACATTCCTCATCTAACTGAAACTTGCGTGCATTCGATCACAAAGTCATATTGCGTTGGCAATTGCTTCATCAGGCATTGCAGCTACCTTGGTGGGTGGACTGCGCATTCAGCACACAAGTTGCTATTGAACATTCACACAAATCCAGACGCAATGTGTAACATAAAGAAGCATTCAGGCATGGCTGAAGTTTTGAAAAAATGCAAAATTATTATCTGGGATGAATGCACTATGGCCCACAAGCATTCACTTGAAGCTCTCGACAGAACGCTGAAAGATCTCAATAATAATACCAGACTTTTCGGTGGTGCTCTACTGTTGCTGTCCGGTGATTTCAGACAGACATTGCCGGTAATTCCACGTGCTATATATGCGGACGAAATTAACCCATGTTTAAAAGAATCATACCTATGGCGAAGTGCCAGGAAATTATGTCTTACCATCAATTTGCGTGTTCAACTTCAAAATAATCCATTGGCATTGGCATTCACAGAACAATTGCTCAACATTGGCAACGGAACCATACAATTGCATGAAAATTCACAATGCATCAGACTCCCAGACAATTTTTGCAACATGGTCGATACTAAAGATAGTTTGATCGAAAGTATATTTCCAGATTTACAAGCTAATTACACTAATCATGGGTGGCTACGTGACCAAACTATTTTAGCCGCAAAAAATATAGATGTCGACGCAGTTAATTTTAAAATACAACAGTCATTGCCGGGCAATGAAATACCATTCGAATCGATCGACACTGCTGTCGATCCTGAAGAAGTTGTTAACTACCCTGTTGAATTCTTGAATTCATTGGATTTACCTGGAATGCCACCACATAACTTGCGATTGAAAATTGGTTCACCAATCATTTTACTTCGAAATTTGAATGCACCAAAGCTATGCAATGGCACGCGACTGATCATAAAAAAAATCATGAGTAATGTTCTTGAATCTACCATTTTAAACGGCAAGTTTCAAGGTGAAGTTGTTCTTCTACCACGGATCCCAATGATCCCATCAGACTCGCCCATTCCATTCAAACGCCTAAAATTCCCAATTCGCTTGGCCTTCGCAAGGACTATTAATAAATCACAAGGCCAAACAATGTCAATTTGTGGGTTGGATCTAGAAAATCCGTGCTTTTCACATGGCCAATTATAAGCATTAAGATAAAAAGTTTATTCCTGTTGATATTAAGATTAAAAATAAATATAAATATTTATTTTTTGTACATTAATAAAAAAATTTACCTTTCATGAAAATTACTTTTCCTTCTTATATTTCACAATTTTAATCCGTAATTCCATCACAATTACCATTAAACTCTAAATAACTGAAACAGATATGCTGGCCAACTGTTGCGGGCAAAACGGTGTTATGCCGGGTCCAGCTAGTTTCTATGTATATTTTCAAAACATGAAGTTGAATGTGCACAGTAAGATTGAAGTTTTTGGAGATCTAATATACCATTTTTCCCTCCATTTCCCCCATCCCCGTTTTTAACCTTTCGAATTCAACACATATCTTGGACCTGTTCCGCCGCAGCTCCGTCCAGTATCTCCCAGTTGTTGTGGCCTTTGCTAATAAGAGTCTCCTCCGTGTTGTTCTAGGTCTTCCATCTCAAGCTCGACGGTTTCCAGAGAAGTGCCTGTTTGGTTAGATTCTCGTTTGCGGGAGGGACGCAATATATTTATCCTTTCTTAGCCGGCACGGCGCCATAGTTCTTCGTTTGTAATTCGACCTTGCTAGCGAACATGACTTAGGCATCTATTGATGAAAAGTCGAAGACGCTGTGATGAATTGGGTGACTCTCAATGTTTCATAAGTAAATGAACTCCCTTATCGTTGGAAGAATACTCTTTAAAGCTAAGGATGCCGTTTATTATTATAAGAAAGAGTAGGGGCGAAAGTAGGCACCCTTGTCGTACTCCTTTGGTCACCTCAAAGCTGTCGGATAATTTTCAATTTTCATACACTGTCAAATTGGATGTACATCCAGATTTCCATCAAAACCATGCACGCAACGAGTTCTGATCGGCCGACCGGCTAACAATCGATAGTTTTGGTTGTACATCCGCATTCGATGTACATCCAATTTGACCATGTATGGGGGCCTTTATGGAAACTCTGCATTTGGAATTGTGGTATGGAGCTTTTATTAATTCTATTATTTTATCAGGCACTCATTGTTGCCGTAGTGCAGGGGTGGGCAAACGGTCGATCGTGATCGACCGGTCGATCGTGAACAGTTAGCCAGTCGATCGCCGACATTTTAAATATTTTACTAGGTTAATTTCAAATCTTGTAGTTTAAAATGTGTACTGAAAATTTAGCAGACGATGACACATGAATTTAAAATTAAACACGTATCTATTCTACAACTGACTTGACTAATTCCAAAGCAGTGATTCTACTCCCTTCTACTCATTCTACTGTATACGTATGCACTTTTTATTTTTACTCTCCGCTATGCATCTTGTCTTAATACTGCGCTTGCGGTGAGATGCAACTAGCTGTCGCTACCACTGACATGTAATAATGGACTGTTCATCTGAAATATTTATATAGAAATTTATGGACCCAAAAAGTATCGTCCTCATCCATAAGCCCCTTTTGTCACCCAACTCAAATTTTGTTAAATTTGGCGTTATGAGTTCAGTGCATTCACTGGCAGAAATAAGATCAGACAGTGCCAAAATTGAAGAAATGAAATTTGACACTCAAAAACTGCATACTTTTCCATTTTCTTAAATATTTTTTACTTTTCATTAAAGTTGCCATACCTGATTTCATTTTTTTCCTTTGAAATAATGTCAGAATATTATATTTTTCTTTCTCTTTCCTCCATAAGCCCCGAAATTTTAGAAACAGGTGTAGAAAACCTTGCATTTTTTAAAATAAACATTTGTAATTGTTGAAAAAAAGCATTTTAAAAGGGAAAAATCATCGAAATTTTATTTCTTATTTCTTTTAACAAAAATTTATTTAGTTTCAATCTTCCAAATACGAATTTAAAAAATTTTATTTACAAAATTGTAGATGTAGACGGAACGAATTGGTCCCATGAAAATCTTCTGATGAGCAGTCCATTCTTACATGTCAGTGGTCGCTACTCAGAGTGCATACGGCTTAGGGCGCATTACAATGAGCTGCTCTGATTGGTCAGAAAAATATATCTGTCTCGACAAGTGTTTTCTCTCTTAGGCTGGGCGCCCACTAAAGTGGTGTGGCAGCGATGTGGCAGTGGCGTGGCGGTATAATGGCAAGTGGAAAAATGTATTCCCGTAAAATCAAATCAGATAGCGCGATGGTGTGGCATCTGTCAAGTGGCGTGGCATCACTTCATTGCCACTAGTCTCCGACAAGTTTAATTTTTGAGTGGCAAGGGGCAGTGTATGCCACTGCTCGTTAGTAATAAGATGATGTTGAATCACTTACGCGATACGCTGCTTGCCATTTCGATGCCCGCTTAATAATTTTAATATCACTCCGCCACCATTCAACTGCCGCACCACTTTCTTTGCACATGGCAGGCCAAAACCACGCCACTGACACCACTTTAGTGGGCATACGGCCTTACACAGTCTTGCTGCAAAATCACGGAACTGTCAAGTTCGATTACTTATACTTAATGTGGCGACTGGAGAAGAGTTGGTCTTACAAAAATTATCAGAAAAAAGCTGATTTTTGACAACAAGCATTCTTAATTAAATTTTTATTTGTTTTTAATTTAATCCATTTTCCGAAGTCGATCGCGCATAAATAAGAAAAATTAATGTCGATCACACCAATATTAAGTTTGCCCACCCCTGCCGTAGTGCCTGCCATAAAGCCCTTATTAACTAAGTCGAACAATTTCTCATTGTCTATGGTAGCAAGGTAAAGGGGGACCATAATTCATTAGACTGCTCCATTATGATTCTCAAGGAGCGGCCCTTTCTGAATCCATTAAAACTATTATTTCTGAATCGCATATAAAACTCGTCCTTGATGTCAACGTCGGCGTCTTCAGTTGGGCCGTTGTACTGGACTAAAGTAGTACTTCCTAGTCTGGGGCGCAGGCGCCTGGCTATAGTCAGCTAATGAGACTGGAGCTGGCTTCCTTGGTACGTGTTACACCAACGCCACTCCCAAGGCTTTCGGTTTACTTCCTACCAGAATATAACAACTCACCGTTTGGGCAGATATGCTTCGAATCGTGCCATCTGGTAGTGCAAAGTCCCATGATCTTAATATTTTATCGGTTAATCTCGTTGAGGACTATCGGAAAGTAGCGTTCTTAAGCTGGTGACATATAGGTACAAGCGTACATGCATTGCATTCAGCCGCTCCCTGATGTGCGGAGATTTTCCACTGACACATAATTGCATGGTTGCGTTCCGTCCCGGCTCTCACAGATAACCCAAAAATCTGAGTAACGAGTCGCATGTGTTTGTTGTGTATGCTTGTGTGTGCTATGTCGAATGCGGCAATGCAGAAAAAGTTGAAAGTAGCCCGACATTTGCGTGGCATGCGGAACATTCACGGAATATTTCGTCAGGTCGCATTTGAATCCACACACTTCTATATTATCTGTCAACGAATGCAACGCATGTACGCTTGGATATGTCACCAGCTTAACATTCTATGCTCCAATTTGTGTACTGGCTCGAAAAGCAATGGTCGTCTTTGTGTTGTCCATCCGGTTACGAGACATTGCTTGCCGATCCGTAGCAAGAGTTTTTTTTGAGATCCCAACCGACTAAAAACTGTGTTTTATGGCGCAGAGAACTCGACCTTTGACCGTCTCGTGTGAGCTCCTTCCGAAGGTCTACCCCGGCGGGCATCGGGGGAGGTGGGATTAGGACAGAGGTGCTAGGTGTTCGTCTGCAATGACTCTTGAAGTGATAAATCGGTCGCCTTTACCGTAGTATGCCCGAAAATAAGAGCTGCAGACTATGCGAGTGAGCGGAGAGGGCTGTACTTGTACTGCTGGAAAAACATACACGTTGAGGCAGAAGTTGGAAAAGTGGCTGCAGTAATAGCAGTAAAATTTTGCTGGTACATTTCTACGGCGAATCAATGAGTCATTTGAAGAGCAAAGGGCGCCGCCACTAATAACTTTGAGAGCGCGGTTTTGCACCTTTAGTCCGGGGAAATTAGCAAAAAAAAACTGATTTTTGGAAACCTTGACCTTGAATAACTTTGAAAGGGTTAAGTTTTCGAAAAAATGACAACAGGCTTTTTTGTAGGCAATAACGTTTCGTATGGACTGATCAAAACAAATTTTCGAAAAAAGCATTTTTTGAGTGATTTTGTGACCAAAAAGTGATTTTTGATAACTTTGACCTTGAATAACTTTGAAAGGGATAATCGGGTCAACATCTTTGTAAGAACTAAAGTTGTAGAGAATTTCATTGTTAACATTTAGAGCCTTTGTACGGGGTTGTACGACCTATAGAAACCGAGATACAAGGAAAACACCGGAAAACCGCTTGTTGAGTTAGCGGTCCGGTGTGTAGCGGTGCAATTTACAGCAATTTGTACCGTGCTTCGTAACCTAGTAAAATTTCCAAATTTTGCCAACTAATCCACAAACAAAACGATTGATGAAAAGTAAAAGTATTTATTAAATTGACTTCTGCGTTTATTTAAAAATTATCTCTTCGAAATACAATTATTTAATTTAAATTTTACATAAGAAAATATTAATTTACACCTTTTTTTTATTGAATTTCACTTAACACCTGAAAAAAAATTAATGCGAGTGACATGATGTCCATGAGAACATGTTTATGCCCTTCACATTAATGGGTTAGGAAAATTTTATTGATACACTTATCCACTAAATGATCTGCCTGCCTGCAAAGAAATATTAGTTTCGGTCTGATGTCTGCAGGAGACATGTAAGCACCAGAAAAAAAAATTAATAAAATTATACCTTTACTTTGACCTGAACTATGTCTGTTTTTGCTTAGGTTTTTTTTGTATTTCCTGCGATGAACTTTTTGTGTGGTCGACTAATTTTCGCCAAGTACAAGGAGCGACTAAAAAACCTTCTCCGTCCTCCTTGACCTTGGTGGATGGTGACTTCCACTTTCCCTGGAAATACTGGGCTCTCCGTCCATTTTGACACGCTGTCCTCTTCTTTAGTTCCCTGTCTCCTTCCTTCCCTTGGGACAAATTGCTGACATCATGACTGCATTATCAGCGACCTTTAAGACGACTTGACATTTCCCTTCATGAGGTGTCAAATTTTCGCCGGGTTTTTTAAGCTGTGTTGTTTTTGAGTTGTTTTGTTTTTTAGTGCGTGTTTACCTGTGCCGTGAAGGTGAAGTGGATAGTTTTCTTGTTCGAGGTAATTCGTATTGATTCTTCCACCTATTATACATTTTATTTGTGGTGTATACAATTTTGGTTGTGATCTTTCAATAGATCCTTTTGAGGTTATGCTTGTTTGTTTGTGATAATTAATTCATTTTTGTTTATATGTTTATTAGTTAATAATTTTAATTTGTTGTTGGTAGTTAAGTTCACTTTGGTTATATGCTTTTAGTTAATTTATTGTTTTCGATTAATTCATATTTCTTATAATTATCTTTATTTCGTTTTATACGT
Source organism: Thereva nobilitata (assembly GCA_963855945.1). NCBI lineage: Eukaryota > Metazoa > Arthropoda > Insecta > Diptera > Therevidae > Thereva > Thereva nobilitata. The sequence goes on from OY979694.1 coordinate 22,907,651, forward strand.
CTATTCTTGATTTATATTTCATTTTAATCTCTTTTAGCAACTATGTATGTATATAAGGATCGTGCTTGTGGATACCCAGGCACCAGGTAACTTATTTGTATATTTGACATTTATTATTTGTAATGCATTGTTTATTTTAGGGTTTCAGCCTAACACCGCTATATTTCCGGCGGCCATGTTTTTTTTTGTGATTCCGAAATTGTTTTCTTAAAAAGTCCCAACGAAGCTGTGGACCAGTTTTCAGCCATTTCCGAATTTTGTCTCCTTTAAATGCTAATTTCCCTGGACTATTATCGAGATAAGCTAAGACCTTTCTCGGCGCCCGAGGTCAGATAAACGTGTTGAATTCAAGGCGGGACGAATGTAGGACTTGCATCTTTTAAGGAATCACAGTCACTGGAATGCAATTTGGAAGAAGTGATTATTCCATCGCAATAAATAGGCCAATGACATGTCTAGGATATTAAGAGACTCGTTAGTTCTAAGCCGTCCAATGGAAGCGGAGGCAGGGTAGTGCAGGTTTTATTAGAGAAGAGACAATATTTTGTTTTACGGGTGTTGAATTCTACACGATTCAATTCGGGTCAAATCATAATCGAATTAAAATCAATTCCAAAGGGATTCATAAAAAAATCATATTTTTTCGAGGATGCAAACAACTCTACTAAATTTCAAGTTTTATATAAAAATTACATTTCACAGAAGTCTTACAGGATTACCTTGAAATATCATAATTATTATTTTATTTAAAAAAAGAAGAGAATTTTCTTAGATCGATCTAGAAGGTCATTCTTTAGAAGGGAACCTAGGACTTTTCATCGGAAATAAAAATACTTTCCAGTAAATAAATGTCCTAAAATATTCGTCCTTCCTCAAATTCATTCGAGTTTTAAAAATTGGGTATTGAATTTCCGTATATTATTCGCCTCCTTAATGTCCCCTGCGAAGTCCTTGCGAATTCATTCTCTTTACTTCATTTAATTTTCACATTTATGTTCAACCTTGATAGCGGTTGTATAACAATATTTTATTAACACCCATTGTGATCAATAAAAATCGTTTTTTTTAATATGGTGCCTCTGAAATATACCTAAATAGCAAAGAAGTGTGTTTAGTGATATTTACCCCATCTCGTTTCCCTTTAAGACGAAAACATAATTCTGTAAAAAAAATTGCCAAACCTTGAGGTTATCAAAAATTCGATAAATTCCCACAATAATAATAACTAATAAAAAAAATACAATAAATAAACTTTTCCGGGGTTTTTTTAATGAAATTTGATCCTGGCTGTTATCCTGCAGCATAAATTTATGGCTGTTTTCTGCTATTTTAACCACGAAAATGTTTTTTTAAGCCATCGAAATAGGGTGTACTGCCACGTGTTGATGGGATATGAATCAAGGCTGCTTTTTGCCTATAGGTGTTCATGGTTGAGTAAATTTCCCTCGTCTGTGCTGTAACTACACCAAGTTTACTCCCTTTTTGCCAGTAATTTATGAGTTTATCTCTTTATACGAGCAAAAAATAGATTTTCATTCCGGTAAAATTGGAATAAATGGAGATCATTGTGTGTTTGGGGAAAAGCACTCATGTGATATGTTGTTCCCAATTAACAGTCTGATCGGAGCATAGGGAGAAGATGATGATTGTAATCGTCCTAGCGAATTTACATGCAAACGTAAAATAATGTTGTTGTTGTTGTTTCTGTTATTGCTGTTGTTGCTGCTGCTTCTGAAAACAGCAGTCCAAAGGACGATATCGGACATCTTGGATCCTTTGTGTGTGTATAAGCAATGAAACCGACAATTATTGATGTTTGTCCCTCATATGCTTAGGTGAATCAAATGGCCAACGGTAGACTAATCTTATTTGATTATCTAAATTACAAATAAGGGAAGTTTATTCTGTTTGGAAAAGTATAGATATGTTGTCGTTAACTTATAGGATTTATTAAAAAAAATAAATTTTGCGAACGACGTGTTCATAGAAATAATAAATTGTGAAAAATAAAAGAAGAAATTCTTTCGGCTGAAGGAGGAAATTGCTTTTCCTGAGAAATCCTACGCGTTGGCATGTTTGGAAAAATGGTCGATCGCAGATCCTTGGTTAAAGTTAAGACTAAGCTATTAAGGAATGTAAACATTAATGAGTATAATCCTTAACCGTGATTCTATCATTAACATTAACCATGTTTATCACACATAAAATCCAAGATTGCAGGTAATTTGATAACGTTACAGAGCTTTTGCCATGTGAAAGAAAATCTGCGAGCTTTTTTCGCAGGTTGCAACAACACTTAGATTTGAAATGCGAGATGATGTTTTCATTCGTGGCTTTGAAAGCTCTTACGGTTACAATGTTGAAGTGAGCTTTGGGCTGAGATTCCGTGTATCTCCACGAGTATTCTTGTTACATGTGGTAAAACTAGTTTTCTATCTTACTGTCGGTCTACGCGGCAGGGAGTTCACCATGCGTAAGCTTTCTTGTCTTTAAAAGGAGATATGAGCAACGAAAGTAGAAGATTAAAAGTAACCCAGTAGGGAATTTACGAATTCATGAAATTGGAATGCAGTAAATCTTTGTAGAAATTGGAAGCAATGTGAATCGATGGTTATTGGAAGAAATGGTAATGTAAAGTGTCATGCATAAGGAATTGCAATGCAAAAGATAGCCGTTATGCCTTTATATTGGAATGTATGGTAATGCAAAAAGTAGCTCTTATGCCTTCATATTGGAATGTATGGTAATGGAAAAGGTGGCCGTTATGCCTTCGACCCTAGGACATCGCAATGTTAATCGAAGCGATGTTTCGATCTAGAAAGTAGACATTATGCATTCGAAGGAACATGTACAGAATCGACTCTGGAAGGTTTCCATTCCCTACTGGGAAGGAAGCATATTGCGCATGTGTGCTAGTTTTCACGCCGAAAATTTTTGAACCCTCTCCTCTTGCCGTTTTGCCCCTCTCTTCTTAAAAACTCGGTTATACCACAGGTAACGAATCATCATGGAGATCTTAAGCTGAGATTGAGCTTTACATTGAACTAGAAGCAAGATCCACATCTGATATACACGATACAAAATCCCACTGGTTTTCGAAATTATTCAAAAAGCATTGCCAAACCAGAATTTTAAAAATATTGCTACAGGTAATTTTTGATTCAAAAAATTGGAAATCTTTTTTTATGTGTTCGGTCCTAAGATATGAGGCAGTACTTCAATTTGGAGGCGTTGAATTCGACACGGCCTTTGCGGCCCCAATCAAAAATTAGTTCAATGTCTATCTTGATTAAATTGGACATGTTGCAGATTATGAAACAGTGGTTTGGCACATATTTGGTTTGCATTATCGGAAGCAGAAGAGTACGATTTTTGTATTTATATTTTGGGTAGGGTTGTCCGACAGATAGTGCACTTCGTAATCCTAAAACTGTAGTTATAGTTTTTATCCGCTACTATAGGTTTCTATTCAAGAGGTGGACTTAGGCTACCTATCAGCCTCAAGATAGCTCTTCCATTTGTGTTAAACACTTCTTTGTGCGTTAATTGTATGCTATGAAAGTAGACTAAAAGATCAAATGAACATTGCAGTTATTTTCAAAAATAAAATTTTACATTATTGTTTTCAGTAGATATGCGCCGAATATGGGTTATTATTCGGTTCATTTTTGAGCTCTGTGGAAATTAAGTTTAATAGCGATGAGGGAAGAGGAATTGAAGGCTTCTAGTAAGAAAACCGTTAACAATAAGGGATAAATCAAATCCTTTGGAGCTGCCCGGCTTGACGTAACCGAACATTTCATTTTTTCTTAAGGGGACTATCCAGTGATTTTTGGTCTTAAATCGAGTTTTTGACGAATTTTTTATTGCATATTCTGATGGACTGAAATGTCCTCTATCATTTAGCGTTTCAGATTTTAAAAAAAACGACGCGTAACCTGTTTTTTTCGTGTTTTTTCAATAGCGTGCACGGCGTCAAAAAGCGCTCGGCACGCCGCCACTCGGCCTTTTTTTTAATTGTTATTTAAAAAAAATTATTGTTAAAAAACAATTTTTATAAACAATCGAGCACGCTTTTGTTGTTTACTCGATAACAACAATGTTCACACAAAATTTCATGTCGATTGGTCGAGCCGATCAAATTCTAGCTATTCCAGGTAGAAACAACGGAATGTCGCACTTCAAAGACAATTATCTCGAAAGTTTTTTTTTCAACTTTTTATCAACTTCTAAGCGTAATAACAGCGCGAGTTTTCAACCGATTTTAATTTTATAAAGTGGGAAATGTTCGGAATTTAATATAGCACAAATTTTTCTGGTGGATTTTTGATTTATGAAAAATTCACAAAGTTATATACAAAAATTTAAAAAAAACTCGGAAAAACCACCATTTTTGGCCCATTTTTTACTTTTCGGCACATATTCGTGAATTGTTGATAAACAAAAGATGATATCAAAATCAAAATTCTGCCAGACAAATTTGTTCATTACTAATTACCGAAAATTTGGACGCCAACAAAATTAAAATCGGATAAAAATCCACGTACTTATTATTCGTTAAAGTTGACCTATTTTCCAATTGTTATTTAATAAAAAGTTGTTACAAATCGTATTTTTTTTACAAACGACCACGATTTTGTTGTTTACTTGATAGCAGCTATATTCACACAAAATTTCATCAAAATCGGTCTATTAGATAAATTTTTAGCCATTTCACTGGATAGCCCCCTTAACAATTTAATAGTTTTATTTCTCTTCAGATTTAGACTACTATATATTTCAGGAACAAGGCAATGTTTTTATTTCTTCTTGAATATTTTTGAGGGAGAACTTTGTCACTTGATAATAAAATTTCCTTCGACGCCTGAAGAGATGGTGGACCTAAACCACACAGCATCAGTGAACATTCCGTCCATTTTCTAGTAAACCCTGCTTTACTTTGGCTAAATTTTACGCCTTTTGATATCTCCTGGTTTTTCTCCATAACGGCAACATGACAATCAAATTGTCTCCTCCTTGTTATTTTAACTCGAGAATATAAGAGCCGGTTTAGACGGTGCGCTTCAGCGCATGTGCCTCAAGAACTTTGTGGATAAAGGGAGAAGTGGGGTGGTACCTCTCATCATCCCCGCTTCTCCTTTCGTTACAAATGTTCGTGAGGCACATGCGCTGGAGCGCACCGTCTAAAGGTCGATTCATATCAACAGACATTCAACGTGGCAGACACGTAGCGCGGCAGACACGAAAAATATTGTTCAATACATTTTCTATGAGAGCATTCACATTTATAATAACGTGGTACCACAGACAAAACGTTACTATAAATGTAAATGCTCTCATAGAAAATGTATAGAACAATATTTTTCGTGGCTGCCACGCTACGTGTCTGCCACGTTGAATGTCTGTTGATATGAATCGACCTTAAAACGGCTCTAAGAATAATTTTAATTCACCAAAAATTTTAAAAAAAAATGTTCCTACCCTTCGTCTCTTTTTATTTTTAAAAAAATGGTCGCGTCACTTAAATATTTCCGTGACAATAAGTGACATATTATCCATGAGAAATGCAACTATAAATGATTTCGGGAGGTCAGGTGGTTTGTCACATTTTCCGATAGGTGACGTGACTATAGGAATATGGGCCTGTTTGAATTGTGATTGAGCATATAAATGAGTCGGTAATTTTTTTAATTTTGGATTTTTTAAATAAATAATGGTTACACAATGTAGCGTTTGTTTCATTTACAAATACTACCCATGTACGGTTCGAGAAACAAGCCTCTTTAACATATGTAAATCTTAAAATAATACTATTTCAATATTCGGTAATTATTCGGCAAACTAACCGAATATTCGGCTGAATACGAACATAAAAAAATACGCCGAATACACCGAATACGAATATTCGGCCGAGCATTCGGCGCATCTCTAGTTTTCAGTATTTCGTTTTTTTTAAATCTTAAGACTATTTCACGATTTGCTCACATTAACAGGATTCCCTTGGGGAACTTCTAATTTATGCTAATTCGAACATTATTGAATCTAGCTTTACGCCTAACGTCCTCGAAATTAACGGGATTTACAAGCGAAGGCAAACGGGTAATATCAAATTTGGTATAATAAATGAGGATGCAGGATGCATTGATTTCCCCTGTTGTTAATTAAAACACACCAATAGCCAATGTCTAAATAATTCATTAATCCCAGTTCGATCGTAATTTAATATGCCGCATTGAAGTGAGCTTTACATGTTTAATCAATATCAGAAAATGTTTATTGCATTCGAGATTGAGATGACCAGAAACAAGACAACTAAAAAATAATAGTTTAAGATAGTTGGCCACATGATTCTCTCTACTATAGGCAATTAGAAAGACTACGCCAGGCAATTAGATGAAAACAGCCCGAATTTAATAATAGGAAACGTGTTATCTTCCATTACCACAACGACCGACAGTATCTCGATTGGTACTGGCCCAAGGAACTACATACCTGAAACACACATATTTCAGTTCTACCCCAACCTCCCTAAAACTTTGTGTGCCTTGTTATTAACAACATAAGCCATAATTTTATCAAACATATTTTTTCTTTTAAATTCCGTATTATACTTACCCCTACAAAACTACTATTTTGCATCCCCACCTCAGAAGATTTATAGCAAAGATCTCTATAAATTGAAGACAATTTTTGCAACTTACCTTTTATTTAATTTTCCTAACAATAAATTAAACTTGGCTTTCATAGCTTTTAAAGACTGCAACAAACCCTTTCCTCAGGAAACGATAATATCACATTAATTTACAAAAGTATATCACAGAAACAAGAAAATCCTTTGCAATAAAGCTCACTTTGGACAAGAATTTCATATCTTGGTCCACAGCAGAGCTATCCTTCATATTATGACCATAGAAAACATATTTTCACATTCATCTAAATGACCTCATCCGAAAACCACTTCCACTAAGAGGATATGCTAAATAATATTTAACGAACAGAAAACTACAGTATTACGGTTAGTTTACAGTATTTACATTTTGTAATTTAGACTATAATTTGGATGTAAATCAGTCCTTTTGTAAAGGAATCACACATGCATTTCGTAGAACTCCAACTAAAAACGTGAACGGAGCTTTTACCTTTTTCCTGAGCTTAAACTGGCGCGTATTGTTTTCCACGAAATTTATAGAACAAAAGAATTAACGTTGTCGTAGAAAAAATTCTGTTTGTTTTCCGAGCACGTTTAATTTATTTGAAATTTCATCTCCGTGCTCTTTCTTTTTACAACAGCCATATTTTTGCTCCACACAAAAGGGGCATCCAAACTTGCACGTTCAGAATTAATATTGACCACTTTTCAGGGCGGAAGAGCTCGTTCGTGGGTCTGCTTTTGAATTTAACGTTGAAGCTACGGGAATATATGGAGTACGTGGAGAAATACTAGATTCTCATTTCAACAAACTGTACACTTTTTCACAGAGATTTACAGTGGGTGATTAATGTTTGGCTTTGTTTTATGGATATACACGACGGCAACTATGTATATAATAGGGTGGGTCAAATATTTTTGCGGCCCATTTCAGCGAAAATCATAAAATTCGTGTTATTTTAAGAATTTTTCGCGAAGAAACTATTTATGTATTTTGGATGAAGTCTACCCCCCCCCCACTTTTCAAAAAAAGATTTTGTTCTAAATGATTATTTTTATTAAAAACACTTTCAAACAAATCGCTATAACTTCTAAAATAATTGTACTCAGATCTTGGGATTGTTGCATAAAAATTGGCCCAGCTATATATTTTGCTTGAAGTGCCCCCCCCCCATTTTTCAAAAATATATTTTGTACTAAATGGTTATTTTTTTAAAAACACTTTCAAACACATCACTATAACTTCTAAAATAATTATAGTAGGATAGTGATCTTAGGCTTGTTGGATCAGCAATTTCCCCAGCTATATATTTTGGTTAAAGCCCCCCCCTTTTCAAAAATATATTTTGTACTAAAGCATTATTTTTTTAAAAAGAGTTTCCAAAAAATCCCTATAACTTCTAAATTCATTGTATATAATGATCTTGGGCTTATTGGATCAGGAATTTTCCCAGACTTCCACCACTGTGCATGTCAGACGTTTAGTCTGTCATAGTAGAAAAATTTGATGTTCAGTTACAAGAAATGACTTAAAAATTGACACCTACCTAAATAACACCCATTTTTTATCACTTTTTCGTTAAAAACTATTTTTTTATTGCATCATAAAAAACTGCATAAAAAATCTAACAATTGTTATTAGTGTCAATTATTGTATTCTCCAGTTCGTTTTGGTAGAAAAGTTGATCTAAAGTTTTAGAAAACAGTAGCAAATTAAAAATTTCAGATTACCATAACATTTATTGCACTTTTTCCAAATCATAAAATTACAATGAAATGTTAAATAATACCCGTATAAAAACTTTTAATATTACATTTTGTAAGGATTTCATTAATTTATTGGAAATTTTGTTTGCTGTCAAATCTGGGGATTTCGATCAATTTTTCTAGCAAAACGAACAATAATTGACCCAAATAAAAAGTTGTTCGATTTTTTATCAAGTTTTTTATGCTGCAATAAAAAAATAGTTTTTGAAGATAAAGTCATAGGAAATGGGTGTTATTTGGATAGATGGCAATTTTAGTCAGTTTTTTTGCAACTGATCATCAAAGTCTTTCTACTATACTGCAAGTATAGGTCTGGTATACACAGTGGGAAAAATCCTGATCCCAGGGCCGTCCTAAGACAATTCGGCGCCCATGGGCTATTCAAAATTACGCGCCCCTCTAAGAAAATACACGGGGATTTTAGTGAAAAAGGAATTGTTTCCAGTCTCAAATGTTTTTTTAAACATATTTAACCGCCGCTAAATGTAGATGAGTATATCTCGGTATGTGTAAGTCCAAAAAAACGAACAAAATTGAGGCTGTTCGTTATGATATTGGCTAAAATTTTTATCTGCACATATAACCTCAAAAGAACCTGAAAAAACTGCTAACTTCGGATGTTTTAAGTGAAATATTATAAAATTTTCAGAAATTATACTTTATATTATAATGTGAACAATAACTGGTTAAAATTTCAAGCCAAAATGTCTAATCTTCTTTTAAAATGTATGTGTTTTTAAGAACGTTATGATGGTGAAGTAGAAAAAATTTTTAAACTTGAAAAAAAGTGAAAAAAATCAAGAGAAATTTTTCTCGAAAAATTTCATTTTTTTTGATAAAATGGAATTCATTATTGACATCAAATTTAACGTAGTTTCGTCGTTTGTACTCATCACAATTTTATACCTTGAGATTTGTAAAGGTTAAATGATTCTGTATTTCGTTTAGACTGTTCAGATTTTTCTAAAGAAACGTATAATTCAACAGGGTGGTGGTGGCCACTTTTTCTTAAGACGAAATTTTCTTGACGTTTCCAGGTTCTCCAGACAATATTTGAACTTTTTCTAGACTCTACGTTGTATCATGAAACTAGAGATGACTATATATTGAATAGAAAGGGGCCAAGATGACTACCCTGAGGAAAGGAATCCTTGGAATCTGATTACATGTGATCTTCCGTAGAGATATGATCTTATCCATTTAAGGGGCGAACCGGATATTCCAAATTTTAAGAGTTTAGCAATTAAATTATGACAGTCTACTTTATCAAAGGCCTTGCTTAAGTCAGTATAAACAGCATCAATTTGATGGCCGCTCTCCATACCACACACTGTAAAAAAAATATGTAAATTCACAGTGCAAATGTACAGTAAAATTACAAATCGCGATATGAAATACTAATTTACTTCACCATTATTGTAATTTTACTATAAATTTTGTAACTTCACAAAATGAAATTGGAAATCTCCAATATTGCATAACGTAAATGTTGATTACATGAATGTAACGTATATTTTACACAATGTTGTGTATTTTTCTAAATCGTTTATGTAGGAAAATTACAATATTTCTTATATATTTATCAATGTTATGTACTGAAAAAATCCTAACACTTTGTACTGTAATTTTACTAAAGAGGCGTAATTTTAGAATATAAATTTTCAGTAAAATTACAAATCGGTTATTGGAATGTAAGGTTTAAATTTTTCCTCTTGTGGATATAATTCACAGGTAACAATGGAATACTAAGCATATAAACCCAATTGCTTTTAACTTAAGGCCAGACCTTTGACTTTGTCAGGGTCTGGGCAGTTCTTGTAACAACCAAGAAATTTTGATAGGCATTGCCTCACGTACATGCTTAACAAGGCATTGTGAGCAAAATGCTAATTTTTTATGTATATATATGGAGTGGGCATTAACTAAGAATAAACTTTGGCCCTTGGAAATATTTCAGGCAGGGCCAAGCACATTGGCAAAGGGCGGTAATCTTCAGCTTTGGGTTTTTCCCTTTTCGTCTCTCTCTGGTAAAAAGTTGCAACAAGAGTTTTGGAAATTTACAAACTATGAAGAGAAAGCTCCAATACTGATTGTATTTTTACCACCCCCAAATAATTTATATTTACTACACAGTTGGTAAAAATACGTAAAGTAGATTAGGAATATAACTAAAAATATATATTGCAAATTTACAAAACTGCTTGTGAATAAAACTTCCAGTATTTTTTTTGTAAAATTACCACAGAAATTTTTTGCAGTGCAAAGCAGTTCGGAAATTAGGACCATGTGGTTTGAGGAGGTCGAACGCAATTTTCTTAAGCCGTGTTGTAGTTAATTTAGGTATGGCTCGATTAGAGGGGATATCTTATCGTAGACAAGTTTTTGAAATAGTTTGGGGATTAATGATAGGATGGCAACAGCTCTATAGTTATCAACTAAATGCTTATCAGATGCCTTATGGATTGGTGTGAGGTAGAATTTCTGTTGAGAATTTGTTCGTCCTTTGAAATTTGTTGTAGATTTGAAAGGGCATGACCTTTTTATGCTTCAAAGAAAGATATGTAGTACGGACTTAATTGTTAGAATTCCTGAAACGTACTAAAACGTCCATTTGTACTTTTTGGGATACCTTGTTAAGCGACTCATCAAAACCAACTACAATATAAGCACGGTTGAAAGAAATATCCTGAAGTTCCAAAAAAGTATTGGGCAAGACCAGAATTAATAGCTTATGCGATTTGTTTTCAGTCTGAAGCCATCAGTAATTTTGCACAAGCACTTTACCACAGCACATTTTAATGAATAAAATTGTATGGTCACGTAATTTGAAGGAGTACATTTTCTTATTAAAAATTTTAGTTTTCTCTATGATTTCTAATATTTCGCTCCAAAATGCTACTACAATAGCAATTTCCAGTGAGTTGAACTCATTTAACAACTCCTCAGCTTCAACTTCAATTTCATAACCAATAACCAATCGTTAGAACAGGTTATTTGGTTATTTTTGTTATAAAAAATTTTAAATAAATATAACTAAAAATAATAAAAAAAATATAAAAACAAATAAAAATTGCCGCCCCGAAAAGGCTTGCGCCCCGGGGCTGTAGCCCATTTAGCCCTGTGGTTAGGGTGGCCCTGCCTGATCCAATAAGCACAAAATCATTATCCTACTAAACTTATTTTAGAAGTTATAGCGATTTTTTGGAGTGTTTTTAAAAAAATAATCATTTAGTACAAAATATATTTTTGAAAAAGAGAGGGGGCGGGGGAGACTCCAACCAAAATATATAGCTGGGAAAATTCCTAATCCAACAAGCCCAAGATCATTATCTTAAGTTAGTTAATGCAAGAAATATAGATATTGGATTCTCTACAAAAAAGCTCTTTACACTTTTTTCTCTACAAGTGACCGTTCGGGAGATATGGCGATTTTAATCATTTTTCATACAAAAAGTTTTTATAAATTCTGGTCTGCCAGGGGTTAGGCCACAGACAGAATTTTAGTTAATATAACGTCTAATCTTCAATTTAAAAAAAAATATCCTTCTTGTCGATAACATAGGGTTGGACTAAAAAACCACCACTAATATTACCTAATTTCTCACCTTAGGCCACACTTTAGATCAGGCACACCACCTCTAAAGAGTTCTCCGATCTCTCATGTTACTTACAATAGGTCTTGTTTTCTTCTTCCCGATAACGTAGGGTTTTCAGCGGACGGCTCTCGGTCTAAATGTTGTTGTTTTAATTATGAACTGTTGGAAGATGGGGGAATACTCAAAGGGGAGAAATAAACGACCGTTACAAAGTGAACTTTAAGGATTGTGTTTGTACTCATTGAACTATTAATAAAGTCCTCTTGTGTGAATATTTAAAAAGTGGAATCCAGTCCTATGAATCTATTAATAGTCCAGGGAATCTAGGAAAGATTCAATGATAAAGTCCAAAAGCAAGCTATCGAGATGCAAAAAATTTGGTCGGGTAGAAGAAAAAGTTCTAAGAAAGAAAGCGTTTTTTGCATCTTTCCAGCTGGTGCAGAACATAACCTAAAAAAATCGAAAAAAGGGGTTTTTGCATTTATAAAAAAACAAAGCAATATACAAAAAAAAGTTAAATTAGAAAGTTGTAGAGAATAAAAATACCTATCGAATGACACTTGTTTGATACGATTTCGTTAGTTATTGCCCGAGTAAATCGCGAAACTTCATCGAAAATCGTCGTTTTTTGTTTTCGCTGTGAACGGTTCAATTTTTATTATAATTATTTGAAATTAACACATACTGTTACCTCTGCCAAGTAGAAAACGAGCACTTTTGAAAAATTTAAAAAAATTTTAAATTTCGCCTTTTAGAGCGAATTTTCGGAAAAAAGGTCTTTTTTTAAATCGGTAATTGCCCAGGATTGGGTTGGCGTAGAGAAACAATCAGGGGCTTAAATTCTTCATAAAGGATTGTACTATCACGCGTCGTAAGAAAAATTTTGTTTTATATCTTTATAAGCTCCAATAAAATGAATAAAATTCAAGTTGTAAAACTTGGCAAGGAACTTGAAATGAGCTTCGATTCGATATTTTTAAGCGATCGACATCTCGAGCTACTTTTCAATTGGGAAGTTTACCACCAACAGAAGGAGCTGCAAAACAGCATGCAATGCGAGTTTATTTGCAGTTGCAAATGTGGCATGGTAATAATATCGAGGCTAATGAGTGGGGCTGGAAAATTGTAAATGGTATGTTAATGCCTGTTTATACGAACGACGTTCTTGTTCCTGGCGAGACTGCTAAAAAAATAGCATGTCGCGGCGAAAGCGGGTGTAAAAGCGGAAATTGTGGATGTTAGAAGCATGGCTTGAAATATTCAAGTATTTGTTCCAAATGCGACGAGGAGAATTGTAGTAATTTGGAAATTGTGTGCACGAAACCTGATGTTATACCTGGCTTAGATGTGATTGACGAAAATTCTGATACAGTACACGACGACAATCAAATGTTACAAAACTTGTAAAAAATTGATGAATGAAAAAATAAAAGTATACTTATTTTAATTTTATAGTACCTACTGTATTTAAATTTCTAACTTTATTTATGCCAAAACCATGAATGTTGTAAAAAAATTAAATAATAAAAAATATTAATGAATATAAAAACTACTTGAGAAAAGTCATAAGTTTGGCATTATTGGCATTTTCGAAATCATCCTGATTTTTATTCAATTTATTTGAGGTAATAAAGGGACAAAACAAAAGTTTTCTTACGATACATGATAGTACAATCCTTTATGAAGAATTTAAGCCCCGGATTGTTTCTCTAGGCCATCCCAATCCTGAGCAATGGCCGATTTAAAAAAAGACCTTTTTTCCGAAAATTCGCTCTAAAAAGAGAAATTTTAAATTTTTTTCAATTTTTCAAACATGCTCGTTTTCTACTTGGCAGAGGTAGCAGTATGTCTGAACTACAAATTATTATAATAAAAATTGAACCGTTCACAGCGAAAACAAAAAACGACGAAGTTTCGCGATTTACTCGGGCAATAACTAACGAAATCGTATCAAACAAGGGTCATTCGATAGGTGTTTTTATTCTCTACAACTTTCTAATTTAACTTTTTTTTGTGTATTGCTTTGTTTTTTTTATAAATGCGAAAACCCCTTTTTCGACCGTTTCCGATTTTTTTAGGTTATGTTCTGCACCAGCTGGAAAGATGCAAAAAAACGCTATCTTTCTTAGAATTTTTTCTTCTACCCGATCAAATTTTCTGTGTCTCGATAGCATGGATTGTGTGTTTTTTCGTACATTCCCTGGACTAGAAACCGGGAAAACACTGTAATACGGATTTTCGATCCATTTTCACATTAAAATCTCCTAGGACGATTTATAGACCTTACCTGACTTATCTACTAGTTAAGGATATTCTTTTATTTTATGCCGATGTCATCCAGTTTGGCATCCCTAAGCTCTGAGCGTCTTGGTCTAAGCCATCATTCCAGCAAAGACTGGGTCTGGGTATGATTGCTATCATTTTTCGACAATTACCAAGAATTCTAGTTTCAATTAATGGAAACAACTTCCTCTTTGCGGCGCTTCCTTCTCCCACAAAAGCATAATGCCTCCGTTTGTGAATCCACAAAACTACATAATCGCCATCAATTGGCCTGGAAATAGCAGCAATGCAACCCGTTCAATTAATAACACTTTTCAAAGCACGCACAGCCTATTCTTTTATTACTGCTAACCTGCTGTACGCGAGAGTTTAGTAGTTGAAAACGCTTGAAAATGTTGCACACAACATTCAAACAAGTGCATATTAAATTTATTTTATCTGAGTCTGGTTTGCGGGGGAGAAGTTTTTTTATCAGCCCCTATACATTGGAGGGAAAACTTTTTTGACATCAGAAACTAATAACATCAGCTGACCGTAATCGTTTAGTTCAAAAGTAGCAGCTCTGCACAGAATGGACAAATAGAAAAGTTGCAGCCGCACGTGGCGCCTAATTAATTGTTGACCACATAGCGAACTGCATAAAACTTTCCACAACTTTCTTTGGCCTGTAACTGAAGCATATGGATGATTACGAGCCCAGAATGTAATCCCTTAAAACAATCGCAACTTTTGCAATAAAATACTGCTAGTGCCGGCTGCAAATGATTTCGCATTTCGCCCTCTATATGCAATTATGGATTTCTATGCCTGTTGCTGCATCCTGCATCCTTGCAACGAGAGTCGAGACAGTTTTTCTACCGAGGATTTCACCAACAAGGGCTCCTATGATAGTTGCCACTATATAGATATATTTTACGGAAGTCATTAGTGGCAGCCGCTGCTGGTTCCAGGGTGGGATCATATCTACTAAAAATTAAGTAGAGAAAAATGGCGGCCGTGTTCATCTTGCGTTGCAACTGACAAAACTTTTCTAATGATGACATGATTTATACTCGTTTAAATTTTTACTCAGCCCTTCCAGTTCCCGTGCACATGGAGAAAGTTCGGTAATGGGTGGAACTGAAATAAAAAAAGTGTTGATGAATAGCTTTAATTTATGTTTTTGTACACGACTCGGATTTAGGTGAGCTAACATTAACGGAATGTTAATGGGGGCTTTTGTTCATGCATTGTTTATGCACTGTAAGCTGCAGATGTGGATTGAAAACTTTTGTTTGGAGAAAGTGTTTGTGATATGCAGATTCTGAATTAGTTATACTTAACGTGACCATTTATTTTTTGATTCAAAACGGGACTTCGGATCTCTATCTCGGATCTCTCTCTTTATCTCAATTAGTAGGGCCAATTCATAAAGGGAACTCAATTTTGAGAATACCAGCCTAGGTTCAAAATAAACTTGTTTTATAAAAATCAGTAGCGGTACTATTAACTCTACGTCAATATCTGTGCCATTATCTGTCAATTTCACCATCAAACTACGGGCTGTATGTGGCAGAAACTGATTAGTCTGTTTCTGAACCAAATTATGTTTTAGTTGGTTTAATTTCTTTTGCAGCTTCAATTGCCGATAAAGACTGACCTGCAACCTTCAATACAGATTGATGAAAACTTGCTGACTGAGTGTGTAAGAAAATTCAATTCTACAATTCTGATTTGGGGTCGTCAAAAAAGTTTTTAAATTTTTGGGGACATTTTTCAATGCTCAAAAAGTAGTTCTTTAATAACTGGTATATTTTTAAAGCCGTTTCTATGGCAGGCATAAGCGCAAGCTTAATATAGTTTTGCTATAGTCTAGCATTTTCTGATATTCTGTTCCAATTTCGGCGCAAAACTCCTTCAGAGCTTTAACTCGAACCGTGTAAATATAAAAAAGGGTAATTGTAGAGTTTAACCCCCCCCCCCTCCTTCCGATTTTCTTGAAATTTTAGTATGTTGTAGTATTCTTCATCCTGAGCAAGAATATGTTGGGCGCGGAAACCATATCTAAGCATAGTTTTTTAATGTTGAAAATGACAATAATTAGCCTAATTTTGAATCAATTTCAGTATATTATGAGACGATGAGACCAGTATATTTTCTTTTTACCGTGGTTTCATGCGTCTCGTCGGTTGAAACTGTAATACTTTTGGACTTACCAAGATACTCTTTCAATTCCTTGATCGCTGTATGCGCCAAAACATTTACTACAATAGGTACTATAGAGTCTGTTTTCGTACGTGCACATCTAAATTTCTGGTCGAAACATGATAGGAAAAATTTCGACGCAAAGCGAAAACTGTGGGTTTCTTGTATTGTGTGATAGGCCCAGACGCCTTCTGCCGCGGCGATATCCAAATCCTTTGAAGTTGGCAGATTTTTTGAAAAAGTTCAACATTGAAGAACTTGAAGCAGCGGCACGATCGGCATTTTTATGTTTGTCAGACGTTAAATGCTGTTCAATATTACCTGCACACTACTATGGGAAACACTAAATTCTGGGCCACATTTATCACATCTGACATCCGAGGGAGTATTTGCTTAATAAACGGGTATTTCGCTTGTAACTTAACATTGAACGTAAATTTGCGTTTTGGCATAGTGAAATAAGATTCCAAACCACAAATCTTCAAGTAACCTAAAACTACAAATATTACGCGATTTCAAACAAACTGAAGACAATAAAAAATAGTGAGAAGTGCACATGAAGTGAATGGTGCAATCATAACATACGGCCCCTCTCGTCTACCCTTTTTCGGGCGCGGCGGATCCGCTATTATCGTCGACGCGCTGTCTGCACCGCCCGTTCCCGTCCAGCCCGCCAATTATCGCGCGGTTTCTGAAAACGGGACAATTTTGTGTCCCCAGGTTATTTTCGGGGACACCGGGACGAAGAGCCAAAAAAAGGGACGGTCCCGTTCAAAACGGGACGTATGGTCACGTTAGTTATACTGACGAACCGGGGTAAGTGAGAGTTCAAGGGACCAGTCATTTATTCTCGCTCCTTCACCAGTCATGCATTCTCGTCTTTCACTTCAACTTCAAGTTTCAAATTCCTTATGGTCAGCAACTGGATAGTCCTAAGCATTATAACCTTCTCGGACCGCAATTACATCTCCTGAATTATAAAACTTGGGGAGCCAAGACTGAGCTTTATGGGAACACCAAGAGTAAATAGTTCAGGAAAATTACAAAACAGGTACCATCCATATGCACGTAGGGAGAGAGTCAAGCCGAGTGCAGAACTTGATAAAATGGTCAATACCATAGGGTGTGCGGGGCATGCAGTGTGCCGTGTCTACCGTACTAGAAATTCTTTAGGGCAGCAAAGACGCAATTATGGAGGTATCACTGGGCGAATCGGCCAGTTCAGTTTAGACCTCAGTTCCCATACATTTTCACATAATGAACTCAGGAAAAATCAAACTTCAGTTCGCCTAACAGAACATCGAACTTAGGTTGAACGTAAAAGCTCGCTCCAAAGAGAGTAATAAATTGGAATATTGGAACGTCAGCTGATGTATTTTGGAAGTTGTTTTGACATAAGTATTAAAAAACGAGTAAGGCTAGGTTCACACGGCACTGTACTGTACGTTTTTAGCAGTATTCGATTTTTACCGTACAAACTGCGGGCTGTTCACACGATACATTTTTATTCGTGTAAAAAACGAATAGTCAAAGTTATGTTACAATATGCGCTACTGCAGACCGAATACGTTAACAGTTCGTTCGGTTTGCTCAGGGGTGGCCAACCCAAATGGTATCGCGGGCCACTTTGAAAATGCCTTATGATCCCTCGGGCCGGGGTCATATATTGGGTGATTCAAATTTAATTTTATATAATTTAGGGAGAGAGTTCCAAAGCTGTTCTGCGAAGACAAAGAAAGAATGCTGACCAATCAACGTGCGGAAACGCGGAATTGTAAATTATCTGTGAGGGATTGCAAAAGCTGCACAAACTGTTGAGGTATGCAGGTAAGTACACAATCGTTAAACGCTACTTTAAATTTATGGGCGCAAAAAGAATCAAGAGAGGACAGATGGACAGTCCTTTTCAGCAAGCCACAATGGTAACGAAGTTTAGACAGGAGTCCGTAGGTTTTACTAACAATGAAACTAATGTGATCGCAGGAGGTCATGCTACTATTCAGTACTAGCCCAAGATTTCTTGCTTTATTAACGCAAACAAGAAGAACCGAGTTTAATGCGATAGCAGAAAAGTCAAGACGAACAGTATCAGAGTGAGAGAGATAAAAATGAAATGGGAGTTCGAAGGAGCTGCATTAAATTTAATGCCGACTATAAGGATACATGACGCAAGTCAACAGCAACCTTCTCCACACACATAATGTATTTGATCTCTTGGCGCAAGGAAATAAAGCTGCACATCGTCTGCATACATATGAATCTTAAAATATCGTTAATAAAAATACTGAATAAACGTAGCCCAAGAATGGAGCCTTGAGGAACGCCAGCGTGGAGTAGGGCACTTGAGGTACTTTAGCCACCTGGTTTAAACCTTTGAGAGCGGATAGATACGAAACTTTTCAAAAATTTAAGAGCACAAAGAGAATAATACTGATAGGACTGAGAAGGACACTTGGACACTTGAAGCATGCTTCCAAGTCGAGGGAAAGTTGAATACCGTGAGGCAGGAGTTAAGAATGTGAGAATGTGAGTTAAAATAGGCAATAGACGAGGTATGAGCATTTTTAAGAGACTAGGTGAAATGTAATGTAATTGGTGGTGCAGGTTTTCGTCAGACAAGGTGGCGCGGTATTCACTTTACGTAAATTCCATTTTCGAAAAGAAACGATTCGCAATCACAACCTTTTGTCCCAGACATCTCAATTTACAAAACCTTTCTTTTATAACATAAAAATCATGTTTTGAAAGGGTTTTTCACATTCAGGTCCTCAAAAACACTCAAAAAAATTGTTACCATTTTGGTAGCTAAAAAATATAGCTGAAATTTTATATCTGGATGAACTACAAATCCTATTAATATATATGATATTTATATCTGCATGCAACATAAGTATAAGTTCTACAGAAATGTTCATAACTATTCTGTTGCATTTAAAACTCCGCTAGATTTTATTTCCCTATTTGTATGATAACATATCTGATGCTATAAAAATATATTGCCAATATAATATATCTGCAAGAATGTAAATACACAGATATTGCAGCTGTTAATTATTGTCTGCAATAGCTGTTAATCAAGCTACAGTGGAAATATTTCATTTGTCAAAAATATTACAGTATTTGACATGTTACCATAGAAATGGAGTAATAACTTTTATAAGGATTTGTGTTACGTGTGTATGGCCCAAAAAACCCAAAGACCCAAACAGCAGACGCAAAATGCTTTTTTTTTGTGCAACGGAGCTGTGTGAAATTACCCGAATAAACCTCTTTTATTTTGGCCCTTTAAGTATATTACGAGTATATCCATACAAGAAAACACAATAGCCGTACACTCAAGTACGTGAAAAGATTTCTTATTTTAAAACAAGGTCCGAGTGGTGGCTATCAGTTGGATATCAGTTGGCAAATATTTGTTCGCGTTCGAGATGGATAGTTTCGTTAAAATTATTTTGGAGGAATGGGGGCTGCCTAATTTAACACCTCTTTTTGAAGGTAAGTTAAAAGCTTCTTTTCAGGTTAAGTTAAAGAGTTTATTTACTTGAGTTTTTAGTGTATTTATAAATAAGTAACAAAAACAAAAAAAAAAGTGTGCACTAATAAATCATATTAGTAAACTCAATGTTCGCATGCCATTATTGCAATATTTTTTACTAGAAATGCTACTTTAGTTTGAGTGATCGAAATAAAACGTGTTTGTGTTTAAACTATTGTGGACCAAGAAAGTGTATATTTGCAGTAACAGATATTGCAGATAGAGCTAGAATAGTTGTGAATGCACATATTAATAATGCTATTACAATAAGTTATGTATGTATTTAATAAAATAAAGCCAGTGACAAATTATTCCTTATTAGTTGCGACGCGGATATCGATAAAACGTGTAGTGTGGCTCGGAATTTTTGTTAATTTGTAGAATTGAAATATATAATTTTATTAAATTTTTTCAATATTTTCTAAAATAAGTGATTGTTCTTTATTACGTTTAGAGGAAGGCTTCGATAAAGAAGCGTTTGAAAGCCTTGACTACGAGGGAGTTAAAAATTTGATAAAAAAACAAGGCCCACGTGCCATTTTCTGGGCCAACTTCGTACAAAAATATAAGAATATTCAGGTAATAATTTATTTTTTAATATAATATAAAATTGTTCCTTAAATATGTATATATTTCTATATCAGCTTTCGGCGGTAGAAGAGAGTAATCCAGGGAGTGTTTTGTCCGCCACCTACGTTAGCGAAACAGAAAGTATCCCATCAGCAGCATCTACAGCAATTTCAGCTACAAATGATCCTGGTAGTTTAGAAAAAATAACTAATCAGTTGATTTTCCTCAACGAACCATTTTCTAGTTCTGTACCCCTTTTAAATATTTCTACCTCAGATATTTGTGGTAATATTGTTAAACTCTTCTTGAAGTCCACTGAGGGAAAAATAGTTGAGTCATTTTATGAAAAAAATTCCCGAAAATTTGATGGACAACATCGTAATATCCTTGCAAAAGTAATAATTTATAAAGAGTACGAATATCAATGTTATCCTGATCATTTTAAAATTACTACCGAGCGATTTAAAAAGTTTTTAGAAGATATTGTAGAAATTTTTCCTTCTGAAGAATCGGTTAAGTGCCTTTATTTTACACCTTATGACAAAATTACTCATAAAAACGCGCATGGGAAACTTTGGGATCACTATAATCATTTGAAACAAAAACTTGGCAAAATTGAAAAATCGAGAACTTCCATACCTACACCAACTGAAGTAGTGGAGCCACGGACACTGGACAAAATTGAGTTTTTAAAAAAATATTTTGAGCCTTGGGATAAAATTCGAAAAATCTGGAACGAAACTAGGTCTTACAGATACTCGATTTTAGAAAAATCTGATTCGATATATAAATATTTCGAAACATTTCCCATTTTAAAATCTGATAAAGGATCAATTCTTTTATGTGAAGATTTTGACAATAATTATACAGAAAATGCAAATAAATTTTGCGCAAATTGGCCTCCTATGGAACAGAAATTAATAGAATTATCATCGAAGAAACTAAAAAATAATTCAGAAATTTCCAAAATATTAAATGGCGACTGTACATTCAAAGGTTTCCTTCTCTTAGCTAACTTTTTATCAAATTCAATTTACGCTAAAGGTGGCAATAATAAACGAAGAAAATTAACTAAAAAAGAAGTCTTGAATTCATTTTTGTTTTTACAAGAGGTAAGAGTATTTGAAAATATATTACTTAACCAAACTGATTTTAATGTTTATATTTCATTTATTTTAGAATGCAACACTTGTGTTGGAAACAAAAAATTTGTTAAAAGGAGAAGCTCTTCGAGATAAAAAAACCTTACAACCTCGAATTATTTTGATTGGAAAATCCTACGGTAAGTGATAATCATAAGTATAGGCAAAGCTTGTAATGATCTATATTATGGCTAGTTATAAAAGACTTGTTTATTTCAGATAAAATAGAAAAAGGCCAGGTATTGGTAGATGATACTTTATATACTTTCAAGGATACGCTTATGACTGTAGACTGCTGCTTTAAAATATATAGTGCTCTTAGCTGTTGCTACCCGGACGAAACTAAACCTATTTGGACTTTTCTACAAAAATATAATTATGGTATTACTACAAAATTTGACCAAAATTTCAACAGCGTAACATCTTTATTTGATGAACTTTCGAACCTGAAACATAACTAGGTACTTTTAATTTTAGTTATTAAGTTTAAGTTTATAAAAAAACAGTATGAAGTGTTTCTTATGTAGAAGGCAATTCGATAATGCCAAAGATTATATAACTCATATCAAAAAATTTCATAAATTAGATATAAAAGACTTAAGATGTTATAACTGTCCAACTACACGATACTTTACGAAATTTAATTCGTTTCAAAAGCACATAAAAATACATTTCAATTCAAATGAAGATAATCATCATGCTACTCATAATATAGAGAAAAAGGTCTTAGACAGTAATAACGATTCTACGAAGACCTCACAATTTATTTTACCACATAAAAATCTTCATAATGATGAAGTTAAAAATGATTCTGACGAAAGTAGTTTATTACAATCTTTAGATAATGAAATTAGCAAACAAAGTTTTGAACTTATAAGTAAAATTTACAATGACCATAATATTTGCAGATCGTCAATTCAAAATATAATAGAATTATTTGATAATTTTATTAAAGGAAATGCTTTCAATATCGCCGAAGAAATTTTAAACGATACTTTAACTAAAAATAATATATCCTCCCATTTTAATCAATTAGTATTTCAGAAAATAAGAAATACTTTTACTAATATGAGCACAGAATATCGACGTCACAATAAAATCAAAAATTCTAATTTATATCAAGTCACTTCAGTAATTATTGGTCAAAGAATAGAAAAGGTTCGAGAAAAACGTAAAATTTTTTTGAAAACAATAAATATAACAGCATCTTTTATACCTTTACGAAACATATTGCAAGCTTTATTTAATATTGACGGGTTTTTCCAAAAAACGATTGATTACATAAGATTTTTAGAGAAAGACGATAGGTTTTCAAATATGATGCAAGGCCCTTTTTGGAAAACAAAAACAAATGAAATAAAAAATAAAAATCCGACCGCTATACTATTACCTCTAATTCTATTTTACGATGATTTTGAAACAAATAACCCTCTAGGTTCGCGGGCTGGAAGTCAAAGTTTGGGAGGCGTCTATATTTCATTTCCTTTTATATCACCGGAGAACCGCTCAAAATTAGAAATGATTTTTCCAATATTTCTTTTCAATAGCTTAGATAAAAAGCACATTGGTAATCGTGTATTCGAACCTGTTGTCAACGAGTTACATTACCTTGAAACTGAGGGAATTCAAGTAAAAAACAACCAACTGTTATTCATTCTGGCCGTATGTGTGGGAGACAATAAAGGTTTAAACTCATTACTGGGATTTACAGAGAGTTTCACTTCAAATCATTGCTGTCGATTTTGTTCTATTGATAAAACTAAATTGCAGACTATTACTGTAGAAGATTCACAGTATTTGAGAACATTAGCTAATTATGAAACTGATATTAAAAGAGAAACGAAGGAAACTGGAATAGTTTCAGAATGCATATTTAATAGATTAAATTATTTTCATGCAATTGAAAACTTTTGTGTTGAACCAATGCATGACATTTTTGAAGGTATTTTAAATTATGAATTGTCTTTGATGCTACTTAGTTATATACAAAATGAAAAGTATTTCAGCCTGGAAGATTTAAATAATCGTATTAATTTTTTTTACTACGGAAATGCATTATACATGAATAAACCCCAAGAAATAAGTATGGATCATTTAAAATTGAAAAAGATAAGGTATAGTGCGTCGGAAATGATTTGGTTTTCGAAATATATCGGTGTTATGATTGGTGATTGGGTCAGTGAAGATGATCCAAAATGGGAATTATTTTTGTACTTAAAACAAATTATTGACATTATTCTCTGTAATTTTATTTCTGAAAATTCTATAAAATTGCTAAAAATATTAATGACTGAACACCATGAAAAATTTAAAAGTATTTACAATTTGCCGCTTAAGCCAAAACATCATTTCCTTTTGCATTACTGCAGAGTTATGGAAGCAATTGGTCCTTTAACTCAGGTATGGGCAATGCGTTTTGAGGGTAAACATAAAACATTAAAAGACATAGCTGGCTCAACAAAGTCACGAAAAAATATTTGTTTGACAATTTTTGAAAGATTTGCTTTAAAACAATATAACACCTTTTTAAATAATAATATTGAAATCAGTTATAAATATGGCCCAAAAATATCAGAGAAAATTTTAGACTCTGAAAAACCTCTATTTCCTTTTAATTTTAATGAAGGAGGCGTGTACTTTTACAAGTGGATTTCTATCTGTAATTCACTATTAAGGGCAAATAAAACTATTATTGATATAGGATTTAATGGCGAATATTTAAGCTATGCCTTAGTTAAAAAAATTTGTGCTGTAAATGATAATAATATTTATCTTTTGTTAGAATTATTTGAAACCTTGTATTATGATAGCCACCGATGCTCTTACAATGTTAAAAAAACTAATTTTAAGAAAATTATATTGCTCAAAAAAAAATATTTTACAACGTATATTTTGATTGAATTAAATGGAAATATTTTAGTTATTTAAAACAAAATGAATTAACATAAAATATGCTTTCTAAACTTATTATAAACTTTTTGCCTAGACTAACACATAGAAATGTATGTGCACCTTTATTTTATGTAAAACTTTTTTTTAATTGAAATTTTTTAAATAAAAAAGAAATGATAAGAACCAATAAATAATGTTTTTATTTGTATTATAGGATAAAAACTTAAAAAGTGAAATTTCGTATAGCTTTTCCAGTTTTTCTTTAGTAGGAAGAATAATACGTTATATATTTTTTCCACAATTTTATCTTGCTGGATTTGTCAAAAAAAAATATGTTTCCAGCCATTTAATGCGTCATTTATTGCAGTATTTTATTTTGATTATTAGAACTTGAAATTATTATAAATAAAAAAAACATATCTTAAAGTGCTACCCTTTATATTTATTACGAAAAGGTTAAATTTCTTCTATTGTTAATAATAATTACTAGATCTGCCAAAAGTTTGAATTACAGCAGATAAACTTTATTGCTACATCTTTGATTCAGATGTACTGATAATGTGACACAACGTTGGTCTTGAGAAAATAAAAAAATGCATTTTCAGTAATAATTTTAGCTGCGTATGTCACAATAGTACAGCTGCTACCAAAATAAATCACATTAATATTATAGCTGCATTAGTTAACTTTGTTTCTCAATGTATGGTAAAATATACCAGAAAACGATTAGATTTAGTTTTAATAAAACATTACTGCAAACACTGGAAAATTCCACAGTCACGATTTCTACCAGTTTTTCTGACTAAGAGCATAGACAATTTTAGCTTATCCAGCAAAAATTTTTTTGAGTGAATATGTTAAACAATTTAGTAGCAGAAAGTCAAAGTAGTTCGACAGGCTTAAGGTTAAATCCGATTAAAACTAAAGAAATGCGGATATAGCGGTGACTAATGGTGACGTGGAATTGGTAGATTAATTCTGTTACCTCATTAGTTACGTCACTACCAGAATATATAAATCATATGGAGATCGACTGAGATCTCAACTAACGCCAAATTAAGGCTGTTCAACTCCAATGTTAAGGCAATTCTGTTGTATGTGCGAAACATTGAAAGTGGCCCTATCTATCGCAATGCGCCTTCAAGTTTTCATCCTAAATAAAAATCTGCTGGCAAGATAGAATTACAAATGAAAAGAAACGATAGATGACCAAATCATGCAAGGGAAATGGAATGGAATGGCCACACCCTGCGAGGTTCAAACGTGAATCTAGCCAAAAGGCCCTTGACTGGAATTTGCAAGGAGCCCTAGAGTTGGAAAACCTAGAATAAAGTGGAGGAGAACCCTACCAAAAGACGCCACAACAAGGAGGGCAACTGTTTCCGCCCTATGTCCCGTGCGGGAATAAAGGATCAGAAGAAAAAGAATCCTGCACTCATAACACACTAGCTGGATGTTGACCAAAGAGGTGTACTTCCTTGTAAATATGCTTGTTTTCTCTGCTAGCTCCATGACACTAAATTTTTGTTGCGGATGCGGTATTTTTATTGAATTGTTACCGAGAAAAACAATTACTTGGATTTTTATCCATCAACCCGGTCACCCCGAGAGCCAATTCTCTATGACAGGCTGTGAATTTTAATCATTGCTCATAGCTGACTCTTTTTTCACATGTTGGAACCTTGTAGCACAAAATATTTTGTTAAATCTTGTTAAATCTCGCGGGCCGAACAATTTCGTGCGAAGGGCCGCGGGTTGGCCACCCCTGGGTTTGCTTGACAAGTCTGGTGAGTATTCGATAAACGTGTTGAGCTGTGTACGTTATTTTGCAGTACAAGCGACGTGTGAACGGTTCTATACTCAATGTATGCGCCACTACTTATTCGATAAGATTTATCCCGCAAAAAAAGCGTGCAGTACAATGCCGTGTGAACCTAGCCTAAGAGCTTTATTAAACATGTTCATATAAAAATAGGAAAACAAGTACACCTCAGTAAAGAAGCTTTCAAATGTAATACGTTACACACGAAGTTTTCTGAACTGAACAATGGCCGGTGAAGCCACTTATGTGGATTGAACTGAACTTTATTGAACTGAGGTCGGAAACCCTGGCAACCATCAACCATCAGCTAACGGCTATCGGAGACAGCAGTATCATGGAACGAGGCCGGCCAAAACTGCATTCGACAGTAAATAGTATCTCCCCCTATTAGTACAGTCATTGAAAGGATGGAAAGTCATGGAAAGTTTTCCCGGAGTTTTGAAAATTTGTAATTTTATAGATTTCGATGTGCTCTTTCAGAATTTCAACTTTGCCACCTCGTATCTTTGCCGCTCGCGCCACCATGTTGGAAAAATGACGCCTAAAAGCAGTTTTTTGACAATCGGGCCTATTCTGTCAGTAAAATTTTATTATTTTATGTTATGTTATGCCATAACATAAAAGAATTCTCGAAAATCCTATTCTGTCCGAGAAATTTTATTTTATTTTATCAATCTTAGCATAAAATATTTCCTGTTACGTTTCAGAACATAAAATATTCTAAGCAGCACATTTTACAGGCATTTTAACCCATTTTATGAAAATAACAGACGGGAATTGACATTTGCGAGAAAGTAGTTTTCATTGAATTTTGAATTAAATTAAAAATTAATATGACAAACGCATTAAGAAAATTGTATTTTGTCAGGTATTGAAACAAGGCGCGCTTTGATTTTGTTTGTTTTCATTCATAATTTTATTTGTTTTCATTTTCAACCGATCAGCTGTTCAAAACGTAATGGAACCTATAGCGGATTGTACTAAATATTTTATGATATGTGTTCATAACAGACTTCATAAAATAATTTTATGAAGCATCACAGAATACGAATTTTTTAAATATTTTATTTTTATTTTATGAAGAAGAAATTTTATCATCATAAAATAGCATAAAATATCATTTTATAAAGATTTACAGAATAGGGCCCATCATCTCCTTTCCGACTCACTTTACGATAAAAACACTTATATATACAAAATGAAACTAGAGAAAATTTCCTACAATTTATGTCGCCGCAAAGTGTAGTTCAACACGCGTTTTCCCCAAAAAACTCATTTCAACACCACCTTGAGGTAGAGTAAGCAGCGCGTTTTTTATCGTGGTATCCCCAGTAGGCCTAATCCACATGCAATTCGTTGTTCCAAAATTTAGCGCATTCTCCTTCGCTTCGCTGTTTTTGATGGACCAGGTGTTGCGAGTTCATTGTGTTTAGTACCTATCGAAACCGAAATTTTTTCCACATCATCCGCGATCGGATTACCAGTTTCATCTTCGTTCTCAATTTTATCGAAAGCTTGTCCGAAAATAGTCTCCGTTTCTTCCTCTTCATCGCTATCTTGTAATGGAACTTGCGAGTTATCACACGTACCATCGTGCATATAACGGAGCACTTTAACCCAGCCTTTCTGCGCCAAAGGCTTTCTGACATCTCTTCTTGCATTTGCAAGAAATAAGTTTTAACAAGCGTTCCGGAGCTGGGAGCTCGAGTGTGGTGACAGGAATTACTAACTAATTGCTCCTTTAATCCCTCATGGGACATAGGGCGGAAACAGTTGCCCTCCAGCGGACTCTGTTTTGCGCGACAGCTCTCAGCTCTGACCAGGATCTCCCGGTTGTTGCGGCCTCTGATAATAGGGTTCTCCCCCACGTTGTTCTAGGTCTTCCGACTCGACGGGTTCCTTGCGGATTCCAGTCGAGGGCCTGTTTGGCTCGATTCTCGTTTTCGCGTCGCAAGGTGTGGCCAATCCAATTCCATTTCCTTCGCCTGATTTGGTCGTCTATCCTTTCTTGGCCGGCACGGCGCCATAGTTCTTCATTTGAAATTCTATCTTGCCAGCGGATTTTTAGGATACGACGTAGGCATCTGTTGATGAAAACTTGTAGGCGCCCTGTGATGAATTGGGTGACTTTCCATGTTTCGCAACCGTTCAAAAGAACTGCCTTAACGTTGGAGTTGAACAGCCGCAATTTGGTGTTAATTGAGATCTCTGTTGATCTCCATATGTGAAACAGGCATGCATATGCGCTTCTTGCTTTATTTATTCTGGAACTGACATCTTCTTCTGTACCGCCGTTTTCGGTAATAATACTACCGAGGTAACAGAATTTGTCTATGTGACAGGAATTAGCCCGTTCTTATTTCTTTTCTATCCCCATTGCTCTGCATTTTGTGCATTCCCATACCACTGCTGAACCTGGTGATATTGTCAAAAAACTGCTTTTAGGCGTCATTTTTCCAACATGGCGGCGCGAGCGGCAAAGATACGAGGTGGCAAAGTTGAAATTCGGAAAGAGCACCTCGAAATCTATAAAATTACAAATTTTCAAAACACCCGGAAAACTTTCCAGGTACCTATACGTATTTTTTGGAGAAAAGAGTGGTTTTAGTTGAAATTTTGCTTAAAATAACCGAAATTTTAACTTTGATGACTCATTACTCTGGAAGTCGAGAGAGTAGAACCTTGATTTTTACAGTTTTAGATAGGTGGGAGTATTCTACGTAGACTGATACTTTACTCATGAAAATAGGTCATAGGGTTACAAAAATACAGGGTGATATGTAAACCTCTAAAAAAAATGCAAAACACCCTAGCGGCTAAACCGTTACGACTTCCCCCTCCCACCCATACGATTTTTTGTTCGTCTATCCATAACCTATCCACAGCCAGATACGAGGTGGCAAAGTTGAAATTCGGAAAGAGCACATCGAAATCTATAAAATTACAAATTTTCATAACTCCCGGAAAACTTTCCAGGTAACCTTTTTTTAGAACCAAATGACTGTACTATATAAGCTCCAAAAAAGTGGAGCGATGCAGAGCTGAGCTAGATAGACTTGGTAGAAAATTTTACGTGACCTTCATCTGGACATTGATGAACAACCGACTTCCTAGCCAAGAAGAGAACTTCTCTCTGGGACTCCGAGACTGCTATTGTTAGCAGCCAAAAAAATGGGTCAAAAATGCTATTTTGGACTACTACCTGCTTTTAGCCAGCCAAAGCTGGAGTGCTTGGAGGACTGCATAATTCTAGGACGACTTGGTAAACTTACAAGAATGAAGAGCAATGGGCCTCCTAAGCAGACCCCGAAGAGATATTGCCAGAATTGCGGCAAACATTACAGCACACATTTGGCAGATTTAAAAGAGATCTCCAGACTAGGTCTTGGGGAGATCTCCAGACTAGAGGATGACAGCTAAACATATACACCAACAAACCTTAGGTACACGGGTTTGTGGTTCCGGTTGCTCTGGAGGTAGCCCTATACCTGTACCCTATAATTCGCACGAAATTATTGGTCCATCGCTGATGTCAATATATAAGAAATGCTGCTCCATCAAGTAGTAAAATTGATCATCATTCTGAAGGTACGAAGACCCAGGCACAATACGCCAAAGGATTATAGGTCGATAAGCTTGGCACTCTTTCTCCTGAAGACATTCTCTCTCCTATCTCACTGTCCAAAGTATCGCTTACCGTAAAATACTCCCTAGAGTATAAACAATTTAGCTTGGCAGCCTTCAAGGACAAAGAAGGCATTTTCAACCACATCAGCAGTGCGATCATCCCGGTGGCTCTGTCAAAATTCAGGATGCACAATGGTATTAGTATTATGATTCACTCCGCATGCTGAAAACTAGAATACTGCAGCACCTTAGGCAACATCACAGTAGTAAAGACAACGTGCCGATATATACCCTAGTGTTAATTCCTGAAGCCAGATGCACTTATATGCCACCCACCAGAGCGACAGTCCTCCGACAGCTGGTGAATGCGAATTTATTCCCATTTCTTTATCTAGACTCCAAAAATTGCTCCTTCTATATCACATGTCTCGCAATGAATGTGATATGCGAGTGTGTATTAATGATGAAGGCAGGGAGTTTCAGGATCTCCTGAGGTTCAGCTTGCGAATCTCAGAGTGAGATAAATGAGACGAGACAATTTACTTCTGTTGCCCTCCGCCCAGATAGGTGAGGTCAGTACTACCGGCATATTCATGTGGTGCCATAGAGACACGCGGGGAAGCGGATTAACATGTTATTAAATTAACTACAACCAATTAATTAGGTAATGACATGTCAACACACCTGTAATTGCGTTAATCACATGTAAAAACCTAAGGTTAATCACATGTCAACACCCGATTAATGATGTTTAATGACATTGGTCTCAATAGTCTTAGACCGATTTAGGTTCCCATGCACAAGCATCGCAATGCCTACTATCTTCCTATCAAAAATCCCTGACATCGCAGACCAAGCGCGTTAACTTCTCGGTCTTTGGTAGCTTCCATCAGGAAAAAATTCACTTCATTCATAACCTCTTCTTTCATTTACAAGTGATAGGTGATAACAGAGAGCAATTCCTAGGCCGACTTTCTTTTATCTCTGATCAACTCGAACTCTTCTTAACCCGATGATGCCATGCCACTTCCGCAGTCATACTTTTCCGCCCAATTGGAATCACTTTTATTCTCTGTATTCTATTCATAAAAACAATAATCAATTTCATTACTTTCAATATAGTATAAGCGAAGGTTGGTGACCAAAGTCTTTACGATAACAAATTAATCGATTTTTTAAGTCCTTGCAAAATAACTTTGTTAGTACAAAATGAAATGAAATGAAAGCTGTTCGAGTTTGTATTATGTAAAAACGACAACACATCACTGACTACAGCTAGTCGAAAAAATCATCCTTGAAAGACTTTCCTTAGTTACTATAAAAATAAAAACGACTATAGTAACAGCAAATATCTGCTTAATGTCCAGCTTGCATTAAAATTCATTAATTAGTATCTGAGTTATAAAAAGCATCATTCTCATTCACTTAGCTTAATTGATTCCATGGCCCGAACCATCAAAAATCGAGCAGTACTAAGCTCCACAGCGAAATATTTTACCAGTTACTACACCCATTTTGGCCACTCCATGATAAATTGCAGGACCATGAAGAAGTCCCGCAAAATCACTTGTTTTCCTCTTTCCCAAAAATATGGACGAAAAATAGTTAAAAGATTTTTAAATACCACCATCGTGCCCTCAAAAAAATCTCCTTAAAAAAATTTCAAATTTAATTTAAAACAAAAGTGCCATTTTAAAGGTGGATTTTTGTTGCATCCATTCCCAAAGTTGTAAACCAGAAAATTCCGGTTTGGTTTAAAAAAAATTCAGCACTTACCTAAATCCTACGAGTCACTTCCTATCGTGCTAGTTGTGCTGGTAACCCTATCAAGGACTGCTGTTGGGCTAAGCTGCACTAAAAGCAAATCAACGAAACTTATTTATTTATTTTTTTTCCGCCCAAACACAGACGTATTCTGGAAGGATGCAAGGAGCTGCACTAATGGACTGGAGTTTGCATTGCAATTAAGCTATTTCCTGGTTGCTGGCGAGTTAGTGCTGCACTTCCTGGTAACAATGAGAAGTTTAGCTTAGTATTTACAAGTGAACACATGGAAAATATTTGAATAGATAGTTTTCGTTTTTTTTAATTAAATTCTTACTTAGCTGAGTAAATTAGCAAATTGGGAAGGATGCCTTTGTTAACATCCCATAGGTCGAGATACAATGGTAGATTCCTTTGCTGATGGTTCTAGAAATTAAGGGATATTAAAAGGTTGTCTAGTAGTTTATTTATTCTGATTTAAGTACACTAATGGTAAATTGTTTTCTTGTTTGTACAAATAAAATTTCATTCAACAAAGCAAACTGATCAATACAAAACAGGCGCAACGACACGGATCGGGACACATACCGCCGTGGATTAGAAGTCCCCTCAGAAAGGGTAGAAAGACTGGTAACAAAATGCTTGCTGTCAATCAGAAGTCTTAAAAACCCTGTCATTGATACTGCTGACTTTATTTTAAACAGAGGCCCCAGAGATGGGAACTTGTGGTATTATTATTTATTTTTTTTTATTTTTGAAGTTATACTTCTTTAGGCGCGTTTGGAAAATATTATGAGAGTGAATTTTTATCGAGCCGCGAGACGCAACGCGAGACGGTGACGGAGAATATAGACGAAGGGGTATGGAGGGCAACCATTTCAACTCCCATTCTTTAGCTGATGTCTGTTCACGATGTCGATGGGTGAGGGGGTTTTTATCCTGAGGCTATGGAGGGAAATAAATTTCATGTACGATTCATCAGCCAAGCGAAGGTTTGGGCTTTTTGTAGGTATAAAGGGGCCCATACACGGTCGAACAATTTGCGCAAATTCGTGTTTGCGCAAAAATATGAGATTGTCCATACACTACGCAACGAGTTGCGCAAACTTCAGTTCTGTTCTGGAAGTACACGATACATTTCAATAAATTCCCTTCAGAATTCTTCATCCGCTTTCCTCGCTGCCATTTTCTCACTTAATTTGTAAAATTTTAATAACTTAATGCGCCAACACCACCATACACGAGCAAACAACTTGCGCAGCGCTGCCACTGCACAAAAATTTTCAAAAGCGTTTGATTTTAATCAAACAGTTGCGCTACACATCAAACCGCCCCATACACGGGGAAAATGTTTGCACAACGGGCTGCGTTGCGCAGATTGTTCGACCGTATATGGGCCCCTTAAGAAGATTCGTAGTTGCTGGGTGAGGGGTTCTGTCTCGAGGCTATGGAGGGAAATCCGATCCGTGTTCTATTCATCACGTAAGCGCGAGTTTCTAAGGGTCAGTTTTACACGGGCCGGCTTTTTCAGAAGATTTTTCTTGGTTGTTTGTCTGCCCGTGTGAAACTGGCCAAGATAATAATAATGCTATATGGCGATAATTATTTACTGTTTTACTAATTATTTTGAATGGTTAAAACTTAATAAAATTAATCAATCAGAAATTAGTTTGAATATATAATACAAAATATTTACTGTTATTATTTGGGAAAATAAAACAATAAACAAGATATTAATGGTTTTATTTAGCTTGACCTCGTATATTTGTTTGGTTCAAATCTTGCGACAGCTTTTTCAACTTCTTCTACTAAGCCGATACTTATGAAACTTTGCACACACATTTAACGTGTCAGTGCAATCTGACAATTTTGTAAAAAAATCAGGATGGCGGTTCCAAGATGGCGGACGAATTCTTGAATTATGTTCCAATTCCATTGAAAATGGGTATCGGGGGGTTTTAGGGCCACAAATGAACATTCTATTATCAAAATTTGAAATTTAAAAATGCCGGCGCCAATATGGCCGGTGGATTTTTTGAAATGTGTTCTGAATCCATTAAAAACCGCTATCGGGGGGTTTATAGGGCCACAAATGACGATTCTGCGGTCAAATTTTGAAAATTCAAAATGGCGGGCCAATATGTCGGATAAATTTTCCATTGAAAATCGGTATTGGGAGGTTTTTAGGGCCACAAATGACGATTCTGTGGTCAAAATTTGAAAATTCAAAATGGCGGATGAAATTTGGAAATGGTTTCTGAATCCATTTAAAATTGGTATCGGGGAGTTTTTAAGGTCACAAATGACCAATCTGTGGGCAAAATTTTAATAAATTCAAAATGGCGGCGCCAATATGGCGGTACGATTTTGGCAATTACGATTCGATTTCACTGAAAATAGCTATTTGGCGGTGTGTAAGGTCGGAAAAAATAAATATGTTGTCAAAATTAGAAAATTCAAAATGGCGCTGGAAATATGGTATGCATAACAAATCACTTCACCAGAATTTTGTAAAAAGTAAAATCCAAAAATGGCTGAATTAAGACTAAAAAGAATACAATAAAAATAGGTAAAAAAAACTTTTAAGTTAAATGGTTTTATTTTAAATCTGCTGTACCAAAAACTAGAAAATAATTAGAACACAAACATGGACCTTCTGGAATAGTAGGAGTGCTGTCTTCTAATGTCGTTTGCCAAGGGGCACTTTGTGTCGCTGTGTCAGCGAATTAAGTAATATTCTGGGACTTTTAACAGACTAAAATAAAAACATGGTGCGCATAAAAACCTGTATAACCTGTATAAATAAGAACAACTTGTCTAGAAAAATGTGTTTCCTCTCTGCCGGAGAATGGGTTGACTAGTAGGTGATTTTAGTTAGGATTAGAATCCGGTATAACCGACAGGCTGGAACATGTCGGCATCATGCTGCTTCCACCTGCCACGCACGCAAATAATAAAAAATCCAATAAATTATTTGCATGCAAATTAAAAGTTAGTCTTAAATCACGCCAAAGAAGTATAACTTCTAATGCGCGTACATAAGTATACACACCCACTTTTTTTTATTTCAATTCTTCTCCTCGATGAGAACAATAAATTTCCTCCTTAACGGTATAAGATAATAGTAATCGGCAGTAATTTCGTCTTCTCCAACAGGTACCTCCGAGTTGAGAAGTTACCAAATCGCTGCCAAACACTCCTGGATAGTATCAGGCGTCATGTATTTGTCATTCTGTGGCATTCCTACCAAACGTCTAGCCTCGCGCTGTTGGTTGAGGTTGCCTTCAACCTCGTTGTGGTAGCGTTATACCGTCGTAATTACAACAGAAACCCACCGCTGCCAACCAAATTTTATGTGGTATTATTATTGTACTTACCACAAAGGGTGCTGGGAGTGCCGCCTTTTGGAGGATGTTCAGTCCATTCCTAATATCTTATATAAAAATTAAACAGTGAGTAAGGCCTAGGCCGAATGGATTGTTTAATGAGGAATGATATATAAGGCATACTGACGATCATTATACAAATCACTTCACTGTGAATAATTTAAGTTGACAAACCCCTACAATTCCATCATCAGGAAAGTCAAATCATCAACCCTTGGTACTTGGTTACTTCCATCAAAAAGGATTTCACTTCATCCTCAACTCCTCCTTTATCTACAAGAAATAGATGATATCAGCGAGCAAGTCCAGGGCCGTTTTATATGTTAAATTCTTCTTTTCTCCACACTGTTATGTTCCCCAAATTCAAGCTAGCCGTACACTGAATGTACGTTCTTTTATGATTCGAGAGGTGTATAGGTGTCCCAAAGAGCTTTATGTCAATATATTCACTGGCCCAAGCTTTAGTTGAACCTCTACGCAAACTCTTTGCCCGGTCACGCTTTTCTGGATACTATCCAAGCTCTAGGAAGGATAGTTCAGCTTATACCGGAATATATGGGACTCCAATAACTCCTCTAACTAGCGCGCAATAGCAATTCTCTCCAAAATCATGGAGATAATTATAAATAGAATGCTGATGGAAAATCTATCTATCTATCGATGCAAGCAAATTCCATACGGCAAGGTGAAAGCTTTGAATCTACTGCCGAAATCTTTGTATGTTTTTCAGAGAACATTAAAGGCTTGGGCACACAGAAAGCAGTCTGTCGCTGCGGGCAGCGATCTTCGACCGAGGGGGTCAGGCGGTCTAGTTGTAGGCAGTTTGGCACCATCTCTGTCAAACAGAACGCGGTCTACCGCCGCCTGCTATTTTTTGTCGCGACGACAAGCTGTCTGGTTGTACAAAATTACAAATTATAGTATGAGCGCCGCCGCTTTCAGACAAAATGAGTGAAAAAACTGAAATTTTTATAGAAAATGTGCGCGTAAATACAGGTTTTTGTTTCGATACGTAAGCGGTGGGATTCCCCTAATTGTTCTCTCTTATTGATTTCATGCACTCAACATCGTCTTTTCTTCTTTTTGCTTTGCAAAGCTAATAGCAGAAGGAGTTGCTCTTCGTCCGAGCTCATCTTCCATATAAATATAATTGAAGTGTCTGTCTGTGATTTCAAAATAATTGTAATTTTCTAAGCTCATGTGGTTATTTGCATGATATTGAAACAAAATACAGTATTTTTAAAATTTTTGTCTGTCTGGGTGTCTGTATGTCTGTCTGTCTGTTTGTCCTGGCTAATAGAAATTATTCTTTTTTGAAAAAAGAATGTGCGAACAAAAAATATATCGGAACAAATCAAACACTCATTTAAACGAAAAGCACTTTATTGAATTAAAGCTTGCTTGTTAATTTATTTTACTTTTTTCTTATTTATTTAAATTTAAATCGATTTTATTTCGACCGGCTCGAGCTACGGTTTTCCTTCCACTGCCTTATAATTATGTTTTTTGGTACCAAGTACCCTATCTTCTGTACTAAGACCAAAGGGTGCAATTTAATTCTTAGAAATGCCAGTAAGCAAAAAATATTCATTGCGCGTGGGAATGAGGAATGTTGCAAGTGCATAAAAAGTGCATTGACAGATAAAATTTTATGGGAGCAATATTGTAATGGGATATTTAAATTAATTTAACTGGAATTGGGATGCAATGGGATATTTAAATAATAACTGGAATTGGGATGTTTGGGTTATGGATTTGCTGTTGTTCGTTATCGTTATCTATAACACCCCCACCGTTAGCGTGAGGCTCCGACGAACTTTTTAAAATGATAGTTCGGCGATATTTACTGATCAATAGTATGGCAATTGTTATTATTATTAAAATAGTTAAAATGGCATTGATGGAAAAATTTATAGCATTGCCCTCTTTGTTCTTAGTACTGATTTCTTCAATTAGTTTTCTATTGTTTTTGATATTATTGATATGAATTTCTTCAAATGTAATCGTACTTGTGGTCTTATTTTCTATTATCTTTGTAATATAATGAGGGAGAATGATATTATCTTTGAATTTAAAGATTGAATTTTCAAATACTTTTTCATTAATCTTAATTTTACAATTTTCAAATTTAATTATGTTATTACCTTCTATACTTAAGTTAAATTGGTTACAATTATGTATTAGCTGCGTTTTTGATATATTTTTAGTTACTACAATACCAGGGCTTATTTCTTTAATTTCTTCCCCTTTAAAACTTTCAACGGGACAATGAGCCTCTTTAAAACTTATTATATTTGACAGGCAGTTATCTTCTATTTTTATTAGATTTTTCTTTAAATTATCTTTAACGTTATCTCTATAGATATTATTAAATTGATCAATTATGAATATTTTCTTATCTAAGATTATAGTATTATTTTCCTTTGACGGGATTGGTTCTATTAGGATTTTTGCAAATTTGGTTTCTGAATACTCTGGAATGAGGATTATTATTAATATTTGGTCGGAATGAAAAGCTACTACAATTTTTATGTCTTCGAAACTTTCAATATTGCTTATTAGTTGTAGTTCTTGGTCTTGTAGAATATTACGAGTTAGAAGTCCTAATTTACTTGTTAAAATAACCTGGCTGATGTCATCTAAATGATTTATTAGTAAGTGTATATCATAATTAATTTGGTACACACGTTGTATATATTGGATTTCGTCTTCTAGTTCCAGTATTTTATTTGCTTTTTCCGCATGGAATTTGTTGATATATTGGGTTATAGCTACTTGTTGTTCTTGGACGTGTTTAGTTAAGTTTGTGATCTGGTCAGATATTTCGTTGTTGAATAGAACTTGTTTATTGTTTTCCAGAATTAATTGTTTATTATTTTTTGATAAGGCTTCCAATTGGTCGTTTATTTGGGTTTCATCGTCTGAATCCATCGTACCTGCAAGGTATTTTAAACCTTTACCGACAATATCGACTAGACCTCTTTTAACTCTTGGATGGGGTTTTAAGTTATTAATCTTCTTTTCTAGAAGTTCATAGTTATGGCATAGGGTACTAAACATGGGGGTAACTAAATTTTCTTTCCTTTATAGTGTTTCGATGCTCTTGTATATATACTTTTTGACATTCTCGAACTCTGTAATATTAATGCTGTGCAGAACCTTTTTATAGTTGTTTACTATGTTGACATTCTCTGTTTTAATAGTAACGTATCCATTGTTATTGTTTAAATTATTCACCTCCAGTAATTGGCAAAGCGTTGCCGGAAGGAGTACCAGAAGTAGCAGTATTTGCATTTTGACCTGAAATGGGAGTTCTTTTTGATTTTCTTTTATAATTTGATTTTACTGTTGGGGATTCATAGTTTTGGAATTTTTTCTGTCTTTTTACATGGGCTTTATAATATTTGAGCCCTGTGTTCTTATCTACTACGTGGTTTTGATCAAGTTTCTCTAATTCTAATTTCCTAAACTTAGCGTGGTTCTTACCACCGCGTATTTCTCTAATAAAATTTGGGCCTGACTGAACTTCTATATCTTCCCTATGTTTGTTAAGTTTAGTTATATTCTTCTCTTTTAACTTAAGTGCTCTTTCCCTGATTCCGTTATATTCGTTTATATTAATTTTTCCAGTATGGAAATCTACAGGTTTTCTATTAGTTGTAGTGTGTATTGAATTATTATAGAAGTGTATAGTTTTGAGAATTTTTTCTTCTACAGTGTCGGAGTCTTTGTTTGGGTCGTGACGAAGTAACCTGAGGTGTTCATTAATAGTGTTATGGAGTCTTTCTATATCGGCGTTAGAGGTGTGATTGCTGTTGGACGTGAAGTGTATTTGGATATTTCTATTATTTAGGAATTCTCTTAAAGGTACGGCTTTGAAGCCAAGTTCATTATCGACAACAATTTTTTCTATCTCTCCCGAAGTACTGAGATATTGTATCAGTGCCCTTTTGAATTCGATCCAAGATCTTCCATTGATTCTAATGGCTTGGGCAAATTTACTAAATTTATCGATAAACGTCAAAAATAAGTTTTTCTCAAGGGTATAGAATACGTCTATATGGATTATTTTGTTTGGGGCTGCAGGAGTTTCGGATATTTGAAATTTAGGTTTCACCGGTTTCCTCTCGTATTTCTCCAAATTACATATTTCACAATTATTAATGAACTGAGTGACCCTTGTACTCAATTTAGGGTGATAATATTTGAATTGTATTTCCTTTAATACTTCAGTTATGCCTCTATGGTTATTTCTTAGGTGTTCTTGTTCTATTATTTCCGCCAGTTTTTCCTCGTCTGTAATGTCTTCTAATATCTGAGTGCATTTTATTATTTTAAATTTGGGATTATTAGTGAAATGGGCGATGTAGGCGGATTGTAGTATGTTAAAGAATTCAGGTTCTGAAGAAAATACAGCATTTAGTCCTTTAGGATTAAAATGATTTTTCAGGAGTGTTGTGGCTGTTCCGATATC
Organism: Thereva nobilitata; assembly: GCA_963855945.1. Classification (NCBI taxonomy): domain Eukaryota; kingdom Metazoa; phylum Arthropoda; class Insecta; order Diptera; family Therevidae; genus Thereva; species Thereva nobilitata. Next base: position 22,947,342 of record OY979694.1, read on the forward strand.
TAGGGATTTTATATAAATTGTTTTTCGGGTTTTGTTGAATATAGTTTTGTTTCTAATTCGTAAAGAGCCAGAGTGAGCTTTTTGAATGATAATTTGGGTTTTAAAGATATTTAATGGGGATTTGCCTATTGGAATTTCATTAGATTCTAATTCTTCGATAAGATTGATTTCTATCCGTGATAATGCGTCTGCGTTACTATTTTTGCGACCTTTTTTGTATCTCACTTCGTAGTCATATTCTGAAAGCTTTAGCTTCCAACGAAAGAGTCTGGAGTTTGGTTCTTTTAACGAAAAGAGCCACCGAAGGGGTTGGTGGTCTGTTTCTATAATAAACTTTCTCCCATACACGTAGGGACGAAAGTATTTTGTTGCCCACACTATTGCGAGCAGTTCTTTCTCAATTACACTGTAATTTTGCTCATGGTCATTTAATGTTCGACTGGCGTAGCAAATTGGATGCTCGCTTTGCGAAAGTATGGCGCCAAGTGCGTATTTGCTTGCGTCAGTAGTTATAGTAAACGTCTTATCAAAGTCTGGATACTTTAAAATGGGTTCGGTAATAAGAAGGCTTTTTAGTGTTTCGAAGCTACGAATGTATTCCGGATCGTTTACATTTAGTTTAGCGTCCTTTTTCAAAAATCTTGTCATTGGTTTGGCTATTTCAGAATAATCCTTTATAAATCTTCTATAATATCCACTTAAACCAAGGAATTGCTTGATTTGTTTAGGATTCTTAGGCATAGGGAAATTGCGAACGCATTCTACTTTGCTCGGATTTGGTCTTATACCCTCTTGAGTGACCACGTGACCCAAAAATTCTGTTTCCTTCTTAAGGAACTCGGACTTGTCTAGTTGAACCTTCAAGTTAACTTGAGATAATCTATTAAAAATCTTACTTAAAGAATCTAAGTGTTCTTGTAAGGAAGTTGAATAGATTATTATGTCGTCTAGATATACAAGGCAGATCCTATTGATATAATCACGTAGGATATTATTCATAAGTCTCTGAAACGTTGCCGGGGCTGTCTTCAGACCAAAAGGCATACGTAGAAACTCGTAATGTCCGTTTTCAACGGAAAATGCTGTTTTATGAATATCATCTTGATCAATTTCTATTTGATGAAACCCCTTCGCGAGGTCCAGAGTAGTAAAATATTGGCACCTGCCAAGTTTTTCTAATATTTCATCGATATTAGGGATGGGGTATTTGTCGTCGATCGTTACTTCGTTCAGTTTTCTATAATCGATGACGACTCGCCACTTTGTTTTTCCGCTACTGTCAATTTTTTTTGGCACAATCCAAACAGGGGCGGAGTAAGGAGAGTTGCTGGGTCTTATAATCCCATTATCCAGCATTTCTGTTATTTGGCCTTTAATTTCATCTTTAAGTGCATATGGGTACCTATACGATTTAACATGTATTGGAACATTGTCTAGCGTACGTATCTGATGCTGAATTGCATTAGTGAAAGTTAGGTTAGAATTTTCTTGGTAGAAAATGTGAGAAAATCGCTTGATCAATTTGAGTAATTTTTGTTTTTCTTCTGGATTGAGATGTTCGCATCGAATTTGTTCAGTTAGAGGTACAGGGTCTTTGATTTCGATAATGTTGAAGTTTTCTTCGTTAACTTTTTCGCTATGTATCGGATCGAAACTATATTCTTTGCCATCATGATCTTTTACGCAGATTGTGGCATTTGCTTTATAGTTTTCGACATTGTATATCCCTTCGCGGATAGTAAGATTGCCTCTCAAAGACTTCTGCTCTCCGATGTAGGCTAAACCTTCTTTTTGCAATACGGGAATATCAATGTCTTGTAACCCTTCCTTTTTAATTTTGTATTTATATTCTGGTATCTCCAGATTGAAGTTCAACTTCACTACTTTATCTTTAGTAAGTAGTAAATCATATTCATAGTCGATCTTAAATTTTAGAGGTTTTAGGATGTTATTTCCAATCAAGCCATCGTATTTATCATGAAAGTCACATATATTGAATTCGACTATATTTTTGGGATCTCCTAACTCTTCAAATAATGGAATGTTTGCTTTCTTTGTTATATTCACTTCACCTTTAAGGATTTTAAGTTTTGTTTGAGTTTGAACAATGTATTTGGGGTGGCAGAGATCTGGGTTGATAACTGAATGAGTAGCTCCGGAATCGACTATAAATTTTAGGGGCCTTATGTTTCCATTCACTAAGATATATGGAAGGTTGGATTCGAGGCAGCTGACTGAAAATTTTGAGCTTCGCAATTTTGGACGTTTTCGAGAGCAATTCTTTGATTAGTATTCACCTCCATGGGTTCCGGTGGCGGTGATCTTCCTGAATTGGTTTGTAAGTTTCGCGGGTATTGCGGGCTATTTATTTGAGGGTTAAAATTTCTTACATTCGGTTGAAACTGGTTCGGTTGTGTGAAATTTCTACTGGCTGTCTGAAACCTTTGGTTGTTTGAGAATGGATTGGGTGAGAATTGTTGTCGTCCATATTTATTATGAGGGTGAGGGTTGTAATTTCTAGTTTGGTTTAGGTGAGAATTATTAAATTGGTTCGGGGGTTGTCTTCGAAAGGACTGCGGATTGATGTTTTTGTTAGGTTCGTTGCGACTTCTATCTCTTTGTGAATTGTTATAGTTGGGTAGGTCATTAGATCGGTTCTGATTTGGGTTTAAAAATGCGTATCCAGATTCGTGGAGGATATTTATAGCTTTTTCTAAGCTGTCCGGATTTCTACAACATAGCACTGACTTCATGGGTTCAGGTAATTTGTTTCTAAAGACTGCTAAAGCTGAATTTTTGTTAGTTGTGATTGCGTTTTGCATTGTTTCGGGATTGCCTTCTAGTATTAGTTTTGTTTTGGTATTAAGCCTTCTTAAAATGATTTGAATTTCATTGAAAAATTCTACGCAATTTGTCTTGAATTTAACTGCCCTTAGTTCATCAAAAAGCTCTTCTACTGTTAGTCTATCACTAAAATTGTTCAATAACATTAATTTTATATCTGCCCAGGACTGAAGATGTCCATTTATTTCAATTATTTGCCTTGCCCTGCCTACAAGTTTTGATTTGATAATATCTGAAAAGATAGTTTGAGCGAGTGTATCGTATCTTGCGAGTACCGGGTAGACTTTATCTATTAATTCAATAAATATTTGAAGGTCTTTGAGGTCTCCGCTAAATATGGGAAGTTTCGACAGATATTTTAAAGGATCTATGTTTAAGGTAAGCATATTGGAAGTTTCGGCTTGAGATTGTAGATTTTGATTAAGGGTATGGAAATTGTCGATTATTTCTGAAATTTGTCTAGTTTGCTTGCTAGCGTCTTCTAATTCGTTCGAGTATTCAGAACGTAAATTTTTATCCTCTGAGGACATAACTATACACGTATACTATTATTTTATTTTCTTTTTTTTTTATTTGGGCTCTCTTTAAAAAAAATTTTTTTTTTTTTTTTTATATATTTAATAAAAATTGTTTGAAATGGTTTAATTTAAAAGGTTTTAAAGAAATATACTGCAAAAACAATTTTATTAATATACTCTTCAAAAAAAATGACTATCAATTATAGGGATTTCAAAAGAAATATAATAGGCAGAAATTTATTAATATAAATTCATTTCCTCTTTAAAATTTCTCTCACTTTCAAATTCACTTAAATTGTTTAATTGAAAATATTTTAAAAGAAATTTAATGAAAAAAAACTTCTATTAATATACTTGTAACTTTAGTAATATACTCTCCGAAATTTTATTATTTCTTCTTTAAAATTTCTTTCACTTTTAAGTTCAGGTTGTTTTTAATATAATGAAAAAAAAAATTGATTAATATACTCGTATTTGTTTCTTCTTTAAAAATTTCTTCCCTTTACTCACTTTTAATTTTAGTAAGATTATTTAATTATAGTAATTTTAAAAGAAATATAATAAGTAGAAATCTTTTTAATCTAAATTCATTTCCTCTTTAAAACTTTCTCTCACTTTTAAGTTAATTTAAATTGTTTAAAAAAAATATATAATAGGCAAAAAAAAATTGATTAATTGTATATTCTTTCTACTTTCTACTAAATGCCTAACTGCTTTTTATTTTATTTATTTGAGTGGAAGGACCTGACCTTAAAAATTTCCTATTTTTAACTACTCGAAGGCTGATGCTTTGTTGTCTTCCTTCTGAGGTATTGCAGCTACTTTTGTCGCTGGTGCTCCGCTGGTGCTCTACTGGTGATCTTTTGTTGGTGTTTGTTTGATGTTTGATTTGTTATTTTCTTTTAACGCACTTTTATAGATTTAAGGCACTTCTGCTGCCTTTAAATCGCACTTTTATAGATTTAAGGCACTTCTGCTGCCTTTAAATCGCACTTTTATAGATTTAAGGCACTTCTGCTGCCTTTAAATCGCACTTTGTTTTGATTTTGTGGATTAGTTTTGTTTTGTAAACATCACTGCACGTTTGCCACGAAAAATTGTTTTTTACACTTTTTGCGACGGTACAATTTCCACTAGTTCACGTCATTAAACGTTGATACGTAAGCCACTTTGCTTGACGTATCCTACCGACTGCGCCAGAAATTATTTTTTTTTGAAAAAAGAATGTGCGAACAAAAAATATATCGGAACAAATCAAACACTCATTTAAACGAAAAGCACTTTATTGAATTAAAGCTTGCTTGTTAATTTATTTTACTTTTTTCTTATTTATTTAAATTTAAATCGATTTTATTTCGACCGGCTCGAGCTACGGTTTTCCTTCCACTGCCTTATAATTATGTTTTTTGGTACCAAGTACCCTATCTTCTGTACTAAGACCAAAGGGTGCAATTTAATTCTTAGAAATGCCAGTAAGCAAAAAATATTCATTGCGCGTGGGAATGAGGAATGTTGCAAGTGCATAAAAAGTGCATTGACAGATAAAATTTTATGGGAGCAATATTGTAATGGGATATTTAAATTAATTTAACTGGAATTGGGATGCAATGGGATATTTAAATAATAACTGGAATTGGGATGTTTGGGTTATGGATTTGCTGTTGTTCGTTATCGTTATCTATAACAGCTAATCTCGGCGGCGGCTAATTCCATTGCGATGGTAATTTCACGGGAAGATTCAGTCTTGGGCATGTTTTAGGCTACTTTTTCACTCGGATCCGACTATCAGTTAAGACAGAAACCCTGATCCGATAGTCGGAGAAAAGCGAGTGGAAACTTTTTATGATTCCAATTGCAAACCTCAAAACTCGGAAACGGCTAATCCGATTTTAGGACTCTCACGGGATGATTCAGTTTTTTCTTAGGCGTTTAGGCTACTATCCAACTATCGGATCAGACCGAAAACATGACTCGGTAATCGAAGGAACGCGAATGAAATGATGTCATTGCGAGATATTGTTCTTTCAGTTGGGGAAAATACTATGGATCATTATGGTTTGCCATCTTTACAAATAATCGATGGGTCTGATGATAATTTAAACAGAAAATATATCGTACACAAAGATCCAAAGTTAAACAATGAACAAAAAGAAGTCTATCAACTCGTCATCTACAGTGTCAATACGGGTGACCAGGCGACACTGGCGTGACTTTCTTACATATTGGCCAAAATACGTGCAGATAAAAGGATTGCCATAGCAGGGTCATCAGCAGAGATTGCTGCAACTTTACTCAGATAAGGAAAAAGAACTCATTCTATGTTTAAGATACCGATCGAAGAAGATCATATGGAAAATCCTGGGTGCAAAAAATCTAAAAATTGTCACAAAGCTAAGTTTTACAAGACTGCAAGATGGTTGTCTGGGACTGGGGCGAATGTTCCATTCTGTTCTGTCCTGGAACATTAAAAAACGACCAGCGGAATTTTTATTTTTATTTACATAAATTACGGCTTTGGGCATTTTAATTTCTTCTAATATTGCATAAAGATCGGTCTTATTTATTTCTCCATAAATTTTTGTCGTTTTTCATCAGTAAGCAAAACATTTTACTTTATTTGTCAACTGTCAAGTTAAAAAACGTATGTGAGAAAAGGGAAATTTAAAATTTCCCTTTGTGCTGGATAGTGTTCTTGATAATTATCGGGGACAAGACTTTTGTATGGAAGCTGTTCTGTTCTGTCCTGGAACAGATAAAAAAAACACCCCCAAAGTATCCATCAAAGCTTTTATTATTTTAACTTAAGGCTGGTCGCACACTGGAGCCGATTCGGCCGAATTTTTTACGGCCGTAATCGGCCGAATTTTTCAAACAATTATTTTCCTATTCTCATTCGCACATTACACCGGTTTTTCGGCCGTTGACGTCCGTAGGTTTTATCCGATCAGATTTGAAGTTGATAATGGAAGTGCCCTCCCATAGAAATGTTTATTAATCTTCCTTTTATTTTATTTAGGATATATTTATATGTGTGACCATTTAAAATTAAAAAAATAGCATTTAAGATGGAAACTAACCCAAAGTTCGGCCGAATTTAAAGTTGAAATTCGGTTCAATACGGCCGTAAAAAATTCGGCCAAATACGGCCGTAAAAAATTCGGCCGAATCGGCTGCAGTGTGCGACCAGCCTTAGGCTGGTCGCACACTGCAGCAGATTCGGCCGATTTTTCTACGGCCGTATTCGGCCGAATTTTTCAAACAATTATTTTGCTATTCTCATTCGCACATTACAGCCGTTGTTTTCGGCCCTTGACGTCCCTAGGTTTACTCCGATCAGATTTGTTTAATTATTCGGCCGTATACGGCCGTAAAAAATTCGGCCGAATCTGCTGCCGTGTGCGACCAGCCTTAGGCGTTTCGGGCAAACGTTGCCAGTTGTCACGAGAGATACGCGGGCCGATGGGACAGATTGGAAAACGTTTTGCATGATTTGTTCTTTTTTTCATTATACCTTTTTCCTATCCCGGACTGTGCCCATATAATCCTTATTAAAAAGCGTATATGCAACGCACTCCGGCTTTTGCTAGTAGGTACTCAATATAAAATATAAGAAAACGCTTCTCAAAAAGAGTGCGACCAGAATAGACCGTTCACACAAAGATATCGCGTCCTATGTGACATCCCCATATCGCAGACCGCCGCGACAACCGCTGGATCGCTGCCGCCGCGACAGATCGCTTTCTGTGTGCCCGAGCCTTAACACAACTATCGCTTTGGCGATCTGTATCGTGTGGACGAGCCATAAGTTTTGTTACTTTAGATGTTAACAAGACCTCGACACTTGTGTGACATTGCCCTCTGTTGACTAAACGATATTGGTAAATATTCTGTCCGAAAGAGCTGGCGTGAGATTTTCAAGGTAGAATTGGATGGCGTTGAGTCTAAGTACCACACCCTATCTGCCGATGTTTCCAAAGGGTAAATTCTATCACCCACTCTCCCAATATGTCCAATATGTTATAGGATTTGGATTCAACGACCGCCAGTGCTACCTTCACCGAACTAAGCCCTAAGAAATAAGTTTATACCAATTGCTTGGAGTTTAGTCAGCATAGCAGTGTACCACACTCAGTCAAAAGCCTTAGAGATATCTAAAGCAACCAGACCAGACTCCCCAAAGTGATGGATACTTTGGTTTAGATATTCGGATAGGAGGTGTCAAAACAGTTTCGGCTAAAGAAGAATTCGAGGCGAACAATCTTATAAATCGGCCTTGGATTTGCTTTCTGTTATCACCTCACCCTAATAAATGAAAGTAGATGGAAGTGGTAAAATTAAAATTTAAGTAAACTCAGGTTGTGTGACTCAGAATACCTTAACACTATTAAATTTTAAGGTTTGATATAAAGTTTCAGATGGTTGAATTAGATACACCAAAAAACTCATTCCTTTACACTTCGACGGCATAGACGAGATTCCTTTTTTATTCCCAAGCTAAAGGACTATTCCAAAATGTTTACCATCTGGCAAGAGCTAATCCCATTTGAATTTTATTTATTAAAATCTCCCTTAATCCCTAAACCGTAGGGACAACCAAAGTATATTAAAAAAATACTAAATAAAAAGAAAAATGTTCACCTCGAACTAATATAAAATTCCCGCAGAAAATCAGGAAAATCCTAGTGAGAGAATATAATTTTCGCATCTACTAAATTTTATGCCCTCGAGATTTATTTTGAGCCATAAATTTTCAAAATCCTTCCTATAAACTGTAACAGAAAAATTTCCCCGTAAATTTCCGCTAAATCCTTGGATTCGAGGCTATAGTTTTCCCCCACCCCCGTCCCATGCTTTCTCCTAGATTTCAACTAATTTTCTTCTCTACTGAAAATATTTACTGATGCATAAATTTAGGGCCAAGGTCGTGATGCCATTTTCCATAAATACTCGTATCCTGATGCCGTTACGAATAGGTAGAGCCTGTTTATCTGTTTCCTATAATATTATGGCAGCCAGGATAGAGGGTGGGAGGACCAGCGTTCACTTTACCTCAATGAGAGTTCTGGAATCCCGTAAGTACAAAATAATAGGTTGAGTACGAGAGGGAGAGCGGCGTATGTGCGGGTGTGTTGCGTATAAATAATTCTGGCTCTGGTGGTGTGATGGATAAAAAGCCTCAAATGTGAATCGGGATAGCGAAATCGATAAGAGGACATGGGATTTGATTTATTGCCAAACACCTAATCGCATGATTGCACTTGTACAGGTTTAATAGGGTGTTATTAATTTTCTCTCTCGTCTCTTGTAATTATCCCATTATGTGGTGTATTTGTTTTATCAAAAGAGAGCGAGAGGGGGGGGGGGAGATTCTCAAAGATTAACGTCTGATTAGATTCAAGGAACGGTGTGATTGAGCGTAAATTGCTCAAATTAATTGGATCGAGAGAAATATTTTGATAAGATTAACTCAAGTGTAAAATCTGGGTAAAGAGATGAATTTGTAAACATTTGTTTAGGGATTAGTGCAAAAAATAGTAATAGTAATAATCACGGATTTGTTGTATATAATGATGGTCATTGAAAGTGGTTGGTAGGAGGAAAGTGGATGATGATGGCACTTCTCAATTTTTTTGTGTGTGGAAAAATAAAATTTATTAATTACCCTTTTGTGCTGCCAGTCCATGTTTCAGGTCATGGTGCAATGTCTAGTAATATGCTAAGTTTGAAAGACAGAAGAGATTAACGTAGGTTAGTAGGGTTTTAGTGGTGGTGAAGCTAATGGGAATCTGCTTTTCCTTTGAACTCTAAGGCCGGGCGCCCCCTAAAGTGGTGTGGCAGTGGCGTGGCGGTCAGTGGAAAAATTGATTCCCGTATAATCAAATGAAGTAGTGCACAATGAAGTGGAGTGGCGATGGTGTGGCATCTGACAAGTTCAAGTAGCGTGGCATCACTTGATTGCCATAGTCTCCAACAAGTCTAATTTTTGAGTGGTAAGTGGCAGTGGATGCCACTTCTCGTTAGTAATAAGATGATGTTGAATCACTTACGCGATACGCTGCTTGCCATTTAGATGCGCGCTTAATAATTTTAATACCACTCCGCCACCATTCAACCGCCGCACCACTTTGTTTCCACATACTAACTAACTAACTAATTGCTCCTTTAATCCCTCATGGGACATAGGGCGGAAACAGTTGCCCTCCAGCGGACTCTGTTTTGCGCGACAGCTCTCAGCTCTGACCAGGATCTCCCGGTTGTTGCGGCCTCTGCTAATAGGGTTCTCCTCCACGTTGTTCTAGGTCTTCCGACTCGACGGGATCCTTGCGGATTCCAGTCAAGGGCCTGTTTGGCTAGATTATCGTCTTCGCGTCGCAAGGTGTGGCCAATCCAATTCCATTTCCTTCGCCTGATTTGGTCGTCTATCCTTTCTTGGCCGGCACGGCGCCATAGTTCTTCATTTGAAATTCTATCTTGCCAGCGGATTTTTAGGATACGACGTAGGCATCTGTTGATGGAAACTTGTAGGCGCCCTGTGATGAATTGGGTGACTTTCCATGTTTCGCAACCGTACAAAAGAACTGCCTTAACGTTGGAGTTGAACAGCCGCAATTTGGTGTTAATTGAGATCTCTGTTGATCTCCATATGTGAAACAGGCATGCATATGCGCTTCTTGCTTTATTTATTCTGGAACTGACATCTTCTTCTGTACCGCCGTTTTCGGTAATAATACTACCGAGGTAACAGAATTTGTCTACCAGTTCCACGTCACGGTTATTTAGCGCTGTCCGTTCAAGGGTGTTTGCATTTATCCGCATTTCTTTTGTTTTAGTCGGATTTAACCTTAAGCCCGCCGAGCTACTTTCTGTTGCCAATTTGTTTAACATGTTTTTGAGGTCCTGGTGTCTGTGGGCCAGCAAACAGATATCATCCGCGTAGTCGAGATCCTTAAGGCGGTCTAGCATTCCCCATTGTATGCCACCTGTTCTTCTATCTAGAGCGCTGACAAGAATGTCGTTTATTACTATAAGAAATAGTAATGGTGAAAGCAGACATCCTTGTCGTACTCCTGAGCTCACCTCAAAGCTGTCGGATAATTTTCCATTATGGAGAACTCTGCATTTGGAATTGTTGTATAGAGCTTTTATCAATTCTATTATTTTGTCCGGCAGTCCACGTTTCCGTAGAGCTCGCCATATAAAGCTCCTATTGACCGAGTCGAACGCTTTCTCATAGTCTACGAAAGCAAGGTAAAGGGGGGATCGAAATTCAGTAGACTGCTCCACTATGATTCTCAAGGTGTTAATATGGTCTATGCAGGAGCGGCCCTTTCTGAATCCAGCCTGCTGTCTTCTAAGCGTTCGATCTACTGCCTCTCTTATCCTAGATAGTAATATATGGGACAAGATTTTTCCCACCGTAGATAATAAACAGATGCCTCTCCAGTTGTCACATATTGTTAGGTCCCCCTTTTTTGGTATTTTGACTATGATACCTTCCGTCCAATCCTCCGGAAAGGTACAGGTGTTCCATGCTATTTCCAGGATTGGCTGTAGCGCATCTGCTATGAGGCTTGAGTCGGCTTTCAACAATTCTGGCGGGATGCCATCTTTTCCAGCTGCTTTACCATTGGCCATTGCATGAATTGCGGTTACTATTTCTGTCTTGGATGGTGCACGAGTGGCGATTCTTATTGGCTGTGCATTGTTGTTATTTTCTTCAGGTTCCTGCGAAAAGGAACCATTCAGGGCGGCGAAGAAGTAGTCTCTCCATCTTTGGAGTTGCTCCTCGTCGCTGCACAGCAGCCTTCCATCCGCACTCTTTACGGCATGCTTTTTAGTAGAGTGCTTTCCCGAGAGCTGCTTAGTAATTTGGTACAGCACCTTACTGTTGCCTGTGTTTGCCGCGTTTTCCGCTTTCTCTGCGAGCTCATTTATCTGCCGCCTTTTATCACGCCGGACACTTCTCTTTACCTCCCGGTGTAATTGGGAGTATTCCCGTTCAAGTTGTTGGCGTCTTTCCGGGTCGCTTGTAGAGTTCACGTTATTTTTGAGGGCCCTTCTGCGTTCTATTTTTTGCCAGGTTGTGTCCGAGATCCAGTGTTGCTGGTTTCTTTGGACATAACCGATGCTTGTTTCCGCTGCTGTTATTATAGCGCCCTTTGTTGTGCTCCACAGCTCTTCAATGTTCGTGTCGTCAGAAACGGTTTGCTGGTTTAAGATTTGTTGCAGATTTCCAGCAAATTCTCTCCTTTTAGTGCTCTCCCGCAGAAGGTCTACGTTAAACCGTCTACGGTTTATGGCATCGCGTTGAACGTTTCTGATTGCGGCGATTTTTAGGCGGATAGTTGCTACTACCAAATGGTGGTCACTTCCAGTGTCTGCTCCCCTACAGCTCCTGACATCCTCCAGAATAGTTCTCCATCTGCGGCTGACGGCCACGTGATCTATCTGATTTTTCGTTCTACCATCGGGCGATACCCAGGTCTCCTTGTGTATCTTCTTGTGACAAAAGTAGGTTCCACCTACCATGAGTTGATGGGAACTACAGAAGTCAACGAAAAGCTCACCATTGTTATTGGTAACTTGGCTTAGGCCTTGATTTCCAATAGTGTGCTCAAGGCCGGTGTTGTTGGGGCCGATCTGTGCGTTTAAATCACCCATCAAAACAATGATGTCTCCCCTTGGAATAGAGCGAAAAACCTCATTCAGTCGCATGTAGAACTCGTCTTTGATGTCATCTTCTGCGTCTTCAGTCGGAGCGTAGCATTGGACTATCGTAGTACTTCTTAGCCTGGTACGTAGGCGCACGGTAATAATCCTCTCAGAAACTGGTGACCAGCTAATGAGGCTGGACCTGGCTTCCTTGGTGAGTATTACGCCAACGCCATTCCTACGATTTTCAGTTTCGTTTCTCCCAGAATATAAGAAGGACTCACCGTTTGGGCAGATATGTTCTCCCGCATCGGTCCATCTGGTCTCGCTGAGTCCCATGACCTTGATTTTATAGCGGTTCATCTCGTTGAGGACTTCATCCAGCCGTTCATCAGCAAGCAGCGTTCTCACATTCCATGATCCGATTCGTGTCCTGGTTCGAAAAGCAAAGGTCGTCGTCGTGTTGTCCATCCGGTTCCGAGGCATTGTTTGCCGATTCGTAGCAATTATGTGTTTTATAGGAGCGGGTTGCTAACCCTCAGCCCAACCGACTTAGAACTCTGTTTTGTGGCGCAGAGAACTCGCCATTCGACCGTCTCCCGTTAGCTCCTTCCGAAGAAGTACCCCAGGGGGCACCGCGGGGAGGTGGGATTAGGACTTGCTAACAGAGCTGCTAGGTGTTCGTCTGCAGTGACTCTTCTCGGGTTTTGGCAGAAGTGACAAATCGGGTGCCACCACCTTCCGAGGTCTTTGTTAGCCGTTCGCCCCCCCGTTCGTTTCCACATGGCAGGCCAAAACCACGCCACTGCCACACTACTTTAGTGGGCGCCAGGCCTAAGATGTTGTAAGGGTTCGGAAAAGCCGACAGCGATAGTCTATATAACGTACAAGCGAGTCGCGATCTGCCATAGAGAGTTTTCTTTCTTGGATAGGAGGTGCAGGAACTCCCACTACAGTGGGTTTGGGTACCGGGGCACAGGAAACCTTCTAGAAGACATATTATTTATAATGGTAAGTTTCAAGCGGTTTCTCCCTGTCCCGTCCTTCAACGCATCCAGAGAATCATTAGGCACAGGGCCGGATTTAAGCAGGTGCAACAAGTGCTATAGCACAGGAGCCTCCACCACTTAGGGGACTCCACCAAAACGGAAAAAAAATAAACAAAATTTTAAGAATGGCGAAAAATTATTATAAAAAACGTCTTTTGACGAGGTTCGTTACCATAATAGAAATAGTAAGAAAGCTATAAAAACTGTTAGAATTCGTTAATTAAACTATTAGAAGAGTCGAGTTAAAATGTTAGGGTGGTATACAACATAGTTTTCGAGAATATTGATGTCACTGTAACGTCTTTTCCCGCGCGTTCTTAAATATCACAGAAAAAGTTATGTAGCTTAGCCAAAAATGGTTAGGTGGAGGGAAAGAATTTTGTTAATTTCGAAAAAGTAAACGCTGCATCCACCTCAAGACGTCCTGCAGTTCGGTAATCCTGTAATGTTGTACTCCTTTTTTAATTTAGTTTTGACTGACCGATGAATTTTTAAGTAATATTTCTTCTTTTCCTTAATTTGTTGAAAATAATTTGTTACGAACAATTGTGCCTTGGAAAACTTTTGGGGTACTACAATCCCCAAGAAGCATGTTTTGGTTTTCGCAGATTTACAATATGTTTCCTTAATGGAAGTTAGTGTTAGGCCTTGGTGTAGTATTTGGCTCAGAATCTCAACATTTAACTGAAATTGTGAAAAAACACATAGAAAAATTTTTTTCTCATGGTAACCAATTGTTCAACGGAAAGGACACTTTCAAATCTAAAAATTATTAGAAATCGCTTCAGAGCTGCCAGGACAGACAATCTCCTTTAGCAATACTTAGCATTGAAAGCGAAGTTATGATAAAAATGGACTTTACAGACATAATTTTTTAATTTTGCCAAAAAAAAAGGCAAGGAAAGACGTAAAACTCCTTCTTCTTCTTCTTCTTTAACGGCTCTACAACCGGGATCCGGTCCTGGCCTCTCGCAACTGTTCTCTCCACCGGTCCCGATTCTGAGCCGATGTCATCCAGTTTGGCATCCCTATGCTCTGAGCGTCCTGGTATACGCCATCCTTCCAGCGGAGGTTGGGTCTCCATAAGTCTTACCGCCGTAAAAGACTTAAAACACTCATCTTAAAATCACCAAATTTTTTTAAGCTGTGTTAACCATATTTGTTTTGTTTCATATTGTATATTAAAAATGTTTGTTTAAAATCGTTTTTGTTTCATAATATGACTTTAATTTTTCTTAATGCTGAAATTAGTATTTTCTGTCTTTATTTATTAGTTTTTATGTTGCTTTAATGGATTTTTTATTCGTTTTGTTTCTAAACTCATTCAATTGTAATTTGAGTCAATAATCCAAAAGCGTTTCGTTATGGAAAATATAAAAAAACACCTTATTTTAAAATGTAAGTATGTGTTTTAAGGTAAAAAATTGCACACCTTACTTTCTACGGGTAAATTATTCACACTTCGTACCTTTCAAACCATAGACTTTAAATTTACTATGTATGGACTCAAATAGTCAAATCGTGGTATTTAATTTTTAACTTTAGGGGCCTCCATCAGCAAGTTGCACAGGGCCTCGAAAAGTCTTAGTCCGGCCCTGATTAGGCAGGGATGCTGTCAAGCACTAGTTGACTTGATTATCGGACGCTTCGTTCTAAATTCGCACGTATGGAGCAGCGAAAGGGCAGAATACCTTACTTGCACAGGCTTCGCTACCTACAAGAAAGATGAGTCTGTCATTAACGTTCTCTGTACCGTGATACCTATAATAAATATGAGACCTGTTAAGGAGTACAAGAAGTACAATAGTTACAGGACGTGGAACTTTTTAAATTGCACATGCAATAACCTTATATAAAAATGGCATTATTCACATGAGTGGAAAACGTTGCAAATTTAATTTCAATACCAACACCATGTCCAAAAAAAAACATATTTACTGTGACAATCTGGCCATAAAAAATTACGAATAAGCACACAGAACAGCAGTGAAAGAAAAATGTTACGCTTGGCCTTTTTGTTAATGACATATCAAAATATTTTAATTAAATTTTTAATTAATTTCGAACGTTATTGTCTTCCTGGACGTACAGCAGCTTTTGATTTATTTTCGCCTAACAATTTTTTTTTCATTGCACATCAGCGACAGAAACACCTATCTAGTTAACACGTCATCCGAAAGTGGATTTGGTTCGCTGGAGCTTAATTGATGCAACTGCAGTAAATCTGATGTAATTTTATTCCTTGTTATTTATCCATATATACATACATATTTTTGGAAACATAGCACAATAATTGCCCACAATTTGCCACTTTTAAAAATAAACAAAGGAAAGCATTTCCATCATGGTTCCTTCATTTTTAGGAGTACTTTGTCCCAGTTAAAACCCTTTCGCGCTGTACATTTACGATTTCATGCTTGAAAATTGCTCGATATTACCCGCACACAAAACTCAGAACGGAGCAGTTGAAAAGTCGCTGAAGGGATTTCACCCCCAAATAGCAAATAGCTTTTTATCGGCACAAAAAATCAAAGATTTTCCCAACTTTAAAAGTTTTCCTCTTTCGGCTTCATGGGGGGTTTCGGGGCCAAAAGTAACTAAACTAAAAAAAAAATTATTTGCAACAAAAAGAAAAAACGGAAAATCCCAGCACGACAATTTCCTGCTCCTGGTTCTCCTCCTTCTACATTATGGGGATCAGCAAAAGGAATCGAGCTTTGATACGTGCCACGTAACGAGCCAAAATAGAAACTATGTCGGGCACAATTTGTCAATTTGATTGCATGGAAATAGTCCGCCCTTTGCCGTTTCGATGCTATTTTGTAACTATGCGATACTACGCCATGTTTGGCTTAATATTCTAAGCCGGAGATAACGAAAATTTTCGCTATCCTGGCAAGGATTGTGCTTCAGCAACCTTCGGAACATCCTAAACAAGGCAAGTTGAAGAATGGGTAACTTTTGGGAAATGGCTTCATTTACACTCCAAATGTTACCAGGGGATTGTCTCGCCAAAAGTAAGCAGATTAATATATGTTCTTTACGTCCATGTGTATTAGAGCGCAAGAATTTTCCAGATAATGAATTTCGTATCCAATAAAGTTTGCCAATTGCGAAACTGTAGCTAAGTGATTCATAGTTCTTTATGTGTTTTGTATGAAACCATAAAGTCTGTGATTGTGACTTGTATTAATGATGTTTGATGAGTAACATTTATCGTTTAGTTTAGTGTCGCTGCGAAAGTACAGTAAGCTTTCGTATAATAAGGTACTTTTGCAGCTCGATTTCATTCGAAATTGGTTCGATGAGATAATAACTGATTATAACGAAATAATAGTACAATACAAAATTTTATTGGAATTGGTTAATAATCGGTAATCCGAAATCGGATATATTTCTTACTAGCAAAAAACCCGCGTGCGTTGCAACGCCTTAAAATAAAAAAAGCTTGTGAACTGTCCGCTTAAGGAAAAAGTGTAATGAAAACAACAAAAAATCTGGAAAAAAACACGACGCCCCTGCGACAAAAAATGAACTAAAAAGCCAAAAACAAGTTTTAAGTACTAATGTAAGACAGAAACAAGATATAGAAGACATTGTTCTCTTATTAGTATAGTCAATGTGTGTATAATAAATATATAAGATATTGTCTAACTACTGTAGAAAATATTAACTTTAAATAGTCATTTTTTTAAGTATCACACAACTATAGTATAGGTATAATCCGTATTTTTGCTGTCGGGGTACCGTTTTAATTAGTGATTCTGTAACATTTGTACCCCGACTGCAAAAATACAGATTATACCTATACTATAGTTGTGTGATACTTAAAAAAATGACTATTTAAAAATAATATTTTCTACAGTAGTTAGACAATATCTTATATAATTATTATACACACATTGACTATACTAATAAGAGAACAATGTCTTCTATATCTTGTTTCTGTCTTACATTAGTACTTAAAACTTGTTTTTGGCTTTTTAGTTCATTTTTTTGTCGCAGGGGCGTCGTGTTTTTTAATTTTTTAATTATTTTGTTTTTTATTTTATGGTATTTTAGTGATTATAATTCGTAAACCAATGTAGTTTTTACTAAGTGATTTTATTTTACTTCTCATTATTAGGACTTACAACTATTGACATACAGTTTTAATGCCAAAGGAAAGTTATCGAAGTTTGATTTATTCCAGCTAAATTTAGACACGCCGACAGATTAGGCAAAAGTGGTGCTTGGATCAATTAGTACCTATATATCGATGTGAGGGAAAATTCCATTGGCTCTCATTGGTCGAGCTTTCTGAGCCGATCTAACTCTTTGAGTGATTTTTAATCATGAGGCTCGTGAATAACTTTACAAGGATCCAAATAGTCAATAGAGACCTTCTAACTTTCTTAAGCGACTAAGCGCGATATAAGCTTGCCCCTGGCAAACATTTTAGAGCCTAGATCTAGAACAGCTCTATCTAGCCCAATCAGAAAAAAAAATTTTGTGTGACGTAAATTGCGTCTGACGGCGGCCATATTGTTATTTTAAAAATTATTCTTGCCTATGTTACTCGGACTCATTAAACGATTCTAGCGGTACCCCAGCCATCTAAATCCGTTCAGGCGTTTAGAAGTTATGGTGGAACAAAGAAACATACAAACATACATACATGAACCCTGAAAACATTACACTCCTTTTTAGGGCAGTGGTGTTACATAGAGTTTGTATAGGGAATTTTCATTTTGCTTCAACAGCATACTAGGTTTAGCTATTAAATGTTCGTTCATGGTGATCGGGTAATATAAAACGTTTCGAGTAATTTAATTTTATTTAAGCATAAAATTCGCATTTATTTAACACATATCTATTAAGTGTTATATATATTTGAAATCGCCTCAATTTCACCTTTCGTTTGATACCCATATTGACCCAATCAGAGAAGAAAAACAAAATTGAGTGTGACGTAAATTGCGTCTGACGGCCGCCATATTGTTTTTTTAAAAATTAACCTAGCCTATGTTACTCAGATTCATTGTACGATTCTAACGGTACCCCATCCATCTAAATCCATTCAGGCGTTTAGAAGTTATGGTGGTAGAAAACAACGTACATACACACAACAAACCTAAACACATTACACTCCTTTTTTGGGGCAGTCGTGTAAAAATGATTTTGGAAACCATATAAAAATTTAGAGTTACCTATAAAAAAATATTGTAATATTTCTTCTCGAGCGTTCTCAATTTGTTTCTTTTTCTTCTTAAATGGCACTACAGTCCTTGCAGGACTCGGGCCTCTCGAAGTCTCCTCTTCCAGTCGTCTCTACGTCTTCCTAGCTCTCTCCAATTTGTTATACGAAGTTTCCGTATATCTGCTAGCACGTCATCCGTCCACCTATTTCTTGGTCGTGCTACTCTTCTCCTTCCTGATTGTCTATCATTAAAAATTCTGGCTAGCATTCTATTTTCTGGAGCTCGTACAACGTGTCCGAGGCATCGCAGTCTATTCAGTCTTATATTTGTTTCTTTTTAACAACTTTAATTTCAACACAAAACTCCTTGCACACATGTGCTCCTCCTTTCTCTTCTTGGCGGTTCAGTTAGAACAACCGTACTAAATTGAGATATGACACTGCATTATGTATGTATTCAAGTAGGTGCCTCTGAACATGAAAATTTTCGGTGAATTGGAATTTTAACTTTCTCTTTTCGGTTAGCCATTACCCTGCCCCCTTCTTACTTAGTGTTCGTTCCGAACACAGCTTCCTACAGGTCCCGTTCTTACCTATCGAGCCTTTTTGAATGCGATAGATGACATCGTTTAACCTCGTAATGGCCGTGACATGGCCTTTCCATTTCCTTTGCAGTTTTGGCGATTTACCTTTAATTCGTCGAGGATTTTATAGTTAGACTCGATCCCCTTCCTTAAATATAGATCCGTTCGCCCTTAGGTAGTAGTGTGGCTTCATCCTGTTGCGCGATTCCAAACTTTAAATCACCTGGCAGCAAAACCTGTTTCCCGAAAATCATCCTTGCAGGCGTCGCACCGTGGGCTAGATAAGGAAAAAAGTGGACAAAAATATAATGAGCTGTCCGTACATTCGAAATTTACGTTTCAGGGGTTTTTCACAACGCTGATAACGAATCCGTAACGGTTTAGCCGCTTGGGCGTTTTGAAGTTTTTTTTGCTAGAGTTTTACATATCACCCTGTATTTGTGTAACCGTATAACATATTTTCATGAATAAAGTATCAGTATACGCAGAATACTCCTACCTATCTAAAACTGTAAAAGTGGCGGTTCCACCTTACCGTCAAAGTCAAAATTTTGGGTTTTTAACTAAAATTTCAACTTCAACTGCCTTTTTCTCCAAAAAATACATAGTTAACCTATACTTTTTTTTTCCAAAATTGGAAAGCTTGAAGTATTTCCTATGAATAATGTCCAGATAATTTTTATGCTACGGCCTTTACTTTTGAAGTTACAAGCAATTTTGAAGTTCAAATTGGCCTTATTTGGTACTTTTTACACGACTGCCCCAAAAAAAGGAGTGTAATGTGTTTAGGTTTGTTGTGTGTATGTACGTTGCTTTCTACCACCATAACTTCTAAACGCCTGAACGGATTTAGATGACTGGGGTACCGTTAGAATCGTTTAATGAGTCTGAGTAACATAGGCTAGGTTAATTTTTAAAAAAAAACAATATGGCGGCCGTCAGACGCAATTTACATCACGCCCAATTTAATTTTTTTTTCTGATTGGGTCAATATGGGTATCAAACGAAAGGTAAAATTGAGACGATTTCAAATATATATAACACTTAATAGATATGTGTTAAATAATCGCGAATTTTAAGCTTAAAAAAAATTAAATTACTCGAAACGTCTTTTATTATCCATCACCATGAATGAACACTTAATAGTTAAGCCTAGTATGCTGTTGAGGCGAAATTAAAATTCCCTATACAAACGCTATGTAACACGACTGCCCCAAAAAGGAGTGTAATGTTTTCAGGATTCATGTATGTATGTTTGTATGTTTCTTTGTTCCACCATAACTTCTAAACGCCTGAACGGATTTTGATGGCTGGGGTACCGTTAGAATCGTTTAGTGAACCCGAGTAACACAGGCTTGGTTAATTTTAAAAAAAACAATATGGCGGCCGTCAGACCCAATTTACGTCACACCCGATTTATTTTTTTTTTCTTCTGATAGGGTTAATATGGGTATCAAATGAAAGGTCTCATTGAGACGATTTCTGCCTAATCTATCAGCGTGTCTAAATTTAGATAGAATAAATCAAACTTCGATAACTTTACTTTTGCATTAAAACTGTATCTCAATAGTTCGTTGGCTCACTATTACAAGGTTCTATGTTAATTTTAATTAAGTTCAGTAATTAGACTTTGAAATCTTTTTTTTTTGGTAAAATATAAACATAGTAGCCCTAATGCTTACATAACATTATAATATACTAATGTAGGGTTATAATGCTGAATAGATACAAAAAATTGGCTATCAATTATCACCGTAGAACCTTGTAGAATTCTTAACTCAATAAGTACAAAAATTGTAACATAGAACTTTGTTATAGTGAGCCAACGAGTTGTAATAAGTGCGATAACAATAAGAAGTAAAATAAAATCACTTAATAAAAACTACATTGGTTTACGAATTCTAATCACTAAAATATCATAAAATAAAAAACAAAATAATTAAAAAATTAAAAAACACGACGCCGAATTAAAAAATGAACTAAAAAGTCAAAAACAAGTTTTAAGTACTAATGTAAGACAGAAACAAGGTAGAAGATATTTTATTTATTTTGTTAAATATACAGTCGGGGTACAAAATGTTACGAGAATAAGTATAATTAAAACTGTACCCCGACTGAAAAAATACAGATTATACATATACGATAGGTGTGTGATATTTAACAAAATAAATAAAATATCTTCTACCTTGTTTCTGTCTTACATTAGTACTTAAAACTTGTTTTTGACTTTTTAGTTCATTTTTTAATTCGGCGTCGTGTTTTTTAATTTTTTAATTTAGTACTTTTTCACCAATTTTAACATCGTATAAAATATGAATTGGCAAGTCTTGGCACCCAAATCTTTCGAATTCTCATTGCATAAAGTATTTCCTACGAAACCACCTTAAAACTATCCCGGGGGTTAGTGGGGGTTAAACTATTTTTACAGTTTAAGGTCAATGAAGTTTTTAAAAAAAAATTTTTTTTCATGGTTTTTGATCGTTCTATTACATTAGCATGGATTATTATTTAATAACGGCAAAACACATAGAAATATTCTACATACCTTCAATATCACCCTCCATTGAACGGAATTAATATTACAGACTTAAATACAAACTTATTGGTAATTTAGTTAAGAAATGTTTTTCGCGGCGAAGACACGCAAATGCAGATATGTCGAAAGTACCTAACTTCGGAATGCCATGGAGCCGCAGGCTTTAAAGCTACTCGCCCCATCTTTCGGTAAAACATGAAGGGGATCCCCTCTTTAAGATAGTTCCTAGAAAAAGGCATTTAAAAACAATTTTTTTTTTTAATTTTGTCCACTTTTTTTAGAATCTAGCCCACTGTGCG
Organism: Thereva nobilitata; assembly: GCA_963855945.1. Lineage (NCBI taxonomy): Eukaryota > Metazoa > Arthropoda > Insecta > Diptera > Therevidae > Thereva > Thereva nobilitata. The sequence continues at coordinate 22,969,003 of OY979694.1, forward strand.
TCGGCCCGGTATCATGCATATAGAGTTACCCTTCTAATTCAGAAGGTACACTTCTTAGCTGGGCCAAGAAAAATTTACCAGCTCAGCACAATAAGCACTGAGATAGGCTCAACTAAAGCATGCAACATGTAAATTGAATATGCAATCCCGAAAAGGTCACACCCCGCACATTTTTATATGCGAGATGTGACCCCCCAGAGATTGCACACTCAATTAAAACAGAAAGAAATGCAATACACAAAAAAGCGTGCAAGAAAAGTCAGTCAAGTCAGATTGAAAAGACTCCTTTTAAGGACGTCTTTACTAATGCTCACGCTAAAAACATCGATATTTCTATTCACATTAATGAACATGCGATTAACAGGCTGTTTCTATACTAGTTAGTAGAAATTTAAGAAATTTCCTACATTTCACAATGTGGCAAACTTCGCCGCAATAGAGGAAATTACCAGGATATACTATGGTCAATGTTCTTCCATTTGGAACTAGGATGTGAAGATTTTTCGATTTCCCAACTCCGCCATATAGGCCCCGAAATTTAAAATTTATAAGTTTTGATCATAAATTTTTTATTTGTTACCTTAAAAACCCCCAGATACCGATTTTCATTGGAATCGGAATACATTTTGAATTTCGAAAATGCATCATGGGAGACCCCCACGTACCTTCGTGCAAAATTTCGAAGCTCTGGGATGGCTGGTGCGCCCGCTATAGCGCACACACACGTACATATATACAGAAACTTTCTTTTATTAATATAAGATAACGTAATTTACCGGTAATTAACGATAAAAAATAGCGAAAACCTTTCACAGGGAGATTTCCGAACTCGTATAACATCTCAAAGTTCAAACGGAAGATTCACCAACATTTACTCGCGAGCCTTAACACATCCTGTCCTATTCTTTTCTATCCTTCAAATCAAGCTTACTATTAAACATTGAACCATAACGTAAAGAAGACGGCAGACTGACAGTGATTACTTGGTTTTACCATATAGAAAGAAAACCAAGTGGTATTCTTCACAAAGTACTATCAGTAAAAATAAGTTGACCAACTAATTTTGATACAAAAGGAGTACAAAGGGAGTTTCGTTGGATATAGTGATTAGGGTTGTGAAAAAAACTGAGTCTTCACACGATTATATATTTTTAAAATATTATAAAAATTATAGAAATTCTAAAATTTTAAATATAACTTCTAATTCTTAAAATCATATTTTTGTGTGGCATGAATTTTCCGGATAATTCTGAATTTTTTTCCAATAGCTCCCAAACGTCAGAACAACTTACGTTGCAGCAGTGTTGTCAGATGCACCGCATTTCCGCATTTTGTACCACATTTTGGTAGTTCAATCCACAATCCGCGTTGACTGATGCGGATTCCGCATTTTCCTTTTTGAGTTCAATGAAAAAAAAATGCCAATGTGTGAAATCAGTCGACAATTTGTTGGGTAGCCAGGGGATGTTTTTTACAAAGGATAATCTATTCTACTGATTATAAGATTAAGTGAGTTTTATTAATTATTTGAACTTCTTTTTATGTTATCCAGGTTATACTGATCATTGTCTTTTACAGGTGTTATATATATTTATATATTTAGAATTCGCAGTTTTGATTGGTCAGTTTTGTTCGTCTTATTTTTTTTTTGTTGATTTTTATTAAGTAGATTATTAATTGCATTTTTTAAAAAGTAAGCATTTTTTTGGTTCATTCCGCAATTTCAAACATTCGAATCCGCAATCTCTTATTCCAAGTCTGGCAACACTGCGTTGCAGCTGGTGTCCTTACTGGTAGTTTTCACTGCTCCAGTAATCATTACTAAGGAAAAATACCCTATTTACAGCAGCATTAATGCCGGCGCAACATAGTTCACATTCAATCAATAATTTTAAATTTTCGTGGGGCATAGTTGTCACCCTCAGAGCAAAAGCGGGCTATATTTGATGTTGCAGCAAAAGAGGAATAAAAATATTTCAGAGCAAAAATGGTTCAACTATTATTCAGAGCACGAACGGAACGGAAAAAATCTTAGAGCAAAAGCGGGTTAACTTTCTAAACCGTTTTTGCCCTCTAACGAAAACTTAAACATCTTTTGTCCCCAGTTTTTATTTATACCGCAGTTGCTTACATTATTACTTGGAAATCTATATTTAGACTTTACTAGACAAGACAATGCAACTCAATTCATAATTTTGAATTTTTTGGAATTTCTACGTTTGTAACATAAATTCTTTGTATGTGCGATAAGTTTTATGTTTTTGCCATTTTTCCATTTTTAACATAAATTTTCGTCATTTTTATCTTTTATCTTTATAGTAAGAGGTAAAATAGGAAAAATATCGGAAAAAATTAGGTACAGGCTGAAATTTGGCAGAAAACTTCCTTTTAGGGTTACTAATAAGGGAAGCCCTATTTTTAGGGGGCTTTGTACCTCAAAGCGGTATTTTTCGATTTTTCTGCAATTTGTTAGTTAAAGGATAAAAAGGGGCAGGGCTCTTCCTTTTAGGGTTCTTAATAAGACGTATTAAAGTCTCACGATTTTCCATCTCGGGAGACCCCTTTTCTAGGGAATTTTAGTCCCCAAAATCGGTATTTTTCGATTTTTTTTCAGTCTTTTTTTATCACAATGATATTTTTTATTCAATTTCAATTTTAAACCTTATGAGAAAACGAAGATTTTCTCTATTTTTACGTCTTTTGTTAGAGTATGTAGAGTATGGTATCTGCTTGAGTTATTGAATAAATAAATACATATATAAGATACACATGTATTGGTACATATAGTTCTGGTTCTTGTTGAGTTTTCATAGGCTCGTAAAATCTATTTCCAGTTCCCAACCCCATTCGCTTGGATTTTTTTTTCATTCCCAAGTCAACATTGTACATTTTGGTATGCCCTAAATAAATGAAACATTGCTTTCTCTTTCCGAAGGGACTGTTTAAATCAGTGTGGCCAACACCGAAAAAAATTTCCCCCTAAAAGTGAGTCAAAAACCCCCTAAAATCAGCGCTAAACCCCCTAAACTTAATATTTAGTGTTTAGTAAATATTTTCTTTCTATCAAATTATAGTAAGTATGCAATATGCAAAATTCGGCATTGCTGACACAGTGGATCTTACATTTTTATCTATATAATAATATTGCATATAGCAATACCTCATTGGCGAAAGTAAGGATCCAAAATGCAGTAGCAGAAGGGTTCGAAGTCGGACAAGGTCTTAGCCAAGCGGATAGATTAGCCCAATGCTTTACGACGTGGCCCTAGAATGGGTGATAAGGAAAACGTCACTCCGGAGAAGTGCATCGATAGCGACACAGTCTGTACAATTACTTGGATATGCGGTTGACGTGAGCATCGTGAGAAGGTCCTTTCGGCAGCAAAATAAGTTTATGTCTAATTCAAAGAGACGGCAAAGGACATATAGGGCTGAACATCAACGAGGGGAAAACAAAGGTGATGCAATAGTCCAGAGCTCGAAGACTAAAGCTTAATTTACATATTCGACGTTTTTCTGCCGCGCTGCTCTGTTTTAAGATTTCAACCAATCAAAAACAATATGACGTGACCGAAATTGCTTCTGATTGGCTGAAATCTTAAAAAAGAGCGGCGCGGCAGAAAAATGTCGGATATGTAAATTAAGCTTTAGAATGGGAAGAAATATAACTATCGACGAACACAACCTAGAAGTAGTCGAAGTAGTCGATAACACAGCCTACCTTTGGGTCTACAATTACAAAAGGAAACGAGGAAAGGGGTGAGATAACTAGACAGACGAATACTAGTGGCTAATAGAGCCTTTTATACCTAAAAACAAATACTGCTCTCAAGATTTGTGCACAGAAAAACGAAACTTTCACTCTACAAAACAGTAATATGTACCACCAGTACTGTGCTATGGTAGGGAGCCTTGGGCTATGACCTAGAACACAGAGGAACAAGCCAATAGGTTTGAGGGAAAAGTTCTCAGTTGCATAATAGCCCCAACGAGAGATGATGAAATATGGCGAAGGAAATACAACAGCGAGTTGTATGACATTTTTGATGAAGCATAACTCCCAACGTTTATAAAAATTAACAAACTAGTCTAGCCGGCACGTAATCAGGATGGAGGACAACCGTATCCCAAAACGGCTCATGGTAGCAGAATATTCGGAAAATAGACCAGTAGGCAGACCTAGGAGGAGATGGATAGACTCTGTGAGGACTGACGCAGAGGCAATGCTCAACATCCGGAACTGGTGATATGCTGCCGTCAAACTAGGAAAAATGCTCTAGTGGAGGCCAAGGCTGATTTGGGCTGTAGCGTCATTAATAATATTTCATGATATTTTCTTGCAGTTATGAAATTATTTCAAGTCAAAAATTAAACAACTTCAGCGTTATAATAAAATTAAAAAAAAGATCATTACATTATATTATAAAATATAAAATAAATCCCCCTAAAAAACCCCCTAAACATTTTTACCCCCCAAAAAATCCCCCAATTACGTTTCCCCCCCCTAAATTTAGGGGGAAACCCCCTGAGTTGGGCACACTGGTTTAAATGCATTATATCTGTGTTCATTCAATAAATGCTTTCCAGTTTTATAAGAATCAAGTTTCACAGTTTGTAGTTCTTCATAAGTGGATTCGACATTATTGAATACATACATCTAAATTTTGGTTTGGCTCAAAAAATAAATATCATTTTGTGTTGGAGTTAATGCAGTTAAAAGAACAAGTAGATCAACATCCTCTCCTAAAATAGTTGCTTACATTGCATACGATTGCAGTATTTACAATCAAAACCTGCATCTGCTGTTGCATTTCTAACTTCGATGTGCGCCTCAGCAAATGCTTTAGTTAGCAATTGATTCTCTATTAAATACATTTAATATGAATTTTTGTTGACTTATAGTAACTGCCGTGTCGTTCTGTATTTTAAAATCTGGAGAAGAGCATTTCTGCGACGCTATTCATTATAACCATCAAAAACAATAACACAAAATCAATTTATTATCTCTGTATCCCTTAATGTAGTCTACAATTTTCAATCCATTGCAGTTTTACGCATTTCACCTTTGTTAATAAGGGACCTAGGAAATGGAGCCAGTTCATACCGAACGTACTCTTCAAGCTCTTTACCAGTTTTTTTTACAGTAGCATTCTTTGATAAGGATCTTCTACTGTTATAATTTTATTATTCACTTTTACAGCAGAATACATTGTGGCACTGACTGGGGTAACGTAGACTAGTCAAGATTACTATGTAGTAAAACCGATTTTTAAGAAGAGAGGGGTGAAGGGGCGGGGTGATTATGGAGTAAAATCAGTCTTACTACATGTTGAAGCATGGCTAGTCTATGTCGCACCACTGAACGTATAATTTTGATGTTTTCAAAAATTTTGTCTGACATTTCCATCATACCTTTTTCTTCATGACTTTCGGCCAAAACCAAAAAAACGAAAATCTTATTTTTTTCATAAGATATCAGATACTTAAAATTTAAAAAAACAACAAGATATTAAGCAATATTGCAAAAATATTGCAGAAATATCGAAAAATATCCATTTTGGGAACAAAACACCAAAAGTGGGGGTTCCCAGGGTGGAAAATCGGTATCAGCATGTATCTAATTATTTCCGCTATTTCGTTTTTTCGGCTGTACTATTATTACTACCTACAATTTTTTTAATCTTTGCATTTTATGAATTTTTTTAATTTAGGTATGTTTTCTTTACATAATAGTATTGGTAGAAAAAATGTTCAATTTTTTCAAAAATTCCGAATTTTTAACTAAAATTGCAAACATCAAAGTCACAAACTGCAGATATTGTCAAAACTGCAAAATTATTGTATTAATATTAAGTTGAAAAGGGCAATCATTTTGAAACTGAGAGTATCAAATCCAAAAATTAAAGAAAAATAGCAATTTTTTTTAGAAATTAAGGCCATACAAAAATGGCACGACGAACGGAAAAAATGTAGAATATTTACCCTAAAATTAAAGACAAAATTTCAGAAGGTGGACAAACTAGAACTAGAGACAAACTATAACATTTGTAATAAAAAATGAAAAATTACAACAATCGTAAAAATGTACGTTAATAATTTCAAGTGAAAAATTCTATAATTTCGAAAAATATGAAAAACGAAAATTTCAAAAATAACAAAAATGTTTTATTGATGCAAAAATTAACCTCAGAAATGATAAAAAAATTCTAAAAATGCAAAAGCCATAGTGGAACATCATTAATTACAAGGGACTGTAAAAATTCTTCGAGTTTGCAAATAATTCGAGTAAAGGAGGTTGACGCTTTGGTTATGCTTTTACCAATAAAAGCATTTTTAATGAAAACTGAGAACAAAAGCAGTTCTAATCTAAACTGCGAAAATATTTCTACTCACCTTTTGTCCACGCTCACTTTTTCTTGGGTAATTTTATGAAAAAATGATGTCTGGCTGTGGACGAAATAGAGCATAAGTTCTTATGTAACGTTTTGAAAGAACGCTATCAAAAGTGAGGGACATTTTTCCAAACTTAAAAAATACGAGCGAAGCGCATCGTAAAGCCAATATAAATATATGTTTGTCATTATGATTTCCAACATCAATTGACATGAAACTAAAAGCTGTATTAATTGCTAATTCGATAAAATGTGCGCAATTCCTAATATATTTCTCTTGCGTAGATTTTTTAGTTTTGTGTGTACATTTTTAACACCTCTTCGGTTACGCCCACCAAAATTCGTATAATCTACCGATAACGCCAATTTTTGCATTCACGCTATTTTCTGATATAACACGAAACACGTAATTTCATAAAATTATTAATAAGTTTCTCCTTCAAATAGACTGCTAATTTAAAATCTTAAGACGAATTCAATTTTTAATATCGAAATATCTTACTAAAATTAGGTATAATTTTATTTCTTTGTGGTTCGACGCATCTTATAAAATGGGTACAAATGTTACGGATCCCAAATCTTCTAATGCCCCGGCTTCACCTACCTCAGTTTAATAATGATCAGTTCAATCCACATTACATAAGTGGCTTCACTGGCTAAAGTTCAGTTCATGGTCAGTTCGTGCTTGAAGTTGTTGTTGCTTTTTCGCCAGAAGTCAGAATGCAAAAGCCCCCTGGAATGGCATTCCACTATTCCAGTTGACACTTAGTTTTGAGCGAGGTTTTACGTTCAACTTCAGTTCGAGTCCAGTTGGGAGAACTGAGATTTGTTTTATCCTCAGTTGCAGTGGCGTAGATACGGGGGGGATCAAGGGGATCAATCCCCTCCAATGAGCTAACGAAAATTATAATAGAATTGAATAAAACTCTTCGTATCTACGTATTTAAGTATACATGAAATTTCTTAAGCACCAGCACCTTTTTTGGCATTATGTAATGTGCAATTTTGTTTTTACGCAATTATATAAAAATCATTTAGATATGTTTTTGTGACGGCTGTGCATTTAAGTATAGTATAATTTCCGCGCTTCGAGCAGGCCGACCAATCAAGAGCCACGAAAAGGACGCTCACTATAATTGTGGACACATCGAGCACATATAAAGTAAATACAATGAGCCAATAGTGGCACCTCGGTTCCTAAAACTCAAAATTTTAACGTTTAATCAAGTTTAATCGTTTTTCCAATTTTGGGTGAAATAATTAGTTGATATGAGCATATTTTATTCAATATTTAATATTTCGAATATTTTTAATATAGTAGCGTAATAGAATATAAGCTTCCTAAAAATAGGACTAACTTTTGGCTTTGATTGTCAATTTAGTTCCTCTTTAATATTTTGAAGTTTATAAAAATTGCCGAGTCAGTAAAAATATTAAAGTTCAAGAAAAAATTCTACGGGCAAAATTATGATAAACTTTAAGTTATAAGTTCGGGGAAGCTTTGCACTTCATAGATTGTTCTAACTCGATACAATTTTATCGAGCACGACACAGAGTACACTCATTGTCTCTGGCGAATCAACAATTCGAAGGTGTTCCTTGGAGCGTTAACATTAATTTACTCTAGTTTATAATTGAGGAGTGTCTGTTTAAAAGGGCGTATTTCCGTTATCTACTTTTTTTTATTTTAAAATTATTTTGAAAATATGGCATAAAAGTCCATCGAATGAGCTTAAAAACTTATTCAAATGGAGCGTACTTTCCATAAAAAAAATTCCAAAAAATTAGGATTCCAATCAAAAGGGCGGATTTCTGCATCTTGTGAAGGAAACGGTAATCCGCCATTTTTTTGGTGACTATATTGGATCTATTGAGTATACTATATTATATTGTCATCAAAACTGAAGCTGTGTGCAAAATTTCAGTATGATCGAATAACCGGAAATCCCTCAGCAAAAGACAGTTTTCTTCAAAATACGATCTGAATTTTCGTTTCATATATGTATAATTGTGTCTGTAAGCGAAAGGAAGGCTCAATTATAACACTGCTCAACAGCATGTCTGTTGCATGGAATATTTTACATCATTCTAAACTAATTTTTGACGCTGATTTCAAATATATTATCAGTTTTTTTATATCAGCTTTAGTTAATAAATTATAAAGAAGTGTGTTTTTTTTAGAAAAAATACTCTCACCGTACTAAAATATTTTATTTAAAAAAAACTACAAACTGCACTGCACGCAGAATACTCCCACCTATCTAAAAATGTAAAAGTGAAGGTTCTACCCTACCACCTTCCAGAGTAATGAGTCATCAAAGTCAAAATTTTGTTTTTTTTTAACAAAACTAGCAACTTTAACTTTTTCTTTTTTCCCCAAAAATACGTAGTTAGTCAATATTTTTTTTCCAAAATTGAAAAGCACGGACAATTTCCTATAAATAATGTCCAAAATTTTTGTTTTGCGGCCTTTATTTTTTAAGATATTAGCAAATTTTGATGTTCAAGTTGACTTTATTTTCTAGTTTGGTACTTTGGCACTTTGATACTTTTGTATTAGAGCCCTAACACAATAGAAAATTTAATTTTAGCTCAAATTTATACTAGGAGTGGATAGGTGGACTTAAAAATCTTGCTAAAAAGATTTTTGCTTTTGACAGAGCCCCAAACTGCAAGTATTTCCAAAAATTCTATTCAAAAAGGCTTATTTCTTGAAGTGACTAATCAAAAGGTCGTATTTCTCAAAATCCCGATCAAAAGGGCATATTTCTAAACAAATAATTACAAAAAATATAGGGCACCAGCTGGGACCCGGTGCGCCTATGCTGCTCCCAAAAGCCAATAGTAGTAATCAGGTGATATGAATTTTAATATACAGTAGGAGAGTTTGAAAAAAGCAATTTTTTGGTATTTTTGATTCCAAATAACAAAATGTGAAACTATTAGGGATCTGACATTTTGATCGAGACAATAAAAACCATCCATTGACATGGCATTTTTCGAGATATGAATTTTCATACATTTACTACCTTAAAAACTCCTATATACCGATTTCAATTGGAATCGGAATACAATTCGCAAACTCGCCGGCCATATTGGTGGAGCTATTTTGAATTTAAATTTTGATCATAAAATCGTTATTTGCTACCTTAAAAAACCACAGATACAGATTTTCATTGGAATCGGAACACAATTAGCAAATTCGTCGGCCATTTTGAATTTATAAGTTTTGACCACAAATTCGTTATTTGCGACCTTAAAAACCCCTAGATACCCACTTTCATTGGAATCGGAATAAAATTGGCAAATTCAACCATATTGCTGCGGCAATTTTGAATTTCGGTCATATTTCTATTATTCTATTATTTGAATTGCGGCCATTTTGAATTTCGAAAATCGGGCTTCGAGGTGTATCATAGGAGACCTCCACGAAACTTCATGCAAAAATTCAAAGCTCTGCGATGATTTTCAACGAAGCTCCATGACAGCGCCATCTAGGAGTGGCTTTAGAAAGTAATAAAATAGCCAATGTTCTAAGTTTGAATGTAAATAGCACATCGTTAAAATTTCATTAAGATCGGTTGCACGGTGTAGGAGCCTATAGCGATCATACATACACACATTCATTTTTATATATATAGATGAATGTACATTTAAATATATTTTAGCATTTTATTTATAGGAACAGGCATTTTTTTCGATTTCTGTAAAGTTTGTTTATGATGGAAATGCGCCCTTTTGAACAGACACTCCTCAATTTTCAAATTTATTCTAGTTTTATTGCAAAAGTGTGTTAAAACTGTTTTGTTTATTCTCTCGGAATGAAGAAATTTTTACTGCCAATAAAACCATTCGGCAAGTCTTGAGACGGTGAAAACCATAGAAATGCAGAATTATAGTCAGAAACAACCGCGAAAGACCCCGTTCTGAAGCATTAAATTGTGAAAATCCGATCAATCAAAATATACTGTCATATCCCCTCCCATCGCAAAAAGCTACCTACGCCACTGCTCAGTTGAATATGTGGAAATTGTATGCGAGCTGACTGACGTTATTTTAAAGTTCAGTTCGCCAATTTGCTCGAACTTGCACAGTTCGGCCGGTGAAGCCGGGGTATAAATACTATATATTTTTAGGAGTACAAAGAAGTACAAAAGAATGCAAAGGAGTACTTTTGGAGTACAGGTTTTAAAGGGAGTACTTTTCACTAAAAAGAAGTATAAAACTCCCTAAAGGAGCACGGTCACCTTAGTAAAAACTAAAGTTTGCTGGCCACTATATTTCTACCGTTCCAATGAATTTTCCTCTCGTCCACCCGACTTTTGTTGATTCGTATTATAAAGTTGCACAGCCAAATAGTTGCATATGACTAAAAACTGCTTATTGAACGATTGTTAATACAAAAATTCTCTATATATAAAACTGCCGAAATTTTAACAATTAATTATATTTAAATTTGACATTTAAGATGGGAAAAAAATATTGATATTCATGGTAAAATAATTTCCGTTATCTTAGCATGGTACTAGACTTTGGCCCATTTCCAACAGTGTGCATATCACTTTTCCCAAGATTTAATTAGTCAAAACAGTGCACGTTGAACGGACCCAAATTTTAATTAATCAGTTTTTCCATCGTGCTCAGCACAATAAAGAAAGCCAATATACTGCATAAGCAGTGGTCACCCACCAGTGCAGAGTGGAACCCTGTGCAGCATTTCCAGCAAGAGAGTTCGTGAACTTATTAATATTCATAAGCGCTGCAGTCACCACTTAAAAACTTTCTTAATTTTAAAATTTTCACAAAACAAACTTCTGGCAAACACTTCCAAAAAAAAGAACACAAACATTTCTTATTTCCCTTCCTGAATTCAAGGGAAAGGATTTCCCTTCCTGAATTCCTTAGAAGGACACCTGCTGATGATATCTCGCTCCGTTTCAATCAATATTATTCAGAACAACGTTATACTTGAAATACGCAATATACTTCCTTTTTTCAGATTGAGACAGAAATTGATATGTTGTCTTGTTAACATATATTTTTACCTTATATCATCATCCTGTGAACATTAATGTTGCCACCCGAAATGTGTGATTCAATTTGCTTGGACTTTTCTTTTCATCGCAAAATTTTACCTTTTTTTGGGGGGTAGGGAGGGGCAAGGACACCTTACAAATGTCTCCATTAAATTCCAGACATTTATCGTTTCATCTGTCACTCTAGACGGATGTAATTGCTTTATACATGTCAACCCTTAGAAACTTGTGAACATGTGAATATGAAACATTGAATTATGCCCACTTGAAACTAATGGGCTACCGTTCATTATTCAGGTGCCTTTGTCATATCTAAAGCCTTTGTTTAATGAATGTGTGACCACAAGTTGTAGTAAGGTGCTGGGACCTTAAGCTCGTTACTAACTAATGTACCTCCTGGTGCTATCAAGCCCAAGAGACCAATTGAAGAAAAAATAGTACAAACTTTTATCAAAACAAAAGGATCAAGTGTCCTTATGGATATAAGAAATTTTCCAATAGTCATTTCAAGACACTTTAAATTTTCCAATTATTGAACAATTTTATTTCTAGTGGAATTGGAATATCCTTTGAAGCATGCCAAAAATTCATGAGGCTGATCAGACGGTATCTGCATCCCATCCCGGCAATCGGCATTTGTTTGTGTCTTGTAGCATGTCCTTATGCGGCGGATGGTGAAGGGACATTTTTCTACACTACATAAAGCAATAAGCATGTCCGTCAATTCCTCTTCTGAAGATTGGTTTCGTCTTGAAATCTCATAAGTGCCCTCCTTTTTGCTACTTGTTGACTTTGTGCTATCCGGGAGCTGGCATCGGTTTTATGGCTCAAAGGAACGTGAAAGTAATACAATTTTATTATTGCTTACGAAACCAAACCGAATTACATCTAATCGAAAAATCAACTTTTCTACAAGCTAAACACATTAGAGAAAGGAAATATTTTACACTCATAGATGCCATCTGGCGGCACATTTAGCTGGCATCTTCTTGTTCTGCCTGTACCTTATATGTAAGTATCCCTGGCAAAATGACGAAGGATAGAGCTTTAGCAATTTAATGTAATGTTTATACGTTTCGGCAGGATAAGAGACCAATGAAGGCACGTGTGGGAAAATTATAACAAATAGCCCGATGGGATCCAAACGGTTTCCGCTCTGCCGATTGCAGGTATAAGATGGGTAATGAATTAGGAAAATGTGATGGCCTGAAGGGCAGGTGCTGTTGTCCTTTATTAAACGGTTTTTATTATACCTTCATTGTGTTTTTAGAAACGAGGAATCTCTGGTTTATTGAATCAATGCTGAGGAAATTCGACTAGAAATCAATATACAGGGTGTCCCTCCTATAATCGTATATAATTCATTTCAGGAAATGCTGTACGTGCGAATGTCGATCAATGGGTCATCCATAAATGATGTAATGCTCCCAGAAGCAGCAAAGGGATTTCAGTTCTCAGAATTTCAGAATTTGTTCAAAATATTTTTTTTCTTCTTCTAAGTAATTTGAAATTTTTTCGATCCGAAAAATGTTGATAATCGAATTTTTTGTAAATTGGGTACTCCGGTCGTTTTGACACGCTAGAATTGATTGGTCCAGGGTTAATCGCTGTAGTATTTTTTTAGTTCATGAATTTTATATTTTTAAATTGTTATTATCAGTCCTCTGTTTTATTTGAAAAGAAGAAGCCCCTTTTGCACTACCAGCGTGTACTGTCGTTCAGGTTATGGTGCAATGCTTAATAGAGGAAAAACCATAAAAGAAGAGAACGAGCTTTCCATGAGCTCTGGTTGTTTGAGTGAAAAAGCTGCGCTTTCAAACATGGGGAATGGGACACTCATCAAGGGCGGATCCACGGTTGTGGGTACGATGGGCATGCCCACAACCCTACTAGACTTGTGACGTCACACTTTCACGGTCTATTGACATTGATAGGCTGATGATATTATTGTATATATCGTATGCCTTAATAAAATGAATTATGTACGCGCATTAGAACTTATACTTCTTTGGCGTGATTTAAGACTAATATTTAATTTGCATGCAAATAATTTATTGGATTTTTTTATTATTTGCGTGCGTTGGCAGGTGGAAGCATCATGATGCCGACACGCTCCAGCCTGTCGGCTCTTTTCAGCAATGCTTTGCCAGCTTCGATCAGCTTTTATCAACCTGCTCATACTACCGATATTTCTAAGCCTTACTCTCTTCCTTTTGGTTTCTTTGCGCCTTACCTTCTGATGGAACATATTTGGCGTCTCCTCCACTTTATTCTTTACAACACCCGATGTCACCATGTAGTCGATGATGTCTTCTACTCTGAGTCGTGCCTGAGCTGTCGCTTGCAGAGCAGCAGTTTGCTCGGCTAATATCGGGCATTCCAATAGGACATGCTCTGTGTCTTCTATCACATTTAGGAATGCCGGGGACAGCGAAGACATCTTGTCCGAACCGATGGAGGTATGCTCTGGAACACACATGTCCACTCAACAACTGTGCGAGGTCGTAACTCATCTCTCCATGCTCTCCCGTGACCCTTTCCTCCACATTTGTTATGAGCCTGTGGGTCCATCGACCTTGGGTAGATTTACTCCACTTCCTTTCCACTACTGAAATAAACGTCACTTCTAAATTATGTTCAATTCCCCTTCTTCTAATAGTTACTCAATTCAATTGACTAGCTTTAGGTAACTGAAATATGATACGAAGTGCCTTTGAACTAGTTTGTTTTGGTGGACTTGGAATACATTTTTCTAGACAAGTTGTTCTTATTTACAGAGGTTATACAGGTTTTTATGCCCCCCATGTTTTTATTTTAGTCTGTTAAACGTCCCAGAATATTACTTAATTCGCTGACGCAGCGACACAAAATGCCCCTTGGCAAACGACATGACAAGACAGCACTGCTACTATTCCAGAGGTCCATGATCGTGTTCTAATTATTTTCTAGTCTTTGGTACAGCAGATTTAAAATAAAACCATTTAACTTAAAAGTTTTTTTACCCATTTTTATTATATTCTTTTTAGTCTTAATTCTGTCATTTTTGGATTATAATTTTCACAAAATTCTGGTGAAGTGATTTGTTATGCATACCATATTTCCAGCGCCATTTTGAATTTTCTAATTTTTACAACAAATTTATTATTTTCGACCTTAAACACCCCCAAATAGCTATTTTCAGTGAAATCGAATCGTAATTGCCAAAATCGTACCGCCATATTGGCGCGGCCATTTTGATTTTTTTAAAATTTGCCCACAGATTCGTCATTCAACTCCCCGATACCGATTTTCAATGGATTCAGAAGACATTTGCAGAATTCATCCGCCATTTTGAATTTTCAAAATTTAACCACAGAATAGTCATTTGTGGCCCTAAAAACTCCCCGATACCGATTTTCAATGGATTCAGAACACATTTCCAAAATTCATCCGCCATATTGGCGCCCCCATTTTTAATTTTCAAATTTTGACTATAGAAACGTCATTTGTGGCCCTAAAACCCCCCGATACCGATTTTCAATGGAATTGGAATACAATTGAAGAATTCGTCCGCCATCTTGGAACCGCCATCTTGATTTTTTTACAAAATTGTCAGATTGCACTGACACGATAAATGTGTGTGCAAAGTTTCATAAGAATCGGTTTAGTAGAAGTAGTTGAAAAAGCTGTCGCAAAATTTGAATCAAACAAATATACGAGGTCAAGCTAAATAAAACCATTAATATCTTGTTCATTGTTTTATTTTCCCAAATAATAACAGTAAATATTTTGTATTATATATTCAAACTAATTTCTGATTGAGTAATTATATTAAGTTTTAACCATTCAAAATCATTAGTAAAACAGTAAATAATTATCGCTTATTGTATAGTTGCCATATAGCTTTATTATTATCTTGGCCAGTTTCACACGGGCCGACAAACAACCAAGAAAAATCTTCTGAAAAAGTCGGCTGGTGTAAAACTAGCCCTTAGAAACTCGCGCTTAGGTGAAGAATAGAACACAGATCGGATTTCCCTCCATAGCCTCGCGACAGAACCCCTCACCCAGCAACTTCGTGCACAGTAAAATCGTCTGCGAATCTTCATGCCTACAAAAACCCAAACCTTCGCTTAGCTGATGAATCGTACAAGAAATTTATTTCCCTCCATAGCCTCAGGATAAAAACCCCCTCAGCCTCACCCATCGACATCGTGAACAGACATCAGCTAAAGAATGGGAGTTGGAATGCTTGCCCTCCATACCCCTTCGCCTATATTCTTTATTGCGTCTCGCATATTCCTAAAAATTCACTCTCATAAGATATTTACAAACGCGCCTAAAGAAGTATAACTTCAAAAAATATGAGTGTGCTTAAGACCACACCTTAGAAGTAAAACTTGTTTACCCACAACTGCCGCAATTATTAAAATATTAACCAACCTGTAATATGCAATAGATATAATGGAAGGTCGGTTTCGAATATATAGTAGGTTTTCAGAAAAATCAGGCCAACGACAGATGCAGGAGGTATAGTGAGGAGCCTACTGAGGGACTTGATGGAAGTGCAATTGGAAACTATCAATATTTATGAATTCTAATTTACATTAAATTTAAAAACGAAGGAAAGGATTATGATAACTGAAATATTTCCGATTGAAACTGGTCTAAAAATCGCGTAAAAACTGTATCAAGTGAGGTCCCATATGGCGTGGTACTTTTGTCAATATTGGGTCTGTTTAGACGCTTCTCTCCCAGGAACATTTCTCACAAATTTTGTGGATGAAGGGAGAAATGGAGTGGTAACTCTCATCGTCCACACTTTCCCCTTCAACCACAAAGTTCGGACGCGCCATTTCTGATAAAAAATTAATATTAAAATCGCCACTCAAAATCATGGGGATTTCGTTGAAGTTTCGACCTAGTAAAATTGAACCTTCAGAAGTGCAGATTGTCATGTATGATTTCCATTATTTCGCGTAGTTACATATATAAGAACTACCATGAAATTCATCTGTCCTTTTTCTGCCATAAATCTGCCTACACACATTTCATGGTGATTTATCGTGACTAAGCGATAGCGTTTTTGAATATCTGTATGAGATGTTAAAACATTAGCGGAGTCCTCATCATATTCTTCATTTTTCATCCAAGTTTCTGATAAAAGTAATACATTAGTTTTTTTTACAACTTCGTCATCTAAATCTGGTACGCTCGCACCTATACTTTGACAATTTAGCGAAAGTATCGATAATCCTAGTCTATACAAACCCGAGTAAAAATAATTTAGTTGGCTAATTTTCTTAAAAGCATGCCCGCGCCGCACCTAGGACGCATAGCGAACCAATGCGAATGACACACGGGTATGCATGCTCCCGATACAGGCATGGCATGCACGCTCCCGCTACATGCATGAACATTTATAAATGCATCCGCATCGGCATAGACGATTCCAAACGCGGGTGTCCAAGCAGTCCCCCAACTAAGCACTAACGTGGTCTACTGCTGCTTGACCTACGCAATCGAAGGAGAACCGGTCTACTAAGTATGCTATTGGTACCCTTTGTGGTCGCCAAGATAATTGCCCGTTTTCTTCGTTCTATACAATTTTTTAAAGCCCCAATTTTAAAGGGGCAAAAAGAAATGCAAAAAAATGTCAATCTTTTTTTAAATTCAACTTTGATCTAGGGGTAGTTTTACTCCCTTAAGGGTTGACGATAATTTATTTTTGGCTGATAATACCTATTCAACCAAACTTCAAGCAAAAAGCAGAAAAAAATAAACCTCGATATCGGTGAAATTAGCATCGTTTTCGCGAAAAAGAAACTTAAGCTTGAATTTGTAATTTAAGTAAGCACCTAAATAAAATTATCTAATTTAAAATGTATACTAGCGTTTAATTTAATTTGATATCCTTTGAAGTTGTAAAAATTTCATCAAAATCGGTTCAGTAGTTTAGAGTCTAAATGTGACATTGTGATGTGTAAACAAACACTCATTTACTTTTGTAATTTCCGTGAGCGAACAAACTAACATTTTACATTGTAATTAACTTACCTACTAGTGTTTGCCCCACGGCTTTGCCCACGTGGAACTATACACTGTACAAAATCTTGGTGAGGGCGTCAAATATTTTGTAAACATCTCCTTTGTAGGAATGCACTATATCGATCATAAGCGAGTTCATACTCCGACTCGCACTTGGCCGATTTTCGGGTGGCTGGGACCACAACCTTTTTTGAGGGCTGGATCCGCCCCTGACACTCATTGTCTTCTTTTATGGTTTTTACTCTAGTAAGCTTTATGAAGCGAACTAGGACTCAATGCACACAATTAAATCTGCAATGGACGTAGAGTTATACAAAAACCGTCTTCAAAAGGTGATGATTGTCACCTAGAATATCGAAATCTACTACAAGCGATGGACTACGGCTCGTTGGCTATTGGATCACCAGTTTGGTGAAAAGGGCCGATCGGTGTCTAATAAAATACATTGAACACTGGAGGTCCACACCTGGTCTGCCTTATTCTTGGGCCGGCTCGCAACGCATTAGTTGACTTGGTTACAGTAAACTGGGCCTTAACTTACTACTTATGGAAGATCGGAAAGATGGAAGACCCCACATGCAGGCTGTGCCTTGTGAAGCACGTATCTGTGCTTCACGTTATTTGTCATCTTTTAGCGATATCGAAGAGCAGCGACCATTGTTCGCCGCGAAGTTTCTTTAAACTTCCGGCGACACAGCCTTTGTCGGCTGGTTAGCGGGATTCATACTCTGTCGAGGCCCCGATCCCATCTCTGGTTCAGCTGGCTGCTTAAAAAAGTGAACTCATGCTGCATCGAAGAGTTCAATCGCGAGGCTCACCGCCTCCTTCGCATCCAAAACTACTGTAATATGTGGTCTAGTCATAGCATCGCCAATTCTCTGTTTAAGTTATGCGTAGGGTTTTAGGAGATAGGTACACCGTTCGAGGACGCGACTTCGTACGTACTTCGTTTTCAAGAATAAGCTCGATGTCCAGTTAATTGAATTCGATATCAGTTCATGATCATCGCTGGACATTGGCGCATAGGGGACCACGCTCCCAAGCTGAGATAGACACACTCGTTCACTTCCTATGTAAATGGCTGGCTCTAGCCAAAACGTATGCCAGGCTGCTACCAAAGACTTAAAAAAGATTTTCAGTCCAATGGCCATGACTTTTCCGAACTCCACAGTATGACAGCTAAACAAACACCACAGTCAGTCAAACACCCACCAAATCTAAGTAACATGAGCTGTTGCATCAGAACTGCGCAACAGACCTCTAAGCGGACCTTCGGATGCATTGGAAGCAGCGCCATGTCTATCCGAACTAACCCAATCCGCCTCAGAGGACATTGTTAAAATAATGGGTGATCCATAATTTAATATCAGTTACCACGCGGAGCACTAGGCAGATGTTGCGGGTTTTCCTAATCTTAAATAATTCACCTCTAATGGTGAATTTGGATTCGTTTAATGAAATAAAGCCAACTTTTGTCTATGCAACACACACAGGTTCGAGCTTCTTCGCCTCTTACCCCCGACTTTCGCTTTTCCCATCGTTATACATTTGGATCTGACGATTTTACAAGGTGCCCTGCAAACGTTTCGAGAACGATTTGCCAAAAGCGAAACCATGCTTCGAACTCGGACTCGTAAACGAATTCGAAGGCAATAAAAGCGGGGCAAGAGATCGAATCGCTTAAGCCAGAAATACATTGAAAAGCAGTGAAGTGCTGTGCAGTGCTGTGCAGTGCAGTGAGTCGCTGTGGAACGGAAGGTGAAACACATTGCAAGAGCAGTGTTTTTACAATTGGTAGACATTTGGTCATCTTTTAGAAGTATTTATTAATACAACGTCGGCTCTCAATATTTTTCTACAGCATGGCTTAATATAGAAGGCTTTGGGAGAAACAAATCAACCAGAAAAGCTTTCTATTTCTCGTACCCTTCGCAAGCAGTTTTCGAATCGTCAATGGTCCGAGAAAGCGAGCCTCCGAGAAATTGTTTGCAGGGTGTGATAATGTGATGCGAATGACAGCAATTCACAAGTGAGTCCCAAATTGTCATATGTATGTATCAGTCATCTTTAATATTAAGAACGTCATTCAGGTATCTACATTTTTAAACCAGCCGCCAGAGGCACCAGCAAGGTTCATCGCTATCTCCTTCAACATTATCCTGACTCCTAATAACGTAAAATTTATTGACTGCTTCGCCTTGAGATTGCAGGTAGGATTTGTGACTGTACATTCTTGAAAATGTACATTCTTGACCTAACTACAAACCAGACATCTTCTAGAAACGCAGGCACTTTCACGCCGTATTTTACAAGCTGCCAAAAATACAGACGAAGTCTGCCTTACATTTTACGACAAAAATACATTTCAGTTACCTTCCTTAATTATTTGCAAATTTCTTTGTTTTTCGCAGAGCATGCAAATATGAAGAGGGAATGTGAATAAAAAATGAAAAAGGTTTGAAAAATTCCCATTTTCCAGGAATTTATCAAAGGAATTTCAGCAGCGCTACTAAATATCTCATACATACAAGAGTATGCTCGTGTACCACTCCTTCTTCTTCGCGACGCTATGAGCTGGTGAACAAGAGGTAACAACAAAAAAATCCCGGTTAATATTACAAAGCAATATAAGAATCAAAGAAAGATAAACACGGCTATATTTTTGTCAACTACACTCACAGAAGTATTTTCACCGGGCTTCCTCCCGGGAAAATTCACGTGACATTTTATCCACTTATGCCTCGGAAAATCTGGGCGCTCAAAGAGGGCCCTCTGTCATCTGCGTCTCCACAGGCAAATTTTCTTTGTAATATGTATGTAATATTCGTGTACCTTTTTTGGGGAAAATCCGGGACATATCAGGAGGACTATGAATTTTTAATTTTTTTCTGTTTTACGAATTCGCCCTTGTATATTTGCTCGTTACAGAAAAACCGCACTTCGGCCAAAAAATTCCTGGAGACCAAAAATGCCTGCCGGAAGATAGCGGGCGACTCTCTAAGAGAAAAATTCTCATTTATCTACTTTGCTTTATACTTGGGGAAAATCAGATTCCGGATTCCTACGGGGGTGGAGGCCCGCATATGTTATATAAAACCCCAGAGGGGAGCCAGTCGGAATAAACATGAAGCAAACGGTTGAAATAAATTATTTGTTTTCGAGGGCGAAGGGCTGTGGAACATGATTTTTTTACCCTTTATCCTTGCTGTTCTTTCAACATGTTGCGGCAAGCTGAATGTATTTTTGAAGTAAACAAGGGATCCTGGCTCTACAAAGTGTAATTTCTTTAAAAGGAGTTTAATCGTTATTTTGGGAATTATTATTTTTGCACATGAACCTCGACTGTACGCAATGCTCTTCCTTCAAGGGAATGTGGATTCTATAGGGAAAAAAATTTAATAACCAGAAGCGCTATGTATGTCTAAGGTATAAATTAAATTGCCAAGAATTTGATAATAACATTTCTGCAAAGTAATAATGTTCTTTTCAAATATGATACACTCAAAAGAGCTCTGTGAAATGATTCAAAGGGGCTGAAGCTGTAATAGGTACACGAGTCAATGCATTGACTCAATTCCTATGTCAAAACTGACTTTATTGAGCATGAGTGATACGCGAATCAATTCTTTTCACTCAATTTTTTGTGCAACAACACATTTTTACATGGCTAAGGCAATCTTTCAAAAGTCACATTCGTCCTTTATTTACCAAAAGTGTAGAAGATGTCGTCTTCTTCTTCTTTAACGTCCCTACAACCGGAATCCGCTCCTGGTCTCTCGCAACTAGGGAATCCAATCAATGCGGGATCCCGCACCATTTTTGCGGGATCAGAAATGCGGGACTAGACATGCGGGATCCGCGGGATTCGCGGGATTTGAGCAGTAGAATGACCTGTTAAAGAAACCGGGACTAAGAGAAATACTAACAATATTGCAAAGTATTAACAATTTATATGCTGTGCGTGTATATGAACATGATCAATGTCAAGTAACACTACGACTACGACAGGGGATGGTCCACGTGAATTGAGCGTACCTTTGCGGCTAATTGTATTGTTTGTCAAACAAAGTAGGTATTCAGGCCAATTCTCAACTACGCTGGAATTGAATAGGCTGGAATTTTCTTACATCGGTAGCATAAACTCTGTTGGGACCGTATTTGGTTTCTGATTTATGTCGATAAATAAAAATTGGCATTTGGCAACACGATATCGACAACCTTATCGTGCTTTATACGTGTGGATCAAGTCGTTTGACGTTTATTAAGCCCCGATTTCATCGACATGGATATATTCTCGGTTATTTGTTATCCCGTACAATTCTACGGATATATTTTGCTATTCACGGAAAGCAAATATACCAATTTAAAATTTTTATAGAATTACAAATTCCTTCATATTGTTTCAGTATTTGAGCCATTTTCTTTGAAAGTGGTGTAAGTCCACTTTATATGATATGGAGATAATTAAGGGTTTGCGTTTGAATCAAAGCCTTCTACATTTACAAGCCATGCCCCAGGTGTGTGCATGTGTGTGTATGAAGTCCCAAAGATACTTCAAAATCCGCGCTAAACAAGTGTTTTGCAGGTTATAGCTGCATTTATTATTAATTATTATTAGTTGAAAGTGAGTTTCTAAAAGTTTAAAAGTGTTTTTGTTTATATTAAAGTGCATAGGAAGTGTCCAGGATAAGTATCGTCGTTGGAAAAGGATTAACTAATTGCCCGTAAGTAATTTTATTATAGTTTTTGCATGTCTGTTTGTAAACAATTTTTAAACGTAAACAATTTAAGTTTTATTTTCATTTTTAATCGGACTAATTTGTGCATCATTGAGCGAGTTTACACGGGTATATCAAATAATTAAATTATGATCAATGATGCATAAATTAATCCGATTAAAAATGAAAATAAAACTTAAATTGTTTACGTTTAAAAATTGTTTACAAACAGACATGCAAAAACTATAATAAAATTACTTACAGGCAATTAGTTAATCCTTTTCCAACGATGATACTTATCCTGGACACTTCCTATGCACTTTAATATTAACAAAAACACTTTTAAACTTTTAGAAACTCACTTTCAACTAATAATAATTAATAATAAATGCAGCTATAACCTGCAAAACACTTGCTTAGCGCGGATTTTGACGTTTCTAACCGCACTTCTCACAGATAAATTGAAGTCCATTCTGACTGAAGTCCATTCTGACAGCTAAATTGAAGTCCGATTTTCTTTGAATGTGAGTGTGAGATTTCGTTGTGCATGGCTTGTAAATGTAGAAGGCTTTGGTTTGAATGGATTGAAAAATATTGGTATATGTTAATACGCTCATTTTATGTTTTTTAAATATTAAATTGATTCAATTTTATAATGTCATCGTTTTTAAAGTATTAGTTAAAAGAAATTTATACTTTTGATAATCTCAAATGGACTTACACTACTTTCAAAGTCAACAAAATATGAAAATCGTGCATTGATGAAATATTAAATATGGGATTTCAATTGAATCAAAGCAATTTTTCTTATGAAATTTTTATTAAATATGTTAAAAAAACAAAGTAAAAAGGTTTTATTCCAATATTTCTTCAGGTAATGCCCTTTATATTATATTAATTACAACTTTATATTTATATGTTCCATTTTCAATTTTTTCATTATGAGAAAGTAGCCAAGATACATTGGAGGAATATAAGGTAATAGATCCATTAAATCGTTGAATTTTTGGGATGCGATGTATGGATATAAAGGTGGTAGTATTATAATATTCAAATTTTCGTGGTCTTCCAAGTGTGGGGGATAAATCTAATGTTTTAAACTCCCCATTTTCATCAAATGAAGTTTTATACAGCATTGTATATGGTTTGTTTTTTAAAAACCTTATCCAACATATCTTCAGCCAAGTTACCTCTTCACATTAACTATTTTTTCCGTCTTTTTAGAACTAACTACTAAACTATTAGTATCGTCGAAACAAATATCGTTCCATTTCATGTAAAATAA
The DNA here is from genome assembly GCA_963855945.1 of Thereva nobilitata. NCBI lineage: Eukaryota > Metazoa > Arthropoda > Insecta > Diptera > Therevidae > Thereva > Thereva nobilitata. The sequence continues at coordinate 22,992,461 of OY979694.1, forward strand.
AGTTTTTACGTTTTCGGCATTGATGGTATAATAATCTGTAGGAATAAACAGTAATTTTTTTCTTATGGACGGTCCCGATAGTTCCAAACTCGGCATATTTTGAAAGTTAAGAATGTCCAGAAATTTATGTCTTTGCGGAAGGAAAGTGGACTTACAGCCCTTTCAAAGTAATTATATTTGTAATTTCATTAACTAGCTAAATTTATATTGACAAAATGATGAAAATTTTGAAGGATTTTTTGGGAACTGTTTATAGATAAAAAGTTCATAGCAGATAGCATTGAATGTTATCAAAACGAAATATCCATGATATTTATATACGTGAATATATCCAGGCCGGTGAATACGGGCCTAAAATGCCCAATTTAGGCGTACAAAAAGTTTCTATTTTAATTAAATATAAGTGGTTTGCTGGACTTGGAGTATTATCACACAATTTGATGATTTTGTTTGGCCGAACTTATCTGTAGATTCGGTCGTAATGCCAAATATACAACTTAGAGAAAATCCACAAGCTTTTTTTGTCGAGTCGATTCATCGACTCGAGAAACCAAATACGGCCCCTGTAACGGAGAGTAATTTCGAAATTACAATTCATGCTACTATGTAAGCATTGGCATAGTTCAGAATTGGCCTGAATATTTTGTTTGACTGACTAAAGTATAGTTTGTTTGACATACAATACACTTTTCTTTCATACAATACTTCATAAATTCATGAATATTACTACTTAGAACAAAATCTATGATTTTTTTCGCAGTCCCGCAAATCCCGCGGATCCGCGGGATTGATGACCTCGATCCCGCGGGCTTGCGGGATTGAGATTTTGATGCGGGATTGGATTCCCTACTCGCAACTGTCACCGGTCGCAATTTTAAGCCGATATCATCCAGTCTGGGATCCCTAATGCCGGGTTTTCACTAGTAGAGTTTTCACTGGTCGAGTACTAACTATCCTGTGAACTCACCTAATGAAAACTCGGTTATAGTAGAGTAGAGTGGGATAGCACCGTGGTAAAGTTACTCTACCGCTTAAAAGTAGACCAGTTAATCTACCATTAATTCTACCAGTGAAAACCCGGCATAAGTTCTAGGCGACCTGGACTAAATCACACTTCCAGAAGGAGACTTGGTCTCCGTCGCTGTCGCATCCAATAGATCTACCACAGCAGAGTTTCCGAGCAAGTGCCCAACGGAGCCTACCGAGCTTTATTTTCTTCACAACATTTATGTTGTGATAGCGCTCGTAGATCTGGCATTGTAAAATCTCCAGAATTGTCCTTTCCCACATAATAGGCTAAAGGTCGATTCACACACATCAATCACGTCACGTCTCAGTTACGTCAGTTCCGAGAAGCATAATGGAAGTGAATTGTGAATACAATCATCATTTTGACTGAGCCTTGACGGCGACATTTCTGATTGGGAAAAGTGACTGAGACGTGACGTCAGTGATGTGTGTAAATCGACCTTAACAATAAATTCTCCGAAGGATTTTCCATTCGAACACGGCTAAGAGGCTACAAGGCTTTTTGTAAAGCACCCAAGTCTCGGTCGAATATGTGAGTTTCACTAACCCCATCGTCTTATAAAGGATGTAACAGTTATATGGTTAGATTTGAAGAGCCTTGATAGACTAAAGCAGCTTTATTGAGTTTTAGCAGCCCTGCGGGTATTTCTGGTTCCATATTATTGTCGGCTGCTACTATTGACCCAAGGTATGTAAATGATTTGACTATTTCAAATTCGAGCCACTCTGCCTTGATTGTGAAACCAATATTAGGTCTTCATGTACTTTGTTTTGCTTTTGTTAATGTCCAGTCACAGCTTTCGTGGCGCCCGCTCAATTTGGGTAAAAGGACCCCATGCATTTGATGTTCTTCAAAGATGTCAATGGGGTGTGCATAATTAGTCCAGTAGAAATAGGGTTCGAACAACAAAAAAAATCGTTACAGCAGTCTGACATCGAGATATTGTCGAACAAGCTCTTGTAAAAGAGGGAAAAATAAATCGAACCGACAGCTGCTATCCGCGGTGGAATAGGTGGGGGAGGTTTAGGGGTTGACAACAGTTTTTCGCGATTTCTGGCTAAACTGTGCATCCTATCGAAAAAAGTCAAAGGTACAAGTTGTAGGAAATAAAAGGATCTACAACTGTTGTGTTAACTGTTTTTACCCTAACCTCAAAATTTTTCGAAAAAATGGCGGAAAACCGGTTTTTTGGTTTTTAATTTTTTTTGTTGACAAAAAAAATTTTATGAAGCTGAAACTTTGGCAAAAGATACCTTTTAGTATTGCAAAGACGGCAGTAATTTTTTCAGACGGAAATATTTAGAGGTTGTTGTTAAATTTAATATTTTTTGAAAAAAGCTTCATTTTTAATTGCGATTCCTCTTAAAACTACGCTTCCTTCGGAGTTTTGGTTTGGCTCACTTACTCGTTGTTACGTCTACTTTCGATAAATGGTAAAAAAAACGGTATACTGCAATGGAAAAAATGACCGGAAAATTGAAAAAATCGAAAAAATGACTTTTTTCGTGGTAATTTGAATATTTATCTTTGGAGAGTGGTTTTCAATCATAAGACAGTATTTGCATGTTGCACGGAACTAGTTTATCTTAATAGTATTTTAATGCACCAAAATTGTATAAAAAATAATACGTCATGAAAAAATCGAAGTATTTCACTGCGGATTTCAGCTAATAAATAGCAGCATTAATATTTCTTTAAACATGGTTAAAACACCCAATTGAAAAAAATTATGCAATCAAATCAAAATATGACGAAAATTCCTAATTTATGACGAACACCCTTACGGGGTGACACACGTTAAAATACCTCATTATATTATGACAGTTGTGGTGTAGTGAAAAATGTCAGAGAACGAAAATTAAAAAAAATTATATCTTTGGTACGTTGTTGCCCCAATGGAAGGGAAACAAGTAATATTTAATTTTTTAATATGGGAAAAAGTAATATTTTTTATTAATTTTCAAGGAAAATTAAATTAAAAATCAGCTGACTCTAGAAAAAAGCCTAAAAGCGGGCTTTTTAACATGATCTATCGTTCGACAGATGGCTCTCTTTTGAGATTTCATACTAGATTAACCAAAATTTGCCTAATCGATTTTCCTAATTGATGAGGTTCATATTCCTAATTAATGATGAATTTTCGTCACAAATGCGTGCGTGTGTCGAGGGCGAGGCTATAATCTCTAATCTCGGATCACTTTCTCTAATCGAATCTCGGATCACTTTCTCCAAAATCAGGTGGAAAAGGAGGCAGGCCAGACCGTCCCCTTGTCGGAGTCTATTATACATGTTGATTGGTTGATTGGAGAGTGCTCCGAATATTTTTACTCGGCTTGTAACATTGGTCATGGTCAACCAACATAATCGTGTCAACTTAATGAGGATGCCGAATTCTCTCTTGGCTTTGTAGAGTTTTACTCTGACTATGATAGCATAGGCGGCCTTTAGGTCTATTGGATTGAGTTTTGAAACTTTTTTTTCATCGCGTGCTTCGGGGTGGAAAAGTGGTCTTTGTTTATTTGCCTGGGCTGAAACCTTACTGGTATTGGCCTATGATGTTTTTAGCGTATGGGGCCATCCTGTTTTGTAGGATATCAGACAATATCAACGGTACTCGTGGTACTCAACAAGATTATACCGCGATAATTGGTGCACGCTGTTATATCTCCTATTTTGTGAAGCGGGCATAAGATGCGCATTCTCCAGTCTTCTGGCATCGCTTTCTTCTCCCAAATTAGCACAATGAATTCATCAATCCCTTCCTGTAGGGAAGGCCCTCCATATTTTACCAGGGGATCTTCTTCTAAGTTTGGTGGCGACAGCGGTGACACTCTCACTCAGCTCGCCATTTAGCAATTCAAGGAAATGTTCTTCCCATCGCTCCCACATGCTTTTAGTATCAGTGGTCAGATTCCCCTCTTTGCGTTTGCAGTATGAGCAAATGATGTAAATTGCGTCATACCACGAACTCTTTGTACTCTGTATACTGTTCTAGCTCACAAACCGATATTTCTCCCAGGCTTTCTCCGATATTTCTCCCAGGCGCACAGTGGTTCCAAATGCCGAAAAGGTGGACAAAAGTCCTTAAAATCGATCTTTGATTTGGTGACTTTTTGGGTCTAGTTATGTAGATTGGTACCTAAGGCATTAGAAACAGCGTTTTATAATGGTAAAGCTTGCATGGGGGGCTCTCGGGAGCCATTGTTACGTGAGCATCTGGCACACGAGGGCCTCAGCGCGGTATATAGTGAAACGGGTTTTTTGGGTTAGCAGTGATTTGGAATCGTTTTAAATGGCTTCTGCTAACGAAAGCAAGTACTTTTAAACATCAATTAGCCAATTTTCTTAATTATTTTAGTAATGTACCATTCAAAACAAGTTTTTTATAACTTCCCGTTGTAAACGTCAATGTTTAAAATTACAATACTCAAAAGTCCCACGACATCCCACTCTCTAACAAGTTTTGTCGAATTCTTGAGATCTTTGTCTATAATTTGGAAGTTTCAAAAGTTGCCCCAGTTTGCCCCTATTTGTTTAATTTAAATAAAATTTCATAAAATTCTGGCCATTTTATAAGAACTTTGTCCGCCACATTGGATCCACCATTTTGTTTTTTAAATTTTGAGTACCAATTCGTAATCAGCAGACTCGAAACACTCTTCATACCAAATTTCATAAAAATCTGACCACTTTATAAAAATTTTGTCCGCCATATTGGATCCGCCATATTGGATCCGCCATTTTCTTTTTTTTATTTTGACTGAAGATTCTTAATTAGCGACCTCAAAATACTATTTGAACGTAATTTCATACAATTTGAATAACGTCTACATATTTTGGCGACCTTTTCGGGATTTGGAAACACTGTGAGGCGACCGGAAGTACACGAATACAATAATTTCTCACCTTAATGGTTTCAGAGTGTTGTCTTTCACGGATTCTGGATTAAGAAGGGTGGTTTGATAAAATCTTTTAATATAAAACTCTACATGTCTTCGAGAATTCTCTTTGTAGTTTGGATGGTGCAGAATACCAAACAACCAAAATAATGTACCATAGACTTGATTCGTCAGTGGTCTGTATTGCCGAAAGGCAGCTTGATGTCAATAAAACGTCCTACTTGAGTAAGAAGATAATGTGTATTTAATAATGATAATGAAATAAAACATTAAACTCACATGTTAGTACCAAAAAAGTCAAGGCTGGTATGTTCCTACGATGGCTTAACGAGTTTATGGACCCGCGGAAGGTACCAAAACCAATGGGATTGATGGCGCAGTTTGCACCTTGTTGAACCACGGTTAGGTGGTTTTTGAGTCGCGAATTCGATACGATTCTTCCTGCCCCAATCAAATTAGGAAAAGATCTGTTGATAGAATTGAACAACCGTAGATTGGATTCAGATTCGTCGCCATCCAGCACTACCTCAATTCAACGGTCTGTAAGGAAACTTAAAGGGGCTTTACCTCTGAGCGTTAGTGGTTCAAATAAAAAAGACTTACCATAGTGATGAATACTTTAGTTGAGATGCTCTGTCAGGCATAGTAGAAGGTTTATTTCATGATGCGGTGGAGTTGTTGCTGAGGATGATAAGAAAAATTCATATGATGACGAACCAATTCTTTTGTAATACTGTATTTTTGTAATTTTGTATTATATTTTGATATCAAATTCGTAATCAGCAATCCCAAGAGGATATGCATATTTATGTATGTTCAGCGAAATTGAGTAATACCCTAGACACACAGAGGTTGAAATCTAGTAGATTTTATTTTAATTTCAAGTTGAAATTACAAAGGTGACACACTGAGATTTTGACAATTTGGCTAATTTCACGCGTTTCGGTTATTTATGAAAAGTGTCAAAATGGATATGCAAGTGTTATTATTATCAAATATTTTACAAAATAATTTAGTGAAATTATTAAGCTTTGAAGAAATATATAACAGCCGGAAGCGTGCTTTGGAGAAAAAAAAGCAAAAACATTTAATGAGAGCATTTTATCATTATAAAAAAGTACAAATTTTGACTCATTCGTTTCTTATGAAGAGGTTCATCGACAGAAAAATTTGGAAATTGGTAAGTTTTTAGAGATCAACTCATGTTCTGGTTATTGTTTTGTGGTTTTAGAATCGTACTAGCACTTTCTCAGAAAAAGAGGTCATGTTGAATAGCGGAAACAAATTTAAAGAAGATTTCCGCATGAATAGAAGAGTCTTTCAAAAGTTATGCCACATTTTAAAGGATTTGGAAAGGAAAAATACCAATTGGAGAAAGGCCATTCCACTGGAGAAAAGGATTTTAATTGCTCTATATGCTTTGGGTTCTTCCGCAGAATATAGAACGGTTGGTAATCTCTTTGGCGTTGGACGGACTACTGTGGGTGAAATTGTACTTGACTTTTGCAATGAGGTATGGGAAAAGATGAAACCAAAATATATGAATGATTACCCCCTAACAAGAACAACGATCGAAAACCATTTGGAAGAATTCGATAAAATGGGATTTCCTCAATGTTTAGGTGCCATTGGTAAGAACAACATCTCTATTCTACAATTGAATAGTCAGTATATTTTTCCAGATGGCTGTCACATAGAGGTTTCTACAAAAAAATTCGAAGCGTTGGATTATTACAATTACAAAGGCTGGTACTCCATTGTTCTGCTGGCTTTGGTTGACGCAAGGTATGTATTTCTCATTATATTGTATTTATAATATATAATAAGTTACTGTAACAACTATTGTTCAGATATCGTTTCATGTATATTCATGTAGGAGCTCCAGGACGATGCAACGACTCAGGATTGTTTGAGTCGTCATTTTTAAAAAACTATCATGAACAGTCGCAGTTGATAAAAGGAATGACTCGAAACATAAATGATATAAATGTGCCTGTTGTCATCATAGGAGATTCAGCGTTCCGATTGAGTCGAATGCTTTTGAAACCTTTTCCATTCAATTGTGTGATGACAGACGAGCAACGAGTATTCAATAAGACACTGTCACGGTCTCGGAGAGTCGTGGAAAACGCTTTTGGTCACCTGAAAGCAAGATTCAGAAGAATCGGAAAAGGATTGGAAAATAGAATAGAGAATGTAAACATAATTGTACAGGCATGTTGTGTGTTACATAATTTCCTAATAGCAGAAAAAGATTCCATTCTCAGAAGTTGGGTGGATGAACCTCAACAAACAACGACAGCACCCAGGGAACAACCAACAACAGCAACAACAGTTGGAGATGATAATATCGATGGAAATATCATAAGAAATGCTCTCGCTCGACATTTTGTCAACTTTGCTGATTACTGAGTGAAATATACAATGTACAATACTTCATATTGTTTTAAGTGTTTAATAAAAGATCATAAATAACAAAACTGAAAAACTAAACTGAAACTAAAATTCATTTATTGGTTATATGTTCCAAGATTTTGGTTGCCAATTGATTGGATGAATTTAAAAAGTCCTTCAGGAAACTATTTCTGTCTCTGTCGAGCTCCAAACTTTGTTGGGAAATTTCATTCGCCTTCTTCATTTCCTCCCTCATTATAGCGTTGCGCTCTTTTATTTCATCTAGAATTGCCTCTTGTATAGCTTTCAAACGAATTTTTCTCCTCTTTGATGAAGATGATGATGATGATGGTTCAAGTATTCTTCTATTGCTTGATGCTGATTCTCTATCTGGTGTTCTTGCAATGCTGGTTCTTTCATCTTCTATTTGCATCAGCTCTTCTACATCCTCATCAGTGACGATACGAGCATGTTCTAAATTTTGAAGAGCATCTTGAATATTCTCCTGATTGTCATTTAGAACCAAATCTTGGTTGTCATGTTGAACGGCATCATCTTGGTTCAACATTTCAAAACTCTGTGATACAACTGTATCCAGATTATTCAATAATATTGATCCAAGGAATTCACTTAAAATTGCATACAGTCGCCAGCTCGATGGAGATGAACCAGTCCCCTTTTTCTTCTCAGCACTGCATATAAAAGAAAGGCTTAATACGTACGAATTAAATGTAATATAAATGCACTAGCCTGTATCGTCCACTTAAGTTGTGAATTTTAATAGAGACATCATTGTCCGTGTACTGAATGCCACTTTTCTCTGTTAACTCCTTTGCCATCTCTTTGTAAATATGATTATTTTTTCGTTGGCGACGAAGATCATCAAAACGATCCTGCCAAATTGAAATCAATAACTTTTCCGTTGTTTCATTCCAGCTGCATCTTCTTTTATAGGATCTCTTTGTAGAGCCAGCTCCACTGGATTTTTTTTTCGATGAACTCATACTGAAATAGAAAACAACAGATAAAAACTCTATGTACAAACTTCATGTATTCCATACCTGATAATTAGGAAACTCAAATATCACGACTATGCCCTTTATTTACTTTATAAATTTATACTCTTTTTTTGGTTTTCAACAGAAAAATTAAATGTCAATTGCATCAGCTGACACAAAAATAAACATTTTTGCTTAACTTTTTTTTAATAGATGTCTCTGTTCTACGTAGAGCGAAACTTGAGTAGATTTCGAACGATTATTACGTATTTTTTATGTAATTTCGCCAACTAGATTTCAGCCGAAATCTGTCGTTTTTTGCGGATTTCGAAGTTGAAATTAGCTAGATACGTAATTTCAACCTCTGTGTGTCTAGGGTATAAAATTTTTACGAGAATCTTTTACAATTTTGATATTTTCACATGAAATTTTTAATAAACGACCCTAAAAACCTTAAGATACTAATATTTGTAGGTAATTTTTATAGTTTTCGTATTTTTGGTAGGTTTTTCGCAGCTTGCAACGGTCGGTTATTTATCTATTATTTCTCCCTATGGATGATGCCCCCATCTCGCGGAAATTTCCGAAAATATCACTGAAATCACTTCCCGAAAAAAATTATATCAAAAATTTGTTACAAAGTAGGCGAAAAAAACAAAAAAATTTCTGGGAAGAAAAATAAACTGAAAAAATTTTGAGAGTCGGGATTAATTCTTGATGAAAGAGAGTCGATTTTGGGTCGATACCCAGAGCAGTCTGTGAATTTTATTTTGTGTAGAGAGCATGCAAGGCGAGATAATTTAGTCATTCTGAAGGCTTAGTTTTTGGTAACATCGTGGTTAGCAGACATAGCAATCAAAACGAAATAAGGAACGCCCCCCTGAAGTGGAGTTAGGAGCGGACAACCCCCAAATTGTCATTGACCATATATTTCTCAAGAAGACTACAGAAATTCTTTTCACTCCTGCAATCTATGAAACTTACATAACAGACCATTCCACTGTCATAGCAAAATTAACACCAACGACGACCAAAGTAAGAAATGAAAATAAAAATAAAAATAGAGTATGCATCAATCATGTAGACTTACAGAAGCTTAAGGATAATTTACAAAATAAAAGTTGGGACCAGATATATTCGCCACAAGATGTAAATATTTGCATGAATAACTTTTATGAAATCCTTGATAAAGCAATAGCAGAGAGCACTGTCACGAAATTTATAATAAAAAGAAAATATAAACCGATAAAGCAGTGGGCTACTCCTGGTATTCTTAACTCGATAAAACATAGAAATAAACTTGCTAGAGAGTTTAGAAGGCAGCCTTTCTGCGAGTCTCTTAAAAACACATACAAGCAATATCGTAACAAACTGAATAATTTGATAAGAACCGCTAAAAGGTATTATTATCAGTGTGAAATCAGTAAAGTTAGAAATAATCCCAAAAAGCTCTGGAATACAATCAATGAAATTACTTACAAAACCAAAGCAAATACAACCGTAACGGAAATTCGGAAGAAAAATGGCCAAGTTACAAGCGTGCCGATTGAAATAGCAGAAGAACTAAACAATTTTTTTGCGAATATAGGAGAAAGCATTTCCAGAAGTGTAGATTGTGCAGAAAATATCCAAACACCTAATCACTATGCCAATAATTCCTAATCATGTTACTGCGTTATCTCCCATAACTATAAATGAATTACATCGTTACATTGCCAATCTCGATACTAGCAAATCTGCTGGGATAGACAATTATACACCCAAAATTATCCGGGCTATATCATGCCACATATTGAAACCTTTGTGTTTTATTTTTAACAAGTCGCTTACCGAAGGTATTTTTCCTCAAAGATTAAAACTATCAGTAATAACGCCCATACCTAAAGGGAGTGATAAACTTGATCCAAACAATTATAGACCGATATCTTTAACTTCGATTGTAAGCAAAATACTAGAAAAGTGTATTAAAGCAAGATTAATGGAACATTTAACTAAGAATAATATCCTTGCACCAAATCAATATGGCTTCAAACCAAGAAATAGCACAGCAGATGCACTATATGATGTGTCTGGGTTTATAAATTGTGCAATCGACAATAATGAAAATGTGATTGGTATTTTTCTGGACCTGAAGAAGGCTTTTGACACTGTGAATCATCAAAAACTACTACATAAACTTGAAAACGTTGGTTTTCGAGGTAAGGAACTTCTCCTCTTAATTTCTTATCTAAACGAAAGGACACAATGCGTAAGGATAAGGGATGTAGTTAGTAGACCTCTAGTAGTGACATGTGGTGTGCCACAGGGCACCGTACTGGGTCCTCTGCTTTATTTGATCTATGTTAATGACCTATGCAATAAGAATGAAAATGGAATACGAGGGCATATAGTTGCCTATGCTGACGATACAGTTCTCTTATTTAAGGCAAAAAACTGGACCGAGGCCACCTCTCTGGCTAACGATGGCCTGAAATCCGTCCATAATTGGCTTTGTCTAAATAAACTAGCCCTTAATCTAGAAAAAACCCAGTTTATTACATTCGGACACAATAAGATCTTCAACCCGAATGATAACTATTTAAGCATAAAGAACTTTAAGCTAAAGCATACAAGAGAGGTAAAATACTTGGGAGTTATCATAGATAGTGAACTTAAATGGAAAAAACATATATTTAACACCGCCAGCAGACTGAGGCAAACCACATACAAATTTAGAATTCTCAGGAACTATGTCGACCTTCAAAGGGGAATGCCCATTTCTGGCCCTGGGTGCCCACATATAAAACTATAAGGAAACGATAGTATGCAATTAAAGGAATGAAATGGTTAAGGAATTGGTTTAAAAAAAGCCCGGATTTTTAAGAAATACAGGGTGTGCCAAAAGTCCGGCAACGATCCGATATTTCCTGAAGGGTAGGTGATCATGAAAAAAGTTTCGAGCGAAAGTTGCTCAACTTGGAGGGTGGAATCGTTTGCACACAAATCTCACCCCCACCCACTCACCCCCTAGCGGGGTGGGGGTGAATCTAACATTTAAAATGGCAACCCCATTTTTTTTCACAGATTCTAATTCTCCGCAGGGAAGTATGAAACTTTTGCCTGCACAATTTTTTATCCCCCTGCACCCCCAAAAATCATCAAAATTATCCCCAAAAATCATTCATTGGGGGGTCCGGGAAGCTTCGGATAAAAAAAAGTTTCTAACAAAAGTTGGATATTTCTCTTCGGAGTATCAGAATCCGTGAAAAAATGGGGGTTGCCATTATTCACCCCCATAAAAGTATAAGGAAATGATAATATGCAATTTAAAGAATGAAATGGTTAAGGAATTGGTTTAAAAAAAGTCCGGATTTTTATGTAAAATGGTTTTTATTTTCACAAATGCAGTTTTTTACAAACTAGTTGGACCCAGGACTCGAAATTCGAGGGTCATTTTCTATACCTTTTTTGAATTTAAATCTAGAAGTCTTTCGATAACAATAAAACAAAATTGAAAAATGAAACACATTTTTTGTAGTTGGAAAAAGCAATGCCAAAAAACCAACTTTTATTATCCCTTAATGTCACATATTACATTTTATTGTACATATTACATTTAAAAGATCTTAATTTAAGAATCAAGTACTTCTCTGTATACACTTAAAAATACCGCCCAGATGCCGTTCGTTTCATTTGCAAAATTATTTTCTAATTTTTAGCGTTGTATTGTGCCGTGTATAAATAAAATTGTGATGCTGCACTTCTTTGAACTCAGGGTTACACGGTGAAAAGTTTTCAATAAAGTTGGACTGTTTTAAACTCTGTAAAATGGTGCCACAAAGTAAATGCTTGCCGTTTAATTATGTGATTATTTTACTGTACATACATTATTAAGTTTTGATTAGATCTGAAAGGTATTTTATGACCTTATACATCATTTGCATCATACACAATCAGTACATCATCCAGGAATTGAGCAGGAGGGAAAATATTAGTCTGATGGCGTGCCCAACCCAAATACCATATTACTGTCATAACATGGGCACAGCATCCTAGCGTTCGACGGCCGACAATACAATTGCAACAATACTTTTTAATAGCACCATTTTACATAAAAATCCGGACTTTTTTTAAACCAATTCCTTAACCATTTCATTCTTTAAATTGCATACTATCGTTTCCTTATAGTTTTATATGTGGGCACCCAGGGCCGAAATGCCTATGGTCGGTGGGCATTCCCCTTTTGAAAAACGTTTATTTTGCGATTGCTCAATCAATCCTGCAATATGGGATAATAGTATGGGGTGCTACTTTTAGTAGTACTATAGATACATTACACAATGTTCAGAGTAAATTAATAAAAATATGCTTAGGTAAATCAAAATATTATTCAACAACGCAGGCATTTGCCGAATTCAATGTGATGGGCATCAGACAGCTATACTCTGTAACGCTTTTGAAATTTGTGTACCAGAATTTGGCAAACTTTTCCATCAGGAGCATAAGCCATGATACCCGTTCGCAACGAAATCGATCTATAAATATTGCAAGATGCAAGAAATCGCTAATGCAACGTCACGCAAGCATATTAGGACCCAAAATGTACAACAGTTTGCCAGTGGACATAAGAAATAATATAACCGATGTAAATTTTAAGGCAGTATTTAAAAAATATATTTTAAGCAATAGAGAGTTTTTCAATGAATTAATGTAAAAATTAAAGTTAAAATTGCCCAATAATTATTAAGTTTTGTGAATCTTAATTTGTATAATATTACATATCTGCGTACTGAAAAATAGTTAAAGTAAATTTTGTTTGTATTTGTTATTTTAAAGTAATAAATACCCAGCAGGAAATGTAGTGGTTACCGGATCGATTCTGTAAGATGTTACTAGTAAGGTCAATCGATTACTTTCCTTATTACAGAACCGATTACTTTTACATGGGCATGTCCTAGGCTGGTAAGAGCTTACTGTCTCCCTTACAGGTAAGAGCTTACTTCATGTAGGAAAAGTAATCGCTGAAAACAGCAATTACAATGTCCTGAGGATGTAACTACTTACTGCCTTGGCCTTATTGAGAAAAGTTGAGCTGAAAAAATACTTGAGGCCTTACCTTAACTAATGAGCAGTAAATGAAAGGGTAATGAGACCGATGTAAAATTTAAATCAAATTGAAATACCTACAATGAGAGCATTCACGTTATTACCCTTTCGATTACTCAACATTACTTGAGGTAAGGTCTTACAATTTTAAGCTTTTCAGACAAGAAGTAGTCAATTACCATGGAAGGGCTGACCAATTTTCCTACTGGGTAGCCAGTCACAGCCCACACGCACAAGCTATTGTTTATGTGATGGGCTTAGCTTAGAATTTTTATATTTGTATTTTTAAGAATAAAAGTGTAATTTAATTATATTTTTAAGCTGCAATAAAGAAAATAATAACGCCTGTCATCAGGAGAACTCAGCTTTCAATTAGTCAATAGGAAGGATTGGCAGTTTGAGGGCTAATCATTTAACTGCAAGAAGAACCTAGGGTGAATCACAGTTTCTTTGGGATGGTCTATATTAACAGGCATCAGTTTATATAAGAAACCCAGGATACAGGTATATTTTTGTGTAGCAGGTATAGTGCTGTAGTATCAAGTGGGGCGCTGAAGGTGGCCCGGAAGCAGGTGTTGCGTACGTGTTTTGAAGAGAGGATAAGAAAATTCTAATTTCGGGATTTTTCCCCGATCAGAAGTCATTCAGTCATCCACTTTAGCGTCTGGTGTCCCCCCTAAGACGTGCCAGCGACGCTTTACCCGAGGCTTAGTCTTCCAGGACAAGAGAAAAAAACTTCTGCGTGTATGTGGACTCATTTTTTTGAAGTCACCGCCCAAGCTCAAAAGTTTTCTTCTAAAACTTGATATATAAAATTGGAGTTGTGGTTTTTCTCTATGTGGTGCCAAGATCCATTATTCCTAAAGTTTTCATATAAATATCTTCACACTTATTAAGTTAATCATATTGCCTACGTTAAATATTTAGGCGTTACGTTAAATATTTTCTTCTGGGGTGTGAACGCACATTTGACTTTTCTTCTTTAACGATATACTTTTGGGCTTTATAGAGAAATAGGCGTAATTGCCTGTTGAGCGTTTGGTCGGGTTACAATTTGATAAGGGTTATTGATTTGTGCAACTTCGATTTGGCCATAGCGACGTTGTTCCTACCCTTCTGTTTTATTACCAAGTCCAGTGGGTAAACCCCCCCCACACCCAACATACACCAGATCATATAATACATTCTGTTGTTAAATTGTTGTTGTTGCAACTGCTGTATAAAATTTGTTTAACTTTAAGAGTTTTTAAAATAATATATGTATTTTCAAGTTATACTTACACTGTTTACCTCTTTATTAAGCATGCAGTGCTAAGTAACTTTTTTTTGGGTTTCCAGGATGGTTGAGACTGAGATTTTTCTTTGGGGTTCTCACGTCTTTGAGTCAACTTTGTTACAGGTTCCACAATGTCTTAGGGGTTAAACATGACACTCTGTGAGGAGTGACAGATGACATGAAGATTTTTCACACAAACATGTAGGTAAGTGGTGAACTATATAGGTATCGGTCCGGTCACACCCCTCACGACCCCTTCCGTCGAGCTAGCGTTTACTGTGTGACCGGCATATCACCCCCTAACGGGTATTTCGGAGCATTAGGGAGGGTGAGTTTTTTTTTGAAATTGAAGGAATCATGACCAAGCATGATGGTAGCCATTCTTGCTGTTACCATTTATGTAGCTCCATTGTGCCGGTAAACGCTCGAGAGGTGCCTCTCAGTCAACAACCAGTGAGGACTGAGAAGTACCTCTCGAGCTCAAAGGGCGGCACTAATACTCACCGCACAATCAAAAAACTAACTAACCTTACAAAGGAACCTTTTCAACAGTAATATTAAAGGGCCTACTAAAGAAACTACTTTCACTAAAGGTCTAAGGCCGAAATTGATTTCCATAATTTATTCCGATATTTGTAAATAAACTCATGACAAATCAAGTGGCAAAATCAAGGCGAAGTAGCACACACAGCCTGTCGGAATATTGTAGAAAACGCTTCAAAAGTATGTTAGGGACTTAGAAGGCAAAAAAAACATCAAACTTCACCGAATCTGAAACATTCATTTTGGGAGGAAATCCTTAATATAAATATCAGAAGATATTTTATGTATGTCAAGATTAAACCCAAACAAGTCGTTTTCGTTTTTATTACGATCTTCCTCCCTCGCATGTTGTGCTCGGAAAAGTCAAACTAAACCACAAGAAGGAGCACAAATGCGGTCCAAAATAACAAGAGCAGAAATGTTTTCCTGGAAGTTTCAATAAGAAAAATTCACTGCGAATCAAAGTAAACCAAATAAAACTCGAGAAATCAATAATGCTAGGCACACTAAGCTACAAATTTGATTTGAGAACTTAGATCAAAAGATTGAACTTTGGAAGGGGGGGGGGCGGAAACTCGGCGAATTCCTACTTAAAACTTGAATGGCTCACGTGATATTGATTTCTGCTGGCTCGAAGGGAACATGTCCCTTTTGCGGCTGACATTGAAAATAAGCGGCCTGAATTTGTCTTTTGTCGGCTGCTCGTAAATCATCAATTCTGTTGATTTGGCTATACATCAGGCGCACCAACTCCTTCCCGCCCCCGTTGGTGGATTAAAATTAAAGGTTTCCATTCAGTCAATTCATTTTCTTGACTAGTCGTCGTTCTTACAAATTCAATTTTCTTAAATCTTCGCATTAAGGAGTCTCTTGTTTCCTTTGCTCAAAATTAAGGATACCGCTCACTTGTATGCGAGTATAGTATACACATCCCAGCCAACCCCTGCTCCGCCGGTAAGCCAGGACTAATCTTTCGAGTACACGTCGTTCAGGTAATTCATCAGCAAGCAATTGTGTGAAAAGGCTTTGGCGTGTTCACGGCAAGTGGAACTTAGAGCTAAGCCCTAGAACAATTGCAGCAAAGTCTCGCAATTACCACCACAGTTTGACATTCTAAGTGCTTACACAGGTTTCAGGGGCTTTTGTTGCCGGCGGTGTGATTGTTCACCCGTTATCTCCTGCACCCTGCCATCCCCAAATACAAGGGAAGAAAATTTTTTGTCTTTAAATCCCATGAAATTAAACTTTATTGTATCCCAGTGAACTGTGAAAAACTCTTGTCTAAAACAGTGGAAAATTTTCTCTGTGCTCCGGGGTATTTCTTTTATCGCTGTGGCTTCTTTGTGGGATTTGTTTTGGGAGATGTTTGGGAAATTTTGTTAAAGTTTTCCACAAATAAAGTTTTTTTATGGCATTCATCTGTATCTTTACTTGGCGCGTATTGTTCTGCATTATGATGGGTTTCTATGTAATTTTTTTTAAGTAAGACGATGTCCTTTTTTGACGGAAGAAGCAGCCATCTGGTAGTAGGACTGAGAAACATCAGAGTGAGTAAAAGGAAAGTTACCCAAAATTGTCAAACAAAGTTAAAATAAAATCGGAAAATTGAAAAGTTCTGTTTTACAGGCAGAAATAATTTTCTGTCTTTATAAAATACTAAATGGATATAAAAATCTACAGTATAGCCGACCATACAAAATAACCAAATTAAAAATTCTACCAGACCCAATAAAATATCACAACAATAAAAAATTATTTTGCGTGCAAGTCAAGTATAAATAATGCCGGGTTTTCATTAGTAGAATTAGTGGTAGAGTATACTGGGCGAGTACTAACTATCCTGTGAACTCGCCTAATGTAAACTTGGTTATAGTAGAGTAGAGTGGGATAGCACGGTGGTAAAGTTACTCTACCCAGTGGCGTACCTAGGGGGGCGGTCCGCACCGGGCTGCACATATTTTGAGGCGGCATTTTTTATATTTAGTTTTAGTTTTAAAAAACAACTTGTTCACTTCATAAGTTTACTATTCGATTTCTACGAATTACACATTTTTGTAAGGACTAAAGTTGTAGAGAATTTCATTGTCAACAATTTGGGCCCTTGCACGGGGTTGTACGACCTACATATAGAAAACGAGATACAAGGAACACACGGGAAAAACGCGATAACACCGGGGGCCATGTTTTTTTGTGATTCCGAAATTGTTTTCTTAAAAAGCCTCAAGGAAGCTTTGGACCAATTTTTAGGCATTTTGGAGTTTTGTCTCCTTTCGTGCATTTTTTTGCTAATATCCCTGGGCTACAACTTACGCTGCCTACTTTATTACCGCCTAATTTAAATATGGAAACCAATGGTAAAAAAGTTTCCCACCTGTAGTTTGTCTCAATTACAATTATTTATATATGTTTATTAATTTATAAAAACCAGTATTTGGTTTGACTTAGAAAGGTCGGCAAATTGGAGACCGCCCCGGGCGGCAAAAGTTCTAGGTACGCCACTGACTCTACCACTTAAAAGTTACTCTACCGCTAATTCTACTAATGAAAACCCGGCATAAGGGAAGAACACTATCCCACAAACAAAGCAAAAAAGAGGATGGGTAGCAAACAAGTTTCCGTTCTCCGGTGTCCGCGCTACCAACTCGTCCAGGTGGGCATCAAAGCCTCTTTCGGTCGGGGGAATGGGTTACACCTACTTTCAAGAGGCATAACATTCGAACCAGACTACCCCTGTCAATTCCGATTGTTGTTTCACTTTTTATTACCTACAATTAAGTTCTGGCGGACACGAGATGGTGTGGTGTGTGTGTATTCGACGTTTTCCGATACTAAGTTGGTTGAACTGCCAGAAAGAAAACTCTTTTTTTGTGTTGTATTGAGTCGAAAAGTACCGCGGCCACTTGTTGGCCTATTTTACTACACCCCTATTCCTTATATTTCTAGGCCAGCCCGCTTGAAAGGTTTAGAAGTGTACCTAGTGGGTTCTCCCTTATGGCACCTCTACACGTTGGTCAATGTGTGTGCAAATTGGAGTTGAGCCGGACTTACTCGAGGCAGTACATTTGTCCCTTACACGATAGTAAATTGTACTGAGGTCTCAGTTTTTTAAATGTCTCTGTTCAAAAATAAAGTCCTACGTGTATCGAGATAAATGAAGCGAGGTGTAATTGTAAATAACTTAGTGTAGAGACATTTCTTACTTCTTTTGCGTCACAGTAAAATATCCAATTTGCACTGCGGCGAGGTAAGATTGTAAACACGAACTGGATAGACATTTCTTACACTTTTCGATGTAGTGAAATTTTATACTGAAGAGACAATTCTTACATTTTTCGAGGGTGGGAAATTTTGTACTGAAGAGACAATTCTTACATTTTTGGAGGGAGTGAAATTTTGTACTGAAGAGACAATCCTTAGTTTTTTTGAATAAGTGAAATTTCCAACATGAAATGAGATGGGGCGAGATTGTAAATACGTACTTGAGAGACATTTATTACTTCTTTGGCGGTAGCAAAATTTCCAACTTGAAACTAGGCGAGGTGGGATTGCAGAATATAAATTTACATTGTGGAGGCATAGATTTCTTACTTCCTCTAAGGCGTGCATATTAGAATTAAAGTCGTAAAAAAGCTCTTCATCGGTATTTATTTTCTTTCTTTTTTAATTTGTTTGTTTTTGTCATTTTGGCATAAGCACCTCGGCTCGTTTGAAGTATGACATTGTACTGACTCAAAAGGAAAAAGAGGCACCTCTTACAAACTCATTTTATAACCGTGCCAATGGTTGTGGCAAAAATTTGCCAACGTGTGAACGCGGCGGCCATAACTCTGCCACAACCTTTTGATCTGGTGGTGAAAAACCGACACCACACGGATCTCGCGCCAACATGTTGGCCAACGCTCCCCATCATTCCAATTCATACCAACGTGACCCCAAACCCTAGCTCTACACGATGGCCAAAATATTGGCAACAACCATTGTCACACACATTGGCCAACGTGTAGAGGAGCCATTAGCCTTGACTGTTCGAGCAGGGTCTCATTGAACAACATACTACTGCCATGGTGATGCAGGCCAACTGTGGCTTCCCGGATTCCTTTGGTCTGTAGGAACGGAGTTCGTGAAAGCGGGGCTCGTGTGTGCTACGTGAAGCTCCAAAATTCCACTCCGGCCTGCCTTGGGCCAGAGCGAGAGCGGTGGATTTCTGGGACTACTTGTTGTCCCGGTGGCAAGGTCATTGCGGCCCCCCATTTCTTCTTCTGCGGTCCTGCTCTATTACAGAGTCCGGATTGTTCCGCCTAGAAGAAATGGGAACTGCTGGGCCCAGAAACTTTAGGCAGAGCGGCAGCTGTCTGGGTGTGCCCATTGAATCAGAAAACCCTTGACAATGGAGGATGGCATGGCAGTATCGGGCAGAGACCGCGGAAGTCGGGTTGCAAGGACTGCGGCCGCAACTCCTGATAATTTCGCGTGGTGGCGCCGCAACCCCTGTGTTTTTGAAATCATATTACATTTATTCATTTTAAATTTTAGTGCAGGCGCTGGGCGGAATTGAGTGTGCAAGATATGAGGAGCGCATTCCGTCAACAGATTTCAGTTGAGAATAGCTCAAAGATGAATAATTCGGATGTTGCCGGTCCATTTTTGGGTCCAATTTTTTTACCCCCCTTTTTTTATTGGGACCTCTACGGCTTCCGTGGCCAGCTTTTTGACGATGGATTTTGATAAAGCACCACAAAATAGACGAAAATATATAATAAAATTTTACGATATCACGCTTAGTTTTCGAGATATTGACACTTGAAGTTGACTTTTGGATGTCGGTCGAAATCCCGAAAGACAAAATCCCGAATCCCGAAACCCGAAAGACCAAAAAGACAAAATACCGAAAGACATAACCCCGAAAGGTTAAAACACCGAAAAGACAAATTACCGAAAAGTCAAAATACCAAAAAGTCAAAATACCAAAAAGTCAAAATACCAAAAAGTTGAAATACCAAAATGAAAAACCGAAAAAATGTAAAAGGCTCAAAGACAAACTTTTGAAAAAGTAGGGTTGTTTTTACCGGAACCTTGTTTAGGTCACGGTCAGTTGTATACCACCTGTTCAAAAGCAAAACAAGATTATTGTTTTAAAATTCAAGTGGTTGATGGTTCTAGACAAGGAAAAACATCAGAAAATATAACTTTCACAGATAATATTGTATACAGAGAAGTTTTATAAAGGCAGAATACCAGTTAAATTCTGATAACATGTAATTCTTAGGCGGGGCCACTATCAGGAAGAGAAGAGAATTTTTTTACAGAAGAGAGTTTTGTTTTGTGTTTGATATTTTTGCTATTTTACGTTTTGTGTTTAAACAGGAGCCCCAATAGTATCTTATAACTTGTGAAGTATACAAATGTACAACTAATAATGAGTACGGTTGTGATATTCTCATCGAGTTGAGTCGATTGATACCCTATTTGACCCACCTAGGCCAAACATTTGAAATTTTCAAGATTTCGAAAAATGACCTTCCTGACATTTTGGTGGTCAAAGTCATAGTTTATTGACCTTGACGCATCGAGTGAAGTTGACCTACATAAGTAAATAATGTGGTTTGGATTACTACAATCCGACCGTTTTCGGTATTTCGACATTTAGGTATTATGTCTTTTCGGTCAAATGTCATTTTAGTATTTCGTCTATTCGGTCAAATGTCTTTTGGTATTTTGTCTTTTCGGTTTTGTGTCTTTCGGTATTTTGGGTTTCGGTATTTTGTCTTTCGGTATTGTGTCTCAACCTCCATATTTATAACCATTAACGAAAAACCAATTATTCCTATAAAAGTTCGAGACATTAGATTCAAAATGCGTACCCAACGTACAGACCTGAGAGTCATTTCGCACCGGGAGCTCCACAACGTTCGATTTTCGAAACTGACTTCGACTATGAAAAGGAACTTTTTACTCAAGATTTTTTTTCATATAAAAATACCATCCAAATTTTCGACTTCTTCCGTATAGTACATTGTACATAATACATACTACATAGAACATAGTACATAGTGCATAGTACTTAGTACAAAGTATCAGTCAAACTTTATAACCGTTTTTTTATACATCAAAATTGAAATGAAATATTTTTTCGCACCTCCAAATTAAATTTTTTCCATAAAAAATACCATTCAAATTACGGACTTTTCCCGTGTATTTTCCAAATATTTTCTTTCACATGAACGTTGTCCTGGCAATAACGAACACAACAAAAAAAAAGTCAGCCAAATTTGTCGAGCCGTTCTCCAGTGATGCTCCGTCATACATGTGGCAATTCATTTTTATATATATATATATATAGATGTATACTAAAGTTACAAAGTGGCCGACTGTGGACAGGTTTTAGATTGACGAACAGAACATTTAGGCCCTCCGCACACGAGTCGACTGTTTTGCAATTCAAGTTTGCAACTGGTTTCACAATAATGACGTTCGCAACCAGTTTGCAAACAAAAAGAGGCCCTTGTCCACACACACGAGCTCAACTGATTTTTGATCAATCGGTGTTCTGTGCTCACAAAGTTTTTAGTCATGAACATTAGGCAATATGTCAAGTAGTTCAGATGAAGTGCAACCACGCAACTGAAATCGCTTGCGACCGGCAAGAACAGTCGCTCGCGACCAGTTGCAAACTAGTTTCTAATCGGTCTCGTTTCTGTTGAGCCGTGTGTGGGTTCCCACTTGCGTACACAGGCAAAGTCACTAAACAGTTGCGTATGCAACTGCGATTGCAAATCAGTTGCTCGTGTGCGCAGGGCCTTACGAACCCGGTGCGAGCGCTGCACCCAACCTTAAAACATCTTCAAAATTCAACCAAATCTGTCGGACTATTTTTATTATCCGTCGCACGCTGGTCATCACGCTGGTTTGCACGTGAAGTAGCTTGCCGCTTATTTGACTGACTTCGACGACCTATGTTCTCCTCGGCATTGTAATGAACAATGTAAAATGACACGAAATTGTTTTCACTTTACAATATTGAAATCCTCAAACTAAGTCCAAATTTGTAGCTATGTCTAAGGCCAGCCACAGCTTCATATACAGCTTTTCGTCACTTATTGCTTGGGGATTTATGTTGCAAAGCGGCATATGACGATTTGCAGCTTTGGTATACGGCCGAGAAGAATACTCGCAACCCCAGTTAAAATAAGGTTCCGCGGTCTCTGGTATCGGGTAAAGAAGAACATGAGGTGAACAGAAATTCAAGGAGGGCGGCCCTTGTATTTATTTTATATTGACTACCCTTGTAAATGAAAAAACACTTGTGGATGAAGCTATGTTCTTATGTCCCGGCACCGACTTTAGAGTAGGTAGAACAAGTTTTCAAATCAAAATTAATACTTACTTTCTAATGATTAATCTAGGTCAAATCCTTGTTTACCAAAAGATACAAAGATAAAAAAAAATGTTTTCAACAATCTGTATTCATTATTATGTGTTATTATCTGAATTAACATAACGATACTATCACGTTCATTAGTTCAAATGTTTACGACTTGCATTATCTTCTATGATACGAAATAATTATCTTTAACACAAGTAGCAAAATCCTTTCTATGAATTAAAGTAGCCTTGTGTATTATCCTTGCTATAAATTTCAGACAGCAGAATTCAGGGCACGTAGCACAAACTTGCAGTGTTATTGCAAGTTAAGTGCTAATGGCGCTATTTGTAAACAGAACTGTTATCATTATTAACACCAGCATTAAGATTGTTTAAGGATGTTTATATAAGAATGTTGATTAAGTTAAAGTTTTGAAATTATTGAAATTATTTTTTCTTTTGTGATTTAAGTAATAATATTGGCTTTCATTGGGACATTGGGATTTCAGTTAAAGAATTTAAAATTATTGTTATTTATTCTTATAAGAATTTACATATCGTTTTTGCGAAAAACCTCCTCCAAGGGGTTTCACTTCATTCTGTGTATATACTATTGGGATCTTCTAGTCTGTTGTGTAGTTCTTAAGGTGTTCATCCCACAAATTATTTGGTCGTACTTCACTTTCTTGGTTTAAATCAGTTACTCTTATTTACATACATAAAATTTTAGATCATTCTGTGAGAGCGCCTGACGTTGCAGGCCAAATAGCAGAAATATAAATTCACATACCGTGTTACAAACATTACTCTGATCGTAAAAACGACAAAATTACCCTGCGTCGAATTATCAGGATTTTTCAATTGCTTAAACATTCAGTAGTGTTTCGGGCAAGAAGCCCAACAGTATTAAAGATATCTCAAGCAGAATATTGACGGAAATATCCTAATTTAGCTGAAGAATAATTGAAAATTCCATATAAACTTAAAACTGTCATGAAGATACCAAGTAACGAAACAAAAAAAACGGAATAATTGCAAATGACGAAATAAGGAAAAAAGGCATGGATTATCGAAGTGGAGCTCCTGTATACCCTTTGTGACTCCTTCGAGATCGCTCTGTATCGAGGCTATTAACATCGGACTCACAATTCTCTTATTTATATTTAATTTGTTTGTTTTTTTATAAAAGTCTCACGAGTATGGCAGGAAGATAATGTCCATCCTGGCGCATGTGTGTTGCTTGTACCGATAGAAGTCCGTTAGTAACATAGAGGTGCAGCTCAAGCCATCGGCCCATGCTACATTCGGCCTCTTCTTGAATACAACTCTCTCATTTGGGGCGGCGCTCCGAAAACAACCTTAACGTAGTTAGATAAAGTACAAAAAAGGGCCCTCAAACTTATAGGTGAAGTCGCCGTTTGCTCCACCATCGACCCTTTAAGCCACCGTAGGAATATAGCAGCACTAACAAAATTACATATCGCTACTATCATAGCGTCGACGGTTCCACAGAAATAAACGCTCTCCTGCCTTCATGGAAATCTTATACCCGCAACACCAGATTGGCCCACTCGTCTTACTCCCTCCACCTGCAGCCTGTATTTTCGCGCCCTCTACAAACTAGTAATTCGTTTCTAAATAGAACAACTCAACGGTGGAATAACCTCTCACAGTCAGTATTTCCGAGTGCCTACAACATCCAAGAGTTCAAACGCATGGTTCATCACCACCTTCTTCAACACCCTCCCGAACCCTCATAACCCTTAACCTTCCCCTCTCGTACTAAGCTTACCGCTAGACATTGCACCATGACGTGACAAATGACATAACGGACCGGTAGTATAAAGGGTGACTCCTGAGCTTAGAAATACCACATAAAAAAAAACAGGGTAAAAACTACCCATGCCATCCAACCTTCAACAAGATGACATTAACATATTGGTTTGTTTGGCTACGAGGGGTGGTTTTATCTAAACTATTAAATTCGTTCCCCTACTTTCCGCTGGGTTTGGGCTGCATTTAGAGTTTTTAGTGTCACTACGTGAAGGTCATCATATAGTCTATTGAAAATGTCCAAAATTAAATGGTAGAAAGGAACAATTGCGTTCAAGCACTTTTATAGTTTAATATGTTAGCTTGGCACCTAAATTTGCTAAAACCACAAAGTGCCCCCCTTTTTTAGGGGTGCGTTTTTGAGCGGCGACCCTAAGTACCCCTTTTTCAGGTTTTCAAAATAACTCGAAAACAAAGCGAAATTCGAGATTTTTACTAAAATACTTTTTTGTAGAAAATTAAATTTCCTATCGAAATATGTTTTTTAAATTTTTTTTTACCAATTGTAATTCAAAGAATAATCGAAAAACAAAACCAAAATTTTTCGAAAAATCAAGTTTTTTTCTTTTTTTTATAAATTTGGTTATAACTTTTTTTACGGCATCCTGGGTATACATAAATGTTCACAGAAAAGAAAGGTTATAAAAAATTGAAGAAATTTCGTTTTGTAAAATCTCCGTACGACCAACGGTGACCGAGAGATAGCGATTCAAAGTTGACCATTTTGAGTCATTTTTTAAATTATTTGCTTTAAACCATTTTTTCTTTGTTGAAGGCTGTGTTTTCTATCTCTATATTCCAAATATACACAACATTCGGCAAAAAATATAATGAGTTTATATAAAGGTAGGCTAAGAAATTTGTGGAATAAAAAACTAATTATGTTTTTGCAATTATTGTGTCGTTTTTTGATGAAATCGGTTAAAATAATTTTTATAACGTGTTAAAATCGAAAAAGCCCAGAATTAAATAGTGTGAGTCCTACGGCATTAACATTCTACTCACCCAAAAACAGATCACATTTTCGTGCGGTGTTAGTGTTGTTTAGTTAATCTCTAGGAGATAAAAATGGAAACGTGTTTTTTTTGTTCGAAAAATATAAATAGTGAAACAAACAGATTGTTACAAAAAAAGTATTCAAACTGTAGCTGCTGCAAGTATTGAAAGAGATGATGGAAAACACCAGCTTTTAGGTAGTGAAAACAGTCTACAAGTACATGTTAGCTGTTACAAGTCATATATTCGACAGAAGAATATTGCGTCGGCTAAAAAAAGAAAAGAAAGCGACAACAATCCTCCCGTGTACCAAGCAGAGGACATCAACATTTTAACTTCGAAGGACTTTGTGTGATTTGCGGCATGGAAGCAGGAGAAGTATACTCTACGTGACAACGTAAAAAAGGACGCTTAACTCTCGGTAAGGTTTATATTATTTAAATGGGCACATACTCATTGTTTCGGACATTGATCGTGTGTATAAAATGTAAATGACCCTAAATCAAACGATACGTGCTTAGCTAAATGTCGCTTACGATCGTTTAAACGATTATCTAAGAATGTAACGATTACGCTATCCCAGTTACCTCCAACAGCTAATACTATAAGATTACATGGACAGCGAACATATTTTCAAATCCAACAATGGAAGGGAAATATATTGAATGCCCTGCAATGGGGTTGGAAGATAACCCAAAATGAATTAATGCCAATTGTAATGACTATGCCTCCTGCACCGCAATCTCTACTACGAAAAATTTCATGTGGATGTTTAAAGGGCTGTCACACTAATTGTAGTTGCAGAAAGTTTGGCATCAAATGCTCCATATTTTGCAAGTAATGTGCAGGCACTGATTGCGAAAATACAAATGTCGCTGAAATGTCCCAAGAAGAGGTAAGGATATTGTTACTGAAGTTGATATTGTAATCGAAAGAATGAATATTGAAGAATAAACCTCTTTACGTATCTATGTATATACTGTTCTGTTTTTTGTGCCTTCAGGAAAAAATTAGTATTTTTGTTAAATTACCTTGAAATTGTTGTTTTATTGCACAAGAACAAATTTATTTGCTGAAAATTAAAAAAAATGTGTAAGAGCAAATAATTTTAAAAATGACTCAAAATGGTCACTTGTGGCTATCTCTCGGTCACCGTTAGTCGTGCGGAGATTTTAAAAAATGCAATTTCTTCAATTTTTTATAACCTTTCTTTTCTGTGAACATTTATGTATACCCAGGATGCCGTAAAAAAAGTTATAACCAAATTTATAAAAAAAAAGAAAAAAACGTGATTTTTCGATAAATTTTGGTTTTGTTTTTCGATTATTCTTTGAATTTCAAATGGTAAAAAAAAATTTGAAAAACACATTTCGATAGGAAATTTAATTTTCTACAAAAAAGTATTTTAGTAAAAATCTCGAATTTCGCTTTGTTTTCGAGTTATTTTGAAAAACTTGAAAAGGGGTACTTAGGGTCGCCGCTCAAAAACGCACCCCTAAAAAAGGGGGGCACTTTGTGGTTTTATCATATTTAGGTGCCAGGCTAACATATTAAACCATAAAAATGCTTGAACGCAATTGTTCCTTTCTCAAAGACATTTTCAATAAGGTGAGGGTTGAAAGACACCCTAAGCAAGCTGCACATTGACACCAGAAAATAATATAGTGTAGGGTTATCAAAATTATTGCTTGTGAAGGTCTGAAAAAAATTTATAGATTTATGTAGGGATATTTTTATCCTACCATTTATTCCAAAAGTCCCATTAGGTGGCACCACATTTAGAGAACACCTATTCTATGGCCATTTTATTTACATTGCTTACTTTAAAAGTATATTTCTTTAACCAGCTAAATTTTAAGTAGCAAATTCGGGCCAATTACGGGATCCTTTTGAAAACATTCATCCATAAAAACATATTTTGATTGGTTAAAAGATTGAATTACAAAAATTTGTCCTGGATGATTCCCCCCTACCGTAGACATGTGTGCCTGTCAATAAAAAAAATCAAAATATTTTCCAAACCATTCAATTCAATTTCTCCTGTTAGTAACAAGAATTTTCAAATAAAAAAAATCATACTTTTTGAAAGTCAATCATTTCTCAAATATCAGAAATAACAATACAAGTCAAAGTTATACTTCTCATTTCTATTCTCGTAAACATCCTTTTTGCCCGAAACCTTCTTTAATTCATCAGGACTTCAGGGCACACACGTCACGAGTACATTATTTGGCCCTGAAAAATTCAAATTGAAAATGATAATATGTCGATAGGAAGAAATCTTGGAAATGCCTGAATTTAGGACTACTCTTCTCGAATATTACAATACATTATAGTGGTAATAGAATAGGTAAAAATTTTAAAAATAGACAAATCTATTTCCCAGGATTTTCAGCATCTCGTTTCTAGGACTCCCACATGTCCAGAGCTCATAATCCTTTCTTTAACCAAGGAAGAGTTGCCAGGAAAAAAGAGAGACTGAATATTTTTGTAGAAGATCCTAAAAAAAGGGATAATTTTATTCTGTTGAAAGTCGAGGATTTTTCTTTTTATTAAACTTAATTTTAGATTAGAATTCCTAGCCAAAGAAGAGTCCTTAGTAATGGTTTGGCTTTAATCACAGGATGGAAACTTGAAAACGCTCGCAAAGGCATTACGCAAATAGACAGGCAAAGGGGAAACAAACGCAAACAATTTTGGGTTTTTCGTTATAATTAACTTTCCTACACACATGACAAAGTCCTTTCAATTAACGTTGGAATATGAATAAAGCTGGGAAACCTTCATTAGGCTTTGGTAAACATACGTAGCTGGACTGAATATTGGCATGAGCCCAGCCTTATTTAATCAGATGGTGGAAAATTGAGATAATTCCCCTTTTTTATTGGCTGTTTCCATGTTTTCAGTGAAATTTTTATTTTGCAATTTTTATGTAGATTTCGTTTAGTTTGAAAATTCATTGCACGATTTGGGGCCAATGGTTCTGTGTTATGTAAGTCGCATATCCGTACCAGTGGTAGAGTATATGACATGACATGCATAATAATTAATAAAACAATTTTCAATCGATATTTTCAGAAAATTATCAGCGTTCTACTCCTATAAATATATGCAAAAAAATATGACTGAAGAATCTCGTATGTGAACAAGAATAGAGTACAAATGCGACGGAGGGAATCCGTGATATGAAGTAATTTTCACTATGATGCACATATTGCAAAGACAAAGAGAGAAATGTTGCTTATGCAAAAATAATCTTAGAGTGTCAGTAGATCCTTGTCATGAATTGATAAATGAACTGGAGGCTGGAGGCTTTACCAATAATTGAAGAATTTTCTACGCTGCCGTCACGAAGCATAAAAGATTAATCAAAGCCATATTAGCTCAGGAAAAACAAGGATTCGGGTAAAGACAGCCCCTCGAAGTTAATATTCATGAAATAATTATGCAAGTAAAGGAGCAGCAGCAGGATGCCAGAAGGATCTAGGCGTTCAGTTTCAGACACCCACCCGACTTACATCGCAGAGGTTGATGGTTCCATTCCATACAGCGCCAGAGTCCTCCATCACCCTACGTCTACCACTCTGATTATATTCCTTCTCTTTTGACTTCTCTTTTTACCGCAATTTCCTTCTGTATCTTCTTCTATCGCCTATAAGCACCATAAGCTAAGAATCTATTTCCTGTTCTATCACCGAAGTTAGTGGTCCGGTACCTTGTAAAAACAGGATAGTCGCAGATGTTTAAAGAATACCATCTTTCTAGGTTTATCCCAGGGATTGGTATACGGCGGTACGGAAGGGTTAAAAATGGGGAAAAACAAATTCACTTAAGCGCGTCAGATATTCAGAGGGGAAGTTAAGTGAACGCGAACAAAGCTCCCATTCAAAAGACTGACGATTCGGATGTGACGCAAGCTCGTGGCGGCTTCTTGAAAATGCAAAAAAAAATCGCCATTTTGAAATACTCGAGGGCGTCAGATTTTTTTACACACGGTTCCAGTTGATGTCCTGATCATGCGGATCCATAATCTGACGATTATTTGGAGGGGTTCTCTTAATCTGACGGTTTGAAAAAAAAATTTTCATTTTTTTTTTAATTTTAATTTTACACAAAATATATTATTGATTTATTATTTATAACTTCTTTATTTATAACTATACTGAATTCAGAAAAAATTAGTAAAAGAAAAAAAAATAGGTTTGTGAAGAACCACAAAGCAAAAAGAAGCGAAACTCAAGTGTTAAAAGTGACAATGATATATTTATTTAAATCCATAATGTCATCTGCATCAGATGGCATTATAAACCTCTATACGGAATCGATTGATCCGGGAATATTTAAAGTTATAGTCAAATCAAGCAGCTCAACAACACCTATTAGCAGAATTGAAATTGGTAAGACAATCACCCAAATTTCCGACGAATATAAAATTTTCATAAAAACGAAATAAAGAAAGTAAGCAGAAAAACCGGAAACAATCCGATCCCACGTCGCCAACAAAATAGCGCAAAACAAAACTCTGAAGTATCAGGATTATAATGCGTACATTCCGATTAATTTCACTACAGTGACCAAACAAACAAGAACATGGGATTAGGACTTGCTAACAGTGATGGCGTAAGGCGCCCATTACACGATAGGTTTTGCTCACGGTATACAGAAACAAGGTAATGTAAAAGACTGAATATCGTAGAATATCGTATTAGTGCGACGTCACTCGGCAAGTCTTCCCCATACAAAATCGAAATTGTTGTTGTTGTTTTCTGTATTAACCTTGCCGGGTGACGTCGCCTTTTTCTACGATATTCGCACTTACGATACGATATTTCGTCTTTTACATTACCTTATTTCTGTATACCGTGGGTTTTGCTGTCACTTTTGTCACAATTTTGCCTATGACTGACGGAAAACCTAACGTCTAAGGTGATGACTGACGTAATCCTCCGTATATTTTGATTTCCATTAATCATGACTGATGGAATTGATTGCCGCTTTCATGAACGTGTAATGGCCGCCTAATGGCTGACAGAAAGTAGTGTGTGGAAAGTGCGAGAAAGTGAGAGATAAAGAAAAAGTGAAAGAGAGCGGCGTGGAGTGGGGAATACATGTTTCACTGCAGCTGCACGCGCTAAACTTTATTGACGATTTTTGTTACTTCGGCTTGCGGAAATCGGCAGGTTATACTTTTTCCGTTATCCCTGAATTATTACCTTCGAAATAAAATAAAATTCGACCGCGCTCCAGAATGCCGAGGTCACGATTTTTTTTGCAAGTTTGTGACCCTCCCACTCCCTTTCGTCACGTTCAAATTGTCAGATTAGTGGAATGTACCCTTTTCAGTACGTACATACTTAACCCAACATACCTTAATCTGACGAGCTCGAGTATTTCCACCTATCGATTTTTTTTACTATTCTGATCGGCCGCCCTATGCGCGCGGCTCTATATAGAAGGCATAGATATGGTAGAGGTACTCAACATGGTGCAAGGTATCCCACCATATGCTAATCTGCCGCGCTCGAGTAAATCCCAAAATCCCCGCTTGGGCTCCTCTACTATAACACTGATCAAATTTTCGCCATCGCTATCCATCTCCTCCTGGGTATGCCTACTGGTCTATATCCTGAAATTTCTGATATCATAAGCCTTTTTGGAATGCGGTTATCCTCCATCCTGACTACGTGACCGGCTAGTCTTAGTCTGTTAATTTTTATTAAAGTTGAGAGTTCTGGGTCGTCAAAAATTTCATACAACTCGCTGTTGTATCTCCTCCGCCATATTCCATCCTCTCTAGTTGGGCCTATTATGCACCTGAGGACTTTTCTCTCAAACCTGTTGACTCGTTCCTCTATGTCCTGGGTCATAGTCCCAAGTCTCGCTGCCATAGCACAATACTGGTCGTATCACTGTTTTGTAGAGTGAGAGTTTCGTTTTTCTGTGCACAAATCTTGAGTGCAGTATTTGTTTTTGGGCATAAAAGGCTCTATTAGCCAGTAGTATTCGTCGAGTTATATCTTCCTTTTCTTCGTTTCTTTTTGTAATTGTAGACCCAAGGTGGACTGTTTTATCGACTACTTCTAGGTTGTGCTCGTCGATAGTTATATTTCTGCCCCTTCTAAGTCTTGCAGCTCTGGATTGTTGCATCACCTTTGTTTTCGTTTTCTCTTCGAACAACACTGATGATACATGATAAAGAAGGAAATATAACAATGGAGAAGAAAGGCTTGAGGTACACAGAATCAAGGAGCACACAGCACATAAAACATGTATAATTCAGCAGCGTTGAATGATAGCACCAACAGGCTAAGCAACTCTTCGATGGGAAAAGACAATATGACTACATTAAATTATAACGCAAACATACCAAAAAGTATCTGAAGGGTGTTAAATAGGAACGACAGCTGAAAGGCTCTCCAGGTTTCGTTCCTTCCTTGGGCATTCGGTACCTTCATTGTTGTTTAATATTATTTTCAATGGTAAAGAGAACACTTACATATAGTGGCAGAGAAAGAGATAACTTAAAACTTACCGTTAATGCCCAAATATGGTGAAAAAGCTAGAAACACTAAAACGATATATTGCAGAAGTAAGTTCATGGATAAAACCCATGAATTAATGCTGGTAGTACACAGCCATTCTGTATAGGTGGAGCCGTGATCGAAAATTTTAATGAGGCTATGTACATATCTCAACAGTATGATTAGTGTCACAGGATTAATAGATAATGATGTCAGCAGTAAGCTTAATAAATTAAGAATATTTAGATCTTGTACCAAGTCAAACCATATACCCATATGCGAAACATGGAAAGTAACCAATACTACCTCGAAAAATGTTTATGAATTCATTAACAAGTGTGCGCGACATGCCTGCAACATGTTCTAGCCCCAGGAATCAATCAGGAATGTAGGGCTGCTAAATCTTTTATTTTGAGAAACCTCTAGCAATAGACCCGAGTGAGGATGAATACGCAACATTGTACGACGTTCTGCAAACAAAGTCACAAAACAAGTGCTTGACTGTCATTTCCAAAGATATAGAAGAAAAGGTCAAGAGTGACAATATGTACATGGACGTCTTGAAAAAAATAAAGCTTGGCGAGCTCCTATGGGTAAAACACATAGCTCGTATGAGTTAAGAGAAAGGAGTGCGTAGACGGATATACCGAGAGTTTTGGTTTGCCAGACTGGATTACATCGGGTCAAAATCAGAACCGGTTTACGAAGTAATTGCGAGAATCCAGGATCTGCCCTCGTTTGAAACTGCGCGGTAGTAAAGACAGGCTTTTCTTTGCGTAAGAGTAGCATCTTCTTCTTCTTCTGCTTCTTCAACACCTCGTGGGGCATAGGGCGGAAACAGTTGCCCTCCAGCGGACTCTGTTTTGTGCGACTGCTCTCAGCTTCGTCCAGGATCTCCCAATTGTTGTAGCCTCTACTAATAAGGTTCTCTTCCACGTTGTTTTAGGTCTTTTAATTCGATGGGTTCTGTTTGGCTAGATTCTCGCTTTCGCGCCGTAGCACAGTGGGGCAAATAGCTCATTTTTTGGACAAGCGACAATTCCCAAGCCTGGAATTAATGAAACTTAAAAAATTGTTTTTAAACTATTCGTGATAAAATTGCCTTTAATTCTATCGAGCCAGAATTTTGAAATTTGAAAATTAAAGATGGCTAATCCAATATGGCGGACATAAATTTTGTAAAAAAAATAAATTTTTGTCAAAAGATTCTTTAATATTTTAAAAAATTGTTACTTTGGGGATTTTATTGGAAACCAAAAATTAATTAATAATAATTAATTTCAAAAATTTTAAAGAATCTTGCGAAAAAAATTTAATTTTCTTACCAAATTTATGTCCGCCATATTGGATTAGCCATCTTTAATTTTCAAATTTCAAAATTCTGGCTCGATAGAATTAAAGGCAATTTTATCACGAATAGTTTAAAAAAAAAATTTTAAGTTTCATTAATTCCAGGCTTGGGAATTGTCGCTTGTCCAAAAAATGAGCTATTTGCCCCACTGTGCGCAGGCTGAGGAAAATCCATTTGCTTCAGTTGATTTCGTCATCGTCCTTTCTTGGCCGGCTCGGCGCCATAGTTCTTCATTTATAATTCTATCTTCTCAGCTGATTTTTAGGATACGTCGTAGGCATTTGTAGTCGAGATTCTTAAGGCGGTCAAACAATTTCCATTGTATCTATCTAAAGCGCTGATAAGGATGTCGTTTGTTCCTATAAGAAAGAGTAATGGCAAAAGTAGGCATCTTTGGCCCCTGCGCTGAAAGTCGAGTCGTGTTTCGTGATAAGTCGTTTGAGTTGAAGAAATTAACGTTTCAGTCAAATTACGACTTTCAGCGCAGGGCCCTTGAGTGGAAATGCTAAGTTGAGTTTAGGCCCCTGTACTGAGAGTCGTGATTCGACTGAAACCTCACTTTCTTCAACTCAGACGACTTGTCATATCGTGACGACTCGACTTTCAGCACAAGGGCCTCTGTCGTACTCCTAAGCTCACCTCAAAACCGTCGGATAATTTTCCATTATGGAAAACTCTTCATTTGGAATTGTTGTATAGAACTTTTATCAATTCTATTAGTTTGTCAGCCAACCCACGTTGCCGCAGTGCCTGCAATTTAAAGTCCCTATTAACAGTAGATAATAGATCTCACTTGCATGCTTTCCCTTGAGGAGGATGAGTCTGCCCTCATGTCTCGTAATAGTTGGTGGTTCGACGAGACCCTGCTCAAAAATTCAAGGCTAAGTGACAAGCCACTAAGCAGCCTGCTGAAACTGTTCAAACGGTCTACCATACAAATATGAAGTATAGGAGTGTAGTGCAATAGGCCAAGCAAGTGGCCGCGATACTTTTGGTCCCAGTACCTCACCAAAGAAAAAAACATAATAGACAGATGCCTCTCCAGTTGTAGCATATTATTCGGTCCTCCTTTTTTGGTATTTTGATTATCCTCCGGAAATTTACAGGTCTTCCATGCTATTTCCAGATTTGGATGTAGCGCATCCGCTATGAAGCTTTAATGATTAATACTCTCAAAACATTTTGAGTTATGTTGTTAAAATCGAAGTTTCCAAAAATGTATCTAAATAATGTCCGTGAAATTGAAAACTAAAAAACTTTATGTCGATATCTTGAAAATTCAAGTTTAGTTAACATTATATTTTTCAACATTTTTAGAATAGATGGTTAAGAAAAAATTCAGATTTTGTTTCGGATAAAACGTTTGCCAAGTTTTAACAAATTTTGACAGAAATTCTTGTATTTACAATTCTAGATTTGTGCAAAATGGAAGCAGATTGGTTCTGTAGTTCAGGGACATGGATTTTAATTAAATATTGATGCTTTCACATAAACACAAACCTTGTGCCCGGATGTTAAGTCCTTGAGCTATGTATTTAAAATGGATTGCAACCTAAAATGGCAAAATCTATGCTGGACTCAAAAAAGCTGCAAAAATTTGTAAATATCCATATTACCTATGTTCAAATCCTTCTTAGGCTTAACATATTCAACAAAACAAATTTCCGTAAATTTTTTGCTGTACTGCAGTGCAAACAGACATCCTTTTATAATATTTTCCAACAACCAGGATTTTTTTCCAAATTTCTGTAAGTGGTGCTCTCTAGTAAATCTCCAATTAAGCCCTGCATTCCAGAGTAGTAATACATTTTTGTTGAAACGAAATGGGTTAAAAATGCTGTTCACTAAAAATCACGTTTTTAAATTCCATATGAAATAAAAAAAATTAAAAAAACCTTAGAAAAAAAATCCGACATGGCATATTGCAGGACAATCGACAATTGCATCCGTTTAATATAAGAACGAGGAGAAAAATGTGAAAAAGAATTGCACCAAATATTTTTAGTTATTTTTGTATGCAATTTCCTGATGGAGAGAAGAGAGGCCATGACGGATTTCAGCTTTTAGCTTTTTTTTTAACAATTTTTCGCTCTGCTTGGCAAATTTTATGCGACGTAATTTAAATGCCAGGGCAAAATCCTAAAGTTCATTCTGGCCATTAATTAAAAATCTTTTTGCTCTCTTTTATACTTTTATACATATGTGCAAAGGCAGATTGGAGGGGTTTGTGTTATGAAAGGGTTAATGGAGCATCTATTATTTTTGCTGTCATACAGGACGCGCTTTTGTGGAGTATGTTTTTTGGATTGAAATTTCGTTTAAAATTGTTTATTCCATATTGATCGAAGGTTATTCCAAAATGAACTTTTATGTCCACTAAATGAAATGTGGTGTGAAGTATATTAAAATGTAACACTTTGAAAACAGGAATTACAAAGTTGCCAGAGATTTATCAATAATTACCTATTATGGCACTTCTCACCAGATACAATAACTTGAGAAGTCGAACTATTGCCAACGAAAAAATAGCACTTATTCAATTAGTTTGATATCGATAATAATGATGATGACCTTCTGTTATTCCTTTTACAAATATAAGACGCCAAAGCTTGAAAAATAGATAGAAATTTATAATACTGGCTCTCGGAATTCGAGATGACCCCTATATCTAAGTTTTGCAGGCTTGGAAAAACTGCCTAAATATTTGTGGCTTAGACTTGTCGGTTCAAGCATGGCCCCACAAGACAACTTAACACTGCATTTGCCTGCAAAGAAGGATTCCGTTGGTGAAAGATACCAGAACTGCTTTGTCAGCATTGATACCAAGTCCTACTCTACCGCATCAGCAGGAGACCAAAACAAGTGCATGCTGTATACGCATCATCGGTTACCACAAGTTTTCAGTTACCGATTAGCTCTATGAGTTCATCTGCAAAAAGGCTACATAAAGTGTCCTCCAAACGCAAAAATATAGGTTCCTCTTATCTCCCTGTCGACAATATTTTCTATTGTGTTGAAGGCAAATGACGAGAGGTTTATCGGCCTAAAACATTCAGATAGGCTCTAATCAGAATTTCTTTGCTTCGGTATAAATTGTATGTGATGTACCTGTTTGCGAAAGGAGTCCTAAATATTTTGCAAAATAAGCGCGATCAGGCGACAGCCCTCCTGCAGAAGTATAGGATAGAGGCCGTTTACTCCAGGAAACTTATTGGCTTGAACCAACTAACTTACTCCCTCATAGCATCACATGTAAACCCGGAATATTTTGCTACTGCGAGAGGGCCACATAGGTTGTCTAGTAACCGCTGGAGTTTTGGTATTGCGCGTCTTCATTAGAACGGGGCAGTTATTCAGTTATTGCTATATATAGTCCAGTGGATAGCGGTTTTTGGCCCCGAATTCTTTCGGACAGCACTGATTGACGTGTAATTTAGACAGTAGGTATACGTAAGTAGAAGCTCAAGGAACAAAAGTTATATTGTGTTGATGTGTGCTTTTTCTCCGGGGGGGAATGCCACCCCTTCTAGGGAGTGGTTATTGGCACACTCAAAATAACTGCAGAAATCGATAGAGATATGGATTGGAAGCAAAAAATGTTATATGAATATTTTTCTTTAAATCAATATTTTCGAGCTATTCGCGATTGAAATTGTTGATTTTTCATCTAAAAAATTCATGTTTTAAGCGGTTTTTCACGAATAACTTAAAAACCTTACGTTTTTCAAAAAAAAATAATTTAACAAAAATGAAGCTTTTAGAATAACGAATCGATTGGTGTTTCACTTATTTCTGTAGATGGAACACAACTCGATTTATGAGTCGTTAAAGATGACCGTTTGCTCGCCGAAAAATGAACTCGCACCATTCGACGTTCAATAAAGGCAAAACGGCAAATTTTTGGAAAAAACCTTATTAGACCATATTTAAAGTACTTGAAAAGACCTTTAAAATGAACTTTGGTACAACTCATTAGCATCAAAACTCATGAAGTTATGATGAAAATAATATGCTTGTCTCCGTTTTTCGTCAAAAAAATCAACAATGAAACCAATGGCTTCACGGCAAGAATTGGAAGTAAACGAAACGCTTATACAATTAACTTTGTTTAAGTATTAACAATATGTTCTAAAAGTTTTAACGGTTTAGAATGGCTATATTTGAAAAAAAGTTAGATTTACGTTAGTAATAAATTTTGAAATTTTTGAAAAAAATTCCCTTTTTCCGGAATAACTAAAAAACTAAGTGAGATACGAAAAAAATGAAAAGGTACAAAAATGAAGGGCTTTTCTTGAAGAAAATTTTGGTTATTGTTTTGATTCTGTTCATGAAAAGTAATTGAGTAATCTTGGCTGTAAGTTCGCATGTGAGTGCAAAGACTACCTTTTCCGAGCCATTTAAACTTTAAAATCTCAAAAACTAACGGTTCAAGACAGTTAACCTTTGCAGGCCTTGTAGCCCTTGAAATTCCCTGCAAATTGAATTTTAGACCGGTTAGATATCTTTACAATTTCGGAAGTAATCGTTAAAAAACCAATCGCGTTTTCGTTGAAATTGCATGTAAATTGTATTAATCTCAGAAGCATTAGTTGGATGAAATTTTAGAAGCCGGTAGGTACTGTCGGAGCTCCACCCGTACATTTAAAAAAATTGAGACGGGTCCAAGACTGTCAGCTATTCTGGAACAGATGCGGTCTGAATCTTTTGTAATGGCTACCACTAAGAGCAGCGCTTTAAGACTAGCTTCCCTTGTACCGGCAGTTGATGTTCTGAATGATAAGGTGACCAATCGTCCTCCTTTAGGGAGGACGGTCCTTCTTTTGTAGGTTCTGTCCTTCCTCGAAAAGTGTCCTCCTTCCTGTCCTCCTTTTCGATATTTTAAAACTAATCTGTAATATTCAGAGATGCCGCTCCGAACTGTTACGTGTCATGTGACGAACAGTTCGGAAAGACGCGATTATGTGCCAGTTAAGACGGTTCACTCCCGCGACCTTTCAACGCGAAATTTATAGGTTCGGGTGGGAAGGAAGTGAATCCCGATTTTAAGGTGACTCACGTTCGCTTTTTCTGATCAGATGACTGTTTTAATTTCTTTTTGTATCACCATCATGTTCCATTTTATTTTTGTTTCAGCCGCAATGATGAGCACGCGTGTCTTTTACTAGGAAGGAAATTTTTTGTTATCTAAGGTGGGCTAAAAAAAGCAATATTTAAAATAAAAGCAATACATTAAAAAACTACGTTTAAAGTTAAAAGAAATGAATTTTGATGGCGTATAACATGTAAACTATTGAGTTTAGCGAAATCATTATAAGGATCTTTTTTATAGAGCATATGATTCTCTGTTATGATGTCTTGGTAAAACGTTTTTCAGCAGAGCTATGTAACAACTAACAGCACGCGGAGTTTTCTCTATGTTATTCTGATGGAAAATCGAAAAGCCTCATGAGGCACCCTTCCTTGCACAGCATTTGTTTTTACTCCCATTCTAAAAATTTTTCGAGTGTCACTTAAAACAATATTGTTTTTTGGCCCACCCTAGTTCTCGTTCCGTTTGTTTCACGGTATACAGAAACAAGGTAATGTAAAAGACTGAATATCGTTTTAGTGCAACGTCACTCAGTGACCTCTTCCCATATAAAATCGTAATTGTTGTTGTTGTTTTTCTGCATTAGGTCATTGGGTGAGGTCACATTTTTCTACGATATTCGAAGCTGCCAGTCTCTTTTACATTACCTTCTTTCTGTATACTGTGCGTTTGTTTCACATATCATAAAAACGACTGGACTCGAAGCGAAGAGTCTAAACACACGTTCACTTTGAGGGGTCACAAAAGGAACGACAAAGTGAACCGTCTAAACCGGCACTATTAAACGCATGCGCATAAGAGATTTTCGCGTGTCTCGTACATGTCTCGCACCATTGCGCACTTCACTTTCTTGTTCCGAAATTTCCAATATATTGTTAGAAAATGATATATTGACGAAAAATATTCATTCAATGGAAAAATACTCGTTTAATTAAACAATTAAAAGAGTTGTAAGCATAGTTAGTGTATTTTTGTTTGAATTAATAAAATGTTATGTAATGTACATTTTTCTTAAATTTTTTCGTCCTCCTTCCCACTGTAAAAAAATTGGCCACCTTATGAATGAGCACATTAGGAGAGTTTATTTACAAACCCAGATCCGCTAATAACGGATCAGGAAGATGATTTAGGTAGTGATGATACTTCTGATGATTTATAGATTTATTTTTTTTTAATAAAGAATGTTATTATAATGTACATAATTTTATTTTCCTGCTATACTGAGTACATTATGTACTCAATTCTGTTTTTATTTTATGTATTAACAAGGACAAGGGCAATTTGTTCGAAATGATATGTTGAAATAAAGCAAAGAATATTATACGCACACTCCTCCGACCGACCTGGGCGCAACATCATTCATAATCATCCAATAACTGACACTCAAAAATCACTCTGAAAACCTAAAATTTTTTTGGAGCATTTTGGTTTGGAGCCCCCCTCCCCCCGACCACCAAAGTTGCGATAGAAAAAATATATGTCCCCGCCTTAAAATTACTATTGGAGCACTCAAAAATCGCGTATATTAAGGTTCCAGCACAAAACGTGTCATGTCTCGGCTGTCCCAAAGACAATGTCGATTCATCTGTCTATTTTTACGTAACGAACAGGGATTTCTCGCCATACATTGGTAAATTTTTTTCACATTAACACACACGAGAATATTTTCGAAGGATTACTTGAAAGAAATTCAGGAGCAACTCGAATTTCACTAAAGGTCTGAACGTATCCAATGACTATTAGGACCAGCAGCTAATTAGCAAAGGGTTGTTTTGAAATTATTCCATACTCAAGGGAAAAGAATCATGAATGGAGCTGTAACATAAATTTTTGCGAATTTTAATTAATAAGAAATTTTAGCCGTGTGACTTCCAAGAAGAAGTTGAGAGTAAACAAATTTTACGGCCTCGAAAGTTGGCATCTTTAACATAAAAAAGGATATCTTTTCAAGCCGAAGACATAAAACTGAACTTATTAAAAAGATGCAAGTGAAGTGAAGTTATGTACACAATGTACACCGGTTGTATTTATTTTAGATGGATCGAGGCCAGCGGGCGTCATCATCTGAGGGTGGGTGTGGTGGCCTGCCCCATATCCATTCCGCTAATTATGGCGAGTAGCTTTTTGAAAGAGACCTTCGTCATATCGTCCAACCAAGTAAGTCCTATTAGTCCGGGAGGCACCGTTGCATTTTGGATGGTCCTTTCTGGTGGCCTGATTTTTTTTGTTATTGATAGCTTTGATATAGCTAATAATCGAAACAAGAGTCAGACGCCAGTATCGTGGTGGGGGTGGTCGTCGGAAAATGAAGAACTTGTAAAAAAAAAATTTCCAAAAGTGATTTCTGGCCGCTTGAAAATTTGCACAGCAATTGTTTAAGTGATAATAATAATAATAATAAGAAAAGTCAGCTGCATACCTAGTGGGGGACTATACGTCAGTCACTTGTATAAACCTGTAAAACAAAAAGAATTATGTAAAGTCATGTGAAATTCAAGGAAACTTATATATCGAATTTCTTATATAATAAGAAAGATAAAAAGCACAATCAGCTGTTTGCAAAATGGGGGTAAGACCGTCAGCTGGCGGATTATAAGTGCTGAGTGGGTTTTAGCCTAGGCATTTTATAATATAATCATTGAAGTAATTGACAATCTTTACCCCGTTATGTCGGCAGCTGACCACCATTTTTAGTTAATATAATCTGTAAACTAATTGTTGCAAAAATTTCAAGCGACTAGAAAACAATTTGGGTTCTGCGTTCTACGAAATTTTTCCTATTTTATTCATATTTTACCTTTCAGATGGCAAGGTTGACACGAGAAAATCTAATTTACATGGCCTAACCGATAGCGTGCGTCGTCGACGGTTTTTCCAACTTTGAATAAAAATGGTACGATGATGGTTTTTGAGCACACTCCGACCCAAACAGTGACTTTCTTGTCGTGCAGTGGTGTTTTGAGAAAGACGTATGGATTATCTGTTCCCCAAATTCGACAGTTTTGTTTATTGACTCTGCCAGAGAGTGTAAAATGAGCTTTCGGTGTGTATTGACTCATAGCTGAAATAGTACCTGAATGACGTTTCAGATTCGTGTACATTATGTCGAAACCGGCTAAAAAATGTCAGAGTTAGTTATGCAATGTTGAAATACCGAAGGTCTAGATGGCGTACCAGTGTAAACCAAGATATGGACTATAATTTCAAAATCAATTTTCAACGATATTTATAAAAAAAATTGAATCCCCCCTCTCCTTGCACACTTTTACATACGTTTTGAAGATTTTTGCTCCCTAATATTTGGTAACGCGCAGTCAGCGAAAAAATTAGAGGGAACATCTTTGTCTTCGTAGCTTGCCACCGTGCTCCCCAAGGGGCGGTCGTAACACTAAAAGCCTATACTATGATACCATATAAAATGTTTACTAGTAGAAGAGGGAAATTGTCATATGATAGTGATGTGGTTGGGAAATTGAATTTTTTTGTTTTTTTTCTTTACATATGTTAAGATAAAGCGAAAAAAAAATTTCTGCAAAATCGGTCCTGTGCTGCACGAGATAATTGCATAAATGTCCATTTTTTATGCATTTTGAATACATTGCTACACTATTTTTTTAATTTCTCCAGTTCTGTTGGTCGTAGAACAATAAAAAAAAATTGGAAAAAACTCGTAAATGAATAGACTATCGAACTGATTCGGTATAAATATTTTAAAAATGAATCCTAACCTCAATAAACTAAAATGTATGAAATTTTGTTTTATTTTACTAAAAATGCAATAAATAACGGGAAAGTAGTCGGATTTTGATAAAAATTGGAGAAAAGATGTACTTTGATGATATAAATAAGTGGTGAAATTTCAAAAAAAATTTCGCTTTTTACGGCAACAATTGGCAGTTTTCGAAAAAAAATTAAAATTGCCGCCATTTTATGCCACATCATCGTACGGTAAAATATTTTTTTTTAAATTGAGGGTTTTTTATGTACTTTCTTGTGAGCACACGCAATACTTCGTTAGTTTATTTAAAATGTCTATAGGACTTTGAAAAAAGTAAAAAATCTCAATTTTTCAATTTTTGCCTTTCTTTCATAGTTGGCACGGAGCTTTTCATAGTTGGCAAAAGGCAAAAAATTGAAAATTGAAATTTTTTTCTTTTTTCAAAGTCCTAAAATAGACATTTTAAATAAACTAACGAAGTATTGCGTATGCTCACAAGAAAGTACATAAATAAACCTACAATTTAAAAAAAAATATTTTACCGTACGATGATGTGGTATAAAATGGCGGCAATTTTGAATTTTTTTCGAAAACTGGCAATTGTTGCCGTAAAAATCGAAAGTTTTTTTTGAAATTTGAACCACGTATTTATAGCATAAAATTACATATTTTCTCCATTTTTTATCAAAATCCGACTATTTTCCCGTTATTTATTTCATTTTTAGTAAAATAAAACAAAATTTCATACATTTTGGTTTTTTGAGGTTAGGATTCATTTTTAAAGTATTTATACCAAATCAGTTCGATATTCTATTCATTCACGAGTATTTTCCAATTTTTTTTATTTTTCTACGACCAACAGAACTGGAGAAATTAAAAAAATAGTGTAGCAATGCACTCAAAATGCATCAAAAATGGACATTTATGCAATTTTCTCATGCAGCACAGGACCGATTTTGCAGAAATTTTTTTTTCGCTTTATCTTAACACATGTAAAAAAAACAAAAAAAACAATTTTCCAACTACATCATAACTTCGCTTTTTTTTGTTTAATTTTCCTCTACTATAGCTAAATATAACTAGTTTGCCTAAAAAACAAATGTTTTAGGGAAGAAAAAACTACTATCTTCAACAGCCCAGGGGTTAAGGCATCCGGTTACCAACTCAAGGGTTAGAAAAGAGCTCCCTCCAGAAACATGGTCCTACTTCTTTTCACCTCTCTAGCCTAGATGCATTCGTTCGTAGATACTTGTCCTCGCTGTTTACAGCTTCCTTTACCATTGTGTGGTATTTTAGTTTTCTTCAAAAAAAATTAAATCAATGCTTTCTATGTCGTAATAGTTTTTGGTTAATTCATCTCATTTTTCATTTAATTATAATTTATCTAAGTATTGATGAGCTTGAAAATATAACAAAATAAGTCACGATATTACCTCACCACCGTAGATTATTTCTAAGGATATTTTTAGTTATAATAATCAGCAAAAGTTCATTACCATCTAATAAAGTGAAATCCCTGTAAAATACCTGCGAAACATAATCAATTAATATCACTCCGGAAAAGTAGCTTGACTGGATGATTGAAATGCTAATTTAAGAAGTCGACAAATCACCATGAATTTATCTTTCAAAAGTTACCTGCTTCCTATGTTATTATATCTGGGTCTATCAGTGATATCGTCAATCACATCCTCATAATAATTCCCAGTCCAATAAACTACAGAAACGTCGTCGCTCTTTCTTTAAGACAACGAACGAAATCCCAGTCCCACCTCTTTGACTTGATTACACTTTCGCCAAAAACAACAAATAAAACTAAGCCACCCCCAAAAATAAAATGATTCCTTCCTCATCCTTATGATACTTTTGCGCGGTGTAACTAATTTTCCGCCTGCTCATTAATCATTTGACGTTACAATTTTCTCGTCCTTTGGTGTCCTGTGGGAACGGAGAAACTAAGATAGCACACACAGAAAACAGAGAGTGAAAAAACAAACATGTTTGATGAAAAAAAAAATCTGGTATAGTAGTCTACTCCGAAAAAAGGGCGCGTACCGCCTGAAAACTAAGGACACCCAAGAGGAAGTTTTGGTGTTTTTACAAGGGATACTAGAAAAAGTTCTTTTATCCTTGCCTGAAGCTAACGGGCTTAGTAGCTTGCAAAAAGTCCTGATATAAAACTCAATGTCGAATTCATTAAAAAAGGACTCGTTTATAAATTTTCATAAAAATTTGGCGCGAAAAAAAATACTTTAATTTAAACATATAAAGCGAAGGAGGAGTATTTAAGGGTGTAGATAACCTTCAGGGTTTTAATCCTGAGCTTTTAAAGCTTAAAGCTTACTTGCAGTATAAGAGAGAAATTTCCAAGATACATTTTGGATGCTTCCAGTGAGACGCGCGAATTTTATTACAAGGATATATTTTGAGTAAAGCGAGAGAGCAGCGGGTCATTACACGACACTGAAGTGTAATTGTATGCATTCGAAGGAT
This sequence comes from Thereva nobilitata, assembly GCA_963855945.1. Classification (NCBI taxonomy): domain Eukaryota; kingdom Metazoa; phylum Arthropoda; class Insecta; order Diptera; family Therevidae; genus Thereva; species Thereva nobilitata. The sequence goes on from OY979694.1 coordinate 23,037,049, forward strand.
ATTTCTTTCCTGTTCAAAGAATTTCAACGAATATGACACTTTTAGAAAATAAAATAAATGATCTTTTCATACTCAGAACCATAAGATTTTCCTTTTTTCCCAGAAATGTAATCGTCTGTATTCAATTCAACTTCAAATCTCTACCTTTTCTCCAAAAACATTGAACTTACAATTTGTTATCACAATCAGAGAATAATAAAAATATTCAAACGGTTTCCTAGTATCATTTCCGCTCTATCTGAATTTAAAAATACTTTTATAAATATCCATCGCAGATTTTCAGGATTACAGTTTCCATAGCTATTGCTGGCGCGTGGGTCAATATTCAGTAGAATTTATTACAAAAACTTAGCTCAAAAGTAGAAATCTGATGATTTTAGGGATTATTTTGGAATCCTTGGTTTAAAGACCTCCACAATCGTCTGCCGTTCTATAGGTTGATTTTCTATTGTAGTATTATATACATACATACATACTCATATCTATATGTATTTTTGTGTGTATGCTTTTATACACATTTGAAACTTTTGAAGTTTATGGTTAGAAAAGGCTTACAATGTGGGCCTGTAGTGGTTTTGAAGGAAGTTTCACAAACTTTTCAACAATGGAATTATGTTTTTAGATAAATAGACCGCTGGAAATTGATAAGATGTTTCATTTGAAGTTGTTATTTATTGGAAAAGGTTTTTTTTTCTTAGATAAACATTTATTGTATGATTTAAGATTTGGCTATTCTCCCCCCGCCCCCACCTCGCCCCAATAAACGATAAACAAACTTTTTTTTCGTGGTTATTCTAGAATAGACTTCAACCAAAATAATTTTAATTATTTAATGTAATTAATTTTTTTTGGGGCAAATATTTATGTTTCGTTTTTATGTTATGCGTAAGTATTTCGCCTAACACACAAGCCAAGTGAACAAAAGTTATTTTCATATTTCCAGGAATGAGTAATTACATGAGGTGTAAATAACACGTTTAAGCCCTAAAATTCAATAAATGTTTATGTATCACATTTTAATATGGTGAGTTATACGGTCATATAAGTCAGCTAATGAGGTCAGCTAGTGAGGTAGGTTTAATTGGAAGATTAAATTAGTTCAATTTCAGTGGAAAGTTTTAGTGATGGACAGCAATGGTAGATCGTGCTGCGACCGGGTGAATAGTCAGACAAACGCCCCCATGAAAATGTTATTTGGTATTTTAACTAAAAAGGAATATAGGATTAATAGTAATAGTCGGGGGAAATTAGCAAAAAAACGCACGAAAGGAGACGAAATTCCAAAATGGCTGAAAATTGGTCCTTGGGAGTTTTTACGAAAACAATTTCGGAATAACAAAAAAAACATGGCCGCCGGAGATATCACTTTTTTGCAAAAAAAATCACTCAAAAACTGGTTTTTTTGAAATTTTTTTTGATCAGTCAATACGAAACAGCACTTTCCGAATTATTCTACGTGTTTTTTAGCCGAAAAGTGATTTTTAAAAACTTTGACCATGAATAACTTCGAAAAGGTTAGGTTTTCGAACAAATGACAAGAGGGATTTTTTGTAGGCGCTTCGTTCGCGTATCGTTTGTAACGTTTCGTATTGATTGATCAAAAAAAAATTTCGAAAAAACCAGTTTTTGAGTGATTTTTTTGCCAAAAAGTGATATCTTCGGCGGACATGTTTTTTTTTGTAATTCCGAAATTGTTTTCTTAAAAAGTCCAAAGGAACCTGTGGACCAATTTTCAGCCATTTTGGAATTTTGTCTCCTTAAAATGCTAATTTCTTCGGATTATAATGGCTTGACTTGCTTTGCTTTTCAGAGCTTTTCAGATTTTATATCTGAAAGCTGTGCCTTAGCCGCTTTGGCATTTAGTTTTGCCTCATTAAAAAAGCATTGGTTTATCTTATATGTCAAAGCAAAACAAAGCAGCAAAGCAAGCAAAGCGAACATTAGGTTTGAGCTTAAGAAATTCGTTCGCATACAATTCGAGTCATGTGGGCGTTGTCTTACGACCACTACCCCGATGTCATCCGCGAACCCGATCGCCACTGCTTCCTTTGGAAGGCGAAGCCCCAACGCATCATTGTTCATTGCGATCCACAGGAGAGGGCCCAGGACCGAACCCTGCGGGACTCCGCATGTTGTCTCGAACACCTTCGCACCATCTTCCGAATCGCAATGAAGCGACCTACCTTGAAGGTAGTCGGCTACTACTCGCACTAGGTACTTTGGTGTACCCAGCTTGACCAACGCCTCAACTATTTTGCTCCACCTCGCTGAGTTGAAAGCATTTTTACGTCGAGGGTTGTGATTTTTCTCTATGGCGACTCTTGCTATGCCCACCACCATGTTGACTGCATCAGTCGTCGACCTTGCCTTTCTGAAGCCGAATTGCCTATCTGACAGACCACCTAACCTTTCGAGGCTAGGGACTATCCTGTTACAGATCACCCGCTCGAAAAGTTTGCCTATGCAACTAAGAAGGCATATCGGTCTGTAGGACGCTTCGGTAGGAGCACGAGTTTCTGCTGTTTCCATCGCTCTGGGAAGATCCCCTCTCTCAGGCACGCTGTGTAGACCTCAGCGAACCTGTTTGGCGCTATTGCAGCTGCTAGCTTAGCCGCTTTGTTTGGAATGCCATCTATGCCGGGGGCCTTGTTGGTGGCTACCTTTTTTGCGGCCTCCAGAATCTCCTCTGCGGTTACCGCAGGTGCCTCTTCTGGGTCCACCTGGAGGGTGGGTAGATCGGCGGTGCGTACGTTCTGTGGAAACAGGATGTACACTATACTCTGGAGCAGCGCGGGGCAGGTGATCGGCGGAGAGCGTTTGCCCTTGAGCGCTGACATTACCATTTTATAGGCTCCGCCCCAGGGGTCCGAGTCTGCTTCTCTGCACAACCTTTTGAAGTGCTCGGATTTACTTCTTGCGATGGCCTTGTTCAGCCCTTTTCTTGCTTCCTTATATCTTTCAAGGAGTTCATAGAAATCTGGACGGTTCCGATTTCTCTGAGTTCTCCTTCTTGCTTCGAGGCAGGCCCTTCGGCATTCGTCAATTTCGACGTTCCACCAAAAGTTTGGTGGATATCGACGGTTGCCGGCGCGCTGCGGCATGGACGCGTCACATGCCCGTTTGATTGAGTTATCAATTTGTTCTGCCCATTCCCTGGCACCTCCTGCCGACCTCGCATCATGCAGGAATACTTCTTCGAACACCGCTGCGTCGGGGTTTTTGACGGCCCATCCTCTAGCCGTTCCGTACCTGGGGTTCCTCACTCCTATACCCTGACCCACCTTGAAGATGATGGCATGGTGGTCGCTGTGCGTATACACATCGCTCACCCGCCACTGCAGGTCCCTCGCCACCGAATCGCTCACGTACGTGATGTCGATTACAGATGTTCTCGCGCCCCTTTGGAAGGTGTTTTCGCCGCCGGTGTTAACTAACACCACGTTCAATCGCGATAATACTTATTATTATTTTCGGGCAATGGCGACTCGCGTCGGCGGCTAACCTTTCCAACATCGACTCGTACTCGTCTAGTGTCAGACTTGGCGCCGCGTAGCAGCTGTAGACATGTATCCGGCCTACTTTTGCCCACGTGAAGCCATTCTCTGGGCTTCTCATGGTGTCTTCCATGGCTCGGCTCCCGCAGGTTCATATCGCTGACGTGCCGCTGATATCCGCTATCCAGACGCCGTTGTGCAGGTTTCTATACTGCTCGCAGACGATTGCGACTGTGCCAGCAGATCTTGTGCCGCTTGACAGTGGTTAAGGTTAATCTGTAAGAACCTTATCTTCTTCTACTTTTTAACGCCTCCTTGAAGGCCGGACATCTACTACTTCCAGTCACGTGCCCACTATCCCTGCCCCCTATTTCCCTACAGATGAGGCATTTGGCAGTTTGGTCACACTCCTTCACCTTGTGACCCTCTTTCCCGCAGCCCCGACACAGCCTTGCTCTATCCTGGCTGCTACTGCAGTTTTTCGCTATATTCCCAAACTTCATGCATTTGAAGCACGGCTTTAGCGATACCCGCTCCCGCATTCGTCATCAACCCAACCGACTCGAACCTTACCTACCGCGATAACCTTCTTCGCAGCTTCAACAGGTAGGCTGATAAAAGCTGTTTGCGTGCCCCCACGACTCTCTTAGCCTAAGGACATCCTTTTCCTGCACGGTCTGCAGTCCTAGTTGGGTCCTTAGTGCTTCGCAGACCTCTTCTTTGGTTGTGATCTCATCCAGATCTCTGCATTCGATCACCACGGTATTTGTGCTGGACCTTACCTCGGCCACTCCACTTATCGACGCTTTGACCTTCTGCTCCAGGTCCCCCGTCTTAGCTTCTCCCCCTTTTTAATTCTAACAGGAGATCGCCCTTTTGCGTCCTCCTGACCCTGTTGACCCTATTTCCGAGCTCCGCCAGGAAGGCATGTGTCCTCACCTTGCGAAGGATCTCCGGATAAGTCGCGTCCCCTTTGGTCGTGATGATAATGGCATCCGACCGGATCCTTTGCTTTAGTTTGCTCCCCTCTTTAAGTCTTCTTTTCTTCTTTTTCCTCTTCTTTCGCTCTACCTTTTTCCAGCCAGAGCCTTCTTGGTTGCTGCTCTCGTTATCCACAGGGCGTGCCGCCTGTAGCGGGGCTGGCTCGACCACTCCTTCGGGAGTCTTCCCCTTTTTTCTCTTTGGGGTGTGCTGCTGCAGCTGTACCTCTTCGTTAAGCTCTCTACGGCGCTTACGTGGCCGCGTCTCTTTGCCTTTCTCTTGAGGCCGTTTCCCTCCAGTGTCTCCGGTTGAGCGGTCCTCTCTTTTTGTGTGTGCGGAAAAACTTCTGTTTGAGCCGGAGCCTCCACCAGCTCTTTCGCCCTCTGCTGCTTCAGGGTCTCGTTCTTCGCTTGCAGATAGGTTTCCCTGACACGCCTAATGTTCCCTTTGATCGCGTATTCCACGTTTTTTTTTGCGTCCACATACTCCATGAGGTTCCTTATCATAACCCCTAACCTCTACCTCTATAGACCCTGAATGTTCTGGGTCTTTCACGCGCTTTGGCGGCGGTGTTCTCGCCGTTTTGTTGCTCCTTTGAGTGGAGTTTTTTGAACTTCCTTCTTGGGGAGTCGCGCTTTGTGGTTCAGACCCTGAATGTTCTGGGTCCCCCGCACTTTTTGGTGGTGGTGTTCTCATCGTTTTTCTGCTCCCTGGGATGGAATTTCCATCTGCGAGAGTCGCCTTTTCTTGGACTATAAAAGCCCCAGCTATGTTTGGAGCTTTGGGAGGTGTTCCACCCTCATTGATGATCCCACGAGTAGCGCGAGAAAGAGCAGTCACCCATGGCAGAGCTCCGCACTACCATGGGAAGGCTAAATTAAAACCGAAGGTCGCCTGGTATCCGGAGTCCATCGTTAGTGGTACACTGACCCAGTACCATTCATCCCCTCGGCACGATAGTTTACACCTTGGGATTGCGGTTTTAAGGGTGTGCTCCCTACTACCGTCGTTAGTTGGTTATCCAGGGGGCACCACGAGGAATTACTTAAACCATTTCACATGCATGTCATGTAAAACTAAAAACCCATTTATGATGTCAAAAGATTAACCAAACCATATCATGAGCTAAAAACCTTATAAATGGTATACAACACAAAATGTCATTTGATACAAATTCAAGCATACAAGTGCCCACTTTTATTCTGATGCCAGTCTCATGTCCGTTCCGTTGCACAACCACCCATCCTCGTCCAGTTTTATTTTTATTCTTTTTCCTTTAGATCTTAAAAAGAGCTCTCAATATCCAGGAATATGTTCATACATACTATATTTTCTAGTAAAAAAATGGTCTTTCAATAATCTTTCCATATGCTACAATAAACCTATACACATTTGGCATCGCAAATAACTTCAATTAAATGTTGAATGCATTCCCCAATCACAAGCCTGAGCTGCCATACCGAACAGAGAACAACATTTCATCCTGCAGACCTCCATTTATATATAAGCGCTTACCATGAAAACGATTCATGGTGCTTACAATTTCAGATTTCAAAGGACGAATTCCTTCTATTGTGATGAAACGAAAACGTTTCCAGTGCTGAAATTCTTTCACCCTGCATACATTCCCACATTATTGAAACAAGTTTCTACACGAGTCGTTTAAAGTTTTCCTATTGAGATACTGACGGAACTTAATTAGGTTAAGGATGTCCTTATGTGTCTGGGAATAATCAAGCAATTTAAATTGAGCTCGTCCTTAAAACCCTAATAGCCTCTTCTTCGAAGAACGATAACAACAAAATGATATTAAAATATGTTTAACTTGGATCAAGTGGTAATTTCAAGAACTCTTGCCCGACCTCTTTTCACATTTTATCAAGTCCTTGTAATTTATTAAACTGAAGGTGAACGGAAACGCATCCCACAATTTTAATCAAGAAACTTTTGATTCAATACGATATTTGAACTCTCTAATACTTTAGTGAAGGGAAATTACTTTAATAAAAATATCTGCTGGAAGTTTAAAATTAATTTTCGGATGTTCGTATTGAGAAATAAACTAGGATTAGTAGGAAAGCAGAACTGGATTGATCCATTTAACTCGGAAGATCGATCGATTGTTAGCAGATTATTAATTCAAAAATATTGTCGAAAAGTATCTGATTAAGTTCACATAGTGCTAAATGGGATTCCTAATACCCTCGACAGACTAGCACCCTTAATCTAGATTATGACGTCAGAATGACGTAAACTCCATTTAATTTCCACATCTTTTAGATTGTTCTGCGTCATTCTGACGTCATAATCTAGATTAAGTTTCTAGTCTGTCCCCGGTATAACAGTCTTCTTGCAATATTTGGAAAATATCATATTCTGTCAATACATTATGACTACCAACGTTTGTCCATCATCATCACCAGTGGCGTGGCGTCTTTGGAAGCAAGGGATGCATTGCATCCCTTACAATTTCTTAAAAAATAAAAATAAAAATTCATAAATTATCAATAATTAATTATTCTTTGCTTTTACAAAAAAATTATTTTATTTTTACATTCTGAGATTAACTTTTTATTATTCCTTGCCATTTTTCTAGCCTCCACTGTTAGGGAAAAATTCATGCATTCATTCATTTTGAGAATGAAAAATTAAATGGAAGCAAATTGCTTCAACCAATATTTTATGTTGTGTCCATGAGCGAAAGTTCTCTCCTCCTTCTCTCTGAACCATTCTAGGGATGGACGATATGCATCGATGTATCGGAAACATTCGATGTATAAACACGATGCATCGAACTGAACCGATGTTTTATTAATGCTTCGATATATTCGATGCATCGATGTTTTTATCCGATGCATCGACTGGGAATAATACGCTTTGACTTCGTTCAGTATTCATATATGCCAGTCGAAAATTCAACTCAATCTCAACTTAACTTTTCAAGTAACTGCTCGAGTATCACGCATAAATCTAGATACAGAATTGAGCGGTCATAAGAGCGCATGAACGCCGATAAATGCCAAATGATACAAAATACTAAAGCGTGCATTCTGTTCAGCATAATCCGGTTGTGTGTAATATTATTAATTTTGACGTTTGTCAGCTCTGATATACTTTCATGACCGCTCAATTCTGTTTCAACCTTACTGCAGGAACAGAATGTGTCGCTTGTCGCTGCCCTGCCGCTGTCGCCGTCGCTGTCGCAGTTGCTGTCGCTATGCTTGTCGCTTTGATAAGCAGAATGATATAGCAGAGTGCCGCATTCAAGTCGTAATTTTTGTTCGGAGTGCTTGCTTTGGCATTTCACTACTTTCCTTCAACGCAATCCAAGAACACGACTGCACACGTTCTCGAATTTATAATTTGTATACTAGAATTTCAGGTGTATTTATATGTACTTGAATCGTAGCAATCCACACGAGCTGTCATTTGTCACCCGTAAAATTTCAAATTTCCGAAAACCTGGCGACCGCGACTGCGACAGGGTTAGCGACAGCGACAAATTCTGTTCGTCTAATAGGGGTGGAATGGTTTTAATATTTCACGGCGACGGCGACAGCGACAAGCGACGCATTCTGTTCCTGCAGCAGCGTCGTGAGTAAGTGAGTTTGTTTAACTGTAAGACCTGTAACTGCATTAACTTTCATATTTGCGTATTTTTTAGACATAAAATTTATTGAGTTTGTGGGTACAAGACATCGATGTATTTTGCGATACATCGTCGTAACATCGATGCCACAGAACGATGCATTGCATCGAAAAAAACATCGATGTTTTTTCTTAATGCACATCCCTAAACCATTCTATATACGCAAAGCAACATGCAACCGGACTTCGAGAAGCAGAATTTGAATTGCTTCCCTTGACTGTCCGTTGGAACGTACTTCGGTACGAACTTGTTGAGGAAGAGGGAAGTGGAGATGGGAAGTCACAACTAAGGTTTGTTCCTGTGACCAGAGCCAAGGGAAGCAATTCAGATTTTGCATCCATACGAAGTGAGTATATTTTTGTTGGGTGAGAGCGGAGAGAAGTTTCCCAATAAGATTTCAGGGAATTCATTTCTCAATGCAATGAATATATGGAAATGAATTTGTACAATGAATGGCTTAATTGTAGCACATAGTAAAACGCTGTAATTCATTTAATTAATTAGAAAATATAGAATTGTTTTGGATGCAATTTAGTTTGTGCGATTTGTTTTGTATGTACAAAATAGTGCTTTTTTTAATAGTAGTTTTAAAAGGTAAATTTGAAAATAAATTTGGAGAAATATATTATTTGTGTTAGTTTTTTCTTTGGTTTGTTTATATAGAAAATTGTTTTGCATGCAATTTAGTTTGTGCGATTTGTTTTGTGTGTTCAAAATAGTGCTTTGTTTTAAAAGGTAGATTTTAAAAGAAATTTGGAGAATTATATTATTTGTGTTAGTTTTTTTTGATTTGTTATTACTTTAATAAATATCATGGGTGATGAGCATTTTTGTGTAATTGACGATTTATTGCAGCAATCCTTTGGCTCGCGTTCGTTTACGGAAAAGAAATCCATTATTGAAAATGGGGCACCGAAACCCATATTAAATATTTTAACTGAAAATAAAACATGCACTAGGCATTTTTCTATTAAATTATACGATAGCGCGAATTGGCTTACCGGTTGTCAAAATAAGCAAAAATTTTTTTGTTGGCCTTGCATTTTATTTTCAACTGAAAAGAACGTTTGGCGGTGTTCGGGATATAATGATTTAAATAATTTTCATAAAGCTGTTGATAAGCATGGCAAAAAATCCTCCGAGCATTTAAAATCGGTTTTAGCTCTTTCTAAATTCGGTACAGGCCAAAGGATTGAAAATCTAGTAGACACTCATTATAAATCCTCAATTATAAAGCACAATGAGTTAGTTAAAAAGAACCGGAAAATTATTAAAATTTTTATAGATGTTGTTTGCCACTTGGCATGCCAGGAGCAAGCCTTTCGCGGACACCGCGAGGGTCCGGATTCTGTTAATCGGGGAAATTATGTTGAATTAATTTCACTTTTGGCCAAACATAATCCAGAACTTAAAAATCATTTAGAGACAGCTTCAGTATTTTCTGGATTATCAAATAATATTCAAAATGATTTAATAATGGCTATTTCCTCCACTCTTACAAGAAAAATTACTTCTGAAATCCAAAATTCTGAGTTTGTCGCAATTATTTGTGATGAAACCACGGATATTTCTTGTCGATCTATGTTATCAACCACTCTGAGATACATTTCTTCCTCTGGTGAGACGAAAGAAACATTCATTAGTTTTAAAAATATCTCCGATGATAGAAGAGCAGTTCGTTTGCATGAACATGTAGTTCATATTATGCATAATTTCGCATGTGGTCCCAAGTTAATTTGCCAAAGCTATGACGGAGCTTCAGTTATGGCGGGTGAAGTTAGTGGTCTTCAAACCCGGGTTAAAGAAACTTATCCAAATGCTCTTTTTGTACACTGCTTTGCTCATCGCTTAAATCTTGTTTTATCGAAATCATGTGACAAGGTTCGTGAGTGCCGAATCTTCTTTCAGTCAATCACAGGTTTCTCAAATTTCTTTAGTCACTCAACTAAAAGAACCGCTGTTCTCGACTTGTTTTTAAAGCGAAGACTTCCAAAAGTAGCTCACACTCGCTGGAATTTCAATGGTAGACTTATTCTATCTATTCATGATAATTTAGATAATCTTAATACTCTTTTTGAATATATAACGGATAATGAGGAAGATATTTGGGATGCCGAAACTGTTAACAGTGCTCGAGGTCTCTCCGTACTCCTAAATGATTTTCAGTTTATATTTCTGCTGAAAATGTTTTCAAAAATTTTTCCCCAAACCGATTTCCTTTTTGAAATTTTCCAATCCAAACAAAGCGACATAAGCTTTTGCACTAAAAAAATTAGAGATTTTCAGACCCAGCTTCAAAATCTAAGAAACAATTTCACCAACGTTTGGAATGAAACTTCCTTAATATGTGAATTAACACCACAACGCAAGCGGCTACGATGTTCAGTAGATGGTTCCGAAAATATTGAATTAAGCTTTAAGCGCTTGTTTGCTGAAATTATTGATATGCTTAATCAAGAAATCGTAACACGGTTTTCATCTTTAAATCAACTAAGATTTCTAGAACTCTTTGATACCTCGAAATTTCGAAATTACGCAAATAAATTCCCCGATGATTTACTTCAAAATCTTGATGAAACGTACCCTCAGTTTTTCGATAAAACTTCCTTAAAAACTGAACTCACTGTGATTTTTTCTGATGAGGACCTTAAAGGTAAAGCCTTTCAAGAAATATTTCAATTATTTCTTCACAATAATTTACGTGATAGTTTTATTCAAAGTTTTAAACTTTTAAAACTTATTTTGACATTGCCGGTCACTAGTGCGTCCGCGGAACGGAGTTTTTCTACACTTAAAAGAATATTGACATTTTCTAGAAATGCTACATCGGAAGAGCGATTAAGCGGTTTAGCGTTATTAACTATTGAAAAAAGTATGCTTAAAACTCTTCTTTCCTACGAAGACTTTTATAATGAAATTATTGATGAATTTGCAGTTAAGGAAAGAAGAATTGAATTAAAACCAAAATTTTAAATTGACAATGTTTTTCTTGAAAGGCTTTCGAAAACGTTAAACTGCATGATAGGAGAAAGATTTAATTGCGCTTTAAAATTATTTGTTATTAATTGAAAATTATTTTATGTTATTATGTTTTTTGTTTTATTTATTATATATGTTTGATCAGTAGATTTGTGGAAATATTACCATATTAAAAAATAATTTTTCTTTTAAATTTAATAATAATTATTTGAACTAGATTTATTTTTGTAATCATTTGATTTATTTTTATAACTTACAATAGTTTTAATATGGTAATATGGGGGCCAAAACGCTGCAGAATAAATCAGCGTGCCAACTCTCACGTCCTCGATCGTGGTCCCTGGGTGCATAAAAAGCAGCAGACGAGAGAGGTTTTAGTAATGCATAGTATATTAAAATAACATATACATCAATGTTGGCTGTAAATGTACTACCAAAAAATTTTGCAAGATTGCATCCCTTCCCATTCAAAGCACGCCACGCCACTGATCATCACCACACCCTCTATGAATCTTTGCTTTGCTGATGTTGCTCATCACTGCAAGAATTTTGGCACTTAGTGATGACCTAAAAGTCTTGCTATCTTGATCTTGCAGTCTTGTCTTGGTTTTGTTTTGGTCTTGCTAAATGTGCAAAAACAGGGAAGAATACAAGACCACTGCAAGACGAGTCTTGCTCATCACTAGGGCAGACTCATCCTCCTCAAGGCAAATGGTAAACGCCTGAAACAGGTACGCCTGTATGAAACTCAAAACAAGCACAGTACGCCTGAGTAAAAATTCCAATAACTACCAATAAAAGACGTACGCAATAGTCCTTTTCTGGACTAAAGGGAGTAAAAACTGAAATTGTAAGAAATTGTATAGGACGAAGAAAACAAGCAATTACCTTGGTGACCATAACGTGTGCCGTTAGCATACTCAATAAACCGGTTCTCGTTCGATTATGTAGGTCAAGCAGCATTGGACGTGGTTAGTACTTAGTTGGGGGACCGCTTGGTAAAACGACACTCGCTTTTGAAATGGTCGATTTTAAATAAATTCATATCTGCAACAGGGGCGGGCATACCTCTATAGCGGAAGCATTTTTAGATTTTCATGTGTGGCAGGCGCTATGCGTGCTTGTTGCGCGCGCATATGCTATTAAAAAAATATAAACAACTAAATTATTTTTACCCGAGTTGGTTCAACTTACATCTGCGAATCGCTATTTTCGAAAATGAAATTTACAAAATATAAATAGCGCTCGATATTCTCTGACAAAAACCTGCAACCCAGCTACGAAAAAGTGTTAAAAATGTACCAAATATAGGCTATTTTAACATCAAAAATGCTTATAATTGCCGTAACATAAAAATTGTCTGGACGTTATTCAAGGGAAACATTGCAAGATTTATAATTTTGGGAAAAAAATTATAGGTATTTTTTCGAAAAAAGGTAGTTGAAGTTGAAATTTTTGTTAAAAAAACCAAAATGTTGACTTTGGCAAGGTGGAACCGTCACTTTCACAATAATAGATAGGTGGGTGTACTCTGCGTGCACTGGTACCTTATTCATGGAAGTAGGTTATAAGGTTACAAAAATAGAGGATGATATGTAAAACTCTATGAAATTTTTTTTTGAAAGGGCTACACCTTTATCATTTCCCCCAACCCCCTCTCATACAATTTATTGTTTGTCTGACCAAAACCTATCGCTTTGTAAACTGAGTGTATACACACGGCCCGGGATATCATAATGCATTCTCAAAGTGGCCCGCGTTAGCATTTGGGTTGGCCACGCCTGATTTATATGATGTATAGCTGGAACCCGTTGCGCCTCGCTGCACCCATCGCGAAGCGAAATAAAGGAAGTAGTAAAACATGTTCGAACAACGAAGAAGTTATATCCACGTAAGCCCCAAGTGACTCAAATGGAATATTCAGTCAGGGGCGGATCCAGCCCTCAAAAAAGGTTGTGGTCACAGCGACCCGAAAATCGGCCAAGTGCGAGTCGGAGTATGAACTCGCTCATGATCGATATATGTAGTGCATTCCTACAAAGGAGATGTTTACAAAATATATGACGTCCTGGCCAAGATTTTGTACAGTGTATATTTCCACGTGGGCAAAGCCGTGGGGCAAACACTAGTAGGTAAATTAATTATGGTATTATGATACTGGCTAGTTTTCAAGCTAGGTCAAGTGCCCGAATTGTCAAGCATGTGTAAAATAGACAGCAAATATGGAGAGAAAGGAAGCAATAGTAGCTGCTGGAAATTTCGGTCAGTTTGACAGTTTAAAATACAATGTTTTGAATTTCTTTTAATGGCACAAATTATGTAGAGTGACGAAGGGATTCATTTTCTTATAAATGAAGTTAAAAAAAATTAATTTGGTTGGGACGCACCTATTTTATCGTACAAAAATACTTTTTTTTATTACTGCTTTTCTGACAATGCAAAATTAATGCAATTGATGTCATCATCAGATTGTCATTAGCAAGAACTAATAATTTTAATTTTCCATTCACCATCATATTTTATTTAAAAAAAAGATATCCTTTGCAAATTCACAGGCACGAACATTTCAAACCAAACCAAATAAATGTCAAAATACCCCGTAAAATTCAAAACTGTCAAAAAATTGGTCAATTTTTCTAGCTTTTCGTGAGCTTTTCCACTGTTCCAATTCCAAGTTCGTGCGGAGTGCGGAACTCTTCTTGTGCACAGAATTTCTGTATGTAATACTATTTGTTTCTTTCTAAGTAGCTAGCTAGCTGCAAAACCAGTATGAAAACAAGCCAGTGTCATGATACCATTAACCTGTAAAATGTTAGTTTGTAATTGTGTGTTTGTTTGCACATCACAATGTCATATTTAGACTCTAAACTACTGAACCGATTTTGATGAAATTTTTACAACTTCAAAGGATATCAAATTAAATTAACCGCTAGTATACATGTTACATTAAATAATTTTATGTAGGTGCTTACTTAAATTACAAATTCAAGCTTACGTTTCTTTTTCGCGGAAACGTTGATAATTTCATCGATATCCAGGTTCACATCTTTGTGTATATTTAGGAGAGCTACCCCGGATAATCTTTCCTGTGCCATTGAGGCAAGCAACCAACATTTTACTCGGCGAAGAGTAGAAAACGACCTCTCTGCGGTAGCTACGCTGACCGGGAGAGTTGCCAGTAATTGTAAAAACAGAAAAAACCCTTAAGGGAGTAAAACTACCCCTAGATCAGAGTTGAATTTTTTTTGAATTTCTTTTTGCTCCCTTGGGGCTTTAAAAAATTGTATAGGACGAAGAAAACGGGCAGTTATCTTCGCGACCATAAAGGGTGCCAATAGCATACACAGTAGACCGGTTCTCGTTCGATTGCATAGGTCCAGCGGCATTGGGCGTCGTTAGTGCTTAGTTGGGGACTCCTTGGTAAACAACACCCGCGTTTGGAATCGTCTATGCCGATGCGGATGCATTTATAAATGTTTATGCATGTAGCGGGGCCTGTAGCGGGAGCGTGTATACCTGTGTGGCATTCGCATTTTTTTATGTGGTAAAATCAAGCTTAGGAATCACCCTTTGTACTACTAGTCCGTCATGTCGTTCAAGTCATGGTGCAATTTCTAGCTTGATTTGAAGGATTGGTTAGGGGTTTGCGAACGTACAAGATTTATATGACGAAGTTGTAAAAAAATTAATGTATTACTTTTATCGAAAACTTGGATGAAAAATGAAGAATATGATGAGGACTAAGCTAATGTTTTAACATCTCATACAAATATACAAAAACGCTATCGCTTAGTCACGATAAATCATCATGAAATGTGTGTAAGCAGATCTACGGCAGAAAAGGGACAGATGAATTTGATGGTAGTTATTTATGTATCGCCACATAAAACTACGCAAAATAATGAAATTCATATATGAAAATCTCCACTACTGAAGGTTCAATTTTACTACGTCAAAACTTCAACGAAATCCCCAAGATTTTGAGTGGCGGTTTCAATATTATTTTTCCATTAGATACCAGGTCCGAACTTTGTGGATGAAGGGGAAAGTGGGGATGATGAGAGGTACCACCGCATTTCTCCTTTCACCCACAAAGTTCTTGGGAGTGAAGCGTCTAAACAGAACCAATATTAACAAAAGTACCACAACATATGGAACCTCACTTGATCCAGTTTTTACGCGATTTTTAGACCAGTTTCAATCGAAAATATTCCAGTTATCATAAAACCTTTGCTTGGCTTTTTAGGTTTTAATGTAAATATTGATATTTTGAAATTGCACTTGTATCAAGTCCCTCGGTAGGCCCGTCACTATACTTCATGCATCTGTCGTTGGCCTTACTTTTCTGAAAGCGTACTAAATATCCGACAGACCTCCACCATATCAATTGCATATTGTTAGCTGCTTAATATTTTAATAATTGCGGCATTTGTTGGGTAAAAAAGTTTTACTTCTAAAGTGTGGTCTTAAGCACACTCATATTTTTTTTATTTTATTAGGGCATAGGATATAATATCATCAGCCTATCTATCTCATTAGACCGTGAAAGTGTGACGTCACAAGCCTATTAGGGTTGTGGGCATGCCCATCGTGCTTGTATTCAGTTGTGACAAATCGGCTTTGCCATTGGAACAGCACATCCCAGGTGCTTTTCGAAATTTGAAATCATGACATTATTGTCACAATTTACCCATTGGACCAAACATATCAGTGGAATGCATGGGCAAGCTGTAATCGTGATCTTTTAATTCGCAAAGTAGCAGGTCTGGCTCGTTTGGCTTGTAAGCGTGCGTCACCTGTTCATTTGTCTCAGCCGCTCTAATTGCTGCCATTTGTCTGACCTGTCCCCTTGATTTACCAATTGAATAGTAGTTCGCGTTACCATAGTGGTAATTTTGCCGTAAGCTGATTGTTGTTCTGCAACTAAAAGAGTTTTTTTTACTGCGGCAAATGGGCGGAGGTCTTCAACATTAAATTGCTATTCTATCAATAAATCTAACTCATAAATATCAAAAGGAGATCTTTCTTACGCCGCCATTCTAAGTTCTTCGTTGTTGATGGCTAGTCATATTTCTTTAATTTTGATAAAAGCTTCATTAAAAATACTATGAGAAAAATAGATAGTATTGTTTCGGCTAATGGTGAGATCGGGACATCACCAATCGCTTTCTCGTACCCGAAACCCCTAAATACAAAATCTAAGCGTTACAACCGGGATCTGGTCCTAGCCTCTCGCAGCTGCTCTCTCCACCGGTCCCGATTCTGAGCCGATGTCATCCAGTTTGGCATCCCTAAGGTCTGGGCGTCCTGGTCTTCCAGCGGAGGTTGGGTCTCCCTCGTTTCCTTCTTATCCATTTTATAAATCCCACATTTCCGCTTCTCCTTACCATCTTTCCAAAAAAACCTTGTTGATCAATTCTACACCGATTGCTTAGAGAGCTTCACGATACACTATGTTCAATGTTTTTCCAGTTTTAGCTAGAATGTTAAGATTTTCGGATTTTCCAACTCTTGAACAACCTGCATACAGCTAACCGGGAAATGACACTTGCTACCTTAAAAACTCCCATATTCAAATTGATCAAAAATTCGTTATTTGCGACCTTAAAAACCCCTAGATATACCCACTTTCATTGGAATCGGAACAAAATTAACAAAATTCGTCCGCCATATTGGCGTGGCCATTTTGAATTTATAAGTTTTGACCACAAATTAGTTATTTGCGAGCTTAAAACCTCTAGATACCCATTACCAACCATACCCATTACCAACCATAACCAACAACCATATTTCGGCGGCCATTTTGAATTTCGAAAATCTGGCTTCCAGGTGCACGGACCTTTATGCAAAATTTCAAAGCTCTGCGATGATTTTCAACGAAGCTCTCCATGACAGCCCCATCTAGGAGTGGCTTTAGAAAGTAATAGAATAGCCTATGTTCTTCCCTTTAATAGTTGCGTTCCATTGGGCAATATTTGATACTCCGGAGTACTCCCGAGTACACTCAACTACCTCTGCTCTTGCTTTGGTGTATTTCACTCCTAGTAGAAACGCATAAAATTACCGCCAGGTTTGCAAGCTTTATCTACTTAAAAATAGATGGCCTTTTGTTTTTTAAGGTTAAGTAATCTGTCGATTAATTATTTTAAAGTGTTTTTTTAAAGTAAATCTACAAAAACGGTAAATATAGTATACAGTAAGTTATAAAATTTCCTTTTATTATAAAAAAAATAATTATTTCACATTTTTTTTAAGGGCAATAAATTAATTTGAGGTTATGTTTTACTCGTACTTCCTTCTGATATTAATAGTCGTGTTCCATTGGCCATGTACTCTGGAGTACTCGGGAGTAGAAAATTTCGCCTAATGGAACGCAGCTAATGTAAATAGCACATGGTTAAAGTTTCATTAAGATCGGTTACAAGGTGTAGAAGCTTATTGCGTACAAACCAACAAACATTCACTTTCATATACATACAAGATTAAAATTTTATCAAAAGATTCTTTAAAATTATTGAAATTAATTATTATTAATTAATTTTTGGTTTCCAAAAAGACCCCCCAAGTAACAATTTTTTATTATTTTAAAAAATCTTTTGATAAAATTTAAATTTTCTTACAAAATTTATGTCAGCCATATTGGATTAGCCATCTTTAATTTTGAAATTTCAAAATTCGGGCTCGATAGTATTAAAGGCAATTTTATAACGAATTGTATAAAAAAAAATTGCATCATTAATTGCAGGCTTGGGAATTATCGTTTGTCCAAAAAATGAGCTATTTGCCCCACTGTGCGCCGGTGATGCAAAGGTAGGCCATTCTTTGAAAATTGCTATAGTGCCCTCCAGAGACCCCTCAAGAAGACCATTAGAGAGACCATTAGTTTAAGAGTTCTCAGCATAGAGTTGATCCAGTCACAGCAAGTGCTAGTTATACCTAGTCTACTTAGGACCCTTGCTATAGTGTCAAAGGATGTATTGTCGAAGGCTTGTTTAGTACTGCCCTTTCCAGCCTGAGCACCAGATTGTGAAAGGTTGCCTAAATGGACTTACCCGCCTGGTACGCATACTGGTAAGAATTTAGCGATTCGCGAAAAAGATAAGTTTCCCTTATTTCTTTGTTGACATCTTCCTCCATTGTCTTCAAGGCAATAGACAAAAGGCTTATTGGTTTGAAAGATTTAGCCAAGGTGAAATCAGAGAGCCCTGGCTTGGTGTATAAATGTGATCTTGACATCCCTCCAGGTAAAATTTTTTCATAGTTAGGTAGATAGTATCTAAGCTGCGGTACTCTTCCAACACAATGGGATAAATACCGTCTGCTCTAGCGGACTTGTATAGTTTTAACGATCTAGTCCCCTCCTTAATAGCTTCGTGCCTTGCTGCTCTTCTGATGCATTGAAAAGTTTCCGAGTGGCGGGTCGCGACTTGGAGAGCTCATTATTTCATCATGGCATTTTCCTATTCAATGTAATCTTATTTATACAAAAAAAAAATTCTATTTCAGATTTTAGTTCGTACAATATTATCTTTACATGTAACACGAGCTGACACAACTTCACGGGGATTTTTTCAAATTCCTTTTTTCGAAATCTCTCAAGGGCAGTAAAAATACCAGAAATTCGTAACATTATCCCATTCCAAAAGTCGTGTAATAAGCAATAAAGTTTTTTTTTAAAATTGAATACACAAGGATAATAGACGAGATATGCTTTTAAAAAGGTTAAGCGTCTAAGCCAGAAAAGAAAAAATCAAAGTCTTTTTCTTTTTATATTTTTCATAAAACCCAACTCAACGTTTTTATACTTGTTACAATTTGAAATCGTTAAGGTTTCGTCATGCTTTCAAATTTCTATTTGACCTAGAATTACCAACCATAGCTGCATATTCCATTCCACTATATATGCCAATTCAACCTCCTTTCATTCAAATATCGCTTTTTCATATAATTTCTTCTCGAGTATTAAACGCATCAGCATAAGGGCCAACATTCACCAACCACCTCTAAAAAGATTTTATTTGATTTTCATACATGCTCACAAAAAAATAAAGGATTCACTTCATAGCATCAAAGAGTTGAACACATCCCGGTGCCGTGTCGATCCAGTTTCAAAAGAATCCCTTTGAATACATAGTTACTGAAAATATCAGATATCCGAGATTTTCTCACCTGCATTCATGAATGCACCGCGACAGAATTCAATTCGGGCATTTCAAGTGCTTATAAAGCTTGCATTGCAGCCACGTGAAAACTGAAAATTCCATGTGTGTATTTGCATAGTACAAGAGTATTTTGAATTCTTTCCGACTTTATTAGCAGCAGTCTTTACAGTTTATCCGGTTGACGGTTCTCTTACCGAATTCATTTTTCTTTGGCAACTCATAATGCACGTACAGGCGTCGTTTACCTTCAGCATTTCTCAAATATGTGAATATTATTCATCATTTGTTCTAGTATATATCATTGTCTATTTTTGTTGAATCCCATTGTCACGGAATGCCATAAAATGGAAGTTCGCAATCAATTTTCATGCATAAAGTGAATTTTTATGGCATTTATCCACCACCACGTCTCAAGTTCCCAGCTGAATTTCCGTTTTTTTGGCAGAAAAATATATCCTTTGCCAGTGGCTGGTTTATAATGATCCTTATAGCCACCCCATATCCGTGCATTTAAACCGGGGGAACAAAGCCACTGTGAACGGGTTCCAATTTTCTAGCTGTAGCCTCCATGCTCAATTCCTTATCCTTTGAGTGAAATATGTGCTCTATTAAATCTCTGACAAACTTTTGAACAAAGATGCCGGTGTGCATTACATGGATAAAGGGTGGCTTTATTCCAGGAAATGTCATCATAAATTTTGATAAACACAGCAGTTACATCCGAAAGCACTTCGAACTTTATGGTGACGGTAGTCTAATTCGTGATTGTTGTCATATTAACTTTTCCGGGTACACCAAAAATTATTGGAAATCCAGGCCACTTTTATTGAAATATTTAGTTTCATAAATGAGTCACCCAGAAGCCAATGTGGTTAAGTCCAAAAACACAGAATTGAGAAAATTCATGTTTTTGAATACATTCATTTTTAAAATTAATGGTTAATTAATTTGATCCGAAAAGTGTGTAGTCTTTTTCGAAAGGGTATACTCTGCAAACGAAACAAGATATATATGTAAATAAACTAGTTGGGATGAGGTTTTGACCCTTTCCTTTGTTTATCAATACTTTCGCTAGGTGGTCAAATGATATGTGCGTATTTACAAGATTAGGATGACGAAGTTGTAAACAAAATTAGTGTATTACTTTTAACACTGACACTTGGATGAAAAATGAAGAATATGTTGTTATTCCAAAACTTATTTAACAAGTATATTGTTAAATTTAAAGGACCTGAAGTTGCAGCTATTGGAGTTACGATCTACCAAAAGAATGACCACTCTGCTAATTCTTTAACAACTCATGCGGACGATACATTACAAAATACGCTAACACTTACTCACGATAAATCACCTATTCGTGAAGTGTGTGTAGGCAGATGTATGGCAGTAAATGGACAAATATTTGAAAATTTCGTGGGAAGCTATTGCTCGGCTGAATCCATAAAAGTTAACCTCATTTGGAACGAGTTTCATTCCAACGAGTATATTAGACAGTAGCAAAACTAATTAATTTAAGTTACTTGGCACACTTGCCGAAGTCTCTTCATTTAAACACAAAAAACGCCGATTTTCACGGTAAAACGATAAATTTTCTAATCATATCTTCGTTAATACACTTCGATCGGCACCTCAACGAAGTCGGTATCATATTTGGTTCGCGCGATATTGGGCAGGTACAAAAATCACGAACTTCGTTCAAGCAAAAAAACGACTCGGCCGATTTTTATGAAAATTTTTTCAGATCATATTTCCTTTAACACGCTTTGAACGGCTCCTCAACGAAGTCGGTATCTTTTTGGTTCGCGCGAAATCGTGCTGGTACAAAAATCACTTAAGTCGTTCAAACAAAAAAACGGCTCGACCGATTCTTATGAAAGTCTTTTCAGATCATATTTCCTTGAACACGTTTCGAACGGCACCTCAACAAAGTCGATATCTTTTTTGGTTCGCGCGAAATCGTGCTGGTACAAAAATCACTTAAGTCGTTCAAACAAAAAAACGGCTCGACCGATTCTTATGAGTCTTTTCAGATCATATTTCCTTGAACACTCTTCGAACGGCACCTCAACGAAGTCGGTATCTTTTTTGGTTCTCGCGAAATCGTGCTGGTACAAAAATCACTTAAGTCGTTCAAACAAAAAAACAGCTCGACTGATTTTTATGAAAATCTTTTCAATTTATATGTCCTTTAATACGCTTCGAACGGCACCTTAACGAAGTCGATATCTTTTTAGGTTCGCGCGAATAGTGCAGGAAAAATTGACCACATACGTACGCACACACACACACATATTTCTTTTCAAATTTTTACTTAAAATGCTATTGGGACCTTGAAACGTGTAAATACATTGAAAATTTCGAATCCGATTTTCGGACCGATTACAATAACTTCCTACTGGGAAGTTAAAAAGTAATGTTTTAGTAGGGCAAATGGAAGCATCTTAAAAACTTAAGGACTTATACCTTTTGGCAGCAGAAAACGATAAGAAATTCATGAAAAAATAATACAATAACATTTGGCGTTCTAATTTTTATATTTATTCATCATAACAAACATGTTCTTCTTCCGAGCTATCTAAATTTTGAGCTCCAAGTGTTGTTCTTGTAAAGGTCATGTTTTACTGGAGGTATACAAGGTGCGGCAAAAGTCCGGCAACGGTCCGATATTTCCTAAAGGGTAGGTTTTCGTGAAAAAAGTTTTGAACGAAAGTGGCTCAACTTGGAGGGTGGAATCGTTTCCACACAAATCTCACTCCCACCCACTCATCCCCTTGTAGGGGGTGGGGGTGAGTCTAAAATTTCAAATGGCAACCCCCATTTTTTTCACGGATTCTATTCCCCACAGGGAAATATGAAACTTTTGTCTAAACAATTTTGTTTATCCGAAGCCCCACTGCACCCCCAAAAATCATCAAAATTATCCCCAAAAATCATTCATTTGGTGGTACAGAGACACTTCGGATAAAAATTTTTTTAGAAAAAAGTATAATATTTCTCTTCGGAGAATCATAATCCGTGAGAAAAAATTTGGGTTGCCATTATTCACGCCCACCTCCTCACCCCCTTGCAGGAATGGTGGTGAATAATGGTAACCCCCTTTTTTCACGGATTCTGATTCTCCGAAGAGAAATATCAAACTTTTGTTAGAAACATTTTTTTAGCCGAAGCTGCCCTACACCCCCAAATGAATGAATCAGAATCCGAGACAAAAAATGGGGGTTGCCATTTGAAATTTTATATTCACACCCTGCTAGTGTAGTGGCTGGGGGTGAGATTTGTGTGCAAACGATTCACCTTCCAAGTTGAGCAACTTTCGCTCAAAACTTTTTCAAGAAAACCTACCCTTTAGGAAATAGGACTTTTGCCGCACCCTGTATACTTTAATAAATTCATCATATCTTTTTTTTGTTTCTTTTGAAATTGTTCTACAATTATGATACAATAATGGTTGATTTATATTTTTTAAGAGTGCTGGGCTACCTATGGTTTTTTATGTTAATTATAAAGGTATCATCCTCATAAAAATTACATTTGAATTTAATACTGCTTTCTAGATCCAAGATCTTTCTGGTTTTATCCACCGCATATTAAGCCAATTGACTGTTCCTCCACTTGGGGTTTTTTTCTGTTGGCAATAAAATCTTCCAATGCATTTGTGGAAAGGAAATCTTGGTGATTCATTACGGAACACATTTTTAATTAAAATCTCTCGCAGGATAAAAAGTGGACTTATACACAATGGCTTCTGAAACTATTTACAACATATTCAGAAGCTATAAAAGAATGGGGTCCCTGACACTGAAAAAAGGTAGTACCAAGGAAATCCTTTAGTAACAAAGAGCTGTTTTAGACGGTGCGCTCCAGCGCATGTGCCTCACGAACGTTTGGAGATGAAGGGATGAGTGGGGATGAAGAGAGGTACCACCCCACTTCTCCCTTTATCCACAAAGTTCGTGAGGCACATGCGCTGGAGCGCACCGTCTAGAAGAAATAGAAATAGAAATAGAATAGAAGAAGAATATTATTTATAGCCGTAAAGTTTGCAAAAATCAGAAAATATCAAAAAATGGACTTAACCGCTGTTGTAAAAAATTAGATTCGGCAACCCCAAATCCACAAAATGTTATATTCCTCTTTGGTTCTATATACATTGTCCTAGATAAATAGAAACCGTTATTTGAATAGTGGCATAATATATAGAAGCCACAAGGAGAGTCGATTATAAGTTCCCGCCGCGTACGGTCGCATTTCAATATTAGTCTTCAATTTTAAGCCAATCTTAGTTCTTGATATTAGCTTACGGGCATATTAATTAAAGTATCATATAATATATTTTAACTGAACATCCTGACAAATGTATTGTTTTAATATATCTATATAAATAATAAAAACTACTATTAATAAAGTTGTACAAGTTAGAATTACGGAAAGTGTTTTATTAGGAAGGAAAATTTAGAAGTGGATAATATTCTTATTTAAAAGGTTTAGTACAACGAAATCAGAAGTGAGTATTATTTTCAACAAATAATACAACACCGCATTGGCTTCTGAGCGACTCAAATGTCAGGAAAATACATAAAAGTTGTTGTTAGGAAGCATTTCACTTTTCTAAACAACATTTCGTGAAATATAATTAGACTTTCAAAACAATAAATAACATAAAAAACCTCAAAGTTGCTACCATGAAATCGTACAAAGTCAAACTTTTACCCCAATACAGAGAATTTTATTACAACTTCTTCATTCCGTTTAAAACGCAAAATATAAACTTTTCAATTACAGAATTTTTTTTTATTTTAAAACTCCTCTCTTCAAAAATTAGAACCTGAAATAAGAGTTGGTTCTAGTGAAGGAAAAAAACCTTACCTTTTATAAAAACGCACTATTTGTATGTAATTTTACTAATTATTATGGTTTAAAACTACCGACTCAAGTCCTTTCATTCTCCTTTTGTACTTAGGCAACCAATACATTTAAGCCCCGTGAATAGCACAACTCGCTTTTATTTTTGGGGTCTCGGTCGGTAACCAATGAGTTAAAGCACCCGGCCACCATTCAAGAGGACAGTGATTCGAATCCACAGAGCAGCATAATCTTGATATTTCCCCTCCTCCCACCAAGATAATGTTCCTTCTTTCTATGTAGTCTTCTATATCTGTCGCTATCACAATTATGGAGTATCTACACATATCAGCGCCGTGCCCGGGACGTCACAGGGCCGTGTTCTGTCTTGTGTGAACGAGCCCGTGCCCGGACACGGACATGTGTGAACGAGTAAAGGAGTATCCACACATATTAGTGTTCCGTCAGTGGTTCAAAAAATATCGGTGCGTCACATTTTATATGAACTCGTTCACAAATGGTCGTGTCCGGGCCGGAGTAAAAATCTAACGTCCCGGGCACGTCCCTGATGTGTGTGAATACTCCTTAAGGGAATAAACCATCTCCGCGGTCAATGATCTGCCACAGAAATATTTGATAAGACCGGGTAGAAATTTTTTATGTGAAAGTCTAAGCTAGGGCTACGAGTCTGTCATTACGTTCAGGTCACCGTGCAATTTCTAGTACTAAGCTTAGTCTGGAAGGGTATGTATGTGCAAAATAAGATAGGTTAAGGTGAGTCTGAGAGAGATTATTTATTTGAGTTTAACGCACACTGATAATTCTCTAATTCAATTTGATTGTACATATTTTAATTACATAATTTAATTTAAATAATTCAAGTTTAAATTCGCTTTTATTTACTACTCAATCACTACTTTCGCTCTTTAATGATATCCAAATATATACCTTGCATTCTGAACTTCGAAGTTCTCAAATTACGATTGACGGGGTGCAGCGACCTCTGTAAAGGCGGCTACACACGTAACTGCATGCTTGACAAGCACGCATGTTCAATCTTTTTGTGCAAGCGTGCTTGAGCGTGTGTATGAGATTTTTTGTGCAAGCATGATGATTGAACATCAGCTTGAAGATTGGTCGAATTCTCATCTGCATGCTTGAAAACAAAAGTGTGAGTGCGAGCGAGCGCGTCGTCACTTTCCGAACGAAATTATTTAAGGATGAACTGCGGCTATTCAAGCATGATTGCGTCGTGTGGAGGCTACAGAGAAGTTGTGCGAGAATGCGCAAAAAGATTAAACATGCGTGCTTGTCAAGCATGCAGTTACGTGTGTAGCCGCCTTAAGGCCTGTTCCGGGATGTGATTTACTGGTTCACTAATCAATGTGCAACGATGATGGAAGATCTCAATACGGCCTTGAGATATTGACTCAATGCGTCAATAGATTTATGAGATAGCTTGAGTTGCTCGCACTACAAAGCCTTAATACAGCTTGGCGCAATGAGATCGTAGAACCTCACTACTACCTTGGGATACAGAATAAATAAGTCAGTGGATTTTTAGGCTAGATCTTTCCTTGCCTAGATTGCACCTCCAAGACTCAATGCAGCTTGGTGCACGGAAATTGAAAACCTTAATACGTTCTTTGGATATTGAATCAATGCGTCAATAGATCTTGAGAAAGCCTCAATTCAGTTTTTCTGGTTGAGATCAATTCAGAACCTCAATATGGCCTTTTTTCCTAAAGCTCAGAACGCGTTTAAGATCGAAAGTGTTCTGAATTTGATTCTGGCTGTATGCCGGTATTTATTTTTCATTCGAAACAATCAATTTGGGGGTGGGGCTTAGATTTGGAGCAATATGATTTTCTGGTTCATGCTTTGGGCGTGAACTGTTGTTCCTGTCTAAAAGCTGGTTTTTGGGGTAAGCATGTTTTTTCTGTTGATATTTTTATATATTTTTTTTATCAGTTTCAATTTACTCTTAAGGTACGATTCCGAACAAGGCGGCAGACTGCAAACCGCAGGCGACACTACTGGTTTGTATGAAAAAATCATGAGTTTATCGTGGTTTAATCATAGCAAACCGCGATTTTATTATATAAACTAGTAGTGTCGCCTGCGGTTTGCAGTCTGCCGCCTTGTTCGGAATCGTACCTTTAGCCTCCCTCGTTCACCAGTTGCAACACCAATATGTATCACAATAAAATACATAAAAGACGACATATTTGAAGAAAAACTGATGGAAGAGCTTTATCATAGGTTAGATTGAGCAGTTGAAGTGTTGAAGAAGTTGTTCCTGTGTAATTCACTTTCCATGATTTTTTGGAATTTCAAACTCCTTAAAGGAACCCCAATATCATATTTTAGCCCCAGGCACGGCAAAGTTATGTGGCGAACCTGAGTATGGCCAGCTTTTGAAATTGGTATTCTTTCTTGTTATCTCCACTATCTTTCCGGTTTCAGTTTGATATCTGCCAGTGGCGGTTTCAGAGGGGGGTAATTGAGTAATTACCCCCCTAAGAAGTTTTGTTCGCTTATTTATTTTTATTCTTAAAAATTACCAAAATTTCAACCAAACAAGATAAGTTATGGTGAATCTAGTCGGCGATATACGACGGTGAATTTTTCCAAAACTGCTGGAGAGTCGTGGAAGGGACCGATACCCGAGACTCCCGCTAATATGGCACGCTATGGCTGATTCCACACGAGCGTACACACGACACAACAAGAGTCGGCTGCAAAGTGGTTTATGAAGAAAAGGGTGAGAGAGGACGATGGGGAGGGCACACAAATTTGAACGATATTTTCAGCAGATTTTCGATCTGTGTTTGCTTGACAATCTGACCATTTTGTAAAAAATCAAGATAGCGATTCCAAAAAGGCGCCCGATTTTTGCATTTGTTTTCCTCGACCCCGACATGAGTATCAAATGAAAAGTCATGACAGGTAGAATATAATTAGCGTTGTAGCGTCATTCGAAATTCAAAATGGCGGCCAACACAAAATGCGGAATACACATAATAGACCAAAAAGTAGAAAATATAACGGTGAACTTCAAATTTTCCCCGTAAGCATAGTTCGCCTGACAATGCAATCTAACCATTTTGTAAAAAAAATCAAGATGGCGGCTCCAAAACGGCGGCCGATTTTTGCAATTGTGTTCCCGACCCACTGACATGGGCATCAAATGGAAGGGCATGACAGATAGAATACAATTAGTTGTGCCGCGCTCTATTATCAGATAGTAACATGGGGTATATTTTATTTTTCAGAACATCGAAATTCAAAATCGCCTCCGAAATATGACCGAAATTCAAAATGGAAGCAGAAATAGGGTTGAATTTGCCAATTTTATTCCGATTCTAATGAAAGTGGGTATCTAGAGGTTGTATGGTTTTATGGTATCCGAGATTTTTTAAGGTAACAAATAATGAATTTATGATCAGAAATTATAAATTCAAAATGGCCGTGCCAATATGGAGGACGAATTTGCAAATTGTGTTCCCATCCCAATGAAAATCGTTACCTGGGGTTTTTTAAGGTATCAAATAACGAATTTATGATCAAAACTTATAAATTCAAAATTGTGGGACCAATATGGCGGACGAATTTTGCTAAATAAGTATCGGAACATCTTGATATTCTAGCTACAAAAGGAAAAACATTGAACATAGTGTATCCTGAAGCTCTCTAAGCAGTCGGTGCAGAATGGATCAACAAGGTTTTTTTGGTAAGATGGTAAGGAGAAGCGGAA
Source organism: Thereva nobilitata (assembly GCA_963855945.1). Lineage (NCBI taxonomy): Eukaryota > Metazoa > Arthropoda > Insecta > Diptera > Therevidae > Thereva > Thereva nobilitata. The sequence continues at coordinate 23,064,913 of OY979694.1, forward strand.
ATGTGGGATTTATACGGGTTCCAGCTAGTTATATATAATTTAAGACAATCGTCGGAGCTGACACGCACTTTTAATTTTTTTTTTTGATTTTGATTGTTTTTTATTTATGGAATAAAAAAATATTTAAGTTTTTTTCTTTTTTTAAAATTACCCCCCCTAACCCAGTTGGCTGGAAACGCCCCTGATATCTGCATTGCACAACGTTCACCTTAATAACACTTCGGTGCTACCTTGGCTGGGTGTCCAGAAAAGAATCTCGAATCTTCGTAGATTTTTTTAGAACTGAGTAAATACCACAACTTACTGAGCACGGTGTCACACACTGTCAGAAGCTTTGGAGATATTTAAAGCTGAGGCGTTTTGCAAAGCCATGTATCCACAACCCGAAACAAAGTCAGAAAATTAAGCAATAAAGTGAAGGCTCTGGCCCTTTTTGTGCTTCAGACATATTACTCGATCTCATCCATTTTAAATTTATTACTGCCTCAGGATGCAGAATACCGACTCTGGATGGAAGGCGACGAGACTTCCACACATGTTCCCTGTGAACGTCCTGCTCTGATCTGGTTTAGACGAAGAACGTTTATCAGATAGCTTCTGCGCCCCGCTCAGGTCGGGTCTTCTTTAACTAAAGATGTTTTTTGCTTTCGTTCGGAGGGCAGAGGGTATTTCCGTTAATGGGGCATGTACTTACGAGTACACAATAGGCCTAACTTATGTTCACCTTAGGAAGGCGATAACTTTCTCCATATTATCTATATATTAATACGCAAGCACTTTTTTTGTACAGCACTTTATCCGACTTCCACTAAACCGATTTTCCTCAAACTGGTTTTATATGGAAGTCGGAGTCGTAAAGGTGTGCACAAAACAAGAATAATTCATTTATCTCAATTCTGTCACTCAGAAATGAGTATTGCATTTCCCAATATAAAATGAAAAAAAAGGACAACAACAATATAACGTAGAAATTACGGTTAGCATATAAACAGGCGAACATAAAAATTTATTATTAAGGTTTGTGAATCGACTAAATTTCATGAGCCTAGATTGCTTAGCGAAAGTTTGTCGTACCTCCTTTTCACTACGCTTTAAACAAATCAAATTGGCATTTCAAAATTTTGTTTGTTTTTGTTTCAACAAATTAGATTAGAAATAAATGCATATACTATCGCAGTAGGGCAAGAAAAGTGCCAACAGTCACATGGCGGCTATAACTTCAAAACAGCCAATTTTTGAGTTGTGACACTTTTCTTGCCGTAGTGGGATTGCATGTCAGCATCATTCCGCTTATGTTGAAAAGGTTTTTCTTTCTGTGGAGATTTTTACCGTCCCTGCAAATTTTAATTAAAAAAAATAAATAATAAAACAAAGTGGAAATTATTATCAAAATATCACGGTAAGCCATGGTGTTTTTTAAATGAAGAAAGTTTTGTTCAAAGATGCGATTTTAGATGATAATGCAGTTTTCAATTAAACTTTTTTAAAACAATTTTTTTTGTTTTTGTTTGGAACTGATAGAGAAATTAAAAAGTGGTAATAGTTCAATTAAATTATTACTGAGTTATTTGAAATGTGTAGACGTCAAACTTTAACGGAACGGCTTAAGAGAAGAGTAGGGAGAGAGGGTCGAATTTCGACCAATGGGCAATACTAGTTACTATAGTATCTCAAATATTACAAATCTCAAATATTACATTCCAGAATATGTCATGTCTTTTCAGACCACCGACAACAATATATCATTACGAACAATTATTGTATTGTTCTCTTTAATAATTATTAAATTGTTAAACAATCAACTGTCGCAAATCCCATTATCCCATTCTTTCCACATTGAAACACTTATTACTGTATAGAATATAACCTTCACCTTGGTGTCACATCATTATGTCATTAATTAAAATTCCAAGCAATTTGATAGAAACGGAGTCGCCCATTCGTAACGGAGAAGCCAACAAGATATTGAACACCTACTTGAAGTGATTACTCAATCACCCCAACTCTATTACGGTCGCACTAACACCTCAGCTATTTAATTTGTTCACGAAAAATTTTCGAAGAAAATTACAAAACTTGGCACAATTTAGCTGAAGTATTGGAAAATTTCCAAAGCTAAAACAAAACTTTGCTATCCCCAATGATTTGCCCAAAATTGTTGGTGACAACAGTTCCTGGATAACAGCATGACAACAAAAAATATATATATATATATATATATATATATATATATACAATAAAGAAAAGTTTACCCTAAGACAGAAAAGAGGGGAAGTTGATAAAGCAATTAAGAACTTAAATTGGTCTTTAAGATTTTCGGGTTCAGCAATGTCTACTGATAATTTGTAGTCACAATTTGACAGATCAGCAAAATACTTTTCCGATATTCAGTTTCCCGGGTATGTACCTACTAAAGTCAGAAATTTCTATGAGAGCGTCAAAATCAATTTCAAATGGTAAAGTTCATAAAATGTTGTCTGTGAGAGTAATTTAACTTCTCTTAATGCTATCAAGCGATTGAATTGACGTGAACAAGTTTAACATTGAACTTTATGTTCACTCAAATGACAGTTAATGTCGCTCAATAAAGAATTGCGATGTATGGTAAAGTCTCTATAAGATCCTTTAGTGTTATGACGAAGCATAAATTTGTGTCTTATTGATTATTATGACATACGTGTATTATTGATAGAAAATATTTTGCCAATGTTTTTTCACCATGCCTGATACTATGCTGTTTTGATGTTATAGATTATACTGTTGCATCAAACATCACAGATTAATATAGCATAATGAACAGTTAGCGTCAAAAGTGAGTCAACACCTATAAAAATTTCCAAAATAACACCAAAATATGAAAGGCTTCTTTCGAGGAACTGTACCATCGGTCATGGTTTGGGGGTGCATGGCAGCGTCAGGTGTTGAAATATAAATTCACTGTATGATAATTAAATTTATAAATTAATCGAGCTTGAGGTCTTGTTTGTGTATAATTTATTTATAGAATATTTCGGCCTACTTCGTGGACCACGCACACGCCCCCGACTTTGACAACGCCCGCATATTACACACTGAGAACATGTACAACAAGAGACTGACACTAGAAATGTTACACATTATCAACATTCCTAGTTATCATCGTATTAACTATAAAGCCGACACTGAGAATGTAGCGCACGCATACAGGCACCTCATTTACAAAGCAAAAAAGAAGATATAATGTTCAGTTGTTGAAAATGTACTTTGGCGGTGAATTTTAATATTACTTGTTATTTTCAAAAAAATGTTTTTATATATTTTTATATTTATATTTATATTTTTATTTTTGATTA